>OY101448.1:56717903-58056210 GCA_956483635.1 Panzeria rudis | reverse complement strand
TTCCTTAGACAGCGAACACTGTAGAACAAAATCCAAAATTCTTACAAAATGACAAGATTCTAACGACTTATCCTGACCTAATTCGTGGTTTTGAAAGCGTACACCTGTGGCGCGTTTTAGAGGAGTTAAAGTTTCCCCGTTTTCACATTCAGCCAATTATGAATACCAAATCCGCGGAAGTTTTTTCCCGTATTCCCTGTTCCCTTATTCTAAATAAAATCTACCCGGGAACATTTTCTCTTTTCCCATTCCTCCTATTATGGTGTACAATCTCCCGGGAAAAAACTCCCAGGGAAAAAAGTAAGTATTTTAAATATGAAGGAGAGGGTTAAATTCTTGCGAGTTTTTCCCCAAGCATTTTGAGGGGAACTAATGCAAAAAGTTCAAATTCAAATTAAAAAGTTTTGTGAAACAATGGTATAAGCATTTATTTAGGGCAACATGTTTAAGTAAACACCGAATATAAATTTTAACCACGCCATGCAAACTGCACTTCAAAAACATGACCTACTTCTGCCTTCGAAGAAAGTTTTAAAACGCACTCAACTTTGCGCACGCCTCATTTAAGTTCACATAATGGGTAAATGGAGATTTGTTGCGACTTTTTACACACAATCATGGATGATTTAATGCATCTGGCCCTGGCCCAGTTTTCACTTCACTTCCTCAGCATAAAGTTCTTCCGACACCTTCTGAGTGACTACACTGTACATTATACTTTTTATTTAAGCAAAAATAAATATTTATAAATATTAACACACAATCTTATTATCAATGAAAACATAAATTTGTTTATTAATTTCTATTACTGAACTCTTGCGTTAGTGCTGAATAAATGTAAACACTAAACAGCTGATCCAGATTTCTCCCTCTTCCTTATTTGTTTAATCCCCGCTTTTTAGACTAGGTGCGTTTTCCCGGTAACAAATGAATGGAAATGGGAAAAACTCCCCGGGAAAATTCATAATTGGGCTGATTGTCATAGTGAATCGGCATAGAAAATCTTGTAAATCTTACATTTCACGTATAATCTGTGTTCTGCGTTCTTATGCCAAACACACGAGGAACATTTTTGTGGAACATTTTAACTAGGATGTAACGAATACCGATACCGATACCGATATATCGGCGATACTTCAGATTTTCCGATACATCGTATCGGCGATATTTTACTGTCGATACGACGATACTTTTAACATTTTTTTCAGAGTTTTTTTAACAAATAATTTATTTTGTTCAATTTTACATGAATTAAATTCACTTCGTTATTTTTTAAATCTTATTAATATCAATTTAAAAACTAATAATATTTTATGCTGTTATTTTGTAAAAAATATTTATTTTTTGTTAATTTACCATGAATTCAAATCAAGTCGTTGTTTTTTAAATCTTATTCCAGCAAAAAAGATACTCCAAGAAGTCATGAAATGTAGAATTCGCAATCCGGAAGTATTTGATAATTTCTAATTAGTTTTACATATCCTTGCATTGCAAGAAGTTATGTTTTCGATTACCAATCACCGAATCGAAGCGATGCTAGACAATTTCTTTTCGGTGTTCTGTAATGATTTTTCCTCAAGGAAAAAGGATAAAAATTACCCATTTTCACAATTTTTTTATGCGAATTTAAACTCAAAACTTTATTTCATGTAAATTAGGTGAATAAATATAACTTAGAAGACTTTTATAATTAAGCTATTAAGTTATTAGAAGAACATTAGTTGATAAATGTCCTTTAAAATCGATTTTTTTATTAATTAAATTTTTTTCTTCTTTTTTACTAATTATCTGCATATTTTAGTATAGGTTTTTGGAAGCAAGAAATGTAGCTCCTTAAAATTACTTCAATTTTTTTCTCTCTTACAATGTAATTTTGTATAATAAAAAAATGCACTTGAGTTTTGTTGATCTAAATATGTTGATCGAATATTGAACTCAATTTCAATATCGTATCGTATCGAATCGGTATCGGCGATATTTATTTTTAAATATCGTATCGTATCGATCGCAAACGGCGTATCGTTACATCCTAATTTTAACCCTCTAACTCTTGCTGAATGGTCTTTTATCCTTCTAATGAATGGTAAACGTTCCTTAAACAGCAATTTATCTGTGTGAATGTCCATTTTGTCATAAAATTCTACTTAAGTCTTTAAAGACACCATAGCTCCAAACTCAACTGGACGCCAAAAAATACCTAAAACTTAGTTAACTTAAGGTATGTCACTACAATAAGTAATCAAATCTTAACAATAAAATTTTCATTTTTAAGTCCAGCCAATGCCAGACAAAAATTTGTTTCAGCGGTTGGTTCTTTGGTTGTCTACGTGTTTCGTGTTCGGCTGAGAGCCAGAGTGTCCCTCCTTCTCAGCCGAGTGTGGCCTCTAAAGTTAATGATGTTTCGGGCTAGGGATTTAGGTGCAACTCAAGTTTCTTATGCATCTTGTCAAGTGTTTAGAAAACACTGTCTTTAGCAGCGGCACATCTAAATCTCTATGAATACGTTTGTTTCTGACATACCATGGGGCAGCTGGCAAATATTTGCCAAAAAAAAAACGTGACCAACAGAAAAGCTAAAATGGTATTTCTTTTAATTCCAATATTTTTAATATAGTTCACATTTGTTAAAATAATATAAAATAGCTTTTGCTGCATAATTAGCTTATTTTGTAAGGGTTAGCAAAAGTAGTGGTTACGTTTTTTGGGCAAATATTTGCCAAGTGTAAATGTACCTTATCATAATTCCAAAGCTATAAAAAATTTCACAAATACAATTCAGGAAAACTAAAAACGCAATTTAGTAGCCCAACCATTGTCTTCAATGTCTACTATGTTTGATTCCGAGGAAGAAGGTTTGCACAGTGGGTACATTATTTGAAGAAGTCATATATGAAAATATTTACTTAGTCATACGAGTATATTCAAAAGCTATAAAAAATTTCACAAATACAATTCAGAAAACTAAAACGCAATTTAGTAGCCCCAACCATTGTCTTTAATGTCCACTTAGTTTGATTCGCCGAGAAGAAGGTTTGACACAGTGATCGTATTTGGAGAAAAAGTTCTAAATTCATTACAATACACATAGAAAATAAAAATATCGCATGCGATATTAAAAAAACATATTTAACTAGCATATTTATCTTCACACATATAAAATCATTAGAAATTAGCCGGACTTGCACCACTCCGATCACAAGTTAAGAAATACTGAATATAGTAAAAACATATAAATTTATAGCCTATCTTAGTGCTAAAAATCTAATAAAATCTGTGCATACTTTAGGTTGCTTTAATAGCAAAAACGGTTGTTGTCTTAGCTAAAACCACTTAAAATTCTTTTGTACTCATCTTAAATATTTTATTGTTTACACTTGCATTTTGCATCAGCACAATAAAAAATGCGTTTTGTAATGAACAAATAAAACGTGCAGTAAATAACAATATCAGTGCAATAAAAAGACAGAAACTAAAATCAAAGACACAAAAATTTAAAACAAGAAGACATCCAGTGTAAACAGTTTAGTTACATTTTGTTTTCTTCAAATTTGTTGTTCTTTCGTAAGTATTGTTGCGTATTATATGAGAGTATTGTATTTATTTTTCTAACACCCTGAAGGACAAATGTTTCTTTAAATTTTTTCATCACACTTCTTTGCTCTATTTATCCTGACATTTTCATTTCTTTGTTTTTCTTGCTATGTTATTTATTTACAAATAAATAATATTGTTGTACAGCTCGCCTGCTAAACGTTTGGTGGATGGTAAAAATTGGGCGTAACACTAATAGACTACTGTCATCTTTAGTTGTAGAATTTACAACTAAAACTCTTAAAACCTTCAGTATTTGAAAAAAGCTAAGAAATGCATCTATGAGTGGTCTATGTATCGTATGATAAAACAAGAGCATTTCGTTTTATAAAAAAAAATTAAAATATATTTCCTAGTAAAACGTACGTAGTAAAAGACAACGTAAAAAACGTTGAGAAAATAAGATGGTTTTAAAATGAAATCGCACGAAAAACTATTTGTAGAGCTAAAATGGAATAAAAAGAACATAAAAATTCTCTGCATCAATGATATGAGATTTAAATACAGCAGCAGTTTTAAAAGTGATTGTGAACCCATCATTTTCTCCTGACTAAATGGTATTTTTTCAATTAAAATATAACTATGTGAGAGGGAGGGTGTTGTCAGGAATTATTCCAACTAGCAGGGAAATTGAAAAATGGTATAGAAAACTTTTGCTTTTCCCTGTTTACAAAAAGTCGCTTCAATATGCTGTTTAAACAGTAAACATGGCTATTCTATTAAAGCCCTTTTCTCTCTCTCACTCTCTCTCTCTCTCTATCTCTCTTCTTGAAATTTATTCTCAAAATCCCCTAGATTTGTCCATTCTTACGATCGGAAAAATAATGGTAATAATTCTGCATCTTCTAAAATACTAATTCGATCACCAAATTATGTATGCAAAATTAAGAGAGCAGGACATAAGCTTTCAGAAAATCAATTCCTTGAAGAACTTATTGCCATACACGATGAGTTGCAGATTGTCAAAGTTGGTTAAAGTCGTGTATCAAAAATATTTAAGAGTTCATAACTTTTACAAAAATATATACACCGATTTTATTGAATTTTAATTTTTGGGAAAGGCAATAGGAAGTTAAAGAAAATAACAGTTGCTCCTTACAGTTATCTTTCACAGTTCAAACGATATTTATTCTGTTTTTAAATATAATTTATCTATAAATTTTAGGACGCCAAAAAAAAAGTTAACAGCAGCTGAAAAAATTTTGCATCTACCGCACTGTGGGTTGTTATATTATCGAAAAATGTATTAGGTCGGTCGTATTTTGTTAGGAATAATTATTTGAAATTAACATAACTTTTAACATTGTCGGCCGAGCTTTTTGCTTATGTAAAAATCTTTGTAAAGAACTATTTTAAAAGATACGAATTTTTTTTATTTCCCCAATCAAAATTAAAAAAGTAATCATAACTTTTAATTTCGTGCTGCGATTATTATAAATTTTAGTTCTTAGAGAGTAAATGTATAGTGCTTTCAAACCCTATACTCACTTTTTGTGGTAAATTTTTTTCGCAAGAATAAAAAATATACATTTTAGGATCCATTGAATGAGGCGAAGAGTGTAATATGAATCCTCCTTTCTCATATTTCTATTAGTTACCATGGTAGAATAATATACAAGGTAGCCGCATAACTAAAACAAATGTACATTTGAGGTCCGAAATGTCAAACATTAATAGAGAGTGTGTGTGTATGTGTTTGTATAACAGAAGCACCATGTTAGTTACATTGGTAAAAAAACACACACGCACACAAAATCTACATTTAGAATGAGAATCACGCATACATATTTACCACCATATGCAAAAAAATTAAGTGTGTTTGAAATGTACGGTAAAACAAAATTTCCATAGAAAACCCGTTTTTAACGTACACTTCAAGCACACTTTATTTTATTAAGTTGATGTTAATTTTTCCATTGTTCCTTGGAATATTAATCATACCCAATTCTTTCTGAATATAACGTTACGAACCTTAGCCTAATAATCAATTTAGATTCACAATACAAAATCGTTGACTCGAAGCACCTACAGGAGATTTATTAAACGCCAGACAACCAAGAATGAAAAGGAAAGAACAGAAACTATTTTTTGGTTTAAAACTCATCGCTTTCTTTATAATATGGTAAATAGCGGTGTATTATAATTTATAAAGTTAATTGCGTCAAATTAATCACGAACATTTTGGCACAAAACTTAAAAAAACAAATCATTAAAGGAAATTGACGCATGTTATTAACAATAGCACTTGTGAAAGATTTAATTGCTATTCCACTAAAAGAAAAGTAATTTTCCACTTAAAAAAAGAACAAAAAAAAATTCTTTATATTTGACGCAAAAGAAATTTTTTAATAAAAAATAAGAAATACAAATGTTCAATGAAATGCTGAAGCTAATTTTAAGCTATTCAGTTAAACTCATAAATTACACTAGTTTACAAATTGCTCAACTTTTTGTGAGAACATCAAAAAAAGTTTTTTTGCAAACCGAAAATATTACCAATTGAAAATACATACATACAAATATTTTTACTTACGTACAAATTATGTCACAAGTCTGAATAGATTAACAGAAGACAATAGGAAATAGCAGGGCATCAAGGTAGCAAGAGTTTAGTTTATAGTAAATAGATAGAAAACCCGTCATAACGCTGATGTAATTTGACATCAATGCTATTTCACGTATCTTCGTTTTTGACCCAATGACATTTTTCATCATTGTGATGCCAGCCTTTACATCAGCTGGTCATCAATGCCAGTGATGACAATCTATCATCAAAGCAATGACACAACGACATCAGGGAAATGACGAATTGGAATCAATTTAATGTCAAAATGCCATCAATATAATGTCACTGATGAACAAACCGTCATAACCGTGATATAATTTAACATCAATGCTATGTCAAGTGTCTTCACTTTTGACACAATGACACTGTCAACTTTTGCCTCAGCTGATTTTCTTGTCATCACTGGAATGATTAACACAATTATATATATATTTCAATTTTCTTACTTTTACTTGTTTCTATTTTAGTTTTACTTTTTGTTAGTTTATTTTTCCTTCTAATAATGGTCTTGATCCCAGGCTCCTTAATTCATCGCATATTTATAAGCTGACACCTATAACATTTCAGTCACGTCACCATCTAAAACATCTGCAGCACAAAGTCAATATAAACACATCATTGATGCGACATATATATGACGACTAGCTGTCATCAGTACGATGAAAAGGTGTCATAATCTCGTTTGTTTCAATGTTTTGTCTGTGCATGTACGCTGTACTGTCTTAGTTTTTCAAAAGACTTGTAGATTTTATTAGTAGCTCTATCATAGTAATGATGATGAGTGCATGTACATCAATTTTAACTTTTTAAAAATTCTTTTAAACACAAAAATAATAAATTAAACAATAAGATTTTTATTAGAATACTAATTACAAACGTTAGAACATTGTTTAAATTTTTTCTTTTATAAATATTTTACACTTTAATAATATATAATAAGAGGCATCGTATTGATATCAGTACAGTCATAGCATAGATGACACTTAAACTATGTCAAAATTATATGCTGATATTTGTCATTTGATTGATAGCTGTTTTCTTTTCGTTGATGACATTTGCCATAGCATAGATGTAAGCATTCTGATGACAGGCCGTCATCAATGCGAAGATACATTTTTCTAGCAGTGTACATAATTGCATAAATTGAAATCAATAACTCAATGTTAGTTGGTAACGAAAACTATGCTGTTATTATAAATACTTTGCCTTCTTCAGAACTTAAATTATATTTGTTTAACAAAAAAAAAAATATATTGCAACAATAACCTGCTTTTTACTACAAAAGTCTGTAACTATTACAACAACTATAAAAAATATAAAAATAAACAGATATCGTATATTCAATCAACAGGAAATTCGATAATCATCAGCAACAATAACAATGACACAGTCATACTTATAACTACAAGTGCACAAAATAGAACCCAGCAAACATATTTAGCCGAATTCGGTAAAATATTCTGCACAAAATAAGTTCACCTCTACATATAATTTACATAGATATTATATATTATGTAACATATTATATATTATGTAACATATTATATATTATTATATTATATATATTATATTATATATTATGTAACATATGTAAATGTAATATCTATGTAAATGTAGATTTACATAGAAATTATATGTACCTCTACGTATTATATACCTCTACATATCGCACCTGTCCATCAAAAGTAACACAACTCAAAAATTCTATTTTCCACTTTTTTTAAGGAAACAGTGTATGATTACCATATCTAACCACTGTAAAAATTTTGGTGTTGTATTATTTTATTGAAGTATTATTGAGTTTCCTTTACAACGGTATATTTGTTTATAACAATAATTCCATTATATTGGCGCAATTAGTTTTTTGCCTCTACTGAAAACTTGTAAATTTTGAGTTGTGTTACTTTTGATGAACAGGTGCGATATGTACCTAAAAATCTTGTCCTTTTTTGACTAGTTCGTTCTTAGTCTCGTTACAACTAGTAACATGACTGTATTTGTAAATTAGAATCATTACACCTAGTAATATGACTGTTCCAAAGCGCATCTAGTTATAAATTTAGCTGCTGGGATGTGAAAGTAACTGTGAGTGTATGTTAGATTCCATAGTGTGTTTAATGTAAACTTTACATCGTAAAGTATATGAACAAAAAAAAAAACAAAAAACAAACATATGACAATGATGAACACACAACAACAGCAGCAGTATAAAAAAGAAACATGTGCATGAAAAATACCCAGTAAAAAAGTTGCTTCCAATAAAGCAGGTTTCTACTAGGGATGTAACGAATACCGATACCGATACCGATATATCGGCGATACTTCAGATTTTCCGATACATCGGTATCGGCGATATTTTACTGTCGATACGACGATACTTTTCAAAAAATTTTCAGAGTTTTTTTTAACAAATAATTTATTTTTGTTCGATTTTACCATGAATTAAATTCACTTCGTTATTTTTTAAATCTTATTAATATCAATTTTAAAAATTAATAATATTTTATGCTGTTATTTTGTAAAAAATTATTTATTTTTGTTAATTTTACCATGAATTCAAGTTCAAGTCGTTGTTTTATAAATCTTATTCCAGCAAAAAAAAAAAGCTACTCCAAAGAAGTCATGAAAATGTAGAATTCGCGATCTGGAAGTATTGCAAATTTGGATAATTTCTAATTAGTTTTACATATCCTTGCCATTGCAAGAAGTTCTGTTTTTCGATTACCAATTCGGTGGAAGCGATGCTAGGACAAATTTCTTTTTCGGTATTCTATAATGATTTTTCCTCAAGGAAAAAGTATAAAAAATTACCCATTTTCACAATTTTTTATGCGAATTTAAACTCATAACTGTATTTTCATGTAAATTTAAGTGAATAAATATAAACTTAGAAGTCTTTCAATAATTAAGCTATTAAGTTATTTAGAAAAATATTAGTTGATAAATGTCCTTTAAAAAACTCGATTTTTTAAAAAGCATGGCGAGTATTTTTTAAAATTATAAAGGAATTAAAAATTTTTCTTGCTTTTCTACTAATGATCTGCATATTTTTAATATAGATTTTTTGGAAGCAAAGAAAATGTAGCTCCTTAAAAATTACTTACAATGTTTTATCAATTTTAAATATTCTCTCTTATAATGTAATTTTGTATAATAAAAAAACTGCGCTTGAGTTTTGTTAATCTAAACTTAAACTCAATTTCAATATTCGTATCGGTATCGGAATCGGTATCGGCGATATTTATTTTTAAATATCGGTATCGGTATCGGATCGGCAAAACGGCGTATCGTTACATCCCTAGTTTCTACTATTATGGAATAAAAGTAGCGCTGACAAACCTGCTGATATCGCAGCTGATTTTTGTATGGCGATTTCCCGGATTGGAGTACTACATTTTTGCTCACAAAAACGCTTATGAAGCGCTGAAAATCATCAACATTTTCAGCACTAGAACTGCAAATATATGAAAAAAATGGTTCGATGTGGATTGGCGTTGTTAACGCTATTTTGAATTTTTCTTATTTCGTTTCTTTATTTATTTTTATTAATTTCATATTTTTAACCAATGTTTGTTAATTTAACTTTAACTACCCAGTAAACAATTTTCATGTTTTTTGAAGCACTAAAGAAATAAAGCGCTTCATAATTCGCTTTAAAATATGAGCTTGTTCGGAAGCTGATTTCATAGCGTCACAACAATGCAGGTTTTGAAGTGAGAAAAGTATTTGCTTTTTACTCATACAAAAGCTTCGTACACAAGCTATACAAAAAAGCCAATCTACATCGAACCAGTTTTTTCATATATTTGCAGCTCTAGTGCTGAAAATGTTGATGATTTTCAGCGCTTCAAAAGCGCTTTTGTGAGCAAAAATGTAGTACTCCAATCCGGGAAGTCGCCATACAAAAATCAGCAGCGATATCAAGCAAGTTTGTCAGCGCTACTTTTATTCCATAATAGTGGAAACCTGCTTTATTGGAAGCAACTTTTTTACTGGGTAGTATCGAACTAAGAACCTTCAGGTTTGAAGTGCAACGTACTAATCACTCGACCAAAAACACTGTTGCAAAACGGCACCAAGAAACTCAAATAAACTTGCTCCTCATTCTCGCTTAAAAACCTGCTTTGGATCAACACTATAAAATCAGCTTTTTTGTATAGCTTGTGTACGAAGCTTTTCTATAAGTAAAAAGCAAATACCTTTCTCGCTTCAAAACTTGCATTGTTGTGACGCTATGAAATCAACTTCTGAACAAGCTCATATTTGAAAGCGAATTATGAAGCGCTTTATTTCTTTAGTGCTTCAAAAACATGAAATTTTTTTACTGGGTATCCACAGCATTTAATCGAAGGAAAGTATCCTTAAAATTAAAATTAATGTGTTTACTCGAACTTTAATGTGATTAATTTTTAATCCGAAGTGATTAATGTGTCATCGCATTGATGACGCCCTATCATCAGAATTCTAACATCAATGCTATGACAAATGTCATCAATAAAACGAAAACATACATTAATCTTATGACAAATGTCAAAATATAATTTTGTCATAGTCTAAGTGTCATCACTACTATGACTGGAATGATATCAATACGATGTCACTTATTCTATATTATTAAAGTGTAAAATATGTATAAAAGAAATAAGAAAACAATAATGTTTGTAATTTATATTTTAATACAAATATTATTGTTTTATTTATTAGTTTTGTGTTTAAAAGCATTATTGAAAAGTTAAAAAACATGGCACTGCATTGCTGTATACTCATCATCTTTAGTATGACAGAGCTAATAATAAAATATGCAAGTATTTTTAAAAATTAAACCAGTACAACGTACATGCACAGAAAAAACTTTGAAGCAAACGATAGTATGACACATTTTCATTATATTAATGACACATGTCGCATCAATAATGTGGACTTTGTGCTGTCAATTAGTCATTTCCATGATGTCGATGTGTCATTGCATTGATGATAGATTTATCATCATTGGCATTGATGACCAGCTGATATAAAGAGGGACATCACAACGATAAAAATGGCCATGAGGTCAAAAACGAAGACACTTGACATAGCATTGATGTTAAATTACATCAGCGTTATGATGGTTTTTCTATCAGTGTAGGCTAAGGTTCGTAATGATATATTAAAAAAGAATTAGACATGATGAATATTTTAAGGAACAAGGAAAAACTTCCCATTAATTTAGCTTTCAACATATTCAGCAGTGTGCAACAATGTTGTTTTCGGATGCCTCCACGCTTACATTGTCAATGCTCATGTGGATATTGGTGGTTATCACCATAAAGTTTGACTGAAATAGAAGAAAAAATCCGAAAAATGAGCTTGAAGAAAAATAAACCAACGATAACACTGGGATTTGTTGTGATAAACATCACAACAAATCCCGTATTCAAATATCGAAAAAAGTTTGTATATAAAAGAATTGCGATCACTTTTAATAGAGCCTAGGTGACACGTGCATCACATATAAAATTTATATACATATAAATAATTTTATTATTATTTTTAATTATGCAGCTACTAACTTGAACCTGACTTTAGTAGCACCCCTTAAAGTATGCTTATGTTTTTCACTCTCTACAGTATACTTTTAATCTTATTAAGTACTACTGCTAAAAAGAGTAGCTAGAAATCCTTCTCCATTCGCAAAAATTTTAAAAGTTTATTTTATGTACAGAATTCAATTGAATTCTATCAAACTTTGTTTGCAATATAATACATTTCATAAATGTTATTTTAGCTATTCTTGGGATTGTACTACTGTATGTTTTTGATATACAATTTGTAATATAAACTTTTTGTTCTTATTTGCTTTAAGTTTGCTTTTGACAGAAATTATTTGTAAAAATTGTTTCTAAAATAAAATGATTTAAAATAACAGGAATAGCAGCAACATTCTTGTATAGATGTTTGTGATAAATTTTAACGCTAAAGCAAACTTGCATTTAACTTGTTTGTTGGCTAGGAAATTTTACAAAATTAGTTTAATCGAAATAAGCCTACAGGCAGACTATTGTCATTGTAGAAGCCTACATGTAGGCTTTAGTTTTTTCATAAGAAAGGTATTATAAGCTAAAAATATGTATATGGCATAAGTAATTAAATAACTTCAATAACATTTGCCTTTTATTCTATTTTATCATTATAAGTTCTACCGTACAATTTTCCTAACATTGTTAAGTGATTATTTCATATTTATATACTTTGTCATATCAAATTTGTAATCATGCTAAAAAATTCTTCATTTAAATTGTATGACTTCTATTTAAATACTTTATAATATTTATTCAAAAGAATTTGTGGAAACCCTTGAAGTATGCTAAAGTTAAGGATATTTAATAAAGCTAATTGATTTGTTAACAGAATACCGACAGAATTTAATAAGAAATTTTAATTAAAAATTTAGCAAAAAGAAACAATTTGTATAAAATTTATCAGCCATGTCACAGAATACCATTCCGATCGGAAGTGGTCTCAATTCCGTGAGTTGTTTCTTCAGAAAACGAAAAACGAAAATTTCCTTCGTAATCAAACCACTTTTAAATTTCAAAGTGGAATTGAAAAACACCTTTCTACAGACTTCATTTGCAGTAAATATTAAAAAATGTGCATACTTTTCGGAGCGTCAAATAAATATTTGGTCATGAGCTTTCCATGTTAATAAAAAGCTTAATGTGAGCTTTGCATCTAAAAACAAGAGTAAAAAACTATCATTGTAAAAACGAAATACAAAATAAACGGAATCTAAAGCACCAAAAATGTACTTTTTCGGAATGACAACTACGGAATCAAAACCAATCCGAACGGAATCTGTGACATGGCTGTATAATTCTTTATGAATTGGAAGTGAAACAAAGTGAATTTTTTTAAGCTTTAATATTAAATTGGAAACATCATATAATTTAGTAATGCTATTGTGTTTAAATATTTCAGCCTCCAAAAAAAGCGCCTTATAGCTATAACAAGCAAAAACCTACTTATTATTTCAATGTTTAACTACCAGCCTTTACAAACAAATGATGCCTTTGTTAAAAATTAATTAAGTTTAATATGAAATCATCATAAATAATTAAAAATCAATTTGATGCATACTTTTAGGCATAATGCAAAAAATACAAGAAATGTGTAATGATAATTATAAAGCATTCAATTTATGTATCATCTCTTTAATAATAAATACAATTCAGCTAATTATTAAATTTTAATTAGTTGCTATCGCTTTTAAACCTTTTAAAAATATCTTTGTTTCGTTGCTGTTCATTAGATATTAAATTAGCAGATTTAAGTTGGGCATTAATACATACATATAATATAGTAAGATAATGAAAAGCTTTCTGTGATATTTAAAGTCGATTTTTATCGGTTGAGATATTCCTTAATTTAACAGCTTTATTGTTTCAGCAGCGTTTTCGTTATTCATGAAAGTAATATGCCATGTTTAAATATAGCCTAAAAGTATGCTAAAGATTTGCACATGAATTAAATTGAATTGCAAATTCAAGTATAAATTAATGTAATTTAATTAGTTTTGTGCATTTAAATATTTAAATAACACTCTGCAACACAAAAAAAAATATCGTGGCTTTAACGACTCACTCTAGCAGAGAGCACCAAAAACTTTTGTACATTTGGGATTCATTTTAGGGGCAGTTAAAGTTTTCCCCCTTTTGCACATACATAGTTATATTGACTTGGCTTAGGAAATCTTATAAGCCTAACGCTTAAACTATAAGATATGCTTAATATTTTTATGTAAAACACCACGAGACAATTTTTTGTGGAACATTTTAATCGTATAACTTTTCGCTGTATGGAGCTTTTTTTGTTTTTTTTTTAAGCAAACTATTCCCCTTCAACCGCAGTCATTTTGAGCTCTATTCTTTTGAAATATTGAACATTCAAAATTTTAGTTTTGAAATATTTTTGAGAATAGCGCCGAACGTCAAAATTTATTTAGCTATTGTTCACTCTCCTTTCGAAATCTTGACTTTGATTCCTTTTCACAACTAAATGAATTGAGATAACTAAAAAATTTTTTCTGTATGTTATCAATGATTGTATTAAAAATCATAAAATATATTTTTGAAAAATTTGGCTCTGCTATTACCGCAGATATTGACGAAATATAGAAAAAAGTCGAGTCCAAAAACCGAAATTTTAAAATTCAAATTCAAATATCTTTTAAACTATTAAAGATATCTTAATAAAGTAAACTGTATTTTCTTCATATATTTAAAGGGTCCGCCCTATAACGTTTTTTTCAACTAGTGCTTATTTCGTGAATGGTAACACTTAGCTCATGTCTGATTTGACAGATAATTAGTTTTATCCTTCCGCTGAACGAATATGGTTGTGCATACGCTTGCGAATATGGTTGTGTATAGGCCTCCGATCGACTTACAGAAGATGCCGATTTTGCAAAAAAAACATCTTTTCAGATGAAGCTCATTTTGATCTTGGCGGGTATGTAAACAAGCAAAATTGTCGCATTTGTGGCACAGAAAACGCACACGCATACATTGAAAAGACGACGCACCCAAAACGAGTCACTGTTTGGTGCGGATTTTGGTCCAGAGGCATAATTGGGCCATTTTTCTTCGAAAATGAGGAAGGAGTGGCCGTTATAGTCAATGGCGATCGTTATCGGGCCATGTTGAATGAATTTTTGTTCACAAAAATTGAAGAGGAGGATATTGGCAACATCAGCCGCAGAGCTGATGTCGTTTGGCCACCTCGGAGCTGCGATTTGACACCGTTGGACTATTATTTGTTCGGTGCCGTCAAAGATAAGTGTTACGCCGACAAGCCAGAGACTATTGACGCTTTAAAGGACAATATTCGTGAAGCCATTGGTGGAATTCAGCTGCACACAATCGATAATGTGCTTAAAATTTGGACCGATCGTGTAGGCTACTGCATGGCCAGCCGAGGCAGCCATTTGAATGAAATTATTTTTCATTAGTACCGAAAGGATTGTACTTTCAAATAAAAAAAGAAATTTGAGAAAATATTCAGTAGTTTTTTTATAGCATTTTCAAAAAAAAAAGTTATCTGGCGGACCCTTTATAAACTTTACACCAAGTTCATCAAAATCAGATAATATTTATAAAAATTATGAGGCCGACCTGATTTTTCATGCCCGAGGTAGTCAGCTTTGACACCCTGTCGCACAACGTGCGTTTCAATAGGGTGGTTCATATAACAACTTTCTTAAAGCTTAGATCCTCCTCTATGATTTTTACATACATCGTTTTGTAATCGGATTTTAAGCTTCAAAGATACAGAATTATTACCCTTTTTTTCAATTGAAACCACTATGCAACATTGGCAAGATAGCTGATAACACGATTATCTGTTATCAGCTCTATTTCACAGGAACTAAATTTTATATAAAAGTGAAAACGCAAACATATTTTGCCATGTCTAGAAAACCAAGAACTCGAAAATTTTGTTGATTTTAATTAGAGATTGGGTGCTGTGCTCGCAATTAGAGTGAATCTTGCATGACCAAGCGTTATCACATTTTCCTTCAATCACGTATGAGTATAATTAATCACGTGATTAATTTCATTATTATAAAGGAAAAAGTGTGTAAGAAGAAGAAAATTATGTCTAATTCATACTTTTAGGAGCGACAAATAAATATTTCGCCTATTAACTTTGAGTGTTAAAAAAAGCTTAAAGTGGCGCCTTGAGGTATGTAATGCTTTTATGTAAAAAAAACGTGAAATGTGAAACGAAGATGTAACGAATCGGAAAATACATTTTTACACTTTTGTACAAGTTTCTGTGACACAGCTGCTAATGTTTTTAATTTAAAAAATTTTTTTCTAAAAAAACCTCCAAAAGCAATTGTGGTGTTTATTGCCACTATTAGCATAAATAATAGTCAATGATTTAAATTTGTAAATAACAATAAAGTTTGTTGTCATGTTTGCACAATTGATTTTACAGGTTTTATTTTGCTTGTCAGCCTAAAGGTATGCAATACGAGAATATAATAAATGCTAATAATATTTAAATTACATATTTGATTGTATCATTGAATATACAAAGCAAATACACAGATCTTAATACAAATACAACATAATGAATTGCTAAATTTGAAAATATTATAAAACTTTGCAATAATTTGAAGTTTTTGATGGCAAAAACCAAAAGTTTAAATGGCAAAAGTTTGTGTTACATTTTTTGTTTGTTCAAAAATTAGGAAAAATAAAATAAAAAAAGATAAAGTAAAGATTTTTGTTGGATAGGTACATAACTGCTAAAATTTATTAAAATTATATAAGAGATCCTCCCAAAACAATTTTTTTAATATTTAAATATTATTTGATTAAACAAGTTGTTATTCGTTGTGGGTTATGTCAGTAAATATGTCTGCATTTTCATGGTGTTTATACCAGCTCATTAAAAGGCCTTCAACCATTATGTTTGAAAAGTTTTCAAATATGTATGCTTATATAAAAACTTTCCAAGTACAAATGAGAATTACAAAAACGCAAACATATAAGGGAAAGTAAATTGAGTTATCTCAAATAAATTTAATACATTTTCTTATTCAAAGATTTATTTTGACTTAATAATGCCTAGAATATTAAAAATGACAATGCTGTCAATTTGAAGGAAAAGAAAAGCCAATAATAAAATGTAATCAAAATATTTTATATTCGCTTCTGCATATATAAAAAACCAAGGCCAAATAATACTTTAAATCAACAGGAAAATAAAATCTATTGATCTCTGTTTTTAAATCTTTTTTTACGGAAAACATCCCAGTAACAAAATTTCATGTTTTTTGAAGCACTACAGAAATAAAGCGCTTCATAATTCGCTTCCAAATATGACCTTGTTCAGAAGCTTTGCGTTTTCAGAAGATTTGCTTTTTACTTATACAAAAGGTTCGTACACAAGCTATACAAAAAAGCTGATTTTATAGTGCTGATCCGAAGCAGGTTTTTAAGCGAGAATGACGAGTAAGTTTATTTGAGTTTCTTGGTGCCGTTTTGCAACAGTGTTTTTGGTCGAGTGATTGGTACGTTGGACTTCAAACCTGAAGGTTCTTAGTTCGATACTTGTTAAAGTTGAAATAACAAACATTGCGTAAAAATATGAAATTAATAAAAATAAATAAAGAAACAAAATAAGAAAAATTCAAAATGGCGTCAACGACGCCAATCCACATCGAATCATTTTTTCCATATATTTTCAGTTCTAGTGCTGAAAATGTTGATGATTTTCAGCGCTTCAAAAGCGCTTTTGTGAGCAAAAATGTAGTACTCCAATCCGGGAACTCGCCATACAAAAATCAGCAGCGATATCAGCAGGCACTTTTATTCCATAATAGTAGAAACCTGCTTTAATGGAAGCAACTTTTTTACTGGGATGCGTCATCTAAATAAACTGCTACTAACGTGGCCATTATAACAAATAAAAAAAAATAGATAAAACCGAAACTAAATCTAAAAGAAAAACCAAGTGTGGAAAGCAGTACTTAACATTGCAATTATTTGCTGGACGTAAAGGAATAGAATAGATAAAAAAGTTCAAGAAGAAAATACACATGTATGTGTATGTATGTGCGCATATGTGGCCAACGAAAGAAATCAAATCTTTTCTTTAGTTACAAGTACTTTAAAATAGATTGGATAAATACGAGCCAAATTATTAGGGGAGAAACTACTACAAGAGAAAAATTTTACAATTAGATTATTTAAGAATTTTTTCTAAATTAAAAATTTTGTTGACCTTTTACATTAGATTTAATGATTATTTTAATTTTTCAATTAAATTGTAAAACATGTAGACAAAAAAAAAATGACTGCACGGAAGGTTGAAGTTACATGTTTCGCTACTAACTGGTCTTATCATCAGAGTTCTTTGCCGCTAAGACCACACGGAAAATATGCTAGAATAGAAAGAAACAAAAAGCTTAATACATGACATAAAAAAAAATTGCGAATATCAGTAAGCATCAAATGAAAAGCTGAAAAACAACTCTATGAGTGACCTTCACGTACGGTTTCTGTTTCTTTACATATACATAATTTTTTAAGAATGAAGCTGATAACGCCAGTCTTATAGCAATTTCCATTTTCTAATAATTTTCTAAACATTTTCTAAAATTGTCACCCTCCTAATCTCCTCCCACGCCTAAAGTTTTCTTTTCTTTCCTTAAAAGTTCATATACAGAGATCTATCTTGAATTTCTTATCTAGCAGCTCAATAGTTGTTAGAATTTAATTCTTCGTCATAGTTTATGGAAAAAGTAGTTTACTTTTATTTTCTTACTTTTAACAAGTCGATAAGTATTTGCGGAAAAATAGCGACATTTAACAAACAGCCACTCGAGAAACCACTCAAAAGATATTAAGAAAGATATTTAATGTGGTTTACAATCATCGACTGGTTAAATGCAGTGATTTCATGTTTGTTCTATGAACATCTCCACAAGCAAGTCTGTTCAAAAGCCTGCCAGCGATTGAAAATTTTGTAACAAAGTGTACAGAAGTTCTTTTCTTAGATTAATGGGAATTAAAGTGTATGTATGTACGAGGGTTATTTCAATTTAAATACACTGTACAACAAAATCAATTTTTTTCTTTAAAAATAGCAAGGTTCTAACGACTAATTCTGGTAGAGGGCACCAATTCTTTTTAGGGGAAGTCAAATGTCCCCCCTTTTGCACAAAGTTATAGTGACTCGCCATAGGAAATCTTGTAAGCCTTACGTTTCAGGTATAAGCTGTGTTCAGCTCTTTGAAGTGAAACATCATGAGGCATATTTTTGTTGAACACTTTAACACTCTAACTCTTCGTTGTATGAGTCTTGTTGTACCTTTCTTAAAAAAAGGACAAAACATTTCCCTTCAACTGCGAACGGCAGATATCATTTAAAACTTAAAATATGTTTAAGGGTTAATTTCGTAGTTATGAGCAATTGGCACTCGGCATATGAAATATTGTAAGGCTTAAATTTAAGATATATTCAGCACTTTTATGTAAAACACCACGAGGAACATTTTTATAGAACATATCAGCCCGCTATATCGCCGCTGAAGGGGAGTTTTTTGCCTCCTTTTTAGGAAAGGGACAAAAATACCCATACAACGAAGAGTTAGAGAGTTAAAATTTTTCACAAAAATTTATTTCGTGCTGTTTTACATAAAAGTGCCAAGCATATATTATACCTTAAACGTAATGGTTACAAGCTTTCTTATGCCAAGTCACTATAACTATGTGCAAAAGGGGGTGAAACATTAAAAAAATAACCTTGTTTGTTTGTAATTTTTTGGTCTTGAACTGGTTCTGCCAATTCTTCGCATGTTTTTGAACGGGACGGGACGCCTTTACCATCTCAGTCAAGTCATCTTGTTAAATGATGACAGTACAAAGTAAACATAGACATGAAATGATTTACAACTTTAAAAGATTGTTTTAACCAATAAAAATCGATTATTCATAAAAATTTCAAGAACAATTTACATTAACACAATGTTAACAATTTAAATAGGTTAGATTTACCGCCAATATTAATTTGAGTGAACAGTGTAGTGTGTTGGAATTCTATTTATCTGTTTCCCTATCAAAATGTCCATTCCCAGCTAAAACTTTGCTTACTGGTAGGCAAAAAAGTATATGCGGATTTATGTCGTAACTGCTTAGAATTTGATTCGATAACTACTTATTTTTGTTTGAGAAATCCAAAAAGTAATAGGTACCCTTTACAAATGTATTTACATTGTCACAGCAGCTAACTAGTTATTATCTGGCTTACTTGAAGCTAAAAAATAAGTAGTCAAATAAACAAATTAAAATTAAAATTTTTATACACATTATATTTTATTTTTATTTTTTTACACCAAAAGTGTAAGGGACCTTACTGTTTTCGCTACGCTGTCCGTCCGTTTGTCTGTCTGTCTGTCACAGGCTGATTTCTCGGGAACCGTAGGAGCTACGGTACTGAAAAACTAAAGTGTGTTCTAAAGCCATCAACGAAACATGTTGCAATACTAATGTAATATACAGACACTTATATATAGACACTTTAAATTTTCAAAGTTGGTTTTAATTGGTGTAGTCTGTATCATAGACTACACCAATTAACACTGGTATTTAAAACTATAAAAATTAAAGGGTGTTCTATCAGTTGAAGCAATTTTGACGCATTAACAATGTCCTTAATTTAGGGACTCATGCTGTTGATCTTTTGTGTTATACTTACCTGGCTGATTTTCATTCTAAACACAAAAGATTATAAATAAAACAAAGAATTTTGTTAGTAATATTCTATTTAATGAAGATGGTGTCGAATTTTTTTGAAAAACTGAACGAAAAACGAAGCAAAGCTAAAAAAAAATCGAATTTGCTACTGTCGATACATCGATATATTGCAATTAAAAATATCGACGATATATATCGATATATTTTTAAGAAAATATCGATACATCGATATTTTTTGCCCATTCCTAGTCTGTATAATAGACTACACCATTTAACGCTGATATTTAAAACAATAAAAATTAGAGGGTGTTCTATCAGTTAATGTAATTTGACTATGTAATATAGACAATTTGCTGTATCTTGGAAACCGTAAGAGGCAAACTCTTGAAATTAAAAAAAACGCGAAAACTAAAAATTCCAAAATTAAAAAAAAAATTCAAAATGAAAAATCGTCAAAATAAAAATTGCGCTTAAGAAAAAAAGCACCAAAAGTAAAAAAATCGCAAAAACGTAAAAAATCACCAAAACTAAAAGGATTGCCAAAAAACTAAAAAAAACTTAGAATACCGAAAAATGTCGTCCAAATGAAAAATTAACTAAAACATAAAATCGCTAAAACTAAACATATCGTATAAAAAATTCGCTAAAAATGGAAAAAATTACCAAAACGCAAAAAGTGCCAAAGCAAAAAAAAAGCGCCAAAACAAGAAAAAACACAAAAAACTAAAGATCGACAAAACGAAACAGTTGCAAAAAAATCGCCAAAACTAAAAATAAAAAAAACCGAAAAATACCAAAAAAAAAAAGCGTCAAAACTGAAAAAACCGCTAAAACTAAATTAAATCGCTAAAACTAAAAATATCGTTAAAAATCGAAAAAAATTTAAAAAAACGCTAAAACAAAAAAAGTCTCCAAAACAGAAAAAAGCGGCAAGAAACAAAACAAATTCCAAAGAAAGAAAAGTCGCAAAGAAACGAAAAGTCACCAAAATTAAAAAAGCGCCAAAATAGAAAACATGTACAAAACAACGAGAGACAACTTAAATAATTCTTTAAAAAAAGCCGACTACAAAATAGGCGTGGCGCCGCCCCCATATTTTATCATCATGTACTTTTACAAGAAATAATTGTGTGTGCGAAGTCTCATAAGAATCGGAGAAGCAGAAGTAGTTAAAATGAATATTTCCTTTTTGTGCATGCAAAGTTTCATAAGAATCGGCTAAGTAGAAGTAGTTAAAATGCTTATTTACTTTTCTAAAAATATGTATTTTAACGATAACTAAAGGTGTATGCCAAGTTTCATAAGAATCGGTTTAGTAGAAGTGGTTGAAAAATAATATTTACTTTGCATGGGCGTGGCACAGCCCACTTTTTTGATCCTGATTTAGTATTTAAACAGAAGCTTAGTGTGTGTGTAAAGTTTCATAAGAATGGGTTGAGTAGAAGTAGTTGAAAACGAACGTATATATACTTTGTATGGGCGTGACCCCGCTCATTTTTCAACAAATCTGGAAGTACATCCTTTTGAATAGAGACGAAATCAGTTCATAAATGGCGGAGTTTTGAGGGAACATATACAAAAAAAGTACATGAGGAATTGATAACCTTTCTCCTTTTTTTTGAAGTCGGTTAAAAATAAAAAACAAAAATTAAACGAAAAAGGATATATGTTTATTCGTATGGAGCCAAAGTCGCACTTTACTGAATTAATTTATTTTTTTAAATATTTTTTGACCCAGCTGGGATACGAACCTGTGCTCGTTCAGATTTGAATATATCGAAATGTGTTAATATATCGAAATGTGTAGAAAATCGTTTAAAACTTCAAACAACAAATAAAATGGCGGCTTTTAGCGAATTTTTATGTTTTTCAACTTAGCGGTGTTTGCAAGTGGACTACTCATATACAAACACATGTTGACTTAAAAAGTGGTTGTCTACTTATTTTATTAATACATAACAACAAATTATAACTATTTTCAGATAATGAGAAAAATACGTACAAACTAATTTTATTAAAACTAAGTAGTAGTTCTGATTTGAAGTATAATAATAAGATAAATAAGTATTCAATAGAACACTGAAGTATCCAATAGAACACTGAAGATGGCACATAGCCGAAACCGGTCTGTTTACAAACCAAATTTGACGTGGGATGACGGAAACTCGTTCCAAATAAATAAGTACAACTTATTGCTTTGTAACCCATTAATAAAGTACTACCGATTATAAAAATGACAAAAGTTTTTGCTGGGTATATATTTATAATTTATCTAAATCAAATACAAATTTGCATATATGCAATTTGAATAAATCCCGCTGATAGACTTCTAAACTTAATTTATATTACTTAAAAGCATTTAAGCTTTAGTTTCTCTTTATTTTATTTTTATTGGCATTTTTGTTAAAAGTTCATGGGTTCAATTACCTTTAAAAGACGACGCAAAATGATTGATTTACATCTGCCAGTTAATTAAAATCATACGCTTGACTACAAACTACCAAACAGAAACACTACTCACAATCCCAACTAGATACAAATGAGAAATGAAACTCTACAACGAGGAAAGAAACATATTTGTTGAATTGTTTTATCCAGGCTGACTAAAAAAAGCAAAACTCACATCCTTACATGCACACACACGAACAAAGTAAATGCAACAAATGAACATCCATTCTATGCAGCGGCAGCAGTCTTGTCAGTTTTATGCAAATATTTGAGTTTAATAGGAGGAAAAAAGAAAAGAAAAACAACTCAGCTAAGCTTACATTTATGCTAAAACATGTGCACACCCGGTAGTTCTGATAATGCAAAGTTTTACAAATATTTTTTTAAATAACTGGCTAATTCTATGCTATGCTCAGGTGGTTTTTGTATTGGAAAACTTAGTCATTAAGCTGCACTATGTTACACCTTCGAAGTTATCGTTTTGAAAACTAATATTCTTTTACTGTTCCCAAGTAACACTATGCAACATAATGAAACTTTTCTCATGTGTTTATTGTACCCTAACTACAAAAGCGGTTGAAATTTAAAATTCTATGGTTGTTTTTTTTTCTAAAATTTCAGTTTTTCAAGAGGCTGCTACACCGATTTCATCATAACTGGGGTAGCCGTTCCCCAATTTCCAATTTAATTACGAAAAATACTAGAAAAAACTTTAAATAAAATTGCCTTTAAGCCGTACAAACATATTTTTTTTATATATTCAATGGTTTCGGAGTTATTCAGACCGCAATGATGAAAATTATTTTTTTTATGCAAATTTGGAAAAAATTTTATTTTTTAATAATTTATAAAAAATCAAAATTGGCTTAAACTTGCCATTTTTATTAACTGAGCATAAAACCACATATATTACAAATAAAATAAGCTTTATTTCATGAAAATCGATTGATAAATATTGATTTTATTCATAATAAAGTGAAGCCACTTAATTTTTATAAAAATTGCAAATATTTACACTGTACAACAAAATCAATATGTTTTTAAAATAGCAAGGTTCTAACGACAGATTCAAGTAGATGGCACTAATCATGTGGGACTCATTTCAGGGGAAGCTAAATTCCATAACCCACAATTCCACAATTCTGAATAAAATCAATATTTATCGTTCGATTTTCAGGAAATGAAGCTTAGGCTGCCTTCCTAAACGTCTAAATGCAACGTCAAAGCAACGTTTAAATCAAGCAATTATACTTTACAATACTGGAAATCAAATGCATTGGCAATAAAAAGCATTGCCAGTTTAAATAGTGCCCTAGTTGCTTTTATTTGCATTTCAGCTGCAAAACAGATGACTTTAGGAATGCAATACTTTGTCAAAGTTTGCACGGTTGCGTTTGGGAATACGTGGCTATGTTGAACTGCAAAGCAACATGCGTTTAGGAAGGCAGCCATATATTATTTCTAGTATATGGAACTTTATGAATAAAGAATAAAAACGGTAACGTTTTTTGTCATTATCGACTTTATAAATAAATAAAAAATTAAAAATGCCAAAGTTATTTAATTACTTTGGCTTAAGTTTGTTTTTAATGCAATCTTACGATTAACTTATTTTTATTGTAGAAAGAAATTCTAAAGCATGTAAATATTGAACAATCAAAGAAAAAGTTAGCTGTAGGGAGCGTTGAACTGACATCAGATGTTTCAAGACCACCACGTCTTCTCATCAGAGCTCTTTTTCACCTAGACGATACTGCCAGCGAAGGCAGGAACAACCAGCGAGCGAAAGCTCTATTATCTTGTACCAATTAATAGATGAGTCGCCATCTCGAGCCTACCTTCGGAAACAACGGTTCGGAACTTCACTAAGTGTTTTCTTGTCATGTTCAACTGTTTTAAGTTTTTTGATTTCTGTCTTACCAGCATGAAATATCATCGATATTTTCAAATGCTGGAATTTTTTTCAATGTTTATTTTTGCTCAACTTTCTGAACAGCATACATTCATGTTTAGCTAAGTGCCTTTAGAGTTTTAACAATTGAGTTATGAATTTTAGTCGAACTGTATTGCATTTCATGCAAAGTTATTTAATAAGTTTGGGTTAAGTTCGTTTTTAATATAATCTTTCGAATAAATTATTTTTATTTTAGAAAGACATTCTAAAGGATGTAAATATTGAACATTCAAAGAAAAATTTAGCTGTACGGAAGGTTGAACTGACATCAGATGTTTCGAGACCACCACGTCGTCTCATCAGACCTTTTTTTCGAGCTAGACGACACTAGTTAAATAATTTGAAAACAATATTCTATTATCAATATGCTGTCCCCAAGTAATTTGGAGAGTAGTGAAGTGTTTTTTGGTCTATTTGTAGTTTAGAAAAAAAACTTAATTTGCTGACCACTTTAGTAAACTAAAGGGCATGTGGTTTTTAAAACTTTTGTATGTGGGTGCTGATTGCTCTAACAGAGTGCATGTGTATGTGTTCTTAAAAACACGAGCCACAGTGCAAATGCACGCAGCTCTCACTATACACTTTCCTTTTTTTCCAAAACTAAACAAAAACAAAGTACCAGGACAACTAACCAACTAAGCCATCAGTCGTTGTTCCACATGACCCTTAAAGTTGCAGGAATATCATCTTGGTGCTAAAAAGTTAATTTTTCAGTCATTAATCAATTTTACACCAGAAACAATTCCAACGCAAACAAGGTGGGGCTAAAATGCATAATAAGCAGTGTCGCACAATGGGACCGAAACAAAAATGGTAATAAAGCTAAATCTCTCATACTTCTGATGCGATTAAAAAACGAGGATGACCTAAACTTGCAGACTAGCAAATTCTCATCCTTATTGAAATAAAACATACTTAGAATTTTAATATTTTTACCAAAGCGGGCAGAAAACAACTCTATGCCAAATCAATTCAAGTAGATTTGGTTATTGCAGTCTGCAAATAAATTTGAAAAACTCAATGTGACTTTTTTCTTTCTTAAATGGTAAATTTAGAAATTTTTTTTAGCAGGCATTATGTTCGACCAACGCTGACTGATCTTAAAACCATTGGTCTTAAAGGCAGATATCTTACGAACGAAATAAGCCATATATCATGAAAATCGATTCATAAATGTTAATTTTATTAGCAATTAAGTGAAAATAACCAGGCACTTAAAATGTACTGTCGGTAATAAATTTATTTCTGGTTTGAAAAAAAAATTTTACGAAACTAGCTTTTCAGTGGATGGGTGTATTTACTTAATTGCTTACAAAATCAATATTTATCCATTGTTTTGCATGACATATGGCTTATTATGTTCGTAAGACAGTTGTCCCTTAGAGCAGTGCTGGGCATCGAGAGAAATGAGTTTTTAATTTAGTATTAGTGCTTATGAGTATGTGTTAGTAGTATTCCACTGTGTGCCTATTAAAAAGGAAAACAACAACGTAAAAAAACAACAAGCTTTTATACAACTGTATGAAGTTGTTATTTATTTTTTATTCTTTAGTGAGAACATTGGTTTTCATTCGGCTGTATACATATACGAGCCGAATAATGTTCGGAACTCTGGTGCCAGTATGAGCGATGCTTCCTTAGAGCAATAGTAAATGGTAAAGTTTTAGCAGTTTTAAATTTTTTATGAATGTTTAGAAAGAAACAATTTTAATACTCGTATTGCAGGAAAAAGCACTTCTTTTCAAAAAAATTTATGAATAACTACGAAAGAGTTGGTCAAATCAAAAAAATATATTAATAAAGTTTGAAGATAATTTTGTCATTCACATTTTGGTTTGTAGATAATACAAATCGCACAAACCGTTTCTGAGTTATAATAGTGTGATCGCCATACTTCGGAAGTCGCATTAGTCATGCCCATTAAAAAAATCTGTACGTGCTAGAAGAAAACTTAAAACAGATTTTAATTTAGAGCATTAAACTCATTATATTCCTCATATTTTTATTTAAAGGACCGAACAATTTTTTTTTGCAGGCCAGTGTAATTAAAAAACTCTTTCACTATATTATTTTAGATTGTATTGGGAATCCAAAAATATATTGTTTTTAATTTTTGCAACGATTTTACCGAAGATATTTACAAAATATTAAATAAAGTCCGAAGTCAAAAACACTAAATTCAAAATTCAATTCCCAATATCTTTTGAAGTTACTAAGAAAACAATTAAGTTATGAACTAAGTCGAACTGTATCGCTTTAATCCAAAGTTATTTAATTAGTTAGTTTTTCAATTTAATCTTTCGTGGGTATTGTAGCAGAACCGTTGGCGAAGTAAAAGAACTAATAAATGGCTACACTGCGCAAAACAAATTAATGCGCTGCAACACAGCTCTACGAAAAACGCGCAATATCAGAGTTGTAAATGAATTAAGCTTTTATCTCTCTCCCACTTCACCACCTGTTCTCTCTACACTATCCCTTTCCCAAAGAAAGTATCACATTAATTAATTAACTGGTAGGCATTAATTGCTTGATTGTGCTACTTCTCTTTAAAAAAATTATTTTTATTTTTAAAAAGAACTTCTAAAGTATGTAATAATTGAACATTGAATGGAAAAGTTGGCTGTACGGAGGGTTGAACTGACATCAGATGTTTCGAGACCACCACAGTCTTCCCATCGATGATATTTCATGCTGGTAATGACAGAAATCAAAAGAGCTGAAAAAGTTCAACATGATAAAGAAACAACATAGTGAAGTTCCGAACCTTTATCCCGATAATAGTTGAGAGAATAGTGAAGAGATGGCGACTCATCTGTTAATTGGTCAAAAAAAGTAAATGGGGTTTTCGCTCGTCGGTTTTTGCTGCCTTCGCTGGCAGTGTCGTCTAGGTGGAAAAGAACTCTGATGACAAGACTGTGGTGGTCTAGTAACACGAATGTTCAATTATTACATGCTTTAGAATTTCTTTCTCAAATAAAAATAATTTACTTGTAAGCTACTAAGAAAACTGTATGATTTAAATTGTTTTTTAACCGACTTCAAAAAAGAAGGAGATTATCAATTTGTGTATATTTTTTTATGTTTGTAGATGCATAATTCTGTCATTTGTGAACCGATTTTCAAAGTTTGTTCCCATAATTTTTTTTTTCGAAAATCAGAGGGGACAATTTGTTCCCCCCCATGCATAACTCTGTCATTTGTGAACATTCTTTTTTTTTTGTTTGAAATGGTTTTCCAGCAGTTTGGTAAATTTTTTCTTGTTTGGAAGGGTTTACCTGAAGTTTGGTCCCATCATTTTTTTGAAAATCGGAAGGGGGAAATTTGCTGCCCCAATGTATAACATTGTTATTTGTCAACCAATTTTTAAATTATTTTTTTGTTTGACAGGTTTTGCTTGCAGTTTGGTTCCACATATTTTTTCGTGAATCGGTGGGGAAATTCGCTCCCCCCAAACAGAACTCAACCGATTTTCAAAATAATTATTTTTTGTTTGAAAGGGTTTACTTGCAGTTTGGTCACATGAATTTTTTTCGAAAATCTGTGGGATTTTTTTTTGTTTGAAAGGGTTTGCTCTCGGTTTGATTCCAAAGAAGTACAAATCGGGCGGACAAACGTAGTAGCCCGATATATTAATTGTCGCATAACTCCGCCATTTCTTGGACGATTTTAAAAATGTTATATTTGAATAGACATCAAAGGATTGGTAATATGAAAAGTTGTGCAGGGATACTCCATTTGTAGAAAAACACACCATTTGATCTAATGCTAAATTGCGTCCGTTTTGTAATCTGTTTCATAAGATCTTTGCATTGAAGTCGTTTTTTTTTTTGGCAGAATTATTACTTATTTACTTTTGAGATACGGAAAAAATAAAACTTACTAAAATTGGTTTATATTTGTTCAAGTTACGACACCTACCAAGTTTTAAATACTCGAAGAATGTAAGAGTTTCTGGACGCTTAAGTCCTCCTCTATGACTTTTTCTTATATCGCTTTGTAATCCGACGAGTAGTTTAAAACATATAGATTTTTTTTCTATTATTTTTACGATCGGCCGCCCATTATGCGCCACTGATAAATAGTGAATAGAAGAGAACAGAACAAAGTAAATAACATGGGCAATAATAAAATGAAAAGCAACATGTGTCGACTTTAGCGATAATTTAGATGATGACATGCTTGTTACATTGTTAAGGGCAGCTGGACGTTGTACGATGGATTTAAAATAGGTTTTTGAATGGATATTTATGTATGTGCGTAAACAATCAGGCTATCAATTATTCCTTTATATAGTTCATGTATGTTTTCGTTGCCACCAAAGTCAGGGAAGTGTTTGTGTAGTTTGTAATTTTACAAGGCTTTTGTTTTATTAACCAGTTAGTTAATGGCGGGATGTCGACAACAGCAGGATTTCAAAGCCAAGAGGAGGCAGTTAATACAAAAATTAGAAAGGAGATTTTAGTTTGGTTTTAATAAATTATTAAGGATTAAGGATTGAAAATATGTGTATATTGTCATATGAAATGAAAAAATTTCAAATCCACAATTTTGCACTCCTACAACTTAAAACGCCGACTTTTTGACAAAATTCTCAAAAGGTGTAAGTGCAAGTAATTACATACAAAAGATTTATAAAGATTTATAAATAGGTAACTTATACATTTCGAGAAATAATAAGTATTAAACACAAGACGAGTTTCTCTATACGAAATCAACAAATCGAAAAGCTGGTATATCTCCGATTTAGCTTCAACTGTGTGCTTTACTTTTCATTTTATGTAGTTTTTTGCTTCTCTTTTGCAATGTTGCTTTTCACAAAAGCTAATTCGTATAGTGGTTAAGTATCTCATAAGCAAATTAGAGCTGGCGGAAAGTAACGCTTTGTTGAAAAATGTGTCTTTTTTATACTTAAACCACCTTAACTTACCCATTTAATAACTGATTTCCAAAAATCATATCTTGTTTGAAAGATAAGAATCATATCTTTCAAATTTGAAAAAGATCATAGAAATACGTTTTAAAACAAAGAAGTTATGGTTGTTTAAATTTCAAACTTTAAGAAACCCGTTTTTTCACTACATCTACCGTTATACAATCACTTTACGAAGTGATCTGGAAAAACCATAGGTATTTTCTTTCTCTATGGGCTCCAACAAAACAGAATTGGTCGATGAGAATCCCTGAATAGTTGTAGTGTAACACAGTGTTATTTATAAAATAGTACTTTTCGTATTATATTTTAAAAATTTTTTGGGATTATTTATGAATAATCATGCTTGAAAATATATCGATATATATCGAAATATCGATATTTTTTATTCCATACATATATATCTATGCCGATCGATATTCAAAAATATATCGATTGCGACATATTGTTTTTCATTTGCCTATTCATAATTAGAAGCCATTCGTTTTGTTGCATGTCTTTTTGTGCTGGGCACTTAAATGAAATGAAATGTTTGTATGACAAGATTTGTCTGCTGCAGTGTTTATATTGTGTTCTTTCTTCTTTGTCCCATTGGAATCAACTGGCCCATTAGCTCAGTTGGTTAGAGCGTCGTGCTAATAACGCGAAAGTCGCGGGTTCGATCCCCTCATGGGCCAAATATAAAATGTTTTTGTCTTGATTTATCGAAAACCTTCAATTGTTTGGAGATAAAAAATATATAAAAAAAGGGAGTTCAACATATTTTTATCTGTAGCCAAAAAAAAAAGAAAAAGTTTGTATGCAAAATTAAAAAAAAAATTGGTTTCTCAAATGCATATTAATAAAAATCAAAAACGGTAAAGAACCCATTCTGGGGTATGAAATTTATGTGTCAAATGAAACCAATATTATTCAAAGTCAACCTAAAAAATATATGAGCTGTTATATTTGAAAATGGTATAAGTCCATTTTTTCATGTATCGAGATATTAAAGGGTTTGCGTTTGAGTTAATTCAAAAATATTGGCAAACGCTCATCTGTTAGAGTAATGGTTAGAACACTATACACCCTTTAAATTTCATTATAAAAACTTAATAATTAGAATTATTTAGAAAAATATTAGATTTTTTAGCTTCAAATGGACTTATACCACTTTCAAATATAACATATTCTCAGAAATAAAAACACAAGCCAATTTAAGTGCATATTCTTATAGACTTTTGGTTTATTCAAATCGTTTTTTAAGGTAAAAAATTATTAACATGAAAACATTTAAATATGCGATCAACCACTAAGTTTATTAAGAGTTAATTTTATAAAAAATGCTGTTGTAAGTATTCATGATAAATGCAGAGCAGTAAAAAATTGCAATCAATTTTGATTGCAATCAAAATGATTTCAACCAAATTGATTTCATTCTTTGACCATAGGTCGTGGGTTCGATTCCCGCCTTAGACCCTGGGTGTTTTCCGCAGACAAGCTAATCGCTTCGCGGTTTGTGTTTGTTCTTTAAAAAAAAATATTTATTTCTAGAAGAATGAGTATCGTTTTAAGAGAACGATGATTTTGATTCTGATTTAATTTTGATTGCAATCACTGGATTTGATTGCAATCAATTAATATAGAAATTAATTACAAAAAATTGATTGCAATCATTTTTATTGAAATGATTTCATGATTTCTTATTGAAATCATGAAATCAAATTTACGATTTTGATTGCAATCAAAAACTAGCAATCATTAACATGAAAACATGTAATTGCAATTAAATTGATTGCAATCTTTCACAGCTCTGGTGAAATGTAAGGCACTAAACTCATCATATCATTGCATTTCTCTTTTGTTACAGGTCTTGAAGTTTTATATAGTGGCACCAAAGTAATTTTGCTGAGTTTTTTAGGTCTTCCTTTTTTGTAAATAAATAAATAATTTTATTTATTTACTAGTTTTGTAAAACAAAGTTTATCTGATACAATGCAGTGTCATAATAATCAAATTATAATACAACATGAAAGTTCTTTTAATTATAATTATTAGGAATTGGCTTATTCCACTTAAAAAAAAAGATTTTTGCGATAACATTTTACAGTTTAAATAAATTTGTTTATTTTATGGGCAAATCGCACTCTATTGAATGGATGATAATAAATATGGATAGAAGGTGTCTATATCTAACTAAAGTAAACGTTAACTCATTTTTTTAAGAAGTGGACTTATACCACTTTCAAAAGTAACAGCTCATATAGTGGTACTCCTTGGCATTTTTCTTGTTGGCTACTGTTATGGGCCAATAAATCTTATCTATTTTTATTATACTTCAAGAAAGAAAGAGGCTATCAACTCGTGTGTATTATTCTAACTTTTTTATGTTTGTAGACCCAAATAACTCTGTTATTTATGAACCGATTTGAACATTTTTATTTTTTTCTTGTTTGAAAGGTCTTGCTTGCAGGTTGTTCCCATTATATTGTGATCTTTCTTCTATTAGAACGTTGTGCCATTGTAATCAACTGGCCCATTAGCTCAGTTGGTTAGAGCGTCGTGCTAATAACGCGAAGGTCGCGGGTTCGGTCCCCTCATGGGCCAAATGTAAAATGTTTTTTTTCTGGATATTATTTAGAGATTAAAAAATAAATAATTTAAGATATTTTAATCTGTGGCGAAAAGAAATAGTTTGTATGCAAAATTTACAAAAAATGGGTTTTAAAATCCATATTAATAAAAATCGAAAACGACAAAGAACTCATTCATACGCCCCATACGTCAATTTATGTGTCAAATAAAACCAATATTATTCAAAGTTAACATAATAAATATATTCCCATTTTTCTTGTTGGCTAGTGCTATGGGCCAATAAATCTTATCTATTTTTAATCTTCTTCAAGAAAGGAAGATGTTATCAAGTCATGTGTATTTTTTTTTTACTTTTTTATGTTTGAACACGCATAATTTGGTTATTTGTGAACCGATTTTCAAATTTCTTTTCATATTTTGTTTGAAAGGGCTTGCTTATAGCTTGGTCCCAACTGGGGGAAATGTAAAGAAATTAGATAACCCGTTTTTAAGTTATGATGAAATTAGTGTAGCAGCCTCTTGAAAAATCCCAAATAAAAAAAAACCTAATCACAGAATTTTAAATTTCGACTGGCTTTGTAGTTAGGGCACAAAAAAATAGACAAGAATTATGTTGAATAGAACCATGTTAGTGAAAAACAATATGAATTTCAATAACATTTGTTAGTAGCTTAATACAATATTTCGTTGTATGTATATCTTTCCCATTCCGGTTATATCTTTTCTTTTCATACATAAGTACTTAAGTCAATGGCTCGGATATGGGTCGACTGTGGAGAGCATGCTTTACGTCTGGGAAGCCCGGGTTCGTATCCCAGCCATGTCAAAAATTTCTTTTAATATATATATTTTTTCTTTTGAAATAATTTTGTTATCAATATAGCGGAATTCTTTATCACAGGAAATGAAAAAAAAAAATGATTGAATACCGGAATTTTTGTTATCAAAAACGAAACTTATTTTTTTTTCTGTGTGATGAAGAAGAATCTACTTGTGTTTAAATAGTTGTGCCTTGGAGGTATTAATGTCGCACCCTTGGGTGACCTGCCGACTGAAATTTTGTTAAACAAGTACGCCGGTGATCAGACTATTAGTTTGGAAGCTATGGGGTTTCCGCAGACTTAAGAATTTTATTGCTAAACTAGTGCACACTGTGTTAAAAATAGCAAATTTATTTACAGATCTTATAGCCTATAGGCTTTCCAGGCATACGTATTTTGTAGATCAGACTATTAGCTACTTAAATTTTAACACACTTTATAGCTTACATATTTCCCTATAATTCAGTATTTTTTGTGAATCAGACTATTCGTTTGGAAGATATGATTTTTCCGCCGCTAGATTGGCCTTTTTCCCAGTGTGCGTCCTCCTATACTACCAGGATTTTGTTGAAAAGCGCAATTTGTTCCCAGTTTAAGCTACAAAAAAATTTAGGGAGCCGCTTTGGTGGTTATTCAGATATAAGAAAAATAATAATTACGTTGTATGGGGGAAACTTTCACTTTGGAACAGGAGAACTATATCTCTTAAGTTTTTGTTGTAACTTTCAGTTTGCTCTAAGAGCTACACTAAGGGAAAAACGGCAACTTAAAAATAAGAACTCATTATATTAATTCAATAATTCAATCCAATAGAAAAACTTTATTAAAATACTGTAATTCAGTCATTTTCAACTTTGAATAAATATGGTTCAATATTGAAATAAAAATGTTCGACATGACTAGACTTTCGTTAACGTTTCTTATTGAATCAATGTGGTTTTTATTAATTTTTTCTCTGGGTGTATCCACTCCAAATTTAGAGAGGGTCTCTGATATAGGAAGCTTTGCAAATATAGGAAAATTAATAATTATCATGTATGGGGAGTACCCCTCTCCCATTCCTATACCTCCAAGATTTTGCTGGAACTTTCACTTTGTTCTATAGAGCTATCCACATCAAATTTAGAGAGCGTCACTATTGTATGGACTTTTTAGCGAAATCACAGTCTAAACAGACGCGACACGAGCCGGAAGATATTGCCGTCTCAGCCGAAGTATCACGAAAGAGAAATAAGAAAGTATTAGTGTTTTGTTTTACGTATACATTTGTAGAATGTGCAACACTTTTAATTGGATAAAATGAAACACCAACATGTAATTGTTGTCTCTTTCTCAACCAGCCGGCATAAAAACCTAATTTGGGCGATTTTCAACTGTCAAAGTTGACGTGTCTGGTTAGACTGTGGCTAAATCACCAGCATAATATTAACTACTCGTATTATGAAATAAAATTTTGAAATATTATTTTGAAATATTTTGAAATTTAATTTTAGGGCTGACTCATCCTTTTAATCCTGCAAAGTTTTTTTCTATTAGTTGATGGCTTTTTGTTTGCGACTGTTTCTTTTTAACCTCAATTTTTACTTTGACGCTTTTTGTTTAATTTTTAATCAAAATATTTATTTCTAAAATGTGTAGATGTAAACATTTTGTTTCCTTTTCCATTTAATTGACATCCGCAGTAAGAAAAAACAAACAAAAAAGAAAATATTTAAAAGCTGGAAAAACTTGCAAAAAGTTTAAGAAAAAATATTTCTAGAATAAAATATTTAAAAGGTGAAATTGTTTGCTTCACCTTAATTTTTCCATACATTAGCAAAAATATCTTTAGAAAAGTTACTGAATAGTTGTTAAAGAATTTTTAATTTACCATAAAACCTGGAAAACTTTTGTAATTTTCCACATCAAATTATTAAGATGGATCACCGCTGGTAACTGCTCTTGTTCTTTTTTTTTTCTTCTATTTTATTAGAGGTGACACACACACACATGTATTTAATATTTATGACTTTGTATTCTTTTGACGTTTTACACAAGAAAAATTGTATGGAATTTAAATAAAAAAGAAAAACTCATCATTATTAAATGTTACTTTAATATGGAAGTAGAATTTTTTAAAGTTTAAAATATATTTTATTCTTAAGGTCAACATTGTTTCAAAATTAAGCTTTTTTGCACTTAAGACAAACAAAAACGAAATACTCTTCCACCTTTTAGATGTATTAAATACAATTTTAGAAAACTGCATCGAGCTTAATTGACTCAGCAATTCTGCTGCTACAAGGACTTACAAGTACGAAAAAATACAACAATTACAGCGCATTTACAAAATATTTCAATGTTGTTTTATTGCTCCATTAGCTGAAAATGTTAATTTGCTACAATCTGAAAAGCAACAAAAGGTAAAGTGCTTATTTGCCCCCAACAGAAATGTTTTAGCAAAAATAATTAGGGGTATTCACTAGCTGAATACATACAAATTTTTGAAATGTTCTCTTAACAAATTTTTAAAATTAAACTCTTAAGAATAATAAATTAAAGCTTGTTAAATATAAATCTTAGAAGAATTAAATGCACTTTTTAGTGAATACCTCTAATGTCTTTTTCTTTGAAAAATTAAAAAAAAAGTTAATGGTTTTAGCAACAACAAAAAAATGCTAAAACGTGGAAACACCTTTTCCTAGATTTTTTTCTCCATATTTTTACTCTATTGTGTACATATTATTATTCTTTGTTGGCCAACTTGACTTGCACTAAATGTTTTCTGCAAGCTAAAATATTTAGAAAACAAATAATAAAAAACAAAAAGAATCATTTAAGTTAAATGTATTGTTTTTCTTTAAAACTACATTAATAAAACTTGTGTTTTTTGTTTATATTTTTAGTTTGTGTCCTGCTTGATTTTATTACTTTTTTCCAACTTTTTTCCACTCGTTTATTAAATGGTTTCTTTATAATAAAAATGGTAATTTTTGTATTAAAAAGTTTACTGTGAAGAAATAAAATAAAATCTTAAAGTTTACGTTTCAACTACTTTAGCTGTTCAAACAGAACTTATCTATTGATACCTCAACACTTTGGAAACATGTTCTTCTGTGCAATAAAACTCCCCAGCAGTAATGTTTTTTTTTATAAGAAAATCTAATACTTGCAAGAAACTGCATATTGTTTCCGGCTGAAAAAAAGAAAAGTTAAGATCTTCGTACTTACCGTTGCATGAAAAGAAAATGGAAAAGAAACTTAAAGGATTTGTTTGCCTCGACGAAATTTGAAAGGTATGGAGTGTACACGGAAAAATATCTTGTCTTAAAACTTTTCAATGCAAAATTTCTTAAAAATGGAAAATTTTTGTAATAAAAAAAAATATTTTTCTTTCTAAACCCAGTAAAAAAAGAGCTTCCAAGGAAGTCAATAACATCCTGAAGTGTTGCAAATCCGGATAATATCTAATGATTTTTACATGAGCTTGTCATACCTATTCTATGGATCCGAACTGTAGTGCGATTTTCTATTCAATTTTAACAACAGTTGTCATTGTTAAAAAAAAAACTTAACAAGCAAATTGTCGATTTTGCTACTCTGTAACATTTTTAACAATATTTGCTGTTGTTTAATTAACGACAATAATTTTTCTCTTGTTAATGAATAGACAACAACGAGTCAGCTGTTCAGCCGTGCCACGTACTTTATGCCAACAATTAAATTTAATTTTCTACAAAAATATACAAATATATAAAACATTTACGTTTAAATAACAATATTTTTATTACTTAAATATTTAATTTAACAATTATTTCACATAAATAACGAAATTGAAAAAAACTTTCTGTACACTGTTTGGCAATTACAAATTCATTTGTTTTTGTTATATTCCTCTTTGCGCTTTTCGTTTATTTTAAATGAGATGCCACATGATGTCAGATTTATGGGTCGATTATGGATAGCAACTGAACTTCAGTTGCGTTGCCAGCTGGCAACTGGAAATTTGCGGTTGCCAGAAAAGCAGTAAATAGCAACTGAAATTAACAGTTCTCAGTTGCCATTCGTACTGCGTTTTTTAGCAACTGGCAACCCAACTGAGGTTCGGTTGCCATTCATAATCGACCCCTTAAACAATGTTGTTAACAAGAAGTCACAGAATCGTAAAATCGATAGTGCAAACAACTTAAGAAATTGACAATATAACAACTGTTGTTATTGTTAAAAGTTACAGAATCTCACTACTGATGTTCATGATGTTAAGAAAATTTAATTTTTATGTTCTGCTTAGTAAGTGCAAAAGGACTTATGTTTCATTACTTTTACGCACAGAAAAATTTCATATTAAAATCGTCGAAAACAAGGTTGATTTAACATTTTTCGGTATTGATTTTGCTACATAGGTTTTACAATAAGCTCTAAAGAACATATTTACTTATGAAATAACTATATTTCATGTTGATTCGATATTCCGGTACAGTTAAACCAAAATAAAGTTGATATTGAAATAATACGAAGAATCGTGTTGAATCAAAGTTATTTCAAGTTGAAACAATGTTAATTTGATACTAAAATAACACAAAGAATCATGTTGAACCAAAGCTATTCCAAGTTGAAACAGTATAAATTTCATGTAGCTATTTTATTAATTATTTTACTTAGGCCCAATTTAGACGATGAATTAAATTCATGAATAAAATTCTTGATGTTTTTTTTTGTGGACTAGTGGGGTAGAGAAGCAAGACGGGTAGAAAAAAACATCACGATTTCTGTTTTCCATGTTTTTTTATATTCTTCTTTAGTTCGATTTGAATTTTCTCTCATTCTCTCTCCCTCTCTCTCTCTCTTATGTAATTGTGTTAAGGTTTTTGTTGTTATGAATGAGTAAATAAAGCAAATTTTGAGAATAATTTATAAAAAGGTATGAAAATAAAAATCATCGTGTAAATACAAGAGGTTTTTAGAAGTTACTTTTAAAGATATATCAAAAAAAATTTATGATTAAAAATTCCTTGTCAAAATTGGGCCTTACTTGTTGCATTCGCATAAGCATCAGAAAAATTAGTGTTGTAGTTGGGGCTGCCCCAGCCAAGATTTGAACTTAGGCCACTTGATTGGTAGCCAACACGCTAACCACAGCAGCGACAACAGCTTCAAACTTTTTATTCGATATACGCTAAATAAAAATGTACTATCATAAGTAGCATGAATTTCATTTTAATTCAACATGATTTAATTTATGATTTAACATAAAACTTATTTCAAATTAAAGTTATAGTCATGTTGATTTTACAGAATATGTAACGCTGATAACAATGGCGCATATTCATAGTCCTAAACAAAGTATACTTTAAGAATTTAAAACCAGTATTGCCATACAAAGAAATCCTAAGTATACTTTGTTTTGACTATGATTATGCGCCAATGTTATTTTAAAAGTGAAAAATATTTAATCAGAGAGATTTAAGAATTTCTGTGTGTATAGAGTTCCGGAAAAAAACGCTTGTTTTTGAAAGTGATTTTAATGTTATTGCACTATGCAACAAGAAAAATGCCAAAGAGTGCCACATATATTTATTTGATGTGTTATGGTGCACTAACTACAGTCGAAATTTCAAATTCTATGGATACATTTTTTTCTAAAATTTGGGACTTTACCGTAACTAGGGAACGGACAGTTTAATTTTATTACAAAAACCACTAAAACCCCTGAAACAAAATTAACTTTAAGCCGCTATAATATTACTTTTATATATTATCCGGAATTACCCAGAATTATTCAGACCATAATGATGAAAAATATATTATTTATTTTACAAAATTTTTAAATTTTTATTTATTAAAAATTTTTAGAAAAATCGAAAATAGCAAAAGATTTAGCATTTTTATCAGCCACATATAATACAAATAAAATAGCTTTATTTTATGAAAATCGATTGATAAATATTGATTTTATTCACAATAAAGTAAATATACCTGATGTTTGTTTAAAATCGAGTTTTGAAAAGGCTGCTCCGCTGATTTTATCATAACTTGAGAAAGGGTTGTCTAATTTTATTAAAATAGCAACTAAAAAACTTGAAACAAAATTACCTTTAAACTGTTTGAATAATATTTGAATAATAAACACTTTAATTTGTGTGTGTGCGTATGCGTGTTGTATGAAAATCGAGATTTTTATCAATTGAGTTGCTCCACTTAATTGTGAATAAAACCAAAACTTGTTGGTCGATTTTAATGAAATATGGCTTGCTTTGTTTGAAACGTTTTGACGTACATACATATGGAAAAGATAACGAAATTTTATCTGATTTTATTTTTTTATGAATATTTTAAAAATAAAATTTTTATAAAAATCTTTTTTTTGCGCAAGATCCACAATATCTCTGAAACTAATAAGCAGATTGAAAAACAATGTTGGCACGGCTTAAATATATTAGTATTGTCAAATTTCGGATTTCCAGTTTAATTAAATATAACAGACAGTTCTGTAGTTATGTTAACATATGCCGTGCAACTGATACTTTTTTCACTTAACAGTATATCTCGAAAACTAGAACAAATTTGAAAAAAAAACTGACCTCAGATTCAAATTCAGCACCCCAAATAACATAAGAAACAACTTTAGTTTGAATTAGTAAAAACTTTGAATACTATTTTATTAATCCTTAAATTTCATGATTTAATAATATTCGAATTCACATAAAATTTGAACGGACAGAGTTATTGTGATAACATTTTCAACTTATATAGACGAAATACTTTTCTAATAGATAGAAAAATAATATTTGCCATTTGTGGTATTCAAATACCAGAATTCCTAAAACGGGGAAAATATGTTCCAAAAAATTGATTTTTTTATCGTGTTATATATAAATAACTTTCGGTATATGTAGGCAACACCTAAGGTTTTAGAATATTCGTAGTTTTGTGGGGATCGTATACAATTTTTTTTTTCAAAACTGGTCAACTTTGGATAGGGCTGGAGGAAGAACCATTACCTCTTTTGACCCGACTTTTCTTCTACACTAATTTTTCATAGGTTTTCTTTAAAAAAACTGCCAAAACTTTTCTATGTTCCATACGAAATTTATTTTATATGACCGAAAAAACAATACTACCTTTTTGGGGAAAAAACCACATAAATTTAACATCACTAAATTCTGAATAAAATCAAAAGTTGTGCACCAATTTCAATGAAATAGGGCTTAATTACTTTGGAATATAATTAGCTACACTCTAAAACATTACTTCAAATTCACGATCATATATTGTCTAAATTTGTGTTGAAAATTTCTCCTTGTCTAAAATTACATCGACTTTTTAGTTATTTTATTAGAGAAAAAACCTTTCATATTAAACATATTTAGTCCAAGTGGAAAAAATGTAACATGAAGTATAATACGGATATGGCTGAATGGTAGATACGTCAGACTATCAGTCAGGAGGTCGCGGCTCAAACCTGCACGCAGCCCATCGCTTTTTTTAGTAAACACATTTTGTTGAAAAATAATGCGTCTGTAATTTTAGGTCGATAATAATCTGTAAAGTGTTGCCGACTATTATCGACGTAATTTTCAACAAAAGTGTTTTAGAGTGTGCATGCTACTGAACAAAAAACTGGCTCGTTGTTGTATTTTTATTTTCTATAAGGTTTTAAAAACAAAGATTTTAAAAGTTTTTATAAAATTAAAATTTTTCTGCTTAAACATTTACGATATCTCTGAAACTGCTTTGCAAATTTATAAATAGCCCAGTCAAATGAGCAGAAAAATGTGCCAATTGCGGAATGAGAGATAATAAGCTGAAAATTCGTACACACCTTCCTTCTGGCATTCTAAAAGTTGTCTCAAAAGTGGCATAAAATCTCGTGTCTGCGCCGTAAGTTATTCAAGGTCAAAGGTCACAAAAATCAGTTTTTCGCGATTATCTGGGTTTGTATAGCTGCAATGATGTTAGCAGTTGTTATAAAAATTGTAGAGCATAAAATTTGCGACAAATTTTGTATAAAACATTTTTTCATACGCCCAACCGTTTCTGAGATAGAGGACAGAGAGCCTACAGCGCTCAGCAATACTCACTGTAATACAAGGTCAACCGTTAATCTCATTTTTTGGCTACCGAGGTTCACTAGTATATACTTTCAAATAAATAACATAACTTTAAAAGCGGTAATCATAAAAAAAAGATTTTTGGCCGTCTTCTCAAAATATGGTCCACAGTGCGTCGTCTGTCTGTAGGTTTAATAGATTTTCCGAAGCCCTCAGAAAAGTTTTTGAATTTTTGAATGTTAAAACATTTTAAGGATATAAGGGAGGTGAGAGGGAGCTTGCTCCACATTGGACAGGAAGTTAAATGTGTATAGCTGCACAATTAAGTCATTATATGTAATTAGTATGTCAAAATAAATACAACATTTATTTTTTTACTCCTTTTTTTACTTTTTTGAAAAATAACATTTCCGAGGTGGGCGTATCCTTGAACGGCATTGAACGAAATTTGCACCGACCCTGAAACATATTATATCTTAATATGTGTAAAAATTTTCATTGACCTATCATTCCTTTTCTCTCCGTTATGGCAATTTTTATCTTAAGGATATATGGAAAGGACACGAGTCCTTGGAGTTTAAATGATAAAATTTTTGATCTGATTATATTTGCCAAATTTCATCACTACTTGATAACTCGTTCTATTTTTGTGCACTCGTTATATGAAATCACTACACTGTGCTGCGTTTTTTTCTGGTATAGTCTAATGTAATTTTTGATTCCAATTTTTTTACAAGCATTATTTTACATATTTTCCTACTTTACGAAATCGAACTTATTAATATATTTGCTTGATTATTTTTGTGTATTTTAATCCATTGCAAGATGTTATTTCCATCAATAGAATTTCTATAGAAAATGGTTTTTATTTCTGATGTTTTGTTTTTCTCCAATACTTTGGAAAATAATATTTATGTTCATGTTGATAACACGATTATTACCATCAATGAAATAAATTTGAAATACTTTTCGAATGATAGATACTTAACAAAAACAGCAATAAAATAGCAATCAAATCAATAACAATTCAAAATTCAAAATGCGTAAAACTCATTAAAATGCGATGAAAACCACACACGTAAAATCAATAGAAAGAAATTGTTCATATTAAAAATTTTAAAAACAAACTTATATTCTCTCTCTAGATTTTGCAGGCTGTTTGTGAAATCCATTATAAATTTCCATTTTCAAATTTGAAATTTTTATTTATATGAAAATGAGCCAACCATAGAGTTAAAACAAACAGCAAGGAAACACTTCAATAAGTGGAAAATAAATTATAAATAAATTGTTTTGAGAATGCAAAGTTTTGTGTACGACAATTATTTTGCCAGAATTTCCTATAAATTGAGTGTTGAAATTTCCAAAGAACTTTTTATAACATTTTTACATACAAATGTATGTACTTATAGTTCTTTTACGTATTTTTCCTTTTTGTTGAAAGAAAAGAAAATCAGCTCATATAAAATTATCGACAATTTGCCCGTAAGTGTTAATAGGTATGGATGTTTGTAAAAGAACCTGTAAATAAATATTTATTGAAGAAACCTGATAAGAAATTATAATTCCAAGGAAGTTATTTTTTTTTTTTTTTTGTTTAGAACGTGATATTTTTTACTTCGGGCAGCATTTATTTCAAGGTTTGGGTATTTTAATATCAACTGTTCAAAGGCCTTTTTTTTGTAAAGAAATGTATAGCAATTCTGCAAGTTTATAGAATGAATATTTGATCTGTTTTTTTCTTTCTTCTTATAATATGTATACAGCTTTAGGGAATTTAATAGAATATAGGGTAATTTTTTTGCTCTTCAATATGAAATAGCTGTATGGCGGTATTAATTCGGCCTTAATTGCTATCGTCGCACAGTACAACATTTGCACAACATTTATGGCTAATAAATAAATGAACGTTTAAACGGTAGTTTTGTTAAACTAAACTAAAACTTAAATGTAGTTTAATCTCAACAGTAGTAAATCACTTCCCCATGTATTATCGCAAGTTTAAATAATAATAATAAAAATGTGGCAGCACCACGATAAATATCAAAAATAGCTGGTTTTATGGTGGTATATCGATCAAAAACATATGGTTTGTATTGTTGGCTTAAACGCCCAATTTTATGCGTTTAATATATGGTTTATATGTATACGGATTTATAGATTTTCTGGTTTAAACACATTTCAAACCAAAAAGAGCGATTAACTTGCACTGATTTATCAGCCCTTAATAGGGCAAATATATTTTATACCGTTTTTTTCTATTTGCAAAAATCAGGTGATTTCACTTTATTATGAATAAAATCAATATTTATCCATCGATTTTCATGAAATATAGCTTATTTATTATTTATAATATAAGTGGCTTTATGATTTGTTAACAAAAATGGTATGTTTGAGCCATTTTCGATTTTTCATATATTTTAGAAAAATTAAAATTTTCCAATTTTGCCTAAAAAATATATTTTTCATCATTGCGGTCTGAATAATTTCGAAACCATTGAGTATATAAAAAATAGTGTTAGAATGGCTTAAAGGTAATTTTATTCCAAGTTTTTTTTTGTAAGGAAATTGAACAAACCTTTTCGATGTTGTGTTAAAATCGGTATAGCAACGTCTCCAAAGCTCGATTTTTTACACAAATCATGTAATATCACTTTAATGTGAATAAAAGCAACACTAAAACATTACTCCAAATTTACGATCATATATTGTCTAAATTTGTGTTGAAAATTTCTCCTTGTCTAAAATTACATCGATTTTGTAGTTATTTTATTAAAGAAAAAACCTTTCAAATTAAACATATTTAGTCCAAGTGGAAAAAATTTAACATAAATTATAATACGGCTATGGCTGAATGGTAGATACATCAGACTATCAGTTAGGAGGTCGCGGCTCAAACCTGTATGCAGCCAATCGCTTTTTTTTATTAAAAACATTTTGTTGGAAAATAATGCGTGTGTAATTTTAGGTCGATAATAATATGTAAAGTGTTGCCGACTATTATCGACCTAATTTTCAACAAAAGTGTTTTACAGTGTAGATAAATGTGTTCTAAACAAAACAAGTCATATTTCACTAAAATAAATCAACAACTTTTGATTTTATTCACAATTAAGTCAGGGAACTCAATTGTTAAAAGTCACGATTTTCTTACAACAGTAAAATCTTAAATATGTGTGTGTTGTAAAGAAAACGCAATTTACGTCAATTGAGTTCCCTCACTTAATTGTGAATAAAATCAAAAGTTATGAATTGATTTTAATTAAATATGGCTTGTTTTGTTGTAAATTTCACAAGCAAATTATAGCTCCGATATATTATTATCGAATGTATCCCTAATTTAAATGGCTGACATGATATTTTCAATGAAATGACTTATGTCACTTTCAAAATAAACGGCTCATATATTAAGTTTTACCACTTTTAAAAAAAGTGGAAAAATTTATTTTTGTCCATTGTTAACAAAGTAATCGTTAAGTCGTCATTGAATCCTTCAAAAAATCTCAACTCGAGTTAATAATTTCTATTCTTGTGGTGAGTAACATTTTGTTTTGTTTAACTAACCATTTAATTTGATTAAGACACATTAAATTACAATTTTTTTTTAAATATCTACAAGTCTTTAAAATTTAAATCAATTACTAAACAGGAACAATTACAAAAATTTTTTTTGACAAGCTAAAAAAATAAAGCCGCCACCAGCTTTCAGTTTTTTTTAATACAAAAAAAATGCTGTATGTGAGGTTTTTTTAATTTAATGCCACAGTTCGTTGCATTTTATTATTTATTCTATTCTTGTTATACAGTATTTTTAAAGCCGCTTTTCTATGTTTCATTTCAACGTGGCTTTCTCTGCGAACTTTGTATTTTCAGCAAATAAAATACAACAACTACAACGATGGGGGATGGTGATCTTTGTAGTTCGAAAAGCGCATTCACCAAAATTTACGTTAAAGTCAGCGATGCCAACTTAGTGCTTTAGGCACTAGGTAGTGCTGTACTATGAAAAAGCACTAATTTGGTGCTTTTTAAATTTTCCAAAAATGCGTTGATGCTTTTTACAAATTTCCATATTGAATAAAATATAATATAGACCACTCAAATTTCTGACAAACAAAATTATTGTGATCGGACAATTTCGGTTACTTAAAAAAGTATTGACGATATATGCAGAACAACTGGGACACTATTTTGAAAGGACATATCTAAAGATGAGAATACTGTTTGCTAGTTTAGAGATAGGGAAGACCTTCAAATCAGTTTGAAATTATAGTGATTCCAAGCGGAAATTCTCCTTATAAAAAATCATACCTGAAAGCGGGAGTAAACCTGGTAATATACAAATTTGTATTTTTACAGGCATTGAATACAACAAAACACTAAAAAAAACGTTTAGTGTTTTTTACGCTTCTTTGATCTCAAAATTACGCTTTTTAGTGCTTTTTTTAAATTTTATTGTGGTTTTTGCTCAAAAAAAGTTGGCATCACTGGTTAAAGTACTTCAAAATTGAGGTTATAGAAAAACAGAAAATGAAAAAAAGTAAAAATAAATTCACACTCCTTAGCGTGGATGTAGGCAAGCAAGAAAAAAAATACTGTTGCATAGTCTTAGGCTGCCGCAATGTTAAAATGAAAAAGACTTCTTAAAAAAGGCTTCTTGCCTATTTTATGCAGATTATAAAATTCTGACTTTATGCTGAGTTTTTTTATTTTTGGTTAAAAATTTATTTGCATAAAATTGCATGCAAATTATAGAGTATACTTTTAGGTTCGCCTCATTCTTTAACTCTTGTTATAAGGCTACGCTAAATTTAATGCTAAAATAAACCTCTTTTGATTGTTTCATTTAAAGACTAAAGCGGTTTAAAAAATTTAAATACATGCATTTTAAGGAAATTCTCGCTTAATTTTATTTAAACAAATTTTAATAAAAATTGATTTAAAAGATCATCAATACCATAAATATTTTCTAAACCCAATTTGTAAAAAAACACAAAAATTACAAAACAATTGTAGTAGCAAAAAAGTAGTGTAAACAAGAAATATCCCAATTTCGAGATATATCCTTTTTAATTAATTAATTTGCGACCACTGGTAACTGGGTAACAGTGCTTTGTTAACTGCAAAATGATCTTTGTTACGGTTCTGAAGAGATTAGCGGGAGCTATCGAAACGCCAGTTGAACTCTCCGTGTAGTCAACATTTTCTTTGTCTACATGCTTCACATTTATCTCGTAAATAAAAATATAATTTAATTGAAAACTTAAATTAAAACCGAACTCAAGCCAAAAATAATTAAATTTGTTTGGATACAAACATTTTCTATTAAAAATTTGAAGATAAAAAAATTTGCTATAAAAAATTTATCGATAGCATAACTTTTTTTTCTGTAAGAAAGTAATCGATAGCAAAGCTTTTCTGTCGAAAATTTGTCGAGAACTAAACTTTTCTATAGAAAATTTCTCAGTTGTAAAATTTAAGGGAAAAAGTGTCGATGACGAAATTTCGTAACAAAAATTTTTCGATAAAATTTTTCTGTAACAAAATTTTTCGATGACAGAATGTTTCTATTGAAAATTGCCTTTTTTTAATAAAGGCTTTCTAAAGCAAATTTTTTTGATAAAGGTTTTCCATAGAAAATTTTGCGATAAAAGTTTTATATAGAAAATTTTTCTATAAAAGTTTTCTATAGAAAATTTTTCGATAAAAGTTTTCTATAGAAAATTTTTCGACAAAAGTTTTCTATAGAAAATTTTTCAATAAAAGTTTTCTATAGAAAATTTTTCGATAAAAATTTTCTATAGAAAATTTTTCGATAAAAGTTTTCTATAGAAAATTTTTCGATAAAAGGTTTCTATAGAAAATTTTTCGATAAAAGTTTTCTATAGAAAATTTTGCGATAAAAATTTTTATATAGAAAATTTTTCGATAGCGAAATCTGACTATGGAAAATTTTTCGATAAGCAAATGTGTCAATAGAAAACACAATTTTTTTGTAAAAAAGTTTTCGATAACAAACGTTCGTTATAAAAAATTTCGTTATAAAAAATTTGTTGATAACAAAATTAGTTTGATAGCAAAGTTAGTTTATAGAATATAAGTCGATAACAAAACTTTTCTATAGAAAATATGCCGATAATCAATTTTTTCTATGGACAATTTTGTTGACAACGAATTTTTTCTACTGAAAATTAGTTGATACCAAAAATTTTCAATAGCAAATTTATTTGCTATTTATTTATTTATTTATTTGAATTTTGGAAGGCCCCAACACGTTAAGGTTATATAGGATCTTTCTATAGCAATAGCAATTTTTTCTTTGTTTGCACAATTTTGCTACCAAAAATTTATCGATGGTAAAACTTTCGAAAACAAACATGTTAATGTAAAACAATTTTTCTATAGAAGGCTTGTCGATAGCACAACTTTTCCATAGAAAAATTTTCGATAGCAAAAAATGTCGACAACAAAACTTTTCTATAGAAAATTTGACAATTGTAATTTTTTTTAAATTGTCGATGACAAAATTTCGTTAAAAAAATTTTCGCTAACAAAATGTTTCTATAAAAAAATTTTTGGATACCAAAAATTTTCTATAGAAAATTTTGTTTTTCAATAAGTTTTCTATAGCAAATTTTTTGATAAAGTTTTCCATAAAAAGTTTTCCGATAAAGGGTTTCTATAGAAACTTTTTCGATGAAAAATTTTTTTGCTTTCACTTAAGTTATGCGCTATTGGATTGTTGACCTGAAACTATAAACTTTTCTCAAACAAGAAATAAATTCTATAATATTAATGGCAATGGTGTATTATTGTCTGAAAGCAGATCAAAAGTCCGTTTTTTACTCAAAATTAGTAAAAAAATATTTCGTTTGTTTAAATATTTTCTCGTGAGCGTGACTTTTCGTGCATGATTAATTATTTGCTCTAGAGCGTGGGTGATATTTCCAGAAATGTTACTCATGATCACGATCTCAATTACATAACTTGTTCAGGTTCTATAAAAAACGTATTTTTTCTGATGTGGGGGGGAGAGGGAAAGCGACATTTATTTATCTGCTGCTTCTGTTTTCTATTTTTTTCTCTTTTTCATTTCAAAATCATTAAATTAAATTAAAAATTGTTTTATTTACAGCTGTTGTGCTGCGCTGCCATTGACTTTGAAATCTCGTAAATTTTGTTGTTGTCTGTTTTGAGACATCTTGACCCTCAGAAATGTTAATTGATTATTGAAAAACGCCACTCAGACTGTTTATGCCACAAGACATTAAACACCCGAGACTGGGGTTACTTACTGGTCATGTTGTTAATTTCTCATGCTTAAATGTATTTTATGGTCTGTCTATTTTATGTGATTATTTTAATTGTTTTTCTCTTTTTATTTTGTTTTCGTCTCGATTTTGTTTATCAAGCGGGAAAGTCTGTGTTTATTTTTTTAAATTTTTTTTGTTATTGTGGGTGCAAGAAGGGGGTCAGCTGAAAAAATCTCTACGCTAATGATGCACTTCGATGGTTATAGTAGTAAATAAAGATACAACAAACATGATGACGACGTCTCAAAGAGTCCAACAGGAATCATGACAATTGAAAGAAACAAAAAAAAAGGACTCATTCAAATTAATTTATTATTACAATGTGCATAGCTGCACATTGGGTCAGTTAACAAGAAGCTGATTTGCATTTTTTTATGCTTCAAGTAAAAATTTATTTGTTTGAGGAACATAAAAAATCAACGAATACTTAAAAAGTATTTGATATTCCAGTAGAGCTATAAAATCCTGAAGGTCGTGGATTAAATAAGCTTATTGTCTAACCCGACATTTTTGGGAGATGCGGTAAAGAAATCAAATCAAGCATCATTGAATTCATTTATTTCATCACAGGAATGACTCAATATAAAAAAAAATAAAAAATAAAAAAAGTAAATAAAATTCTCACTTTTCTTTACAGCATTTGACTACAGAATGACGACAGTAAAACTGACTTGGCGTGTACAACCGTTTAACGTCTAGTAGCTCTGATGCCCAATGACCATGTTTAATGGTTCATTGATTGGGTGGAACACTCTTTGAATGATTTCAATAGCACATTCATTGTATAATTTAATGCAAAAAAAGAGTGGAAATAAATATTTTAAAAATAACCATGAATAAATTTTATTATAAACCACAAAATGTAAAGCAATTTTTTTTCTTGTTTTTTCAAATACAAAAATACTTGAAATATCTAAGCGAAATTTTGTTCTTTGGAAATGCTTTAATTTTATTTGAAATACTAGAAAATTAATGAATTTAATCTTAGCGATATATATTTTAAAATGCTGATAAACGGTGCATCAAAAATATCCCTGCGGAAAATTTGGTGACAAATGATCCAAAAGTACTCGTCCTATGAGTTGAGAAAATGAGACTGGTACCAAAAATAAGGAGTAGTGAATGGTGAAAAAAGACATATTGTGTAAATGGTCACTTATTAACCATTTTCAGTCAATTTAGTTGGTACTCCGGCTATTATTGTAGTAAACGGCGCTGAACAAATTCGATGCACCTGCATCTAAATCCTATCACCTAGTATCTATATAATATTAATTGTCTCCCTTCAATGAGACTGCCATGCGACTCAGGAACCTGTTCCGTAACTATATTCAGATATTAACTCCACCTTAACTGGTATTTATAACATTGAAATATAAGTTTCCTGTGGTGGAGTAGGTAGTGTACTAGCCTGTCATGCCGGAGGTTGTCGGTTCGAGTCCTATCAAAGACACCGCTTAAGAATAAAATACAATTTCTACATATATTTGTAACAATAAAAAAATAAATTAGTCGCTGAATTCTGAAATAATATTTATATATAATCTATATTATTCTACACCGATTAGGTCTCCATAAGATAGTTCAGAGACAAGTTACAAGGTGCATACAAAGTATCAATTAACCCTATCCGAGATCATCCCCATGTAAAATTGGCTGGTCCGCTTCATAGGAAGTGTTAGAACTCGGACTGGTCCCTATCACCTGGGGATCGGTCACTTGACTTGTTTTGTGCCAGTTCCACTTACCGTAGGGATGATATACAAAAGATAGATTCAAACATAGATTAGATTCAAAACCAATTGATATATTTTGTCTCATCAGTTTCTAATGCTATTTCTCCAACTGCTTCGTTTCTCATTCCCACAAAATAGAGCAAATTCAAAAGTAAAGGGCTTGTTTTTTTTTTTTTGAATGTACGTATGTCTAAAAGTTGTTTGTTATGCGTGACTTTTCTTAAATATTATTATCTAATAAATCAATAAAATAATAAGTTGTAAAAAATTAATTAAAACTCTAAAAAAAAAAAGTTCTTTAAAACATGTAAAATTAGAGTGTTTAATGAAAAATTTACAGCATGAGCTTCATAAATTTGCATAAATTCGTCATTCGTTACTTAAAAATTTATTTCGAAAATTCAGCCAAGTGTTGAATAAAAGCAAAAATTTTCCAATAAGAACAAATTAAGTTTCAATCGTAATAATTTGACTAGAAAATAATTCAATTATATTAAATCATTTGCTGAAAATTTTATAGTGAAGAAAAAACATGTAAAATATTGTAATTCGTGACTTGTCTATTTATATCGATTTTGTTGTGGCAGTTTTTAATATCTTATTTCGGTGTTTTTGTTAGTGTTTTGAGTTTTAAAATTAAATTAACCAGAGCTGAGATCTGAAACGTTATAGAGAAAAATTGAAAGTAGACGAAAAACGGTATACAGAATATATGCAAAAAGCAAGGAAAAGGTAAAGGCAAATACTTTTAAAGCAAGTTATTTTATTTTATTGTTAATTCCTTGGCTTTGATTTGAAAGCACAGTACGGATTTGTGAGCTGCACACTCACTTATCCTAAAGAAACAACAACAAGGCTAGCAGCGTTGCCGTTTTGCCTATTTTTGGTATTAAAAAAATTAATTATCTTTTTACGCTTTTTTTAACTGAGTTCAAAAAAGGAGGAGGTTTATCAATTATTAAAATTTTTTATGTTTGTACATGCATAACTCCGTCATTTGTGAACCGATTTTCAAGAAAAATTTTTTTTTGGTCCCAATTATTTTTTTTAGATCGGTGGGGAAATTTGCTCCCCTATGGGTAATTCTGTCATTTGTGAACTGCTTTCAAAATTCCTATTTTGCTCGAAAGGCTTTCCTTGCAGTTTGGTCCCATAATATATTTTCTAAACTCGGCGGGGAAATTTGCTCCCCCAACGCATAACTCTGTCATTTGTGAACCGATTCTAAAATTCTTGTTTTGTTTAAAAGGAGTCGCCTGCAGTTTGGTCCTATATATTTTCGAAAATTGTTGGGGAAACTTGATCGTATTATTCTGTCATGATTTTTATTATAGTTTTCGCCTCATTCAATGGATCCTGAAATGAAATTATATTTTTCGATATTTTTACATTTTTCTGTATGAAGCGTTAGTTACATTTGCTTTCGCGGTTGTTCAGGGAATGATTTTTGCAAAAAAAAATACACCATTAGAAACGAGTATAGGGTTGGAAAGCACTATACATCTACTCTTTAAAAACAAAAAATTATAATAATCGCAGGACGAAATTAAAATTTATGAGCATTTTTCCTACTTTGACTTGGGTTCACATGGAAAAATAAAACTTTTTTAGCTATTTAAATAATTCTTTACAAACATTTATACATTTATATATGAGCAAAAACGAGGCTAAGTCTTCTTTTAAATAAGACTAATTTTAATAAAATTGACCAAAAATGTTACAAGTTATGTCAATTTGAAATAATTATTCGTAGCAAAATACGGCCTACTTAATAAATTTTTCGACAATATAGCAGCCCACAGTCTGGTAGAAGCGAAAGTTTTTCAAAGGAAATCCGAAATTTGTAAACGGATAATGTTCTCTATATCGTTTTTACCCTTCAGTTGCTGTTAACTTTTTTATCGCCCTAAAATTTATAGATACATTATATATAAAACATATTTTTTACGTAACGCTCAATACATTTGTATACGAATTTAATATTTTTTCAGAACACGTACTATATTTTGAATTAAAAAAAATCGGATGTATAGTCTTTGATGTATTGAAAAACTTGAATTAAATTAAAAAAAAAATATGGATAACAATCAATACATTTTTTTAGATACAAACCAGGGTTAATTGATGAAACATTTTGCAATATAAAACTACTCGTACTTAACAAAGTTCACAAAACTTTAAATATTTATTTTATTGTATATTATTAATGTAATTTTAATAATTAAACGGAGTAATGAAGCATACTAAAAAAGCGTAACGTTCAATACACAAGACTGAGGACAACAAGAGTTATAAAAAATATATAATATCTAATATTTTTAAAAAATTTTATGTATGAAATATGAGAAGCAAACTTATAGTTTCTTAATGTGGCAAATCAACAGGAGCATTACAGATACGCAATTTTGTATGAAGAGAGTTCTTCGTTTTTAACACATAATGAACAGTCTGAAACTAAAAAATTTATGTACATTTATTTATAATCTATTAAATCATACTAAAGCAGTATTCATTTTAAAATGTATGCGGTTATTTTATGAAAAAAAAAGCATTTGAAATGAGAATGAGCCATATATATATATTTGGTACTAGTCGTTAGAACTATAGTATTTTTTGCGTTGTACAGTGTCATTTCTATAAAAAAAATGCATAAGCAATAACAAATCCCTTTTCTAAGAGCATCTTTTTGGTTGCTCTGCTGATAAATAAGGCTTTGCAAAGGTATATGTATTTAAATTTAATTAAACATATGTTTTGTTTATAAATATTTCTTTTGAAGTTACAAATATTTAAACTAAAGTATTGTCCTTTGATTTATTGTCTGTGTCTACCTCAAAAAACATCTTAAGGGTTTTTTTTATCATTATTTTTAGATCCATTGAATAAAATATTCCTTCTTCTTTTAAGCCCTTATTTCCTTTGAGTTAAACTTGTTTGTAATTACGTTTTTGCTTATCTTGCTTTTCTTCTTACTTGTTTTTTTTAACGGTGTTTTATGTTAAATCCATAGAAATCCTTACAAAAGATATTTAAACTAAACGTTATAAAGGACGTGCAACAGCGACAGAGTAAAAATTAGCTGCTTGAAAAAAACTCTTTTGCTAATCTTTTTCATAAAATTTCTAAAAAAAGGTAAAGGTAAAGCAACAGAAGAAATTTTTTTAAGACAAAAGGTTATTGTTTAAAATACAACAATGAAATGTTTTTCTATTTCTAAGACAAAATAAAGAATATAAACTTTGTAAGTACGTATACATACATGTAATAAATATCCGTAGATATTCACTTATATCCAAACATACAAACATATTTGTAACATTAAACATTAAAAAACTTTTAGACAATAGACATCATCAAATGCATTTTAGAAAATAATGCTCATACTTATCACAACCTGAGAAACAGGTGCGGATCCTAGGGTAGCGAAAATAGAATATTTCCACTAGGGTTTGCAAATAATCGAAGATTTTCATAATCGGAATTACGATTAAAAAATATGTGATTATTTGCGTTTATAGTTTAATCGCGATTAAGAAAATATACTATCGTAATTTTTTAGTAACACAAAAACCGAAATCGAAAACAATACTATGAAAAATCTCTGGGAGGAAACATTTTCTATAAGGAAATATAATTGACTATTCCTATCAAAGGATCAAATTCACTCTTTTATTTGATTTTCATTTATTTGTTAAGCAATTGCTTCTAAATATAACGCTACAAACCTTAGCCTAATAATCAATTTGGATTCACAATAATCGAACTATTCGAATACCAGTTTTTTGAAAATGTCCAATAATCGATCACCCTAGTTTGAAGTTTCGCTAAAATTTCCTTTCATTTGAATACCCGCACATGTCCATAATGGGGTGTCCGTCCTAGTTTATTGGACCTGAAGAAACCTGTGGGTTCCAGAATCACTTAAGATTAAATTAAATTTTTTTTTAATCTACACTATTTAAGATGCACGAAACCAACATTTCCAAATTTCATCACTGGTGGGAGAAACAGACATAACAAGAGAGGAGAGGAGATTGTAATGAACAGGATAACAAAATTGCAACTGAAATATTTTCATTTCTTTTTGTCTATTTCTTTTCATTTACCTCGTGGCGCTCGAAAACTAAAAGAAGTATTGCAGAGTAATAGGAAACTTTGAATGTAAAACAAGTTGTAATTTAATTAAACTTATCATAATATTTGTACTTTAAAACTAAAAAAAGTGTGGCAAAGAAACAAGTTTTATTTATTGTATTATTTTAGTTTTCTGTTGCATTCAAATATTTTCCTTAAGCAGGCATAATTGAATTTTTTGGTGCACAAAAAATAGCTTAGAGCAAAGTAAAGAAACTTAAAATTGAAATCTGTTAAGAAAAGAGTAGAGAGAACAATGAGTTAAATTGAAATTTAATAGAAATGTGAAATTTTTAGATTTTTATAATTCTCTGCAAGATAAGAAAGAACGAAATAGGAAAAACAAAATGGTGAGTACAGTGAACAAAATTATATTTTAAGCTTCACCGATATAAATAACAGTTCAAAACTCACAGTAACCTTTACTTTTGCTTAGTGTGACTTAACTTGGTTTTTATGTTACAAAAGCAAAAGCTATTTTTATATAATTCTTAATAAAAGCGAAGCCATATTTAAAAAAAATATATATTGAAATTAAAGAAAATAAAATTTTAGTTTGTCTGTTGGTCACGCTTTTCCCGCCAAATATTTGCCAAGTGTGACCGTAGCTTTGGTCAAACAGTATCACGAATTCAACCGTGTTTTCAAAATAAATTCCAACAATTTGCAAAACTTACTTTGTCCTTGGTATATTTCTAATGAATTTGCCAAACCAAAGTACACAAAAAAAAAAAAAACCATGAAACCGACTGTCACACAACACAGTGTTGCCACAAAAACCGTTTCCCGAAGGCAACTTTATATTAACTATTTATTACATACGCTCTTATAGAAAGAAAAGGGTTTTAGAATTTGTTACGGGGCTCAGAATTTAATCAGAAATATTTTTAAAATGTGTTACGAAGTGTGAGGCTTAGAAGTGAGGTTACAATAGGCGCTACGTAAAATGTGAACGAACAGCCTCTTTATGTTTATAGCTGATGATATATCGCACACATTTTCCTACTGCAAACTCTATACTGCTCAGCAAAAACTTTGCTTACTGGTAGGCAAAAAAAGTATATGAGGATTTAAGTCGTAAATTCTTACAATTTGACTCGATAACTACTTATTTTTGTTTGAGAATTCCAAAAAATAAGGGGTATCCCTTATAAATGTATTAACATTATCACAGCAATTAACTAGTTATTATTTGGCTTACTTGAAGCTAAAAAATAAGTAGTCAAATAAACAAATTAAAATCTTTGACGCACCTTGGATACGTACCTGTGCTCGTTCAGATATGAAGACAAGAACTTTATCCACTCAGCTATTGTTGACTTATAAGTTTAAGCGACAAAAATTAGTTTACATATACAAACACATGTTGACTCAAAAAGTGGTTCTCTATTTATTTTATTAACACATACCAACAAATTGTAAGTACTTTTAGATAATGATAAAAATGCGTACTAAATTTATTAAAAACTAAGTAGTAGTACTAATTTGAAGCATAGTAATAAGATAAATAAGTACCTCTCATTACTTTGTAATGTATTAATAAAGTACTATCGATTACATAAATTTAAAAAGTTTTTGCTGGGTGAATTATCTTAGCTCCTCGGAAAATCTACTTCAATTGGAACACAAATAGATGAAACAGACAGAAATAAAATGATTTCGGAAATTTTTATTTTAGTTTTTGCCAATGTTCCACACCTCAAGTGTAATTATGGGCTTGTGTATATTCGAAAATTTAATAAATTTCATATTGAAAAAATATATTTGATTTTTTCGGAGTAACTCTGACTCCAAGTTTTCCGTATCTTTAGTGAAAATGTGAGTTTCTTGTAGATACACTTTTAGTGTTTGTGGGGAATGTTGGATTTTTCGGTGTAACTGTTTTTTAAGCATACTTGTGGTCTTAGTAGATTTACAGCACTTTTCGGGCATTTTAGATTATCTGTCCAATATAGAATTTTCGGAGAACTTTCGATTTTTTGAAATCACTTTGATTTTTACAAATTTCCGATTTATTTAGCAAAATTATCCATTTTTCGTAGAACTAGTTTAGTTTTACTGCATGTTGAAATATATGTTAAATTTCTATGTTTCGGAGAATATACAATATTTTCCGAGTAACTTAGTTTTTTGAATTTTGGTGGACTTAAACTAATTTTCGTCCGTGTTTGATTAGAAAATATAGAATTTTCAGTGTAACAGCAATTTTTTCGGAGAACTTTGTTTTTTTTTTTTAAACTCCATTTCTTTAAAGTAAGCACGTTTTGTTCATATAAAAAATGTGCTAAATATAGCTTTTCGGAGTAACTTGAAATTTTTTTCGAGCATACTAAGCTTTATTTAGTGTAATTATGTATTTCGTAACGCAATTTTGAAGCATTTTCAAATGTGTTAATTACCAAATTTTCCGAAAATGTTAGACTTTTCGGACTAATTTAGATTGATTGCGAGTTTTAGAATTGTAGTTTTCTGGTGAGTCTAATGCACTTTTCGAGAGATTAATAAAAGCTGTTCTATATCAAATGTTAGATTTTTTCGGTGTGTATTCGGTTTCTTGCAAGTTTTGGTAGATCTAAACCATTTTTTTTTATTTATAATGATTGATTACGTCTGCAATATAGAATTTTTGAAAAACTTTTTGCGAGTTTTAGCTTTTTTGCAAAATTTGTCGTGCATTTTCCAAAATATGTTTGCTCAATGTGGAATTTTCGGAGTAACTTCGGTTTTTTGTAAATTATAGAGAGCTGTAGTGAAATTACGTATTTTCGAAAAATCTTAAATATTAAATGTCGAATTTTCGGAAAACTTTAAAATTTTCGGAGTAATCGGGTTTTTGTGAGTTTTCGATTTATTTTAGTAATATAATAATGCATTTTTGGATTTAAGGCACTTTTAGTTCATTTTTTATAATGGGTTTAACTTCGATTTTGGGAAAATTTTATTTTTTTCGGAGTATCTTCGATTTTTACGAGCTTTCGATTTTTTTCAGAAATAATATATTTCGGTAGGCCTTAATGCTCTCTTGATGAATGTTCGAAAATCTGTCAAATAACAAATTTTCGGAAACATAAAATTTTTTCGGAGTAACTTAGATTTTTGTGAGTTTTCTATTTCTTTAGTATTACAATGCATTTATGGTATGTTTTAAGGCTTTTTAGTACATTTTTCAAAATGCGTTCAATATAGAATTTTTGAAGAACCATCGGGCTTTTGGGAGTATCATCGATTTTTTTAGTTTTCAGTTTTTTTAGTGATATAATGCATATATGTTAGGTTTAAGGCTCTTTTAGTGCATTTTTCAAAATGTTGTCAATATCAACATTTCGAAGAAACTTCGGAGAATATTCGGGTTTTTTCGGATTATCTTTGATTTTTGTGAGTTTTTAGTTTTTTTAGTATAATCTTCTGCATTTTTGGCAGATTTATATCTTTTTTTAGTACAGTTTCATATATAATGAGCGAACTCATTAGCCACCCACTAGATCGATTGTTTTGAGAGTGAATGAGTTAAACATCTTATAAATTTCTTTTCCAACACGTTTATGGAATGCTTTAACAAAAAACCACAAAAAATTTGTTTCATTAAAAAAGGTTATTGCATATTAAGCAACAAGCATATACTCACTCCTGCTGCATAAATTACATGGCCAATATAGCAAGCATTAGGGCGACGTCTATATTAAACTGAAATTTAAGCATGGTACCAGAACAAACATTATACAGTAACAGGAAAAAAAAACTAGAGTAATTTATCTTACAGTTCTAAAAATAATACGCATGTTAATTTCTCACATCAATCTAGAGTCCTTAAGTCAAAGTCGAATTGAATGTATGTAAGGACAAATGTGTTGACCTTACTGCTTTTGTGCACCTCCTTCTTATTGCTTTACATATATTGATGCTACTTTTTCAATTTTCCTTGTTTAACATTAATTAACATCTCTGGTCTGAACAAACAAACGTGCAATGTAGATTTCTTTTACCTATAAAGGCGTTCTTTACACCAGTCACATTCTTTATTGTGGTGCCTGTTTTTAAATGAATCTGGTCGTTGTGGCAATGGCAGAGGAAAGATTGGAAAAACGTTAGTTTTTCAGCCAAGTACAAGTGTAATTTTTAGTTGTGTCAGTAAAAGAGCAGAGGTTAATAATGTTGGTTGGTTGCATATAACATGCACTTTTATATTGTAGCAATAAATTAAATTCTATTGGTATTTTAAATTTATATTTGGTGCGTAAAAGCAACAGTATATGGGAATTTTCGCTAAGAAATATTAATAAATATACAAAATTTTAAACTAGTGATTGGATTTTTCTGAAACGCGGAGTAGAAATAGGGGAATACCTTTAGAATAACGACTGTAAACATGTGCAATTCAAGCACAAATAATTTTCACCATTTAACCTTGGGCGTGATTACCATATCACGCATTGTAACTTTCCTATCCGATTTAATTGATTTTGATATTATTGAACAAAATTTTTGAGTCTTAAAGACTCCATGGCTTTTTGCTTCGTACTAATTAATTGCATTCTTTTTCCTCTCGCTTACGGTAATTTTAGTACCACCTTCGTATCAATAACACTGTCCAACATAATCAAGTTTTTTTTTTTCAAATTACAAGGCTGTATGGACTGATTGTTGTAGAGGGCACCAAAAAAATATATACGTGTATCGGCGTTTTGAAAGCTTACATCGGGGATTAATTTTAGGGGGAATTAAATTTCCTCCCTTTTGTACATTGTTATATACACTCAAAATAAAATATTGATTAATCTAACCAATTTCATAGGTTAGGATTGAGCCAACCCATAATATACATTAAAAATCAACCAATTGAATTGTAGTTTAGTTGATAGTGTGCAAAACTACTAACCGGAAGGTTGCAGGTTCGATGCCTGCCAAGGCTTAAGCAGTAAGTGTGTTTGCTTAAAAAAATTGTTTTGTTTGTTTGTAATTTTTTGGGCTTGAACTTAGGTTCTGATCTTTATAAACCGGACGCCTTCACCATCTCAGCTAAGTCATTGTGTTAAGTAAGGATAGTACAAAGTATACATAGACATGCGGTAATTTCTTTGACTTAAATACAGTAATTTTTGTAAAATAACTATTTTCGCTGTTATTATTTTAAATTATTAATTTTAACCTTTAAAATTGGTAATTTTAACTACAAAAATTGCTAAAATTAAATTAATAATTTTAACCATCAAAAATAATTTTATTTTTAGAACGTCGTTTTTCCCAAATTTATATTTTACAATTCAGTTAAATGTAATATATCGGTCTTGAACTTAGGTTCTCATGTTTATGAACCGGACGCCTTTACCATCTCAGCTAAGCCTTCTTGTTGAATTATGATAGCACAAAGTAACGATAGACATGAAACTACTTACAACTTTAAAAAGTTATTTTAACCAATGAAAATTGTTATTTCATAAAAATTGCAACAACAATTTACATTAACAGTATGTTAACTATTTATATTGGTTAGATTTACCTATCGTTTTATTTTGAGTGCACTGACTTGTCATAGGAAATCTTTTAATGTATGAGATGTGCTTAGCACTTTTATGGAAAATAGGACGAGGAACATTTTTGTAGAATATTTTAACCCTCTAAATCTTCGTAAAATGGGACTTTTTGTCCCTTTCTGAAATAAGGGGCCAAAAACTCCCCTTAAGGGGCGTTATAGCGCGCTAAAATAATCTACATAAATATTTCTCGTGATATTTTATATAGAAGTGCTTTATGCCTTATGCCTTAAGCGTACGGCTTACAAGATTTCTTTTGCCGTATACCAGTTGTGAATAAGTACGAAATTAACCTTTAAACACATTTTAAGTTTTGAATGATTTCTGGTGTTCAAGTTGAGTCTGAAGGTTTGGTGTCGCTGAAGACCTGTAGTAGAATTTTATGGCAAATATTTTTGTAGAAGATTTCAGCTCTCTATATCGATGCTGAAGGCGAGTTTTTGACCTTTTTTTAAGAAACAAAAAGACCCATACGACGCAGAGTTAGAGGGCTAAAATGCTCCACAAAAATGCTTCTCTTTGTTTTTTAAATAAAAGTGCTGAGCACATCTTATACCTTAAACGTAAGTCTTACGAGAATTCCTATGTCGAGTAATAATTGTGAATAAGTACAAAATTAAACTTTAAACACATTTTAAGTTTTTAATGATTTCTGGTGTTCAAGTTGAGTCTGTAGCTTGGGTGTCTTCAAAGACCTCTAGTAAAATTGCGCCCCCTTTATCGCCGCTGAATGAGAAAGTAATGCCTCTTTTTTGAGAAAGGCACAAAAAGACTCATACAGCGCATAGTTAGAGGGTTAAAAGGTTCTACAAAAATGTTTCTTGTGGTGTTTTATATGAAAGTGCTGAAAACACTTCATACATTAGACGTAAGGCTTACAATATTTCCTATGCCGACTAACGTTAACTATGTGCAAAAGGCGGTGGGACTTTAAATCCCCCTAAAATGAGTCCCACATGTTTAAAATTTTAACTATAAATTTTTTGGTGCCTTCTGCCAGAATTGGTTGTTAGAACCATGTTATATATTTTTTTCGTTGTACAGTGTAATTTATGCGTCAGTAAAAATGAAACACAAATTGTATGAGATTAACTACAAAATAAACACAAATGTCCAGGAATTAGAAGCCAATCTAGAAAGCTTTTATATAAATTAAGTAACGTCATGTACAAGAATATTCATTAATTATGTACATGCAATTTAGAGTGTCAGTGTCCCAAGGGAAGGGAAACTCAAGATTTACATTTAAAAGATAATTTTTATGGCATAAAGTCATGAAAACATTATGATAAATATGCCATTCCATTGAGATATTTTCAGCTTGCTTTTAAAGCAACATGTATTGGGTGTTTTTTATTGAGGTATAGAACTTTAAGTTGGCATCACTTTTTTAACTGGCGGCCATTTTGTCAGCTGTGAAGTGATTAATATTTAGTTTGGTTTGCCATTTCATCATGAACAGGTTGACAAAAGAACAACGCTTGCAAATCGTGCAAATTTATTTCGAAAATAATGGTTCAGTTCGCGAAGTTTACCGCAAGCAAAATCGCAAAATTTTGTTCAGTGATGAGGCTCATTTTTGGTTGAATGGCTACGTCAACAAGCAAAATTGCCGCATTTGGAGTGAAGAGAATCCACATGAGACCCTTGAGACGCCATTACATCCACAAAAACTGACCGTTTGGTGTGCTCTATGGGCTGGTGGAGTCATTGGGCCATACTTCTTCCGAAATAATGCTGGAGAGTCAGTTACCGTTAATGGAGACCGGTATAGAGCCATGATAACCGACTATTTTGTTCCCGAATTGGATGGCATGAATGTGGATGAGTTGTGGTTCCAACAAGACGACGCTACATGCCACACAGCGCACGTCACAATCGATTTATTGAAGGAAACATTCGATGAGCGCATAATTTCGCGGAATGGACCTGTCAATTGGCCACCAAGATCGTGTGATTTGACACCATTGGATTATTTTCTTTGGGGATATGTGAAGTCGCTCGTCTACGCCAACAAACCAGAAACGTTAGGGGACTTGGAAGCCAACATTCGTGGCGTTATTGCCAACATACGGCCCCATATGCTCGAAAAAGTGGTTGAAAATTGGACCTGTAGAATTGGCTTTATTCGAGCCAGCCGCGGCGGCCACATGCCCGAAATCATATTTAAACATTAATGGCATAAAATTATCCTTCCAATAAAGCCAAATTGATGGACATTAAAACGATTTTCTTGTGTTTTATTTTAATTCGAAGTTTTATACCTCTAAAAAAAACACCCGTTAGTTATTAAACTAACTGCATATCAAAAAGGGATATAATTTATTTGAAATTAATTGCATACATTTAGGCAAACTTTATCTTTTACGGAACATTGTTGGCTTAAAAGGGAATAAAACTTTTTTAATAATGATAAATGTAAAATTTATTGATATAAAACTTTGTATTTCATTTGTATCCCTTATTTTTATTTTTTGTTTTTTATTACGGCAGCAGCTAAATTGACTTTTAATTCAATTACCAACCAAGCCCTTGTTAACTTTTATATTTTTTCTTCTTTAATTTTCTTATTTTATCTGCAAATTTATCATGTTTTTTGCAAGTAATCAGTTTTATTATTTTCTGTAATTTTTTTCTATATTTTTTTGTTTGTTACATTTTTAATTTGTTTTTAATATTTTAATTATCTACTTTTTTAATTGTTTGAAATACTGCACAGTGTATTGATTAACTTATTTATCTCTCTATTTGCAATATCTTTTTTTTAACCTTTTTATTTGCAAAAAGAATGGAAATTATTTCGCTATTAAGTGTAGAAAATATTTAATATATTCATATCATACTTTTCCACTTAGTCTGTCAATTTTATGCTTGTTTTTTTTTTATTAATTAACATTATTAATGGAAAATTGATGATGGGATTTTTATAAATGGAAAAAATGTTTGTCAAACAAAAACAAGATTAACATTAAATGCTGTCGAGAATTATACTGATTCTTACAAATTTGCAGTTTTTATCAGACTTCACAAATAGGAGAAGCTTATCAATTCGTCCCAGTCAATTTATAAGCCAATTTGGTTTTTTTGCTTTATTTGAAAGGATGTATCTACTTCCAGATTGGTCCCGTCGAAAAGTGAGTAACGTCACGCCCATACATTCATAGAAACATTTATCTTCTCATTGATTACACCCTGTTACCAGAATTCTGACATCAATGCTATGACAAATGTCATAAATAAAACAACACACACATCAATCTCATGACAAACATCATCATATAATTTTGACATAGTTTAAAGCGAATGCCACACAGGTCAATATTCAGCTTCAATATATGTTTGTATGCGTTTGTTTACAAAAAATGTGTACACATATACGGAGGTGAAATATTGAAGAATATCAAAACGCTTTTGACTTTCATAACAAACGCACACAAGCACATATATTGAAGCTAAAATATTGATCCGTCTAGCAGCCACATAAGTGTCATCGATGATGTGACTGGAATAATATCAATACGATGCCACTCATTATATATTATTAAAGTGTAAAATATGTATAAAAGAAAATAGTAAACAATGTAATTTGTATTTTAATAAAATTTTTTTTTGTTTTATATATTATATTTTTGCTCCAGCGCACTTTTAAAAAGTTAAATAATTCTGGCAAAAAAAACCGACTTCAGTACAAAGAGCAATATACTTGATGGTCTTTCATATAAACAATTTTGAAAATCGGTATGCAAATGGAGGAACTGTGCTCTAATAAATATTTTGGGTGGAGGCATGGAAGACTTGCCCCACCGATTTTCGTAGAACAATTATGCGACCAAACTCTAAGCAAACCATTCGAAACAAAAAAAGAATTTTGGAAGTCGGCCCATAAATGGAGGAGCTATGCGATAATCAATATTTCGGGGGAAGCGGGAATCCCGCTCAGATTTTGGAGAAAAATTATGCAAGGGGGGTTTGCAGCAAATTTCCCAACTGATTTTCGAAAAAAAAACTATGGAACAAAACTGTAGTCAAACCCTTTCAAACAAAAAAAAAACAATTTTGAAAATCGGTTCACAAATGACAAAGTTATGAATGAGGAGGAGTAAGTCTCCCCCTCCCATTTTCGAAAAGAATTGTGGGGCTAAACTACTAGCGAACCCATGCAAACAACAGAAGAATTTTGAAAATCGGTTCGCATATGACATAGTTATGGATTTGGGGAGGGGCGGAGGGGGAGCAAATTTCCCCTTCCATTTTCGAAAAGATTTATAGGGCCAAACTGCTAGCAAACCCTTTCAAACAAAAATAATTTTGAAAATCGGTTCACAAATGACAGAGTTATGCTTGGGGGGGGGGGGGGGGGGTGGTGTTGCGAATTTCCCCCTCCGATTTTCGACAAAAAATTTTGGGACCAATTTTTGTCAAACCCTTTCAAACAAAAATAATTTTGAAAATCGGTTCACAAATAACAGATCTATGGAGTGGGGGAGAGCAAATTTCCCCCTCCGATTTTCGACAAAAAATCTTGCGACCAATTTTTGTCAAACAAAAACAAAGAATTTTGAAAATCGTTTCACAAATTACAGAGTTATGCATGGGGGGAGCAAATTTCCCCCTCTGATTTTCGACAAAAAATTATGGGACCAAACTGCAGGCAAAACCTCAGCAACAAAAAAATTATTTTTAAAATCGGTTCACAAATGACAGAGTTATGCATGGGGGGAGCGAATTTCCCCCTCCGATTTTCGACAAAAAATTTTGGGACCAATTTTTGTCAAACCCTTTCAAACAAAAATAATTTTGAAAATCGGTTCACAAATAACAGAGTTATTGAGTGGCGGGGGGGGGGGGGGGGGGGATTAGCAAATTTCCCCCTCCGATTTTCGACAAAATTATGGGACCAAACTGCAGGCAAACCTTTTCCAACAAAAAAAGAATTTTTAAAATCGGTTCACAAATGACAGAGTTATGCGTGTACAAACATAGAAAAAAAGTAAAAAAAAAGAACATACCCTGCGGAAAATTTGGTGACAAATGATCCAAAAGTACTCGTCCTATGACTTGAGAAAATGAGACTGGTACCAAAAATAAGGAGTAGTGAATGGTGAAAAAAGGCATATTGTGTAGATGGTCACATATTAACAATTTTCAGTAAATTTAGTCGGCACTCCGGCTAGTATATTAGTAAACGGCACTGAACTAATTCGATGCACCTGGATCAAAGGTCTATTACATAGTATCTATATAATATTAATTGCCTCCCTTCAATGAGACTGCCATGCCACTCAGGAATCTGTTCCGTAACTATATTCAGATATTAACTCCAGCTTAACTGGTATTTATAAAATTGAAATATAAGTTGCCCTGTGGTCGAGTGGGTAGTGTACTAGCCTGTCATGCCGGAGGTTATCGGTTCGAATCCTATCCTATCAAAGACACCGCTTAAAAATAAAATACAATTTCTACTTGGATTTGTAACAATAAAAAAATAAATTAATCGAATTACAGCTGAATTTGGAATAATATTTATATATAATCTATATTATTCTACACCTACTAGGACTCCAAAAGATAGTTCAGAGGCAAGTTACAAGGTGCATACAAAGTATCAATTAACCCCATCCTAGGCCATCCCCATGTAAAAGTGGCTGGTCCGCTTCATAGGAAGTGTTAGAACTCGGACTGGTCCCTACCACGTGACTTGTTTTGTGTCAGTTCCTTTTACCGTAGGGTACGCACGCATTGATAACCTTCTTCTTTTTGGAAGTCGGTTAAAAAATTATTTGAAATTGACATAACTTTTGACATTGTTGGCCAATCTTATTAAAATTAGTCTTATTTGAAAGAAGAGTTAGCCTACTTTTTATTGATTTATAAACGTTTGTAAAGAATTATTTTTAAAGATAAAAATTTTTTATTTTTACATGTGAACACAAGTCAAAAGAGAATAGAAGATGTATAGTACTTTCAAACGCTATACTCATTTTTTGTGGTGTATTTTGTTTTTGCAAAAATCATTCCCTGAACAACCGCGAAAGCAAATATAAGTCTCCATACACAAATATGTAAAAAAATCGAGAAATATAATTTTATTTCAGGATCCATTGAATGAAGCGAAAACTATAATAAAAATCCTATCGTCTCATTTTTTAATTTAGTTACATTGGTACAAAAAAAAAACACACAAAATGTACGTTTAGAATGAGAATCATCCATATACTTCATCTGTGATATTTAAATTTAGAATAAATAACTTATATTTAAACTTCCTTGGTTCGGAATTCACCCACTAACTTAAAATCCTGCATGTCCTAATTATGTTTAAAATAAAATTTTTAAGCTTTAATGTTTGCCTTTTTTCTTTGATTTGATAATAATTTATTTTTTATTTTTTGCAAAAAATAGATAAAAACACATTTTTCTCATTAAGAACTTGTTGTTCTTACTACGAATGTTAAATGACAGCAAGCGTAAAAGAAAAAACTTGTTGTGTCATTATTGTCTTACCCAATATAAAAGTTGAAAAAAAAAATAAAATTATATTGTAACGCTTTTTAAGTTCAAATAAGAAAAAAAAAACAAACACACAAAAATTTTTTTTGGTAATAAAAGACTAGAAAAGTAGAACTATGCGGGATACTTAATTTAACAGCAATATTAAGTGAACTTTTGATGTTCGACTAGGTGACTAAATAAGAAATCAACTTTAAAGAAAACATTTATAAGAGATAAAGAAACGTTAGTTCATTTCATCTAGCTCAAAAGTTACTTGTAGTTATGTATATACATGTTAACACAAAGTATTCCCTTAAGTCTCTGCAAGCATGTGTTTTACTAAATTATAGTTTTCTTTTTTTTTACAGTAACAACAACAAGAAAATTATACCTTAAAGTATATCTAACATGAGGTCAAAAGCCGCGATAATGTCCGGAAAATTATATGTTAAAAGTTTCAAAGAAATTTTACTTTATGCCCACACATTAAATCGCTTATATGGCCAACGACTTTTTCACATTTACGAGTATATGGCATAAAGAAGGTGGCAAAAGGGCGCAAATATAAAGTTTTTGCACTCACTCCATATTGACAGGCTTCTTGCTACCCTTTGTTTGTTTTTGGTGTGGAAAAAAAAGTATGCAGGTTCTGTAAAAAAGTATTGTAGGTTCTATGTTTTAACAACAGTTGGTAGTTGCTGGCAAATCACAGCTATACCTTGATTTGCGCGATTATTTATTATAGGCAAAACTTAGTAATGATATGCCTAACATTGACTTAATGACACACTACATAATGTTTGCATTACTTTAAAGTAGTTATATAAACACTTACTAGTAAAGCGGCAAGTAACTTATTTTGTTTCCGATAATTGGAGCGTGCGTCAGTTCAACCCGCAACCGAGAGTATGTTTGTTTGCATTCTAAGTTAGAATTTCTAACTCATCTATCTAGGACCATATGTATATGAATTTATATCTATTTCAGTCGATTTTTACGCTCTACACTATACGATAGTTCAATTATTACGTACATAATTTAGTTTAAACTTTAAAGGTACATATTGGCTGACACTGAACAGAAGCGAGCGGCTTGACACTGCACATTTTATGTAGTCGTATGTTTGAAAAACTATTTAGTTTGCAGTCTTTTTAACAGCCCACATACAAAATTTTGTGTGGGCTCTTAATTTTCATATCTACTGCTAATTGAGGAAGTTAATATTAAAAAAAAACTATTAAATGAAATAAAAAAATATTTTAAGGTTTCCTGTGAGTTAGTTTTTTTCAGACGCAGTGGAATAGTAAAGCACTTAAAAATTTTACAACACAAAAAAAAAAACATAAATCTAACTACTGATTCTGGTAGAGGACACCAAAAATATATATACGTGTGTCGGCGTTTTGAAAGCTTACATCTTGGCATCATTTTAGGGGGGGTTAAAGCTGCACCCAACTTTTGCACATTTTTACACCGAAACAAATAGACAAGAATTATGTTCAATAAAACCATGTTGTTGAAAAAAATATGAATTTCAATAACATTTGTCATCGAAATTTTTCTTTGAATGTTCAATATTCACATGCTTTAGAATTTCTTTCTTAAATAAAAAATAATTTGATCGAAAGATTAAATTAAAAATGAACTTAAGAAAAACAAATTAAATAACTTTGGATTTAAACCATACAGTTCGACTAAAAATTCAGAACTCAATTATTTGTCATTAACTTAATACAATATTTATCAAAACCGCGCATTTTAAAATATCATGCAATAAAAAGTGTTTGATAAAAAAGTTATCAAACAAATGCAAGTATTTGATAAACTTCTCCGTTAAATCAAATGCATAATTCGTTGTATGTACAAGGTGGCGCAAAATTAATCATTCAATTTTGTTTTTGAATAACTCTTTTGCTAAATAAACAAACATGATTTTGAGTGATGGTAATCTTTATTTGGGCCTTTAGAATTTTTTCTGTTACGTTTAAAAGATGATATCCGCCAATTGGCTGCCGCCAGCGTTGATATAAGTTTGTGCCCGTTTTATCGAATTTTCCATGACTTCCATGAAAAGCCGCGTGTGGTGCACGAAAAGCCGTTACATCTACTCAAAGCTGCTGTGTGGTGTGGCGTTCACGCGGAAAGAGTGATTGGGCCGTATTTTTTTGAAGACGCGATCGGCAATACGGTTACTGCTTCGACTTCTGAATTAAATGAGCGACTACCGGAATTAAATGAGCGGGACTTTGTTGAAAATTAGGTCGATAATAGTAGGCAACACTTTACTCATTATTGTCGACCTAAAATTAGACATGCATTCTTTTTTGTTGATTTATGAACAAAATATGTTTACTTAAAGAAATAAAAAATTAGCGTCGAAGCGGTTGGCTGGCTGCAGCATCGAACCGCGACCTCTTGGCTGATAGTCTGGGGTATCTACCTATCAGTCATAGGCATATTATGCTTTTTCTACCATTTTATCCACTTAAACTAAATATGTATGTTTAATCTGTGAAGTCAAATTAGATAAATTATGTTTTTTTTTTATTACAAATACCTACAAAATCGATGCAATTTTATACAACGAGAAATTTTCAACACAAATTTAGACAATATATGATCTTAAATTTTAAGTGCATGCGATTTCAACAAAACAGTGCAACCGCACACAGAGCAGGAGCCACAATGGCTATTGTGAAGGAAGCGTTTCCTGGTCGAGTAATTTCACATTTTGACGATTTGGCATAGCCAGCAAGATCGCCCGATTTAACCATGTTTCTTTGGGGCCTCTTGAATTCACGGGCTTATGCCAGCAAGCCCCAGACAATCGCAATGAATGCGACCGGTAATCACCGGAAATCTTGCGGAAAGTCATGGAAATGCGATAAAACGGGCACAAATGTGTATCAATACGGGCGGCAACCACTTGGCCGATATCATCTTTTCCACTTAACAGAAAAAATTGTAAAGGTCCAAATAAAGATTTCAATCACTTAAAATTATTTTTCCGCATTTTGTAAAAAAGTTATTCAAAAACAAAATTGGATGATTAATTTTGCGCCGACTTGTATTTCTTTCCCATACCGGTTATTTCTGTGCATACATACTATGGGCTAAGTATTTTAAAGCAAGTTTATCTCATCAAGAAATAACTGGGATATGGCTCGGCTGTAAATGGCATACTTTACGCCCGGGCTCATATCCCAGCCATGTCAAAATTTTTTTAGATTTATAAATTTTTAAAATAAATTTCAAATAAATCTTTATCAAAATTCTTGAAAGTTTTAATAAAAACATACTTAAATTTGCGATAAAATTTATTGAAAGTATTATAAGTTATTGATAAAATGTTTTATTCATTCAAATATTTCGATTATTATTTAAAAACTTGATAGTTTTTTTACACTTTCAGTTATCAATATAACGGAATTAATTGAATATTGGGATTTTTGTTATCAAAAATGAAACTTATTTATTTTTGTGTGTGCAGGGGCTCGGCATAGGAAATCTTGTAAGCCTTATGTTTAAGGTACAGAATAAACGCAGCAATTTCATTTAAAAAATTTTAAAAATGTTCAATAACACCATGTTATTGAAAAAATATGAATTTCAATAATATTTGTCAATAACTTAATACAATATTTCGTTTTATATATTTCTTTCCCATGTCGGTTATTTCTGAGACATGGCTCGGCTGTAGAGTATGCTTTACGTCCCAGGTTCGTATGCCAGCCATGTCAACTTTTTTTTTTTAATTTATATATTTTTTCTTTTGAAATTATTTTGTTATCAATACTGTAAATTTGAAAAAAAAATTATTGAATACCGGGATTTTTGTTATCAAAAATTAAACTTATTTTTTTCTGCGCAAGCTCTAGACTCAATTTGAACGCCAGAAATTATTAAAAGCTTAAAATGTGTTTAAGGGTTAATTGCATACTTATTCACGTTTCATTATAAGCTTTACGTTTGAGGCATGCATAGAATGTGTTCATGTAAAACAGCATATATGTTTGTGCCCCTTTTTTAAGAAAGAGAACAAAAAGACCCATACAATGAAGAGTTAGAGTGTTAAACTGATGGAATTAGACTCCATAAGGTTTAAATCAGTAGCCTTCGCGGATCACGTAGCAGTGGCAGTATCTGCTAAATTTCTAGATACTCTGTACCAGCGTCTTCAATCGGCATTAGGTATCATAAGTAGATGGAGCGTTGCAAGTGGTCTTAATGCTAACCCTCAAAAGACGGTCCTTGTTCTCTCTAGGCTGAACCCACACCGAATAAGACAAAACTGTTTTTTGTGAGTTATACGACAACAGTACATTAGTTCTTATGAGTCAACACACACCAACTGTTTTTTTTTTTTTGATGTGCGTTATAATCATACGAGTGTGTTTGACGTATAAGACAATAACGTTTTGTCGTATTTGGTGTGTTTTCAGGCTTACGAAAAATATAAGACACCGACTTTAACGTCACCGACTCTCAACGGAGTCACCCTTAGGTTATCAGATAGCATATAGTACCTAAGTAACGAGTGATTTTTTTGCTATTATCTTTTTGGCAACACTAGTTTTGACAGCTCACGCACGTTTTGTATCTTGTGTCACTGTCAAACATCTTCAGTTTGGTCTATAATTTAATCATGAATCGTCTTACAAACGAACAACGCTTGCAAATTATTGAATTTTATTACCAAAATGCGTTAGATGAAGATCCACTTTTTTATCGAAGAATTGTGTTCAGCGACGAGGCTCATTTCTGGTTGAATGGATACGTGAACAAGCAAAACTGCCGTATTTGGAGTGAAGAGCAGCCAGAAGCATTGCAAGAGCTACCAATGCATCCACAAAAAACAACCGTTTGGTGCGGATTATGGGCTGGCGGCATCATTGGGCCGTATTTCTTCAAAGATGATGCGAATCACAACGTTACTGTGAATGGTGAGCGCTACCGTGCGATGATAACAAACTTTTTTCTGCCCAAAATGGAAGAGCTTGACTTGCATGACATGTGGTTTCAACAAGACGGTGCCACATGCCACACAGCACGCGAAACAATGGACCAATTGAGAGGCGAGTTCGGTGAACAGTTTATTTCACGCTTGGGACCAGTCAATTGGCCGCCCAGATCGTGCGATTTAACGCCTCTAGACTATTTTTTGTGGGGCTATGTTAAGGCTAATGTCTATAGCGACAAGCCCGCTTCGATTGACGCACTGGAAGCCAACATTGCCAACATTATTCGTGAGATACCGGCCGAAATGTTGGAAAGAGTATGCCAAAATTGGACTAAGCGGATGGACCATTTGAGGCGCAGCCGCGGCCAACATTTGCATGAAATAATCTTCAAAGATTAAATTATATCGACCCAACTATCGATCCAAATAAATATTTCATGCATTTTTCTGAATTTTATGTGTTTTTTTATTTTTTACTTTCCGATAGTTCTTATAAAATCACCCATTATTATACTTGACTCCAAGCTTTCATGGTACCCCAATGTTCAGCCGAGGCTGTTATTGCTCTATACATCTGCAAAAGGGCGATCGGTAATAGAAATTCCCACAAACGTCAATTGGCTTTTTGAAATAATGGTAAAGCCCATACTAGAGCATTGGGCTGTCGTCTGGTGGACTTCCTTAAATAAAGTCACATACTCTAAAACAATTAAAAAGCTTCTTGGAACATCTGGTTTGCTGATTACGGCTGCAACTCGCACTGCTCCATCCAGAGCACTGTTCACCATACTGCGTTGGCTTCCTGCCAACCTCATGATCAAACAATTGGCCATGAACTCGACGGTTAGACTTAATGCTACAGGTGCATGGAAGAGGGGTAACGTAGGCCATGTGATAATATTAAGGCAAATGTAAGATCTTCCCGACCACACTGACTATTGCTCACCTGCTCTGCTTTACGACAAGAGATTCGTGGTGGACTTCTCTGGCACATCCTCTGAGACAAATTACATACACCAATATGAGGATGTGCTTGAGATTTACACCGATGGATCCAAGTCGGGCATTGGAGTAGGCGGGGGCATCTTCATCGCACATGAAATCAAAAGGGCGGAAAACTGGTTATTCGATCAGGACATCGCAATATGCACCGATGGTAAGGCTGCACCACATGCTCTATCAGGTGTTTACACAACATCGGAATTGGTTAAAGAATGCCGGACATCCCTGAATGAGATGGCGAGACATTCTAACCTAGGGCTCTTCTGGGTACCGGGCTACGCTGATGTGCTCGGTAACCCTATTGCGGACGAGCTAACCAAGGCTGGCGCCCGCTTGCAGGAAAAGGACATTGACTGGTTATTAGGTGTCCCAATATGGTGCACCAACTATTTAGAGAAGTTTCCAAATCCATCTGGCCCAGTATAACTTCGCAAGCTCTGCAACCACACTGGGGCTTCCGCGTCAACAGTTGCGTATACTCATAGCGGTAATAACGGGGCTCAGTCTCATCGGTGTGCTCATGCCAGAAGATTAAATCTTCCTTATAACGACTTCTGCAGGAGGAGGAGAAAGAGTTTTAAACACCTCCTCTGTCGATATCCAGCACGGCGTCATACTTGGGAAATCCGTCAATACCCGAACTTGGTGACCTGGGCCAATGCGACATTAGGAGAATAAATTCATTCATACGTTACTCGGGTTGGCTTAACACCGACCGACCCATCCTCTGGGATAGGCAGGGTACTTTCTTCAATATCCTTCTTATCCATCCCAGGCATCACAAAGGGACCAAAGAACCCAAGTAGGCTGGTTTTTAGAAACCGGCAGCCTATTCAACCTAAGCTAACCGAAACTAGCCCAGAGGGTTAAAATGCTCCTTAAAAATATTCCTCGTGCTGTTTTACATAAAAGTGTGGAACTCATCTTATACCTCAAAACGTTTCCCTCCCAAAAGCTTAGGGACCCATCCTTGTATAGAAGATGTTTTTTCGTGAGTATTTCTTAAGCGTAAGTTTTCCTGAACATGGTTAATTTCTCACTCACGTGAGCGTACATGAAAGTGAGAACAAAACACAAGATCATTCATGAGCATGTAATATTACACATATGTTTATCGTGAGTGATAAGTTACTCACGATCCCATCTCTAATATGCAGAGAGTGGACATTTAACAAATTTGTATTGCTAAGCTTTTGGTCAAATGTTGTGTGTAACATTTGAGGGTTGTAGCTCGTTGGACTTTTTTTCAACGTTTTTTTTTCTCAGTAGGTCTTCTTTGTAGTATAAAGTTTGGGCACATTGACATTACTACAGAAGCTTGTGTTGTTACTTCGAATTTATGATCTGGCACAAAAAAAAACAAATAAAGCAAAAGATTTTGTTTATTTTTAATTTCGCTTTTAGTTTACTCTCATCAGCACAATAATAACTTTGTTATATTTTTGGAATTTTTCTCTTTTTAAGGATAATCCAGATTTTTCATACACATTCATAGGAAAAATGTTTCAAATTATTTACCACTAGATTTCAGTTTTTATTATTGTTTGCCCACATCATCTAGGTTTCCATTTATAATTCGTTTTTTATGTATTGAGACTTTTATATGTATTAAGATGCCTTAAGGTAACAACGATTGAAGGTGGTTAAAACATTTTTAAGTGTTTGTTTTTGAGAATTATCCCTTTAACCTTTGATTTGTGCCGTCCGATTTTGGTCAAGTAAATCAGTTATGTTTATTTTTATATTTTATTGTCAACAATCTTTTCGTCTAGACGTCATTTTAATTTAAGTGCTGACCGCACTTTAAGTGGATCAAGGGTACACACCTGTGTTAGCTGTGTGTGAATGAATCGATTTTTATTTAATTTTATTTATTTTTTTATTATTATAAAACCAAAAACCATGCGAAAATATGCCAAAAGCTATAAAAGTTATTAATGTTCTTAAAATGAAATTAAGAAAATTTATGAGCCTCAAACAATTATTGGCTTGGCAGCCCTTCGTAAAGTTTTAGTAGACTATAAAATCACATAAGCAAAAGTATTGTTATGGTTTGTGATTTTTATAATTATGTAAAAAAATAATAAAAAATGTACACGTGTCTGTCATAAATTCATATGGTTTTCCTAAAAACTATTTTTCTATTTAATATTTATAATATGGGAAGGGTAACTGCCTGAAAAATACCCTACATTTTTGATAGTGCAATACATAAAAGTTTTTAGGAAACTTTTATAGACTTAGCCAGAGTGCACAGAACATGAGAATTTATTTATAAAAGACACATCCGATTTTGTTTTACGAGATTATTATATTAGTCAATTTTGATACATGTGGCGGCTCACTCAGAAAAAAATAGCAAGGTAAAATCAACAACGAACTTCAGTTGGGTTGCCATTTGCTAAAAATCATATTACGGATTGCAACTCGCAACTGAGAGCTGTCAATTTCAGTTGCTTTTTAGTGCTTTTCTGACAATCAAAAATTTTCAGTTGCCGCCTGGCAACGCAACTGAAGTTCGGTTGCCATACATAATCGACCCAATAATAACAAGGTTTTAATGGCTAATTCTGGTACAGGCCACCAAAAAAATATGTACATGTATCGCCGTTTGGAAAGTGTACATCTGGGATCCATTTTATGGGGAGTTAAATTCCTACTTAAAAAAAAAACTAAAAAAAACAATTGGCCAATTCACAACCTGTTGTATATGTTGTAGATCGTATAAATGTTGTTGGTAATTTCCAAATAAACATTTTCTTAGAAACATGTTTATGAGGAAATTACCAACAACATTTTTACGATCTACAACACTTAGAACATGTTGTGAATTGAGCAAATATTTCTACTCGAAAGTAATCTAAGTAGTTGAAATGTTAAATTATAAAACTTGAGTTGTAATTAATATTCCTTGGAATATTTTCTTACGTTTTACTTTCCTGCTCAGGTTCATTGTTAAATTTATAAATTAACCTTCTAATTAGTTTTATAACATAAAAATATTATAATTAAACACTTAACAGCTTTAGGAAACTTTTTTTGTTATTATTTGTTGTTTGCTTCTTTCTAACAAGTTTGACCTACTACTTGTTGTTATTCTTCTTCTTTTTCGTGTATTTTATAGTATAAAACATAATTTCAATTTCAAACAACACTTTGGATTACTTAAGAAGTTTTATCATATTGCTTATAGTTTCCTGTTTAACTGTGTTTTTTTTCTTTTTTCTGTTGCATAATTTTCTTTGCCAAATTGTTTAACTTTTTATTGTTGCTGGTAAAATAAAATTTTAAGCATCTTGGCTAACAAGGTAAATATTAAGAAATTAAGAAATAAATGCGAAGATTCGAGCCAACTAAACTCTGCCAGCCAGCAATCCATCATTCTCGTTCATCCTTTGGAATATCATACAAACCATACAGCTGTATCTTTTGGATTAAAAGAAATACGTAAATCAGTGAAAAAGATACAATATGATTAATAGGATGGTTGTAAAAAATCAAAATTGGAATTTTTTCAAGTCTCATACCCCAAATTGATGGGTATTTATTAAAAAACTAACCTAAAACAAGTTTCAGGTCAATCAGTTAATATTAAGGCGTGTCGCACGCCCACCTTTAGCAAATGCTTTATTTCTGTGTTCTATGTCTCATAACTTAATAAATATAATATTTAAAAGAAAATTTTCTTCTAAAAAGTTGTTGTCTGTAAAGTTTCCAACAGGTCTTGCCTTACCGACTTTTATCTAAATCGCATATTTAATAAAATAAACACCAAAATATCGAAAAAAACCCCTAAGTATACAATTTCAAAAAAAGCCTATAGTTTAAAAAATTTCGATAAATTTCTTCGCTCACTAGAACTAAAAGCTGTTTCTTTAGTAATTTGGGTCGCTGAACACGGCATGCCACAAACTTCAATCTCAGCTGATTAGCCTGAATTTTTTAGGTTAGTTTTTTAAATACCCATCGATTTAGTGTTTGAGACTTGAAGAAATCCAAATTTAAATTTCTTACGACCACTCTAATGATTAAGTTTGTAATTTTGGTCATCAAAAGTTGCTGAAAAGTAAATCTACTTCTTTGCAAGTGTCTCAAATTAAGGAAAACTTAATACAAAATATTTATTTTATGTAAATTTAAAGACGAATATATGAAACTTGTCTAAAGGAAGTATTCGTATTAAGAAAAGTATATAAATAAATATCAAATTTTGAACTTTTGTTATATATAAGAACTATGTACTTAAAAATAAGAAAATATAAGCATATGAGATTTGAAAATAAATTATAAAGCAGCGTGCGAATGACAGCATAAGTTGTTGTATTGTATGTAAAATTTTAAATCGCAATAAAAATTTACAAGCATATCGTCGTAATTGTGCTTAGGATTGGAAATAATACATATCGCCATGTAAAATGAAAAAAAAGCAAACACAGTGTTGTAGGACACCAGGTTGGAATTTAGTTCCTTACGTTATACTTGCCTTAGAAATTTCCCCTTACCCCCTAGTGGACTTATTTTTTTAAAAATATATAGCGTTTGTGTCCTGCCAGAGTCAGGTCTAATAATGTTTTAAGTTTCATTAAAATTGGTTAGATAGTTTCGGAAGGGCATAAATGTCCCTTACTCTCCCTTGTTGTCCTTTAAAAAAAAAAATATATCACCTACATTTGTGTCCATCCAGACTCAGATCTATCCAAGTTTTAAAATTCATTAAAATTGGTGAGCTGGTTTCAGAGGGGCAGAATTCGCGCAGAAATTGTCCCTTAGTTCCCCTCTTGGTCCTATCAAAAATATATATAACCTATGTGTCCTTTTGGTCCCAGATCTATCTATGTTTTGAATTTCATTATTATTAGTTAGGTAGCTTCGAAGAGGCAGGTATTGTCCCCTACCCCTCCTCGTGCTTCTATTTTTGGAAAAATTATAGCCTATGTTTTGAATTTCATCAAAATCGGATAAATAGTTTCAAAGAGAACGAAATTTCACCCTACCTCACCTCGTGGTTCTATTTTTGAAACATATTTCTAGGCTCCCAGAAACTCCCAGGAGTTTCCCGGCATTTCCCCGGAAAATTACGGCACCACTGAAAAGAAAAAAATCCCGCAGTGGCAGCACCATTATGTAGTTGTTACCAGTATTTGTAACCAGTATTCGCGGCCAGTATTTTTTTATTTAAAAAAAAAATTTGTTCTTTCTTTTGCAAGCGCTGTTTGAGTACGATGTTTTAAGATGGAACTTTGCACAAAAATGCTGCAGTGAAAAAACTCATTTGGGAACTTTGGATTTTTTTGTGCAGTTGTCAACATTAGCTTAGCTATATTTTTTTTCTGTGGGAAGGGGATGGATCTAAAGCCAGAAGTAGTCCCTTCAGGACGCTTATATGATCAAAATTACTCTATTATTTTGAATTATTTTTTTTGGTGGTCTTAAAGGGTTTCTGGGCTTGGCTTAGCCTTCTCTAGAGGGACTTACCCTACGCCAATGGTTGTCAACAGTTTTTTTTGGTTCTAAATAAAAGTACCACAGAAAATCTGTATAAAAAGTTTCAATTCTATTAAAAGCTTTTAAAGGCCTTCTGCCGAAATGTCCCGTTGTGTACCGGATACCACAATTCGGCTCGAAGGACCATGAAAAAGCATGCAAACGTAAATTGCTATTGTTAAATGTATCTGCATAACGCAAATAAAGCGGAATTAGCTGCAACATATCACATTTTGAGGTTTTTTTTATTGAAATTCAAACACGTTTCGTAAATTTATTCGCATGAAAATTTGCTAACAATCATTTTCCATTAAATTTTATCGTGAACATTTTGTTTTTAACAATTCCAACTAAATATTAGTTGATGTATGGATGTTAGTTAATACAATTGCTGTTCAAAATCCATTTGTATATATTTTTTAAACTGAAATTCAGTTTTCAATTTTCAAACGAAAACTAAACAAAATTCTGTGTATTTTCTATTTTGTCATGTTTTGCAAACATGAAAATACTTTAAACCATTTTTGCATCTGCATTTCTTTTTTTAATCACTTGAAATAAATTTGACTTTTAGCTTATGTTTGATATACATACAAACATACATACAACCATACATACATTAATGCTATAGTTCAGCTGACAAGACCATTCAATGGGGTTTTGTTTTTCAGATCAAAAACTGTTTGAAGTCATTTTTTTTTCATTTTAACGGGGGTTGCTACATTTCTATTGCACACATTTTTCCAATTAAATAAATTGATCCTTCGTTTGTGTATTTTTTTTTTGCAATAATTTTTAAATGGATTTTTTATGAAGGTGATATCAAACAAAAAAAATTTATATGTGCTTGCTTGAGAGGAGCTTTATTGCAGGTCTGGTTATTTTATTTGCTTTTGAGCATTAAATTTTGATATAAATTTTTATTTTTTTTTTCATGAAAAGTTGTTTTCTTAACTGCTTTCCAATCAATTGATCATCTCAATTGTTTGCTAGCGATGATATATTTCTTCATATTAAATATTTATAACTGTTTGCTATTGCTGCTATTATTGCTAAAATGTGGCTTAAGGGTTAAAAGGAATGATAAAGGTGAAGAGAATTTATGTGAAGTAATTTCAGTATTTTATTAAAATGTTTTAGTAAATAAAATTTATTACTTTAATTTTTAAAAGAGTATTAAAAGTAAATTATTTTCTTCATAAACTTTATAAATTTCGACATTAGTGCAATGAAAAACTTCATTAAAATTTAACCAAAGTCACGGAACAAGTTTCTTTGGAACTATTTTAATGAAAAGTTCACCAAATATTTACATCAAATAATTCATTATTTTAACGAAACTATTTCAAAATTTGAATGAAATCTTTTTGATTATTTTTATTGAAATTATAATTTTTTTTTTGTAAAATGCATAAGTGGTTGGTTGTACTGTTTGCTAAGTTTTTAAACTTAAGTTGATATTAGCACCAACGAAATGCAGGCGTATAGAATAGCTAAAAATCTACAACGAATAAAAATGTTAGAGATAGTTAATGATATTATTTCATTGTTTTAATAAATTAGTTCATTACTACATTTAGAAAAATATATAAATGCAAAATTAACATGTCGCTATTTTGATTGGAAATCATATTAAATTTATGAGAAACAATTTGTTGTTTGGTCTTTATTTGCTTTGTTCATAGCTACAATGCACTGTTGTGCTCAGTTGTGTGACTTATTGTTGATTATTTTGATATTCGTGTTGTGTAAATGTAAATAACCGACAAATAGCCGACAAAACAGCGAAAATTCCCCGCTACTGATTTTAAATTACCATTATTTCATATTAATTTTAAACGAAAAATTATTAATATAACCTTAAATCTACTTGATTTAATACATTTCACTGTTAAAATAACTTTATTATTTAAATAAACATGACTTTAACTTTTATTTCAAATAAATTTTATGTTAAATCATCAATTAACTCCTGTTGAATTAAAATCAAATTCATGCTACTTATGATGGTATTTACATATACAATATATGTATACATCTAAGTATATTTAAGTCTATTGTGGCTGCAGTGGTTAGCGCGTTGACTACCAAGCAAGTGGCCCGAGTTCGAATCTTGGCTGCGGGCATCCAACTACAAAACAAATTTTTCTGATGCCTTTACTAATACACATGACGTAAGCAAACTAATGAATAAAATAGCTACATTAAGTTTATGTTGTTTCAACTTGAAATAACTTTGATTCAACATGATGATTTGTGTTGTTTTAGTATCACATTCACGTTGTTTCAACTTGAAATATCTTTAATTCAACATGATTTCTTGTGTTGTTTCAATATCAAATTCACGTTATTTCAACTTGAAATGACTTTAATTCAACATGATTTTTCGTATTATTTCAGTATCAACTTCATTTTGATTTAACTGTACTGGAATGTCAAATCAACATAAAATATATCTATTTCAAAAGAAAAAAATATTCCTTTAAGGCATATTGTAAAATCATGTTAAATTAATATGAAACACCTAGGAAGCAAAATCACTACCGAAAATTGCTAAATTACCTCGCGATATTAATATGAAATTTTTACTGTATGTAGCAGAATCAATCCTTAGAACCATGTTATCTTTTTTCTATTCTACAGCATTATTGATAAAAAAAAAAGTGATTAATTTTTTTTTTTATTTTTAATCTTCAAATTCCACTCGATATGAATATTTAATAAATAAACTTTAATTGAGTTTCTTTTTGCGCGTTTTCTTCTTATTCCATTTTATGAGTTGGCAAAAAAGAGAAAATGTTGGTTTGAATTTTACAGCGAATCTGGTGTTCAAATTCATTGAATTTTTTCGTGCGTTGGTAATAGAGTAAATTTAATCCTGCGCTGCAAAACTGTTGATATTGTGGGTGCATATTTTGTTATTTAATTTAAGTTTTGTTTTTTTTTATATTTTTGTAAGAAAAATTAAACTGCTGCAGGGAAATTAATCCTTAAGCATTATTCAGTGTTGGTTAAAAAGCAAAACTATATATTTTTTGTACATAAATGAAAGTTTAAAGATAATGAAAGATTTTTGCTTTTTTAAAGAAATTATTAAAAGCACAGCAGGTAATTCAATAAAAATTTTGCTGGTCATATTAGGCAGCAACGATTTTTATCAGAAACTAATTTAAAGTGTACAGAAAAAAGTAAAAACAAGATTGAGCGTAGATTTAATAAAAAAAATTAATTATTATTGTGCAATCGCGAAATTGAACTTGACAGTATTAATTGATAATAACTTTTGATATTTTCGAGTAAAAAATATTACATTTATATAATTGATAGACAAACAAGTTTTTAGAGGTCCCTTTTACGCCCGTAATAGGGAACCGATTTTAGAAAGATTTATATGTATGTAAAGGATTTTTTTACATAGAACCGGACAATCTTAATTTTATTTAAATCGGTTCAGTACTTTAGGAGTATTACAACTATCAAGTTCTTACTAACACCAGTAAACAAATACATGTATGTTTTTTCTCAGATACAAGTAAAGCACACAAATAAATATTCGATTGTTTTTGCACAAATAAAAAGCAAAAATAAAAAATAGAGTAAATCAAGTATACGAGTAGAGCTTTTTCTCTTCAAGAGAGAATTAATATGCATTTCTGGCGTACATATTTATGTACATACCCACTCTTACAACTTCGGTATGAGACCAATGACAATGTAGGTGCGACCCATCCAAAGTCTGTAGGAATTGTATCCTACTTACATTTTTTACACAGCGATGGTCTAGAGACCGCCAGTTGGGTACAACACAACCGGCAATGCATTGCAATGTAAGCGAAGGTTGGATAAGTTCAATTGTTTGGTGACGTCTTGTGTGACGTATTTCTTTTGTTCTTTGGTTTTAATTTACATTTAATTTTACAATGGGATAGAACAAATACTATTCTGAATCGGATGCTAGTTGTATGCAGTTAACTATTTCGTTATAATTTTTCCTATTGACATATTAGTATACAATCGGGTGCTTTTCAATTTGTAATAACTTGTGGACTGCTGGGTATATATAATTTTTTTTTAATATTTCTAGTATCACTAGTTAGATTTATTAAACCTCAAATCAGCCAACAGGTGGACCTCAGCATCTTCGATTTTGATAGAACTTTGTGTGGATTAAGTTATCGATAACCTCCTTCAGTTGTGGAGATATGACGTCATCAACACTAAAGAAATATATCTATAAATTTGAGTTTACTTAGAAAATATTCAATATCTTTAAAAGTGCTTAAGTTACAGATCTAAGCAATATACCGTTTGAAAGTTTAAGAAACCCCCTTTACAATGACGTAACCTAAAATTCGCGGAGCATAAAAACATTTTTAAAAAATTTTTAGATTCGCAAAATATAAAATGGCCATATATTAAAAAACGCGAATTTTAAAAGTAAACAAAATATATATAAGTTTTGCTTCACTATCATGTCTACCGAGACTACTTAGCCCCAAAGTTGTAAAATTCTTATATAAAGTTATTGACAAAATTGTAGAAATATTTGAAAAAGTTAGTAGAATCTTCAATTACAGTAGTTTGCAATAGAAACGAAATTGAAAATAAAACTGGTTTCTCAGATAATTTTGGATAGCTTAACCCGACATTGAAATTAATTTATTTTTCCTGTATACTGCTTTCGAGATATCCGCGAAAAACGTGATTGGTTAAAAAAATTACGTTTTTCGCGGATATCTCGAAAACGCTTTGTAGGAAAAATAAATGAATTTCGGGTTCAATGATCTATAATTATCTTAGAAACCACTTTTATTTTAAGTTCCATTATTATTACAAACTATTGTAATTGAAGATACTACTAATTTTTCTAACTTTTACAAATTTGTCTATAACTTTATATATACTAATTTTAACACTTGTGGGTTAAGCAGTTTCGATAGATATGAAATTGAACCAAGACATATGTATATTTTTTTTGAAATGTTTTAAATGGTCCCTTTTTAAGCTAAAAAGATTTTAATTTTAAAAATTTTGTAAATTTTTCTAATGTGTGTCTATAACTTCGGTAATAACAATTTAACCACTTTGAGCCTCAGCAATCTATGTAGACATGAAAATAAGTTAACACATATACTTTTTGGAAAATTTTAAAGTTGGCTTTTTTTAAGATATTGGGATTTAATATTGAAAATTCAGTTCATTTTTCAGATTTTTATATATAACTTTGGATACAATAATTCTACCACTTTGGGACTACGAGGTCTATGTAGATATGAAAGTGAGGAAAGACATACATATATATCTTTGAAAATGTTAAAATTGCCGTTTTTTAAAATATAGCAATTTTAATTTTCGAATATATAAAATTTTTTTTCTTAGCTTTTATTGTGAGCCGAGAAAAATTTCATCACACTATTGTGAAGCGGGTTTTATTATCTTTAAAATGGTATATGCACGTATTCTTTCCTTTCTCAAGAAAGGAACAAACAAACCCGTACAACGAAGGGTTAGAGGCTTTAAATGTTCCACAAAAACATAAGGATTTTATTTTTAAGTAGCATCTTTGATGAGAGTTAATTAGCTTTTACTTTATTGCTTTCTTTAAATATAATTAAATTAACGAACTCAAACTTGTTTCAATAACTATCAATTTAAAAAAAAAATTATTAACTCAAAAAATCATTTTTCCTTTTAGCAAACTTAAAAGGAACTTTAAAATATGTGATAACAAATTCTAAAAAAAAAAATTAAATTGTATATACCCAGGAACAATTTTGATGGCAAAGTAATGAGTTGAAATGCTAATAAACATACCCTTCACTACTTCTACTTTGGCAATTACTTTAACATGGCGATTACAAATAACAATTTATAAATAACAATTTATAAATTTACAAATAACAATTTATAAATTTCAATATTTAGAAGGCATTGAACACACAAAACACAATAAAAATTTAATGTCTCTGCTAAGCATTGAACTCATGCCGTTTTCAGTTATTGTGTTATATTTTGCCAAGTGTTTTACTCACTAGGTTACAGTACAACTATTTTGTTACGGGCTTAAATCTTGTTTTCACAAACATGAAAACAATTAAAAAAAAATCCATTTTGCTTCCCCAGGAGTTGAACTGTTTATCATCTGTATGATAAGCAGATACACTCTGCCAATAAAAGAATGGATGGCTCGTTTAATTACTAGTAAGTAATTGTTCAACTACTGTAAAGTAATTCAAACGGTATGTAGTTTGTGATTGAAAAGTATGTTGTTCGGTAATGACAACTCATTATCAAGTTTTTGCTGGGTACTTTTAAAAAGGTGTTAAACACTTCCGTTTTCGTTTATGATAAGGCATATTTTTTCTTACAACTCAATACAGTTTTTTCTGCAATACATTTATTTTGTCAGCTGCGTAGAAAATTGTTTACTTTTTTACCTCCTTCCCTTTCTTTTTTAACAACGAATGGCTAAAAAAAACTATTCAACAATAAGCAAAAGACTTATCAGCACGCACAGTCCTTATTTAGGGCTTGCAGTTGGTAATCGAAAATTTTCCTATAGGTTTTTATGATTAATTCATAATAGAGGTATTTATTTTGTATCTGTGGTAAGTGCGATGTTATATCTATCTATATTAATAAAAGATTAACGTTATTGAGTGACTGACTGACTGACTGACTGACTGATTCATCATCGCCCAGCCCAAGCCACTAAAGCTAGAAAGTTGAAATTTCGTATGTGGGCTCCCCTCAGGATGTATAGATCCACTAAGGCGGGGTTTTGGGAAATTCAAACGCTAAGGTAGTAAAAACGGGTAAATTCGGTAACCTTATATTTCCGGATCTAACTAAGGTAGACATAAAATTCCAAAAACAGCATAATAAGATCAAAAAATAAGCGGAAGGATGTTTGGTACTTTTTCAAATTTTTACATTTAGGGGCCGAAAAAGGGTAAAAATATTATTTTGGTACTTTTTTTGTTAACCGTTTATCTTCTAAAGTAATGAAGATAGAAATTAAATTTAAAATGCATTCTTCTATCCTTACGAAGCCCTCAAATATGTTTTGGTACTTTTTTGTAATTCGAATATATAAAGGGTAACATTGGTTGCTCTTTTTGGTACTTTTTCCATAAAACTATTTTTATGCAAATTGATATACATAGTGAATGAATATATTTGTTTATTTTCATTAAGAAAGGATTTTTGAAAATTTTAATTCTAAGGGGATTAAAAGGGGTAAAAACGGGTAAAATCGGTAACCTTACATCTTCGAATTTAAGTAAGGTAGACATAAAATTCTAAAAGCATCATAATAAGATAGAAAAGTAAGTGGACAGGTGTCTGAAACTTTTTTAAAATCTGTACATTTAGGGGCCCAAAAAGGGTGAAAATATAATTTCGGTACTCTTTTTTTTTGTTAACAGTTTATCTCCTAAAGTAGTAAAGTTAAAATTCATTCTTCTCTCCTTAAAAAGCCCTCAAAAACAGTATTGTATTTGTTCAAATTTGAATATATAATGGGTAAAATCGGTAGCCCTTTTTGGTACTTTTTTCCATACTACTATTTTTTATGCACATTGATACACATACTTAATGCATATGTTTGTATATATTCTTTAAGATCGAATTTTTGAAAACTTAAATTCTAACGGGATTAAGAGGAGTAAAAAAGGGTAAACTCGGTGTTCTTATATCTCCGAATCTAACTAAGTAAGATAGACATAAAATTCCAAAAGCGTCATAATAAGATAGAAAAATGAGTGGATAGCTGCTTTGTACTCTTTTGAAATTTGGACATTTAGGGGCCGAAAAAGGGTAAAAATATAATTTTGGTACTTTTTTTGTTCACCGTTTATATTTTAAAGTAAAGGTACTTTTTTTTTCGAAAATCTACTTGTTTGAAAATGTAGTTTTAAGAAATGGTACTTTTTAAAAAATGTTATTTGGAAAGGGTACTTTTTGAAAATGGTACTGTTTTGAAAATGGTTACTTTTTGGAAAAGGGTTTTTAGGGCTCTGTACATTAAAAGTTTAAATTAATCTTATTGTTTTCGATACGCTGTCCGTCAGTCCGTCTGTCTTCCTGTCTGTCACAGGCTGTTTTCTCGAGACCCGCAAGAACTAGGGGATAAAGATTAAAGGGTGTTCTAAAGCGAGCAACGAAACATGTTGAAATACTAATGTAATATACAGACACATTTATATACACTCTCGAAATTTTCAAAGTTAGAGTTAATTTGTGCAGGCTGTAGAATATTTAACACAACAAAAATTAAAGGGTGTTCTGAAAGTTAATGTAATTTTGACTATGTAGTTTAAACAGTTTGCTGTATCTTGGAAAACCTAAGAGGCAAACTCTTGAAATTTTAAAAAACTCTAAAACTAAAAAATTCCAGAATTAAAAAAGTCAAAACAAAAAATCGCCATAATGAAAAAAATCGCTAAAACGCAAAAATTCGCCAAAACTTAAAAGATCGGTAAAAAAACTAACCAATTTTATGGTTATTTTTAAATGAGTTAATTAATTTTTTTCACTCATATCTGCACAACAATGGGGTAGCGAAGCACGCCGGGTATAGATAGTATCATTATAAATTTAGAAAAACACACGCATGGTCTTTGGTTAAACATGTGACCTCCCTATTAATAGTCTAGCACACTATCCACTACACTACGAATTTTATTTTATCATTTTATTGTTTGTGTTATTTTTATGCATGTACTTTTTTGGTACTTATATAAGATAAACAACGGACAATATTGAAAGTAAGCGAAAATCCGTTTTAATTGTGCTTAGTTTTTTTTATTGAATGTTAGAATCAGTTAAAAATAGGATTGCTTAGAATTTTAAATGTTTATTCATTTAAAAATGACTGCGCGGAATACATACTTCTTGGATAAAGTACATTCAGTTACTGTAATAATATTGTGAGTGTAGATGTTGTGCAAGTGCCTTTAATTTTGACATAGCGGTATATCTCGATAACTAGAGCAGATTCGCGTTTAGCGGACCAATTAACTAAAGAAACAGGTTTTAGTTCTAGAGAACGAAAAAGTTTACCGAAATTTTGTAAATTAGTGAACTCATTAATTTGAAATTTTAATTCTTATGGGGCTTTTTTCGATATTGCTGTTTATTTTGTTAAACATGCGATTCCGGTAAAAGTCGGTAAGGCAAAAGCTGTTGGAAACTTCACAAACAATAAGTTTAAAAAAAATTTTTTTTGTAAATACTATATTTATTAATTTGCGACACCTTTTTTAGGTTATGTTTCTTTTAGGTTATTTTTCTTAAAATAACCATCGATTTGGAGTATGAGGCATGAAGAAATCCAAATTGTAATTTTTACGACTACTCTAGTGATTAATTTTAAAATTAAATGATGCGACTATCCGTCAATGCGATTGTAATCATTTTGAAGCCCCTATCTTTACTGTCTTTTTTCGATTACCCTTCGACCTTATCACTAACAAAATCATGCTTTTAGCCAGGAACAAGACTGTCAATGAAGTAGAAAATTTTGTGTTATAAATTGGAGGCAATTGAGCTGGTGAAAAAAAACAACCTTCAGCAAAAATTACTAAAACTTTGTCTACTTAGTTTCCTTTATTTTTTTGCTTTTAATCACGCATTGTAGGCGTCATAAAGACAAAAATGACAGGAGAAAAAGTAAAAAAAAATATGTAAGTGATAAATCATTAGGAAACAGGAAATAAAATGCGAAAAGTGAAGATAAGACATGACAGCTAAAGAAGAAACACAAAAAGGTCTTTGCTCTGTTTAAACTTTTCCAGAACAGAACAAAGTCACTTTTTCATATATATATTTTTTTTTAGGTTTGAAATTAATCATTTGCTTAAAATCCATTTTTTTTTTCTCTTTTCAAATTATTTATGGTAGCTTCCATATAACGTAAACTAACAGTAAATTTTATTTATTACCAGGGAAACCGGAAATATGCCCTTTTAAATGTGTTTTATTAGCATTAAATATGCACTAAAAACTTAAAAATATGCTCCCAAAATGTTAAAAAAATATGCTTTTAAAACTTTATCATTTCGCTTATAATTTATATGATATTAATTTCTGATGCCACGAATTATGTATGTACATATATTGGTGGCGTGCAAAAATGTCCAAGAAGATAACGTCCACGGACATTAATTCCACTACAAAAAGGAAATAGTCAGCCATGTCACAGAATACCATTGCGATCGCGAGTGGTTCCAATTCCGTAAATTGCTTCTTCAGAAAACGAAAAACGTAATCAAACCACATTTAAATCTCAAAGCGGAATTGACAAACACTTTTCTGCTTACTTAAAAACGTGCATACTTTTAGGAGCGTCAAATAAATATTTGGTCATATTCGGTTGGCCATGTCTTTCAGACACCTTGCAAGATCGATGGACAAATGAAATCACTTGTGAGGTTTCCAGATCCATCTGGTCCTAGTATAACTTCGCAAGATCTGCAACCACACTGGGGCTTCCTCGTCAACAGCTGTGTATACTCGTAGCGGTCATAAGGCGCACTGTCTCTTTGGTGCCCATGCCGGAATATTAAACCTTCCCTTTAACGACTTCTGCAGAAGTTGTCAAAACGAGGAGGAGGAAGAGACCGTCAAGCACCTCCTCTGTCGATGTCCAGCACTATTTAGAAATAGGGCGTCTTATTAGGGAAATCCATCACTACCCGAACTAGCAGACCTGGGGGAATGCGACATTAGGGGAATAAATTCCTTCATATGTTACTCGGGTGGGTTCAACACCGTCCCAACTTCTGGGATAGGCAGGGTATATTCTTGAATTTCCTTCTTATCCATCTCAGGCATCACAAAGGACCCAAGTGGGCTGGTTTTTACAAACTGGCAGCCTGTTCAGCCTAGGCTAACCTAATATATAAAGGCCCTCTGGGCTTATTCACATATTACATTACGCTATTTTCGGAGATTTTGTAACACCAAATCGAGTTGTTTTGCATATTCTGATAGATGAACCTCTCTCCACTCCAATAAAATATACAAAAAACCCTGATTTGAAAAAAAACCAGTTAGGGTCTTTCTATATTAGAGTAACCATATGCATGTATGTACTCATATGTTTGTGTATGTAAGAGTATATGTGTGTGTATATATCATATTTACCCAGCGGTAAAATTTACGAGGCATTCAGTTAACAGGCCTTTTAAAAGGCCTTCAAAGACCTGAAGTAAGGCTCAAAACTAACTCTTTTCTGTCTTCTCAGGATGGCCTTCTAGAAGGCCTCTACACTCGTATCTAAAATATCCGATACACATTCGTTATCTCTTCTTTTAGAAGAAATATTCTATTTTTAGATTTTTTGTTCTATTTAATAAAAAAATGTACTTTAGAAATAACAAACACTCTCGTATTCTTTTTTCGAAAGTAATTTGTATATAAGACTGAAATTGACGTACATGTTGGTGCCGTTTATGGTGGAGCTGATTGTCTTATTCTGTCGAAACTATATCATCTTCGTCTTAATGTCATATTATCTTAATAAATATACGAACTTTAACCTCAAGTGTATACAAAAATCACTTTGAATGAAAGGAACTAATTAGTTCGAAAAAAAAAATCACATTAATCAAAAATATATAGAAGCTGCTATAAAAATACCTAGATAAAAAAAATTACGTCCTTTTTAACAGACCTTCCTAGATTAGGCCTTCTATCAGGCCTGCCTCATATGACCTACAAAAAGGCCTGCTAAAGAATGCCTTTAATTAGGTCTGCTGAGTAATGGTGGAAGTACTAGCATCTGCTAAATAAAGCCTTATAGAAGGCCTCTTTAATCTTTCCTTTTACCGTTGGGTATTTATTTGCTTTGCAAGTAGTAGAATAATATTTTTGTTGTGTACTTTTAATTTTAGTTTCAATATTTGATAAACTTTTCACAACATTACACTTGATGGGATTACTACAGGCAGTATGAACTTTCCATAGACTGACTATAACAATGTCGTATTTCTAATGTTTACTTCTGCTACTGAAATTACTTTTACAATAAAGTAAATCTATATTTACTGGGATAAATAGGGTGGTTCATATTTTTGAGTTGAGACAAAATAATTTAATAGCTTGTTTTTTTAAATTCTTAAACACTGATTTTATCATAACTTGAAAAGTTACTTATTCAATTTTGTTCCAAAATATATAAAAAAAATCTTAATTTTAATCTCCTTTAAGTCATTCTTATATCGTTTTTAAACACTCAATGCTTTCGAAAAATTTCAGACCGAAATTATGAAGTAATAATGAGAATATGACACCTTGTCTTGATATAGATGACAACTAGTCATCATATGTATGTGCGTATTTATATTGACTTTGTGGTTTAAATACATATTTAATATGGTGACGCTCAGGTGGTAAAGGAGTTGGCTTGTATTGAAAAGTCTGCGATTAAGACCAACATTAGAAAAAATAAAATTAAATATAATGAAAAAGTGAAATTAAAATAATAAAAGTGACAGAATTGTCATCATCACCATGAATGAGAAGATGACTGACTGATCGCATCGCAATTATGAGAAGTGTCATGGGAAATACGAGGAAACTTGTACTAGTATTGATATGAAATTACATCAGCATTATGACAGTTTTTTCTGTTAGTGTACAGTTTATTTGAATTGTTTTTGTAAAATATTTTTATAAACTTTTGAATATATGACTTATATGTTAAAAGTTCGCACTTATAAGTTCCTTGAGAGATGTTGCCACTGTGCTCAAAGCCTTCATCGTCAGCGAATCAAACATGATAGAAGATAAAGATAATCGATTGCGCTATCTAACTGCGTTTATAGTTCGTCTGAACTATTTTTGTGAAATTTTTTTATAAACTCAAGCCAAAATAATCAAATTGCTTTGGATTTAAACCATAAAGTTCGACTAAAATCCATAACTTAATTGTTATAAACTCTAAAGGGACATAGCTAAGAATGCATACTATTCAAATAAATGAACGCAGCAAACATTCACACACTAGTATTTATAATTACCGATAGTAAAACATGCTAGAATAGAATAAAAGAAGAAGCTTAAAACAAGACAAAGAATAATAGTGTATATGAACAACCATCAAATGAATAATCTGAAAAACAACTCTAAAGCCGGGTGTCCACTAGCAAGTCTTTTGCGGAAGAGCTTCTGGAAGTATTTGCTGAAGTGTTTCCACTCAAACCGAAAATTGCGGAAATCTGCTTCCAGAAACAGTTTGTAGAAGTTATTACGACGAACTTGCTGCAATAAATTGCAGACATGTTTCCACACGATGTGAGTACAGCTTACAGTAGAGATTGTTTTTTTTACGAACGACAGTAAAAAAATGTCTTGTGGCAAAATAAGATTGCCATCGCAGCATTAAAAAGAAAAAACAAAAAAAAAATTCGAGAGAGTTACTATCTCTTGCACGCGTTTAAGTTGCCATTTTATTTGGTGTATTACTTGCCCTAATCTGAAACAAAAGAAATATAATTATAAAAGAAATAGAATTATATAATAAAGGAAATATAATTATACTAGCCATAAATTATAATAACCATAAAATTGGTTAGTTTTTTGGCGATCTTTTTAGTTTTGGCGAATTTTTGCGTCTTAGCGATTTTTTCATTTTGACGATTTTTCGTTTTGACTTTTTTAATTCTGGAATTTTTTAGTTTTAGAGTTTTTTTTAAATTTCAAGAGTTTGCCTCTTACGTTTTCCAAGATACAGTAAACTGTTTAAGCCACATAGTCAAAATTACATTAACTTTCAGAACACCCTTTAATTTTTGTTGTGTTAAATATACTACAGACTACACCAATTAACACTAACTTTGAAAATTTCAAGAGTCTATATAAAAGTGTCTGTATATTACATTAGTATTTCAACATGTTTCGTTGCTCGCTTTAGAACACCCTTTAATTTTTAGCCCGTAGCTCTTACGGCTCTCGAGAAAAAAGCCTGTGACAGACGGACTGACGGACAGCGTATCGAAAACAATTAGATTGATGTACACTTTTGGTGTATAGAGCCCTAACTTGAGGTCTACACGTCACATAATATGTAACAGGAAATTGTCAAATTCAGTCGCAGAGAGAATTATGTTACGTGTAGACTTCAAATTAGTGTTATCTCAATGTTATAGGAATTTTTATGAGAGCGTTGTTATAAGAATTCTTAACACAACAATCTTATGAGACGAACTGTCAAAAAACACATGTACATAAAAATAAAATAGTGTGCATGTGTGAGTGTTTATTAAAATAAATGAAAAGCAATGTTTTTGATAAAATTTTTGTGTTAAATAAATTAATAAATGTGTTTAGTTGATTTATAAATTTAATTTAAAATTCGAAAATTAAAAAAATATCAAAACGAAAAATCACCAAAATGCAAAAAAGCGCTTAAAGGAAAAAAGCACCCAAATGAAAAAATCTCTATAACGGAAAAAATCACCAAAACTAAAAAGATCGCAAAAAAACTAAAAACAAACGCAAAAACCGAAAATGTCTTAAAAACGAAAAAAGCACTAAAACCTAAAAAATCGCTAAAACTAAAAATATCGTCAAAAACAAAAAAAAAAAAAGCAAAAAATTTAATAAAATCATTAAAACGTAAAAAAATGCTTAAACAAAAAAAAACGCCAAAATCCGAAAAAATATCCAAAACGAAAAGAAGTATCAAAACAAAAAAAAATCGCTAAAACTAAAAAATCACCAAAAACCGAAAAAACCCCCAAAACCGAAAAAGGCGCCAAAGTGAAAAAAACGCTAAAACTAAAATAAATCGCTTGAAGTAAAAATACCGTCAAAATGCGAAAAATAAAGGTTAAAACAAAAAAAAAACGCCAAAACCAAAAAATCAACAAAACTAAAAAATCGGCAAAAACAAAAGAAAAAAAATCACCAAAATCGAAAAGTGCCAAAACCATTTTATTTTGTCAATTTTTATAAATTTGGAAAATAACTCAAAAAAAAAAACTGAAAACAGGAGTATTCTCTTCCCGACGTATACCAGACTTTTTCTGCAAGTCTTCAAAACACAAGCAGTTCACAGCAATTCGTTCAAGTTACTTCCAGGAAGCAACACACACGTTTTTCCACATAATTGCTGCAAGTAAATTCTGCAAGCCGACTTCTAATACGTGTTTTCACGACAAAAACTTCTGGAAGTCACTTCTGGAAGCGATTTCCGCAAGAAAACTTGCTAGTAGCCAGTCGGCTTAAGAGTGACAGCATGAATTGATTAAAGGTAAATGATGTTCAAATACTTGACTGGAAACTAGCGACATTGGTTGAGTGATCCAAGCGGTAAAGTGCTCTGATGAGTAAACGTGGAGGTCTCAAAACATGTAAGTTCAACCCTCCTGGCAGTCAAATTTTTCTTTGTCTACATGATTTACATTTTTCTCTAAATAAAAATATAATTTAATTGATAAATTAAAACCGAACTCAAGCAAAAATAATTAAATTTCTTTGGATTTAACCCATACAGTTCGATTAAAATTCAGAACTTAAGGTATTATGCAACTTCTGAAAGTATGCCAAAATTAAAAACTGCCACAAATGAGTTCCTAGAGGTATGAAAGAAAAGCTTCTGTTTTGACAAAATATTCAATTGTGCTTGTAGATTTTGCTATTGCAAAGAGATCAATATAAATTTGTTTCTATGTTTTGAATTGGTATTGTTGTAGGAACATCATAAGACTAAAAGGAAAGAGAATTAAATAAATTGAGTCAACTTATTTGAAGGTGCATATTTCGTTTTTTTTGCATTTGCCGTTGCTTTTTAATTTCAGTATAGGCAAGTTTCTAGTAGTTCTTAACTTCCAATATTTTTCACTGCTATCCTTTGTAATTTGGAAGCTAACCAACATGTTTGCTGGGTGATATGTAAGTACTAAGGTTTACTTGTAATTTGGCCAACATAGAAGTGTAATAGAGTTATTGTTGGCTTCGGAGCGACCAACCAACCGTATGAATAGTAGACTAATAGAAAATAAAAACAGAAAGCTACTTCTTTATGATGAACTCTACAGAGAGATTTTGAGTGTTTATCATAAAACTCAAATATTTTTTAAAACTGAATTTGTTACACGTTACAGCACAGTTTCTAAAGACACCGATTAGTAGAAAATTCCTACGACAAACAAATAATTTTTAACTAAAATATAGGAGTATACATTAGAGGGCTGCACGAATATACTCGAAAGTACTCGTATGTATGTTTTTGTCTGTATGCATGTATGTGTGTATATATGTATGTCTATATGTATATCTGGTCGTGGCTATGTATGTACAAACATATACATGCATATATACATACGGACTAACATAAGAACATACATATACGCACACATGAAATTCATGCGAGTACATTCTACGAATACATTTATGTACTCTTTGCAGCCCTCTAGTATACATATTATTATAAATGTTATAAAAAAATACGATTTTTGTCTAATTAAACTCATTTTAACAAAGAAATTAACAAAGTCATTGAAAATGTGTTGGGTAATAACCAACAAATTCAAATGTCCACCCTGCACAGTGGAGACTTTTGCAAAATAAATGGTAATAAATCTGGAACTTCTAAACTGCTCATTGGATTTATCTACAACTTCGAACATCTTTAGAGAATGCGCCAGGCTTTATAACGCATGTCTTGATGGACTTCTGGTCTAAGCACGAGAGGAGTAACGGTGGGCCAAAGTTCACCACCGCAGACTTAAAAAAGTTTCTGAAGCTTGTAACTTTTCTAAATGTTATGTAATTTCAAAACTTTAAAGTTTAACTAAAAAGATAAAAATAATAAAAATCTCCTTACATGCGTTTCCGTATCTCTCATATCTTGACTTTAAAGGAAAAAATTTTAATCCAAATTGATTATTAGGCTAAGGTTCGTAACGTTTTAATTCAGAAAGAATTGGGCATGATTAATATTCCAAGGAACAAGGGAACAATTAACATCAACTTAATTTTTCAACGTACACAGCAGAACAGAGTAACGCGCCACTTTTGGAAGCCGCTTTACTTCCATCGTCAGTGCTCACGTGCATTTTGCTTATTACCACTTTTTGGGTTAAAAAATGTTTTTTTGTCTTGACTTGTTTTACTATTTCGCCTATAACTTTTATGTTTACAGTTGAATTTTAAATTAAAGGTCAATATTTGATTCTTGACAAAATTTTAAGTACAATTAAAGAAATTCATTTTTATTTCTGCGTTCTGGAAGTCGGAAAAAGACTAACAAATCAAAATTTTGATATTGACCTGAAAAAAAATCGTGTTTTTCTTTTTCAAGAAGAGTATTCATATTTTTTCAATTTTGTAAATAACTTTGTTTAACTTATTCACTCTTTAAGCACATATCGCAAAAGGCAATCCATTGACAAAGTATTTAGCGCCAAATATTATGTAAATTGTAAATTTTAAAAATATTTTTTTTTCGTGTTTAATGGCCTACAAAAAATTGCGACGGCAGATTTTGAAAATTTCATAAACAATGTTTTATAATGTAGATAGTTATAAGAATTTTGGCTGAAACCTGAGGGCAGCCTTTTCATAAATTGTGGATATACGCGCAGATTTTCTAAAAAAAAGTAAAATTTTGTACCATAAAAAATATACAGGAAAATAACTTTTTTATTTTCTTAAATTGACATTTTTGACTTCTATATATATGATTATCTTTACTACGTCTGAAAACAAATTATTCGAATATCTAATACTGCTCTCGAGATATGCCAATTGTAGGGTATGCAATTCAAAGAATATAAAGAATTCTGTTAACTTCTCTCCTTTTATTCGCAGAACTGTTATGATTTCTAAAACTCTGCATAAACTAAATAAAAAGAACAAAACTATATTTTTAGTGTTATACAAAACGGGTTTTTACACTTTTCATAATAAAACAATATTCATTGTAATTATACAATACGTTTTTCATGAAAGAGTACTTAGTATACTAATACCGCTGGGCGGTCGCGCTAATATATTTCATCATAACTCGCCAACGACTCGTTCGATTTAAACAAAAAAAACTCTCAGAATATGCAGGATAAAATTGTCTTTAAGTCATTAAAACATAATTTTTTTATATTTCCAACTGTTTCGGAGCTATTCAAAAATTGGCGGTGGAAAATTAGTTTTTTCATGCAATTTTAACCCTTTTTTCGTTTTCAAAAGCTTATAAAAAAAATTAAAAGGGCAAAAATTTAAAATTTTAAAAATATGTCCGAAAGCGCGTTGAGGTTAAATCAAAGCGCTTTATATTTTTAGAATCGGATAATATCTAAAAAAGTTGCAACCCTCAGAAGTTTTTTTGAGTCCCAGGGTTGACTACTTTGATACCTTTGGCCCACTATAACTCCTCTCGTGTTTTAGTCAGAAGGACACCAAGATACGCCTTGTAAAGCCTAACTCCACCTCTAAAGATGTTCGGAGTTTCAGATAAATCCAATCAGCAGTTTCGAAGTTCCAGAGTTATTACCATTTATTTTGCAAAAGTCCCCACTGTGCCCTGTGACAAGACAACAGAATATTAACTTTTATATGAAATATCTGTTATGATTTTCTTTTCAAATAATTTTGAAACACTTGGAGAGTTTTTTGTGCCATTATGACAAATAATAAGTAATAAAATTATTGCAGAGGGGAAAATACGAATACTACATGTATTCGTATTTTCCCATAAAATCATTAAACACTATTAAACTTGTTGTTATTTCCACACAAAGACAAACAAATGAGTAGAAAAGAAAAACGTTATAAAATATATAAAATATATATTAAAACATAGGGTGTTCTATTTAGAGGCGGATGGCTCTAAAGTGAAATAAGCCACTGAAAATTGTTAATATCTAAGACAATGTCTGTATTTAAAACATAATTTTAACTGTTCAGTTGGTTCTGATTTATTAAACTTATCCTAAAAGCACTAAGAACGGCTAAGGAGGAGAATACTCCTCCTAGTCATCCTCACAAAAAAAGAAACACAAAAAATTCTGAAACAATCACATCGAAAACAATTGGTCCCTTAGATTATTCTTTGGATAACTACTCATCTTTGGATACCTACTCATCTTTTACGAAATAAGAATAATAGACTTACAAATGAAAGCTTTTACTCCATCAGTACACACGTACAAACAGACACTTTGCCCAAAAGTGAATTAAATACAAAAGAATGAATTTCATGTAAAACAGAACATTATTTACAAAGCAAAAGGTAGACAACATTAGGGAATTTTCGGCAAATTGAATTGGAAATAATTTAAGGTGTCTTGAGGATATTTTATTGAATTATATTAACGGTAAATAAAGTGTGAATACAAAAGTTCATCTCAAAAAAAAGAAAAAAGAACTGATTTGTTAATTCATACATGGTAGATATTTTTGGGTCAAGAGGTCCTTTTTATAACTTTTGATAAAATTAAAAATTTTATAAAGATTATGTGTTATAAGAGATACATACATTTTATAAAAGGTGTTTTTAGTGGAAAGTAGTTTTTCTAAAAGGTACTTTTTATAAAAAAATACTTTTTCTAAAAGGCACTTTATATAAAAAGGACTTTTTCTAAATTACTTTTTATAAAAGGTACTTTTTATAAAAAGTACTTTTTATTAAAGGTACTTTTTATAAAATGCACTTTTTATAAAAGGCATCTACTTTTTATGAGAGATACTTTTTATAAACGGTACTTTTTATAAACGGTACTTTTTATAAAAGGTACTTTTTATAAAAGGTACTTTTTATAAAAGGTACTTTTTATAAAAGGTACTTTTTATAAAAGGTACTTTTTATAAAAGGTACTTTTTACAAAAGGTACTTTTTATAAAAGGTACTTTTTGTAAAATGTACTTTTTATAAAAGGTACTTTTTATATAAGAATTAGTTTTAATAAAAAAAGTTCTTTCTATAAAAGTTCCTTTTTTATAAAAACTACTTACTTTTAATAAAAATTCCTCCCATTGAGTTTCTGTGTATTTGCGCCAATTTAATTTTATTTGTTGGAATTTGTTACGAGTATTTTCGTAGTCATTTCGCACTCGCTTCAAGCCCATTGAAGTTATGACTTGATTTTGTTGTGAAACTTTTTATTATGTAAAATCTATTGTATTTTCTTTTATTATACAAATAACATTTCGCTTATTTTTTTATAAAACATTTATGACCGTTTTATTGAAAATAAATCAAAAAGTAAAAACTAGTTTAAAATTCTTTTTAAAACTTTTTTGTTGGCATTCTGCAAAATAAATAGTTGGTTGCTTCACTAAAGCTACATTTACATCTATCAAATATTTAACGAAATAAGCGTAAACACAATTTTTTGACAAGCGTTTCTATAATATTTCGTGTGTATGCCCGACAAATGAAACGACAAAAGACAATAGTGATTGTGTATTGAATTTTTTACCAAATAGACACATGCCAGCAAAAACTATTGTAATTTTTGTAATCGGTAGTACTTTATTAATGGGTTACAAAGTAATGAGTGGTACTTATTGATCGTATTACTATGCTTCAAATTAGAACTACTACTTAGTTTTTAATAAAATTAGTACGTATTTTTATCATTATCTGAAAGTAGCTACAATTTGTTGAAATGTATTAATAAAATAAGTAGACAACCATTTTTTGAGTCAACATGTGCTTGTATATGAAAACTCATTTTTGTCGCTTAAACTTATACTTATATAATTATATAATTGAAAAAATATAAATAAAACATAATGCGTATAAATTTTTTTTCTGAATTTTAATTTGTTTATTTTATTTTTAAGCTTCAAGTACGCCAAATAATAACTAGTTAATTGCTGTGACAATGTAAATACATTTGTAAGGGGTACCCCTTATTTTTTGGACTTCATAAACAAAAATAAGTAGTTATCGAGTCAAATTGTAAGAAGTTACGACTTAAATCCTCATATACATATTTGCCTATCAGTAAGCAAAGTGTTTGCTGGGATGCTCATTTTAAAAATATTTTCCTCAAATTAAAAAATTATTTATTTCGTCAAATATTTGATAGATGTGAACGTAGGAGAGCCACCTGTGTTGTTGAAAATGGGTTTACCTAGTTACATATTATGTAACGGGGAGCTTTTTTAGTTAAATTACTTTTTATTTAGAACGAAAATTGCAAACCACAGAAAATTTTTGATGCGGATTAGGTTTAATTTACATCAGATATTTCAAGACCCACCCGGTCTACTCGTTAGCTTGAAGTCAAGTAGTTGAATATCATTTGCTTTTAATTTGAGGGTTTTTGATGATATTCACGACGTTTCTTTTTGTCTTGTATTAAGCTTTTTTTGTAATACATCATCTTATACGGAAAAAACTATTTTTTATTTTTATCTGCCTCCAAATAATACCTCCGTCGCATCGTAAATAAAAGCAAACGTATCAATTTCGTTTTTTATTCCCACAAAATAGGGCAAACTCACAAGCAAAAGCTTTGCTTTTGATTTTAATAGTATGTCTACAAGTTGTTTGTCATTCGTGACTATTATTTTTAATATTAAACAATATTATCAAATATGTAACTCAATAAAATGGTGAGTCGAATAAATTAATTAAAGCTCTAAGAACAATAATAATAATTGCAATGTAAAAAAGTTATTAAAAACATTTTAAATTGAAGTGTACATTTTTTTAATTCCTTACTTGAATACTTATTCTTAAAATTCAGGCGAGTATTGAATAAAAGTAAAATTTTTTCGAAAACAACAAATTGTGTTTTAATCGTAATAATTTGAGTCGTAAATAATGCAATTATATTAGACCATTTGCTTAAGACAGCGTCTGCACGATACATTAACTTTGAGATAACATGAGAGAAATCGTCGGCAGAATAATAAAAACCAAAAACGTAATTTCACTTTTCCTATAAGATATCATTTTATGCAAATCCTCATCGAGTTAACATGTACTACTTTTGCAAAATTAGGTATTTTATTTTCGATTTTTCACACAAATTTTACTTTATAAATCAATTAAACACATTTATTTTTAAGCACACCAATTTATTTCCATGTAGGTGTGTTTTTTTGACAGTTTATCTTATAAGATCTTTGTTATAAAATTTCTTATAACAACGCTCTCATCAAAATTCTTCTAACATTGAGATAACACTAATTTGAGGTATCGACGTAACATAATTCTCTCTGCGATTGAATTACATATTATGTTACGTGTAGACCTCAAGTAAAATGTGATTGTGAAGAAAAAGAAGTATGCAAACACTGTAATTCGTGACTTGTCTATTTATTTGGTTTTATTTATGGTAGTTTCTAATATCCGATTTCGCTGTTTTTGTTATTATTTTGGATTTAAAATTATTTAAAAAGAAAGAAAAACTAAACTAACCAGGGTAGAAATCCAAAAAGGTTATAGAGAAAAATTAAAAGTAGAAGAAAAATGATATGCATAATATAAGCAAGCAGCAAGGGAGTGGCAATTACGCTTAAATCAACGTGTGAAAAGTTTTCTATGATGCTCTTTTTTGTGTACGCTTTCCATTTCCAACCCTGGTGAAGTTCGTAATAATAATGTCATTGAAATCTATATCTTACAAAATGCTAATATTCTTTCGCTTTTATCTTTCAAGTAAAATATAACGATAAAATTTAATTTTAAATTTAGAATTGCAAATTAAGCTCATTTTAATTTAAAACGTAAAATTTTATGCTAAAATTTTTACATTTACATGTTCAAAATATACTTCTAATATATTCTACTACATTCTTTTCTTTAGTCACCCTGGAAATATGCTTTAACATTTGAATATTATACAAACAGCTAAAAGTATGCTTTATCAAAATTCATACCATAATTTATTTAACGGATTAAATAAATACGAGTAATTTCAATGAAACGCAATTAAGTGAAATAAATTGAAAGAATATTTAATTGTAATATTTTCGGTATTATTTTATTCAATAAAACAATTTTTATCGCACAAAATTATAATGACGTACTGTAAGATAAAAATCGCCTAAATAATCAGGTTGACTAACATTAGTGTGTAATAAATAAATAAATTTTTATGGTTGTTATTAAATAAACCCAATGGAAAATAGAATCGCATCAACAATAATAATAATTATAAAAAAATGCATTAATCTAAAAATAATAAATACAAACATATGCACTAAACAATTTAAAGATTTATCTTCTTTTATATCAATTCTGAATTGAAACAGGAACTAAAATCGAAAGTTGTCGCCTTCTGTTTACTGTCAACGCATTCTAATTCCTGATAAATTGTGTCTGATTAAGGACATTTTGTTAAGAAAAATAAAAAATGTGCGGAAAAAGAAATGAACTAAATCAAGGACATCAACAATAAGGAAAATATGTAACAATAATAAATCGTTGCATATACACAGGCCACAACAGAAAACATATGCTTAGTCGGCAATTTAGGGTTAGCCAACTTTCTTGTTGGTAATAATTGTAAAATACATGGCATAAAATCTCTAAATTCTTAAGTATTAGTTCAATATAAAAGCATACACATATGGCCATAAAAAATATTAAAGACTACACCATTATATACTCTGCTACCTAAACTACAAGAGGTTACTGTTAAAAGGAATCCATATTAGTTTCACTTGAAATTTTAGTCAAGCAGTAGTTCAATAATGCCCACTGCAGTTTAGTTAGTCGCTTTCTCCGACGGCAAATGGAAAGTAAAAATATTTAATACCTGTATAAGTAGTTTAGTGTTCTTCTGATTGCTTTAATTTTTTTTTAATATTTTATTAAACTTTTTGTTGCAAACCCTTTCACAAGCCCCATCATATGACCATATTTGCCATTTTACTTTACAGAGTTTGTACCTAATTGAAGTCTATATACAAATAAATACAGGCACGAAACCATAACCAATTGCAGCCACTGCACTATGGTTTTGGACATTAAATTTTTAGACATAAAAGAACATTTTTACGTAATTATTATTCGAACTGAAGTAGGTTTAAGTCGGAAGTTATTACTATTCGGCTTAAGTTCAATACTTGAACTAATGTAAACTCAAATAATTTTTTAAGAGTGGCGATCACAATTTTAGGGAAACTTCACATATCACGTGAACTTTTATTCCCGATAAGGGTGATTATGTGAAAAAAGCAATGTGTTGTAATTCCCGTGGACTCCAACAAAATTATTGGCGCCCAACGTGGGGCATACATTTTGTTAGCAAAATTTAATGCTATCCTACATATTTCTTCATCAAGCAAAATTTAATAATTTAAAACAAAAAATGTTGTTTAATCCAAAAACTTTTAAATTATGTCAATAAGTAGCCAAATGAAATCTAAAACACCATTACGTCGCTTCTATGCTCCAAAGAGTGAAATCCGACAGACGCGAGGCACTGTCCACTTTTCTAAGCAATATATTTTATTGTCAAGGGAAAATGTACTTAATCAGAATCGTGTTAGTAGAAGTAATTTGTATAGGACCGTAGTGTAGTGGATAGTGTGCTAGACTATTAGCCGGGGGTCGCAGTTTCGATTCCTGCCATGACCCTGGGTGTTTTTCCAGAAAAGCCGAAAAAGGCTTAAGTAGTATCTGTGTTCGTTTAAAAAAAAATCTATTGTCAGAAGAACTCAATATTTGTGCAAAGTTGCATGCACAGAAAAAAATAAGTTTCGTTTTTGATAACAATTTCCTGTGATAAATAATTCCGCTATATTGATAACAAAATTATTTCAAATGAAAGAAAAATATAAATTAAAAAAAAAACGTTGACATGGCTGAGATACGAACCCGGGCTTCCCGAACGTAAAGCAGAGAGTATGCAGGTGAGCCATATCCCAATTACTTTTTCATGAGATAAAACTTGTTTTAGTGCGTATCAGAGAAACAAGCCGTCTTAAAAAGTCGGCGGCGGCGGCGGCGGCTTAGGATAAAATACACGGCGGCGGCTCATAGCCGGCTGACAGCGGCTGGTTTTATATTTCGCGAATTTACCGAATATTTCACGATAAAATGTATATAATCAATTGCTCTTTTCAATGTTGAACTTCTTTATTACGAAATTTCATTGAATTTTCTTTTTGTAAGTTTTTTTAAACAAATTTTTATGTAAAATTTTTCAAACACCTGTCGACTTTCACATAATTTGTAATGTGTAGTACAAATTTGCCGGATGGATCGGCGGCTTGAAGTTGGATTGAAAGTCGGCGGCGGCTCTTAAGCCGGCTTTGTGGCGATCGGCTTGTTTCTCTGGTGCGTATGTATGAAAAGAAAAGAAATAAACGGCATAGTAAAAGAAATACATACAACCAAATATTGTATTAAGTTAATGACAAATGTTATTGAAATTCATATTTTTTTCAATAACATGGTTTTATTGAATATAATTCTTGTCTATTTTTTTCTATGTACGAATCGTTTTAGTAAAAGTAGCTGATGAATATTTACTTCTTTTGTATGGGCGTGGAACTGCCCAGTTTTATAATCTTTAAATTGTACTGTCGAAGGAACTCAGTATGAGGGCGAATTATCATAAGAATTGTTTTAGTAGAAATATGCAGTTGATAAACTATATTACTTGGCATGGGCATGGATGGTACTGCCGATTTTTTAATCTTTAAATTGTATTTTAAAATGAACTCAATGTGTTTGAAAAGTTTCATAGAAAGTAGAAGTAAATGAAAAATTATTTTTTCTTACCATGGTCCTGACACTGTCCACTTTTAAAATCAGTTAATTCTATTTACAAAGAAACTAATTAATCACACTACACAGTGTGGAAGAATGAACATATTTTTGAATCAAATTAGCATCTTCCGAACGGCTGAATTGATCCACAAATATTTATTTAAAAAAAAACGACTCCAAAACAGACACATACAAAGTCAGAAGGAGAGATGTCCAAAAAAGGTAAATAAAAAATAAATTTAAAAAATCAAGAAAACCCGAATGTGTAAAAAAATAAGTTCAGCCCCCGTATTCCGTAATACGCTAAAGCTAAATCTCGATCGCTAAAATGCTGAGCAAATACAAAATTAAAAATTTTGGCGATGACTTAATTTACCAAAAATTGTATTTGTAGCCAAAAATTGATAAATCGTTTTTATAGATTTTTAGCGATGGAGATTTATTTTTAGCGAGTTATAGAATAAAGGGGCAGTAGTGTGGAACATAGTGACTCTTACATCCGGGAACCATTATTGCGAAGATTTTTAAGATGTAATTTTTAATGCTACCCGGCTATAAAAGCCGTTCCGCGCTTCTTGACTTGTTTTTTTTTTAGATTTTTTACACAGTCGAACTTTTTGATTTTTTAATATATCTTTTATTTGTTTTCTTTTTAGTTTTCGTACACAGTTTGGCTTTAGAATTTTTGTTTAAAGTTCACTTTTTACTTTAAACCGCTAACGATCCTAAATGGTCATTCGAAATGAAAAATCATAAAAGAAACCTAGAGACTATTTTCAAATACCTGTTCAATTATATCCATTTTAATATAGTACGCCGACTTTTTATTTTTGTTTTCACAAAATGGAGTAAGAGTCATCAAAATCGGCCCATGCGTTTGGTATATATAGTGCCGCAAAGCAACACACCTACATATGTACATAGGCTAATAAACACAATACCCTTCTTTGTGTCGCACAGTCGGGTAAATCACAATTTTCCCAATCCGTCTATAAATAGCGGAGTTATGAGTGAACAAACATCTAAAAGATAAAATCCTCCTTTTTTAAAGTCGCTAATAAATTTATAATATCAGGCAGGACACAAAATAACAGACCAAGATGCATCCAGTGCCTTATTCTACCGGCACAACAACGACAACAAATTTTCATCCTATCACTTGTTTTATATTCCCCATACAATAACCACCACCTAGCAACAGCCATAAAACAACTTTCAACAAGTGATAAATTTTTCTTGTTGTTGTTATTGCAGCAGTAGAAAAAGTATATTTTCCTTTTTGCTATTCTTATAGTTTTAGTTGTTACTACTGGTAGCGATAAAAATCACAAGTCATTCGGTAAGGCGGGCCAGTAAAAGGCCCATCTGGACATTCTATAAGATCCGATACTTATTCTAACCTGCCTTGCTAGCGAGCAATATATATTAGTTTGGTATATCTCTAGACATGGTTTTGGAGTACATTTCACAAATCTTCGATGTAAACTTTCAAATCGCCGTTACACGGATATATTTTTTTGGTGCACTGATCGAAAAACCGTTATAAGGCTAATGTAATTTGACATCATTGATATGTCAAGTGTCTTCGTTCTTGGCGCTCTGACACTTTTCAACATTCTAATTTCAAACTTTACATCAATTGGTCATCAATGCCAATGATGACAAATGTATCATTAATGCAATGACACACCGTCCAAACTGTCATAACGCTGGTGCAATTTGACATCACTGATATGTCAAATATCTGTGTTTTGGACACCATGACACTTTTCATCTTTGTGCTGTCAAACTTTGACAATTATACTTTTATTTGTTTCTATTGAAGTTTTACTTTTTGTTATATTATTTTTTCTTCTAACGTTGGTCGTAATCCGAGGCTTCTCAATTCATCGCATATTTATATGGTGACACCCCCCATTGATGCGTCATACATATGATGACTAAAGGTACGTTTACACCTGGCAAATATTTGCCCAAAAAAACGTAACCACTAATTTTGCTAAGGGTTAGTGCGATTTAACTTGGTTTTTATAACAAAACATAAAGTTAATTATGCTTTAAAAAGCTTGTTTTATATTATTTTTTATAAATGCGAACCCATATTTAAAGATTGGAATTAAAGGAAATACAGTTTTAGCTTGTCTGCTGGTCACGTTTTTTTTCGGCAAATATTTGCCAAGTGTGAACGTACCTTAAGTGTCATCAATATGATGAAAAGGTGTCATCAATATGATGAAAAGGTGTCATCAATATGATAAAAAGGTGTCATACTCTCGTTTGCTTGAATGTTTTGTATGTATGCTGTACTGGCTTAGTTTTAAAAAAGATTTTATTATTAGCTCTGTCATAGTAATAATGATTAGTGTACATCAATCAATGCAGTGTCATGTTTTTTAACTTTTTAAAAATGCATATATACACAAAAATAAAACAAAAAAAGTTTTTATTAAAATATAAACTGGAAATGTTATAACATTATTTACTTTTTCCTTTTATACATATTTTACCTTTTAATAATATATTATAAGTTGCATCGTATTGATGTCATTCCAGTCATAGCATAGATGACGCTTAAACTATGTCAAAATTCGATGATGACGTTTGTCATTAGATTTATTTCTGTTTTCGTTTTATTGATAACATTTGTCATAGCATTAATGTCAGAATTATGATGACAGGGCGTCATTATGGCGAAGATAAATTTTTCTCTGAGTGTGCCCTCTCCCAAAATTATTCGGTAGAACCGTGTTATTTTTTATGTGTTGTACAGTGTAACTTTAAGTCAAATAAAATATTCATTCAGCAAATAAAGTTACTTGTGAAGTGATAAGGAACTTTGTGTCCGTTAGAAAAAGGCGAAATGGAAAGCTTTCATTTGCCTTGGCATTGCTTATCGAGGGCTTATCTTCAAATAGTGCTATCCACAAACATAATTTTTTTTTGAGGGCAAGAAATCGTTTTGTTATCACATTGCATATTAAAGTTTTGCACAATCAAAGTGTTCCACAAACAATCAATCCTAATTTTATAATTACACATGTTTACAGTTCATCGCGTTCCGGAAAAAATTTCGCCGTTACCGACTTCATATGTTATGTAGATTTTAAATATATAACTAGAATGTTTGTATCAGCTCTAGTTTTCGAGATATACCGTTATGTCAAGGTACGCTCATATATGCAGGACATATATGAGCGTAATTTGAGAAGGCCATGCTCCTCTATTCAGTTAAGTTAAAAATTCAAAATTCGACAACAAAATAATCTTTGAGCTGTACGAACATTATTTCTAAATCTGCACAGTAGCTTTGGCGATATCGTAAAAGTTTGGGCAAAAAAAATTTTTTTTTATAAAATTCTTTTATAAAATTTTTTGCATTTTTGTTTTTAAAATTTTATAAAGATACAACAACGGGCCAGTTTTTTGTCCAGTAGCATGTATCTAAATATATTCCAAAAGAATTGAGGTCTTTTTCATTGAAATTGATGCACAACTTTTGATTTTATTCACAATTTAGTAACAGAACTGAATTAGTAAAATTTTAAGAATTGAATTTGTAAAATTTTAATTTCCTTACAACAGTAGCAAAAACAAACACAAAGTCAAAAATTGTTGTTGTATGAAAATTTAATTTTAATCAATTCAGTTCTCTCACGGAATTATGAATAAAATCAAAAGTTGTGCACCAATTTCAATAAATAACAAATAAATTTAAAAATTCAAAAAATCTGACTGCGTAAAAATATTAAAAGAAAAAAAAAACAAGTCCAGTATGCGGAACATAGCCACGTTTACATCCGCAAACCATTATTGCGAAGATTTGAAGATTCGATTTTTAATGCTCTCCGACTGCAAAAGTCGCTATGTTCTGCACACTGGACTTGTTTTTTTTTTCTTATAGTTTTTTTACGCAGTCGGGTTTTTTTGATTTTTTTAAATTTATCTTTTAATTTTTGAATTTATCTTTTGATTTTATTCACAATTTAGTAACATAACTGAATTGATAAAATTTTATTTTTCCATACAACAGTAGCAAAAACAAGCACAAAGTCAAAAACTGCTGTTTTATGAAAATTTAATTTTTATCAATTCAGTTCTCTCACTGAATTATGAATAAAAATCAAAAGTTGTGCACTAATTTAAATAAAAAAGCTCTCAATTCTTTGGGAATACATTTAGCTACAAGCTACTTAATCAAAAATAAGCTCGTTGTTGTATTTTTATTTTTTATGCATTCTTAAAAACAAAAATTCAAAGTTTTTTTTATAAAATTTTTATTTTTTTTTTTGGCTCAATTTTATGATATCTCTGAAAGTACTGAGCAAATTTAGAAACAATGTTTACACGGCTTCAAGATTATTTTGTTGAAGAATTTCGGTTTTGGTTCTTTACTGAATAGAAAAACCCCTTCTCAAGTTATTCTACTAAATGTGGTGAAAGTGCTTTTATTTTTTACATAATGCTATCTCGCGAAAACTAGAGCTGATGGAAAAAAAACGGAGTGCAGATTCGCGTTCAGTGTTCCAAATAACTAAAGAAACAACTTTCATTTCTATCGAACGAAAAAGTTTTTCCAAAATTGTAAACATGTGTTATTAGTCTAAAAAAAAGGCCTTTTAAAAGGCCTCTTCCATTCTCTTAGCGCTGGGCTGTTGTTGCAAGCATTTAAAAGAGCACAAGGAATTATTTTTCTTACCTCATGTACTAAATATTTTATCAGATTATTTGTGGCATCGTTATAGATCTATTATTAAACAGACATTATGTTCAAGTTTTTCTGCATGTGTTCCTGTTCCTGTACTTGTACTGGTATTTTCATTTCTAATGGCGTGTTTTACAAATGTATTAGACTCGTAATTGCAGTGTAGTACAGGAGTAAAAGATAACCTGCGCTCTAAAAGTTGTTTTAAGCTGTAGAACTGAATATTAAAGGAACTACACAATAAGACCATAAATTACGTTTATTGGTTTTGCTTGTTTATGGGAATTTTGTTTTATTTGCAACAAGTATAGAATATTTTAGAGTAATATTATGAATAAAAAGGATATCACAACGAGAGGATTTATCTAATAGCTATAGTTTTGCTTCCAGAAGTGAAATTAAAAAAAATATGTTCAGTAGAGAGTGTGCAGTGGAAAAACTCAATAAAAGAAAACAAAAGATATGGAACTGTTTCTAATTTATTTTCTTTTCAGTATAACATGAAATAACAACACAAATTCTCATCTTGTGTCTCAAAATTAATCACTGAAGTCCACCAAGCCGATGCAAATTTTTTTTACGCAACACGAAAAATTCATAAAAAGATATGAATAGGGCAGTATGTTTTAAAAATTAACCACTATTCATTTCTTGTTAGAATTTGCATACATTTAAAATTGCTTCAAAGAAATTAATGCTTCATGCATTTTTTAAGTTTGTGGAAGGCATTTTACAGAGGAACCAGATATACATGCATAACTGTTGGTGACATTCTTGTAGTTTACTCTTTAGGCTCTTATAAAAAAGATATAACTTTTAGTCACATTTTCATAATTTTCGTTAAAGTATTTATAAAATTTCTCATGTATGCAAAACAAAACTTAAAAAAATGTTAAAGGCAAACATTGTTAAGTCGCCTGGTGACATTAAACTAGAAAGATAAATAAGAAAAGAACAAGTTGTGTTAACACACCCACTAGCAATTCCTTTGTAAAATAAACAACTAAAAAATGAAGAAAAAAAAAAACTCAAACTGACAGCAATGGCATCTACAATTTAAACAATGACAACAAGACGATAAAAGAGCAAAATAGAAACTAAGTTTGTGTGTATTCATAAACCCCTACAGATAGTATTGGACTATGTGGTACATTGTAGCTGAAATGGACTACACTCATAGAGAAATGTATCTTCTGACATCAATGCTATGACAAAAGCATCACGAACTTTGACATAGTTTAAATGTCATCTATGCTATGACTGGAATGACATCAATAAGATGCCACTTATTATATATTATGAAAGTGTAAAATATGTATATCCCTTTTCGTTTTTGTCCCTTTTTTCATTTTAGCTGTTTTTTCGTTGTGCGTTTTTGTTCAATTTAATTTTTTTTAGTTTTAAGTATTTTTCGTTGTTTTTGGCGATTTTTTGGCTTTGGAGCTTTTTTAATTTTCGTGATTTTTTTCGATTCTTTTTCTGGTGATTTTTCGTTTTTTGCAATTTTTTTTTGTTTTGCCCATTTTTTTAGTTTTGTTGATTTTTTGTTTTGGCGATTTTTAAAGTTTTTTTCACTTTTTGGCGATATTTTTAGTTTAAGCGATTTATTTTATTTGTGGCGATTTTTTCAGTTTTGGCGCTTTTTTCGGTTTTGGGGATTTTTTTTCGGTTTTTTGTGATTTTTTTATTTTTAGCGATTTTTTTTTTTGTTTTGGGGATTTTTTTCGGTTTTTTGGTGATTTTTTAGTTTTAGCGATTTTTTTTTTGGTTTCGACACTTTTTTTCGTTAAAGCGATTTTTTCGTTTTGTGGCGATTTTTGGTTTTTTGCCGATTTTTTGGTTTTGGCGTTTTTTGGTTTTTGCGTTTTTTTTTGTTTTGATGTTTTTTCGCTTTTTGACGATATTTTTAGCTTTAGCGATTTATTTTAGTTTTGGCGCTTTTTTCAGTTTTATCGCTTTTGGGGCTTGGTTTCTTGTGAGTTTTTTAGTTTTAACACTTTTTTTGACACTCTTTTCGTATTGGCGATTTCTTATTTTTGGTACTTTTTTTGTTTTGGCTTTTTTTTTTGTTTTGGTGATTTTTTTAATTTTTGGCGATGTTTTCGTTTTTTGGTGATACTTTCAGTTTTAGCGATTTTTTTATGTTGTAGTGCTTTTTTTCGTTTCGACGACTTTTCGTTTTTTTTCGTTTTTTGGCGTGTTTTTTTAGTTTCTTTGTGATCTATTTAGTTTTGGTGATATTTTGCGTTTAATCGATTTTTTGTTTAATTTTGGTGCTTGTTTCTTTTAAGCGCTTTTTTCATTTCGTCGATTTTTCGTTTTGCCTCTTTTTAATTTTGGAATTTTTTAATTTTGGCGTTTTTGAAAAGTTCAAGATTTTATTTCTTACGGTTTCCAATATTTAGCATATTGTCTAAATTACATAGTAAAATTACATTAAGTGATAGAACACCCTTTAATTTTTATTGTTTTAAATATCAGTGTTAATTGGTGTAGTCTATTTTACAGACCACGAATTAACACTAACTTTGAAAATGTAAAGTGTCTATATATAAGTGTCTGTATATTACATTAGTATTTTAACAGGTTTCGTTGCTCGCTTTAGAACACCCTTTAATTTTTAAATGTAATATATTTGTTGATGTAGCGACAAAAGTTTTGTATATTCTGTGAAAATTTCAAGTACGTAGCTCTTATGGTTCCTGAGAAAACAGCCTGTGACAGACAGACAGTCAGACGGACAGACAGTCAGACGGACAGACAGTCAGACGGACAGACAGTCAGACGGACAGACAGTCAGACGGACAGACAGTCAGACGGACAGACAGACAGACGGACGGACAGACAGACAGACGGACAGCGTAGCGAAAATAATAGGGGTCCTTTACACTTTTTGTGTACGGAACCCTGATAAAGATTGTTATAACCAGGAAAACCGGAAATATGATCTAAAAATGTTTTTTATGCGGATTAAATATGCACTTATAACTTAAAAATATGCTCCCAAAATTTTTAAAAATATGCTCTTGAAAATTTATCATTTCGTTTATAATTTATATAATTATATATTATGTATTGTTATTATAATTATATTATTAAATATTATTATTATAATTATTATTATATATATATAATTATATATTATTATTATTTATAAATTTTATAATGCTTTTCATGTAAATTTTATACAAACAATGTTTGTTTGCGTTGTGGAAACAACACATAATACTAATTTCTGTCACAATGAATTCGGAGAAAACCCTTAAGTCCGCCCGAAGGCCGGCTATGCAAAAAAATCTTTACTCTGCAGTGCCATTTGCATGGACTTTATTTGCATATTTTATGGATATTATTTCCTTGTCAAAAGTACATAATTGAAAATTTTTAAAGATGCCAATAAACTGGGAATAAATCAATGGAATGAGGAAATTTTTTTAACAAATTGAGGAAAAATACATTAGAGTAAATTTAAAATTACAAAAAAAAAATTTCTAAGTGTGAAAAAATTTACAAAAAATTTTTCGGTCACAAAACTGTTTTTTTTGTGTTTTTGTAAAAATGAATACTTACATTAAAAAAAAAACCAAAATATGCAGGAAAACACAAAATATGCCACAGAAATTAGAAAATGACTAAAATATGCGATTAAGTGTGAAATATACAAAAATATGCTCTAAAGGATAAAATATGCAAAAATATGCTTAAACAAATCGATGGCCAAATTCTTAAAAAGTTCTGAAACCTATATTATTAAATTTATTAATTGAGGTATTCTCCCAATTTTATATTAAATAAGGATTTATTTTTTACTGGTTAACAATCAATGTAAATGTAAAAGTGCGTGACTTTTCGTAGGGTGTTTAAAAGAAAATTGTCAAAAAAAGCCAGGCTAAAAAGGCATAGTGTGAAAAAAATTGCGCCGTAAAGTATGGTAACTTTATTGCTGTAATATCGAAATACAAATTGAACAAAATCTAAAGAAAGTAAAATAAAAACGATCAGAGTGCTAACTAATACCGAATACCACTCTAATCGGCATATGTGACATGCCTATATGTGATGTATGCATATAAAAAATACTACTTTCTCTTAAGGTTTTTTTTTTCTTAACTTTAAAATTGCATTTTTATTTTTTGTTTCTTCTGTTGTCTTAAGTTGTTGAAATATGTACTCAAGAATTTCTATTCTTTTTTTTTTACCAAACTCATTGTTATTTTTTTAACATTATTTTTTTGTTTTCTCTTCATTTATTTTTGTACACGCTTCATTTTTTATTCAATTTATTCTAGTGAAAAAAAGCGGCCTAATAACCTTGTAGCCTCAAATTCAATTTTTTCCAAACACATTTGCCCCAAAGAAAGTTTTTGCGAAAACAGCAGCTGGGGCTGTTGATGTCTCTGCTCTGTTCAAATGAAGAAACATTCATATAAAAATGGCAAAAATATTTGCCAAAAAATTTCTGTCATACTTTGGAGACCGGCCTGGCCGCACATTGCATTAATAAACTTGTTTGTTCCCCATTTCCATTCGTTTTGATATAATTCAATTTTTGAAATATTTTTGTTTTTCTTTAGCACACGTTTAAAGAATTGTATATCTTTAGGGGGCAAAAGAAATATAAAAGAAAAATACACCCAATGGGAAATAAAGAGCCGGATAATGTCACACTTAACGGTCTAATGAACATAATGAGTAAATTGCTTGTACTTGATCGTATGAAAGAAATAAATGTGGCAAAATGTTTGGAATATATTTACAAAGCGGTGATGAACAAAAAATGTCTTCAATTTTATTGCATATAAAAAAGTATGTTTTAATACGAGTATTTAAAGATTTTGTGTTCATGAAACGTGGTACATACATATTTATTAAAGCATAAACAGAAATTTAAAATTGAAGACAGTTAATTTGTTTTCTTAAATTTTGTTGTAACAATTAAAATAAAGTAGCAAAATAGTAGGCATACATATCGTTGCACACTGGGGAAAAAATGCCAATCTAGCGGGGGAAAAATCATATTTTCCAAACTAATAGTCTGATCCACAAAAAATGTAGGGATGAATTATAGGGACGGATGTAGGCTTTTAATAAGCTACAAGGTGCGTTAAAAGCTCGGCAACTATTTTTAGCACAGTGGGCGCTATATGTTGTTATTCAAGACCAATTTTACCGATAAAATTCTTTAGTCGTCGGACAGCTTATATCTTCCAAACTAATAGTCTGATAAATAAAAAACGTATGCATGCATTATAGGAAAGGCTGTAGGCTATAATATCTGTAACAAATTAGGTAGCTATTTTAACACAGTGCGCGCTATATGTTGTTGTACACACAGAAAAATTTCCATGCAAAATCGTCGAAAACCAGGTTAATTTAACATTTTTCGGTAGTGATTTTGCATCATAGGTGTTTCATGTTAAATCACCATGATTTACAATAATCTCGAAAGAAAATTTTTCCTTTTGAATTAGCTATATTTCATGTTGATTTAATATTTCAGTACAGTTAAATCAAAATGAACTGAAATAATACGAAAAATCATATTGAATCATAGTATTTTCGGGTTGAAACAACGTGAATTTGATATTGGAACAACACGAAGAATCATGTTGAATTAAAGTTATATCAAGCTGAAACAACATGAATTTAATGTAACTATTTTATTAATTATTTTACTTACGTGATAGTCATCAGAAAATTTTTCGTTGTAGCTGACTGCACCAGCCAAGATTTGAACTCGTGCCGCCTGCATGATAGTCCACGCGCTAACCACTGCAGCCACAAAGTTTTCTTTACTTATACAATAAATAAATACCATCGTATGTAAAATGCATTTCATTTTAATTCAACATGATTTAAATGATTATTTAACGTAAAACTTATTTGAAATTAAAGTTATAGTCATGTCGATTGAAAATGAAACTTAACGTTTATAACAAAATTGCTTTAACGGTGATTTAAGGTTAGATTAATAATTTTCCGTTTAAAATTATAATGAAACAATGGTAATTTTAAACCAGCAGCAGTAAATTTTCGCTGGTAATTCGTTTTTTGTCGTCTACATAGACGACACATGTAAGAATAAACAACAACAAGTCACACAACTAAGCAGAACAGTGAATTGTAGCAATAAACAAAGCAAATAAACACTAACACACTCAGACGACAAATTATTTCTTGTAAATTTAATATGATTTCCAATCAAAATTGCGGCATGTGGATTTTACATTCCTTTTTTTCTGTGTGTATAAGACTAATTTTAGCAATAAAATTCTTAAGCCTGCGGAAACCCCATATCTTACAAACTAATAGTCTGATCCACAAAAATGTATCGATAAGTTATAGCCAAGGATGTAGGCTCTTAATTCTGTAAATATAAAATATCTATTTTTAACACTGTGGACGCTATTTTTTATATAAGACCAATTTTACCGATAAAACTCGTTTGTCGTCGGAAAGCTTATATCTTCCAAACTAATAGTCTGATCCACAAAACACGTATGCATAAATTATAGTAAAGGCTGTAGGCTATAATATCTGTAAAAAATTAGGTAGCTATTTTACACAGTGCGCGCTATATATTGTTATATGTGATCAATTTTAAAAATTCAAAGTGTATTGAAAAAAATTCAAAGTGCATTCAATTTTCAAAATGCATTAAAAATTTTAAAATTTAATAATAAATCATATAGAAATACACACAAGTGGAAAAATTTGAAAAAGCTGTATAGTTAGAAAAACTGATGTGAAAGTCGTATACGTAAGTCCCCGCAGGTATACTCGGGAATACTTGTTTTTTGCATCTCTATAAAGATTTAGAAAAGTTTTCAAAACAAGATTTTTCTGTATTTACGCTTCCACACCTTAACTAAACTAGCAAATATATAAATAAACCTCATTTAAAATAGCTAATATAACACTATAAAAAAGTTACTTTGTCCGCAAATGTCTATCAGTACCGATTCATTACGCCAACAAATTTTATATAAAAACCAATAAAGAATTACAACCCAATTTTTTCTCATAGTGATAAATAAAATTTATTTTTAAATACAATAATTAAATTCAATAATTTTGTTTTTTCCGCCGCTAGATTGGTTTTTTCCCTCTCTCTGCGTCGTGCCGAAGTTATCTTCACCTATATCACAAAATAAAAAAAATGAGATAAGACTGTTTAACAGATCTATCGATCTACGCAATCCCCAGTTGTCTATCTCTTATGGTTTTTGAGATATTACGAAGCGATTTTAACATAATTGTGGATATAGAATAAAATCTATATGAAATTAAATGCTGCATTATCTTCAAGTATGTATCATCTTATATTGACGCAAGAACTGGCGTATACAACAAAATGTAAAAATTTTTTCGGAGGTAAAAATAGCTATAACTTCAAAATTTTTCTCCATGACTTTGGATATTTATACATAAATCGATAAAGAACTTCAAGCGTAATATCTGACAAAGATATTGGACAATTTTTTTGTATAAATGTTTAATCTTTAAATTCAATTTCCCCAAAAAGGTCGGCACGACGATATGTACATTAGCGTGGTCGTAAAGAATTAAAATTAGTATTTGTTCAAGTCTCATACCCCGCATCGATGGATATTTATAAAAAAACTACACTAAAAAATGTTCAGGTCAATCAGTTGGCGCCTACTATGATTCGCAACTCAACTAGGTTGAGTTGTCAATGTTACGACCCAACTCTAACCATTTTTTTGTATTATGATTCACAACTAATTTGAATTGTCTTTGAAATAAATTTCGAAAAAAAGGTTATTATCTATACTTTCGGTTTTTTTTGAAACCATAGTAGCCACCACAAAATATTTTAAATATTTTTAGTTTTGGCCTAGCTATTTTTTCTTAAGATTCTATGTTTTATGGATATGGCAACAATATTTGTAGACAAATGGGATAGACAAAAAACACTTTGATGAAAGTTGTAAGCCATAATAAGAATTTGACAACTGCGACTCAACAACTATCAATTTAGTTGTGAATCATAATAGGGGCCTGAGACGTGTCGCACACCCACCAATGTTTGAGCAAATGCTTTTTATGCCTCATAATTTTATAAACATAGTATTTACATGAAATTTATTTGCTGGTGTTTAAGCATTGTCTATATGCAACATTTCATTGGTGCTTTACCAAATCGTCAGTAGAATTCAAACACAATTTTGAACAGTTTCAAACCCTTTATCTTATGTACAGACGTTCAAAAACCATTTGAGAATTCACAAATATGTAAATGATTCTCAAAAATAAGCAAAGTAGGCTTTGAATAGTATACAAAACCCAGCAAATAATTTTTTATTCGATATGAATCTATTTTATTTTTCTACACCTTCTTCATACAATTAGAAATCCATCGGATAACAATAAAAGTATTTATAAGGCAAAATGAAAAATAAAATCAAAATTAAACATTTATGAAATTTATTTGACATGTTGTCACAATTTTATTTTAAATGAAATTTATTTGCACCAATGAAATGTTGCATATAGACAATGCTTAAACATATCGTATCGTTAAAGTATGAGCCTAAAAATTGAAAATTAAAAAAAAATCTAAGTTTAGTTTTTAAAAATCCATAAAAAAATCAAAATACATTAACGATGTCATTCTTTTGTGTAGAATGATTTACCTTAATATATATTCCAAAGAAAATGAGCCCTTTTTTTGTTAAAAGTGGCGCACAACTTTAGATTTTATTCAGGATTTAGTGAGAGAACTTTTAAATTTTTTTTTAATGAAATTTGACTTTTTAGGCTTTTAAACTTTTACGATATCTCTGAAAGTGTAAACAATTTTCCCTCGGCTTAAAGATAATTTTGTTGTCGAATTTTGGATTTTTCTTTTTTACTGAATAGGGCGGACGCCTCTCCAGTTATATCGTGCAAGTGGTTCCAATTTAGACATAATGGTATATCTAAAAAACTAGATCTGATAAAAAAATGGGGTGATTATTCGCCTTCAGCCGCCCAAATAACTAAAACAAACACCTTTCAGTTCTAAGGAACGAAAAAGTTTATCGAAATTTGTAAATTAGTGTAATCATTTTCAAATTTTAATTGTTATGGGGTTTTCTTTGATATTGCTGTTTTTTTGTTTTTTTTTTTTCTTTTTTTTTTTTTTGTTAAATATGCCATTTGTATAGTTTTGTAAGTGTTCTCTTTCTAGTACTTCTACTTCACCGATTCTCACGAAACTTTGCACATGCAATAACTTTCCCTGTTACCACAATTTAAAGATTATAAAAAGTGGGCAATGCCGCGCCCATACAAAGTATATATTTCTTCTCAAATGCCTCTAATGAATCGATTCTTACAAAACTTTATGCACTCAATAAATTTCTCTGGCAATAACAAAACTTGTACACAATAAATTTGTATTTTTTTTTGCTATACTGCTTTACAAAAGCTATTTAAAAAGTTTTAGGTAATAAAAGTATTCAACTTTTAATAAACAGGAAAGGGAAGTAATTTAATGCCAAAACAAAAAAAAATATTTTTTAAACTTATTTAAACTTTTGTTATGATTCTTAATTAAAAACATTTTAGAAAAGGGTTCGACACTTTACAAAGCAGGAAGTGGAAGCTTCTTAATGCTTACACCTAAACTTTTTTTTTATTATGGAGTTAAAGAAAAATAAATAAAAACTTTTCCTTCTATTTGTACGAGTACATGTGCGTAATTAAAAATGAAAAATAAAAACTTTTGGTTAATGAAAAGCCAGGAACTGAAATTTTCATTGTTTAAAAGCTTGTATGTTACAGCAAATTATAATACCCACACATGTGCATGTTTATACCCGAGTATTTTAAAGAATTTTCACGTACTTTATAACAATTCTTATTTTCAAAGTATTAAAAAGAATATAAAAACATTTTTCTTCATAGAGTGAATATTTATGAAATACTCAAAACAACATTGAAATATATGAGTGAAAAGAAGTTTGTTGCATTTAGTCATGAAATTTGTATCTTTAACGCTTTGAAAATGTTACAAACTATATCAGGTTATTTTGTTTTTTGTAATAAAAATTTTGTTATACTCTAAAAAGGCATCAACTAATATTTTTAGTCCTGAACGATAAATCTCTTCTCATGCTTACGTGATTGAAGGAAATATTTCCTCATGGTCGTGCATGCCTCATTCTTGTCAATCTGTAAGGAGTGTTTATTCCTAGTTTGCTTTGGTTTTAGTTTCTCCCAGGGCCTCTACCACTTAAAAGGGGCAAATTGTTTAGAATATTGGAAAAAGTATTAAATCTTAATATACACTGAGCCAAACAATTCTTCTATCGAATGAATTTCTTCATAAATATTATGTATCAAATGAGACATATTTATACAAGTATTGATTTTATTCACAACTAAGTGACGGTACTTCATTAACAAAAACTGCAATATGCATACAACAGTAACACACTAATATTTCTGTTTGTGTGTGTGGTGAAGTTGTATACGTATCGTAATATCAAGTTACTTACGTTTTTTAAAAACTGTAGCATGCGATAAATGTTTGCGCTATATATCGTAAGCATTAGAATGTCTGACCTCTTTCTACAACTGCGGGCACTGTAACCAAACACGTCTTATTCGTATGTGAGCGTTTTCAAAATTTACATATGTTTTTAAGAATTCATAAAATTATTGTGAAATTTTGTCTTTGCACGAGTTTTAGACTTGACGCAGCATTAAAATTTTTTTTTTACAAAATATTAAACTAGAAAACTTGTGCGATTTGTTTATGCAAAGCGCATACAAGTCTTTTTTATTTTTACTTCAACATAAAATCCCAAACGAACATTTTCGAAAAACAGGCAATAAGAAAGAAGATTTAGGAAAAATGTAAAGACACTTTTTTATCGCATGCGATTTCCTTAGTGTAGAGCGGCCTTAAACAAACTGCACAGTTAATATAGCCCTAACTTAAAAAGAATTTGAGTAAAATATATTTAAAGATATTTTTTATCGCATGCGATTTTTAACAATAAAAATTGTTTAGGCGGATATGTATGCTCGCTTTCACAAATATTTTAGAATTGATGTAGCCCTAAAGTAAAAATTGTAAGAAAGTGTACATAGATGTTTAGTAAAGAAAAAAATTCTTTATCGTATTTTAGAGTTAACGTTTCTGTAAAATTTTTTTTTACGAAATATTCACCCTTACCGGGAGAGAATAAGAGCAAACATTTTGCTCGCGTGATATATTTCCCATGAACAAAAAATGATAAACAAAACGAGCAAAATAGCAAAGTAACATAACAACAGCATAAAATTGGCGATCACAATTTCACGGGAAATTTTATTCCCGATAAGGGTGATTAAATAAGAAAACTTTTTTGTGGCGTGCGAGTTTTTTTGGCTTAGCGGATTTACCTTGGTGAATTGACTTTATACTTGTCTAATGTTATTTCTTACAAAATGTAAATAGTTTTTTATCGCATGCGATTTTTAGTGTAACATATTTTTAGACAAGTTGCACAGTTGATATATCCCTTACTTAAAAAGTATAAAGAATTTTAGCAATATATATTGAAAGAAAAGATTGTTATCGCGTGCAATTTTTAAAAATAAATCGAGTTTGACTTGATACCTTCACACACATTTTAGAATTGTTGTAGCCCTAAAGTAAAAAGTCTGAGGAAATTTAGAACAAGATGTTTAATAAGGAGTAAAGTTTTTATCGTATGAAATTTTTCGTCTGCGTATTTAGACAGTATTGACATATTATGTAGCGCAGTTTTCGCAACGCTTTTTAACAAATTTTCAGTATAAATTATTTAATCCATAACAAATCCTCCCTCCAAGAGAGTTACGTAATATGTGAACAGCCCTAAGACACATTGTAGGATTGATGTCGCTGTCAAGCTAAAGGTATAAAGCAGTTTAGTGCAAAATGTTTCATTAGTTTTATCACATGCGATTGTAGAAATTAAATAAATCCTCATAATGGATCACGTAATGTAATTACAACACAAAAAACAAATAACGTGGTTCTATCTGCTTATACGCTGATTTTGTAAAAAATTTCATATCTTAACGTTAAAAATTTGTAAGACTCAACCGGAACGCACGAAACCACTAAAAACTATAAATGTGCTAAGAGCTAATTTCGTACTAATTCACAACTAACACTTAGGACAGGAAATCTTGTAAGCCTTACGTTTTAGTTACAACCCAGTAAAAAAATTTCATGTTTCTTCAAGCACTAATGAAATAAAGCGCTTCATAATTTGCTTTAAAATATGAGCTTGTTCAGAAGCTGATCATAGCGTCACAACAATACAAGTTTTGAAGCGAGAAAAGTATTTGCTTTTTACTTATACAGAAGCTTCGTACACAAGCTATACAAAAAAGCTGATTTTATAGTGCTGATCCAAAGCAGGTTTATAAGCAAGAATGAAGAGTAAGTTTATTTGAGTTTCTTGGTGCCATTTTGCAACAGTGTTTTTGATCGAGTGATTGGTACGTTGGACTTCAAAATAAAAATAAATAAAGTGGAATAAGTTGCAATGGAGTGTGTGGCAAAGTATTCCATATCACAAAAAAATGTGCGGGAATAGACCAATATTCGGCGAAAATTATGGACGAAAATAGATTTATAAGGTATATTTGTGATGATTGCATGCAATATATACAAAACATTGATTTAGTAATAAAAGAAATTCAAGATGGAGTTCTCGAAAATAAACAACACCTAATAGACTATAAACATGAATTTAAAACATCACTAAAACAAAATGAAACCGAAATTAAAAAATTATTAGAAGCTATTGAGACACGGTATGAAGAAAGAATTAATAAAATGATTAAGTTACAAAAATCTTGTGAAAAAAATGTTGAAGACGTTAAAAAATTAGTTGGTAATGTAAACGAAATTGAAAACAACAACAAAAAACTGCATCAAAAAATAGAAGAAAAAAATGAAAATATGTGTAAAGAGATCAAAAAAGTGATAAATGAGTCAAGTACAAAAACAACATATGCTGAAGCAGCTAGAAACAAAGAGTTGCCATGTACGAGCAAACAAGTACCCCTAATTGTAAAACCAAGGGAAAAGCAATCGGCGGTTAAAACAAAAGAAGATTTAAATAAAATTAATCCAGTTGATTTAAAAATAACAAACGTTATAAGTAAGAGAAACGGAACAATAGTGATACAGAGTGAAAATGGCGAAGAACGGGACAAAATTAAGTGCACGATTCAAGATAAAATATCGGAACAGTATGAAATCAAGGTTCCTAATACATCAGAGTACAAAATAAAAATTACAGGCATGACTTTTGAATATAATGAAAATGAAATTATAGAGAAAATAAAAAAACAAAATTATAATTTGGCAAACTCTAATTTTAAATTTATCGAAAAATATAAAGTAAAAAGGAATAATAAAATAGTATATACTGTAAAATTAAAAGTTGATAGCGAATCATATAACAAAATTATAGAAGAAGGAAGAGTAAATATTGGTTGGGAAAAATGCAGAGTATATGATGGAACAGAAATCACACAATGTTTAAAATGTAGAGGATACAATCATCTAGCAAGGGAATGTAAGAACCAGGAAATATGTTTAAAATGCCACGGACAGCATAGAACTAAAGATTGTGAAAACCAAGACCGAATAATGAAATGTATCAATTGCGTAAAGGTAAACAGCAAACTAAACATGGGATTGGACGAAAATCACTTTACAAATGATAGAGAATGTCCGGTGTATCAAAACAAAATAAAAAACAAAATGAGAAATATTGGCCTACTAGCATAACAATTAAAGGAGATTCGCATAATGTATACAAATATACAAGGGCTTATTAATAACTATAACCAACTTGAAATTATTGTAGCAGAAGAAGGACCTGAGTTTTTCATATTATCGGAAACTCATATAACTGATGAAATTGAGGAATCAGAATTACAATTGCAAGGATACAAATATATCAATGTGCTATCTACATCCTCTAGAACTGGAGGTGTCCCAATATATTGTAGGAGTCATTGGAGTATTATTAAATTAATTGAAAAGGTGGATAATATGAAGTACTGGATTTTATTTTGCAGAGCCACATTTGGAAACTATAGCTTTATAATTGGTGTAATTTATAGATCACCTAGTCATAGCGAATCTGTTTTTTGTACTGCATTTGAAGAAATAATTGATGAAATATGTGATAATTACTTAAACAACTGTGATATTTTAATAACGGGTGATTTTAATATAGACTGGATGAAAAATTATACGTATAAAAATAGAATTAAGAGTCTGCTCCATGACAACGGTCTAAAGCAATTAGTAAATGAATGCACGCGTCTAACAGAAAATTCAAAAACAATAATAGACTATGTAATATCGAATAACTTCAATACGTTAGTAAATAATAATGAAAAAAATAAGATCTCAGACCATGAAATAATAAATATAACTGTCCCAAATGTGAATAAAGATCTACAAAATGAAAGAAAAATAATCGAAATATTTAAATATAATAAAGAAATTTTTAATAATGAATTATCTAATAACTTAAAATACGATAGCGCCAGAGATATAAATGAAAATGTTGAACTTTTTGATGAATGCTTGAAAAATACTGCAAAAAAATTTACGTTTAAAAAACAGATTCGTGAGAATAAAAATGTTTACAATTGGTTTACTGATGAACTACGGTTGATGAAAAGAGAAAAAATAATGAGATATTTGCAAGCTAAAAGAGAAAACACTAATCAAAAATGGGCAGAATATAAAATAATTAGAAATAAATACAAACAACAAATTGAAAACATTAAAAATAATTATATAAACAACAAAATTAGTAACTCAAGGGACCAGAAACAAATGTGGAAGGAAATCAAAAACCTAGTACTTCATGATAACAAAAGTATGATCAAATCAGTGGTATTTGACAATGTAGAATACACTGATAGTTATAATATCGCTAATAAATTTAACTCTTATTTTATACGCAGCATTAGTAATATACGGGAATCGATAGACAATGTGCAATATGTAAACAAAATAACATGCAATGTAAATGATTTTTTTACATTTCGTATAATAAATAATTTAGAACTATATAACCTAGTGAAACAAATGAAAAATAAAACTGATTACGATAAAATATCAAATAAGATTATATTGGACAACTGGAACGCAATTGGTAGCGTATTATTAAAAATAGTAAATACATCATTGCAGACTGGCTGTTTTCCGGACAATTGGAAAAAAACAATGGTAACGCCAATTAGAAAAATTGCAAACACAAAGAAATGCGAAGAATATCGGCCTATTAACACCTTAAAAACTTGTGAAAAGATACTGGAAACAGTTGTAAAAATACAATTGGAGACATATATAGAGGAACATAATATACTATCCAAATATCAATCAGGATTCCGTAAAAAACACTCATGTGAAACGACCGTTAACTATGTCATTAGTAAATGGAAAGAGATAGGAAATGAAAAGAAATTGATTGCGATTTTTCTTGATTTCAAAAGAGCATTTGAAACCATTGATAGGGAAATAATGCGAGAAAAGCTATATATGTATGGAATAAGAGCAAAAGAGCTGAATTGGTTCAAATCGTATATGGACAACAGAACACAGACAACTAAGGTAAATAATTCAGTATCGGAGGAAGTAATGAATGACTTTGGAGTTCCACAAGGCTCAATATTGGGCGCGCTGCTTTTTATTATTTATATTAATGACTTGCCAAATATATTAGAAAGATGTAACATAGTTCTATACGCAGATGATACCTTAATATACACCATTGCAGACAAGGAAGAAGAATGTCGAGAAATTATAACTTATAATATAGATAAAATAAATAATTGGTTAAAAATGAATGAACTTAAACTTAATGAAAACAAAACGAAGATAATAGAAATTAACATCAATTCGAACGAAACATTTGAAATAAATAACTCGGTAATTGAAAAAGTCGAGCATATAAAATATCTCGGGTTTATAATTGATAAGAAACTAAAATTTAATGAACACATTGAGCACATATGCAAAAAAATCGGTAAAAAAAATCAGCTTTCTTGGAAGAATCAGAAACAAAATATCAAAAACTACAGCGATAAATATATATAATACCATAATAAAACCACACTTCGAGTACGGGTCTACTATTTTATATACATGCAGCAACACACTCCAATTAGCAAGAATGCAGAAACTTCAAAATAAAGCTATGAGAATAATATTAAAATGTGATAGATATACTGAAATAAATACAATGCTGAATATCCTGAAGTGAAACAGAGACTTAAATTCAATACGCTAAGATTTATTAAAAAGATGAAACAAGGCGACGCACCCAAATACCTTTGTGAACAAATAAGATATGTAGGAGAAAGCCAACCGTACGGACTAAGAAATGTGAACGATTTTCGATTAAACAGGGCTATGTCAACGCAGATGCAGAGATCACTGTTTTACAAGGGCTTACAACTGTATAATACACTACCAAATAATATGAAAAATGAAAATAACGAGAATGTATTTAGAAAAAAATGTATTAATTTTGTAAGATTTAGTGTTGATTTATAATGATAGGAAGTTTAAATCATGTACAGATGAATATTGTAAAAGTATTTTTAATACTAATAATAATAATAATAAAAAAAAAAAAAAAAAAAAAAAAAAAAAAAAAATAAATAAAATAAAAATAAATAAAGTAACGAAATTCAAAATGGTTAACGAAGCCAATCCACATCGAAACATTTTTTCATATATTTTCAGTTCTAGTGTTGAAAATGTTGATGATTTTCAGCGCTTCAAAAGCGCTTTTGTGAGCAAAAATGTAGTACTCCAATCCGGGAACTCGCCAGACAAAAATCAGCAGCGATATCAGCAGGTTTGCCAGCGCTACTTTTATTCCATAATAGTAGAAACCTGCTTTATAGAAAGCAAGTTTTTTATTGGGAAGATGTTTTCAGCACTTTTATGTAAAACACCATGACAAAAAATTTTTGTAGAATATTTCAGCCCGCATGAAGGGGAATTTTTTGCGTCCCTTTTTAAAAAAGGGATAAAAGACTCTTACAACCAAGAGTTAGTGCTCTAAAATGTTCCACAAAAATGTTTCTGGTAGTGTTCTACACAAAAATCTTGAACACATCCAATACATTAATCGGAAGGTTAAAAAGATATGTGGAAAAGGGAAAAGGGAAAAGGGAGAGAGAGTTGAAAAATAAAACCCATGCAAGCAAAATGTATTAGTATATGTTTGCCGATGGATGGTTTAAAAGCTTGTATGTTACAGCAAATTATAATACCCACACATGTGCATGTTTATACCCGAGTATTTTAAAGAATTTTCACGCACTTTATGAAAATTCTTATTTCTAAAGTATTAAAAAGAATATAAAAACATTTTTCTTAATAGAGTGAAAATTTATGAAATACTTAAAACAACATTGAAATATATGAGTGAAAAGAAGTTTGTTGCATTTAGCAATAAAATTTGTATCTTTAACACTTTGAAAATGTTACAAACTATAACAGGTTATTTTGTTTTTTTTTTAAATAAAAATTGTGTTATACTCTAAAAAGGCATCAACTAATATTTTTAGTCCTGAACGTTAAATCTATTATCATGCTTACGTGATTAAACATTTTTGTAGAATATGTTAGCCAGCTATATCGCCGCTGAAGGGGACTTTTTTGCGTCCCTATTTAAAAAAGGGGAAAAGTCCCTTACAACCAATAGTTAGAGAGTTCTATATGTTCTACAAAAATATTTCTGGTAGTGTTCTACACAAAAATCTTGAACACATCCAATACCTTAAACGTAAGGTTTAGACGATATGTGCAAAAGGGAAGAAATTTAACTCTTCCTAAAATGCATCCCAGATGTAAACTTTCAAAAATTTCATTGTTAGTTAAGATTAATTCTATTTAAGTTTCCCTGCTGTCAACAACTCGCTTATCAAAAATGCTAACTTTGATATTCCAATCGCTTTTTCAATGACTTTAAAAGTTTAATAAATTTACTCACTGCCATTCTAAACATTTCATTTTCGTATGCCTCTTCTAAGCGATAAGATAGGAGCTTATCTCATTCAAAGGTTCTAGTCAATTTTTATAAATCTTAAAATATTGAACATTTTCAAAAACAAACAAATTTTAAAAGACGCTAAACACTTGTAGCCGGATTTTTAGACAAGCAACTAGTATAATATTAAACTTTTAATTTATCAACAAAAAAAAAATAAAATAAAAAAATTAAAGAAAATAACATGGAACGTTGGCATAATCGTGTAGCTGTTGTAACTGGTGCTAGTTCTGGTATTGGCGCTGCCTGCGCTAAATTAATTTTAGCAGCTGGTGTTAAGGTTGTTGGTTTTGCCAGACGTGTAGAACGAATGGAAGAATTAAAAAAATCTCTAACGGCTGAAGAACAAAATAGATTCCACTTCCAGAAATGTGATGTCTCCAAAGAGGAAGAGGTCAATAAAGCTTTTGAATGGGTAGAGCAGAATTTGGGCGGCACAGATATTTTGGTCAATAATGCTGGAACGTTACGTGAGGGCAATTTAGTAGATATGCCCATGCAAGATATTAAAGAAGTTGTAAATACAAATTTAATGGGTGCCATTTATTGCACACAAAAGGCTTTCAAGAGTATGAAAGCTAGAAATTATGCTGGTCACTTAATTTATATTAATAGCACGGCCGGTTTGGCTGGCTATAATCCGGGACCCGATTATCCCAGTTTGAATGTGTACACACCCACTAAATTTGGTTTAAACGCTTTAAATGAAATATGCCGTCAGGAGTTGATTACTTTAAAGACTAAAATCAAGACCACTGTAAGTTGATTGAGTTTTATAAGAAAGAAAATGTTTCCAGTTGTATTTTAGTTTGAGAAAGAAGTCGTTTTTTGTGTGTTTTTATTGGTCTTTCCGCTCTCTGTGTTTCTTTGGAATGTGCCGTTGTAAATACTCTTGCCAGCATAAGCTTGTGGGAGGGGAACTTTTAATTGAAACATACCATTTTTTATAAAGATTCTTTTAGAAACTCAATAGAAATGAGGTAAATTTTTTTTTTGGGGAGGGGTGAGACACATACACACGTAACATAATAGCTCGTAATTCTTATTTAGTACACAGTATTTTATAATTCTCATTCAGTGCGTTTTAAATTTGGTATAAAAATTCAAGATTGAATCAGAAAAGGTAGAAAAGAACTGGTACTTGATTTTTCCTCAAGTGCTTACAACATATATTGTAGTTTATTAATATGCCAGCTACCTCCAGGTGTGTAAAATTTATCCTGCCAAAACACAACATTCGCTCTCTGTAGTCAGACGATGGAGAGCTGAAGAATATTTCGGCGCAAGCGCAAGTGCACGTGCACGTTTTCACAACTAATCGTAAAATTAGCCGACGTAGTACCAAAGTATTGTCCTACTCAGATTGTAATATTTGCTTTTCGTAGTAGGTACATACTTATGAATATGCTTGTCTCGATAAATTGAACGTTAAAACATCTAATCATAATTAGCCAAATATATATATTTTTTTCGTAACGCATAAAACCCTTCTTCGGAAACTAAAGTACAATTGGAAAATATAGACTATTGAATCTCTCAAAAAAACATTTTTTTTGTTAACAGAATATTAGTCCCGGTTGGGTTGCTACTGAAATCGTGCCCGATGAAACTATAGAAATGTTGGGTGATGTTATACTTCAGGCTGATGATGTTGCTCAGGCAGTTATATATGCCTTGTCCACATCACCTCATACACAAGTACAAGAAATTACACTGAGAGCTGTTGGAGAATGGTATTAAGCTAAGAAAAATTTATTGTAAATTTTTTATATGTATATAATTTTATAATTTGAAGACTTGAAAAAATAAAATTATGTTGTAATTTTTATCAAATTTAATTATAAACAAAGAAATTGCACTATACAACAAATTCGAAATTTTTTCAAAATTACAGGATCTTGTAAACCGATTCTGGTAGAGGAAAAAATTATTTTTTTTTTTGGAGGGGGGGGGTTAAAGTTTCCCCCTTTTGGCCCGTTCGTGTAATCGGAGGTGCAGGGTATGTTGAGTGACTTTGTAGAAAATATTTTTATGAAACATATTAACCCTCTAACTCCCCCATATAACGTTAATTTTTGGCTCTTTTCTAACAAATCGTAAAAACACCTCTAAAATAAGGGAGTGCGGCGTTGAAATTTTCTACAAATAAAGGGTAGTTCCAAACTCCCCCTATGTAGCTGCAATTGATTGATCTGTTGCACTACCTAACCTAAGGACATATGTCCGCTTTAAATAAATAAATGGGTTAAAAAAAAGTCCCAAGTTTCTATGTAAAATATTACAAAAGTTCAACTTTGGGCTTGAATTTCTCAACAACTGCAGTACCAATTTGAATGAAAACAACGCTGCTAAAAGTGCGAGGGACTATCTGGCCGTCAAAAAAAAAATTATTAAAATATATCAACTGGTTAACAAGTTACATAATTTTGGGCAACGAAAAACAATTATGAGCCACTGTTCGTCGATGACTTTTTTTTAGCTTAGTTCAAGGTCGTGGGTGAATATAAGCCCTTTTGAATAATCACTCCTCACTTATGACAGCGTCGAACTTTAAGACGCATGCAAGTTTTCTTTCTAATATTCACTATAATTGTCTATTTTAATAAAAAAAAATCCATGATTTAATTTGCTTCTGTTTTATTGTTTATATTAATTAGCATTTGTTTGCAAACTCCTTTAAATAGCTTTCATTATGTCCTGAATTAGTCCACAGCAATTTTTACCGCAACGAATTGTAAACATTTAAAATCACGATTATTTACATGCATCAGCATCATTATAAAATCGCAATGTACATTGTAAATACATATTTATTAGAAGCTTTCAGTTGTCATCCATCACCACAAAGTTGTTTGCAAATACATACTGCAACAGCGAAATGTTGTTGATATAAGTTTAACCACTGAAAACATCTGTCGTTTTAAAATAATCAAATTCATTAATAATTCAATAAAAGATTTACAGAGTTTGTCACAGTGGAAATAAGTGAACACAAACAGTGGAATTTTCAAAAGTTTACCGTAAAATAACAAGAATAATTTTTTGTTTATTTTAATAACGTTTTTAGTACACCTTCGTTCGAATGCAATAACTAAAAGAATATCAAATTTTAAATGATGTTCTTTTTTACCCCTCCGTACATAAAGTCTCATGCAGTTTTTTCTTTCGCCTGTGATTCATCCAAATGCAACATGTTATATTTAATTATAAATGAAATTTGTTTATCATAAAAGAAATGACCGCAAACAACAAAAACCAGCAATGCTAATTAGCTTAAAGCTCATCGTTTTGAAAATGAAAACTGTTAAAGGGTGGTCCATCAATAGCAAGGAATTCAAAAAACTTTTAATTCAACCCTACACGGCAAAAAATATCAGCCTGATGTTTTAGTAGGCCACAACACCCAGTCTTCAGTTTCATGAGTAGTTCATCTATTTCACCCCTTTTTAGATGCCTCTAGTTGCATGAAAATTCCAGTTTTTTTTTATACAAATCATGTATGAGAAATGAATACGAGAATTACAAGACTTGATCCATCTGTCATTCATTTTAAAATTATCATAGTGTTCTTGCTATAAATATATATTTTGGTAGCAACATTGCTATCAAATTTCAAAACTTTTTGATTTCACTTTATATCCAGCGGAATATGTATCCAGAAAACTGCATACACCTTTTATACACAGAGAAACAAACAGCAACTTCTGCAGTCGGTACTGCAGTCTTTATTGCATCAGCATTTTTAATCCTTATCCATATAAATGCATTTATTTTTCTATTAAATTTAATTTAATACTCATTATTTATTTAAACAATTTGGACTAACAAATCTTTAAATTTCTTTTCTTTTAGGCATAAAATAATCTAAAAATTATCAATGATACCAGGAATGTTGGCTGTTAAATTGACAAGGAAAGCTGTTAATAAAAAAAGTAAGTTAAACACAATTTCTTTTTCTATAGTCAGTTATACTTATAGCAATTTTAATATTAACCAAATGAGAATTCTATCACACACGACCACTTAATGTCCATAGTTTCTCTGTGAATATGATATTTAGTTATCAAATGCGCACCCAGTACTTGCATATTTTTTGAAAAAAAAAGAAAAATCATTTTAAATATGTAAAACTTCATTACTTTAGTGCAAAATGCATTTCTGAAAATATGTTTGTTACTTGATCTCTTTATGTTGGTCAAATTGCGGGTAAATAAATGATAGCAAAATTTACATTTTTGAGTTGTTTTACGGTTTAACCGAAGGTTTTTAAAAAATTTAAATGTTTGTTTTTTTAATATTTATACAAACAAATTTGTACAAACAAGTTATCATACAAGTACATAAAGAATAAAATTGCAAGCAAATGATGAATTATTAAATTTGTTTACAATAGAGGGGAAAAAATACATGTGTTGAAGACAAAAATAACATTGTAACACGCAAAAAAAATTACGTGGTTTTAACGCCCGATTCTGGTGGAAGGCACCAAAAATATATACATATATCTGTATCGACGATCTGGAAGTTTACATCTGTGTAGCGCAGGCCTAAGGCTCTAAGTGCCAGAAGTCAAGGGCGCCAAAAAGCCAAATGCGAAAAGCAATTTCTAGCGCATTTGTATATTTTTATTATAAAAATTTATTGTTTCAGTCTCTTTTGAAATTTTCTATTATTAAGATCCCATATATCATATCTGAACGAAAAGGACTAATATTAATGTTCTAATCGGATCGATATAGAGAACAGGGCCGTATGTTATTAAAATAACATACGTAACAGATTATATTTTTAAATAATAACAATAATAATAGCACGCTGCTACGAAATTGCAAGTTATTTTTACTCGTAGCAAACAACTAAGTAACCAAGCGAAAACTTTTCTCATTTTTGTAATCGGTAGTACTTTATTAATGAGTTACAAAGTAATGAGTGGTACTTATTTATCATATTACTATGCTTCAAATTAGAACTACTAGTTAGTTTTTAATAAAATTAGTACGTATTTTCATCATTATCTGAAAGTAGTTGCAATTTGTTGATATGTATTATTACAATAAGAAGACAACCACTTTTTGAGTGAACATGTGTGTACGAGTATATGAAAACTAATTTTTGTCGCTTAAAGTTATAAGTCAACAATACCCAGCATAAACTTTTACTTACTGGTAGGCAAAAAACTATATGAGGATTTAAGTCGCACCCTATTGTTTTCGCCACGCTGTCCGTCTGTCTGTCTGTGACAGGCTGTTTTCTCGGGAACCGTAGAAGCTATATAGCTGAAATTTTCACCGAATATGTAGAACTTTGGCCGCTACAACAGTTAAAAATTAAAGGGTGCTCTAAAGCGAGCAACGAAAAATGTTGAAGTACTAATGTAATATGCAGACACTTATATATAGACACTTTAAATTTTCAAACTTCGTGTTAGTTGGTGTAGTCTGTAGAATAGACTACACCAATTAACACCGTTATTTAAACCAATAAAAGTTAAAGGGTGTTCTATCAGCTAATGTAATTTTACTATGTAATTTAGACAATCTGCTGTATCTTGGGGACCGTAAGAGGTAAAATCTTGAAATTTTGAAAAACACTAAAACTAAAAAAAAAATCCATTATTAAAAAATGGCAAAACGAAAAAAAACGCTAAAATGAAAAAAGCGCTTAAAGAAAAAAAGCACAAAAATTAAAAAAAAAATTTCTAAAACGCAAAATATCATTCAAATATCACTAAAAAGATCTCCAAAAAACTAAAAAACGCCAAAAACTGAAATAAGTCGGCAAAACGAAAAAAGCATTACAACATAAAAAATCGCTAAAACTAATAATATCATCAAAAAACGAAAAAAATCACCAAAACGAAAAAAAAGCGCCAAACCAAAAAAAAAAATGCGCCGAAACTAAAAAAAAAAATCACCAAAAACCAAAAAAATCGCCAAAACGAAAAAGTGTCAAAACAGAAAAAATCGCTTAAATTAAAAAAAATTACAAAATACCCGAAAAAATCCCTAAAACCAAAAAAAGCGCTAAAACTGAAAAAAAACGCCAAAACTAAAATAAATCGCTAAAATTAAAAATATCATCAAAAAGCGAAAAAAACGTTAAAACAAAAAAAAGCACCAGAAGCAAAAAAAACGCCAAAACTAAAAATAATGGCAAAAAACAAAGAAAAAAATTGCAAAAAATCTTCAAAAAAAAACTAAAAAAATCGCCAGAACGAAAAAAGTGTCATAACCAAAAAAATCGTTAAAACTAAAAAAATCACCAAAAACCGAAAAAAATTTCCTAAACCGATAAAGCGCCAAAACTGAAATAAATCGCCACAACTAAAACAAATCGCTAAAACTAAAAATATCGTCAAAAAGTGAAAAAACGTAAAAAAACCCCAAAAAAAAAAATCGTCAAAACTAAAAAAAAAATCGGCAAAAAACAAAAAAATTGCAAAAAACGAAAATTCGTGAAAAAAAATCACGAACATTAAAAAAGCGCCAAAAACAAAAAAAAATCGCTTAAAACAACGAAAAATACTTAAAAAATAAAAAAAATTAAATTAAATAAAAAAGCACATTGAAAAAACTGGCAAAATGAAGAAATGGGCAAAACGAAAAGAGATATACATATGTGTATTCGCACGGAATCCTTCGTGAGGGAGTCAAAGTCGCACTTTACTTATTTTTTACGATCACTTTAGTATACATATATTGGCATAACTGGAAAATAATACGTTCGATTTGATTAAATGAAAAATTTTTAAATCCGCATTCGAATATCGATTAAGAAGTACAAACGTAATTTTTTAAACTGCTTAATTGTTGCAGACTTATTATATAGGAAGTTTCGAAGGAAAGAACTGGAAAACGAGAAAAAATCTTTTTCTGCGAACACAATCATTAATATCGATGCACAATTTTTTGTTCTAATGATTAGAATCTAATCACAATTATTAGGTGGCGTCAGTAGTTCATGGACAAAAATGACGATATGCATACAACAGTAACACAAATCCACACACAGAAATAATATTGTTGTATGGATATCGTAATTTTTGCACATGAATTATCGTCACTAAAATACGCTTAAGCATTTAACATCCGTTTAATTCATTGTAAAAAAAAACAACAATGAAAAAAAACTAACAGGGGACACCCGGGTTTGAACCGGGGACCTCTCGATCTGCAGTCGAATGCTCTACCACTGAGCTATATCCCCATTTTGTGGAGCTCTGTCGTAAAACTGTACATAAAATTCATCTAAAAGAAGTACTTGTGTTATCCCAATACTTATGAGAACAAAACACATGCACAAACAATTTAATCACATTTTAGGTTCTTGAACTTATTTAACAAACAAGTGTATGTAGTTGCATGAATGTGACTTCATTAATCAATACAGTTTTATTGTTCTCATTCAACTTACAAGATTAATTGTTATAAATTTTTCATCTATTTTATGTGGTTGACATTTTAGCTATTTCTTTTGATATTAAATACTACTCGTTCAAAAAAGACAGCGAGATTTATGGTACAAAAAAAATGTTATTTTTGATTGTTAAAAACACACGACGGAATAGAAAATATAACTTAAGCTTTTGCATTTAATTTATGGCCATCACATAAATTGTTACTAACCATATTGAGAAAAAGAACAAAAAAAAACAGACAAGAAATCTACTATAAAATTACAGCATCACATCATTTAAACTAAGGAAATGTGAAGTAATATTTCTGGCAGGGTTGAAAAACTAATAACAATGAAAAAATATCAATTTTGTATAACAAATGAAAGAATGCCAGGTCCTTTCTTATTCCATTCTAGTAAAAAGGATTCTTCTGTAGAAAGTCGACTTGATTCGGAATATGTGCAAATTACTTTCAAAGTATCTGGGAGAGTAAACGTTTTTGTTTTGGAAGTAGAACAAAATTTTTATTAATTACACCGTGCAACAAGAAAAATGCCAAGGAGTACCACTATATTTTTTTGATGTGTTATGGTCCCCTAACTACAAAAACAGTCGAAATATTATATTCTATGGATAGTTTTTTTTTCTAAAATTTTAAATTTTCAAAGAGGCTGCTCTCACTGGTTTTATCATAACCTGGGGCGGGATTGTCCAATTTTATTACAAGAACCACTAGAAAAATTTAAATAAAATTACCTGTAGGCCGTTTGAAGGTTTATTTTTTTTTTACTCACTGGCTTCGGAGTTATTGAGACCGCATTTATGTAAAACACTCGTATATCTTTTATGCAAAATAAATTGTTTTTAATTTATAAAAAGTTGAAAATTTGAAAACTGTTACCATTTGTATTCTTTAATCATACCCTGCAAAAACTTTAGTCATTTTTCCAATCGGTAGTACTCTATTAATGGGTTACAAAGTAATGAGTGGTACTTATTTATCTTATTACTATGATTCAAATTAGATCTACTACCTGGTTTTTAATAAAATGAGGACGTTTTTTTCTCATTATCTGAAAGTAGTTACAATTTGTTGTTAAGTATCAATCAAATAAGTAGTCAACGTGTGTTTCTATATGAAAACTAATTTTTGTCAACAATAGCTGAGTGGGTAAAGTACTTGTTTTCATATCTGAACAAGCACAGGTTCGTATCCCAGCTGGGTCAAAACAAAAGTAAAATAAAATTGAAAAAATATAAATAAAACATCATAAAGTGTGTACTTTTTTTTTACTTTTAATTTATTTTATTTCACTACTTTTAGCTTCAAGTAAGTCAAATAATAACTAGTTAATTGCTGTGAAAATGTAAATACTTTATAAGGGGTACGACTTGTTTTTTTCTTGACTTCTCAAACAAAAATCGATAGCTATCGAATCAAATTGTAACTAAGTTTTTCGATTATTTATGCTAAATTTTAAAATATAAAGATTTTACAATTTAGCATAAAAAGATGCATTTTTCATCATTGTAGTCTAAATAATTCCAAAACCATTGAGCATAAAAAATGTTAAGGAGCAGTCTCGTGACCCCTACTTTTACATAAAAACGAAATAAACGTAAAAATAGTAGTTATGGGACCATAACGAGACGAGATATTTTGAATCGACTTGGCTAAATAACAATCTCTTTGGATTGAAAACCAATTTAGCTTTAAAAATTATCTCATTATGTTTCATAGATGCTTTGATGAGTTTTCCACTTTTTGAAAGTTTAAGAACTAATCTCAATCAAAAATTTTCGTAGCTATTTCTAAGTGTGTATCGTTGTCACCATCCCTGTTTCCATAAATCATCGTTAGATAAAAAAGAGTGATATGGAAAGTATACGAACTTTTTTAAAAATATATTGGATTTTGCACAAAATTAATGTGTGTTATAGAGAGTAATAAATATTATTGTAAAAAGTTAATAAAATAGTCAATGAGAAATTCATATTTATACACAGAAAAAAATATTACCTATATCCAATGAATTTTTTCATAAATGCTATGAATCGAGCATGCTATTTTTTCCAAACTTTTTTCATTCAAGTAAGGAATTTTTACTAGGGATGTAACGAATACCGATACCGATACCGATATATCGGCGATACTTCAGATTTTCCGATACATCGGTATCGGCGATATTTTACTGTCGATACGACGATACTTTAAAAATTTTTTTCAGTTTTTTTAAAAAATTATTTATTTTTTTGTTAATTTTACCAAGAACTAAATTCATTTCGTTATTTTTAAAATCTTATTAATATCAATTTTAAAAATTAATAATATTTTACGCTGTTATTTTGCAAAAACAATAATTTATTTATTGTTAATTTTACCATGAACTCAAATTCAATTCGTTGTTTTTTAAATCTTATTCCCAGCAAAAAAAGACATTATAAAGAAATCATGAAAATGTAGCAGTCGCGATCCGGAAATATTGCGAATTTGGATAATTTCTAATTAGTTTCACATTTGCTTGTCATTGCAAGAAGTTCTCTTTTTCCATTACCAATCACCGAATTTGAAGTGATGTTAGGACAAATTTCTTTTTCGGTGTTCTATAATGATTCCTCAAATAATTCTGGAAAAAAAAGCCGAATTCAGTATAAGGAGTTATATACTTGATGGCCTTCCATATAAACAATTTTGAAAATCGGTAAGCCAATGGAGGAATTGTGCTCTAATAAATATTTTGGGTGGAGGCGTGGAAGACTTGCCCCACAGATTTTCGTAGAAAAATTATGCGACCAAACTCTAGGCAAACCATTCCAAACAAAAAATCAATTTTGGAATTCGGCCCATAAATGGAGGAGCTATGCGATAATCAATATTTCTGGTGGAAGGGGAAATCCCGCACAGATTTTGGAGAACAACTATGGTACCAACCTGAAGGGGGGTTTGCAGCAAATTTCACAACTGATTTTCGAAAAAAAACTGTAGTCAAACCCTTTCAAATAAAAGAACAATTTTGATAATCGGTTCCCAATGACAAAGTTATACATGGTTCCCCCTCCCATTTTCGAAAAGAATTATGGGGCCAAACTACTAGCGAACCCTTGCAAACAACACAAGAATTTTGAAAAGCTGTTCACAAATGACAGTTATGAATTGGTGGGGAAGGGGAGCAAACTTGCTTCTCCGATTTTCGACAAAAAAAAAATTGGGACCAATTTTGTCAAACCCTTTCAAACAAAACAAGAATTTTGAAAATCGGTTCACAAATGACAGCATGTGGGGAGCGAATTTCCCCCTCTGATTTTCAAAAAAAAAAATGCGTGTACAAAAATAAAAAAGTAAAAAAAAATTACACACGAATTAATAACCTTCTTCTTTTTGGAAGTCGGTTAAAAAAGGATGAAAAATTACCCATTTTCAGAACTTATTTCTTTTTATGCGAATTTAAACACAAAACTGTGTTTTCATGTAAATTTAAGTGAATAAATATAAACTTTTAGCAGACTTTTAATAATTAAGCTAATAAGTTATTTAGAAGAATATTAGTTGATAAATGTCCTTTAAAAAATCGATTTTTTAAAAAGCATGGCGAGTATTTTTTAAAATTATAAAGTAATTAAAAATTTGTACTGGCTTTTCTACTAATTATTCTGCATATTTTTAATATAGATTCTTTGAAAGCAATGAAAATATAGTTCCTTAAAAATTACTTCCAATTTTATATACTGTATTAATATCTATTTTATATATTAATAATCTCTTACACTGTAATGTTGCATAGTAAAAACGTTGCCCTTCTTGAGTTTTGTTTTTCTAATCTTGAACTCAATTTCAATATTCGTATCGGTATCGGAATCGGTATCGGCGATATTTATTTTTAAGTATCGGAATCGGTATCGGATCGGCAAAACGGCGTATCGTTACATCCCTAATTTTTACCTAAATTAATTCATATTTCTTAATAAAAATATCTTTAAAAGTTAAGTATTGAACTTGTATAGCCTGTTGTTCTAGGCACAACTCTTTCTGCCAAACAGACTATTTGAAATTAACTGTATATTACTTTATATAAATAGAAAAACATTTTAGAATTTGTTGAAAAAAAAGTTGAAAATTTTGTTCAAAGCAACTTAGATTTCATACGCAGAAATAAGTTTGAACATAAATAGTATGAAAAAAGTTCATAATCTACGGTTGTATGCATAACCAAAACTTGGCTGGACATTTGGACATTAAAAACAACTGTGCCTTGTAGTCCTGACACATCCCTATATTGTACACTGATTTTTAATGAAAAATAGTCCAGTATAATTCGTTAAGAGACAGTTCAATTTCATCGGTTATGCTATCTTCATGCCAAGTTTTCGTTATGCATATTGGCCCCTATTGTTCATATATTTTATTAATTTATAAATAAAAAACAACAATTACATATTTCATTCGCAGTATGAGTAGTTTTTAATAAATAAATTTATGAAATCTATATACTGTAAATATACAGTTCATTTACAATAGTCTGCTTGGCAGAAAAGAAAGCGTTGTGTATAGTACAACAATCTAAACAAGTTCAATACTGCATTTTTTAAAAATATTTTTTAAAAGAAATATGAATTAATTTATGCAAAAGTTCCTACTTGGAATGAAAATAGTTTGCAAAAAAAAATTATGATGTTCAATTCATAGCATTTATGAAAAAGTTCCTTGGATATAAGTAATATTTTTTATGTGTAAATTTATTTATTAAAAACTAAAGTCATACTGCGTATGAAATAATTCATGTTTTTTTTATTTATAAATCAATAAAATATATGAATAATAGCTTATGAACTTTTTTCATACTACGAGTATTTATATTCACTCTTCTGTGTAGGAGTCGAAAACTGCTAACTTAAAAAAACAAACAAAATTAATGCATCATTTTTTATAACTTCCCATCAATAAAAATTAACTGACAGAAATTTTATATGCTACAATTTTTGTTTGTGTTAAGCTATTCGCCCGCCTATTGAGTGGTGATGTAATTTAAGAATGCGCTAATATTTTATTCTATATGACCTTTTTAAGCACATCTTTGCTATACGCTCTAAATTATATATTTTTAATAACCTTGAAAATTTGTTACATATATGTTCTTCCTGTACCAAGAAAGTACAAAATTTTTGAAAGGGGACACCCGGGTTTGAACCGGGGACCTCTCGATCTGCAGTCGAATGCTCTACCACTGAGCTATATCCCCCATGTAAAATGGTGTTACTAATACTAATAATACGAATGTAAAAGTTTTTTTTTTACATAATTATAAATAACTATTGAACTTTTTACATAAATAATACTCAGTCATTCAATAATTTATCAGAAATTTTAAAAATTATACGAAGAAACATAACAGAAATGAAATAATTAGAAATGTTATGTTAACCAGTATAGACTTGGAGTGGGAAAATTTTTATTTTAATATTAGTGCACCATGTACTACTCGTATGTGAAATAGGCCGACTTCCTAAACGCCAAAATGCATTTTAGTGATGCGACTTTACATTGTTTACAACAACAAAGCACATACGACTTTGCATCATTGCAATGCATTTTGGCGTTTAGGCAGTCGGTCATATATTTAGTGATAATGAAATATGTACATATTTTATCTTGGTTTTGTATTAGAAAAAATATTGGAAAAAATTGTGTATTTAATGTGATACGAAGTTAAAAAACAAATTTAAATGAAATTTTTGTGAAAAAATAATGGCGACAAAGCTTGTGTTTAAAAATAATGGAAGAATGTTATCTTTTTTGTACAACTTGTGCATCTATGTACAGTCAGAATATTCTGTACGTAAAATTACCTGAAATTATAATATAAAACAAAAGAAAATTCAACTAAAAACAAGTCTACTACTTACTTGTCATTAAAATTTAACAAAAAGAAATTTATTATTCAGGCTTAAATTCGTTCAATTTAATTTTTACAATTAAATAATTTTTTATTGAGAAATAATTTTTCAAAGCATGTGGCAATTGAAAAGTACAAAGACCAATTTCTTGACTTTTGTAAGGGTCGAACTGAACATCGATGTTTTCGGGATTAACCACAATCCCATCGTCAGAGCTCTCTATACTCTAGGCTACTCAGCCTGTAAAGTCAAGCGGTAAATATCTGGCATTAAACCAATTGCATTAAAGCTCTATGTTTCCTGGCTTTAAGCTTATTTTATGGTGGTTTAGAAATTTACCATACTTGGCACTTATCATAATCAACAACCACACTTGTACTTTTTGTTTATATTTCTCACCTAAGATTGAGAAAGCTTCTTTCTCTAGTTCTTAGGGCTTACATATGTTTCGTTTTATCCGTATTACTCGGGAACCTATCTAACATATTTTGTACTATGTGCCTCTAGTGTTAATAATTGAAGTTGTGTGCATTTAGTCGAACTATATGGTTGTTGATTAGGATAAGTGCCAAGTATGGTAAATTTCTAAGCCACCATAAAATAAGCTTAAAGCCAGGAAACGTAGAGCTTTAATGCAATTGGTTTAATGCCAGATATTTACCGCTTGACTTTGGATTCTGAGTAGCCTAGAGTATAGAGAGCTCTGGCGATGGGATTGTGGTTAATCCCGAAAACATCAATGTTCAGTTCGACCCTTACAACAGTCAAGAAATTGGTCTTTGTACTTTTCAATTGCCAAAGGCTTTGAAAAATTATTTCTCTATAAAATATGATTTAATTGTAAAAATTAAATTGAACAAACTTAAGCCTAAATAATAAATTTCTTTGGATAAAATCCATATAGTTCGACTAAATACACACAACTTCATTTAACAAAAAGTTAATTTAATTTTAAATGTTAAAAAATCAACGGCCTAAAACCGTAAAAAGTTAATGACTCTTTCTTTGTTCGGATCAATTTAACTGTCGCCAGAACTAATCGCAACTTCCGTTAAAATAAAATATGTTTCCCTTGTTTCTGCTATTATTACTGTTAAATAATCAATCTCAAGTTTCCTAAAAACAAATGATTTTTGCTTTATTTTTAAATGAACTAACGTCATTATGCTAAAAGCTTATTATTTCATATCTTTAATTATCATTTTATTAATTTTATATTTTTACTCACTTGTTATTTTAATTTCCGCTGGGAGTCGAACAAATCTCTTTCAGGTTTGTAATCCAACGCACCAACCACTCGGCTAAAGAATAGTAAGCAAACCAGCAGTACGAAATTAACATAAACTTTCTCTTAAACTCTTTCGCTTTCAAAAAATATTATTTCTTTTGTGGGTATGAATGTATGTGTGTCTTTTTTTAGGCATTTAACATTAAAAATTAAAAATACACACACACACACATGGTCTTGGCTGGAATTGAACATGTGACCTCCCGGTTAATAGTCTAGCACACTATTCACAATTTAAATGAATATTCATTTATTTTAAATTACAATTTCAGCAAATTTTACGTACAGAATATTTTGAGTATTTGCGTGTGTGTGTGTTATTTTTATTCATGCACTCTTTTGGTACTTGCAACATAAACAACGAACAATATTTGATCAATTCAAAAGCTTCCAGTATTATTTGTCGTCTATTAAATCGGCTTGTATCTTGTATTAATGAACAAAAGAAGAACAAAGTACATGCAAATACTCGATGAGAGAGTATCTCTAAATACGAAATTTTCGAAACATATGACATAAAAATTAGAGTTATAACGTTCCGGAGCGACCTAGTTCCATGGAACGATTCCGTAATTAGAACGGTGTGGAATGATTCCCTAAAAGTAGCGGTGCGGACTTTTTTAAAGGTTCATTTTTTATCGTTCCTCATTCCGTTATTACAAATCGTATTGAGGAGTTTACAAATGACTGCACGGAATACTTCTTGAATAAAGTAAATTCTGTTACAGTAATAATTTTGTGAGTGAAGCATAGCAATTCCTTAATTTTGCAAGATTTTTTTTTATATTTTTTATAAACAATTTTTCTCTTAAGAAGAGAAAACTTCAAAAAGATTTTAGCAGGGGACACCCGGGTTTGAACCGGGGACCTCTCGATCTGCAGTCGAATGCTCTACCACTGAGCTATATCCCCATTTTAACCCTTTTTTCACTTGTATTAATACGATTTTTTTATGTTTTATATAACAATATTTCATACAGCGAAGTTTCGTTATAACGAGCTTCGATATAACGAAAAACTCAATATAAGAATTTTTACTGAGTCTCCTAAAAACCCCTTTATTGCAAAGTTTTTTATACTAAAATGCACTATAGCTATAATGAAAAATTATGTGCTATAAAGCATATAGTGAAGTATTCATTCAAAAGTCATCATCCAAATGATAATAACCCGTTGGCAAATCTATAGTTATAACGATTTTTTTCGTATTTCTTAAAATTTGGTTGTCAAAAACTACAGTTATAAAGGTTTTTTTTCGTATATCTTGAAATTTCGTTATACCAAGGTTTCACTGATAAATGCATATGTACAACAAGCATCAATAGCATCAATAGTTATATTGAAATTTCACTGTATACATACCCAGTAGGCCAAATTGCCCTGCACGACATTGTCATCTACGATTCTTGCACGAACTGTCGTCTGTCAATTGGTTTTCTACTCGACATTGTAAAGGAAATCGTCGTTCACGATAATCTGAGCGACAAATTCGTACAAGTTGTCCTCTAGTAATCACTTGACGCCAATATGAGCGACAATGTCTTGTGTTTTGTCCTCAATCCAACTTTGTTGAGGACAATATGAGCGACAATGTCTTACATTTTGTCCCCATTAACATTGTGGAGGACAAGATGAGTGACAATGTCTTAATTGTTGTCCTCAATCCAACTTTGTTGAGGACAATATGAGCGACAATGTCTTACATTTTGTCTTCAATCAAGCAAATGAATATGTTGGCCTCTTGTTGTCTATGTTTTAAGTGGTGCAGCAGCAGGATGGTAAGCGCAAAAACTTATAAACATGCAGCCTCAGTTCTAATCTCGGCTAGTTCAGTCAATAATTTAAATGAAACGGAAAACCAGATAAGCAAAAATATTGAATAATTAAGTAGGTGACATTGTCGCTGTGTAATCGCTAACGATAATGTAAATGACATTGTAGCCTATGTAATCATTGACGACATAATAGGCGACTTTTTTGTTTATATAATCATTGACGACAACATAGGCGACAATCTCGCCTACGGAATCATCTTGTGTTATGTGAACGACAATCTGAGCGACAGTGTCGCTCATGAAATCGTGGAGGATTTTCGCGACACTTGTTCGAAAAGTTCATCGATGATTTTTTCCGGCTGTCCGACATTTGTCGTCGAGGATTTAACATTGTCGTGCACCCGTCATTGATGATATCTTAAAGACGTGGCCAACTGGGTAGTTTTAAGATAAAAATGTTGCTGTTTAATTAATTAATTAATTGATTATAAAAAAAGACGAATTTATGTGAAGAGAAGATTTCTTCGATATTATAATATTTTTACTAAAAATCAATGTGTTGTGTTATACATATCGCACCTGTTCATCAAAAGTAACACAACTCAAAATTTACAAGTTTTCAGTAGAGGCAAAAAACTAATTGCGCCAATATAATGGAATTATTGTTATAAACAAATATACCGTTGTAAAGGAAACTCAATAATATTTCAATAAAATAATACAATACCAAAATTTTTACAGTGGTTAGATATGGTAATCATACACTGTTTCCTTCAAAAAAGTGGAAAATAGAATTTTTTGAGTTGTGTTACTTTTGATGAACAGGTGCGATATGTATAATATATTTTTATTAAAAATACAAATAGAAAATTAACTTCTTTCAATACTGTGATGATGATAATATGTAATAATAAAAATTACACAGGGGACACCCGGGTTTGAACCGGGGACCTCTCGATCTGCAGTCGAATGCTCTACCACTGAGCTATATCCCCACCTGCGTGTTGTGTGAAAAATTTATGATTTTTCAATCATTTTACTGGTGATTTATTGCAAGTAAAATAAGAGGCCAATTGAGTAGTCCACTTGCAAACACCGCTTCAAACTTCACTTCAAACAACGAATAAAATGGCGGCTTTTAGCGAATTTGTAATTTTTTCAACTTAGCGGTGCTTGCAAGTGGGCTACTCAATTGATGTGCAAGTTAGGCTTGAAAATTTAAATCTTAACGTGTGGTCTTCACCTAACATAAAATGAATAACTTTAACATTAACTTCAAGTTAATGTTAAGTGTGTGGACTGCTCATATTAATGTTTTTTTCAAGTTATAACATAATTGTTAGTGCATTTGTTTTAACAACGCAGTCATAACTTCAAGTTACAACAACAGCACAAACGAAACCTTATTTCAAAATGTTAAAATATAACAATTTGCTGGTTAACTAAATAAGGATATTTCTGAGAAGGAATATAAAAAGTATCTCGACTTTGATTGGTGTTTCAAGAAATATTCAATCAATTCGTATTCATTAAAAAATAAAAAGTAATTAAATTAAAAGAAAAAAGTTTAAAAGAAAAGAAATTTCTTTTACTTTGAAAGCAAAGAAAGAACTTTTACACAGGGGACACCCGGGTTTGAACCGGGGACCTCTCGATCTGCAGTCGAATGCTCTACCACTGAGCTATATCCCCCTTACTAAAGTCTTTAACAGTTTAAGATTTTCCTAAATGTATTATAACAGCCTGCTTATAAAACATCAAGTGCACCTGTTTAGTTAAATTGTTTTGTTAAAAAGAAAAATGTTTATATAATTGACAAAGAAATGAAGATAATGACAAAGAATTTTTTTTTCACTTGTGCTGAGTAGGCGTCATATTGATAATGCGTCATGATGACGTTATTGTCGATGATGATGAAATTTAAATAATGTTGATAATTTGAAGAAGTTTTTTTTTAAATGGTCTTACAAATTTTTTTTAATTTTTTCCATTTGAAATAAATTTTTCTTATTTTACAAATTTTCTACACTTCTTATTTTGCTTAAAATGCTAAAATTTACTTTCATGTACATATTGATAAATTGCCTTCAATGGGAGGGGTTTGTTTGGCTTCAAAATGTTCATCCCTTTTTTTATTTTTTTTTTTTTTTTTTTTTTTTTGTGTAAAGTTCATCATTGAGTCAACAACATTGATTGAACAAAATTAAGATTTGAAGCACAAGAGCAGGAAAGGAAACAAATTACAATAACACTCTGCTTAAGAAATCTTATTTGTTTTATTGCGGCATTAAAGGAAAACAAAACAGCTTTTATAATAAAACTTACTACATATATCCTTATGGGCTGATTTTGTAAAAAAAGACAAATATTTGGAAGCGTTATAAATTTCTTAGAAAAATATTTGGAACTCATTTGCAATTTTTTATATATAAATTCCAAATGCTTATCAGCGTGGTATTTTAGCAAAATCTGCTTCTTATATTTGTTCATAAAAAAAGGTATGTGACAATTTGTTATTTAACAGCGTATACCATTTAAAAGATTTGTTAGTTCAGTGAGAAGAATATAAATATGATCTAAAGAAGTAGGAAACGCAATATGCTGAGTTTCGAAAAATTAAATAGAAATATACTAAATAAAAAAAGAACCAAAAACACACAAAGAATGATTTGTTTTTCATTGGATTTATGAAGTTGTCATTCAACCAATGAAATTCTTTCACAATATCAATAAAATTTTCATTGGATTTGTGAAATTGTCATTGTATTTGTGAAATTTTCATTGGCTTAATGAAGAAAATCCAATTAAAATGTTTAATTTTTTTATGAAGCAAAATTCTTTCAGTGTAGTAGGTAGAAATGTGTGGGCAAAATTTATTTTTTGTATAATGTTTATTTGTCGAGTTATTGGGTGCGAAAGTGTTGCCGTTTTTTTAGGTTTTTGAATTATTGTTTCGAGGTAGAAAAAAAAAACACAAAAATTAAAATAAGTGATTCTTATAGAAAATCGTCTGATCTTTTAAAAAAAAAATTAAGTAATTGAGTTATGAAGTTTTAGTCGAATTGTATGGTTTTTTATACAAAGTTATTTAAGTAGTTTGGCTTAAGTTCATTTTTAATTTAATCTTTCGATCAAATTATGTTTTATTTAAGAAAGAAATTCTAAAGCATGTGAATATTGAACATTCAAAGAAAATTTTTTTGGATGTACGGAGGGTTGAACTGACAGCTGTTTCGTGACTACCAAGTCTTTTACCTACACTACTACTGACAGTGGCAACAACACTGTAGCGAAAATCCTACGAATTTTAGTAAGCCTCAATTAACAGTCTGTCGCCATCTTGTGGCGAGTCGCACCTATTAATGAAGCTTTTTCTAAATGTTCGGAACTTCACTAACTATCTTTTCTTAGCATGTTCAACTAATTTAAGCTTTTTCATTTCGGTCTTACCAGCGTGGAATATCATCGACTTTCTGAATGCTGGGATTTTTTGAGTGTTTATTTTGCCCAAGTTTTGGAACAGTACACATTCATGTTTTAGCTAAGTGCCTTTAGAGTTTTAATAATTGAGTTATGAATTTTTCTTTGAATGTTCAATATTTACATGCTTTAGAATTTCTTTCTTAAATAAAAAATAATTTTATCTAAAGATTAAATTAAAAATGAACTTAAGCGCTAGGCCACACGGGTTTTTTTTTAAAACGCGCGATTCTGTTTTTCTGTATTAAATTTGAAAGTTTAAAAATTGAAAACTTTCAAATTTAATATAAAAAACAGAAACGTGCGTTTTAAAAACGCCCGTGTGGCCTGGCCCTAAGCCAAACTAATTAAATAACTTTGGATAAAAATCACTTTTTTTTAATTTTTTCTCACAACTTTCTTAATAATGGGCCAAACTGGACAAATAATTTTTTTAATGTTTGTTTTTCGATATTTTCTCCAGAAACAAATAGAAAAGAAATTAAAATTTTTTTTATTTTGATTTTTGGGTTTAAAATTTCAAATCGTATTGTTGAACATGAGGGTATCCTCAGATTTTTTTAAATTTCTAATTTTTAACTTGTATCCACTAGGGATGGACAAAAACTATCGATATATCGATATTTTCTTAAAAATGTATCTATATACATATATATTTCGTCAATATTTTTGATTTCGATATATCGATATTTTTTTTTTTCAAATATATCGACAGTATCAAAGTCGATTTTTTTTAGCTTTAGTTTTGTTTTTCGTGCAATTTTTAAAAACATTTCGGCACAGTCTTCAATAGAATATTACTAACAAAATCTTTTGTTTTATTTATAATATTTTGTCTATTCGAAAAATTATCATTCTTTGAGTGTAATTTTGTTGATGTGTGTTCCATGAAATATTGGTGGAACAGTAAGGATCTTGGAAATTAACTCCTCTTTCCAGCTTAATTATTTATTTTTAAAAGAAATATGAGGCGCAAAATGACCCATACAACAAAGAGTTAGAGGGATAAAATATTCCATCAAAATGTTGCTTGTGGTGTTCTACATAAAAATGATGCAAGTATTGTATACCGTAGCAGCTTCCGAAAGTAGCGAAAGGTCTTTTGTGTACGTTGAAAAATTAAGTTGATGTTAATTTTTCCCTTCTTCCTTGGAATATTAACCTGATTCTTTATGAATATAACGTTACGAACCTCAGCCTAAAAATCAGTTTGGATTCAGGAAAAAACTTGAGTTGCAGCCAAATCCCCTGCATGGAACATCCCAGTTGTAAATGAAACGATGTACCTAGATAATAATCGATGATGTCAGGATGATGTTCTAAGCGAGAAATCTAAGTACTTAGATTGTAAAGTACGTGTAATCTAATATGTATTTCATTTACTAAAAATAGCTTCGAATGTATCCCTTACATGTAGAAAGTAAAAACGGTGGCCTACTTTTGGCCTGTATTTCAACACTATGCTCGCTTACAATGCCACTTATCATGTAAACGCACAGCAGCGACATGTACTGACATCGTAGCTTACTTTTTAAGCGAGAGCGCACCTATTAAACAGCCTATGACACTCTTATGCTAAATCTGAGTAAGAAAGTAAGCCAAAGCGTCATCACTAGCTCCTACTTAATAATGTTTACATCAGCGATTACGTAATGGTTGTTTTTTCCACTGGGATCTTTAACTTTGGAGGCCACACTCGGCTGAGAATGAGAGACACTCTTGCTCTCAGCCAAAGTTGCTATTGATTATTAAATAAACTAATGATTTTTTATGTAAAAAAACTCATAAAAATTTTGTTTTTGTATCTCGAAAACCTGACGTGATAGAGAAAAACCAATTACAGATTCGAATTCAGGCCAGCAAATTACCCTAGGAAAGATATTTGGTTGCTCCAGTCCAAAACCTTGTTGGCTAGTGATATTAAAAAAAATATACATAATTTATTTAAATTCTGTTTTAAATCATTGCAAATCAAATTATTATGGAGTCTGTCATAAACTCACAAAAAATATATTCATTTGCTTAAATTAAGTTGTAACAAGGAATATTTGCTTAACTTGCAGCATTATTTTATTGTTAAAATCATATTAATATTTAAACGAGAATTTAATATTAAAGCAAACCTGTCAGCATACGTTCGTAATAACTTTTTTTTTTTTTGCCATAAAAAGGTACTTATGCTTAAATAACAGCAATAAAAGCAGCTCATTTCGAAACAAGGAAGGAACTGCGCATATTAAAAGTTCGTTTACTGGCGTATTTCTCCAACGAACCGAATGTATTAATAAAAGAACATTAAATTATATTTCTGGGTAAATTGTATGTTATTTGATGCCTTAATGGTTTATGGTCCTGAAACTTTTGACACAAACACACCTTTACAAACAGACTTTATAAGGAAACACTTGAACATTAGGGTCACAACTTTTTGCATTTTTCGTAAATGTTCAATCTGCGATTCCAAAATCGTGTAGGGCATGGAAAAAAGTAAGAATATCGATTTCAAATGCATTGAAGTTTTGCATATGAATAATTCTCTTTTCAAATGCCTTTTTTGTGTCCGTTGAAAGCATAGTAAAATATTTCATAACATAAACATATAAATTTGAAAATTAAAACTGATTTAGCATTCTTTAATATATTACAAATAAATGTACATACGTTTTTTTTTGTGTAAGACTGTCCCTCATGAGTTAAAAAAGCAGACCGAAAATACTGTTTATACTCACTCTCTTCATACAAAATAACATGTTCGTAATGCATGTTGTTGGTTTTCCACATTAAGAAATATATGAATTTTTCCAAAAACGAGATTAAATTTATAAAAATTTTAGAATATTTGCATTTGCTTCTTTTATTTCGCACATCAAATTTTGAAAAATAATAAAAATTATATATATATTTCTTTTAATAAATTGTTGTTGTCCGCAGTTTTTATTCCGTTTACTTCTTGAAATTGCATTAACAAAAAAAAATTGTATGAACTTTGTTAAATAGTAACTGCAAAATATTTCATCAATTAATCATGCTTTGTATCCAAAACGAATGTATTGAGTGTTATCCATATTTTTTAATTTAATTGAAATTTATTTAGTTAATAACTAAGGACTTTATGTTCAAACTCATGGAAGATTGTACATTTGAGTTGTCTTAAATTCAAAATATATTGTGTGCTCTGAAAAAATAATATATTGAATTCGTAATGTATTGAGCGTTACGTCAACAATATTCTTAAATTTAGCTTATCTATAAATTTTAGGACAGTAAACAAAATTAACAGCAACGAAATGGTAGAAACTGTATAGAGAACATTATCCGATTATAAGTACCTGATTTGCTTTGAAAAAATTTTGCTTCTACCGCACTGTGGGTTGTTACATTTTCGAAGAATATATTAGGTAGGTCGTATTTTGGGACGTGTAATTACTTGAAATTGACATAACTTCTAACACTGTTGGTCGATTTAATTGAAATTAGTCTTATTTGAAAGAAGAGTTAGCCTACTTTTTGCCCATGTGCAAATGTTTGTAAACAATTATTTTAAAAGACAAATTTTTTTTATTTTTCCATGTGAACCCAAGTCAAAATTGAAAAAGTGGTCATACATTTTAAGTTCGTCCTGCGATTATAATAATTTTTTGTTTTTAGAGAGTACATGTATAGTGCTTTCAAATCCTATACTAATTTTTTGTGGCTTATTTTGTTCTCAAAAATTATTCGCAGAACAACCGCGAAAGCAAATGTAACTCTCAATACACAAAAATGTAAAAAACAGTCGAGAAGTATAATTTTATTTCATGATGCATTGAATGAGGCGAAAACTATAATATGAATTCTACCTTCTCATATTTCTATTAGTTATATTGGTAAAGGAGGTCATACATGGCACGTTTTTTACATCTGACTTGCCGTCACCTTTTGTGATTCACATGTAATTCGGTATGTCTGACAAAATTAATATTTTACAAAAGATTTATAATATTAGCTCACAAATGTACATGTACAAACACATCTGCCATTGTCCATGTTTGTTTACAACAGCTGATACACAGATATCCAAGTCGTTCGATTGCAAAATGCCTTGCTGCCGCCATAAAATATTTTTGTTTGCTCCACAGAAATACTGACGACTTGTCCATTTTTAAAGTTTTTTCTTCTCTAAATTCGAAGATGTTACGTTTGCATTATTTAACGATACATAACTTATATAATTGTTATTAAATAGACAAAGCTAGTTAAAAGCATAATCATACATATATTGCTCTTGCACAAAATTTTCTGCAGCCGGCTAATGCTACCGCCAATAGGCAACCGCCGCTGACTTTTTTCGCAGGGCATAGATTTCTGGCAATACCAAAACAAAGCTGATGTCAGAAGGTTTGTCAGATGAAAATAGAACACTCTCTAATTCAAATTTTGTCAGATGACTTTGCACATTAGTTTTACAGAAGCAATGTCTTATGACATGTACACATTTTACAATGAGAAATTTGACAAGCCAGATGTAAAAAACATGCCCTCTAAGAGGGCATAAAAACATGTACACTTAAAATGAGAATCTCCTATAAAAAGAAGCTTCAATGCATTTCGTGCGTGAACTTTTTTCACGATCGCGATAAAGTGAAATTGCTGTTCTTAGTTTTTTTCCATGCCTTACACGATATTGAAACTGGGGGATGTCGCCAAAAAAATGTACCTCCCTATTGAAAATATGCCTTCAAATAAATACAAACTAAATTCATAGCAAAAAATAAAAATTTAATTCTAAAGGATACAAGGTTGTTATACATATAAAATTTGTGTCATTTTCTTTGAGTTACAGGCGATATTAAAATCGAGAAACAAGAATGTTTCATCTTTCGTTGTTGTTTTAAGTAACAAACGTCAAATACGTATTTTGGTACGATACATTTTTTTACTATTTTTTTTTAAAGAGAAGTAACACAATTAGGCAATTAATGCCTGCCTACCAGTTAATTAATTAATGTGTTACCTTCTTTGGGAAAGGGATAGTGTAGAGAGAACAGGTGGTGAAGTGGGAGAGAGATAGAAAGCTTAATTAATTTACCACTCTGATATTGCGCTTTTTTTTCGTAGAGCAGTGTTGCAAGACCCTCTGGTGTCAAGTAGAGGCATTGAGTTTTATTTTACTTCGCCGACAGTTTTGCTACAATACCGATGAAGGAGGATGCTGTAAAGTGCATTAGGATATGTTAGTATTAATCGCTGCCGGTACTGCCAAAGTGATCAGTTCTATGCCTTCATCACTTTAACAGTCCAACAACAACTAACACAATAACACACCAATGCGCATGAGAAAAATTCATAAAATTGTTGGCTTGCTTGAAACTAGTCTTGAATTCAATACCTCAGGGTTTGTAGTCTAACGGGCTAACTACTCAGCCAACAGCACCTTCAAATTTACAGGCATGCTAGAAAACAAATGGTTTTTTACATTCAATATACTTCCTTTTCATTAGGAAAGTATCTATGGCAAAATTATTAACTTTTGGACACAATGGATTTGCGGCTTTTTTTTAATTTGTTTCCACCCTACTGACTAACTTACAATTTCGAGTAACCAAAGGCAAAGACTGTGGCTTTTTGAAAAATGTGTTCATCCTTTTTAGATGTGTTTATCCTTCACCACAGGTGGAAGGAAGGATATTTAAAAGTAAGCGATTCTGTCTGTAATTGTCACAATATTCATTTGATGTCTATTAAGACGCATTAACAATGTCCTTAATTTAGGGACTCATGCTGTTGATCTTTTGTGTTATACTTACCTGGCTGATTTTCATTCTAAACACAAAAGATTATAAATAAAACAAAGAATTTTGTTAGTAATATTCTATTTAATGAAGATGGTGTCGAATTTTTTTGAAAAACTGAACGAAAAACGAAGCAAAGCTAAAAAAAATCGAATTTGCTACTGTCGATACATCGATATATTGCAATTAAAAATATCGACGATATATATCGATATATTTTTAAGAAAATATCGATACATCGATATTTTTTGCCCATCCCTAGTCTGTATAATAGACTACACCATTTAACGCTGATATTTAAAACAATAAAAATTAGAGGGTGTTCTATCAGTTAATGTAATTTGACTATGTAATATAGACAATTTGGTGTATCTTGGAAACCGTAAGAGACAAACTCTTGAAATTAAAAAAAAACGCTAAAACTAAAAAATTCCAAAATGAAAAATCACCAATATGAAAAAAGCGCTTAAAGAAAAAAAAGCACAAAAAGAAAAAAAATCGCCGAAAACAAAAAAAATCACCAAAACGAAAAAATCACCAAAACTTAAAAATCGCTAAAGCTAATAATATCGTCAAAGAACAAAAAAAAAAATCACAAAAAACCGACAAAATCACCAAAACGAAAAAAGTGCCAAAATAAAAAAGCGCAAAGCTAAAAAATCGCCAAAAACCGAAAAAATCGTCAAAGCGATGAAGTGTCAAAACTAAAAAAATCGCTAAAACTAAAAAAATAACAGAAACCGGAAAATATCGCTAAAAAAAGAAGGAAAGGCTGCCGAACTGAAGAAAGCGCCAAAACTAAAATAAATCGCTAAAACTAAAAATATCGTAAAAAATAAAAAAATCTGCATAAAACAAAAAAACAAAAATCGCAAAAAACGAAAATCTCAAAAAAAAACTTAAAAAAAAAAAACAAAATTAAACGAAAAAATTGCCAAAATGAAAAAAGGGCAAAAAAGAAAAGGGATATACATATATTCGTACGGAACCCTTCGCGTGCGATTCAAAGTCCCACTTTACTGAATTTATACACTCAAAATATTCTGTGCTTAAAATTAACTGAAATTGCAATATAAAATGACTTGAAACTTAATTAAAAAAGGGTCTACATATTTTTTATTTAAGTTTAACAAAAAGTTATTCAACTTTAAATGTTAAAAAGTTAACAGACTTAAAACCATAAAAAATTAATGATTCCTTATTTTTTTGGATAAATCTAACCGTCAAAAGAATTAATGGCAGATTCCGTAAAAATAAAAGAGGTTTCCTTGTTTCTGCTATTTTTACTGTTAAATAATCAACCTTAAGTTCCGTAAAAATAACAGATTTTTGCTTTATTTTTAAATGTTAAAGCTTATTATTTTGTATATTTAATTATTATTTTATTAAGTTTATATATTGTTGTATTTATGTTAAGTTCTACTGGGAATCGAACAAAGCTCGTTCAGGTTTGAAATCCAACGTACCAACCACTCAGCCAAGGCATATAAGACAACATAAACTTACTCAATTTTATGCATTTAACATTACAAATTAAAAAAAAGACACACACGCATGGTCTTGGCTGAAATTGAACATGTTACCTCTCGCTTAATGGTCTAACGTACTAACCGCTACACCACTGATTTTAATTGTGCATTTATATATTTTCAATTGTAATTTCAGCTAATTTTACGTACAGAATATTTGCAGTATTTGTTTGTGTTGTATTTGTTTGTGTTGTTATGCATGCACTTTTTTGGTACTTATACCATAAACAACGGACAGCATTAAAAGCAACCGAAAATCCTTATTAATGTGAACTTAGTTTTTCCTATTGAATGTTAGAATCAGTTAAAAATAAGATTGCTTACAATTATAAATGTTTACTCGTTTAAAAACGATTGCACTGAATACTTTTTGAACAAAATACATTCCGTTAATATCATAATATTGTGAGTGTATTTTCAAGTCGTGGAAAAATGCTTAAACAATAATTTCCTAAAACCATTTTTTATTTATTTTAGCGAAAAATGCAATTTCAAAAAAAAACCACTAAACATTTTCCAATGAATCATTTTTATGTTCATAGTTCTTAGAAAAATGCTTATATATTTTAAAAGGACTATAATTTTTTAATTAACATCACTTGTTGTATGTTATAAATAATTTATTTTTGTTTTATTTCATTTATTTTCAACACGCACAACCTAAATTCATGCATTTTCCTTCTGCGTGTAATTCTTTCTAATGTTGTGCATTTATTACTTTCTGTTACTCCGGTTATTTACTGCTTGGCCCTGGTTTCATGTTCATTTAAAACAATTCCTGGTGATGGAGAACAAAAAATAAACAAAAAGCACAAAATTCTCTGTTAAAATCCTAAAAATGTTAGTCAGCCACATACGAACAGGCAAAATAATTATATAAACACATGAACTTTGGGAAATAAAAAGGGGAAAACTACACTGAATGAAATACATACAAGTTTCCTTTACTACAAAATAAAATAAAAATTAAAAACAAATAAAAAAAAAAACTGTAAAAATCCACTAATCAAGTAAATGCATTTTCTATGTAAAAAACGAAACAACTTTAGAATAGAAGAAGGCAAACCAAGTGGGCAGCTAAATTGTATAATTATACTCGTAACATGAATTTATGATCCTTTGTAGCAAACGGCCACTAACGCAAAATAATGTTGCATGGACAAACGACATTTCGAAAATTATTAAAATAAAGAATGAATTTCATTAAAAAATTCTTTGCAACGACTTCGTGGCATAAATTTGGGAGTGATTACCTTTAGAGGTTGTGTAATACACACTTAACTCGACTTAACCCTTAAATGCCTACTATATCTTTAAAGATACAAACCATCAAAAAATAAATGAATCTTTGGAGCAAAATATTGTCCACGCAACTCCTAAATATGCTGGAATAGAAACGTTTGATTTCGATAAATTTGACTTGAGAAAATATATTGGAATACATACTCCTTTACATGCCATCATACATCAATCTTCCAAGCATACCAGATTACACTGTACAACAACAAAGTCAAATTAATTTTTTCTTTTTAATAAAAGGATTCTAACGACTGATTCTGGTTAAGGGCATCAAAAATATATACACTCTAAAACATTACTTCAAATTTACGATCATATATTGTGTAAATTTGTGTTGAAAACTTCTCCTTGTCTAAAATTACATCATTTTGTAGTTATTTTATTAAAGAAAAAACCTTTCAAATTACACATATTTAGTCCAAGTGGAAAAAATTTAACTTAAAAGTATAATAAGGCTATGGCTAAATGGTAGATACGTCAGACGTTCAGTCAGGAGGTCGCGGCTCAAACCTGCTCGCAGCCAATCGCTTTTTTTTAGTAAAAACATTATGTTCAAAAATAATGCGTGTGTAATTTTAGGTCGATAATAATCTGTAAAGTGTTGCCGACTATTATCGACCTAATTTTCAACAAAAGTGTTTGAAAAGTATATCGGCGTTTCAAAGTTTTAGATCTGGGATTAATTTTAGGCGGAGTTAAATTTTCCCCATTTTGCACATACATATATAGTTGCTGTGACTCAGCATAAGAAATCTTTTACACTCAAAATAAAATTGTAGGTAAAACTAATCAATTTAAATTGTTAACTTACTGTCAATGTAAATATGGCAAACGCGTCAATTTATAAACATGCGAAGAATTGTGAGAACCTGAGTTCAAGCCCAAAAAAAAATTACATTTTACAGAATTGTAAATTATAATTTGGGAAAAACCACGCTTCAAAATTAAAATTATTATTGATGTGTAAAATTACTAATTTAATTTTAAAAGATTTTTGTGGTTAAAATGACCAATTTTTATGGTTAAAATTACCAATTTAGAAATAACAGCGAAAATTGTTTGCTTTTTTAACAAAAATTACTGTATTTATTTAAATCAAGCAAGTCGCCACATGTCTTTGTTAATTTTTTGCTGTCGTTTCTTAATAATATGACTTGGCTAAGGTGGTAAATGCGTTGGTTTATAAATATCAGATCTTAAGTTCAAGACCAAAAAAATTGCAAAAAAAACAAAATTTAATTTCTTTAAACAAACATACTTAAGCAGTAAGTAAGCCTTGGCAGATATCGGACCTGCGACCTCCAGGTTAATAGTTTAGCACACTATCCACTACATTACAATTCTATTGGCTGATTTTACTGTATTTTATGGGCTGGTGCAATTCTAACCCATAAAATTGTTTAGATTTACCAATATTTTGTTTTGTGTATAAGACTTACTTTAAAGAAATAAGATGGGCACTTTTATGTAATACATCACGAGCAACATTTTCGTAGAACTTTTTAACCCTCTAGCTTCGTTGTATGGGTATTTTTTCCCTTTCTGAAAATAAGGGCAAAAAGCTCCTCTTCCGATAAGACTGAAATGCACTACAAAAATGTGGCTCGTAGTTTTTTACATAAAAGTGCTGAACTTATCTTATACTATAAACGCAAGACTTACAAGATTTACTATGCCCAGTACTAATTTTGAATAAGTTCGAAATTAACCCCTCAAAACATTAAAAATTTTTAATGGTTTCTGGCGTTAAGTTGATTTTGCAACTTGTGTGTCTTTGCAAACGTGTAGTAGAATTTCATTGCAAATATTTTTGTAGAATATTTCAGCCCAGCATATCGCCGCTGAAGAGGGTTTCTTGCCCTTTTCTAAAAATGGGCTAAAAAAACCATCCAACGAAGAGTTAGAGGGTTAAAATGATTCAGAAAAATGTTTTTGGGTGATTTACATAAAAGTGCTTCACAATGACTCAAAAGGCCCATGCAACGAAGAGTTAGAGGGTTAAAATGTGTCACAAAAATGTTTCTTGGGTGATTTACATAAAGGTGCTTAACACATTTTATACCTTAAACGAAATGCTTACAAGATTTCGTATGCCGATTACTAATTGTGAATAAGGACGAAACTAACTCTTCAAAACATTTTTTAAAGTTTCAAATGATTTCTGGCGTTCAAGTTAAGTCTGTATGTTAGGTGTCTTTAAAGCCTTGCAGTAGAATTTATCGCCAAATATTTTTGTAAAACATCTCAGTCCGCCATTTCGCTGCTGAAGAGGAGTTGTTGCTTCTTTTTTTTTTTAAGAGAAGTAACACAATCAGGCAATTATTGCCTACCAGTTAATAGTGTAGAGAGCACAGGTGCTGAAGTGGAAGAGAGATAGGAAGCTTAATTCATTTACAACCCTGCTATTGCGTGTTTTTTTGTACAGCAGTGTTGTCGCCCCTCTGGTGTCAAGTAGAGGCATTAATTTGTTTATGCTGTATAGCCATTTATTAGTTCTTTTACTTCGCCATGGGGAAGCAAAATTGATTTTTTAAAATTGTGTTCATGCTGGTAAAAACAAATTTTAAACACGTAAGCAAATAATTGTGCAGTATTCTATTGAGCAAAACACTTGGCATAAAATAACACAATAGCTGAACGCGGCATGAGTTCAATGCTTAGCACAGAAATTTAATGTTTATTATGTTTTCTGTATGTATTCAATACCTTCTAAATATTGAAATTTATATCTTGTTATTTGTAACCCAACGTGGTAAGTACTTGCATCCAATGACTTTGACATGTTAAAGTAATTGGTTAAAATGTCAAAGTAAAAGTAGTGAATTGTATGTTTATTACCATTTTAACTCATTACTTTGCCATCAAAAATTTTCCTGGCTAAACTACCCATTTAACCCTTTATGTTACATTTTGCAAAAACTTTCAAAACTTTACCCAGTAAACATGTATTTTTTGCATTGTGTATTTGAATTCGACTTCGAAAAAGGAATTTGCTAAGGCTTCCGCAGAAAGTTGAAATTTATTGGCTAGAGTTAATTGACATGTATGTACAATGTAATACATTTTTAAATTTACTATTATTTTCTCTAAACAGTTTTCCCGAAAGAAAATAAAAAAGAGAAAAGAAATAATCAAAACTTCAAAACCATCATCATTGTAATAAAATTTTAAAATACACAATAACTAATGTGAGATTTAAACTTTGTAACACTTTACTATCGCAATAAAGAAATAGTGTGTGTGTGTTTTTTTTATAAACTTCCAAATGAAATAACATTGAGCTTTAAATGATGATGTAGTCAGTTTTCTGGCGCAGCAAGGATATAAAAATGTTGTAAATAAATGAATGTACATGTTCATTATTTATATTACGTTGTTAAAAGAAGGGGGAAATATGCGAAATATTTTGTTTTACAATTTAAATGTGTTTTTTACTCACTCCGTTCCTAGAAATGCCACCTCGGAATAAGAGAAAGAGGATATTAATGGTGGCGCGTGTATTAAAAAAAAACATGACAAGTGAATTTGTTTATTTTATGTTCTCAATAAAGTTGGTCATATTTAAGCAAATAGTAAAATTTAAAGGAATGAATTAAATATTTACATCAGCTTTATGACGATTTTTCTATCAGTGTAGTGAGTTCTAACACTTTGTTGTATAATCTGTTAAAAAAAATTATTAACCCTTTTCTTTGATATTTATCAATTTATTATCTGAAAAGTGGAAAACAGGAGTACATAAACGCTAATGAGATTATTGCTTATACTCTGCTTTTGATAATTTAAATTAGCAAATTGAAAACTGCAACTCTAGCCGGTTTTAATAACTCAAGTATTTCCAAACATTACAGCAATTTTTGTAAACCTTTTATAACCAATTTTTTATTTTTATTTTTCGAAAAAGTTATTTATTTGATTCTATTTATTTTCTCTTTCTAGGTGAGTAACAAACAGTATAAATATTCTCTTTAACATGTAAGTAAAGAATAAAACATACATAAACACATTGTAAATATGTAATCTTGAAGTAAATTTTTGAAACTCCCCACCGTGTAAGATTTTATCACTCTTACTTTTCGTTGTTTATTGTTATTAGCAGCGATATAGCGGACTGAAATGTTTTACTAAAATATTTGCCAATCTACAGACTCAACTTGAACGCCAAAACGTAAAATGTGTTCAAGGATTAATTTAGAACTTATTTACAATTAGTACTCGGTATAGGATATCTTGAAAGCCTTATGCTTAAGGTACGAGTATAAGATGTGTTCAGCACTTTTATATAAAACACCAAGCGGAACATTTTCATAGAACATATCAGCGTGCTATGCCGCCGTTAAAGCGGAGTTTTTTCTGCCTATTTTAAAAAAGGGCCAAAAAGACCCATACAACGAAGAGCTAGAGCGTTCATATGTTCTACAAAAGTATTTCTCGTGGTGTTTTTCATAAGTGCTAAACACTTCTTAAACTTTAAACGTAAGGCCTAAACGATTTCCTATGCCGAGTACAAACTGTAATTAAGTAAGAAATTAACCCCTAAAAACATAGTAAGCTTTGAATGATTTCTGGCGTTGAAGTTGAGCCTGGAGCTCGGATGTCTGTGAAGACCTGAAGTGGAATTTTTTGGCAAATATTTTTTTAGCACACGTCAGCCTGCTATATCGCTGCTGAAGGGGAGTTTTTGCCGCTTTTTAAGAAAGGTCCAAAAAGACCCATACAACGAAGAGTTAAAGGGTTAAAATATTCCGCAAAAATTTTTTCGTAGTGTTTGACATAAAAGTGCTGAGCATATCTTATAGCTTAAACATTAGAGTTACAAGATTTCCTCTGCCGATTCACTATAAAAATGTTCGTAAAGGGGGGAATTTAACTTCCCCTAAAATGAATTCCCGTGGCAAACTTTCGAAACGCCAATCATGTATATATGCATATATATATATATATATATATATATATATATATATATATATATATATATATATATATATATATATATATATATATATATATATATATATATATATATATATATATATATATATATATATATATATATATATATATATATATATATATATATATATATATATATATATATATATATATATATATATATATATATATATATATATATATATATATATATATATATATATATATATATATATATATATATATATATATATATATATATATATATATATATATATATATATATATATATATATATATATATATATATATATATATATATATATATATATATATATATATATATATATATATATATATATATATATATATATATATATATATATATATATATATATATATATATATATATATATATATATATATATATATATATATATATATATATATATATATATATATATATATATATATATATATATATATATATATATATATATATATATTTGGTACTCCCTACTAGAATCAGTTGCTAGAATCTAGCCATTTTGTTGTGCAGAGTAATTGAAGCTTTAATCAAATCAGCAAAACTATTTAATTGAATATATTTTTTGTTTTTCAATTAAAGGGGTTAATTGAAGGGGTTAGTATCAAAAAATAGTAGAAGTAACTGAAGCAAAAAATATAGTTTTTAATTAAGGAATTAATTCTTTATAATCTCTGCTTTTTTACAAAGTGAAGTGAATATGCAATTTTGCCCAAAAGGGAAAATGATGCATGCAGCAGACGGGAATATGAAAATATATAAAATTCCCAGTAGTTTCGAAATAGAGAAAGCGAAGTTTCCATATTTGGTAATTCCCTAGTTACTTTTGTGTCTACCTGCTATGGGCAAAGTAATGTAATGGGTGTGTAATGGGTGTGTAATATGGTATTCATTCGGTTAACCATTAATCGGTTAACCGGTTAATTACTACCCGATTAACTGATCGGTTAATTTGAAATTGGCTATTTTCGATCAACGATTAAACCGGTTAATTTCGATTAACGGATTAACCGACGTATTAGAACATATTTTTTGTGTGCTCAATTATTTGTTTCGTCTTATATTAGAGTTACTATGCAAGAAAAAAATCCTGGGAAATCCCGAGGATTTTGTTAAAACGAATTCCGGGAAATTTTGTACAGCAATTTTCGGGAAATTCAATTTAACTTTTATGGATTTTACCTTTTACATTGCTGTTCGTTGTTTTGTTAAACAATCAGTAGTATGAAAATATTTTAGTGAAACCAACGATTACGTCCAATGTTCCCTTTGTACGAAAAGGCCTACATACAAAGGTGGAAGTACTACTGACTTCTGCAACATTTACGTTTTATAGAAGTACTACTGACTTCTGCAACATTTACGACAAGTCCGCAATAAAACCGAAGTTTTATAGAGGTTTCACGTGCGATTCCTACTTCAAACCATCTAAAATATTTTATATGGCTTTTTATCTTTTTTATTCTTTTGTGGAAAAAGTACAACATGAAAAATTATATCAGACATTGAGAAGATAGTTTTACAAAGCCTTAAACAAAGATGGTATCGTAATATTTATCCTTTATTGTAATGCAGTGATATCTAAAAAAATTAAGTGTTTAATTTACTGAAGAAAAAGTGCTCCTTAATGCCTCTTTTATATGTAAAAAATATGGGGAATGTATCTTAATATAAACCGAAATTATAGGCATTAAAGGGCTAATGTCGGCCATATATCTGCTACAATTTGCACTTTTCCAAGTTTAATTTTTTCGAGATTTAAGTAAGTTCCAATAAATGATCGATATGTGCCTGTCAATATCGTTTTTTGTGGTGAAATTTTCCCACAAAAATCATTCCCAGAACAACCGCGAAATCAAAATATTATAATTTTAGGATGTGTTCTGTATTCCGTACATTTTAATTCCGCATGGAATACAGAACATACACGTTTATTTTAGTATGCATTGAATGAGGCAAAAACTATAATATGAATCCTACGTTGTCTTATTATGAATCCTGCGTTGTCATATTTCTATTAGTTACATTAGTAAACAAAACAAAAAAAAAAACACACACACACACAAAATGTACACTTAAAATGAGAATCACTCTTATAGCATTCAATGGCTTTGTGAAGGATATGTACGTTATAAAAGGGCACTAACAAATTCGTCAGCATAAAATCAGTTTTGCGAACTATAGAGTGTGCGAATACCAAACATCATGTTTTGTTTATATATATTCTTCTTTGAATGAATATTAAATAGGACCCCTTGTCGTCTGTTGTAATGTTGTATTCATGATTTTTACTTTCTTGTCACAATATTGTTAAATAAAATTGGAATTGTTATCCTGTTTATATCATTATTATCGTGCATATTTTTGTTTGCTTTTATTAAACTTTGTTTTCCTTCCTGTTCAAATCATGACTCACCTGAAGGTTGATTGAATGTACTTTTTCTTACAACACACTTGTCATATTTTACATTCTTCGTGTATGAGGATAAACATATCGCGTTATTATTTTGAATTTTCTTTATAATTTAGTTTGATGTTATTTTCCTTAAGATATGATTTATATTTTGAAATTAGTTTTATGTCGACGTGTTTTAGGAAAAATATTTATATGGGAAAAAATAAAGAAATATTAGCAGAAATAAGCATATAAGTACACTCTAAAACATTACTTCAAATTTCCGATCATATATTGTCTAAATTTGTGTTGAAAAATTTTCCTTGTCTAAAATTACATCGATTTTGTAGTTATTTTATTAAAGCAAAAACCTTTCAAATTGAACATATTTATTAATATGATTATTTCGAACGTATTTGCTTTGTGAATCTAAATTGATTATTAGGCTAAGGTTCGTAACGTTATATTCAGAAAGAATTGGGCATGATTAATATTCCAAGGAACATCAACTTGATTTTTCAACGTACACAGCAGAACAGAGTAGCGCCACTTTCGGAAGCCGCTACACTTCCATCGTCAGTGCTCACGTGTATTTGCTTATCACCACTTGTCAGGTGGCTCTGTTGAATGTGATTGTAATTCTTATATATACAACTTTTTCGTGAAAATTGAATACGAGAATTAAATCACTCTCAAGCTGATATTAAAGTGCACTTTCCCAGCGTTGCCATTGCCATCGGTTTATTTTTCTTCATTCCCATTTTTCTGATTTTTTTAGTCCAAGTGGAAAAAATGTAACATAAAGTATAAGTAGATACGTCCGACTATCAGTCAGGAGGTCGCGGTTCAAACCTGCACGCAGCCAATCATCGCGTTTTTTTAGTAAAAACATTTTGTTCAAAAATAATGCGTGTGTAATTTTAGGTCGATAATAATCTGTAAAGTGTTTTTACCGACTATTATCGACCTAGTTTTCAACAGAAGTGTTTTAGAGTGTATGTGTGCAATTTTTATAAGATAAAAAACATATTGTACCAAATTGTATAAAGTTATTAAATTTTGTTATTAGTAAATAGTTTTTTGAGAAATTAACTTTTTCAATGATGTGATACTTTTTAAGGAATCAAATGAAACAAAATAAAAGTGAAATATGAATTTTAATCGTTCTCCTCTCTTTCCCCGCACTCAATATATTGATTTTTTGTTGAAAATTTTTTAATTTTACATTTCCAAAAGGAAAAAAGTTTATTATTAATTTTAAACATGTTTCGTATATAAAATTTTTCGCTTACAAAAATCTTATTTAGATTTACCATTGTTTCATATGTATTAATTTTTAACGAACAATTATTAATCGTTGATTTAATATTTTTCACTGTTAAAATAACTGTTGGAATAACAATTTTTATCACGTTAAATTAAAGTTGGATCTACTTTAGTAAATTAATGAAAAATCAACGTTACATTTCACTTGAAATCAATATGACTGTAACTTTAATTTCAAATAAATTGCATGTTAAATCATTAATTAAATCATATTGAATAAAAATAAAGTTCTTGTTATTCATGATGGAATTTCTATTAAAGTATACTTAAAGTATATTTGAGGCTGTTGTGGATCTCTGCTGCTGCCAGCTAACTACAACACGCATTTTTCTGATGCCTACGATAATACACAACACAGATGCCTACGATAATACACAACAGAGAATAACTAATGGCTACATTAAAGTCATGTTGAAACATCTTGTTTGAAGTTTATTGTAAAATTGTGTTGAATTTACAACAAATGCCTAGAAAGCAAAATCATTACCGAAAAATGTAAAATTAACCTTGTTTTTGACGATTTTATTATGAATTTTTAGGCTTCCGTACACCAAGGGTGAAAAGGAATCCTATGAATTTCGCTACGCTGTCCGTCTGTCAGTCACAGGCTTCTATCTCGAGAACGGTAAGAGGTACGGGCCTGAAATTTTCACAGAATATGTGTAACTATGGCTGCTACATGATATAGGCAAATCCTGCGTGACGAGCGCGACGACATTCGTACGCGTTTTCACATTAAAATATACACATTTTTTGGTCTTTCAAAAACAGATACCTTCAACTTATGCATAGTGTTTAGTGGGATTTAATTGTACTTTCGAATGGCATACAATATTTCGAAATAATTGCTGTAACCCACATTTTTTGTTTATTGCTGTTCTGGTGTTACATACATGTAAGGAATATGTATAACACCAGAATAGCAACAAACCAAAAATGAGCGTTACACCACTTTTGCCCTGATGAATCACAAGGTTTGTTACGAACGCTACAAAAAGTGGAAGTAACTTTAAAAATTGAAGTGTGTTTTCCTATTTTCTAGCGAATTTTGCACAATAAAGCACACAAAATCAAATTTATAAAAGAAAGAATAATATAAGAGAATTTTAAAATAACATTTACAACCAACAACAAAAAATGTTGTCGTGTTTTATCAAAAGCCGTGAACGCTTTGTGACGCACGCTACGTGACGAACGCTACATTTTTTCTTAATAGCTATAGCTTTTCAATTGTACAATTTGCAACAAAAATGTGTTTAGTGGCGTTGTAGATAATATTATTATCGAAAGATTTAAAACAATTTTCATATTCCTTATAGTTTCCGAGAGAATCTAAAAAAATAGTCACTCCCTTATTTTCAAGATGGAAGGCGGGCGTTCCCGACCACCTCCGCCTTCGGAAATTCAAACTTAAACTTACCAGCACATGTGTAACTAAACATATAAAAAATAGCATCCTATATGAAATGCAAGGTTGGGTTATATTTCGTTTTGTTTTTTCATTTAATTTTATTTTTAAAGTTTTTTTTATTTTTTTTTAATTTCATTTTGTTTTGGCGCTTTTTTAATTTTGTACATTTTTTTAAATTTTTTGGCAATTTTTCTTTTTTTTAATTTTTTTGTTGTTTTTTTGCGATTTTTTGTTTTTGCCGTTTTTTGCTTTCAGGTTTTTTTTTCGCTTTTTGATGATACTTTTAGTTTTAGGGACTTATTATAGTTTGGCGCTTTTTTCAGTCTTAGCGATTTTTTCGGTTTTGGGGATTTTCCTCGGTTTTTGATGATTTTTTTTTAGTATAACCAATTTTTTTGTTTTGACACTTTTTTTTCGTTTTTGCAATTTTGCATATGGCGATTTTTTTAATATTTGCGGTTTTTTAGCCTTTTTTTCGTTTTGATGCTTTTTTTATTTTAGGCGAATTTTTTTTCGTTTTTTGACGATATTTTTAGTTTTAGCGATTTTTTATGGTCTAGTGTTTTTTTCGTTTTTACTTTTTCGTTTTTTTTAGATTTTTGGCGATCTTTTTAGTTTTGATGATTTTTGCGTTTTATCGATTTTTTGATGATTCGTTTCCTTTAAGCGCTTTTTCCTTTTTTTTTTATCGATTTTTCCTTTTAAAATTTTTTAGTTTTGGAATTTTAATTCTAGAGTTTTTTTTTCAATTTCAAGAATTTGCCTCTTACGGTTTCCAAGATATAGAAAATTGTCAAAATTATACAGTGAAAATTACATTAACTGATAGAACACCCTTTAATTTTTATTGTCTTAAATATCAGTGTTAATTGGTGTTGTATATTCTACAGACTACAACAATTAACACAAACTTTTAAAATTTTGATTGTCTATATATAAGTTTCTGTATATTAGATTAGTATTTCAATACTTTTCGTTGCACCCTTTCATTTTTAATTGCTATTGTAGCGTCCAAAGTTTTACATATTTTGTGAAAAATTTTAGGTCCGTACCTCTTACGGTTCTCCAGAAAACAGCCTGTGACAGACAGACGGACAGACCGACAGACAGACAGACAGACAGCGTAGCGAAAACAGTAGGATGCCCTTACACTTTTGGTGTACGAAACCCTAAAAACGCCAGAACTAAAAAAATCCAATTAAAATAATGGCCAAAACGAAGAGAAATCGGAAAAATTAAAAAAAGTGATGAAACGAAAAAACACCCAAACGAAACAACAACCAAAAAGAAAAAAAAAACGATAAAACTTAAAAATAATCCAAAAAACCAAAACGAAAAAAATCGTTGAAACGAAAAAATCACCAAAACGACAAAAATTGCAAAAAAACAACCCAAAAATTAAAAAAGTCACAAGAAAGCGAAAAAATTCAAAATTAAAAAAATCGCAAAAACAAAACAAAAACCAAAAAACCCCAAAAATAAAAAACCAAAACGAAACGAAAAAATCATCAAAATGAAAGAGCGCTAAAACAAAAAGACACCAAATAACCAAAATCGCCAAAAATTAAAAAAAAAATGGAAAAAATCTATAAAACAAAAAACCTATAAAACGAAAAACCCTTAAACGCTAAAATTAAGAGAAATAAACAAAAATCGCCAAAAACGCAAAAATGGATATGTGCACGGAACCCTTCGTTTGCTAGTCAAAGTCACAGTTTACTGAATTTATTTCATATATTTTTGTTTGATTTTACATATATTTTTGTATGACATTTCAACCCGCTATGTGACTGTTTTTGCGTCTTTGTCAAGAAAGGGATGAAAAAACGCTTACGGTATGCCATTAGTTGTGAAATATGGCTCATTTTATTTGTAACATACACTCTAAAACACTTTTGTTGAAAATTAGGTCGATAATAGTCGGCAACACTTTACAGATTATTATCGACCTAAAATTACACACGCATTATTTTTCAAAAAATGTTTTTACCAAAAAAACGATTGGCTGCGTGCAGGTTTGAACCGCGACCTCCTGACTGACAGTCTGACGTATCTACCATTCAGCCATAGCCGTATTATACTTCATGTTACATTTTTCCACTAGGACTAAATATGTTTAATTTGAAAGGGTTTTTCTTTAATAAAATAACTACAAAATCTATGTAATTTTAGACAAGGAGAAAATTTTCAACACAAATTTAGACAATATATGATCGTAAATTTGAATTCATATTTTAGAGTGTATGTAGCAGGTATATAATGTAAGAATAAAATTGAAGAATTTATTCATTTTAGATTTCTTATGAATTTTTAAAAGAAAAAATTTTCTTGTGAAAATCTGTTTGGTTGTCAAAACTTTCTTAATATCTCCAAAACTATTAGGTTTGCCAAGAAATTTATAATAACATAATTTGAAGATAATTTTATTCCCAATAAGGTATTTTATTTAATATAATCGAACGGCTAACTTTCGAGTTATAGAAAACTGTGTGGTGCAGCATCCTTAATTTTCTACATAACTGTACATCTCGAGAATCAGAGTCAATACAGAAAAGTAATTTATAGGTCCATATTGAAGATCAGAGCCATGTACATTAAGGTGTGATGGAAAACAAAATTGCACCAGCCACCGCCTAGAATGAAAGATATGTCAATGACATTTCTAAGACAGTAAAATTTTTTCCCTTCTAAAATTTTGTTTATCTAGCTTTTAATATACCCACTTTTATTCCACCCCTTAAAATTAAGTCTCTTTTTTCTTTTCCAACTAAAAACTTATATACTTTAGACTGGGTCGATCCCAATACAAAACAGAAAAATTGGCACCAGTCAAAAGGATTCGAGTTCGCTAAGTGTCGCCCAGAATTTAATGTGTTGATTAAGAACCCACTTGACGAAAAAATTAAGCCGCATTTAAGCCATAAGCAACTATACTATATGATGAGATCGGACTTAAAATGACGGCGCTATATATAAAAAAGAAAAAAGTGTTGTTTTTTTTGGTGTGGGAAAAATTTTTTTCCTGTTCTAGAAATGTTACAGATGTTTCTTTCTTTCTAGAGGGTGATGGGAACAACTTTTTTTTTGTATTGGGAGCCGACCTGGTCTAATGTAAGTACGAGTATGTCCAAATTGCCTGAGCAAACCCAGGCTACAAGAACAAACTTAATTTTGTTGGTTAATTGTATTAAAAATGCAAAATTGCTCATGCAACTGCATGATGTCTTTTAAAGTCTTTAACGTGAAGCGCATTCTTTTAGTTTATTGAAAAAGATTATTATTTTTCTTATATTATTTTCCTTCGAGTCTTAATAATATTGATAATAAAACTTTATTGTCAAATGCCGACTACATTTTGTTATTTTTTTATTATTTATGTGAACGAGTTATTCTTCTTTAACGAGAGTATTCTATTTCTTAAGCGGATAAAATTCATCAAAAAGATATAAAACATTAAATTGCACACACAAACACACGCATTAGTTGGAATTATTATTATCCTTTCATTTACAGGATTTTATCACCATGGAATAATTTTTATATGTATATTTTCGGTTGAGTCTTTGTACTGTCCGGACAACTGGTGAGCCATGTTTCCCACAGTGGTTTGTATCGAACCTGTGGCTTAGTGAATACCTAGAATATTTTCAATATTTTGGAATACATTAGCTCTCACCATAGCCCAGGGGTGTGGTAAACTCATATTATCTTTCCCACCCTGGTTATTAGGTTGACTTACCGACAAAATTCATGAATTTTATGTGTAGAATCATTTAAGTGTTTTTGTTTGTTTTAATTTTTCACTTTAAAGCTACGATGCGTATTGAATTGTTAAAAATTTAAATTCCACATTGGAATTAGTTCCTTCTTAATGACACGAGTAATTGATGACAGCACTTTATTGTTAGGCACATGCCTGCCTTGTCTAAAATTACATCGATTTTGTAGTTATTTTATTAAAGAAAAGACCTTTCAAATTATATATTGTCTAAATTTGTGTTGAAAATTTCTCCTTGTCTAAAATTACATCGATTTTGTAGATATTTTATTAAAGAAAAAACCTTTCAAATTAAACATATTTAGTCCAAGTGGAAAAAATGTAACATAAAGTATAACACGGCTGTGGCTGAATGGTAGATACGTCAGACTATCAGTCAGGAGGTCGCGGTTCAAACATGCACGCAGCCAATCGCTTTTTTAGTCAAAACATTTTGTTGAAAAATAATGCGTGTGTAATTTTTGGTCGATAATAATGTGTAAAGTGTTGCCTACTATTATCGACCTAATTTTCAACAAAAATGTTTTAGAGTGTAAATGTTCCCACCTTATAACTTAAGCGTAAGACTTACAAGATTTCCTATGTCGACTACAAATTGTGGCACGCCATTAACCCTTTGACACATTTTAAGTTTTGAATGATTTAGGGTTCAAATCAAATCTGGAGCTTTGGTGTCTTTGAAGACTTCAGTAGAATTTTATGGCGAATATTGTTTTATAACATTTCTGCCCGCTATATCGCCGCTGAAGGGGAGTTTTTTGCCCTTTTTTAAGAAAGAGACAAAAAGAGCCATAACACGAATAGTTAGAGTTGTAAAATATTCTAAAAAATTTTCCTCGTGGTTTTTCCAAAAAAGTGCTGAACAAGTGTTATGCCAGAATCGTTAGATGTAGAGAACATCGGCCCTGGAGGGTAGTTTTTGCCTGTTATGCAAAAAGGGTACAAAAAGACCTAACCGCGATGAGTTAGAGGGTTAAAATGTTCTACAAAAATGTTCCTCCTGAACATTTTTGAACACATCTTATACCTCAAACGTAACGCTTACAACATTTCCTATACCAAGTCAGTATAACTATTTTTAAAAGGGGAAATTTAAGTCCCCCTAAAATGAGTCTCCTCTACAAGAATTATATCAGAATAATTTAAACGTGATTAAAATTAAATTTTTTTGTTGTATTTTACAATTCCTTCTCAAGCTGTGATAAAAAGAACAAATTTAGAAAACTTGTAAATAGAACTTCAATTTCTACTATTTTTGTAATAACTTTGTCATATAAATCTTGTTGTATAGCAGAGACGAGCGATATTTCAGTACCTGTGATTTAATCACTTACTGAAAAATCACGATTCACAGTTGTGACAAAATTTGTCAAGTAACTGCTATGTACTTGCAAAATTTGTCCTTTTCTATTTGTTACATACAGAAAATGATGATATTCACTGTTTGTGTGGGTATTAACGATTTTTATTTATTTCTTTTTAAAATTCAAATTATACTTTTTAAGGCGTATTTAAATCTGCCATGGTATATTAAAGAACAACGTTTTTGTTGTAGAGATACATGTGTGTTTTGATAATTACATTGCTATAACAGAAGTGAAAACAGTGATCACAGTCACAGTTTTAAGTAACAGTGATTTTTAAATCACGTTCACTGTTAGCGATGTTCTTTAAAAATCACGGGATCGCTCATCTCTATTGTATAGTGTTATCAAAAATTTCTATGATATAAAATAAGAATTTTTCAGCTGGCCATTAATTAAATTTGTCTCTATCTTTCATCCTTACATTAATATTGCTATTGTGAATGCAAATAAATTAGTTATTCACGTGCTTGTTGCTTCGTTTTCATTTTATAAATATTTAAATCTTTTCCAATTATATCCTAACCCATTATCATTTTGCTGATTTGATGTAAAAAAAAAATAGCCTTGTTGTTGTTTAAATTTATTTAAAATGGCCATTAAAACTTTTGCCCTTTTTGCAATGTTTTATTAATGAGTTTTTAAGTAGAGGCAAGGCAAATATTTGTTACTATTAATGGGAGTAATTACACAATATTTTTTTTTGTGAAATCTATACATATTCAAAAAATAAAAATAAAATAAAATTATTAATATCACATTTACTCTCAAATGTACTGAAATTTGAAAACAATTTGATGGAATGATAAATGATGACTATTTAATTTGTCATAAAGCGCTGAGAAAATATTTCAAATTCTTTAGCTACGAGGTAGGTTAGAAAATGGCCCAAGAAAGCAGGGACATTTTCAATTCCTTAGTATTCTTGTGTTCAGTCTGTTCATAGAATCTGTTCGAAACTTAAAACAAATCGTTTATAATTATTGATTGGAAGATGGAAAAAATATATTCCAGCCACTTGAAGTCGAAATTAAAGGGTTTCTAAACTCCAATTCATGAGCACTTAATTGCAACGTAAAAATTTCATTACCTGTTGGAACACCCTTTACTGCTTATCTTTTATTGGCTTTAGGTATTTTTTTTTACTATAGTCCCTATTATAATACACCACCTTTAAAAATGACAAGTGCTGAACTACTACGATTCAGAGCATACTCCTCAATGTATACATTTCATAACATGCTGGGAAACCCTTTAATTTTGAGTTTAGGACCCTATTATGATTCACAACTAAATTGATAGTTGAGTCGTAGTTGTCAAATTCTTATTATGGAATACAACTTCATCAAAGCAGTTTTTTTTTCAGTTGTGTTTTGGTTTTTATTTCGACTATTGTGTTACTTTTAATTACTTTTAAAATGGTACTTTTAGGCGCCAATATATCCCATTTGTCAACCCATATCGTTGCCATATCCATAAAATATAAAATCTCAAGAAAAAATAGTGAGGCCAAAACTAAAAATATTTAAAATATTTTGTGATGGCTACTATGGTTTAAAAAAACAGAGAGTATAGACAAGAACTTTTTGCGAACATTTTTTCGAAGACAACTAAAATTAGTTGTGAATCATAATACAAAAAAATGGCTGAGTTGGGTCGTAGCATTGACAACTCAACCTAGTTGAGTTGTGAATCATAATAGGGGCCTAAGTTTGCCTTCTAGTATTATTATAGGTAGTTCCTATTAGTATAAAAATTTCAACTGTTTAAATATTATGAATCACAACATACGGCTTAATATGCAAATTTCATAACTCTTTGGGACAGCCTTTAATTTTTAGTTTTATTTCATTTTTAGGATTTGCTATTTCAGTCTGCATAATGGAACGCTAACCGTAAACATTAAAGTGTCTACCTATTAAAGCTCACAATATACAGATCAATTACTGTATTATGTTACAAGCTTTATGGACGGACCCCCTTTAATTTTTGGTTCTCATTTATCTTTGCTATTTGTTGTTGTTGCGGTTTACGGGACAGAAGTTCTCAGCAGGCGGACAGATGGATATCGCAACACAGTAGGCTTCCTTTGTCACTCTTTTGGCACGCAACCTTAAAAGCTACTTGTTTTAACTCACGGAAAAAATTTCACCTTCCAAGTCAGTGCATCAACTTCCAGGGAATCTTGAGCAAACTAAACTTAAAATACTTATGAATCCAAATTGATTATTAGGCTAAGGTTCGTAACGTTATATTCAGAAAGAATTGGGCTTGATTGATATTCCAAGGAACAAGGGAAAAATTAACATCAACTTAATTTTTCAACGTACACAGCAGAACAGAGAAGCGCCACTTTCGGAAGCCGCTACACTTCCATCGTCAGTGCTCATGTGTATTTGCTTAGCACCACTTGTCATGGCTCTGTTGAATGTGACTTTAATTCTTATATACAACTTTTTCGTGAAAATTGAATACGAGAATTAAATCACTCTCAAGCTGATATTAAAATGCACTTTCCCAGCGTTGCCATCGGTTTATTTTTCTTCATTCCCATTTTTTTGATTTTTGTTCTACGCAAGACAAACTTTTTTGGTTTGATTTTATACTTAAGTATACTATATGAACATGTAAACATGTGAGAAGCTCAAGCCAGTAGCTAATTGTTTATTAATATGATTATTTCGAACGTATTTGCTTTGTGAATCCAAATTGATTATTAGGCTAAGTTTCGTAACGTTATATTCAGAAAGAATTGGGCTTGATTAATATTCCAAGGAACAAGGGAAAAATCAGAAAAATGGGAATGAAGAAAAATAAACCGATGGCAACGCTGGGAAATTGCAGTGTACACATGTGCACTGATGATGGAAGGCTTCCGCAAACATCATTGTTATGTCTTGCTGTATACGTTAAAAGCTAAATTGGTTTTATTTTTTCCTTGGAAATATTGATCCTGCCTAATTCTTTCTGAACATAGCGTTACGAATCTGATAATCAATTTGGAGTAAAATACTTCTATCAATTTTGATATACACCAAATGAGAATTCTTTCATAAACTACTACTAATATACATAATTTCATAAAAAGACGAAATTACAAAATTCCTGATACCTCGGAAGCAACCAAAAAGTAATTCCTTCTAAGTTTTTGCAAAAATCTAGTAGCCTTCTCTCGTATAAATTTAAATATTCAATTAAAAAAAGTCAAAGCTGATTTGTATTTAATTTAATATTTTAAAAACAATTTCGTTACAACCTCGCAGCGAATATAAACAGGACATAAATTGTGAAACGGATATGCCTGCATGTGAAAAGTTTATTAAAAAACAATTACTTTTTCTTGTTTGGTTGCAAATCGTAATTGCGTATATGCGATTACCAAGTTAGCCCTTAAGCAAAAGACGGACACAAAATATCATTTCATATTATTCGGCTGAATCCCATACAGATTTGACATTTTTAAACTGTATTTAAATTGAAAAGGAATATTATTAAATGAATAAAAAGGTAATTTAATTTACAATTTAATAACAGCTTCGTATTCTGTTTGTGACTACTGTAAGAGAATGACAAGAAAATCTTGTATTGTATTAAATTAAATATTTATACATATTTATATCAAAAAAAAGATCACATTACTGCTAATTAAATACATACTATCATTCTTCATTTTCTTGGTATGGCAGATGTCACACCCTGTTGATATATCTCAATTGTTTTTTGATATAGTTTAGCACATTGTTATCAAACTTAGTCACGCAAAGTTTTAACATCCTGTCACTTATCGTTTTTTATAGATAATAAATATTTAATTTGTATTAAGTGCCACGCCCATATTTAATTTCCATTGCTTTAAAGTCACAAAACATAAATGTTCATCTACGCAACCAACATTCCGAGCAAATACATGGAATTGACGAGTGTTTGCGAATAACACTGTAAAACACAAAAAAAATTACACGGTTGTAAAGACTGATTATGGCAGAGGGCACCAGAGGGCGTATTGAAAGTTTACATCTTGGATTAATTTTAGGGAGAGTTAAAGACCCTCGCCCGACAGCGCTTTGTCCCCATATAGTGAATCGGGAAAACTAGAGTAGCTATCGAAGAAAGATGAAATTTCATATACTGATACTTAATGACTAAACTAAGAAAAATTTGAAGTTTGAGACAAATCGGTGCAAGGACATGCCTACCTCCCATACATCCTGAATTTTAAAAATTTTTAATTTTAGCTTCAGTTATTATCAGAATGTGGGAATTTATGGTATCTGACTCTAAAATTTTGCATTCTAGAGCTGTTTTTAATTTTGTTTCATTCGGTGCAAGAACATGACTACCTCCCATATGGGCATTTCCATATCAGCGTACGTGAGATTTGTATACCTACAAAGTGAAATAGGTTTTGCAAAAATAGAATAAAATGAAAAATTTCTGTCGTTATGTTCTATTCAGAGGGAACTATATATAAAAAACAATTTATAACATTTGGAACACTGTTGTTCAAAATATCGAGGGAAATAAAGGCATAACGTATGTGACATAAGAAGTGATGTTAAGGTGCATGTAAAAATATGCGGAAATCTGCGAATTGTGAAGTTTTTTTTAAGCCAACTACTTTTCCTTTACTATCCGTAAATTTGAAATAAAAAACGTTTGAATGATTTTATAAGGAACAAAATTTAATAACGTACGTGACATAGCGTACGTGATAGAGTTTTCTCTATAGTATTCTTAAGTAATGAAATATATGTTCTGTAAATATGTATATGTAAAGAACAACTTAAAAAAAATGAAAAATATGTATTTGGTGATAATAGACTAAAAGCAATCAAAATTCAAATTCATTTCATTCTTCACACTATGTACTTGGGCGCTGAGTTTACGGCGCCACCTTAGCCTACTACATAATACTAATACTAATTAATTTACAATTTTTTGCTTCGGGAATCATTTATATGCTGACTACTTGATACGAAAACGTATTAAAGTTTTTTTTTATTTTTGAAATTTGATGGCAATTTTGCTGTTTTTCATTTGCATTTGGTTGCATTTGTAGTACTACAGTTAGCGTACGTGACGAACTTTAAATGCTTATAAAATTTTTATTACACCAAATTGCAACAAAAAAAAATAATGTCGTTCAATATTTGTTTGCGACAAATATCTTACTTTAAACTTTTATTTGGAAACAGTTCCGACCGGTCAAATTCAAATGACGTAGACAAATAATGTTTTTGCACTATGTACGTGACATTAGAACAGCGTCTAAAGAAAATAAAAAATATACAGCTAATCGAACTCTATCTTTTATCTTTCCTAACGAACATTGTTCTTTTATGTTGGAACATTAATTTTAAAGTATAATTGCAATGTTACAAATAACTGAATTTAGTCGCTAGAAAAGCGAAAATAGTTTATTGCAATTTCTTAAAATTAGTCAAAGAGATATTCAGTTTAAGCTGTTATTTTTGATATTTAAAAATTGTAGTAAGGCACATATAAATATCTCTGTATAGTAAAATTTGATTGTATTTTTCATCTTTACCATATCTTAAAAAAAGTTTTTAAGGTTTTAATTTTTTCAGTCGTGGTTGTCATTTTCATGGAAATGCCCATGTATAATTTTTCCCTAAAACTAAGTTTTAGTTACATTAACGACTAGAATACACTAAAAATTTGTAAATGTTTCTAAAAGTATGTGTCTTAGCTCTGTTGTGAATTTTGTTTCATTCGGTGCAAGGACATGACTACCTCCCATATATCCTTTTTCTCAAAAACTAAATTTTAGCTGCATTTATAAATCGAATGCACTTAAAATTAGTATATATTTCTAAAATTATGCGATTTAGCTCTGTTGTAAATTCTGTTATATTCGGTGCAAGGACATGACTACCTCCCATATATCCTTTTTCTCAAAAACTAAATTTTAGCTGCATTTATAAATCGAATGCACTTAAAATTTGTATATATTTCTAAAATTATGCGATTTAGCTCTGTTGTAAATTCTGTTATATTCGGTGCAAGGACACTAATACCTCCCATATATCCTTTTTCGCAAAAACAGTTTTAGCTGCATATATGATTAGGACTAGCAACCGGTTCGAGTTTCGAAGGTTTATATGAAACGGACCGGTAACTTTTACATGCCGTTGTCATTGAAGAGAATCAATTGACATAACTACGATACTCAGTGATAGGTTCTAGATCCAAACATAAGGTACTTGTCCTGTCTTGCGTTCTTTGACACTAGTAAAATTACTCTGCTTTAAACAAATAATTTTTCGTTGAAAAAAAAAACTGATTGTACAGTGTAGGTATTTTACTAACATTTTTGTTCTAGTTTTGTGGTATGTTCTCTTTTCACCGGCCACGTCTCTGGACCCATTTTGTACCATTCACACTTTCGCTAGTCACAGGATGAGTACATTTAAGACAATTATTATAAGATTTCCAGCAGGGTCCCTTACGAATTTATGTTTTTATATTAAAAATTTATAATTGAATATTTACTTAAGAAAGGTTCATAACTATTTTTATTTTAATTAAGTTATGAGCTTAGTCGAACTGTAGGGGCTGATATCCAAAGATATTTAATTATTTTTGGCTTGAGTTTGGTTTTAATTTAATTTTTCAATTAAATTCTATTTTTATTTAGAGATAAATAAGAATCATTTAGAAAAAGAAAATTTTGACTGCGCGGAAGGTTGAACTGACGTTTCGATAGCTGCCGCTAATCTCATCAGAGTTCTTTACAGTTTAGACCACTCGACCAAAGTCGGTGGTTTGCAGTCAAGAGTTGAATATCATCTACTTTTAATCAATTCATACTGTCAGTCTTAGAGCTGTATTTCATTTGATAGTTATTGATATTCACTTTTTTCTTTTGTCTTGTGCTAAGCTTCTTTTTATTATTTCTCTATTCTAGTATGAACTATCATTGATAATTACAAGTATGTACTACTGTGTGTGTGTGTGTGTGAATGTTTATTTTTTCGGTTTATATGAACATGTACATCCTTTTTGCTAGGTGCCTTTTGAGTTTAACAATTAAGTTATGAGTTTACTCGAACTGCATGGGTTTATATCTAAAGAAGTTTAATTATTTTTGGCTTGTGTTCGGTTTTAATTAAATTTTTCAATTAAATTAAAGACTTTGGTCGAGTGGTCTAAGCGGTAAAGAACTCTGATGAGATTAGCGGTAGCTATCGAAACGTCAGTTCAACCCTCCGCGCAGTAAAAAATTTTCTTTGTCTACATGCTTCACATTTATCTCTAAATAAAAATATAATTTAATTGAAAAGTTAAATTAACACCGAACTCAAGCCAAAAATAAATAAATTTCTTTGAATATTTTTATTTTAGTTATAATTTATGATGTCTTTCAAGCTGCATTTTCCAATTTCGTTGATGATAGCCCTGTATCCGAACTAGTATTTAGTGTTTCCATTAAAGCATTGTTATGTTTATAGTATTTCGGAACACTATGGCTTAAAATTTTTGTTATCGAATGGACTATTCTATAAAATTGTAAAACTATGGTTCTTTTATTATTTGTGGTACAAAACAGCTTCCAAAATGTTAACAACTTTAGAAAAAAATCAAAAATTTCAATATTGATTCACAACAACACAGTCATTTTTTATCCGATTAAAGTCAATTGGTCAGATAGGATATAAATTATTGTAATCGAATCAGCCCTTTAAAGAGATGTAGACATCGAAAAACAAAAATATACCGTTATCTGAACAATGCACTATGGCCGAAAATCGAACATTTGCGGCAAAAAATATTTCCCCACAAAGTGGCGTTACTAAGCTTGGTATACAGACTTCCACTGCCACAATACAGAATTAAAAAAAGTGAATTGTTCACATCCCTTTTTTGCAGTGGCGCACCTATTTGCACATAGTTAAAATGGGTCGGCATAAGAAATCTTACGTTTGTGGTATAAAATATGCTAAAAACTTTTATGTAAAACACCACGAGGAATATTTATGTAGAAGATTTTACCCCGCTATATCGCCGCTTAAGGGGAGTTTTGTTGCCCCGTTTTTAAAAAAAGGAAAGATAGGAGCCATACAACGAAGAATTGTAGGGTTAAAATATTCTAAAACTAGTCCCAGTTGAGTGATTCCACGTAAAACGGCCCTATGCAAGGAAAAAATAATTTTCTTATTTTAAATAAAAATCTCTCAATTGATGTTTTTTAGAGCATTACAATTATAGAAAAAATAAAAAAATACATATAGATAATATTTTTTAAGCAATTTGAGGCACTTTTAAATGATCATCCACGAAACATTTTGCTCTCCCCCTTTGTATGTTTAATATTTATTTCAGATTTTCTTTTCTTCCCTTTCTCATTATTAATAACAACCCTTATCTCTGAAAAGAATATACTTTTTTCGCTTTTTATTGAATTTAAAAAAAATACTCAGCTAGAGTATTCTGCTGTCTATAATACAACAGATAGCAAATAATTTAATGTGTTATTATTTTCTTATGATCTATTTTTATAATATTTATATTAATGAAATCAATAAAAAGTTTTATTTCTTCGAATTTTTTCAATTTTCGTATTATGTCACACCCGTCAGGCACACCCGTCACATTTTAAAAATCGTTTTTTTTTGTTAAGAAAACTGATTTTTTGCCAAACAGTAAAGACGTGATACAGCTAAAAACACTTTGAACAGACAGCTATACCAAAATTATTGTGTGCGTTATAGTAAAAATTTTACAGAATTTATGCTGAAAGTCATAATTCTTTAAAACTAAGATTTGTAAGGTCACACCCGTCGCAGCTTTCTGACGACCATTCTGAGCAGGAATCGTGTTCTTTCAGTGTCTACACGTTATTCAACGACTTTAAGCTTAATGGCTTTGCGAGTCGCAACCTTTTTTAAGAAAAAATTTTATATTCTTTATTTATAACAAAAAATATGTGTAAAGTGGTCACACCCGGCTTAACGGAATTACTCAGTTGTAAACTTTCAAAATGCCGATACACGTATATATTTTTCGGTACCATTTACCAGAATCAGCCCGTTAGAACCTTGTAATTTAAAAAAAAATTGATTTTGTTGTACAGTGTAATTTGAAATAAACTCTTAACGAATTATGTTTTTTTTTAACATAATTTTAAAAATATAGTTATCTCAACAAAAATATTTTGCCGCTTGCAGTAAGTTTTAAATAATGGTTAGATGCTCAATTGTGAAATCGCCACTTGTCAAGATTTTTTCTTAAATGGCCATAAACTTTTTTAAATTTTAAGTATTAAACAGCCCTGCTGCCCTGCCTTAAAAAAGTATTGGGAAATGTTTTTAAAATCAAATTATATGTTCATAAGTATGCTAAAACTTTTTTTAAAGATACATGAGTTCATACATATTTACATATACGAGTATATTTTATGATTCTATTGAAAACCATTTTTGCTCTGAAGTACTTTGTAAAACCTCAATATAATTTTTACTTTTATCTTTATGGGAAAGTCAGCTTATACATACGTTTAGCTTTTATCTTTTAACAAGTTGTGCTAAAATGTATTTTATATGTTTCTTTCTATTATGTTTTCTTTTTATATTTGTTGTCTAATCTAACGACATGAGAACACGTACTCGACGATACCTCTGCACACTGCAGATGGAAATTATTACCACACTACGCTTTAAAAGTAAATATTACGGACTTTAGTGCTATAATTTCGTATACTCCTTCGAGTCCTCTGTTACTCTGTACAACAAAATAATTTTGTTACAAGGTACTAACGACTGATTCTGGTAGAGGGCACCAACAAATACATATATATAAGTGTGTCGACGTTTTGAAATCCTACATCTAAGATTTATTTTATTATTTATTCGCTATAGGAAATTTTGTAAGGCGTACGTTTGAGGTATAAGATTTGTTCAGTACTGTTACTGTAAAACACCACGAGGAAAAAGTTTGTGAAACATTTCAATATTCTAAATATTCCTTGTGTTGTTTTACATAAAAGCGCTGAACAGATCTTATATCGTAAACATAGGGCTTGCAAGATTTCCTATGCCGAGTTCTAATTGCGAATAAGTATGCAATTAACCTTTAAACAGGTTTTGTGTTTTGACTGATTTCTGGCGTTCAAATTAAGTCTGAAGCTTAGGTATCTTTGAAGATTTATGGCAGATTTTTATGGCAGTCCGCTATATTGCCGCTGAAGGGAAGTTTTTGGTCCCTTTTTAAAGAAAGGGACAAATAGACTCTTGCAACCAAGAGCTAGAGGGTTAAATTTTTCTACAAAAATGTTTCCGGTAATGTTTTGCACAAAACTGCTGAACACATCATGTTCCATCAAAAGCAAGGCTGACAAGATTTCCGATACCGAGTCTTTATAACTATGTGCAAAAGGCTTGCAATTTTAGCTCCACTTAAATGAGTCTCATATGTAAACTTTCAAAACGACGATATGTACTATATTTTTTTGTGTGCTCTCTGCTGGAATCCGTTGTAAGAACCATGTAATTTTTTTTTTAGTTCAAAAGTGTTGTTTATAATTTTTTAACTGACTTCAAAAAAAGGAGAAAGGTTATCAATTCGTCATGTATTTTCTTTTTTTTTATGTATATTGCCTCAAAACTTTGCCACTTATAAACCGATTTCAGATTTTTTTTCTCTATTCAAAAGTATGTACATCGAGATTGGTCCCGTTGAAAAGTGGGCTGGTCACGCCCATACAAAGTAAATACACATTCGTTTTCAACTACTTCTACTCAACCGATTCTTATGAAACTTTACACACACATTAAGCTTCTGTTTAAATGCTACATCAGAATGAAAAAGTGGGCTGTGCCACGCCCATGCAAAGTAAATATTATTTTTCAACAACTTCTACTTAACCGATTCTTATGAAACTTTGCATACAGCTTTAGTTATCGTTATAATACAATATTATGTTTAGAAAAGTGGGAAGTGCCACGGCCCTGAAAAGTAAATTAGCATTTTAACTACTTCTACTTAGCTGATTCTTATGAAACTTTGCATGCCCATTAAGTTATCGTTACAATACAACATTACGGTTACAAAAGTGGGCAGAAAAGTAGATATTAATTTTAACTACTTCTACTTATCCGATTCTTATGAAACTTCGCACACACAATTAATTCTCGTAAAAGTACATGATGATAAAATATGAGGGCGGTGCCACACCTATTTTGTAGTCGGTTTTTTTTGCAAGTATCATTATAATTTAAATTCTGTGTAATTTTAAAAAATTTTGATTTTGTCCCATTTTTCGGGGAAAAAAATGTCTAATACCGAAATTCAACAATTGCCCTTCTTAAAAATTAAAGTTTTCAAAACTTATGCATATTCTGAATATAACCTCTGCTGTTCTGAAATATACGACACCATGGCCGTCGACCGCATTGGACAAAGTTTCTTTTTTCTAAACTTCGGTATTGACCCACTTTCGATTTTAAGAAAATGTGTAGCTACAGAATTTCAAGATTTGCGTTTCTTCAAATTTCCATTTTTCCGAATCTATACAGATTCTGAATACAAGCACTTCTCGTCTGAAATCTACAATTCCCTGGTCGCCGGGCGCAGTAGTTTAAGTTTTTTCTAAACTTCTATTTTGACTCATTTATCGATTATCAAAAGATTTCCAATACGAAAATTCAATATTTCCTTTTTTTTTTAAATTCGATTTTTCAAATTCTATACTGATTCTGAATACATATAGCCTTTGCAGTTCTGAAATCTACGATACCTTGGTCAACAGCCACAGTAGTCCAAGTTTTTCTTACACCTCGATTTTGAGGCATTTATTGATTTCTAAAAAATGTCTGACTACGGAATTTTAAGATTTACTTTTTTCCAAAATTAGATTCAACAAATCATATACTGATTCTCAATATAACTTCTGAAATCTACGATTCCTTGGTGGACGGCCACAGTGATCCAAGTTTTTTTATAAACGTCGATCTTGACCCATTTTTTTATTTTCAAAAATTTCTAACTAGAAAAATTCAAGATTTGTCTTTTTTTTAATTGAAAAAAATTATAATTTCTAATATTTTTCAAAAATTTCATGCGTGGAATAATAAGAGAAGCAAATGCAAATATTCTAAAACCGTTATAAATTCAATCTCGTTTTTGGAAAAATTCATAGTTGCTTAATGTGGAAAACCAACCGCATGCATTTTGTATAAAGAGAGGACAACAGTATATTTGTTTTATGTTTTGAACACATAATGGACAGTCTTACACAAAAAAAAAAACTTATGTACATTTATTTATAATATATTTAATTATACTAAAGCAGTTTTCATTTTAAAATTCATGCGTTTATTTTATGAAATATTTTACTATACGAAAAAACAGCATTTGAAATGAGAATCAGCCATATACACTGTGAACATGTGTCGTATGAGTGTTTAGATTTGCTATTTAAAAAACAGAAAAACCAAAAGAATAATAATTTAAAGAAAAACATTTTTGAAGAAATTCTTTAACGTGCAACCACTGCGTATGTATAAAATAAACACGATAAAAGGAAAATTTATTCAAATGTACACGTGCAGATGTAAGGGTTTGCTAATACAAGAATGAGCATGAATTTTAAATAGTAAAACAATGAAAAAATTATAGAAAAATAAACAGAAGCCAGGAAATATATATTAGAGTGGAGCGTTGGTGTATGAAGGAAAAAAAGTCATCCAATAAATTTCGAATACCTCCTATTTATATATACTATTTTTTTAAATTTTTTGCGACACATCTTTTAGCCCTCTACCACGGCTGGAAGCTAGAGAAATTATATGAATTTTATATTAATTTGCTTTATTAATATAGAAATAAAATTTTAATAATTTTTTTAAGGATACACGTAAAAAACATTTTTGTGCGGAATGAAAAAAGTTTAAGATCGAGGAGATCTGACAAAATATAAGAAAGTTATAAGCCATTAAGTGAAAAAGTTAATAAAATTATTTTCAATAACAAAATTTTTTTTAATACAAACTGATTTAAATTAATTTTGTATGGCTGTTTTCGCTTAAGGGCGAATAACTTTCTTATTTTTTGTCAGAATTTAGCAATTGCATCCATCATGTGATCGTCATAATATTATCTTTGAAATAGAGCCCGAAAAAATGTACTTGGTATATTTTTTTTATCTTAATGGAGCAATTTAAAATGATAGTTTTTGGGAGAAGGTCTAAAAATATACTTTTTTAATCTCTTAATGCCTGTAACTCTATACATTTTTTATACGATCGGCACAATCAGTGTATCGAATGAAAGAATAGATACAAGAATTTATTTTATTCAGATGAGCCGTTCTTAGAATTTTTGCTAATAAACGAAAAAACTAAAAAAAGCAACAAAAAAACTTGTTTTTTGCGAATATCAGGGGAACGCGCATTAAGAAAAATAAATGAATATAATTTTCGTGTTCAGCGACCTCAAATTATTTTAGAAAATGTGTGTTTTTTTTTGCAAGATATGACAAAGACTTAGAAGTTCGAAAATTTGCTTCATTATTTTATCTTAAGTTTGTCTGAAATCTGACCTTGTATGTATAAAATAGTGGATATAATGAGTTATAACAGCTATAAAGAATACATAATGTTGCATCATATGATCTTTCACAAATTGATCGATTTGATCTCATATTCAAAATATTGATGCTGCGGTAGAGGGCTAAAAGTAGGTTTAAATATTTTTTTCATTATTTTTCCCATGTATCTAAAAATAAAATGCAACCTTTTTTTGCTATTCGAAATTGAAATTCGCAAAAAAATCTGACGCTCCACCCTAATATACATACATACTCTTAATTTTAAAAGCCCTCTACCAGTATTGCCGATATCTGTATAATTATCCAAAGAAGGGAGAAAATAATTTTTTTAAAAATGTACTTTTTCTTAAGTACTTTTTCTTAAAAAGGTACTTTTTCTTAAAAAGGTACTTTTTCTTAAAAAGGTACTTTTTCTTAAAAAGGTACTTTTTCTTAAAAAGGTACTTTTTCTTAAAAAGGTACTTTTTCTTAAAAAGGTACTTATTCTTAAAATGGTACTTTTTCTTAAAAAGGTACTTTTTCTTAAAAAGAAACTTTTTTTAAAAAAGGTACTTTTTTAAAAAGGTACTTTTTCTTAAAAAGATAGTTTCTCTTAAAAACTTACTTTTTCCTAAAAAGGTAATTGTTCATAAAACGTACTTTTTTTTCTAAAAGGTACTTTTTCCTAACAGGTACTTTTTCTTAAAAGGTACTTTTTCTTAAAAGGAACTTTTTCTTAAAAGGTACTTTTTCTTAAAAGGTACTTTTTCTTAAAAGGTACTTTTTCTTAAAAGGTACTTTTTCTTAAAAGGTACTTTTTCTTGAAAGGTACTTTTTCTTAAAAGGTACTTTTTCTTAAAAGGTACTTTTTCTTAAAAGGTATTTTTTCTTAAAAGGAACTTTTTCTTAAAAGGTACTTTTCCTTAAAAGGTACTTGTTGTTTAAAGGTACTTTTTCTTAAAGGGTACTTTTTCTTAAAAGGTACTTTTTCTTAAAAGGTACTTTTTCTTAAAAGGTACTTTTTCTTAAAAGGTACTTTTTCTTAAAAGGTACTTTTTCTTAAAAGGTACTTTTTCTTAAAAGGTACTTTTTCTTGAAAGGTACTTTTTCTTAAAAGGTACTTTTTCTTAAAAGGTACTTTTTCTTAAAAGGTACTTTTTCTTAAAAGGTACTTTTTCTCAAAAGATACTTTTTCTTAAGAGGTACTTTTTCTTAAAAGGTACTTTTTCTTAAAAGGTACTTTTTCTCAAAAGATACTTTTTCTTAAAAGGTATTTTGCATTTGATATTTTCTGTTTTAAAATTGATTGTGATATTAATTCTACAATCATGAGCGCAGCATACACATCATAAAAAAAAAGATTCACGCACATTTATACTAAAAATCTTAAAGTGAACGTAACAGAAGTGTTATTTGGCAATAAAGAAGAATTCTATTTTAATACTCTAAAAAAATAATATAAATTTTCTATAAAAAGTGCGAAAAATAAAAATATCAAATTGTTTCTAATAAAGTACAAAAAATCTTTTACGATTGCAACTAAAATAGAAAATATATGTATTAACAAATACAGTAGGAAAAACGTAAATAAGGATGTACTTTCTATATGTAGTTCTTACGTGCGAAATGCTTGAATTTAATTCAAATATTGATTTTGTTAAAATAATAATAATAAGAGCAAAATAAGTAAAAGCGTGATGTTCGATCATATTACGAGTATTACATATCCAGTAGCACAGCACCCACGTTTTTTTAAAGCAAAATTAAACGTAATTATTTCAAATGTCTGTAATTTTCTGTAGAACTAATCAATAGAAAATGTTCATTGCAAAATCGTCTCCTTCTTTGCTTCTTTTTTGTCCAGCTCCTAGCAGTAGTTTTCAAGGCATATAAATTTTCTATGATTTCTTACATAAAATTTAAAATTTTAATCAAATTTATAAAGAGCTCATTGTAGCTCACTAATACATGTTCAACTCAAGGTGCAAACAATATTATCGAGCTTATTTTTAATAATTATTTAAAGAAACTGCGACCGTTTGCAGAATGAAGGCTTGTGTACTTGGAATTTTTTAAATAATAACATTTCCTTGATTTTATATCATAATACAATCCAACACAGCGTTTTCACGCGCCATTAACTTTGAAATAAGATGAGAGAAAACGGCGGCAGAATAATGAAAAAAATTTCGATTTTCCTCTTAATCTCATACAAGGGTTAAACGTAATTTCACTTTTCCTATAAGATTTTATTTTATGCAAATGCTCATCGAGTTAACTTTTCCACAATTATCTATTATATTTTTCATTTTTGAACCAAATTTTAATTTATTAATCAATTAAACAGATTTATTCATTTATTTATCAGAGAATTTTAATCAAAAACGACGCTTTTCATTTATTTTAATAAACACTCGCACATGCACTCCAATTTACTTTCATGTACGTGTATTTTTTGACAGCTCATCTTATAAGATCGTCGTTATAAAATTTCTTATAACAACGCTCTCATAAAAATTCTTCTAACATTGAGATAACACTAATTTCAAGTCTACACCAGGAACCGGCAAACACATACTAATACATTTTCCTTGTACGGGTTTTGTTTTTCAACTCCCGCTCTTACAAACTTTTTGTTAGTGTATATCAAGCAGTATCAAGAAACAAGCTATAACCCAACTTGCTTGTTTGAATGTTCATGCCACACTAATTGATTTTATTTACTTTTAGTTAATACGTGTGAGTACATACATGTGAGAGTAAAATAGTAAAAAACTCCATGTGATATGCTTTGCAGGTTCCTGGTCTACACGTAACATAATTCTCTCTGCGATTGAATTTGACAATCTCATCTTAGATATTATGTTACTTGTAGACCTCAAGTAATTAGGAAGTAGCGGATAGCATTTACTTCTGTTTTTATACTCAAATAGAAAAACCATCAATAAGCCATCAATGTAATTTGTCATAAAAACCATGAAAACTGTCTTCGTTTTTAACCCATGACTCTTGTCATTATTACGATGTCACACTTTACACCAGTTACGCATCTTGTCATCAGTGGATGTTTTAACACATTTAATTGTTTCTATTTAAATTTTAATTTTTATATATTAAAATTTTGCTGGTAATTGGCTACACCTCAGGCTCCTCAACGCCTTTACCATCTCAAATACGTCATCATATAAAATATCATAAATAAAACAATCAAATTTGTTTTTAAATGAAAATTTAAAATATTAGAACAATTATACATATATTTAATATATAGTTTTTTCCTCTTGTGTATATTTTGTCTTTTAATAATTTACATATTTATGACATCAAATAGTTGTTGCTGTCATAGCATAGATGACACTTAAAAGCTGACAAAATTCTATGATGACGTTTGTGATTAGATTGATGTCAGTTTTCGCTTTATTGATAACATTTTTCATAACATAAATGTCATACTTATGATGACAAGCCCCCATCAATCCGAAGATGAATTTTTCTATGAGTGTTATATTCTTTGTGTTTATTTTATAATTGCTTTAATTCAATAAATATAAATATGTAAATCAATTTAGTTTGCACACACTTTAACAGAATAATAAAGAGCACAATACAACCGTGCATTACTTCTATTTATCATCATTAATATTAAATTTTATTTATTTTATTTCTGTTAAGCACAAATACGTTATTACCTATACTGATGCACACACCCCCACACACCCACACTCACACTCCCATACAAGCATAGAAGGTGTTAATTTGTATTTGTTATAATTTAATAATTTAAAGAGAAAACGTACAGGCAGTCAGATCTGTGTGAAACAAACCGACAGGATTATATAACAAAATTATATAAATTTTAAATTGTTTCTTTTTTCTTCGTTGTTGTTTTTTGTAACAATATTGACAAATAATGACACATTTGCATAAATATCCTAGCTATAAGATCCAGCAAGTTTGCAGATTTCTGGCCTTCTTGAAGGCCTGCTAGACTTTATTTCTTTATGCAACTAAAATTTTTTCCTGCCATCCAAAGAAGGACTTCTAAAAGGCCTAACATATCTTTTCTTATAGATCCGATACACATTCCAAGCCCTCTTCCCCTAGATTTTTCGACCAATACACATTCCAAACTGCCTTCTTGTGGAAGGGAAGGTGGAAGTAGTATTCTATTTTTTAGATTTTTCGTCCGATACACATTCCAAATTCTCTTCTTTTAGATTTTTCGTTTTTTATAATAAAAAAAATGTACTTTAGAAATAACAAACATATTTATAAACAAGACATAAATTTAAAAAAATCAAAAAATCCGACTGCGTAAAAAAACTAAAAAAAAACAAGTCCAGTGTGCGAGAAAAAGAGAGTTTTAGATCCGCGAACCATTAACCGCGTAGATTTGAAGATTCGATTTTAAATGCTTCCCGTCTGAAAAAGTCGCTGGATTTTTTTTATTGCGACCAACTTTAAACCGTTAAAGATCCTAACCAGTCATTCGAAATTAAAAATCGTAAGAGAAACCTAACGATGATCGTTAAATGCTTGTCGAATGATACCCATTTTGATATTGTTCGCCTACTTTTTAATTTTTTCGTATCCACAAAATGGCGCCTGTTGGCCGCCATATTGAATTTTGGGTACTGTCATATATTTAGTGACACTCCTGGGATTAACACAAATCGATTGACGTAAAAATAATCAAAATCGGCCTACGCGTTTCAAATTTTAAACTAAAAAGTTACTTTGTCTGAAAACATCCATCATTAGCGATTTAATACGCCAACAAGATTGATATAAAAATCAATAAAGAATTACAAACTAATTTATTGTCAATGTTTAAAGGGCCATATTTTCGGAACCAGCTAACATAGTGATAAATAAATCTGATTTTTAAATAAACTGATTTGTCTGCTTTGAAACTGCGTTTAAATTTTTTCAAATTTGATAAATTTTTTTATTTTTCCGCCGCTAGATTGGCTGTTTTTCGCTCTGTGTGATGTTAGGGCATTTAGAATACGTAAATCTATTATCCTCTCCAATCCACATCGAACCATTTTTTTCATATATTTTTAGCTTTACTGCTGAAAATGCTTTAGTGCTGAAAATGTTGATGATTTTCAGCACTAATATAAGCAATTTGTAAAAACAAAAACTATTGCTTCTAAGCGGGTCATCGCGAACAAAAATCATGCATTATAAAAAGGCAATTGCAAATGTTTCCATTCTGTTGTCTCGCTTTCAAAAATGCTTCACGCAAGCACTAATCTTTGCTGTGTAGAGTTTCTTAAAATTTCAAAATGCTTTTAAATTAGGATAGAAAAAGGAGCGTGATGTCAATTTACCCTTCAAAAAATGGTATTGAGCTGTCAAGATAAGTAACGAACTCCAATGGCACTCCAATGTGGTAAATTTCATGTGAAGTTCTTATCTATTTTTATGAGTTTTTATACCAATATTTTCAAACTAAATTTTTAATTCAACACTAAATGCTAAATTCTCTTATCCTGTGTTTCCTTCACATTTTTAACATAGTCCCAAACCAATCTCTTTAAATAATTATGCAAAAGTTAACAAAACACACAACTAACAATGCGGCTTGTTTAAGAAGAATATTAAAACAAAAAGGATTTTTTGTGGTTTTCAATATCTATTTTTATTCGTTTGTGATTTATATTATTTAAGAAAGTGTGAGTTTTGTTGATTAAAATTCGTCTGAATTGAACATTTTTTTTGCTGCTGCCATATGTTACACTATGTGTCGAAAATTTCTGTACAGTTGACCCAACAAATATTTACTTTAATATTCTGGCCAAAGAGGAGGAAACAGAAGGAGAAAGAGCAGCTAAAAAAAAGGAAACTAACTTTCATATACACACAGGACGAAATGAAAAGTTGTGGTTACAAATGAATTCATTTGACATACGTATATGTGTGCACGAGTGGAAATGTATTGGCTTGAAAAAAAAATCATATGTACATATTTTCCACATGGTCACAAGTGGTTACGTTTACACTTTTTTTTACATGTATATTTACATACTTTTCAGTCATACCTTGATTTGTATGCAAATATCCTTGAAAGCGTAAAAAAGCAAATTTTTTTATAGGTTTTTATACCGACAAGTTTTTACATCGACAAGTCACACAGTACAGTGGAAATGGTTGAATAATTTTAATAATAGAAAGAATATTTAAGTGCTTTTAGTGGATGTTTAAAATTTTATGCTTTAAGTGAAATCCTTGAAGGTTTCAACATGTACTACTGCAATAAGATATCCACACTATTACACTAAATATAAACCAAGCATATTAGTTAAGAAGTTCCTATTAAAATTGCAAATTCTTTAAGAAGATAATAAATAATATTGAAATCAGAAAATAGTTAGTTAGTGCTACAAATGACCACATGGTACAATCATGTGGTCATTTGTAGTATGTTGCTGCAGAGGGAGACCGCTAAACTCTTGAAGATCAAAACACAACAGCTATTGCGTGTCTTGTTTATCAATGTAGAGAGAGCATTTGACAGAAAAAATTTCTTATTTACATTTTATTTAACATTTATAGTGCAACACCTTAATGATGATCCCGTCCCACAGTTTCATTTGTTGCTTTGTGTATTGAAGAGTTTCTGCTGCCAAATTGTTTAATTTTTTTTAATTCATTTTTTTATACTATTTTGACATGGGTTCTCTCAAAAGGAATATTCGTTTGATTATGTTCCATAAAAAGTATGTACCAGCACTTTTGCTTAAACCAGCGGCCGTGAAAGCGATCGATATTAAACTCCACTGGTCTATAAAATATATGCACGTTAGAGTAGTCTGAAAACATTAAAATTTGGATATCTTCCAGTGTCATATCCAAATCCATAGGTATTAATAAAAAAACTATGCCCTTTTCTACTTTTTTGTCTCATAACTTAATACATATATACTACCCAGTAAACAAATTGCTTCCAATAAAGCAGGTTTCTACTATTATGGAGTAAAAGTAACGCTGACAAACCTGCTGATATCGCTCCTGATTTTTGTATGGCGAGTTCCTGGTTTGGAGTAGGGATGGGACATCGATATATCGATATTTTCTTTAAAAAAAAATAAAAATAAAAAATATATATATATATATATATATATATATATATTTATATATATATATATATATATATATATATATATATATATATATATATATATATATATATATATATATATATATATATATATATATATATATATATATATATATATATATATATATATATATATATATATATCGCCCATATTTTTAATTTCGATGTATCGGTATATCGATATTTTTGCCAAATATATGGACAGTATCAAATTCGACATTTTTGTATCTGGTTTTGTTTTTCGTGCAATTTTCAAAAACATTTCGGCACAGTCTTCATCAAATAGAATATTACTAACAAAATCTTTTGTTTTATTTATAATATTTTGTCTATTCGAAAAATTCTCATTCTTTGAGTGTAATTTTGTTGATGTATGTTCCCTTAAATATTGCTCGAATAGTAAGGATCTCGGAAATTAACTCTTTCCAGCTTAATTATTTATAAGAAAGGTAATTTTTTTTTGGTTTATTTTTAAAATAAATTTAAGGAGTACGTATGAATTATCATTGTTGAAAAAATATCGATATTTCGATATATTTTATTCGATATATATCGATGCCGATAGATATTTAAAAATATATCGATATATATCGATACATTTTGTTCACTTGCTTATCCCTAGTTTGGAGTGCTACATTTTTGTTCACAAAAGCGCTGAAACTCTTCAACATTTTCAGCACTAAAACTGAAAATATATGAAAAAATGGTTCGATGTGGATTGGCGGCGTTAACGACATTTTGAATTTTTATTATTTCGTAACTTTATTTTTATATCTTTACTCACTGTTTGTTATTTTGGCTTTAGCTAGTATCGAACTAAGATCCTTTAGGTTTGAAGTTCAACGTACCAATCCCTCGGCCAAAAACCTAGTTGCAGAACGGCACTAAAAACTTCAAGTAAACTTACTCTTCTTTCTCGATTAAAAACCTGCATTATATCAGCACTAAAAATTAGCTTTTTTGTAAAGCTTATGTACGAAGCTTTTATATAAGTAAAAAACAAATACTTTTTATTCATACTACCCATTGGATGTGTATACATTTGCCAACTTTCTAGCTTTAAAACCTGTATTGTTGTAGCGTTATGAAATCAGCTTCTGAACAAGATCATATTCTAAAGCGAATTATGATGCGCTTTGTTTCTTTAGTGCTTCAAAAACATGAAAATTTCTTACTGGGTATATACAAAAAGTTGTTGTCTGTGAAGTTTCCAATAGCTTTTGTCTGTTTTTTTTTTACAAAAAAATGTTGCATTGTTTGCACTTTTCAATGAAAATTTCAATGAAAAATTGATTTTCGAGCACTTGCAAAATGGTATTAGCCCAATTAACAATCTTGTGCAAATGGTCTTGCATCGTAGCATTTACAAAATAGTATAGTATATTTATAGTCACCACTAACAGTTGTTAACTGGTGAGTATCAATATGCAATACCATTTTGCAAATGCTACGATGCAAGACCATTTGCACAAGATTGTGAATTGGGCTATTGTATATTGCTACTTACCACTTAACAGTTGCTAGTGGTGAGTATAAATATACTATACCAGTTTGCAAATGCAACGATGCAATACCATTTGCACAAGATTGTGAATAGGGCTGTTGTATCATCCCTTAAAGGAATTCTTAATTGCGATTTTTTTAATAAAAAGTGAAAAATACATTCTTTCTAGAATAAAAAACGCCATTATAAGTTTAAGCGAAAAAATTTGTTTTCATATACAAACACATGTTGACTTAAAAAGTGCTTGTCCACTTATTTTATTAATACATAACAACAAATTATGTACTTATAACTACTTTCAGATAATGAGAAAAATACGTACTGATTTTATTTAAAATTATGTAAAATTAAGTACTTATAATTTGAAGCATAGTAATAAGATAAATAAATAGCACCCATTACTTTGTAACCCATTAAAAAAGTATGTACTGTACTATATACTACTGTACTACAAACAAGACAAAAGTTTTTGCTAATGGCTTTTTCAGTTTAAATAAAAAAAAAACTTTCTTCAAAAGCAATTTTGTTTTTTTTGGATACGTCTTATTTTAATATCGTGAAGTGTAACTGTATTAAATTTTTTCCTTCACGTTTGTAATTTGGAATATATTGCTCCAAAACACGTACGCCTGAATTGAATAATAATCACATCATTAATTTTCGTGAAGGTGGAGGTTAGAAGTTCCAATAAAATTCATCACACATCCTTAAAACTCACACCTTTAATAATGAACAAATTAAAACGAAATATAGCGATGATAAAAAAAAGAGCGCAGTGAGGAAGTTGTTCATAATGTACGTGTTGAAATCACGCCTTAATTACTTGTAAATGTCTTTCTATTTATTAATGACTACATGAAAAGGTGGCACGATTTTAAATATTTATATTTTTAAGTATAATTTACTTCAAGTAATTCCAGTATTTTTCTCATGATGGACATGATTTTTACATTTCCATGTTGAATGGTTTTCGTTTACTGCCCAATTAAACTTTTTTTTCTATTTAGATCTATTTTAGTCACGTGATACAATTTAATTTATTACCCTCCAAATATGTGGCCAGTTGTTGTACTTTTGTTATTCCTCTGTCATTTTTGTTGCTGTAATAACACTAAAAATGTATGATCATGTCTTGAGTGTACGAGTATGTCACATAAATCGAATAAATGTCCTTTAAACATATTAACTTGTTCAAGTAATGAATGCCAACCATTTCCTTCCTTTTATATTATAGAAAAACATAAAATTAATAAAGTCTTTTGTTTGATTTTACGATTTTCACATGACTTTAGGCCATTTTAAGACTTCATAGTTTTTTACTATTTTTGTTGATTGTTCTAAAAAAAATCTAACAAATATTATGAAATAAAATAAATTTTGTATTCTTCCTTTTTTTTAGATTTAAGCAGGGAAAATAAAATTAATGAACATAAATATTAAGTGGTAAGCGGACAATTAATTTTAATGATTTTTACACACCCTTTTATGGCTGCCAACTTAACAGGGGAGTGCAAGAAATCAGCATGAAGAACCGAATTCGGGATTTCGTATATAGTATGTACACCTTCCGCGGTCATGATAAAGACAAAATAAAATTTTAAACTAGACTAGAAATATGAAAAGTATTTTGTGAATATCTTTCTCACAAACTGGAAATCAAAAGCAATTTTTATACAAATTTATGCAAGAAATTCCAATATGGAATATAAACACGATCTACAATAGACGTAATACTTGTCTCTCAGACTCATCTGACGTCTCGAAGCTATTTTAAAAATAACGGAAATAATACTGTACAACAAAATCAAAATCGAGGTTCTAACGACTGCTTCTGGTAAAGTGCATCAAAAAAATACATACATATATACGTGTATCGGCTTTTTGAAAGGTTACATCTGGGATTAATTTTCTGGGGAGTTAAATTTCCCCCCTTTTGCACATATGTAGGTACAGTATACACACAGAAAAAAAGGAATGTAAAATCAACATGGTGCAATTTTGATTGGAAATCATATTAATTCGACAAGCAATAATTTGTTGTTTAAGTGTGTTGGTGTTTATTTGCTTGGTTCATTGCTATAATTCACTGTTGTGCTAAGTTGTGTGACTTGTTGTTGTCTTGTTGTTTTTTATTCTTATATAGCCGACAAATAGCCGAAAAAAATCGAATTACCAACAAAAATTTACTGCTGCTGGGTATAAAATTACTATTGTTTCATATGAATTTTAATCGAAAAGTTATTAATCTGGCCTTAAATCTCTTTGATTTAATATTTTTCACTGTTAAAACAACTTTGTTACAAACGTTGCATTTAATTTTATACCAACATGACTATAAATTTAATTTAAAAAAAATGTCATGTTAGATAATCAATTAATTAAATCATGTTGAATTAAAATGAAATTCATTTTACAGACGATAGTATTTATATTAGTGTATATCTAAAGTACTATATTTGAGACTGTTGTGGCTGTATTGGTTAGCGCGTTGACTACAATGCAAGTGGCACGAGCTCAAATCTTGGATGGGGCAGCTAACCACAATACAAATGTTTCTGATGCCTATGCTAATACACATAACGTCACTAAAATAATTAATTAGAGTCATGTTGTTTCAACTTGATATAACTTTAATTTAACATAATTCCTCGTGTTGTTTCAATATCAAATTTTCGTTGTTTTGACTTTGATTCGACATGACTCTTCGTATTATTTCAGTATCAACTTCATTTTGATTTAACTGTACTGGAATATTAAATCAACAAAAATGTTATTTCATAATTATTGTAAACCATGTTGACTTAACATTAAACACCTATGCAGCAAAAGCACTGCCGAAAAATTTTAATTAAACTGGTTTTCGACGATGAAATGAAATTTTTCTGTGTGTACATATGTACTTCTAGCGACTCGGTACAGAAAATCTGTACGTTAAAGCTATAAGATGTGGTCAACACTTCTATGTAAAACACTATGTGAAACATTTTTATGGAATATTTTAACTCTGTAACTCTTCGTTGTATAGGTCTTTTTGTCCCTTTTTTTAGAAAGGGGGAAAACTCCCCTTCAGTGGCAAAATAGCGGGCTACAATGTGCCCCTAAGCCAGTATAATTTTATTGGAAACAATGTATGCAATAATTTTGTGGCAGTCCTGCAACAGCTAAAAATTATTAGCCAATAGGAACACAGTTAGTGAAGTTATTGCCGACACATGGGCAGAAAATTTCAAATTTATGCGCGGTATGTCTTGATCTTGTATAACAGTTTCCGAAAAACATAATTTTTCGGTACAGTTGACGAAAACACAGTCATATACATATATATTTTTTGTGCCCTCTGCCAGAATCAGTCGTTAGAACCATATATTTTTTTGTGTTGCACAGTGTAATTTTATTAATTACACTATTTTTGCTTAAAACTAATTTTTTATTTACACTTTCTTATTTATTTATTTACTTAAATTTTTTTTCCCAACTAAATTTTTTATATAAATATTTTGTCCTTTTAAGATAGAAATTACAACTGAGACGAAAAAAGAAACATTTTTTCTAATTGAAATGTTATATTTTAAGAGTTTATTGATTTTATTCATTGAGCTTATGCATTGTTATTTTCTTAGTATCTCAAATTAAAAATGCTTTTAGATAAATTAATTTTATAGCAAACACTGAAAAATAAAAATCTGAAGGAAGAAAAAAAATCTTATTACTAATTTTATATTTCTGGGAAAACAGTCAGAATCTTTGCAGGAAATCTAACGTGCAACGCTCTGACTAATAGCCTAGAACAGTAGCTACAAATCTGTTAAAATTCCTCTTTTTTCAATACAAAAAAAAATTGAGTAGCTCAAATCGTTAGAGTACTCCTATATTAAACACTATTTTTTCTTTTACTGTATAAAACCTTCATTGATGCACAGGCACAGACATTAAGATATGTGTAACTGTGTGTGTGTGTGTGTTGTAAAACATTTACTTTTTTAAAAAGGACATGTTGTAGACAATACAATCGAATACATTTTGACAAGGAGGGTAATATCCATAGAAAGCTTCTTTATAAGTGTCATTGTGTATATGTATGGCGCTGATGTCCTTGTACGATTATATACACATGTCCTTTTATGGCATCATCTTACTTAAGATAGTAAAACCTAAAAGTCTAATGCACGAAAAGTATAATTTCCTAATAAAATTGTATTTTTACTGAGATTCAGGTTTTAGGTCAAAGTTTTTAGTTTGTGGCAATTTTATAAAAAAAAAAAAGGCACACGTGCTTGTGTCAAAAAGGTACAGAAGAGTCCATTAAATAAAATTATTAAATTTACAAAATTTATTAAAATTTGCTTTATATTTTTACTCTTGTTATTATTTTTGCAACATTGGAAAGGTTATGAGATGAAAAATTTTAGTTGGCAGTCGTAAATGTTAAACAATTTTTTTAACAAATTTCATACGTTAGAATTGCTCTAACCTATAATACATATATAGTAAAAAAGAAGCAATGGAATTGTAGTTTAGTTGATACTAACCGGAAGGTCGCAGGTTCGATGCCTGCCAAGGTTTAAGCAGTAAGTGTGTTTGTTTAAAAAAAATTTTATTTTGTTTGTTTGTAATTTTTTGGGCTTGAACTTAAATTCTCATGTTTATAAACCGGACCCCTTTACCATCTCAGCTAAGTTATCTTGTTAAGTAAGGATAGCACAAAGTATTGATAGACATGTGGTGACTTTTTGACTTAAATACAGTAATTTTGGTCAAATAACTACTTTCGTTGTTATTATTTTAAATTGGTGATTTTAACCATTAAAATTGGTCATTTTAACCACAAAAATTGTTACAAATTAAATTAATAATTTTAACCATCAAAACTTATTTTGCTTTATAAAACGTCGTTTTTCCCAAATTTATATTTTACAATTCAGTAAAATGTAATATTTCGGTCTTGAACTTAGGTTCTCATGATTATAAGCCGGACGGACGCCTTTACCATCTCAGCTAAGTCATCTTGTTGAATAACGATAGCACAAAGTAGCCATAGACATGAAAGGACTTACAACTTTAAAAAGTTATTTTAACCAATGAAAATTGTTATTTCATAAAAATTGCAACAACAATTTACATTAACAGCAGGTTAACTATTTAAATTGGTTAGATTTACCTATCATTTTATTTTTAGAGTATATGATTTTAGTTAAGCCTACAAAAACTGTTCTTGGTTGTTCAGGAAAAATGTTAAATTAAACGCTTTTTTCACTTTATTACCGAAATTGAGGTCTGTTTTCCTTGTTCAACATTTCATGCGAAATGATTGTCAAAATTTCACATGACAAAAAATTAATAAGAAATCGTAATGAAATATATTTACACAAGCTGTACTTTGTTTATGTTGCGAAAAACAAATGAAATGAATTTGACAACATTCAAGAACATTTTTTCAACGTGTGAAAATATATATATTTTTTAAATTTATTTATTGAATCTTCAATTGTAAATTGAACTAACAATAATTATTCAAAACTCAAAACTAAAATTCTTAATAATTAGTCCAGCCGTTGCTAGATAAAATATTATGTTTAACGGTTGCTTCTTTAGATGTATTACGTCTCCAGTGTTCGACTGAGAGCAAGAGTGTCTCTCCTTCTCAACCAAGTGTGCCCTCTAAAATAATGAAGTTGCGGACTAGGGGATTTGGATGCGACTCGAGTTTGTTTTTGTCAAATATTTTGAAAACACAGTCTTTACTAATGAAACGTACTGATCTTTATGGATGCGTGGTTCCTGACGTACCAAGGTGCCGCTGTAATCAAACGAAGAATTTTAGTTAGTCACCTTTGAATTTTCTCTATATTTGATGCAGAGACAGTGCCCTATAACTGAATACTATAGCAACAAATAGGTTTTAGTATTGTGTTGTATAGAATAAGTCTACAATCTAGACTAAGTGTAGAATTTCTTCCTATTAGCCAATTAAGTTGAACTGCTATCAATTTTATTTGGACCAGCCTTGAGTATATGTGGGTCTTCCATGTTAGACGACGATCAAGGTGAATTCCTAGGTATTTAACCTCAAAGTGCTGCGGTATAATTTAATTGTTGATATAAATACACTCTAAAACCCTTTTGTTGAAAATTAAGTCGATAATAGTCGGCAACACTTTACCGATTATTATCGACCTAAAATTACACACGCATTATTTTTGAACAAAATGTTTTTACTAAAAAAGCGACTGGATGCGTGCAGGTTTGAACCGCGACCTCCTGACTGACAGTCTGACGTATCTATCATTCAGCCATAGCCGTATTATACTATATGTCTAATTTTTTTCACTTGGACTAAATATGTTTAGTATCATCGAATATCATATACACATTGGTGATATTATTATACAATACCAAACATTGTACAATTATATTGCAAGTGGTTGGGGCCGCTTTAAGCATATCCCCCACTTTACAAGAAGAATTATCCCTATATTGACCCCGAAATTACTTAAAAAGAGATTTTTCCGAACCTCTATATTTGGAGGGAAATGGACCTTAACTTCCCTCATATGAAATGCAATCGGGGAAGCTGAGGTCTCTTTTATGAAATGCTATTTTTAAGATTTTATGTTTTACTTCAGTTTTTCCCTTATAGCAAAAAAGGAAGAACGGCATTCTTTTCAAAATTTTATCTATGTAGTTTTAGGAAATTTATTTAACTGATACCGGCCTCCTGAAGATAAGGTCCATTTTCATTAGGATAATCACATATAAGTACTTAATACAAATGTACTTTAATGTAGGGATGTGACCTCGAGTCGGAAAAACCGATGTAGAGATACATAGATTTGTGAAAAATCGATTCTAAAAAAAATAATAAATTTTTTTAAAATCGATTTTTGAGAGTAAATTTTTCAGTTTACTCAGAAATTACTCATTTTCTGCATTTTACTGTAGAAGTAAACAAACGGACTTGAACACTTTTAAGCCGCAAAATTTAAATTTAATTCAGATAAAAGTGGCATGTGTACGAGCGGACGAAAAGGATAAAATATTTTATCACAACGAAACAACTGCAATAATGAGGTTTTCTAAAAAAATTTAAATATTATTAATTGTACTAAATAAGCCATTTTACTTTTAAAATCTGAAGTGTACCAAAAATGGTCAATTGTACTAACTTTCCCATCCCTGTTTTGGTCTGCTGTTTTTGACAGATTAGGTTTATTCAAAATGGCCGAACTGCATATTGTTTTTGTATTGTTGTACTTGTTTTAATGACGAGTTTACCTGGTACTGAATTCGCCTTGACAACTAATTGTATATTAGTCCGTACAGATGGCGCTGATTTTTTTTTATCGACTTGTACAGTAAACTTACCCATTTTTTTATCCATCGCACAGATGGCACTATTTACAAAAATCGATTAAAAATGGGTAATTCTTATAATAGATTTATTAAAAATCGATGTTTATCTTTAATAAAATCGATTACAAAAAATCGACAATGAAAAAATCGATTAAAATAAAAATCGATTATTTATTCACTTCCCTACTTTAATGTGCCTTTTTTTGTTAATTGTTAAGTTTTTGACACACACGTAATTTTAAGTACAAAATATTTTAAAATAATAGAAAAAGAACGTTACAAAATTGAAATTATTGTAATTCAATAATTCAAAAAAAAAGTACTTTTTAATTTTAATAGAAAAATAATTTAGTACACTTTTTCTTGAAAATTAGTACAATTTGTAAAATGTCACTTTGCGCCCCTGTTTTGTACTCGCTGAACGAAGCTAAACAAATAGCACACAACGGAATTCGATGTAAATATTTAATTGAGGAAAAGCTGGAAAATAGCGGAATATATATCACATAATGCAACCCTGATATAATGTGTTGTTATTATTGTTTTAAAACTTTCCATAAACTCATTAGATCAGGGTTACATTTTATACGGAAGTTGAACGGCTTGTGAGATAGTGTAAAGCAGTCATAAGAAATTTTAACAAATAACTAGAATGTCAACGTTTTTGTTTCTCTTTTCTATTCAATAACATTTCTCATTCTTACTTAAATTCAAAGCAAATTAGTAATTGAAAATGTCTTAAGACAAAGATCAATATTTCAATCAAAATGAATTACAGAAAGCTTTATTTTAATTAAATTAACTTCATGACAAGCATTAGAAAGATTTATTAAAATCTTTTACGGTTACCATGCTAATAAACTTTTTGGGACATGCATTTGTCCTGTTAAGTCACTTACAATGAATTCCATCACATAAAGTCAGTGAAAACTTCCACCAGCAGTTTATAAATTGCATTGAAGGTGTTGGTATGTATGTTCGTTTAATTTTTAGAATTTTGTCTAAAGTGTAGTGAAGTTGGTAGCAACTAGGGTATTCACTCGAATAATGTTTGCTCGATTAATCGAATAATTGAAGTCAAATAATGTTCGACCAAACAAAAAATTTCAATTTCGAGTAAAAATTTATTCGATTAATTTAGGTCGATTAATCGAATAACTCGACTAAAAAAATTTATGCAAAGTTTATTTTTTTGAATGAGTTTTTGCAGATTTCTTAATAAAAGCTGGCAACATTTTTTAAATTATATGAAATTTGCCATGCAATCGAATGTTATTTCATAATAAGAGATCGCATGATCAAAGGATTAAGTTTAATAATGAAGTATGTAACAATAATAGGGAGAAAGAAGCCAACTTAAATTCGGAAATATAACCATCAAACAAAAATTATTTTAAGTAAAGAAGATATTTCGAGAGAGCAGTTAGTTAACTAGATTTTTCGTATTAAATAAAATATGTATCGAATGTAATCTAACGGCGAAATTAAAGGAACAATTAAAAGCATTCACAAAATCAAAGAGCAAAAATTACTTTTGTCATATAAAATCCTAATTATTTTATGGATCTAGAGAAAAACAAAGAATTGATCCGATAAATTTGAAATGCTTTTTAATTCACCTTTTCTCAATTTTTCCAGCGTCAACGATTAGTGAAAGATCACTCTTAATAATAGGGAGCAATGTTCAATCGAAAAAATATCTTCTATGAAATTAATAAAAAGCATTATTTTTTTAGGACTAAATGTATCTATTTTGTTCTATTATTTAACGAATTGTCCTGTTCCGTTCTCTATGCGGAATGAAAATGTTCGGAATTATAAAAGCTTTGTTGCTACAAGTTAATATTTATAACAACAATGCTATGCCCATTCTGAATATTTTTATTCCGCATTGAATACAAAACAGATCTGAATATTATTAAATAATTCCTGGCCCAAAATTTCCTCAAACCGAAACATTTGAATAGTAAAAAAACCATTTTAAATGAGTGACCAGTTTATCATTTAATTTATGTAGAAATATTATTTTTCTTTTGTTTTTATTATTAAAATATATAAAAACGCGAAAAAACTTGATTTGTTTTATTTTTGTCCACAAAAATTTACCAAAAACCGAGTAATTAAAAAATTTTCCGATTAACTCGAATAATTTTTAGCAGTAAAAATGACTCGAATAACTCGAACGAAATAAAAGTTTTACTCGATTGTTCGAGTAATTTAAAAACGTCAATTTCGATTAATTGATTAATCGAACAATTGAAAAGTCGATTAAAATGAATACCCTAGTAGCAACGTAGTTTTACAGTGCGCATGAAAAATGTTGTTTGCATATCAGACTATTTTCCAGTAATAACTAAGTATACAGTATATTTTAGATAGAAATTAGAAAATATTTTGATTTAAACAACCAACCACAATCCTGTAAAATTTTGTTATAAAATTATCATGTACGCGAGCAAATCTAAAGATAAAAAAAAATATAAATTACACTGTGCAACAAAATCAATTTTTTTAATAACAAGTTTTTAACGACTAATTCTAATAAATGGCACCAAACAAAATATACGTCTCCGATTTATTTTAGGTTGAGCTAAAGCCCCTCCCCTGTTCCATAATGTTATAGTAAATCGGCATAGGAAACCTTGTAATCTCTACGTTTGAGGTATAAGATATCTGCAGCACTTTTAAGAAAAACATCACGAGGAACATATTTTTTTTTTAATATTTTAACCTTCGAACTCTTTGCTGTATGAGACTTTGTCTATTTCGTAATAAAGGGACAAAAGCTTCCCTTGAACGACGATGTAGCAGGATATCAATTCGTTGATTATTTATATTTTCGAATGAAATTTCGCAGTTATATAGGAATTTACGTAACAAATATATGGCGATTAAAGAAAAGTAAGAGTAACCAGCGATATAGCTGGTCTGAATCAGAAGTGAGGATTTTACCATCCTTTGGTTTAATTGGAACACTTTTCGACACTCATAAATTATCGTGTCTACATTTGAGCTTCACAATCGTATTTAGTGTTTCATATTCTGTTTGTGTCATTACTTTTGGGGCACGATTCTTTGCTCTGTTTATGTCTGTTTTTTTTTTTGCTACAACGTTTCTCTACATCATCCCACGTGGAGTTGGTCCATACAATCCTTTCCTTCTTTTCTCACCAAGCCTAATATTTCAGGACCAGCGCTAAGATAGGCCTCTTTTATGACAGACCATTTTTCATCAATATTGCTCGATGTTAATATATTCGAGGTTAGTGACCGCAGTTTAAGGCTATATTTATCTCTTGTGCTGGGATTTCTTAGTCTTTGAAGATCTAAACTTTGCAATGTGTGGGAGTTTCCCTTGTCTGTCCGTGCGATTTTAAGACGCAGTTCGGCTATAAGCAGGTGGTTATCGGGGGCGATATCTGCGCTGCGTTTATTTCTAACATCCAAAAGGATTCCCCTCCACATTTTGTTGATACAGTTGTGGTCAATTTGGTTTTCAGTGATGCCATCAGGGGAAACCCAGGTGATCTTATGGGCATGTTTGTGAGGAAAAAGTGTCCCGCCGATGACAAGTTTATTGAAGCTACATAGTTTTGTAAATAATTTGCCATTCTCATTCATGTTACCTACGCCATGCTTTCCCATAATTTCAGGAAGATCTATGTTGTTATTGCTTACTTTAGCGTTCATATCACCTAACAAAACGTTTACGCTCCCTATTGGTACATTGCGGAGAGTAGCGTAGTAGAAGTAGGAGGGCGTTGAAGTATCGGTGGGAGCATAGCACGGTGTTATGGTCGTATTACGAACCCTAGTTCGAAAGGTAGCAGTCATAATTCGTTCGTCGATCGGTTTCTACTCAATGAAGGACTGGTAAGCGTTTCGGCTGAGTAGGAAACCTACTCCGTGGTGGCGGAACGCATTTCGACCGGTTAGTCCAGAGTATATAGAAACTTGGCTTGTTCCAATCTTATGTTCTCTAAAATTATGCCATCTAGCTTCGGATATAGCAAGAATTTCTATTTTTAAGACGGAGGCTTCTTTTGCGATTTGAGCTAGTTTTCCCGCTTGAGCTAGAGTTCTTACATTCCAGGTTGCAATTCATGTCCGGGATTTCGTGCCAAGGGTCGTTGCCAAATGTCGGTAATTGTAAAAATTTTTTCTATTAGTTTCATTAACAAACATTTTATTCGGGAATAGTAGGTTGCTAGCCCAAGGTCCATAGCATTCTGATGGGGCTGCCATCTTAGATATAGCTGAAAAGGCACAGTATTGCTTATATAGCCACTCCGTCCGAGACAGACGCTGGTTGGAAGGTGAGTTTTCGAGGGCTTAAATTAGAGGCGGCACCTACTCGCCCCGACAGGGCATCATAAACATCTTACACCCGCTGATTGTCCGGTAAAACTTATTTGTGCAAGACACTTATTCGTAGCTAACCTTTATATCTAAAGGCCTTTCACTATCCGCAACCTGTGACCTTCCACGACTCCGGAGTCCGGACCCTAAAATGAATCCCAGATGTAAACTTTCAAAACGCCGATACACCTCTAATTCCAGTGAAGTTATATTATGATTCATATAATAGGCTTGCTCATGTAGTTGATAATTTGTGTAATAATTTTCACAATTTTTTATGTACTAAAATGTACTGGATTTTTTTACTATATTTTTTTTTCAAAAGTTACTGGATAATTATTACGGGCTAAGAACGCAAGCACACCAAATATGTATATATGTAAATAACATTTTACACATACATGCATACATACATTTATATTTAATTAATTTTTAGCTTAAAAATTAATTTCTAAAGACTTGTAGTATGTATTTATTTAATCACAAAGAAATTATTCACGTGCAAACTTATTAGACTCCAGAACTAAAAGCACTTATTAATTAATTGTAGTAATGAATAATTGGAATGAAGTGTCAGTAATATTAATTGCAAATTAAATAGAAGATTAAGAATATTATTATTAAAATTTTGTAATTTTAAACTTTTAATTTTAATTACTTAACCCTTAAGCCTTCTTAGAGCAAAAAACTTTTTAGGCGCTTAATCATTTTAAAACTACAATCACTAAACTCACATTTATTAGTTTCAAAACTAACATGAGTTGTTATAATAAATCACAAAAACTTGCTAATGTATATTTCGTGTTTGTAAATCCTACCTTTAGGAGCTTTTCCGACACGCAAATGTTGCCTAGTTTTGGGAATTTTAAATCATTTTTATTATTTACTAGATTTAAGCAGCACACACACACACACACACACACACACTCATTATAAGCTTATAAATATTTATAACTTCATTGAGTTAACAAGTTATGACGAATGTAAGTGTTTCATTAAAAAAAAATAAATAAGGAAAATAAATTTCCTGTCAAAATAATTAATGGAAAAAAATAAATCCTAGAATGTTTAATTTAGTGCATGTTTAGTAAACCAAAAATTAATTTTTATGAAATTCTAGGAGATTTATTTTCTGTACAGAGTTCTTTGTAATACAGATTAAAAGGAGTAGACAATGTAAAAAATTGGAAAATTTTCTCATTATATCTGCTTTATGAAATATGAGTATCTTGCTTGTTGAAAAAAATATTGTCATTAACTTTTTTTTTTCATATTTAGTGAAAATTTAACTACAATTAATTTCATTATTTTAAGAAAAAAAATTATAAATGTTTTGGATCATAATGCAAAACAGTGGAAAAAATGCTTTCAAACAAATCAATAAGATGCTGAGCTAGTGATGTGGAAGTGAAGCCACTTTGAATCATTTCTAATGATTTTTGTATGCGGTGTTCCACGCTAAATGTTTGCGATTTTTTTGATCACTCGTTTAAAAGATATTAATAGAGTCCGACCGAATATCCGGTTTCGGCTGATATTCGGTTTATACCAACTTTTTGGTCGAATACCGAAACCGAAACTTTTATGCTGTATAAATAGGTAAGTTAATCGAAACAGTATTTTCCAAATTTAAACTATGTCACCGCGATGAATATCTTTTTTCCGTCCCATATCTTTTCAAATTGAATGAAAACTTTACTTACCCAGTCAAAAATTGTCATGTTTTTTGAAGCACTAAAGAAATAAAGCGCTTCATAATTAGCTTAAAAATATGCGCTTGTTCAGAAGCTAATTTCATAGCGTCTCAACAATGCAGATTTTGAAGCGAGAAAATTATTTGCTTTTTACTTATGCAAAAGCTTTGTACACAAGCTATACAAAAAAGCTGATTTTATAGTGCTGATCCAAAGCAGGTTTTTAAGCGACAATGAGAGTAAGTTTATTTGAGTTTTTTGGCGCCGTTTTGCAACAGTGTTTTTGGTCAAGTGATTGGTACGTTGGACTTCAAACCTGAAGGTTCTTAGTTCGATACTAGTTGAAGTTAAAATAACAAACATTGAGTAAAAATATGAAATTAATAAAAATAAATAAAGTGACGAAATAAGAAAAATTCAAAATGGCGTTAACGACGCCAATCCACATCGAACCATTTTTTTCATATATTTTCAGTTCTGGTGCTGAAAATGTTGATGATTTTCAGCGCGTCAAAAGCGCTTTTGTGAGCAAAAATGTAGTACTCCAATCCGGGAACTCGCCATTCAAAAATCAGTAGCGATCGAATCAGCAGGTTTGTCAGCGCTACTTTTATTCCATAATAGTAGAAAGCTGCTTTATTGTAAGCAACTTTTTTACTGGGTAGTTTTATAAAGCGTAGCCAAAAGATATAAACTAGGGCGTGGAAAACCGATTTCGCATTCAATCGAAAATTTATATTGTGTTATAATAAATCTTCTGCAATTTTGCACTGAAATGATTACATAATTGTCTATTAAAATAGATTTGTTTAAATAATATCAAAATATGAAGAAAGCTCATTTTCAATCTTCATGATAAATTCAATACTGTCTTGAAAAATTCTTTATTGTATATCATCGATGAAACGCGGGCGCAAATCAAAAAATTCACTTTAGTACAGATGAAATTATATAAATATAGTGTCAAAAATATGTAAATATTCCACTGTATTATATATCTTTTTAGTTATTCCAACTCAAATTTTTTATTGTTGCTCTTGCAACGTTATCAATAGAGTGATAAGACACACACTCCCAAATGTGTGTGTACCGAATCCAATATTCCAGTTCTATTCATCATTTATGCTAATTTCATGCCAAGTTCTTATTAGTCTGATGCTCGTAAATGTTTAAGTTTTATTTTTGCCCGATGGAATAAAATATATTCAGTTTGTGCTATTATTTTGAATCCCACTGTATGTATGTAGAAGTACTCTTATGTCCATTTTCACAGTCTACGGTTAAAAGTTAACGTATACTTTAACGGCAAGTTTTGTAAGCCGAATATGCCGTTAAAGACCACGTTAACTTGTAATCACATTGTGAAAAGGGCCGTTAATAAAATAAATGACTTTCTAATTCTTACAAGTTCTAAAAATGTCAATATTACTTAAGGCTAAGTTTCTGCCTTTTGGCCGAATATTATGTTCGGTTCGGATTCGGCCTCAAAGAACTAGTTTCGGTCGGACTCTAGATATTAAATTTTCAAAAAAAATTAACTTTTTTTAGTTTTTTGCCCATAACTTTCTTAATAATAATGGTCCAAATTAGATTTTTTTTTTAATTTTTGTTTTTCGATTTTTTTTTGTTCGAGAAAAAAAAATTAAAATTGTTTTTTTATTTTGATTTTTGGGTTTGAAATTGCAAATCGTATTTTTGAAAATGAGTTTATCCTTCGATTTTTTTTTTTCTAAAATTTAAAATTTTTAACATCTATCAACCCAACAACTTTCAAGGCCGGTCCGGTAGTGGGCCATTCCATAACTACTATTTTTCCGATTTTTGAAAATTTTTCTCAAGCGACATTCTTGCGGAATATTCTTCGAACTCTTCGCTGTATGGGTCATTTTGTTCTTTTATTAAAAAGGGTAAAAAAAACTCCCCTTAGCAACTGTATTGTGATTAAAGCAAACAATTTAAAGTTGTATCAAACAAACTACATTTTCTTGTTTTTAATTTTTTTAAAAATACATTTTCAGTGCTTCTCGTAAATGCTCTTGATTTTTAGCTCCTTAAATTTAAGACTAAAGTTCAGTACTCTTTACATCGTTATGCGAACAGGAAACCCATCTTGCAAGCAGTACGATATTCAAAATAAAATTCTTGGCAAATCTAACCAATTTAAATTGTTAACTTACTGTTAATGTAAATTGTTGTTGTAATTATTATGAAATAATAATTTTTGTTGCTGAAAATAACTTTTTAAAATTGTTAGTCGTTTCATGTTTACTTTGTGATGTTAATATTTAAGGCCGTTTCAGACTATAATACATACAAGTATTAATACTTTTGAAGAAAATGAAACTCATCGTGACAGTGTTGTTATTCATTTTTGAAATTTCTCAAACAGAAATTAAATCAGGGAGGCATTTTTGTCAAAGGTATTAATACCTTGTATTATAGTCTGAAACGGTCTTTAACAAGATGAGTTGGCTGATATGATAAAGGCGTCCCATTTATAAATATACGAACAATTGTGAGAACCCAAGTTCAAGACCAAAAAATTACATTGTACTGAATTGTAAAATATAAATTTGGGGAAAACCACGTTTCAAAATTCAAATCATTCTTAATGGTTAAAAGTACCTACTAATCTTTATAGTTAAAATTACCAATTTAAAATAATAATGAAAATAGTTATTTTACAGAAATTGCTGTATGTAAATCAATTAAGGCACCACATGTCTATATTTACTTTGAGCTGTCGTTATTTAACAACACTCTAAAATATTACTTTAAATTTCCGATCATATATAGTCTAAAATTGTGTTGAAAATATCTCCTTGTCTAAAATTACATCGATTTTGTAGTTATTTTATTAAAGAAGAAACCTTTCAAATTAAACATATTTAGTCCAAGTGAAAAAAATTTAACATAAAGTATAATATGGCTATTGGTGAATGGTAGATAGGTCAGACTATCAGTCAAGAAGTTGCGGTTCGAACCTGCACGCATCCAATCTGTTTTTTTTTTTTTTTAGTAAAATCATTTTGTTCAAAAATAATGCGTGTGTAATTTTATTATTATCGACCTAATTTTCACCAAAAGTGCTTTAGAATGAAGACGACTTGGCTGCGATGGTAAAGGTGTCCGATTTATAAACAAGCGAAAACTTGTGAGAACCGAAGTGCAAGACCAAAAAATTAAAAACAAAAAAGAATACTTTTTTAACAAACATTCTGGCTGCTTAAGCCTTTTCAGGCATCGAACAGCCGATCTCCCGGGTAATAGTTTAGCACAATATCGACTAAACTACAATTCCATTGGTTGATTTTGCTGTATTTTATGGATTGGTGCAATTCTAACCTATGAAATTAGTTAGATATAGCAATATTTTATTATAATTTGTATTGTATAAGACATTAAATGTTCAACAGTGAAACAACCAAAGTAGCCGCTTAACCGACCAACATGAAATATCTAAATTCATACATTGATATTTCAGGCGAAGATTGTGGCAACACGCATTCAAACGAGCAACAAAGATTCAATTTGAAGCTATATGCTTTAGAATTCGTTTATTACAAGTCTCCTTTCAGTGTTCATGTTCATTTAATTTGCACTTCAAAACAAAAATTCCCCTTTTCAAAATGCATTTGTTATTTCAATTATGCCTTTTTAAAAACAGTAAGAATTTTATTACAGCGCGAGTAATAAAATTGAAAAAAAATTTTAAACTTCATTAAAAACACAAAGTTGTATCCTTTTATGCTTTTCGAAATTAAAAAGTTCGTTTTAACAGATTAGAAAACTTTTATTGAAAACATTATATGTGTTTTTTTTTTTAACTGGATACATACTGGCACGTTGCACAGTGGGATAAAAATAAAAAAAAGGAAACGGAAAAAATTGCATATGGCTGTAAAGCCATTCTATTAATTTAAAATGTCTTACAGAGGAAGATACTACATGGTTAGATAATTAGATATAGTTTTTAAACATGTGATTGATCAGTATTTAAAAATTTGTAAAAGACTTTTTGGAAGAAAAGAAAAAAAAACTTTGCGTCCTTGTTTTGTACAAATTAAATTGTTTCTTAATTTAATAGCGGAATTTATCGAAATTTCACGTAAGAAAAATAAATTAAGATTTGCTCCTAAAAAAGTTCGAAAAATTCTTTGGTGCTTTTAATCAGAGGAGGTTTATTTTTGATATTAGCACAAAATTTTTGAAAAAACTAAAGTTAAATATCTTCTAAACTATAAGAGAAAGTCCATAGATCAAGCGATGCTTTTTGTATGATTTTACCTTTAAAGCGCGTGTAGTAAATGTTTCTAAATCGAATAAAAATGATACACATAGAGATCCTGCGGCGTCGTACCTTTTAAGGGCATACATTTCAAAGCTTCAGAGTAATGTGAAATTTTATGAAAATCGGACAGCTCATTTAGAAACATCAGGTTTATATCCAAATTTTTTTCATTTACATGCCACTGTTAGCGCATTGAAAACAAAGTTTTGCAGAAATTTTAAATCCTTTGAATTGCACTTAAATAAACAACTTTTAAATTAGCAATTTTCTTTGTGTTATACAGTTTGTTTTAGCTTTAAATAATTAATTAAAGTAAAGAAAACATGAAAAGGGTAAAGTTTAAACAGTTTAAAGAACTAAAAAATAGTATAGAGTTAGTAAATCCATGTCAAATCGAAAGCAATTAGGAGGGACCCTTTCCGATTTTAATGAAATTCTCCACAGATAGTGAATGTCAAAAGCTTTTTAAGGAACATAATTTTTTCGATACTAATGTGATTTGGCTTTCGAAATATAACATCATGTAAATTGAAGAAATCATCAAAATATGATTAAAAATCTTTACGAATTCAACTATAACTTCTAAGCTACAGAACGAGCACAGGTTCGAATCTCAGCTGGGTCAAAAAATAAAAGATTTAAAAATATAAATAAAATATAGTAATATGTATAAATTTCCTTTTTTAATTTCAACTTATTTATTTGACAACTTATTGTTTGCCTCCAAGTAAGCCAAATAGAAACTAGTTAATTGTTGTGACAATGTACTTAAATACATTTGTAAGGGGTACCCCTTATTTTTTTGGACTTCTCAAACAGAAATAATTAGTTATCGAGTTAAATTGTAAGTAGTTACGACTTAAATCCTCATATACTTTTTTGCCTACCAGTAAGCAAAGTTTTTGCTGGGTGGGTATGAAAAACTTTGTTCCCCTCATAACTTTTACAAAAATTGTCCGATTTTAATGAATTTTACTTGTTGTAAAGCTTATAAATAGAAAAATCAATCGCACTTTATTTCATTAAGATATCTTTAATATTTTCAAAGATATTCCGCTTTGAATTTTAACATTTTGGTTTTTGTCCTCGACTTTGTTTCCGATTTCGCAAATGTCTCCGATAATAGCAAAGCCAAAATTAAACAAATATATATTTAAATATAAGAGATGATTGTTATGTTTTTAATAAATAGAAAAAGAAATAAAAATTAAAAGATAAATTTTAGTACAGTTTTCATGCAGTCAAATAAAAGTTTTCTACAAATTTTACTAGTTTTACAAAATCTACTCTCCTGGGGCTCAATTGTCGTTCTATGATAATGTAAAATGAAAAAAATTTTTTCATTTTCGTTTTCATGGGTACTTTTCACTCGAACTTTTCACAATTACATATTTTCTGATTCTTGTTTGTATTATGAAAAAATGTTTTATTCCAAATGTAGCTATGAAAACTTTATGACTATGTTATGACGTGTCGAAGCAAAAATTAAATATTTAAAAAAAATATATATAAAATAATTTCGTTTTGTTAATTATTTTATGTTTCTTTTTTATTAGAAAATGCGAGTTTCACCAGTAGCACTCGCACTATTTGAAATATGCATATGCCAGTATGAATTTTAACATTTTGGTTTTTGTCCTCGACTTTGTTTCCGATTTCGCAAATGTCTCCGATAATAGCAAAGCCAAAATTAAACAAATATATATTTAAATATAAGAGATGATTGTTATGTTTTTAATAAATAGAAAAAGAAATAAAAATTAAAAGATAAATTTTAGTACAGTTTTCATGCAGTCAAATAAAAGTTTTCTACAAATTTTACTAGTTTTACAAAATCTACTCTCCTGGGGCTCAATTGTCGTTCTATGATAATGTAAAATGAAAAAAATTTTTTCATTTTCGTTTTCATGGGTACTTTTCACTCGAACTTTTCACAATTACATATTTTCTGATTCTTGTTTGTATTATGAAAAAATGTTTTATTCCAAATGTAGCTATGAAAACTTTATGACTATGTTATGACGTGTCGAAGCAAAAATTAAATATTTAAAAAAAATATATATAAAATAATTTCGTTTTGTTAATTATTTTATGTTTCTTTTTTATTAGAAAATGCGAGTTTCACCAGTAGCACTCGCACTATTTGAAATATGCATATGCCAGTATGCCAATTTAAAGGCATACATATGTAGTTAATACTTTGTGTTGTATGGCGAGTTCCCGGATTGGAGTACTACATTTTTGCTCATAAAAGCGCTTTTGAAGCGCTGAAAATCATCAACATTTTCAGCACTAGAACTGAAAATATATGAAAAGAAAATGGTTTGATGTGGATTGTCGTCGTTAACGCCATTTTGAATTTTTTTTATTTCGTTTCTTTATTTATTTTTATTAATTTCATATTTTTACTCAATGTTTGTTATTTTAACTTCAACTAGTATCGAACTAAGAACCTTCAGCTTTGAAGTCCAACGCCACCAATCACTCCACCAAAAACACTGTTGCAAAACGGCACCAAGAAACTCAAATAAACTTACTCTTCATTCTCGCTTAAAAACCTGCTTTGGATCAGCACTATAAAATCAGTTTTTTTGTATAGCTTGTGTACGAAGCTTTTGTTTAAGTAAAAAAGCAAATACTTTTCTCGCTTCAAAACCTGCATTGTTGTGACGCTATGAAATCAGCTTCTGAACAAGCTCATATTTTAAAGCGAATTATGAAGCGCTTTATTTTTTTAGTGCTTTAAAAAACGTGAAAATTTTTTACTGGATATTAAATGTATCTAATATAATTTGTAGAGAAATTTGAAAAAAATCGATGGGGCAAATATCTTTGAATATATTAAAATTATCCCATAAGCTTTACAAGAAGTTGGAATTCAATAAAATCGGATAATATTTGTAAAAGTTATGAGGTCAACTAGGTTTTTCCTGCCCGAGGTAGTCAACTTCGACACTCTATACCTCACCGTGTGTTTCAACAGGGTTCTCCAAGTTTCCACATTCTTAAAGTTTAAGTCCTCCTTTATTAATGTTACACAGATTTATTATCCTTTTTTTAATTTGGGTATGTCGTGCAAGTCCATTAATTCTGAATATACATAGTTATATTATTTCGGAAACTAGGAACCATTAAAAATAAACTGCTTTCAGATTTGAGTTCAAGGTTCAATAGTTGCACTCCAAAACTCTTTGTCTTGTTTTATTAGTAAGTTAGTAACTTCGTTTATGATCAATGTTCTATACCACGTTTTTCGTTTTGTAATTTTTTTTTTATTTTCAAAATCGATTTTCATCACATGTTTGACTATTGAATTTTGGTCTTTTTAGAAATGACTCGATTTACCGAAAAAAGTTTCTTATTGCTATCGATTTGAAAAATAAAAATTAGCTCAAAGTTTGATAAAATTGTGTGTAATTAATTAATAAAAAGGGCTTTGGAAAATTTTAAATAATCACAAATGTTCTTTTATAAACTTCCTCTATTTTTATTGAACTCTTAATAATTTCTGCTCCATTTCTTTAGATGAAAATCAATTAAAGCAACTGACTAGATGAGGCATAGCCGTAAAATTAAAAATTGCAAATACGATCAGCTATTCCGACATCTTGCCAAGTTCCTTAATTGTAATTTAAAAAAAAACGAAACCCTTTAACAAACCAAGGATATATTTTTTTTATATAAGGAACTGAAGAACACTTTAACTCCATAAAACACTTGAACTGTTGGAAAACTAAAATTCAACTGATTTGAATTCTAAATTATAAATTTCAACAAAAAACACAAAATAGAATTGAATTGTTTCCTAAGTGTGGATATTGTACATTATTTTTTCTTATTTCCAACATTATTCCATTCATTAACGCTTTTTGGTTAACAAGATGTGAACAAAAATCCAATAAGAAAAGATACAACAAATTGCCACATACTTGTTACTGACTGAGTATTGCAGTCATTAATAACTATTGACTGCTTTTTTAAAATTTTTTTTGTTTGTTATTTTAATTTATCGCCTTTTATTTTGTACTTGGATTTTTTCGAGTGTATGTTTTATCAATTAACACCTGATTTTGTACATTCAAATCTGAGATACTTTTGTAGTATAGGCCAAATCTGGGAAGTTGTTAAAGAAGCTGCTGGAATTTAAATACAAAAAAAAACGGCACTTGTTTCCTTATATACATACCAAGCAGGGGAGATACAAGAAATATATAAAATGAAAACATTTGTTTCTCACCATTTACGTTTAACTAGCAACATTTTGAAGATTTAATGGCTCAAACAAAAAAGGTTCTCATACATTTTTCGTGGTTTAAAAATATACTTTTCGAAGTTTGCGTTTAAAAGTGTAATAAAATGGTCTTGATTTTCTCTTGTTAATAATAATTTGTTTTGTGCTTTTGTAGCTAAACGAATAAAATCATGTGTTGGGTATTTAGTAAGTACTTAACAAAAGTTATTCCAACTTCCACGGAAACCTGCTAAATGGTCCAAATTTCCATAGAAGAAAATTTTAATAAATAACAAGTCACAACAACGAGGTTATTGAGAAGAAAAAAAAAACAAATAATTAAACTAACAATACAGTGTGATTTATAAGTTTCAAAGCATTTGTATACCCTTCTTACTCGCATATGCTTGTCATTAAGTTTGTGACATAGTTACCATATAAATTTTGCATTTAAAAAATCGTTAAAAATCCTCAAAACTTATTATTTTTCAACCGTCACGTAAAACTTTATTATTAAATTCAATCAACGTATTTAGTTTGGCTCGAGTACGATTTCAGGCTCCATGCGAAAATAAAAAAAAAATTATTGTTTTTAGGGTTCCGTATACACAGAAAAAATTATAAGTAAAAAATTTTCAAACAAAAGTTTGTCTAAAAATAAGTTTCATTTTCAGTAAATGTTCTTTACATAATCAGTGAATTGTTTGTTTGACAAAAACAACAAGAACAACTGTGTCGTAAACAAGACATAAGTTTAAAAAATCAAAAAACCCGACTGCGTAAAAAAATAAAAGAAAACAACTTTAAACCGTCACAGATCCTAAATGGTCATTCGAAATTGAAAATCATAAGAGAAATCTAAAGATGATTTTCAAATACCTGTCGATTGATACCCATTTTGATATAGTTCGCCAACTTTTTACTTTTTTCGTATAAAAAATGGCGTCTTTTGAATTTTTTTTTAATTGAATTTTGATTACTGTCATATATTTAGTGACACTCCCCGAATTAAGATTAATCGATTGACGTAAGAATCGTCAAAATCGGTCTACGCGTTCGGTTTATATAGTGGCGCAAAGGAACACACATACATACATACATAAATAAATGCCATTGTATCAAGTTTGTTTACTGAAGATTTTTGAGTGAATCAATTCGTTCATGCGTTTGCTTTACTCCTCATTCATTTGTTTAGAGTCTTTAGATAAACATCCAGACCTGAACACATTTAACAAAGTAAAATTTCATAAATGCTTAATGGATGATGATGACCCAGATAAATCTATTTTTTTTTTATATATTACATAAAATTTAGTAAACTATTTTGTTTAATATATGTTAGTATTTTTATGCTAGTTGTCTTATTATTATTATTCAGACAAAAATATTGTTTGATATTTTTCAGAAAATCCTGTAAATGTTTTTGCTTGATTTAGTAAATTGTTTTGTTTACAATTTGTAAATATTTTTAGACAAATTGTTTTATAGATTTAAACAATGAAATTACTGAGATATTTTTGTCTATATTTACAAATTTGTTTGTAGGTCCATTCCTAGACAAAATATTTACTATTTCATTGAATTCCTTTACAGAAAATAAAATTTAGTTTTTTCTGTGCACCAAAAGTGTAGAGGACCCTATTGTTTTCAGCACGCTGTCCGTCCGTCTGTTGGTCGGTCACAGGCTATTTTATCGGGAACCGTAAGAGGTACGGACCTAAAATTTTCACAGAATATGTAAAACACTCTTTAAAGTACGTTCTAAAGCGATCAACGAATCATCTTGAATTACTAATGTAATATACAGACACTTTGAATTTCCAAAGTTAGTGTTAATTAGTGTAGTCTGTAGAATAGACTACACCAATTAACACTGATATTTAAAACAATAAAAATTAAAGGGTGTTCTATCAGTTAATGTAATTTCTACTATGCAATTTAGACAATTTACTGTATCTTGGAAACCGCAAGAGACAAACTCATGAAATTTTAAAAAACGCTAATAATAAAAAATTCCAAATAAAAAAAAATTTCAAAACGAAAAATCGAAAAAATTAAAAAACCGTTTAAAGGAAAAAGCAACAAAATTAAAAAAATCGCTAAAATGCAAAAATCACCAAAACTAAAAAGATAGCCTAAAAAACTATCACAACCGCCAAAAACCGAAAAAAGTCGTCAAACCGAAAAAAACAATAAACCAAAAAAAAAATCGTTAAAACTAAATATATCATCAACATCAAAAAAATCGTCAAAAATTGAAAAAATCTTCTAAAATGGAAAAAATCGCCAAAACTAAAAAAGTGTCAAAACAAAAAAAAACTAAAAAACCATCAAAAACCGAAAAAATCACCTAAAAATAGCGAAAAACGGTAAAACAAAAAAAAACGCTAAAACCAAAAAATCGCCAAAACTTAAAATATCGACAAAAATCGAAAAAAAAACGAAAAAATCAGCAAAATGAAAATAGCGCCAAAACCAAGAATATCGCCAAAACAACGAAAAAATGCAAAAAATAAAATAAATAAAATTAAACAAAAAAGTTAAACGGAAAAATCTCCAAAATGACAAATGACAAAAAAGAAAAGGGATATATGTGTATTCGTACGGAACCCAAAGTCTCACTTTACTTAATTTATTTTTTATTACGAAAGACACGTATAGAAAAAAATTCATGATAAAATTGTTGATAACCAGGTCAATTAAACATTTTCTGTATTGATTTAGATTTATACGTATTCGATGTTAATTCAACATGATTTTACAATAACCTTCAAAGGAAATTTTTCCTTTTGAAATAAATATATTTCATGCTGATTTATTATTCCAGTGCAGTTAATGCGAAGAATCATGTTGAATCGAAATTATTTTAAATTGAAACAAAATGAATTCAATGTATCCATTTTAGGAATTATATTACATCGCCAACAATTAAAATACTTATGGCGTTTTCTTTTCTACAAAAGTGTGTTGCACTATTTGCCCTTTTTAATGAAAATTTGCAATATAATCATTTTTCGAAGAAGTGAATTTATTATAAATTATTGTATCATCCCTTACGAAGGGAAATTTTTCCTTTAAGTGAATGTTAAATTGCAATTTTTTTAATAAAAAGTAAAAATATGTCACATTTTTTTGTAGAATAGAAAACGCCATTAATTACTAGCCAAGGAGGGTGCCGCACACTGGGAAAAAAGGCCAATTCAGCGGCGGAAAAATCATACGAATAGTCTGAGCTACAAAAAATGTATGGATAACTTATAGGGAAGGATGTAAGCTAAAAGGTGTGTTAAAAGTTAGGTAGCTATTCTTAGCACAGTGGGCGCTATATGTTGTTATAAAAGACCAATTTCACCGATTAAACTCTTTAAAATCAGTAGTGTAGTGGATATTGCGTTAGACTATTAACCGAGAGGTCACATAATCAATTTCAGCCAATACCATGCGTGTGTTTTTTTTTTTAAATATTTAATGTTAAATGCATACAAATGAGTAAGTTCATGTTAACTTCGTGGTGCTAGTTTACATACTATGCTTTAGCCGAGTGGTTGGTACGTTGGACTTAAAACCTGAAGGAGCTTTGTTCGATTCTCACTCAAAATAACAAACACTGTGTAAAAATATAAAACTGATAAAATAATATTAAATATACGAAATAATAAGCCTTTAACATTTAACAATAAAGCAAATATAATTTATTTTTACGGAATTTGGGGTTTATTATTTAACAGTAAAAATAACAGAAACAAGGAAACATCTTTTGCTTTTACGAAAGCTGCAATTAGTTCAGTTAAAGTGATCCAAACAAAGAAAGAATCATTCATTTTTTACGGTTTAAGTCTGTTATTTTTTTTTAACATTTAGTCCCTCTCCCACGATGTCGACAAGTCGATGTCGTTCTCTTATTTATATTGAAAACAATAATAAAAAATTTAAATTTGTTTTTGTTTTCAATATAAATAAGAGAACGGCATCGATTTGTCGACATCGTGGGACAGTCCCTTAAACTTTTTGTTAAACTTAAATGTAAAATAACTAGACCGGTTTTTAATTCAATTTTAATTTATTTTATATTACAATTTCAGTTAATTTTATATACAGAATATATCAAGTGTGTGTATCGCCGTTTTGAAAATTTACATCTGGGATTCATTTTAGGGGGAGTTAAATTTTCCTCAACTTTTGCAGATATTTAGAGTGACTTGGCATATAAAATCTTGTAAGTCTTATGTGCTGTTTCCACAATGCAAACAAGCGACTTGAGTAAAAAATTTGTATGGAAATCACTCAAGAAACTGAGTGCTTTTCATATAAATTTTAGACAAGCAATGCTTGTTTGCATTCTAGCAACAACATATTAGATTAATTTATAGTACATTGAAAACGCCGAAACACCAGAAATATTTTTGTGGAATTTTTCAACCCTCGAGTGAAATTAAAAAAAAAATTATTATTATAATTTTTTTTGTTTTGCCCATAAAGTCTGGACTTGCTCCGTGGGCCAAAAAATACTTTGGGCAACTAATTAATACGCATAAGTAATTTTGAAAGTAGTTTTTGTTTTTTAATCCAAGTTTTGGGACTTAGAGCATTTGGGCTAAAGTCAAACTTTGCTGCAAAATATGTCGAATTTGGAAGGATTTAAGGACAAATGAAAATAGCAAACTATACTAGTTTTTTTGAAAATCATATCTGTGAAGATACCTATACCTCAGAAGATATGTTACCAAATTTTTGTTATCCCCGAAGTGCCCTGCTTTGGTACTTTATAGCTCTGCTCCTGAGCAATCTGGAAAATTGATCTTCCAAAGTTAAACAGGAATACTCCTATGGTATCCTCTGCGTGCGAAATTTTATACTAATTGCATTATCCGTTTAGAAACAGCTGACTTAATTCCAAAATATTTTGTTTGCGCCCCACTGTGTGGCAGCGGTTAATACTTTTATATGCTTCCTCGTCGGTTATGTTAGCAGAACTTTTGGTGAAGCAAAACAATTAATAAAATTGTTTTAAGGGCCCAATAAACTTACATACATGAATGACATACTTGAAAACTGACAAACATTGGTATTTGTCAGTTTTTCTCCTCACACTGTTCATGGAAACTGACAAACATTTATATAAAATTTTTTCCAAAAGAAAACTGAAAAATTTTTCCAATTTTCAATCATATTTAAACTAGAAAAAATTGCTACAAAACCAATTGTGATTTCAAAATTGAATTGAAAAATATAATTAATTTAAAAAAATATGTCGCTGCATATGAAAAAAATCTAAATTTTGTACGTTTTCCTTTGATATTTACATTCAAGTATGTCAGTCTTCCCCTTACACCATATGAAATGTGTGAGCAAAACTTTTTAATATTCGTCCAACATGTATGTCATACTAAAAATGTAACCATACACAGTCAGGGAATCTGTCCAACAAGGCATGTATGTCATACAAATATGTGAGTATAGGGTACCCTTTACATACAGATTTTGAAAGTTCATTAGTCTACTTAGCACCAGAGGCGCTGTAATACTGCTCTAAAAACTAACAAAAAAGCACATTAGTAGAGTTGTAAAATTATTAAGCGTAGCTTCTCATTTCACCACCTGTCCTTTCTACACAATCGATTTCACATTAAATAGCAGGCATTAGTTGCCCGAGAGTTTCTTGTTTTTGATGAGAAGAATAATTCAATTATCAAGATTGTAAGAACTTAATATTCGTGCAAAGAAATTCATTATAAAAGGGAGTTTAAAAAAATTAAACCTAGAGGGGTCAATTAATTATATGGCCACCAGTGCCAGTGCATATCCTTAGAGTATGTATGTTTCAAAAACAAAATATGAAAAATATCTTGCTTTAAATTTTTTTGCTCTTTTCTTTTTTTATATCCTTTCAAAACTCTTGTTAAAAACAGAAACTCTAACAACGTTTCACAACTTTGTTTATTTATATTCCCTTCAGGTATTATTCTTTCATATGCCATATACACGCTCTATTTTTCTCTTTTACTTTTTAATTCAAATACCTATACAATGCACAGTAAAACGAAGTATGTACATCTGTAATATTTTATCCAAAAAATTCAAGTCGATTTTTTCCATAGCAATCATGACTACATTTACTTTTAACGTTTTATACAGTTAAGTTTATTTGCAACTTGAAGCGCTACAATTTTAAGTCTTTTTCGCTCACAGCCAGTTGCAGTTACAACAAAATAGTAAAAATAAAAAATTAACTATGAAATAAAAAGTAGAAATTCTGTTTCATTTAAGCACCAGTCGTCGTCAGTCAGTATTTCAAATGTCGACTTTAATATATCAAGTTGTGAAATGTTTTAGTAAACTGTAGTAGAAGAAAAAAGAAATGGTGTAAGAAAATAAAACACATTTTTATGGGGTTTCAACTTAAGAAGAATATCGTCATGAATCATGATGTAAATTTTAACTAGAATGTTTTACACAGGTAAGTGTTAAAGTGTGGTTGCGTATGAGCGATGTAACTTTGAGTGATGAATTATAACGATGCAAATAATACCATTAATAATGATAACAATGATGCCAGCGATAATGTTTATTTTAATGTTCAGTTACTTGCACAATTTAACAGACAGACATCCTGTCAGATCATATTTCATTACACCTGCATACATATTTATTCAGCGAAGAAAAAGGCTCAAAACCACTTTTGAGTATTCTCATGGGAATTAGAAATTTTATTGAACAAGAATACAAAAAAATGCCAAAAATTCCAATGGAACTTTTTTTTTAAAGATAAGTAAAATAAAAATTAAATATGATTAATATAAAACAAGTTTTACAAAATAAAAATTTAATAAAGCTAGAAAACCCACAAAACACTTTTGTTGAAAATTAGGTCGATAATAGTAGGCAACACTTTACTCATTATTATCGACCTAAAATTAGACACGCATTCTTGTTGATTTTTGAACAAAATGTGTTTACTTAAACAAATAAAAAATTTGCGGCGAAGGGGGTTGGCTGGCTGTAGCATCGAACCGCGACCTGTTGGCTGATAGTCTGGCGTATCTACCTATCAGCTATAGGCATATTATACTTTTTCTGCCATTTTATCCACTTGAACTAAGTATGTATGTTTAATTTGTGAAGTCAAATTAAACAAATTATGTTTTTTATTGCGAATACCTACAAAATCAATGTAATTTTTGACAAGGAGAAATTTTCAACACAAATTTAGACAATAATATATGATCCTAAATTTTAAGTAATGTTATAGAGTGTGTATATTAATGAACACACTAAAACAAGGAATGTAAAATCAACATGACGCAATTTTGATTGGAAACCATATTGAATTTACAAGAAATTATTTGTCATTTAAGTGTGTTAGTGTTTATTTGCTTTGTTCACTGTTACAATTCACTGTTGTGCTCAGTTGTGTGACTTGTTGTTGCTTATTCTTATATAGCTGACTAATAGCCGACGAAAATCGAATTACCAGCGAAAATTTACTGCTGCTGGTTTAAAATTACTATTGTTTCATATTAATTTTAAATGAAAAATTATGAATCTAACCTAAAATATCTTTGAAAATCAATTTTCATATGTATGAAAGTCGATATTATGAAAATCGATGGATAAATATTGATTTTATACATAATAAAGTGAAATCATCTGATTTTTATAAACAGCGAATATTTACACTGTACAACAAAATTAACTTTTTTCAATAACAAGGTTTTTACAACTAATCCTGGAAAAAATTTTCCACCCTTTTGCACACAGTTATACTGATTCGGCATTGTATATCTTGTAGGTCTTACTTGTAACGTATAGGATGAGTTCAGCACTTCTATGTAAAATAACACGGTTAACATTTTTGTAGAGCATTTTAACCCTCTAGCTCGTCGGTGTACGGGTCTGTTTGGCCCATAAATAAATAAGGAGCAAAAAATCCCTTTAAGAAGCGATATAGCGGGCTTAATTGTTTCACAAAAATGTTCCTCGTTGTGTTTAACATAAAATTGTTGAACACATCCTACACCTTAAATGTACGTCCTACAAGATATTCTATGCCGATTCTGTATAGCTATGTGCAAAAGGAGGTGGGGTATTTAACTCCACCTAAAATAAATTCCAGATGTAAACTTTCAAAACGCCAATACACATATCTATTTTTTTTTTGTGACTTCTACCAGAATCTGTTGTAAGAACCTTGGTATTTCAAAAAAAAATTAATTTTGTTGTACAGTATAAATATTCGCAACTTTTGCAAAAATTAGGTGATTCAATTTATTATGAATAAAAATATGTAATGAAAATTTCCCAATTTTGGATAAAAAAAATATATATAATTTTCATCACTGCGGTCTGCATAATTCCGAAACCATTGAGTAGTTATATTAAAAAAAAATTGGAATGCCCCTTTCCAACTTGTGACGAAATTGGTCTCTTAAAAAATCCCAAATTTTAGAAAAAATAAAAAATAAAACCTATCCATAGAATTTTAGATTTCGACAGTTTTTGTAGTTAGGGGACCATAACACATCAAAAAAAAAATATAGTAGTGATCAACGGTCATGACAAAAGCTTCATTTTGTTGCACAGTGTTATCTGGATGTTGTTAATAATCACTTCCTGAGAAGACGAAAGTATGTACTCACTTATTGATACTTTGGAAGCAGAGAAAAATTAGTTCCACAAAAACTACTTCCAATTTGTTTCACCGGACAGGTTTGTAAGGGAGATAAGCAATACTTCTGCTTACAAACGTTGTAAGCACGTGCTTACTTACAAGAGACATGATTTTTATATATAGAGCTGGAAGCACTAAAACTTGATAAATAAATATTTTGTTAGTGACTCGAAAGTCTTTGCAATACCTTGTGCTTCCCTGTAAGCAAGAGGTGTAAGCACAAAAATCGAGAAAGGGCTTACATTAGCGCTTCCGTTCGTCACATTCTTCGAAAAACCTAAAACTGGGCTACTACGTCTTATAAAAATCAGCAGAAGCACATTATACTATTCCTAGTAACGTTTAATACTTTATAACTTTACTTTTGTTATTAAATTTTCAGTATCATTTATCCAACAGAAAAAAACGGTATAAAATATGTGTGTCCTATTAAGGGCTGATAATGCAGTGCAAGTTAATCTCTCTTTTCACAGAAAAAATAAGTTTCGTTTTTGATAACAAAAATCCCGGTATTCAATATTTTTTTTTTCAAATTTCCTGTGATAAAGAATTCCCCTATATTGATAACAAAATTATTTCAAAATAAAAATATATATATATAAATTAAAAAAATGTTGACATGGCTGGAATACGAACCCGGGCTTTCCGGACGTAAATCATACACTCTATAGCTGAGCCATATCGCATTTATTTTTTTATGGGATACAACTTGTTTTAAGTACTTATGTATAAAAAGAAAAGAAATAACCGGCATATAAAAGAAATACTTACAACGAAATATTTTATTATGTTAAAGATAAATGTTATTGAAATTCATATTTTTTTTAATAACATGGTTTTATTGAATATAATTCTTGTCTATTTTTTTCTGTGTTTGGTTTATAATGTGTTTAAACCAGCAAATCTATAAATCAGTAAACATATCAACCATATATTAAACGCATAAAGTTGGGCGTTTAAACTACCAATTCAAACCATATGTTTTTCATCGATAGCCCACCAAAAAACCAGATATTTTTTACATTTATCGTGGTGCTGCCACATTATTGTTGTTTAAACTAGGGATAATACATGTGGAAATGATTTACTACTGTTGAGTTTAAACTCCATTTAAATTTTAGTTTAGTTTAAGAAAACTTGTATTTACACGTTCACTGATTTATTAGCCATAAGCCGATAGCCAGGCAGCATTCAAGGGCTTATTATCTCTTTTATGAGATAAGGTCGGAAGTTGTCATGGATTATGTTACATCTCTTTACGCTGAAAATAAATTCACGTTATTGTGGGTGCTTGACCACGAAGCCCATGCTGCAAGCGAACGGGCTGACTGTCAAGCTAATAGAGAAGATCAACGTAGGTCTTTCGGACCAAAAGCCTTCTCTTTGGCATCTCACGTGCATATGTCAAAGAAGAGAATAGTTCCTTGGCTCAGGTAAAATTTTCTCGCCTAAATACTAAATACTTTTTCAATCGTCTTAGAGGAGAAATAAATAAGAACCCAGTAAAGAATCCAATCACATTTCAGAATATCATGTTGATAAAATAAATTTTATTGAGTAACTAAAAAAATATTCATTTCAATTTTGATAAATATGTATTTGATACTTTATATACTATCACCCATATTCATAGAATTTAAGATGAGTTTGAAATGTATTTTATTTAAAATGTTTCATACAAAATTTCTTTAAAATAGATTTTAAATAAATTTTATTTATTTATGAATATTGGGGTATATATATATATATATATATATATATATATATATATAAAAAATATATATATATATATATATATATATATATATATATATATATATATATATATTTTTTAAATATGGTACTTTTTATTGCTGGACGGATACATTTTTCTGTCACTTTCATACATGCTTAATGCAACAACACACATTTTTCCATCTTATTTTTAATACCAATTTTTTATATGTTTTGTAATTTCTGTCCATCGAATAGTATTTTAAAGAAGAATATTAACAGTTTTATTAACATTGATTATAATTATTATAATTGATTATAATTATTATGGTTTGTACGTCACAGATGGAACATTCAGTACAATTGCAATTTTTCAACAGAGGAAATTTATTGAGCCTTCTTTTGATTGGATGACCGCTCTCCAATCAAAAGAAGGCTCAATAAATTTCCTCTGTATTTATAAATGCTGTGTCATTTGATGCTATAACATTTTTAATAACAGAAAATATATCATTATTCAAAAAGCCTTTGTCTGGCCAAATCGAATAATTTCTTAATTAGGGCGTGAATTTCAAGATTTAAAAAAATTCTCCAAAAAAATTAAAAGTGTAAAAATATATAAATAAATTCATTAAAGAGTGACTGTGACACGCACCCGAAGGGTTCCGTACGAATAGCATATCATATACACTCTAAAACACTTATGTTGAAAATTAGGTCGATAATAGTCGGCAACACTTTACGGATTATTATCGACCTAAAATTACACACGCATTATTTTTGAAAAAAAAATGTTTTTACTAAAAAAGCGATTGGCTGCGTGCAGTTTTGAACCGCGACCTCCTTATTGATAGTCTGACGTATCTACCATTGAGCCATAGCCGTATTATAATACTTTATGTTACATTTTTTCTACTTGGACTAAATATGTTTAATTTGAAAGGCTTTTTTTATTTAATAAAATAACTACAAAATCGATGTAATTTTAGACAAGGAGAAATTTTCAACACAATTTTAGACAATATATGATCGTAAATTTGAAGTAATGTTTTAGAGTTTAGAGTTTTAGAAATATCCGTCCTGTTTTCGATTTGCCGATTTTTGTTTGTTTTTGGGCACTTTTTTATTTTACCGTATTTTTTCGTTTTAATGTTTTTTTTATTTTACAAAATTTACCGTTTTTTTCGATTATTTTAGTTTTGGCGAAATTTTTTGTTTTGATGCTGTTTTTCGTTTTAGCGCTTTTTTAATTTAAAAATTTTTTTTTATCATTTTGAATATTTTTTAATAATTAGTTTTTTAGTTTTCACGTTTTTTTTTTTGGGTTTGACCATTTTTTTCGTTTTGGAACTTTTTTCGTTTTGCTGCTTTTTTTTCAATTTTTCCGATTTTTGTATTTTGGCGATTTTTTAAATTTAGGGGCTTTTTAGTTTTTGGAGTTTTTTTCGTTTTTTCAATTTTTTTTTCGTTTTAGCATTTTTTCGTTTTAGTGCTTTTTTCTTTTCAGTGGTTTTGTTTTCGTTTTTAACGATGCTTTAGTTTTGGCAATTTTACTGCTTTAATTTTGTTTGTTTCAAGTGTCTAATTATTACAGTTGATAACATACAGATTAATTTCAAAATAACATTACCTGATAGAACACCCTTTAATTTTTAGTTTGTTTCTTAGTTTGTGTTTTTAGCATTCATTACTAAGACGATCTTTAATTTTTAACTCTCATAAACTTTTAGTTGTTATTTTACCGGCTATAGTTACACATATTCTGTGAAAATTGCTGGTCCGTACCTTGAACAGTTCTTGAGACAGACAGACGGACGGATAGGGTAACGAAAACAATACACCAAAAAGAAAATATTGGTAAATCTAAACAATTTCATAGGTTAGAATTGCACCAACTCAGAAAATATAGTAAAATCAACAAATGAAATTGTAATTTAGTTGATAGTGTGCTAAGCTACAAACCGGAAGGTCACAGGTTCGATGCCTGCTAAGGCTTAAGTAACAAGTGTGTTTGTTAAAAAAGAATTTATTCTTTGTAATGTTTTGGTCTTGAACTTAGGTTCTCATGTTTATAAACCGGACGCCTTTACCATCTCAGCTAGTGGTGACTTGCTTGACTTACATACAATATTTTTTCTAAAATAACTATTTTGTATTCCTTTAGCTTCTTGTTGAGAGTTTTCCATGCCTTTGTGTATTTGTGAAAATGTCCACACGGACACATTAAAAATTTTCAGAAGTTTTTTCTGCTTACTTAAGATTTATTACACTGTATGAGAAAATCCTTTTGCTTATTGTTGTGAGTTTTCCATGCCTGTTGCATTATGTATTTGTGAAAATGTCCAGGATAATTTTTAATGATTGTTTTCATTTCTACTTACATTTGTAAATTTCTTGTTAAAGAGAAATACTATAGATAGTGAGATTATTATTAAGAAAAGATATGGATGCAGGCAAACATCCTTTTTAAATATTGATGAAGCTCGTAAATTTTAATATGTTTTTAAGGTTTTTGGTAAAGTATCTGAAAAACATTTGCATGCATATTAACATTTCAATTTAACGAAGAATGGAACCCAAGAAACATAAATTGATTTGGAAAGGAAAAAGAATAATATTTCTAAATGATATAAAGAGAAAATTTCTCTCAAAATTTATAATGGTTGTAAAGGAGGCTAATTTAATTTATTTTTAGCTTAGGTTGAATGGGTTGCTTGCCATTTGGCGAGTTCACTTGGAGGCCGCCTGGTAGTGACAATCTTTGGAGAAATATTTCAAACTAGTCCCATTCACTTTTATGTATAAATTTGAAGATGCTAATTAGAGATACATATTGGATGTTCCCTAAAAAGGAATATCCGACTGCCTAAAGTGCTGATTAACCTTCACTAAAACAGCTCCTAAGGTATTCTTCATGTGCGATTCCCAGATAGGCCATTCGGCCTATCGCATAATGATCTGTTAGAACTCTAAGATGCTAATGATCTTTTTCCGACGCACAGTTGTTTCAATTGAAAAAAAATTTTAATAAATATGTATCTTAGAAAGTTGCGCTCCGACTACAAAACGATATACGTAAAAATCATTGGGGAAGACCCAAGCTTTACGAATGATGAAACTTGGACCAGCCTGTTGAAACACACAGTGATCTACAGTATGTCAAAGTTGACTATCTGGGGGTGATAAACTTTGTTGGGCTCATAACTTCTACAAATTATGTACTATTTTAATGATTTTAATGAACTTGTTGTAAAGCTTATTAATAGCCAAAGAAAATACACTTTGTTTCATTATAATATCCATAATATTTTTAGAGATATTTGGCTTTGAATTTTAAAATTTTGGTTTTTGCACGCGACTTTGTTCTCAATTTCATAAATATCTCCGACAATAGCATAGCCAAAATTTAAAAAATATATATTTAATGATTTTTAACAAAATCCTGAAGAAATTTTTTAGTTATCTCAATTTATGTAGACGTAAAAAAATCAAAATTAAGACTTTGAAATGAGGGTGATAAATGGCAAAATGTCTGTAAAAATAGAACTTAATTATTGTAGAACGTTTTTCTCAAAAATTTTTTAGAACTAAAAATTATATTTTTCCATATTTCAATAGAATAGACTACAAAAATGACTGCAGTTGATATTTTAAGTCGATTAAAGCATCCTTCATTGGACGAATATAGTGAAGTTTTCTGCACTCAAAATAAAATGATTGGTAAATCTAACCAATTTAAATAGTTGACCAACTTTTAATGTAAACTGTTGTTGCAATTTTTATGAAATGACATTTTTCATGGGTTAAATGTCTTTCTAAAATTGTAAGTCATTTCAAGTCTATGGTTACTTTGTGCTATCGATATTTGACAAGATGACTTAGCTGAGATGGTAAAGGCGCTTGGTTCATAAGCATGAGAGCCTAAGTTCAAGACTGAAATATCATATTTTATTTCATTGTAAAATATAACTTTGCGAAAAATTACGTTTGAAAATTACAATTATTTTTGTTTTATGGTTAAAATTACTAATTTAATTTTAAAAAATTTTTGTGGTTAAAGTTACCAATTTTTATGGGTAAAATTACCAATTTAAAATAATAAAGGCGAAAATCGCCAAACGCGATAAGGGGGAATATTTTAATTATAACATTAGAATTAAGCAACAAAAACGTAAAAAGGCCTTGCAATTTCCACAATGTTAGCAGTTTCTTGCGAATTTTCGCCATTTTGACGATATCTGTGATGTTTTGAGATTTTGTTAATCTTTACAGCCTTACTGATTTTATCAATACATTACGCAATTTTTGGCGAACACATTTTAAGTTTTATTTTTGACAAAAAAAATATCAGTCATATTTTTAACTTTTATTTTTGACCAAAAAAAATATCAGTCATATTTTTAACTTTTATTTTTGACCTAAAAAATAATAGTCAAAAAATAACCATTATTTTTTTGACTGAAAATAACTATTATTATATGACTTTTTCCAAAAAAGTCATAAGAGTTACGGTCCCTGGTTTTTACAAGTGAACAACCACATTGTTAAACAAGAGTAATAAAACAAAAATTCGTTATAACTCAGCTTCTTAATAACAGGTTTTTTCCGTTGAACCTTTGTAAGTTGAAAAATATTGTAAAAAAAGGGTTTTGTATAATTTTTAAAATGCTTTCATATTATTTCCAATTCCTGCATTTACTTTTCAATATTTGCTCCAAAAATTGTGAGACACAAAAGAAAAATTTTGTTAATCTCAAGTAAGAGCTGTTGGCATACTTCCTCTTTGTTCGACAACTATTAAGCCTTCTTATCTGTATACCTTAAAGTTTCATGGCAACAGATATTGTTTATGTCTTTCTATCTTCAATTTTATGTTAAAAAGAGAATTTTCAAAAAATAATATTCTATTTTTATTAGAATTTTTATATCTTGTCTTGTTCCGTAAAACATGTATGTAAATAAATGTATAAAATATAAAAATATTTATAAAAATATGTTGGAGTTTAATAGAACAGTTTTCAAAGTGTTTTTTTTTTTTAGTTGAGGCTATTAACTGCAAAATATTTATATGGAAAATGACTATCATGAATAAACAAATACAAACTTAAAAATGTGAGGAGGAGTGAGATATCGAAAAATGTTGATGCCCATAAAATGTCGATATGAAAACAAATGTATGAGTACTTTATTCGACTTGTCTTTTCCACCGTGACGCAGCTTGCTCAAAACTTGGCAGTACATAATGTATTAATAGATTTTGGTTGATGGCAGCAGTGTTGCATTTACTACGAGGGAAATTCAAAAAGTCAAGGAGTTGTCAAACTGCCGTCGTATCTTTTACCTTAAAAGCAAAACTTACAATGCCGAGTACTAATTGTGAGTAAGTATGAAATTAACCCTTAAACACATTTTAAGTTTTGAATGATTTCTGACATTGAAGTTGAGTCTGGAGTTTCGGTGTCTTTGAAGACCTATAGTAGAATTTTATGGCAAATGTTTTTGTAGAACATTTTATCCCACGTTGTCGCTGTTGGAGGAGAGTTTTTCCCCATTTCTTGTGAAAGATTCTAGAAGTCCCATACAACGAAGAATTAAAGGGTTAAAATCTTTCACAGAAATTTTTCTCGTAGTGCTTTACATTAAAAAGCTAAACACATCTTATATCTTCAACGTAAGGACTACAAGATTTCCTATACCGAGTCCTTATGACTATGCGCAAAACTTTAACTCCCCTTGAAATAAATCCCAGATGTAATTTTCAAAAAAACCCCGATACACGAATATATTGTTTTTGATACCCTCTACCAGAATCAGTCGTTAGAACCATGTTGTTTTTAGGGTTCCGTACACCAAAAGTGTAAAGGAATCCTATTGTTTTCGCTACGCTGTCCGTCTGTCTGTGTGTCACAGGCTGTTTTCTCGGGAAGCATAAGAACTACGAACCTGAAATTTTCACAGAATAAAAATTTTGCCGCTAGAACAACAAATATATGACAGTGAAAAATTAAAGTGTGTTCTAAAGCGTGCAACGAAACATGTTGAAATACTAATCCAATATACAGACACTTATATATAGACACTTTAAATTTTCAGTTATTTTTAATTGGTGTAGTCTGTAGAATAGACTACACCAATTAACACTGATATTTAAAACCATAAAAATTAAAGGGTGTTCGATCAGTTAATGTAATTTTACTATGTAATTTAGACAATATGCTGTATCTTGGAAACCGTAAGAGGTAAACTTGAAATTTTCAAAAACTAAAAACTAAAAAATTCCAAAATTAAAAAAAATTTCAAAAAGACCAAAAAAAATCGCTAAAACGTCAAATATCACCAAAACTAAAAAGATAGCCAAAAAACTAACAGAACGCCAAAAACCGAAAAAAGTCGTCAAAACGGAAAAGCACTACAACATAAAAAAATCGCTAAAACTAAAAATATCATCAAAAAATGATAAAATCGCTAAAAATGAAAAAAAAACACCAAAACTAAAAAAAGCGCCAAAACCAAAAAAGCGCTAAAATTAAAAAAAACGAAAAAACCAAAAAAAATCGCCAAACGAAAAAAAGTGTCGAAACAAAAAAAATCTCTTAAACTGAAAAAGTCACAAAATACATTAAAAATCCCCAAAACCAAAAAAGCACCAAAACTGAAAAAGGGCCAAAACTAAAATAAATCGCTAAAACTTAAATTAACGTCGAAAAGCGAAAAAACGGTAAAACAAAAAAAACGCCAAAACAAAAAAATCGCCAAAACTAAAAAATTTGGCAAAAAAACAAAAAAAATTGTAAAAAACGAAATGGCTAGAAAAAAAATCACGAAAACTAAAAAAAGCGCCAAAACCAAAAAATCGCCCAAAACAATGAAATATACTTAAAAAAATAAAAAACTAAAATTAAACAAAAAAGCATAACGAAAAAACTGCCAAAATGAAAAAAGGGGCAAAAATGAAAAAGGATATATGTACATATGTGTATTCGTACGGAATCCTTCGTGTGCGAGCCAAAGTCGCACTTTACTTGATTTATTTTGTGTTGTACAGTATTACTTCTAAGCGGATCAATTTTCTTCAGACATAGCTAATATGACATTAGATAAAATCATATTTCAATCAAAACAAACTTGATCAAAATCGATTGAGTCGTTTTAGACCAAGACACAAAGATCCGAAAGGCCAGAACAAAAAAAAAACAAATAGCTTTCAAGCGACTTTTTCGAAAAATGGAACTGGCAACCCTATTTACAATGCAAATAGTAAGGAATAAAAGTAAAATTGTACTAAATTTATCACACCTGGCTGAGCTACATAGGTCTAGGCAGCGGAAAACCGATTAAATCTCAGCAAACTAGTGGCCGATCTCTGGCAGGCCTAGCGATTATAAAATGTATTTTGTAGTTTGATTTAATTAAAAAGACGTATATAACTGTTACAGGTAGGAGAGAAATAAAGACTAAGAAGAATATTTATACATGATTCCATGTTACCATGGACTAAGACGAAAAAAATTAAAAGAATATTTGTCTAACACGTAGTTATTTCTATGTCCTTTTCCATTCAAAATTACACAATATGCAAGTATTATATGTACTTAATAGGGTATTCATTTTAATCGACATTTCAATTGTTCGATTAATCAAATAATCGAAATTGAGGTTTTTAAATTACTCGAACAATCGACTAAAACTTTTATTTCGTTCGAGTTATTCGAGTAAATTTGCTGTTAAAAATTATTCGAGTTAATCGGAACTTTTTCAATTTACTCGATTTTTTCTCATTTTTGTGTCGAAAAATAATAAAAACAAAGTTTTAGAGCTAAAAATGTTAAGCATTTTCAAACTGGAATAATAATAATATTTCAATTATTGAATAAGTTGGAGTAATAGAAGGAATTGAATTGGAAAGTATTTCAGATTTCTCGTATCAGTTCTTTGTTGTTCTAGATGCATAAAGTAATTCCGTTATTCTGTAACTACATATTTGTAAAACTCACATCAACCCGACACAAAAAATTTTAGCTTTTCTATTCCTTGTCGACAACAATTGACCAGTATTAGCAGCCTCCTGTAATTTTCTAAACGTTACAGATCAGGAAGGAGCGTCAATGCTAATCAATTTTTATCGGCAGCGAGTAGAGGGTGGCAGAATAATATAAAACTATTTGCAAATTATTCGACCTTTATATATAAATTATACGTTGCCTAATCGAGCTTAAAGCAATTAGGCAACGTATTAATTATATACAGACAGAATGTTTTATACGAGGAAAATCACTTTTTGGGTCTTTTATATTGTGAATACTTTTATTAAATGGTTTTATTTTTTCACAGCTTACTTTCCACAATTTCATTCAATTCCTCCATAAATAACCAAGTCATCCGTTATGTTATCGTTTATTTTGATATGAAACAATCTAGTAGATTACTTGGTCTCGAAATCTTGATGGAAATATTCCCTGATTTTGGTACGAGATAAGTATATTCAAAATTTTTATTTATTTCTCGCTATTATGTTGGTGTTTAACTAACTCAATTCTTTGATAGATTCTTTAACCTGCCCCATAGTATCACTGAACGTTTGTTTGAATTGAGTGGTAAATTTTATGAAATCTAAATGTGTCGTTGGTTTTTATTAAGAAATGTGCAAAAATTATGGAAAAAAGAAAAATTTATATAAAATTTTTTACTCTAGTTATTCGATTAATCGACTTAATTTACTTGAACAAAATTTTAATCAAAATTGGAAAATTTTCTTTGATCCAACATTATTTGTCTTCAATTGTTCGACTAACCGATCAAACATTGTTCGAGTGAATACCCTAGTACTTAAGTACCAGCCTTAATATCCTTGAATATGCCAATACCATACAATTTAATTCAACAGAAAGTTAGTTAATGTAAACGAAAGTAAGTGCAAAAAAAATTTTATCTCGCTCCCAAGTTTGACAAGAAAAAAAAATGTAATAATAAAATATATAATAAAATAAAAACTGAATATCCATAATCATCCTGAGGATAAAAAACTTGAAAATATTCTATAAAAATATTGTAAAAAATTCCCAAAAACTTCTTACTGATATTCACTACATTTCAAAAAAAAAACTTTTAATAAGTTTTCTTGTTTAGTTCCTTTTTTTACTTGTTTCTAGGAAAAGTTAAAACTCACAAAAAAAAAACGAAATTCATCAAGTTCCGAATAGATAAGCAAAAAACTTTACATGAACTAATAAAACAAATTGCAAATTTTGTTCTATTGTTTTTTACAAGAAAAAAATGTGTTGATTTTAACACATTCTTAACATTAGTGGAGGGTTTGGTTTGACTACGACTGAGTTCAATAAAATTTTAACATATTTTTTTCTTACAATATATTTTTTACTCAAAGTTATTTAATTAGTTTGGCTTAAGTTCGTTTTCAATTTAATCTTTCGATTTAATTATTTTTATTTTAGAGAGAAATTCTAAATTATGGAAATATTGAACATTAAAAAAAAATTTGGCTGAACTGAGGATAGTCAAGAGATGGCGACTCATCTGTTAATTGATACAAAGTAATAGGATTTTCGCTGGTTGGTTTTTGCTGAATTCGCTGGCAGTGTCGTCTAGGTCGGAAAGAACTCTGATGAGAAGACTGTGGTGGTCTTCAAACATCTGATTTCAGGTCAACAAAATTTTTCTTTGAATGTTCAATATTCAGACATGTTCTATGTTTCACAAAAAATAAAATTACTGCACGTTGGGACAGAATTAAAAACTGAGCGGACAAAAGTCCGAAAATCGAAGATATAAGCCAAATGTAACATGTGGCTTAAACAGTTGCCAACTAACCACTGAGATCGAAAATGTACTGTTTTGCACCTTGCGGACCAAAGTTGAGTATTTTTCCAATACCTGCATAGAAGCTAATTTTGGATTATTTTCAGTAGATGTGTGTTACATGAAGGCTATGGTTTTTTAGTTGTAAATTTCATTCATTTTTTTCATTTCATTTTTTTCATATTTTTGGAAAGGCAAAAATTAGGGCCCGCTATGTCCGACGTGCGATTAGCACTTCTGTATACTATGGACCCTAACCGAAGTCTCTCATTTTATTTCGTTATCCTTTATTACCATTTGCTGAAGAAACAAATTTTTTTTTTACTTATTCATTAAAAAAAGAAGGAGTTGTGTATTTCGTGTGTATGTATAACTCCGCCATTTGTGAACCGATTTTAAAAATTATTTATTTGAAAGGGTTGCCTGCAGTTTAGTCTTCTAATTTTTTTTTCGAAAATCGGTAGAGAAATTTGCTCCCCCCCAAGCATAAATAACTCTGTCATTTGTCAACCGATTTTCAAAATTATTATTCTGTTTGAGAGGTTTTGCTTGCATTTTGCCCCCCACAATTTTTTTTGTAAATCCTTGGGGAAATTTGCTCCAAAATTGAAAGGACATGAAAGGTATGGTACCATGAAAAATTGTGGACACCCACGCTCTTTTCTCCCGTGGGCTGTTCGCCGATGTCCTGATCGAAAAAAATAGTACCAAAAATTAAATCGGAGCATCCAAAAACATGTAAAACGATACCCATTACGTTTTTGTGTTTAATTTCACTCCACTGAAAATTAAGACGCCAAAAAATTTTTAAAATCGCCACATCTGACAACCCTGCTTGAAAATGCGGTAAAATGTTTTCTTTACACACACAAACATATTTTTATTAATTTTTTGTTTTTGAAGTTAAGAAAACTTTCTGGAGATCTCCATTTTTCCACATTGACCACTAATCTTCTCCCGAAATTTTTCTTAAACTCAAATTTTAAAACTCATATTTCCAAAGTTACAAAATTATTTCAGATATGTCACGTGTTCTGCAACTTAGGCCACTACCTGGAGACCATTTTTATATAGTGGGATATCCCTACTCATCTCTATTTTTCCACAATGACCACTAATCTTCTTAAGAAACCATTTTTGTTAATTCATTTTGTTTGTTATAATTGATATTGTTAGGGTACCCTATTATTATAATTTCATCAAGGATTTCGCGCACGATGTTTTCCATACACTTATTGGTATGGACCTCTTCCCAATTCCTCGATTTCGCCTCCCAAATTAATTTCATAAAATTTTCCTACTACTGTTAAGTGTTTAAAATTGTCTTGGGTAAAAATTTTGGTTTGCGTCTTTGCTTTTTAAACTTAAATTTATCTTCACACACAATGTGTGTGAAGTTAAATTTTAAAATTTGAAACCCTAGACAAAAACCATCGAATTTAACAGAGGTCTGTTAACAGTTTAACATGACTCTGTTAAATATTTAAAATTTTGTTTTTTTCATTTAAAATTGAATAATTACTAAATTGTTAAACAAATTGCACCAGCAAATAATTAAATATCTTATTTACGACATAGTTTGTACCTAGATATGGCTTTGTCAAATAAAGACATAAAAATAAGTGGATTTTAGATCGCTTGAAAAAAAATAATATATAAAAGACTTTAGTCCTTTTCTCGAAAATGGTAGGTGATGGGGTAAATTTTTTTCACGGAGGGGACTTCTAGTAGCGTGTACATAATTGTCCGATGGTCAAATATTTTAACATTCTGTTTTTTTTTAGAAATTATAGGCCGATTTCAAAAAAACCATATTTGAAATCTGAAAAAGGACTTTAGTCCTTTTTTCGAAAATGGTAGGAGATGGGGTAAATTTTTTTCACGGAGGGGACTCCTAGTAGCGTTTAGATAATTGTCCGATGGTGAAATATTTTAACATTCTGTTTTTTTAGATATTATCGGCCGATTTCAAAAAAACCATATTAGAAATCTGAAAAAGGAATATAGTCCTTTCTCGAAAATGGAAGGAGATGGGGTAAATTTTTTTTTACGGAGGGGACTCCTAGTGCCGTTTAGATAATTGTCCGATGGTCAGATATTTTAACATTCTGTTTTTTTTAGAAATTATAGGCCGATTTCAAAAAAACCACATTTGAAATCTGAAAAAGGACTTTAGTCCTTTTCTCGAAAATGGAAGGAGATGGGGTAAATTTTTTTTACGGAGGGGAGTCCTAGTACCGTCTAGATAATTGTCCGATGGTCAAATATTTTAACATTCTGTTTTTTTAGAAATTATAGGCCGATTTAAAAAAAAACATATTAGAAAAAACCATATTAGAAAGGACTATAGTCCTTTTTTCAGATTTCTAATATGGTTTTTTTGAAATCGGCCTATAATTTCTAAAAAAAACAGAATGTTAAAATATTTGACCATCGGACAATTATCTAGACGCTATTAGGAGTCCCCTCCGTTAAAAAAAATTTACCCCATCTCCTTCCATTTTCGAGAAAGGACTATAGTCCTTTTTCAGATTTCTAATATGGTTTTTTTTAAATCGGCCTATAATTTCTAAAAAAAAACAGAATGTTAAAATAGCTGACCATCGGACAATTATCTAGACGGCACTAGGAGTCCCCTCCGTAAAAAATTTACCCCATCTCCTTCATTTTCGAGAAAGGACTATAGTCCTTTTTCAGATTTCTAATATGGTTTTTTTTAATCGGCCTATAATTTCTAAAAAAACAGAATGTTAAAATATTTGACCATCGGACAATTATCTAGACGCTACTAGGAGTCCCCTCTGTAAAAAAAAAATTTACCCCATCTCCTTCCATTTTCGAGAAAGGACTATAGTCCTTTTTCAGATTTCTAATATGGTTTTTTTGAAATCGGCCTATAATTTCTAAAAAAAACAGAATGTTAAAATATCTGACCATCGGACAATTATCTAGACGCTACTAGGAGTCCCCTCCGTGAAAAAAATTTACCCCATCTCCTTCATTTTCGAGAAAGGACTATAGTCCTTTTTCAGATTTCTAATATGGTTTTTTTTAATCGGCCTATAATTTCTAAAAAAACAGAATGTTAAAATATTTGACCATCGGACAATTATCTAGACGCTACTAGGAGTCCCCTCTGTAAAAAAAAAATTTACCCCATCTCCTTCCATTTTCGAGAAAGGACTATAGTCCTTTTTCAGATTTCTAATATGGTTTTTTTGAAATCGGCCTATAATTTCTAAAAAAAACAGAATGTTAAAATATCTGACCATCGGACAATTATCTAGACGCTACTAGGAGTCCCCTCCGTGAAAAAAATTTACCCCATCTCCTACCATTTTCGAGAAAAGGACTAAAGTCCTTTTTCAGATTTCAAATATGGTTTTTTTGAAATCGGCCTATAATTTCTAAAAAAAACAGAATGTTAAAATATCTGACCATCGGACAATTATCTAGACGCTACTAGGAGTCCCCTCCGTGAAAAAAATTTACCCCATCTCCTACCATTTTCGAGAAAAGGACTATAGTCCTTTTTCAGATTTCAAATATGGTTTTTTTGAAATCGGCCTATAATTAAAAAAAAACAGAATGTTAAAATATCTGACCATCGGACAATTATCTAGACGGCACTAGGAGTCCCCTCCGTAAAAAAATTTACCCCACTTCGTTCCATTTTCGAGAAAGGACTATAGTCCTTTTTCAGATTTCTAATATGGTTTTTTTTAAATCGGCCTATAATTTCTAAAAAAACGGAATGTTAAAATATTTGACCATCGGACAATTATCTAGACGCTACTAGGAGTCCCCTCCATGAAAAAAATTTACCCCATCTCCTACCATTTTCGAGAAAAGGACTAAAGTCTTTTATATATTAATTTTTTTTCAAGCGATCTAAAATCCACTTATTTTTATGTATTTATTTGCCAAAGCCATATCTAGGTACAAACTATGACGTAAATAAGGTATTTGATTATTTGCTGGTGCAATTCGTTTAACAATTTAGTAATTATTCAATTTTAAATGAAAAAAACAAAATTTTTAATGTTTAACAGAGTCATGTTAAACTGTTAACAGACCTCTGTTAAATTCGATGGTTTTTGTCTAGGGTTTCAAATTTTAAAATTTAACTTCACACACATACAACATAAACGGCATAATAGCAGCATGTATGATACCTCTTGTACGTAAATTTCAGTGTTATATACAAATTATTTGCAAAAAAAGAATACGAGAATGTCTGTTATATCTAAAGAACATTTTTTATTAAACAAAACGAAGAATCTAAAAATAGAATACTCCTTCCAAAAGAAGCCAGTGTAGAGGTCTTCTAGAAGGCCTGCCTGAGAAGGCAGAAAAGAATTACTTTTGGATGTTAAATTCAGGTCTTGGAAGGCCTGTAAAAAGGCCTGTTAAGTGAATGCCTCGTAAGTTTTACCGCTGGGTACTTATGTATACATGCATGTATATGTGTGTACATACATTATAGCCACGACCAAATGTACATATATACATACATATATACACACATATAATGGGTGATTTTATAAGAACTATCGGAAAGTAAAAAAAAAACACATAAAATTCAGAAAAATGCATGAAATATTTATTTGGATCGATAGTTGGGTCGATATAATTTAATGTTTGAAGATTATTTCATGCAAATGTTGGCCGCGGCTGCGCCTCAAATGGTCCATCCGCTTAGTCCAATTTTGGCATACTCTTTCCAACATTTCGGCCGGTATCTCACGAATAATGTTGGCAATGTTGGCTTCCAGTGCGTCAATCGAAGCGGGCTTGTCGCTATAGACATTAGCCTTAACATAGCCCCACAAAAAATAGTCTAGAGGCGTTAAATCGCACGATCTGGGCGGCCAATTGACTGGTCCCAAGCGTGAAATAAACTGTTCACCGAACTCGCCTCTCAATTGGTCCATTGTTTCGCGTGCTGTGTGGCATGTGGCACCGTCTTGTTGAAACCACATGTCATGCAAGTCAAGCTCTTCCATTTTGGGCAGAAAAAAGTTTGTTATCATCGCACGGTAGCGCTCACCATTCACAGTAACGTTGTGATTCGCATCATCTTTGAAGAAATACGGCCCAATGATGCCGCCAGCCCATAATCCGCACCAAACGGTTGTTTTTTGTGGATGCATTGGTAGCTCTTGCAATGCTTCTGGCTGCTCTTCACTCCAAATACGGCAGTTTTGCTTGTTCACGTATCCATTCAACCAGAAATGAGCCTCGTCGCTGAACACAATTCTTCGGAAGAAGCGCGCGATGAACTTTCTTAACAGAGCACGCATTTTGGTAATAAAATTCAATAATTTGCAAGCGTTGTTCGTTTGTAAGACGATTCATGATTAAATTATAGACCAAACTGAAGATGTTTGACAGTGACACAAGATACAAAACTTGCGTGAGCTGTCAAAACTAGTGTTTCCAAAAAGATAATAGCAAAAAAATCACTCGTTATATATAGAAAAAAACATACATTCATACGCACACAAACATACATACGAGTACTTTCGAGTATATTCGTGCAGCCCTCTAGTACGAAATGTTCCTGAGTGGTGACCGGTGAAAAGAATCATATCCCAAAACTAGAACAAAAATGGTAGGGAATAACCATCATTGCACAAGCAGATATTTTCCAAATTAAAAATATTTGTTTAAATTACAGTAATTCAGCTAGTATTAAAGAACCAATAATAGGACAAGTAGCCTTAGTTTGGGTCTAGAACCTATCACTATCGAAACTCGAACCGGTTGCTAGTCCTTGGGAACAATTCACGTGACCTGTCTTGGGACTAGTTCTTTTCTCTCTACAGTACATATAAATGATTTTACTTAATATCAAAGCTTTTTTCAAGCTGCACTCAACGGTTCATTAACCTGGACCATTCTCAAAAATTATATCTTCCATAAAAAACACCATTTCAAAAGTTTTTAACAGAAGTTGGACCCACTCATTTCACGTAAAGTGAATAATGTGTATTCATTTTACCATCATATCATAGCTTGGTTATTTTTATCATGTTTCCCGAATATCTTGGGTATGATAATCACCTCTCGCTAGCGGTGTCTAAGAAAAGGTACAGCTGACGAATTGCTAGACCGCGAAAATGCATAAGTACTTATTAGTGCTTCCGCCCAATGAAGACACAATTTTTTTGCACTAATATTTTATATAAAATTTCAATTAGTATTCCGTATTCTATAAAAGTACCTATTCATATAAGATTATTACCAAAATATTGCAAATTTTTTGAATCAAAGTCATAAACGATTGAAAAATACTCAACGTTTGAAAAAACTATTTTGTTCATTAAAAACTAGGGATGTAACGAATACCGATACCGATACCGATATATCGGCAATACTTCAGATTTTCCGATACATCGGTATCGGCGATATTTTACTTTCGATACGACGATACTTTTAAAAAATTTGTCAAAGTTTTTTTCTGACAAATTATTTATTTTTTGTTAATTTTACCATGAACTAAACTCATTTCGTTATTTTTTAAATCTTATTAATATCAATTTTAAAAATTAATATTTTATACTATTATTTTGTAAAAAAATTATTTATTTTTTGTTAATTTTACCATGAATTCAAATTCAATTTGTTGTTTTTTAAATCTTATTTCAGCAAAAAAAGACACTCCAAAGAAGTCATGAATGTAGAATTCGCGATCCGGAAGTATTGCAAATTTGGATCATTTCTAATTAGTTTTACATATACTTGCCATTGAAAGAAGTTCTGTTTTTCGATTGCCAATCACCGAATTGGAAGCGATGCTCAGACAGATTTCTTTTTCGGTGTTCTATAATGATTTTTCCTCAAAAAAAAGGATCAAAAATTACCCATTTTCATAATTTTTTTATGCGAGTATGGCGAGTATTTTTTTTTTTTAATGATAAAGGAATTAAAATTTTTTTCTTGCTTTTCTACTAATTACACTATGCGACAAATAAAGACGTTTGGAAAAACACACGAACTGGACAGTACAGGTTCGATTGTCCTACAATGGGGTAGTAAAACCCTTCACTCATTTTGGCGAATTTGGTGACAAATTTTTTTTTATGGACCTCCAAAATTTCTGAAAATCAGTGTGGCCTCAAAAAACGGTGTCATCAGTATTTGGCCAACAGCTAATTCAAACTTTATAATACCGCTTAACTATATATAGCAATAATGTAGCTAAGAGTCTGTTTAACAGATTTTTTTTAACATTTCATGCCAAAAAATTTTTTTCGTGAACTTTTTGTTGACAAAATTAAGGAAAAAATTGTTTTTTTTTTCACTTTTTTCAGAATAACTTACAGGGACTTGTAATTTTTAACTAACAATATCTGGCAAACTTATAGTTACGGTAGAGCTGAACAACTTTTGTGAACATATCAATACAATCTGCACTTATCTAGGCACTCTAATAGCTCACACAGACCACTTTTTACCTTAAAAGTTGTCGTTTTTCACTATGTTTTTTTGATAAAAAAATATGTTTTTTTAAAATAGTATTTTCAAGTGCATACTTCTCTGTTGTGTTTCACTAACATTTTGTGCACAGAAAAATAATATGTTCCTGTGCTTTTTTAAAAAAATAAATTTTTTTTTAAATTATTTTATTCACTTTTTTCAGGTATAACTTGTAGGGACTCCAAATTTTTCATTACCATTATTTGGCAAAACAACAACAAACAATAAAAAATAGTAAATACTAAAATCAGCAACATAAGAAGTGGAACTATAACAAAGAAAGCAAAAAAATGCAATAAAAATTATAGCCTAACTCGTAAAAAACGAAAACTTTAAAGGTAGAAATTAGTTTTTTTGGGCTCTTTAGGGTGCCCAGATACATTCAGATTGTACTGACATGTTCACAAAAGTTGTTCAGCTTTACCGTAGCTACAACTTTGCCAAATATTGTTAATAAAAAATTACGAGTCCCTATAAGTTATTCTGGAAAAAGTGAAAAAAAATTTGTTTCCTCAATTTTTCAAAAAAAAAGTGCACGAAAAAATAGTTTTTTGGCGTAAAATGGTAAAAAATCTGTTTAGCGAACTCTTAGCTACATTATATAGTTAAGTGGTATCACCAAGTTTGAATTTTCTGTTGGCCAAAAGTTGATGACACCTTTTTTCGAGGGCCCGCTGATTTTCCAAAACTTTGGAGGTCCATAACACGAAATTGGTCACCAAATTCGCCAAGCTAAGTATAGGGTCTTACTACCCCGTGGTAGTACAATCGAATGTATACTGTCAAGTCCGTGTGTTTTTTGGACTGTTGCACTGTGTTATCTGCATATTTTTAATATAGATATTTTGGAAGCAAAGAAGATGTAGCTCCTTAAAAAATACTTCCATTTTTTTATACTGGGTTAATATCAATTTTAAATATTAATAATCTCTTACACTATAATTTTGTATAATAAAAAAATTGCACTTGAGTTTTGTTAATCTAAACTTGAACTCAATTTCAATATTCGTATCGGAATCGGTATCGGCGATATTTATTTTAAGTATCGGTATCGGATCGGCAAAAGGGCGTATCGTTACCTCCCTATTAAAAACGTTTTGTTCTGTTTTACACAATACACTTTTTTACGTAACCAAAAATTTCGTTTATAATGTTTTATAAAATTTGAAAATAAAAATAAACCAAAAATTTCTGACTGAAACGTTTAGTTCTGTCTTACAAAATTAGGCCATTAGAGTTATTTATTTATTTTTTTGTCAACAGACTTAAGTTTCTGACAACAAAATTGTGAACAGTCAGGCTTCTATGTTTTCTATATCAGACGTTCAAAATCTGACCTAAGCTAGTCTTCTGTATATTTCTATTTTAAACAAATAATTTTTCCTAAAACCTTAATTAATGTTAAAGTTTTCATACTGTCAAAAGTGACAAAGAACAATAATATACAGTTGATTTGATAAATTTCAACTTAATTGTTTTCTACTTCCAAAAACAGGTATTTTCCCCAATTCTAAATGGTTTTATTTTCCTGTTTTAATTAAATAAATGTGATTTTTTTTTTGTATCCTCTAGAGTATTATGCTTTTGTTTAATATAAAAATGCTTTTTTGTGTTTTAATTTCCTTAAAAAGAAAAATAATAGAAAAAACTTTTATGGTTTCTTAAGTAAATATTTGTATGTGCCAATTGTGGTTAAAAGTTGGTTTGATTTTATTTTTTATTTTTTCATTATTTGGTAAAATAAATAACAAGTATAAAAATAAAAATCATTTCAATTACAACAATTGGCACTTTAAATATTTAGGATTTATTAGAAGTTTTTTTTTAAGAAAGAAAAAAGTGGATTGTAACTTTTGCCACAATATTATGACCTTGGAAGGGAAAATTTTTGGAAAACTTAGAAAAGAACTCGAAATATAATTGTAGGATATCATTAACCTGGGGTTTGCCTAAACAACCGCCTATATAAACTTTGATAAATTTTGAGTTATTTATAAGAACTTGGGTTATTTTTACATGAACCTAAGAATTATCATTATTCGATTTTTTCAAGAGCCTCCACTTGGATAAAAGTTTTCTTCGTATGAGAAAAAGAAACAAAAACTTGTGTACAGACAGCTTCACAAGTTCTTGCAAGCACTTGACCAGTTGCTCTAGTTCTGTTTAAATTTCTTATTTGTTTCTTTTCTTTTTCTGCTTAAAAAATACTGTTTTTTTTTCTTTTCTTCTTGTGCTGACATTTATCAAAATCATGTCATCGCTTTTGAAAATACTCATATTGATATTTGAAAATAATGAAGAGAAAAATCGAACAAAAAAATTATCAATCAAAAACATAAAAATGGCAACAAAAATAAAAACTACTCGTAACAATAAAAATAAATCACAGCAAAGTGGCAACTGAATTGTTATGCTTTTATTTGATTTTTATTGGACTATAAATTGTATTCTGATTATTTTTTTTATTTTTTTAAATTTATTGTTTCTTTATAATAGACTTTTCCTAGAAATCTTTTTTTGTTAAAAGAAATAAATCTTGAAACTAAAAAACAGAAGCGAAGAAAAAAATCAAATTTTCATTAAAATTGTTTAAGAATTTTTTTAGAATTTAAAATTCGTTATAATTTTTTATCTTACCTAAAATAATTCTATCATGGATCTTTGTTTCAATAAATCTTTTAATTCTCATTTCAAATAATTTATTGCAATATGCTACAAAAGTCGAAAAAAAAATTTTTAATCAGAAATTAAAGTCCAGAAATTCGCCACCTAAGAAATAAATAACAAATAAAGAACAAATAACGTTCTATAATTCACATATTACGTAACGCTATTTTCTTAGGTTTTATAACACCTCCCCCTCCGGCCCCCCCCTCTCCCTTCGTAACGCTTTTTACAAAATTTTCAGTAAAATGTATCTAATACTTAGCAAACATTTTTGTAAAACATTTTAACCCTCTAGCTCTTCATTGTAAGGTCTTTTTGTACCTTTCTTAAAAAAATGGCCAAAAAAGCTCCCCTTCAGCGACGATATAGCGGGCTGAAATGCTGTACAAAAATTTTTGCCATAAAGTTCTACTATAGATCATCAAAGACATTCAAGATCCAGAATCAACTGAAACGCCGGAAATCATTAAAAACTTAAAATTAATTTAAGGGTTAATTCCGAACTTATTCACAGTTAGTACTCGGCATAGGAAATCTTGTAAGCCTTAAGCAAGCCATACACGTTAACCCCGTTGGTACAACTTGAGTGGGTTGTAGACTTGGGTCCAACTCGTTCGAACTCGCTCAGCAGCTCGTTTTAGACACAAACCTATGATCAAACCCATTCAAAATACATAGGTTTGATCATAGGTTTGTGTCTAAAACGAGCTGCTGAGCGAGTTGGATCCAAGTCTAGTGGGTTGTACACGAAATTGCAACGTTTGTGGGTTCGTTGTATTATGTTGTGTCTTGGTTGTACGAAAGATCAAAAAGTTTTGATTTTTTGCTATGTTGTACAACACTGTCGCAACGTTGTGTGCTTGTCGCATATTATTTTATGTAGCATACGTGCTTATTCTTGCTGTGACCACCTTGCACTAAACATTGAATGTGAGTATTATTTGCGGACAACATAAAATGAGAGATCGGGTACATTCGTAAATTCAGTAATTGTGCAATAATCAAAGTCCTACGCTCGAAAACCATCATTTGGAAATACTTTTTTTTTCATAAAAAGTTTCTTTACGCTAGCAATTGACGGTGCCACCGCTGCTATTGCTGCAACTACGGCAGCAGTTTTATTGGTGTTGCAATAGTTTGCATACAGGCTGCACACATTTACTGCGTTTACGAATTCACCCATCTTTGCTTAGCCACAAGTTGATTGCAAAATGAAGTTGTGCATGAGATCGCATACTAAATTGTATCGTTTGTGCGACAAACATACAACTTGATTATTAGCTGAGTCGTACCAACGGTAGCAAAGTGTGTGGCTTACATTACGTTTAAGGGAGGGGGGATGTAACGATACGCCTTTTTGCCAATACGATACTCAAAAAGAAATATCGGCGATACCGATACCGATACGCATATTGAAATTGAATTCAAGTAGAGTTATATTTTTATTATATAAAATTACAGTGCACAATGGGGCAGAATCAAAATATTTGGAACATAAATCAGGCATATCTATACGGATACTTCTATCGGAATAAAATTTCGCATGGACATATCAGAGAAGTATTTATTGAGTGTTGTGTTTCTCTTCCGACGGGGTTTTTTTTTGGAATTTGGAACGATTTTCCGTCATCCCACGTCAAATTTGGTTTGCAAACAGACCGGTTTCGGCTATGTGCCATCTTCAGTGTTCTATTGAATACTAAAGTATTTATATTTATGTTTTAATTATAAGCCCTCTTACTTGCTCAGGAGCGGAGCTATGAAGTCTCAAAGTAGGGCACTTCGCCAATGTAAAATTTTTTACTCCTAGCCATTTTTTTGTTTCTCATCCGATTTCAAACGATTTTTGCTGTATTAAAGCTCTTAGTTATATCTACAAGATACATGTTTGGTTGTATATTTAACTCTTATAGTTAGTGAGTTATAATCATTTGAAAATTGAAATTCCTCAATTTTCCAAAACTTTAGTCGAGTATTTTCCAGATATCACACTCAACTATCATCCGATTTATAAAATTTTTTTCTTCGTTAGTTGAAGAACAAAATTTCAAAGAGTTAAACAAATTCATTAAGTTCTATCTACTTAATTGAAAATTATCCAAAATTTTAAATTGAAATTTGAAAAAAAAATTGAATTTTTAAAAATTTTTGTTTAAAAAAAAACACCATCACTCTTTTCTATACTCAAAGCTGGGAATTCAAACCCATAGCCACTTCTGTAAACCTTTATGTATACGTAGTTATTTGGGTTAAAATTGTTTAAAATTGCATTTTTTTTACATTTCTTAAGTATCGCCATATATCGGTATCGGTTACATCCCTAGTTTAAGGTATCTTATACCAGCACTTATGTAAAACACCACAAAAAACATTTTTGTGGAATGTGTCAGTCCAATATATAGCCTATTAATATGACTTTTTGCACTTTTTTTAAAGAAAAGGACGAAAAGACCTATGTCTAGAATAGGTAGAGGGTTAAAATGTTCCACAAAAATATTCCTCGAGGTGTTTTACATAAAAGTGCTAAGCACATATTATACCTTAAACGTACGACTTGCATGATTTCCTACGCCGAATCAGTATAACTAGTATATGTACAAAAGTGTTGGAAATTTAACTCCTCCTAAAATAAATCTCAGATCACGGGTAAATTTTACTAAAAAAGTTTTCCACGAAAAGTGGAATAAATAAAATCGACTGATAATGTTAAAAGTTAATTTCAGATAATATTCGTACCAAACTGCGAGCTACCTAATACCCTCTTCGCAAATATAACAAGTTGTATAAAAACCAGTTTTCATTTTAGAAATAAATCAGCCATTGCGGAACGGATTGTTCTACCAGCATACAGCTTCACCAGCAGAGAAGTGTTTCTATTTAATTTTAGAAGAGGAGCTTCCGATACTGCGCAGGAGCGGAGCTTTGTGATTTCCCAAATGAGGGCACTTCGAGCATGTAAAATTTCTCATCAAAAAATGTTTTATCCTTATAACCCTTATAATGTTAAAAAAAAAATCATCGTTTGGTTAAGCACTTATCATTTATAACTCAAAATTTCAACATTTTTCAAAACATTGGTCCAGTATTTTGAAGATATCGGATTCAAATCACAACCGATTGTCACAAGTATTTCTTCGTTAGTTAACTCTGCAGTTACACGTTCAAGAAATTGCTTTCAAGTTGATCACACGTATTGCTTGTTAAAACTACTTTAAATTGACGCTATGACGTAGGCTGTAAGCAACTTGATAGTCAATTTTGTTTTCAAGATACCGTCGTCAAGGAATCAACAACGAAACAGTAAAACCCGGTTATAACGAATTCTCGGTTGTAACGATCTAAGTCTAAAGTGCCGACGTTTCGGTTGCCATTTTCATACAAAAATAATTCGTAATAGCGAATTCGTAGTTAACGAGTCCTCGTTTGCATCGAACTACGCTTATTAAGAACTTGTCATAGAGCGGTTTTTTTTTGCTGTTGCACAAAGTTCGTTATAGCCGAGTCTTCCTGTAATTTACTTACTATAATAGAGATCAGCTGTTTAAATTGAACGAAAAATTGAAACAAATCTTGAAAGCAAAATTGAAATCAAGTTGGTAGTCAATTTCCAATTATGTGAGTGTGTTAGTAAAAAAGTGTGAATGTATTGAAAGTTGAAACAAAAATTGAAACAAAACTTGAACGTGTAACCTCCAAGTAAATAGCAAAATTACAAATTGTTGAAAAAAAATGGGTGGAAATATTTTTTCCGAGTTGGAAAATATGTACTTATATACAGTTTTTAATTTGAAAATTTAAAAAAATTTTAATTTTTGCCCAAAGAGCACCATCATTCCTTCCTTAAAAAAAACAACTTTTTTCAGGGACATATAATTATTACATATGGGTCTAAAATATATCTTCACAGACATGATGTTAAAAAAATTTAATTAGAAAAGCATCGATACGCCTTTTTACCAATGACGAAACCGGTACAGATTTTATGAAAACTTTTTTTTAGTTTTATTTCAAAGAAAAATTAGCATCCCACCAAAAACTACTGCTACGAGATAAGCAGGTTTGTAAAGGACAGTTTTGTTGGTGTAGCTTACAAACATGCTTACGTAATGCATATTTGTTCACGATGCCCCACTTTGGAGCATTTCTTGTTAAACGCATATTTCAGCGCATTGGGTATATAGTAAAATCATATTATTGTTTTGTCGTTTTAAGATCGTAACTCATCGTCATTTTTCGTAAAATGTATATTTTCATAATCTCTGCCTTACAGTAGCGCTTCCTTGAATGCACCACTGTAAGTGAATGTGCAAAAAATTTCTTTTTTAAGTGGACGAAAAGAAAAATATAAGAAGCTAAAGCATTTCTTGCCATACATTATTGCTTATATTCAGGAAATACATTTGGCGCTACTATGAAGCGCATTTGTATAACAGGAAAAGTTTGCACTGCTTCCAAAATCTCGATTATTTTTTGCTGGGATGTTTTTTAATCATGTATAGGAAGGATAGGTTTTTGTAAAAATTTATTTAAATGGATACGAAATTTTCGTTTTCCAAGGGAACCCAAGTCAAAAATAGAAAATGGTTATAACTCTTAACTTCTTCCTAAGATTATTTTTTTATTTTAGAGAGTAGATTCTTAGTGCTTTCAAACCCTATACTCACTTTTTTTCGCTAGATTTACTTCCAGATTACCCGTTAGATGTAAACTTGCAAAACGCCGATACCCGCATATATTTTGTGGTACCCTCTACCAAAAGCAGACGTTAGAATAAATTAATTTTTTTGTGTTGTACAGTGTAACAGTTCAGAAATTTCCGACCTAAGGAATAAATAATATAAAAGAAGTGACCACCTTACGAAAAACTGCTTGACTTGGGATGTCTATCCATGATAGATATCCCATGTACAGAATCTGTCTTCAACACGTGCTTTTTTAACAAATATATGCTTTTAAAGTATTTAAAACTTTAAAATATTGCCAAGTAGTAAATGATTTACGTACAGTGTAGGTATGTATGTATACGTTCATACCCTGCAGACAAAATGACTAGTATGTGTTTAGAAATATACTAGTTGCTTTTTAACTCAGACTAGTTGCCTATCTGTCCTTTTTTTCATATATCGAACTATCGACTTTAACATTAGGTTGTCATATGAGTACAACTAGTTCATTTGTATACAGTTATATCCCAGTTGGAATACCTGTTGTTGTAAAGTAGTGTTCTTACAAGTTTTTTTATTTATCCTTTTGTATTTCTTAAAAAAAACTTTGGCTCAACTGCGGTACGAACACACATTCCTCATATTTCAAGCCAAGTACTCTACCCACTTATTTTTTTAAAAGCTAAAAATATGTTTTATGTATTAGTCGTATAACTGAAAATTGTGTCCTTCGTTACTAGTCTCGATACAACTATTGTCCTTTTTTTGTTACAACTAGTAATATGACTGTCGTTTTTTCACTAGTATCATTACAACTATATAATATATGACTGTCCCAAAGCGTATCTAGTTGTATATTTAGCTGCTGGGTAGTAGCTGAACAAACCCCTTTTTAAGTACCGGCATCAAGCCATAATTGTTTTATGTTTGCCTAACTTATCATTTTGAGGTGCACTTTACAAGTTAAAATCCCTTAAATAATTTATTATGTAGCTGTAATAAAAAATACTGAAACAAAGTAAAACAACATTGCACAGTGGGTACTTTTGCAAACAAAATGGTTATAAATCTGGAACTTCTAAATTAATGATTGTATTTATCTAAAACTTCGAACATTTTTAGAGGATAAATCAGGCTGTACAACGCGTGTCTCAAAGGGCTTCTGGTTTAAGCACGAGAGGAATTACAAGTTGACTACCTGGGACTTAAAAAAAAACTTCTGAGGCTTGTAACTTTTTTAAATGTGACGCGACATGACGAAAGGGGCCTTATCTTGCCAGGGGTCAAAATCGAGTTTTTGATACCATTGGATAAAGGACCAAATTCTGAACAAAATGACACCAAAATCATGCAAAAATCTCAAAAATTTACGAAGTTACAGCATTTTGAAGTTTTTATTTCAAAAAAAGTAATTTCGAGATAATTGAGGTTTATACACCTTTTTGAACAGCAGCCCAGTTGTTTCATTTCCCTTAATTTAGCATCATCCACAGCGATGGTATCCTGACCAGAAACTGATTCCTGCAAACAGAGAAAACGATTTTTGCTTATCAGAACTATAAAATTATAATATCCACGTTTTGGCCTGTACTTAAAATTCTACTCTGGCAAGATAAGGTGGTCCCTTTCGTCATGTCGCGTCACAAATGTTATCCGATTTTAAAAATTTAAAGTTGAGTTAAGCAAAAAAAATAAAAAATACAAAGAAATAATGTCTTTACATGTGTTTCCGTATCTCTGGCAGGTTAGAATATATTTGACTTTAAAGGAAAAAACTGTTTTTGTCTTGACTTTTTTTTTAGTATTTCGGCTATAACTTTTTAGTTAACAGTTGGATTTGAATTAAATGTCAGCATTCGATTCTTGACAAAAATCTAAGTAAAACTGGAAAAAAATTAATATTTGCATTCTTGAAGTGGGAAAAAGGCTAAAAATTCAATATTTTAAAATCGACCTGAAAAAGCATGTTTTTTTCACAAAAAAAGTGTCTTCATTATTTTCAATTTTGTAAAAAAACTTTGTTTAACACATTCATCCTTTAATCACATGTCACAAAAAAGCAATCCATTGCCAATGTATTTAGCGCCAATAAGTTTGTATTTTGGACATGTGCCCTACATTCAGCAATGGCCCAAATCGGTAATTTTAAAAATGTTTTTTGTGTTTAAGGGCCTATAGAAAATTGTGACGATAGATTTTGAAAATTTAAACTACAATGTTTTACAATGTAGATAGTTCTAAGAACTTTGGCAAAAATTTGAGAGAAATTTGAGGAAAAATAAAGTTTTGTACCATAAAAAATATATAGTAAAATAATTTTATTTTCTCAAAATAATATTTTTGACTTATACCCAGCAAAAACTTGGTAATGAGTTGGCATTACCGAACGACATACTTTTCAATCACAATCTACATATCGTCTGAATTACTATACAGTACTTGAATAATTACTTACTAGTAATAAAATAAGACATTTATTCTCTTATTGGCAGAGTACTTGTGTATCTGCTTATAATACAGACGATAAAGAGTTCAACCCCTGGGGAAGCAAAATAGATTTGCTTATTTGTGTTCATGTTTGTGAAAACAAGTTTTAAGCCCGTTGTGCAGTGGCCTAGTGAGTAAAACACTTGGCATAAAATAGCACAATAACTGAAAACGGTATGAGTTCAATGCTTGGCAGAGATATTTAATTTTTATTGTGTTTTGTGTATTCAATGCATCCTAAATATTGATAATTATAACTTGTTATTTGTAATCAAATGTGGTAAGTACTTGCCTTCAATGACAGCGGCATGTTAAAGTAATTGGTTAAAATGCCAAAGAGGAAGTAGTGAAGGGTATGTTTATTAGCATTTTAACTCATTACTTTGCCATCAAAATTTTTCCTGGGTATGTATGTATATAAATGTCTTTACTATGCCTAAGAAAATTATTCGAATATCTTTTACTTATCTCCAGATATGCCAACCTGCAGGTTATGCAAATCAAAGAATATAAATAAATCTCCTCTTAACTTCTGTCTTTTTATTCACACAACTGTTATAATTTCAAAAATTGTACCTAAACCAAATAAAAACAACAAAACTACATTTCCGATGTAATACAAAATGTTTATGTACATTTCTCATAATAAAAAAAATATTCATCGTAATTATACAATCTGTGTTTTTCATGTAAGAGTACTTAATACTTATAACACTGGGCGGTCACGCTAATATATTTCATCATAACCGCGAACGGTTCGTCGATTTTAAAAGCTGAAGTGACTGAGCTGATAAAGGCGTTGGCGTATAAAGATGCCATGACTTGAGGAGCCCGAGATCAAGACGATCGTTAGAAAAAAATATATGAATAAATAAAATTCTTTCTATTTAAATTAAACAAATTTTATTTCGTTTTGTTAATTATTCCAATGATGACAGAATTTTTGAATCCTTTACTACGTACATTTATTTGACAATAAAAATTATTTGAAATTCCACTTTTTTATTCCATTTTGTATATTTACATAGTTTACATACCCAGGAAAAATTTGTATGGCAAAGTATTGAGTTAAAATGCTAAAAAGGATACCCTTCACTATTTCTACTTTGGCATTTTAACCAATTACTTTAACATGGCGATGTCATTGGAGGCAAGTACTTACCACATTTGATTACAAATAACAAGTTATAAATTGCAATATTTAGAAGGCATTGAATACACAAAACACAATAAAAATTAAATGTCTCTGCTAAGCATTGAACTTAGGCCGTTTTCAGTTATTGTGTTACTTTCAGGGACCGTAACTGTTATGACTTTTTTTCGAAAAAAAGTCAAGTAATATCATCTATTTTTTGACCAATATGCTTTCGGTCAAAAAATAATGGTTATTTTTTTACTATTATTTTTTAGGTCAAAAAGATAAAATTTTACTGATATTTTTTTGGTCAAAAATAAAAGTTAAAATTTGACCGATATTTTTTTGATCAAAAATAAAAGTTAAAATTTCAAAAAAGAACAAGTAATATTTGGAGCTAATAATCTCACATGGTGAATATCTTACTAATTAATCAACATCGATTTAACTTATAAGTGAATATAAGCAGCATCAATAGCTCTTATATACAATTTCGTAAAATAAATTGGTTCAATAGTTGATGCTCTCCTGCTCACTAATATCAAGCATGACAAGCGGTTAAAATAAACAAAGAACGTTGGGGTAGCGACTTGTAAATCCGTTTAAATTTTAAGTTTCATTTTTGACCAAAAAAAAAAATGTCGGTGAAAATATAACTTTTATTTTTGACCAAACATTGACCAAAATTTTTACTTTTTTTATTTTTGACCAAAAAATATCGGTCAAATTTTAATGTGTGTGAAGTTAAATTTTAAAATTTGAAACCCTAGACAAAAACCATCGAATTTAACAGAGGTCTGTTAACAGTTTAACATGACTCTGTTAAATATTTAAAATGTTGTTTATTTCATTTAAAATTGAATAATTACTAAATTGTTAAACAAATTGCACCAGCAAATAATTAAATATCTTATTTACGTCATAGTTTGTACCTAGATATGGCTTTGGCAAATAAATACATAAAAATAAGTGGATTTTAGATCGCTTGAAAAAAAATTAATATATAAGACTTTAGTCCTTTTCTCGAAAATGGTAGGAGATGGGGTAAATTTTTTTCACGGAGGGGACTCCTAGTTGCGTCTAGATAATTGTCCGATGGCCAAATATTTTAACATTCTGTTTTTTTAGAAATTATAGGCCGATTTCAAAAAAACCATACTAGAAATCTAAAAAAGGACTATAGTCCTTTTCTCGGAAATGGAAGGAGATGGGGTAAATTTTTTTTACGGAGGGGAGTCCTAGTACCGTCTAGATAATTGTCCGATGTTCAGATATTTTAACATTCTGTTTTTTAGAAATTATAGGCCGATTTCAAAAAAACCATATTTGAAATCTGAAAAAGGACTTTAGTCCTTTTCTCGAAAATGGTAGGAGATGTTAATGTTAAAATATTTGAATGTTAAAATATTTGACCATCGGACAATTATCTAGACGCTACTAGGAGTCCCCTCCGTGAAAAAAATTTACCCCATCTCCTACCATTTTCGAGAAAAGTCCTTTTTCAGATTTCAAATATGGGTTTTTTGAAATCGGCCTATAATTTCTAACAGAATGTTAAAATATCTGACCATCGGACAATTATCTAGACGCTACTAGGAGTCCCCTCCGTGAAAAAAATTTACCCCATCTCCTACCATTTTCGAGAAAAGGACTAAAGTCCTTTTTCAAATTTCAAATATGGTTTTTTTGAAATCGGCCTATAATTTCTAAAAAAAAGAGAATGTTAAAATTAGGGATGTAACGAATACCGATACCGATATATCGGCGATACTTCAGATTTTCTGATACATCGGTATCGGCGATATTTTACTGTCGATACGACGATACTTTTAATAATTTTTTCAGAGTTTTTTTTTACAAATAATTTATTTTTGCTCATTTTACCATGAATTAAATTCACTTCGTTATTTTTTATATCTTATTAATATCAATTTTAAAAATTAATAATATTTTATGCTGATATTTTGTAAAAAAAATTATTTATTTTTTGTTAATTTTATACCATGAATTCAAGTTCAAGTCGTTGTTTTATAAATCTTATTCCATCAAAAAAAAGATACTCCAAAGCAGTCATGAAAATGTAGAATTCGCGATCTGGAAGTATTGAAAATTTGGATAATTTCTAATTAGTTTTACATATCCTTGCCATTGCAAGAAGTTTTGTTTTTCGATTACCAATTTGGTGGAAGCGATGCTAGGACAAATTTCTTTTTCGGTGTTCTATAATGGTTTTTCCTCAAGGAAAAAGGATAAAAAATTACCCATTTTCACAATTTTTTTATGCGAATTTAAACTCAAAATTTTATTTTCATGCAAGTTTAAGTGAATAAATATAAACTTAGAAGTCTTTTAATAATTAACTATTAAGTTATTTAGAAGAATATTAGTTGATAAATGTCCTTTAAAAAAATCGATTTTTTAAAAAGCATGGCGAGTATTTTTTAAAATTATAAAGGAATTAAACATTTTTTCTTGCTTTTCTACTAATTATCTGCATTTTTTTAATATAGATATTTTGGAAGCAAAGAAAATGTAGCTCCTTAAAAATTACTTCCAATGTTTTATCAATTTTAAATATTCTCTCTTATAATGTAATTTTGTATAATAAAAAAATTGCGCATGAGTTTTGTTAATCTAAACTTGAACTCAATTTCAATATTCGTATCGGTATAGGCGATATTTATTTTTAAATATCGGTATCGGTATCGGATCGGCAAAACGGCGTATCGTTACATCCCTAGTTAAAATATCTGACCATCGGACAATTATATAGACGCTGCTAGGAGTCCCCTCCGTAAAAAAAATTTACCCCATCTCCTTCCATTTTCGACAAAGGACTATAGTCCTTTTTTAGATTTCCAATATGGTTTTTTTGAAATCGGCCTATAATTTCTAAAAAAAACAGAATGTTAAAATATTTGACCATCGGACAATTATCTAGACGCTACTAGGAGTCCCCTCCGTGAAAAAAATTTACCCCATCTCCTACCATTTTCGAGAAAAGGACTAAAGTCCTTTCTCAGATTTCAAATATGGTTTTTTTGAAATCGGCCTATAATTTCTAAAAAAACAGAATGTTAAAATTAGGGATGTAACGAATACCGATACCGATACCGATATATCGGCGATACTTCAGATTTTCCGATACATCGGTATCGGCGATATTTTACTGTCGATACGACGATACTTTTTTAAGTTTTTTTTTTAACAAATAATTTATTTCTGTTCGATTTTACCATGAATTAAATTCACTTCGTTATTTTTTAAATCTTATTAATATCAATTTTCAAAATTAATAATATTTTATGCTGTTATTTTGTAAAAAAAAATTATTTATTTTTTGTTAATTTTACCATGAATTCAAGTTCAAGTCGTTGTTTTATAAATCTTATTCCAGCAAAAAAAAAAGATTCTCCAAAGAAGTCATGAAAATGTAGACTTCGCGATCTGGAAGTATTGAAAATTTGGATAATTTCTAATTAGTTTTACATATCCTTGCCATTGCAAGAAGTTCTGTTTTTCGATTACTAATTCGGTGGAAGCGATGCTAGAACAAATTTGTTTTTCGGTATTCTATAATGATTTTTCCTCAAGGAAAAAGGATAAAAAATTACCCATTTTCACAATTTTTTTATGCGAATTTAAACTCATGTAAATTTAAGTGAATAAATATAAACTTAGAAGTCTTTTAATAATTATGCTATTAAGTTATTTAGAAAAATATTAGTTGATAAATGTCCTTTAAAAAAATCGATTTTTTAAAAAGCATGGCGAGTATTTTTTAAAATTATAAAGGAATTAAAATTTTTCTTGCTTTTCTATTAATTATCTGCATATTTTTAATATAGATTTTTTGGAAGCAATGAAAATGTAGTTCCTTAAAAATTACTTCCAATGTTTTATCAATTTTAAATATTCTCCCTTATAATGTAATTTTGCATAATAAAAAAATTACACTTGAGTTTTGTTAATCTAAACTTGAACTCAATTTCAATATTCGTATCGGTATCGGAATCGGTATCGGCGATATTTATTTTTAAATATCGGTATCGGTATCGGATCGGCAAAACGGCGTATCGTTACATCCCTAGTTAAAATATCTGACCATCGGACAATTATCTAGACGGTACTAGGACTCCCCTCCGTAAAAAAATTTACCCCATCTCCTTCCATTTTCGAGAAAAGGACTATAGTCCTTTTTCAGATTTCAAATATGGTTTTTTTGAAATCGACCTATAATTTCTAAAAAAACAGAATGTTAAAATATTTGACCATCGGACAATTATCTAGACGCTACTAGGAGTCCCATCCGTGAAAAAAATTTACCCCATCTCCTACCATTTTCGAGAAAAGACTAAAGTCTTTTATATATTAATTTTTTTTCAAGCGATCTAAAATCCACTTATTTTTATGTATTTATTTGCCAAAGCCATATCTAGGTACAAACTATGACGTAAATAAGATATTTAATTATTTGCTGGTGCAATTTGTTTAACAATTTAGTAATTATTCAATTTTAAATGAAAATAAACATTTTAAATATTTAACAGAGTCATGTTAAACTGTTAACAGACCTCTGTTAAATTCGATGGTTTTTGTCTAGGGTTTCAAATTTTAAAATTTAACTTCACACACATCAAATTTTAACTTCTATTTTTGAACGAAAAATTATGAGTCAAAAAATAACAGTTATATTTTGACTTTTTTGAAAAAAGTAACAAAATAAAAGTATTTTTAGATTTGTATTCCATAGCACACGACCCTCACATTGCTATACTCAAATATCGTATAGACAAATTATTTCTAAATTTCTAAATTTCTATAATTTCTAAAAAAACAGAATGTTAAAATATCTGACCATCGGACAATTATCTAGACGGTACTAGGACTCCCCTCCGTAAAAAAATTTACCCCATCTCCTTCCATTTTCGAGAAAAGGACTATAGTCCTTTTTCAGATTTCTAATATGGTTTTTTTTAATCGGCCTATAATTTCTAAAAAACAGAATGTTAAAATATTTGACCATCGGACAATTATCTAGACGCTACTAGGAGTCCCCTCCGTGAAAAAAATTTACCCCATCTCCTTCCATTTTCGAGAAAAGGACTATAGTCCTTTTTCAGATTTCAAATATGGTTTTTTTGAAATCGACCTATAATTTCTAAAAAAACAGAATGTTAAAATATTTGACCATCGGACAATTATCTAGACGCTACTAGGAGTCCCATCCGTGAAAAAAATTTACCCCATCTCCTACCATTTTCGAGAAAAGACTAAAGTCTTTTATATATTAATTTTTTTTCAAGCGATCTAAAATCCACTTATTTTTATGTATTTATTTGCCAAAGCCATATCTAGGTACAAACTATGACGTAAATAAGATATTTAATTATTTGCTGGTGCAATTTGTTTAACAATTTAGTAATTATTCAATTTTAAATGAAAATAAACATTTTAAATATTTAACAGAGTCATGTTAAACTGTTAACAGACCTCTGTTAAATTCGATGGTTTTTGTCTAGGGTTTCAAATTTTAAAATTTAACTTCACACACATCAAATTTTAACTTCTATTTTTGAACTAAAAATTATGAGTCAAAAAATAACAGCTATATTTTGACTTTTTTGAAAAAAGTAACAAAATAAAAGTATTTTTAGATTTGTATTCCATAGCACACGACCCTCACATTGCTATACTCAAATATCGTATAGACAAATTATTTCTGTCTGACTTTTTGAACTGAAATTTTGTTAATAACTGTTATTTTCGGTCCCTGGTTACTTTATGCCAAGTGTTTTACTGACTTGGCTACTGCACAAATATTTTATTAGGGGTTTAAAACTTGTTTTCTCAAATATGAACACAATTAAAAAAATATATTTTGCTTCCCCAGGGGTTGAACTGTTTATCTATCGTCTGTATGGTAAGCAGATAAGCTAGCACTCTGCCTATAAGCGAATAGATGGCTTGTTTAATTACTAGTAAGTAATTGTTCAACTACTGTAAAGTAATTCAGACGGTTTGTGGTTGAAAAGTATGTTGTTCAGTAATGACAACTCATTACCAAAATTTTGATTGATATGTTATTTATTTCCTGTGAAAAGGGCATGTTTTAGAGTATTACAAACTACCTTTTTTATAGCTATCGAAAATCCAGGATTTTAGAAAAATTCAATTTGTTGTCATCAATAATTAAAAATCAACAAAAGTTCACATATGCGATTGTTCATAAATTCCACAAATATATATCATTCATATATATTACAATTTGACAATAGTTAAAGGAAGGATTTCGTCGGACGGATAAACAGTTTATATTTCTTATATCTTCACTTTAACTGCAAGCAAGCGATAAGTTAAAGGCAAGTTCATCCTACCTGGCAGGTTAAAGTAAATTTGTAATAATCATAAACTTTTTATTCATCCGACAAAATCCAGCCTTCAAGTATTGCCAAGTTGTAAAATAATGGCTCTTAAAGTATTTGCCACTGATGTTTTCATACGCATCGATTAAAATTGTAGGAGTAGAAAGAAAAACTTTCTTTGCACACAATTGTTGTATGTTCATGAAAATGTTCAATCAGCATGCAGCCGAGTTGTCTATTACTTTGATAATTTTTTATTTCTTCTAAAGTATGTATGTGAATAGTCCTGACCATTTTTTTAATACAAATACTCGTATACATGCCACTGACTAAAACCTTAGATAACTAAAATTTTAATTAAAAAATTTAAATTATTATTTTCAGTATTAAAGTTTTCTTTGTATGAGAATTATCCCCGGGGAATAAAACTTAATTTGAAAAATTAAATTTGTTTTAAATTTATGTTTTATTGTCAAAGACAAAAAGTAAAAGCTAATATTTGGCAATACATTTTTGAATTACATAAAAATGTTATTCTATATAAATAAAAGAGTAACGTTATTGAGTGACTGACTGACTGACTGAATCATCATCGCCCAGCGCAAAATACTAAAGCTAGAAAGCTAGAAATTTCGTATGTGGGCTCCTCTCAGGATGTTTAGATCCACTAAGACGGGGTTTTGGGAAATTCAAACGCTAAGGGGGTAAAAATGGGTAAAAACGGGTAAATTCGGTTAACTTATATCTCCGGATCTAACTAAGGTAGACATAAAATTCCAAAAACAGCATAATAAGATCGAAAAATAAGCGGACCGCTGTTTGGTACTTTTTTGAAATTTTTACATTTAGGGTCCGAAAAAGGGTAAAATATAATTTTGGTACTTTTTTTGTTAACCGTTTATCTCCTAAAGTAATAAAGATAGAAATTAAATTAAAAATGCATTCTTCTATCCTTACGATCCTCAAATATGTTTTGGTACTTTTTTGTAATTCGACTATATAAAGGGTAAAATTGGTTGCTCTTTTTGGTACTTTTTTCCATACAACTATTTTTTATGCAAATTGATATAACTACATACATACTGATTGAATATGTTTGTACATTTTCACTAAGAAAAGATTTTAGAAAATTTTAATTCTAAGGGGATTAAAAAGGGTAAAAACGGGTGAAGTCGGTAACCTTATATCTTCGAATCTAAGTAAGGTAGACATAAAATTCTAAAAGCATCATAAAAAGATAGAAAAATGAGCGGACAGGTGTCTGAAACTTTTTTAAAATCTGTACATTTAGGGGCCGAAAAAGTGTGAAAATATAATTTTGGTACTTTTTTTTGTTTTGTTAACAGTTAACTAAACTTGAAATTCATTCTTCTCTCCTTAAAAAGCCCTCAAAAGCATTTTTGTATTTGTTCAAATTTGAATATATATAATGGGTCAAATTGGTAGCCTTTTTTGGTACTTTTTTCCATACAACTATTTTTTATGCACATTGATACACATACTGAATGCATATGTTTGTATATATTCTCTAAGAACGAATTTTTGAAAACGTAAATTCTAACGGGACTAAAAAGGGGTAAAAACGGGTAAACTCGGTGTTCTTATATCTCCGAATCTAATTAAGGTAGACATAAAATTCCAAAAGCGTCATAATAAGTTAGAAAAATGAGTGGATAGGTGTTTTGTACTTTTTTTGAAATTTGTACATTTAGGGGCCGAAAAAGGGTAAAAATATAATTTTGGTACTTTCTTTTGTTAACGGTTTATATTTTAAAGTTAAGGTACTTTTTCAAAAACCTACTTTTTTGAAAATGAAGTTTTAAGAAATTGTATTTTTTGAAAAATGTTTTTTGGAAAGGGTACTTTTGAAAATGGTACTCTTTTGAAAATGGTTACTTTTTGAAAAGTTAGTTTTTGGAAAAGGTTCTTTTTAGGGCTCTGTACACCAAAAGTGTAAATTAATCTTATTGTTTTCGATACGCTGTCCGTCTGTCTGTCACAGGCTGTTTTCTCAAGAGCCGTAAGAACTACGGGCTAAAGATTAAAGGGAGTTCTATAGCGAGAAACGAAACATGCTGAAATACTAATGTAATATACAGACACTTTTATGTAGACTCTCGAAATTGTCAAAGTTAGTGTTAACTGGTGTAGTTTGTAGAATATTTAACACAACAAAAATTAAAGGGTGTTTTGAAAGTTAATGTAATTTTGACCATGTACTTTAAACAGTTTGCTGTATCATGGAAACCGTAAGAGGCAAACTCTTGAAATTTTAAAAAAACTCTAAAACTAAAAAATTCCAGAATTAAAAAAGTCAAAACGAAAAATCGCCAAAATGAAAAAATCGCTAAAACGCGAAAATTGGCCAAAACTAAAAAGATCGCCAAAAAAAACTAACCAATTTTATGGTTATTTTTAAATGAGTTAATTAATTTTTCTATATCTGCACAACAATGGGGTAGCGAAGCATGCCGGGTATAGCTAGTATTATTTATATAAATTGCTAAAATTTTTGCTTTTCCCAAAAATAGTTTATTTCAGGCAATCAAAAAAGTTGATGACACAAGCTGACTAAATTTTTTTATTGTTAACGAAAATTGTTAACTTTCAGTGAAAATTTAAGTTTGGCCAAACTGAAAGTTAATACACTTGAAGTTAAAATCAACATAACTGAGCTTTGTGTTAATGGGGGTTAGAAGTATAAACCTACCCAGCAAAAACATGGTAATGAGTTGTCATTACCGAACAACATACTTTTCAACCAGAAACTACATACCGTCTGAATTACTTTACAGTAGTTGAACAATTACTTACTAGCAATTAAACAAGCTATCTATTCTCTTATTAGCAGAGTAATAGTGTATGTTCTTATCAGATAGACGATAAACAGTTCAAACCCTGGGGAAGAAAAATAGATTTTTTTAATTGTGTTCATGTTTGTGAAAATAAATTTTAAGCCCGTATCAAAATAGTTGTGCAGTAGCATAGTGAGTAAAACTCATAGCATAAAATAACACAATGACTAAAAACGGCATGACTTCAATGCTTAGCAGTGACATTTACTTTTTATTGTGTTTTGTGTACTCAATGCCTTCTAAATATTGAAATTTATAACATGTTATTTGTAATCAAATGTGGTAAGTACTTTCCTCCAATGGCATCGCCATGTTAAAGTAATTGGTTAAAATACCAAGGTGAAAGTAGTGGATGGTATGTTTATTAGCATTTTAACTCATCACTTTGCCACCAAAAATTTTCCTGGGTATGCTGTTATTTTAGTGTTTGTTGTTAATGCAATTTTAATAACTAAACTGAGTAATGAGGCGTATTAAAAAAGCGCAACGCTCAATATGAAAGACTGTGGACAACAACAATTTAATAAAATTATATTTTCTAATATTTTTAAAAAATTTCATGTGTAAAATTAAAGAATCAAATGCAAATATTCGAAACCCGTTATAAATTTAATCTTGTCTATGGAAAATCAACAGCATGCATTACGGACACGCCATTTTGTTTGAAGAGAGTAAAAACAGTATTTTCGTCCTACACAAAAAACAAATTATGTACATTTATTTACAATCTATTAAATCATGCTAAAGCAGCTTTCATTTTAAAATGTATGCATTTATTTTATGAAATCTTTTACTATACTTTCAAAGGATACGAGAAAAGCATTTGATATGAGAAGGACCCATATATGATTTGATTTGGCATCTCTTTTACCAAAGTAGCATATTAAATCCTAAAATATTTTAAATAATAAACTTTTTAATGGTTTTTTAAAAACTTCTTAGATGAAGAACAAAAGTTTGGCATTAGTTACGTTTAACAGCAATTTATCTTTTAATAAAAGAAACCATACTTCAATGGACCTCTTATGAATTATTACTGAATAATCCAAAGAAAAACTTTTCCTTTAACTTTATTCACTTGAAAATATTGGGTGTTATTTTTTCGAGACATAGAACAGTAAATTTGGTTTGGCAGTTCATCAGGAACAAAATGTTTAAATTGATTGAGTTATGAATTTTTAGTCGAACTGTATGGTTTTTATCCAAAGTTATTAAATTAGTTTGGCTTAAGTTCATTTTTAATTTAATCTTTCGATCAAATTATTTTTTATTTAAGAAAGAAGTGTGTTAATTGAGCTTACTAATATTAGTAGGATTTTCGCTACAGTGTTGTTGCCACTGTCAGTGGTAGTGTGGGTAAAGGACTCTGATGAGTAGACTTGGTGGTCACGAAACAGCAGTGAGTTCAACCTTCCGTACAGCCAAACTTTTCTTTGAATGTTCAATATTTACATGCTTTAGAATTTCTTTCTTAAATAAAAAATAATTTGATCGAAAGATTAAATTAAAAATGAACTTAAGCCAAACTAATTTAATAACATTAAATTTATTATGAAAATTCTTGAAACTCATCGAGCATTCCAGTAAAAAATTACTTTAACACGGCGATGTCATTGGAGGCAAGTACTTACCAACATGGCTTACAAGTAAAAACTTTAAAATTTCAATGTCAATTGAACACAAAAAGCATAATAAAAATTGGATGTCTCTCTTGAGCATTGAACTCGTGCTATTTTAAGTTATTTAATTGTGGTTTACGCACCAGTCCACTGCACAACTATTTTGAAACGAGATAAAAACTCGTATTTAACGAACATACACACAATTTAAAAAATACACTTTGCTTCGCCAAGGAATGAACTTCTGATCATCTGTATGATAAGTCCAAGTGTAGTAAGTAATTGATTTAACTACTGTAAAGTAATGCAGACGGTATATAGTTTGTGTTGAAAAGCATGTTGTTTGGTAATTGCACCACATTAACAAGTTTTTGCTGGGATTCTATTAATATTAAAAAAAAATTTTGTTTTCTCTGGTTTCAACTTAAAGTTCTTTGCCTTTTAAAAATTCACCCTTTACAAATATTTCCTTTTTTTTCAATTTACATCTGCATGACTTGTAGCAGGCGTGATGCAAAAAGCAAAAATGAACACTTTTTCGCGACAAGATACATATTTGACATTAAAGTACTTGAAAAGCTCTTGCGGCAGATTATGGTTTTCACTTTGTCGCACAAGATGAAAATATCACATTTAATGATTTATGGGATGCTTAAAAATGTTGAAAGTTTTTTCTTTTTAATTTTATGAGAAAAACAAATTGTTTGCACGGAAAGAAAGAAAATAAAAATCACGATGGGAAAATAAAAAGCTAAAGAAAAAGAAAAACAAGAGGTTATAAAGTTATGTTTTATATAATAAAAGAAACATCGTTAAACATCCTTTTTAATGTTCTATTTTAGGAATATTTAAATGCACAAAAAAAGTTAAAAATTTCTTTTTCCTTATTTCTAATTTTAGGTTTTCTTCCATACAAAAGCAATGTAACGATTAACCGAGAAAAATTACCACAAAAAAGCTGTTAAAAGGATTACGAAAAGAAAAGAAGTAGAAATAAATATAAAAAAAACTTGAACCGCAGACCAAACATTCGAAAAGAAAATAAAAATGGGATTTGATGAGTTTATAGCCTCAAGGGTTTTGACAACAAAAGCACCAGGAAAAGCAACAATAATTAACTTAATACTCAATGAAGCAACAACGATTACAAGTGAAGCCAGCCAAAACCACAATAATAATAATAAAAGAGATAAAACAATTATCAACAACATTTTGAAAAGTTTACCTGTTTTCATTGCAGCAGGAAACTCACAGCTTTTGGGCGACCAACAGCAGCAACAAACAAATGTATTTGCAGCAACACTTTTGCATCAAAAACAGCAGCAGCAATCACAACAACTCTGCAACAACAATAAAAGAGAATATAAAAAACTTAAGACATTTTCGGCTGCTACCAAATCAAAGTACAGCGACATAGAAAGAAATTAAAGAAGTTCCTTCAAACAAAATTAAAAAAAAGATCAATAGAAAAAATTTTCAAATACATAATTTAAGTTTGTTGGGTAATAAAAATGCAACGTTTACGTACAACATTTACGCGTTCGCGTACCCCAACTGGTGCAGAAATGAAAACTCAAAATAGTCTGGAAGTGCCGAAACAGGTGTGATTTTAGAAAACAGTTTTGAGTTTTATTTTTTTGCTTATTTTTATAGTTAGCAATTTTTGGTTTTTGTTGAATTTGCATGATTTTTTAATTGCATTTTTTTTTTGTTAATTAACAAATTCGAATCAATTAAGAAAATCAGTTACTGCCGCAGAGCAACTCAGTTGGATTCACACACATTATTCAAGAGCCAACGCACTAATTACAGAGCTGTTATATCACTCTAGCATCAAAACTACTTCTTCATCGGCGAACTACATATCTAAATCTCATTCTCAAACGGCTTTAACAGATTAAAGAATTCCTGGAGCAAAAATTTTAACCTGCAAGCAACCTCTTTCAAGCAAAAAAAGAATTTTGAAAATCGGTTCACAAATAACAGAGTTATGCGTGTACAAACATAAAAAAGTAAAAAATCATACATACGAATTGATAACCTCTTCCTTTTTTTGTGTAGGTTAAAAAATAGATAACACTAGGCAACAAGAAAAATGTTGAGGAGAACCACTATATATTTTGTTTGTTAACTTTGAACAATATTGGTTCTATTGTACACATAAATTGGTTTTTTGTCGTTTTCGATTTTTATTAATATGCATTTTAAAATCCAATTTTTGTTTTAAATTTTGCATACAAAATTTTTCTTTTTTTTGCCACAGATAAAAATATGTTAAACTCCCTTTTTATTTATTTTTTAATCTCTAAACAATTGAATGTTTTCGATAAATCAAGAAAAAATATTTTATATTTGGCCCATGAGGGGATCGAACCCGCGACCTTCGCGTTATTAGCACGACGCTCTAACCAACTGAGCTAATGGGCCAGTTGGTTACAGTGGCACAAATTTCTAATAGAAGAAAGAACACAATATAAGCACTGCAGCACACAAAATTTGTCATACAAACATTTCATATCATTTAAGTACCCAGCAAAAAAAAAAACATGCAATAAAACGAGTTAAAGCATGGGCTCTAATGATGAATGATGGCAAGTGAAAAAAATATATCGATATATTTTTAAATATCGATCGGCATCGATATATATCGAATAAAAATATCGATATTTCGATATATATCGATATATTTTCAAGCATGACTATTCATACATAATCCCAACAATTTTTAAAAATAAAATACGGAAAGTACTATTTTATAAATAATTAAGCTGAAAAGTCGCAATTTCCAACATCAACAGAATTATACTCAAAGAGAGATAATTTTTTGAATGCACAATATTTTATAAATAAAACAAAAGATGTTGTTAATAATATTTTATTCGATAAAGATTGTGTAGAAATTTTCTTTAAATACTGCATGAAAAACAAAGCCAAAGCTAAAAAATATCGAATTTGATATTGGCGATATATTTTGAAAAAATATCAATATATTTGAACTAAAAATATCGACAATATATATCGATATATCGATATTTTTGCCCATCTCTAGTTCTAGTATGCGTTCAATAGCGAATTCGTAGTTAACGAGTCCTCGTTTGTATCGAACTATGCTAATTACGAACTTGTCATAGAGCGGTTTTTTTTGCTGTTTGCACTAGGGATGGGCAAAAATATCGATATATCGATATTTTTTCCAAATATATCGACAGTATCAAATTCGATGTTTTTTAACTTTGGTTTTATTTTTCGTGCAATTTTTAAAAAATATTTCGGCACAGTCTTCATCAAATAGAATGTTACTAACAAGGTCTCTTTGTTTTATTTATAATATTTTGTATATTCGAAAAATTATCATTCTTTGAGTGTAATTTTCTTGATGTATGTTCCATGAAATATTGGTGGAACAGTAAGGATCTTGGAAATTAACTCTTTCCATCTTAGTTATTTATAAGAAAGGTACTTTTTTGTTTTATTTAAAAAAAAAATTGGGGACTACGTATGAATTATCATTGTTTGGAAAAATATCGATATTTCAGTATATCGATATTTTTTATTCGATCGATGCCGATCGATATTTAAAAATATATCGATATCGATATATAGCGTAATATTTTTTTCACTTGCCCATCCCTAGTTTGCACAAAGTTCGTTATAACCGAGTCTTACTGTAATTAACTTACAATAATTGCGATCAGTGTTTAAAGTGAACGAAAAAATTAAAGAAAACTTGAAAACAAGTTGGTAGTCAATTTCAAAATGTTTGAGTGTGCTAGTAAAAAAGTGAAACTTGAAACAAAGCTTGATGCAAAACTTGAACGTGTAACCTCCAAGTTAGAAACCGTAGTAGCCAAACTCTTAAAATGTTCACAGTTAGTGCAGCATTTTAAAGGCAACAGTAGCAAATGCTAAAATACCAAATTAAGGGTATTCTATCAGGTCTTGAAATTTTTCAAATTTGTCTGTATCTACTCAAACAAAACTAAATATATCGCCAAAAAACTAAAAAAAAACAAAAAAAGTGGAAAAAAAATCGCCAAAAACGAAAAAAATGCCAAAAATAAAAATCGCCTAAAACCAAAAAAATCGAATCGCCAAAAACGAAATAAGTCGCGAAAACAAAAAAAGGGCAAAGAAGAAAAATCGCTAAAACAAAACAAAAATCGTCAAAACTAACAAAAATCGTTTAAATTTAAAAAAAATCGTTGAAAAATAAAAAGTCGCTAAAAGGGAAATAATCGCCAAAACCAAAAAATCGAAAAAAGAAGAAAATTTGTAGAAAAACAAAAAAATCGTCAAAAACGAAAAGAATCACCAAAACTAAAAAAATCGCAAAAACCGAAAAAATCACCAAAACGAGAAAAAACAAACAAAGTTTCAAATTCTGCGAAAAAGTATTGTGTAAATGATTTTCTACTGCTTATTGCATTAAAATCAGTGCATTTGTGGAAATTCAACTAATCGTAAATTACTAAATATACAACTAAATACGCTTTGGGACACTAGTTGTAATGATACCAGTCAAAAAACGACAGTCATATTACTAGTTGTAACAAGACTAAGAATGATACTAGTAAAAAAAAGACAAAATTTTCAGGTATACGACTTATACATAAAACATATTTTTGGCTCTTAAAAAATAAGTAGAAAGTTGCTCAGTGGGTAGATTATTTCCCTTGAAATATGAGGAATGTCCCTGAGGGAAATTTTGTACCAATTGTCTTGAACGTACTTTTCTTATGACTGGTGAAAATGGGAATGTCACGAAATGTTCTCGAGTTGTGACCGTTGAAAAGAATTATATCACAACATATCACAAAACTAGAACAAAAATTTTAGCAAAATACATTCATTGTACAAGCAGTAATTTTATTAAAAAATACGTAGTAGTTCTAATTTGAAGCATATATAAATAAGTGCCACTCATTACTTTGTAACCCATTAATAAAGTACTACCGATTACAAAAATGACACAAGTTTTTTCTGGGATCATCAGCTAATATGACTATGTCGTCAGCATAGAGTAGAAGTCGGATATTCATATTTTCAACCATTAGTCCACCTTCCAAGCATTCATTTGAATCATTAATATAGAGGGCAAAAAGTAATGGGGATAGTAAACAGTCTTGCTTGACACCAGATTTTGTTTCAGTATATTCCGAAAAATGTTCACTAGTCCACACTTCAGATTGTGTATTAGTATACATTTTTTCCTTAAATTGTACAAATTTGTAAGATATTCCCCTCTTAAAGAGCTTATATATCAGAGCTTTTCTTGATACACTATCAAATGCAGCTTTGAAGTCTACAAAAAAGCATAAACTTTTATTTTTTCCGCTAAGAACTACAAAATATAAATAAAAAAAAAAACTAGTAAGAGCACTACTTTACAACAACTGGGATATAACTGTATACAAATGAATTAGTTGAGCTCCTATGACAACCTAATATTAAAATCGATAGTTCGATATATGAAAAATTGACAGACTAGTCTGAATTGAAAAGCAACTAGTATATTTCTAAACACATACTAGTAGTAATTTTGTCTGCAGGGATATAAAACGAACGCGTAGGCCGATTTTGATGATTCATACGTCAATCGATTTGTCTTAATCCCGGGAGTGTCACTAAAGATATGACAGTAGCCAAAATTCAATATGGCGGCCAACAGACGCCATTTTGTGGATTCGAAAATAATAAAAAGTCGGCGAACTATATCAAAATGGGTATCATTCGACAGGTATTTAAAACTCATCTTTAGGTTTCTCTTATGATTTTTGATTTCGAATGACCGGTTAGTATCTTGAACGGTTTAAAGTTTGGTCGCAACCAAAAAAAACCCCCCCGATTGCGTAGGTAAAAAGATATAAATTTAAAAAAATCAGAAAACCCGACTACGTAAAAATACTAAAAGGAAAAAACAAACAAGTCCAGTGTGCGGAACAAACCGACTACATACGGGAACCATTATTGCGAAGATTTGAAGATTCGATTTTTAATGCTTCCCGTCTGTAAAGTCGCTGCGTTCCGCACACTGGACTTGTTTTTTTCTTTTAGTTTTTTTACGCAGTCGGGTTTTTTAGGATTTTTTAAATTTATGTCTTGTTGCATCAATGCCGATTAAACAACATTTAATCCTTAACGCATTAAAAAACCCTGGCAGAAAAAATTAAGTTCAAAGAACTTTCATAAAAATATTTTTTCATTAGCACTTTTATTACTGCTACATATTTAATTAGACTAATTCCTTACAGAATCCAAAACTTTTACCAAGTAATTAGAAATAAAAATTATGCTTTTAATCATGATGTTTCCCTCAATTTTTTATTTTTTTTGCCTCATAAATTATTTTATGACTCAGTGAAATATGACCAGCACTAAAATTTTTTTTAATGTACAATCCCTTACAAATGGTCCTTTTTTGTTGATTCAACTTGCAAATTTGAGAGACACTCATCAAAAAAAAGGGGGAAATGTAACAACATGATAATTAAAATGGAGCAAAAAATATAAAAATGAAACTGACACACATCCACACATAGTTTCAAATGGATTTTTTTTAGAATTAAAATTCATAAAAAAATAAGGAATTAAACGAGATTTAAGGGCGCACGAGTTGGATGAAAATTATTACTTTGAATTATTCTGTTTTACTGGCAAACATCAGCTGTTAAAAGTTGTGTCGCAGCAATAAATGACTAAAATTACAAATAGATATTTACATATTAAAGGGTTTTTTTCAACATGAAGTGAGATGGAATCGTGAGTTACTATGCGCTCGCGATAATGGATCACAAGCAGGGACCGAAAATAATTGTTATTTTTTTCTTTCTGAAGAAAAGGTTATGAGGAAATAACCTCTATGTGTTTTTGGTTATTTTTAACCATTATCGTAATATATATATTAATTTTGGTCACCGTAACCAATATAAATAATAAATATTTTTTTTTTGGTTATAAATAACTATTATATCAACCAACAAAATATTTTGTATAACCATTATCGAAACTGGTTTAATTTTTTGGTTATCACAGTTTTATTTAAGTAACATTTTATTAATACAATTAATACAAAATATTTTACTAGGCTGTCCATTTTGTTTACCTTTCCAAAGACATTTAAATTTCTTTCCCTACAAACCCCTTAGAAATGCGTCCATTACATCTAAAATACGATATGTATCCGGGTAGAGGATAACCGAAAAATAAAATTACTTTCGATATTGGTAACCAAAAAACTGTTTTGGTTGATATAATAGTCATTCATAACAAAAAAAAAATTTCTCACTTATATTGGTTACGATGACCAAAATGAAACACAACTTGCGATGATACAATAGCACAAGTAAAAAAGTTAAGAATGCACGAATGTATTTCTAGCTCCAGTCGCTTCTATTGTTGACGTTGGCTCGCTGAAAAAATCTGGGTTTCCGATCGTATGGTTACGCCGGCGGTCTTATCATACCTGTGGTAAGGTGCGAGGATGGAGTCATGTCGGAAAGGATGCAACAAGCCCTAAATCTTAATGAGAAGTAGTGTGAAGAAAACTTAGACTCATAGAACCAACCTTAAATGGTTCACAACAAAATCAATTTTTTTCAAAATTACAAGATTGATTCTGGTAGAGTGCACCAAAAAATATATGTGTATCAGCGTTTTAAAAGATTACATTTGGGAATCATTTAAGGGTGAGCTAAATTTCTTCTCCTTTTACACATAATAGGTACACTCTAAAACATTACTTCAAATTTACGATCATATATTGTCTAAAATTGTGTTGAAAATTTCTCCTTGTCTAAAATTACATCGATTTTGTAGTTATTGTATTAAAGAAAAAACCTTTCAAATTAAACATATTTAGTCCAAGTGGAAAAAAATGTAACATAAAGCATAATACGACTATGGCTGAATGGTAGCTACGTCAGACTATCAGGCAGAAGGTCACGGTTCAAACCTGCACCCAGCCAATCACTTTTTTTAATAAAAACATTTTGTTGAAAAATAATGCATGTGTAATTTAAGGTCGATAATAATCTGTAAAGTGTTGCCGACTATTATCGACCTAATTTTCAACAAAAGTGTTTTAGAGTGTATGTAGTTATATTTACTCGGCATAGGAAATATTGTGCCCCTGTGGCTGAGTGGTAGCGACACTAGCTTGTCAGTCCAGAGGTAGTGGGTTCGATTCCCGCCATAGACCCTGGGTGTATTTCCGCAGACAAGCTGCTCGCTTCGCGGGTTGTGTTTGTTCTTTAAAAAAAATAAAATAAAAAAAGGTATAAGATGTGCTTGCATAGGTCTTTTGGTCTCTTTCTTAAAAAAGCGGTGAAAACTCCTCTAACAGGCTAAAATGCTTTACGAAAATATTCGCCATAAAATTCTACTATAAGTCTTCAAATACACTCAATTTGAACGCCAAAAATCGTTCAAACCTTAAAATGTGCTTCAGGCCTAATTTCGTACTTATTCACAATTAGTACTCGGCAAAGGAAATCTTGTAAGCCTTACGGCCCTTTTCATAATGTACGATTAAAAGTTAACGTGAATTTTAACGGCAAGTTTTGTATGCCGAACTTGCCGTTAAAGTCCCCGTTAAGCTTTAATCATACATTGTGAAAAGAGCCGTTACAAATCAGAAAAATATATTTAAAACGATTAAATCAATTTGGAAATCATTGATAGCTCTTACATGATTTACATACTTATTAATTAAAAAAAAAACACCTGACAATAAATTCAATACACTTGCAAATCATAATTCCCTTTTGTGACATCTAATATTGTAATGGATCATTGTAACAACTTAGTTGAACTTTTAACATCAATAACAACAAGCATTACTATCACTATCATACAGTCAGTAAGTTATTCAAACAGAGTATATGTCGTCTGTCCGTCCGACCGTCTATCTGTCTGTGTCTTTCAGCAATCCAGTCAACCATTAATTTTAGAGTTGATAATATGAAAAATCAACAATAACAATTGTGTCTCTATGATTATGGAAAACCATTTTATGGTAATAATAACGATGACAATGATGACAAACAATGTTGGTGGTGATGATTTCATGGCTTTAACTTTATTTCTCAGCATACTTAAAAATGCAGATTAATGCACAAATCTGTTGTATGAGCATAACAAATAGTGAATTAAATTTTTGATGTCAAAAGAAAGAATTGAAATGCATTTGCACGCTTAAAAAATACTTTTATTTTTAGGGTTCCGTACACCAAACGTGTAAAGGAACCCTATTGTATTCGCTACGCTGTCCGTCTGCCTGTCTGTCTGTCTGTCCGTTCTGCCTGTCACAGGCTGTTTTCTCGGGAGCCCTAAGAGCTACGGACATGAAATTTTCATAGAATACGTAGAGCTTTTGCCGCTACAACAACAAATATATAAAGAGTGTTCTAAAGCGAACAACGAAACATGTTGAAATACTAATGTAATATACCGACACTTACATACATATATATAGACACTTTAAGTTTTCAAAGTTAGTGTTAATTGGTGTAGTCTGTAGAATAGATTACACCAATTAACACTGATATTTAAAACAATAAAAATTAACGGGTGTTCTATCAGTTAATGTAATTTAACTATGTAATTTAGACAATATACTGTATCTTGGAAACCGGAAGAAGTAAAAGCTTCAAATTTAAAAAAACGCTAAAATTAAAAAAATCCAAAATTAAAAAAATGTCAAAACGAAAAATACCCAAAATCAAAAAAGCGCTTAAAGAAAAAAAGCACTAAAATTAACAAAAATTCGCTAAAATGCAAAAAATCACCAAAACTAAAAAGATTGCCAAAAAAAATTCAAAAAAAGGAAAAAAACGAAAATAATCAACAAAAAAGCATTAAAACCTAAAAAAAATCGCTAAAACTAAAAATATCGTCAAAAAACGAAAAAAATTGCCAAACATGGAGAAAATCTCCAAAACGAAAAACAATGCCAAAACAAACAAAAAAAGCGCCAAATCTAAAAAAATCGCCAAAAACCGAAAAAATCGCCAAAAACGAAAAAAAGTGTCAAAACCAAAAAAAAAAATGCTAAAACTAAAAAAAATCACCAAAAACCGAAAAAATATCTAAAACTGGCAAAAAGTGCAAAAACGAAAATAAATCGCTAAAACTAAATATATCGTCAAAAAGCGAAAAAACGTAAAAACAAAACAAAAAATACGCCAAAACTAAAAAAATCGTAAAAAAAAACAAATTGCAAAAAATTAAAAATCGCAAAAAAAGAAATAAACAGCAAAATGAAAGAAGTGCCAAAACAAAAAAAAAATCGCTAAATCAAAAAAAAAAAAAAACTTAAAAAATAAAACAAATAAAATTAAACGAAAAAGCAAAATGAAAAAATTGCCAAAATGAAATAAGGGCAAAAACGAATCGTACAGAACCCTTCGTGTGCGAGCTAAAGTCGCACTTTACTTAATTTATAGTGAGTGACTCGGCATAGGAAATCTTGTAAGCCGTACGTTTAAGGTATAAGCTGTCTTTAGCACTTTTATGTAAAACACCACGAGTTTTTTTTCGTGGAACAGTTAAACCCTAGACGTCTTTGTACTATGGGTCTTTTTATCACTTTCTTAAAAAAGGGGCCAAAAATTCCCCCTCAGCGCTAAAATGTTATATTTCACATAAAATTCTACTATAGATCCTCAAAAGGAGCCAATTTTAACGCCAAAAATCATAAAAAATTTAAAAATTTATTTAAGGGTTAATTTCGTACTTATTCACAATTACCCTCTAACTCTTCGTTGTATGGGTTTTTTGTCCTCTTTAAAAAAAAAAACGATATAACGGGATAGAATTTTCCACAAAAATATTTGCTATAAAATTCTACTATACACTCTAAAACATTAGCAGGGTTAAAAATGAGTTAAGCTTTCTATCTTTTTCCCACTTCACCACCTGTTCTCTCTGCACTATCCCTTTCCCAAAGAAGGTAACACATTAATTAATTAACTGGTAGGCATTAATTGCCTGATTGTGTTAATTCTCTTTTCAAAAAAAAGTGGATAAAATGCTAGAAAAAGTATAATATTCCTATGGCAGATGGGTAGATACGCCAGACTATCAGCCAACAGGTCGCGGTTCGATGGTGCAGGCAGCCAACCCCATTCGCCGCTAATTTTTTATTTGTTTAAGTAAACATATTTTGTTCAAAAATCAACAAAAATAATGCGTGTCTAATTTTAGGTCGATAATAATGAGTAAAGTGTTGCCTACTATTATCGACCTAATTATCAACAAGTGTTTTAGAGTGTAGGTCTTTAAAGACGTCTAAGCACCAGACTCAACTTGAATACCAGAAATTATTCAAAACTTAAATTGTGTTTAAGGGCTAATTTCGTATTTCTTTACAATTATTGCTCAGCATAGGAAATCTTGTAAGTCTTGCGTTCAAGGTATGAGACTTGCTTAGCACTTTTATGTAAAACATTACGAGGAAAATTTTTGTAGAAAGTTTAGCCGGCTGGCTATATTGCCGCTGAAGTGTTTTTTTTGTTTCTTTTTTAAGAGAGGGACAAATAGGTCCATATAACGAAGAGCTAGAAGGTTAAAATATATCACATAAATGTCCTCGTCAAAGTGCTGAATATATGTGTTTTTCTTCCGACGGGGTTTTTTGAATTTGGAACGATTTTCCGTCATCCCACGTCAAATTTGGTTTGTAAACAGACCGGTTTCGGCTATGTGCCATCTTCAGTGTTCTATTGAATACTGCATTCAATAGGAGTATTCAATAGAACACTGAAGATGGCACATAGCCGAAACCGGTCTGTTTACACCAAATTTGACGTGGGATGACGGAAAATCGTTCCAAATGCTGAATATATCTTATACCTTAAATGTTAGGCTTACAAGGATTCTCTTGCCGAGTCAGTATAACTACATAAATATCGCACTTGATCTACAAGAGGGTATTAACTCGAAAATTTTAAAATTTCACTATTTCCAAGAAGTCAACTAACAACATCAATATCTATCTACTGTAAAAATTTTAACGTATTGCGATTACTCTTTCATCTCGGAAACCACATTTAAGACCACTTTCGTGATAGTGAGTGTAGTGACTACTTTTATATCAACAAAAATGTATTATTTTGAGTTAATGCAAAAGTTGATATAGAAATGCATCGTATATTTTCATAAAAAATGTATTATTTTGATTTGAGCCTTTACTAAAGTTAAAAATAATCAAATTAGCGGATTTCAGTATTTGATTTAAATGGTCTTGCAAAAGTGTAAATGCAAAATATCGTAGCTTTTTTATGAAATTTTGAGTATTTTGTTGTTGGATTTAAGAAAAATGCTACGATATTTTGCATTTGGACTTTCGCAAGGCCATTTGCATCAAATACTGAGCACCGCTGTTGTTTTATTTAAATTTGCTTGTATTTTGAGCTGATACTGTTTTATTGATAAAATTTATTTTACTTTATGATTTGAATTCGAAATATGACTCTTTTCTGATAAAATTGTTTACATTTTATATTTTATTTTTTGAGTTGTGACCCCTTTTTAACCGACTTAAAAAAAGGAGAAAGGTTATCAATTCGTCATGTATTTTTTTATATTTTTTTATGTATGTTCCCTCAAAACTCCGCCATTTCTGAACCGATTTCGGATTTTTTTTCTCTATTCAAAGGATGTACTTCCAGATTGGTCCCGTTGAAAAGTGGGCGGGGTCACGCCCATATAAAGTAAATACACATTCGTTTTCAAATACTTCTACTCAACCGATTCTTATGAAACTTTGCACACACATTAAGCTTCTGTTTAAATACTACATCAGGATCAGAAAAGTGGGCTGTGCCACGCCCATGCAAAGTAAATACTCTTTTTCAACAACTTCTACTAAACCGATTCTTATGAAACTTTGCATAAACTTTTAGTTATCGTTACAATACAATATTATGTTTAGAAAAGTGGGCAATGCCACGCCCATGAAAAGTATTATATAAGCATTTTACCTATTTCTACTTAGCCGATTCTTACGAAAGTTTGCATACACATTTAGTTATCGTTACAATACAACATTGTTGTTAGAAAAGTGGGCAGTGCCACGCCCATTAAAAGTAAATATTCATTTTATCTACTTCTACTTATCCGATTCTTATGAGACTTCGCATACACAATTAGGTCTTGTAAAATATGTTCATGATGATAAAATATGGGGGCGGTGCCACGCCTATTTTGTAGTCGGTTTTTTTTTGCAAGAATTATTATGAAATAATTCAATCTTTCTTTAGTTATAACCATTTTCATGCAATAATTGCAAAAACTTTAAAAGAAAATCAATGTGAATATATATTTAGATGGAATTTGCTTACTATGATGTATTCGGATTTTCAAATTCTCTTAAAATGAAACCACAAACAGTTTTTGACCTCTTCTGAAATTTTTAAAATTTTTAGTTAATGCCCTCTTCTTGATCAAGTGCGATATGTGCAAAATGGGGGTGGGGAATTTAAATCCCCATAAAAGGAATCCCAGATGTAAGCTATCAAAACGCCGATACACGTATATATTTGTTTTGGTGCCCTCTACCACAATCAGTCGTTAAAAAATAGTAATTAAAAAAAATTGGTTTTTAAAATTTTTATTATTTCGGCTTTCTAGTTCAATATTTTCAATTAATGTAAATTCAAATTATTTTCATTAATAGTGGAAAAATTTTCAGAGTTATACCTATTCAGTTCAAAAATAAAAAAATTAAGTAAAAAAATTGGTTTTGTTGTACAGTGTAATGCACAATTGTAAACTGCTTTTCACAAATTTTCAGATTACATTTCAGAACAACACATTAATTAGGCAAAACTTTCACTCATGCACGCTCACTCACACCGAACTTTTTTATACTATATTTCTGATAATTTTAGCATTTAGCCATTTTTTTAATTGTTGCAGATCCTTTTAAAGATTTCAAACAAATCTTTGCCAGGATTTCCAATTATAATTCTAAAATTTATTTTCCAGCATGATTTTTCGTTTCAGTTGATTGCATATTAAAAAAAAATCTCCTCATTTTCTAGTTTCCTTTAACAAGAAAAAAATTTAATCAAACACTTTATTTTATTCTGTAGGTACGCTCTGCTTCATTTGATGAAATGCAATTGGAGTCTCAGCGCACATCTTCACACTTTCTGAAACAACAATCCTCATCGGATGAGCGCTCGTCTGAAGGTGGTTTTCTGCAAGTTCCTCAAGCTTCATATACACAACGATCACATTCCTTTGACTCAGCAGCCGGTTCAGCGGGTAGCGATGATTCGGGCACATTTTTGGAAGTGCCACGAAGAGGTAAAACACGTCGAAGTTCCTCTACCAAGACACCGCCTCCTTGTATACATTGTCTGTACCTGGAGGAGTATGAGAAACAGATGGCGGTAGAGCAGCGCTATTTTATAGATCATCGGGAAATTAAAAGTTTAAGTTATAGTTATAGCAGCTCTGAGGTTAGTGGTGATGAAGAGGGTGAAGAGGATGTGGCCGAAGAGGATGAAGAAGAAGCAGATGAGGAAGAAGGTGAGGCTACTGATGAGGATGTAAATCCTTGCACTGAAGATGATGCTTTGGGCGGCGGTGAAACGATAGATGTGTATGATGATGCGGCCCTGGAAATGGATATACGCTTGGGTGGCATGTCCAGTGCTTTAGATGAGACTAGAGCACGTTTGCCCCGCCAAATGAGACGTCATACTATAGGAAGTTCAGTTACAACTTCAGAAGATGAGGGTCTAGAGGAATCTGAACATGATTCACCGCATTTTGGTAATACTCTAATGCCGCCGCCACCCACAACGCCCTGTGGCATAACATTTACTTTATCGCCCACAAATGGTGATTATCCGCCTTTTCCTGCCTATTCATTTCCCATTGAGCCTGGTTCACCGCCTGTTTCGCCTTCATTTGCATTGTCAGTGTGTGACAGTCCCGTAATGGAACTGCCACCGCCGCTACCCATCTCACCTCTAGAATTACTGCCACAACCACCATCATCGACCGATTTAACTTTGCCACCACCACCAGCCTTTACAACGGATCTTCCGCCTGCCTCGCTAAGTATTATAACAGCAACAACAACAACTACAGATGACAATGAAACCAGCTGCAATACTAATGCTATCCCACCACCTCTATCGCCCTCTACACAACGACCTCGCAGACGTTCCATCTCCCGCCAAGAAGCAATTTTTGTTGAACCCACTGGCAATTCATTGGAAAATGTTGCGCAAGAAGAACAACACAAATCATCGGTGGATGCCATCGATTCGGTCGATGAGTTGTCCACTATGGCCACTTGTGGTTCACCAACAGCTGCTAAGCACGCTTTAGTTGTACGTGATATTTATTTAGCTGTACCTGATTTGAGGCGCGATCGTGCCGCCTCGGTAGATTCTTGCTTTTCTAAGGTTTCATCTAGTGGCAAAACGGAAGAACTGCAGCCCAGTGATGGTTGTTTTCTGACGGTGCCCAATATCAATGCTACACGTTCACGTTCGGTGGACATTGTGCTGCCAACAGATGAACAGGCACGCTATAAAGCTTTAGCCATGGCTGGCACGACTGCCATGTATGCTGATGGGTATGTTTAACTTGTTGCTCTGCTGTGCTTACTCGCCCACACATACTTGCTTATTTGTTTTTCTTTTTTCCTGTACCATTTCGTTGTTGTTATTTTTGATCCCTCCAAATATTATTATTGTGCGTTTTCTCTTTTTTTTTTCTTCTATTTTCAGTTTAAATTTCTAGCTTTTCAGCTATTTTTTTTTTTGGTGTCACTGTTGTTATTTTTAATTTTTGGCTGTCATTTGCAGAAATTCAGTTTCATTTTGTTTGAAATAACAATAATTTAATTTAATATGTATTTCATATCGAATTTTTCCAGCAAACGGCGATTGCATTGTGCAGAATTTTTGCTTAAAAATTTAAATTTTTAATATCAGTACTTCGTTTTTAAGCTTTTATAAAGTTGTTTTTTTTTAGAAATTTATTCACATTAGACATGGTTCGGACAAGCACTTTCTGTGGTCAAAACTCTAAAACTATTTTAGAAAAGTAGGCAGGCAGTCAAAGTAAATAATCTATTTCAACTACAGTCGAACGCAGACTTGGCCATTGATAAACAATATGGACTTGGCTTCGTTAAAAATTTAATATTATCACTGAAAAAGTGGGCAGTGCCATGCCCTTTTACAGTAAATATTATTTTTCAACTACTTCTACATACTAATAAATAGTTTTAAAAAGCTGTACGTCGTGTAGTCCAAAGCCGTTTATATATTGTTTTCAACAGGACGATTTTTTTTAGACTTATAATTTTTAACATTTATAAGACAAACTTGATTTAATTTTCTGTCCCTTTTTTAAAGATATGTACCAGAAAACCCATACAATGAAGAGTTAGAGGGTTAAAATTTAGGTATGTAACGATACGCCTTTTTGCCGATTCGATACCGATACCGATACTCAAAAAGAAATATCGGGGATAGCGATACGCATATTGAATTTGAATTCAAGTTAAAATTAACAAAACTCAAGTAGAGTAATTTTTTTATAACCCGAAATTACAGTGTAAAGGATTATATAGATATATAAAAATGGATCTTGGTTTGTTCGGTTGCTTAATACTAGACAAGGACTGGAGCAAATTGGATACTTTCATCTGCCAATTTTTTAAAACTCGCAACAGGTGGCGCTGTAGGCGGTTTGTTTTTTTTTCTTATAAGAAGAAAAACTTTAAGAACGATGGTGTTGAAAATTTGGAATTGTCTCTCTGACGATTAGAAAATTCAAATAGGGTAATTTATTTATGAAACTTTTTAGGGAAAAGCGTACTTCCCATACAAATCCATTTTCAATTTCCCAATATCTGCACAACTACAGTTTATGGGGGTCACTCTTAGAATAAAATGCAAAACCCAACAAAATATTTGCGGTATAGGCAGAGGAGACGGGTACCCCCCCAACAAAGTAATTATTAATTTTCCTATATCTGCAGAGATACAAGAGTGAGGCTCTCTTAATTCGATATGGGTAATTTTTAAAACAAATTGAAAGTTTCAACGACATCTTGGTGGTATAGGACGGTGGAATATGAGTATCACACATACAAAGTAATTATTAATTTTAGTTTATATACAGAACCACAATAGTGAGGCTCTGTAAATTTGATGCGGGTAACTCTTAAAACAAAGAAAAAATTCCGACAAAATGTTGGAGGTATAGGAGGCGGGTACTCCAATACAAGTAATTGTGAATTTGCCAATATCTATAGAACTATAATAGTGAGGTTCTTTAAATTCAGTGTAGATATGTAGCTCGTGGAATAATGTGCAATATCCCGCAAAATATTAGGGGAGACGGCTCTTCCCCATACAAAGTAATTATTATGTTTCCTATATCTAAAGATCCACCAAAACTTTTTTGTATGTTAAAGAGAACAAATTGTGTTTTCCACAAAATCCTGCTGGTATAGGAGGAGGTGGGAGACTTACACCGCAACACAAAGAAATTTGTAGTTATCCTACCCTCGACCGGTGTGCTTCGTTACCCCATTGTTGTGAAGATATAGAAAAATTAATAGGTACCTACTTATTTTTTACCCCCGTGTCCTCTCTCCAATGTCACCAGGATTTTGCTTAAAAGCGCAATTTGTTCTCAGTGCACCTAAATCAAATTAACGGGGTCTCGCTATTTCAATGTCTTCTTTAGTTAATATTTCGAGGAGAGCATAGACGAAGAAAGAACTGCGTTTTTAATATACATTTCTTTAATTTATTTCATTGTGATGGGTGTGGCGAAGCTCATCGAATCGGCTAGTTAATATTTAAAATTTATATTAATATGATTTAAAAAAAAAATAACAAATTGGTGGAGTTCACGTAACATTTTGTAACGGTTTACTCGTTAAATTGGTAAAATTTTCCATATATTTTATTGCTGTAAAATTTATTTTAAAATTTTTTGAAAACGTAATGCATGGGAAATTTTACCAATTTAACGAGTAAACAGTTACCGAGTGTTGCGTGAACTCCACCATTGAATTTGAATTTGTTTAGAAATTAACAAAAAATTAATTATTTCTTCTTCAAAAAAAAAAAAAAATCAATAAAAATTTAAGAAGTATTGTCGTATCGACAGTAAAATATCGCCGATACCGATATTTCGGCAAACCTGAAGTATCGCCGATACATCTGTATCGGTTACATCCCTTGGTAAAATGTCCCGCAAAAATGTTTCTCACGGTGCACACTAAATCATTACTTCAAATTTAGGATCATATATTGTCTAAATTTGTGTTGAAAATTTGTACTTGTCTAAAATTACATCGATTTTGTAGTTATTTTATAAAAAAAAACCTTTCAAACTAAACATATTTAGTCCAAGTGGAAAAAATTAAACATAAAGTATAATACGGCAGTCAGGAGGTCGCGGTTCAAACCTGCACGCTGCCAATCGATTTTTTTAGTAAAAACATTTTGTTCAAAAATAATGCGTCCGTAATCGGTAAAGTGTTGCCGACTATAATCGACCCAATTTTCAACAAAAGTGTTTTAGAGTGTGTTTTGCATAAAAGTGTGGAACACAACTGATACCTTGAACGTAAGGCTGACAATATTTTCTATGCCGAGTACTAATTGTGAATCAGTACAAAATAACCCTAAATCACATTTTAAGTTTTGAGCATGGGTGTTCTAGAAGACTTATGTGTTGTTTCCACAATGCAAACAAGCGTTGTTTGCTAAACATTTATATGAAAAGTATTCGGTTTTTTAGGGGTTTCCCTAAAAAATTTTTACTCACGTCGCATTATAAAACAATTTTATGGCAAATATTTTTGTAAAAGATTTCAGCCCGCTATACCGCCGCTGAATGGTAGTTTTTTCCCTTTTTCAAAAAATGGACAAAAAGACCCGTTCAACGAAGAGTTAGAGGTTTAAAATGTTTCACAAAAATTTTTCTCGTGGTGTTTTGGATAAAAATTCCGAACACATCTTATACTTTAAACGTAAGGCTTACAAGATTTCCTATGCCTAGTCACTATAACTAGTGCAAAAGGGGGGTTAATCTATCTACCCCTAAAATGAATCCAAGATGTAAACTTTCGCTGATATACGTAAATATATATTTTGTGCGCCCTATTTCAGAATCAGTCGTTAGAATTATGTTATTTTTGTTTGTGTTGTACAGTGTTATTAATTCAATTGATACTTATGTGGAAGAAAGTGAATTGCTTAGAAGATCCCCACAGCTGAATATAGTCCTTGTATTAGCTTTTGGTAACTATAATGTTATACCACAGTCAATTGTAGAAATCCAATTAGTAAACTCATGTACTTACATATTCCAAATATGTATGGAAAATAACAAATATTATTTAATACTTGAAACCATAAAACAAATGTTTGAATTGATGTATAATGTGCGTTATACAATTATACTAGTCGTATTACAAATGTACATTTAAGTGAATGCTTAGTGAAGTTAAACAAGTAATCTTTGAATGTATCAATAATAGATTTAAATCAAATACAAGTGTAGAAAATTTCTTTCAACATCTGAGTAAAAACTTATAGCATTGCTTTTGATAAACAGGCAAAATAAATGAGTGGAAGATTGAAGCTATAAATCAGGCTTGTCAAACTCATTTTAGTGTGAGGGCCGAATTCTTCGAAAATTGTAGACCAAATCTTCTTTACATGTTTTTTTATTAAGAATTCAAATCTTGAGTGGAAATTGAATATAAATAATTGACAAAGAAAACAGACAAAAAATGTATAGAAATATATTTATTAATACATACAAAGAATAAAAATTATTTTTTTGCTGGATATAATGCATTGCTTGTCATTTTTCAATTCATCAAAGTTGGGAGTTAAATTTTTACTTGATATAATTTGCAATATCGATTCTAAATGTTCTTCAGTTTATCGGGTTCGCTGAGCAGTTTTTAAAAAAGCTGTTCATATACACTATTGTCTAAATTTATGTTGAAAATTTCTCCTTGTCTAAAATTACATTGATTTTGTAGTTATTTTATTAAAGAAAAAACCTTTCAAATTAAACATATTTAGTCCAAGTGGAAAAAAATGTAACATAAAGTATAATACGGCTATGGGCTGAATGGTAGATACGGCAGACTATCGGTCAGGAGGTCTCGGTTCAAAGCTGCACGCAGCCAATTGTTTTTTTTTTTAGTAAAAACATTTTGTTCAAAAATAATGCGTATGTACTTTTAGGTTGATAATAATCGGTAAAGTGTTGACGACTATTATCGACCTAATTTTCATGAAAAGTGTTTTAGAGTGTACATATGTGCTACCAAACATGAATAATATGGGCATTACAAACTATCGATTTGCTTTAATGCGGCGAGTGTCACTAAAGATATTATAGTAGTAAAAACTCAATATGGCGGCCAACAGACCCCATTTTGTGAAAAGGAAAAAAATAAAAAGTCGGCGAAATATTTCAAAATGGGTATCATTGAACAGGTATTTGAAAATAATCTTTAAGTTTCTTTTATCATTTTTCATTTCGAATGACCATTTGGAATCTTTAACAGTTTAAAGTTGGTTTACAACCAAAAAACCAAATTGCGTAAAAAGTGAATTTTAAAAAGAAGAATCTAAAACCAAACTGTGTATGGATGAAAACGAAAAAGAAAACAAATAAAGAAATAAAATTTAAAAAGTCAAACAACCTGACTGCGTAAAAAATTAACACAATAAAATAAAACAAGTCCAGTGTGGTCCGCACACTTTTGCAATCGAGAAGCATTAAAAATTGAATTTTCAAATCTTTACAATAATGTTTTCGGATGTAAAAGTCGCTATGTTCCGCGCACTGGACTTTTTTTTTAAAGAGAAGTAACACAATTAGGCAATTAATGCCTACCAGTTAATTAATTAATGTGTTACTTCTTTGGGAAAGGGATAGTGTAGAGAGAACATGTGGTGAAGTGGGAGAGAGATAGAAAGCTTTATTCATTTAAAACTGCCATTGAACTTTTTTTTGTAGAGCAGTGTTGCAAGCCCCTCTGGTGTCAACTAGAGGCATTGAGTTGCTTAAGCTGTGTAACCGACGAAAGCGGGTGCTGTGAAGTGCATTAGGATATGTTAGTATTGCTCGCTGCCGGTACTGCCAAAGTGATCAGTGCCTCCCATCATTTTAACAGTCCAACAACTCAAGACCTCATGATTTGTAGTCAAACGCGCTAATTACGCAGTTGGGTTTTTTGATTTTTTAAATTTAACTTTTTATTCACATTTGTCAAATATTAATTATCGATGTTGTAAGACAACTAGAAAAGTTTGATAAATTTTCTTTACTTTGATATTTATTGTTGAATAATTTATTATTTAATTTTTTAATGAAAACAGAGTGCAGTTATGGAAAAGTTTTGAGGTCCGCAAAAAATCATGCCGAGGGCCGCATGCGAACGGCCGCAAGAAATATTGTTGAAACAGTAAGGAAATTATAAATTGCCTCTTTTCGGGTTAATTATTTATAAACAGGGCACGGACTTTCATGCAACTAAAAATTGATTTTAAGCTCTTAACAAATGCACATAAAAATTAAAAATATGCGCAAAAATATACATTTAGCTACGAACAAAGTACCAAAACTAAAATAATATGAAAATATTTTATTTTTATTAAGTTATGAGTTTAGTCGAACAGTATGGGTTTATATCCAAAGAAATTTAATTATTTTTGGCTTTTAATTAATTTAATTTAATTTTTCAATTAAATTAAAAAATTAAATTAAAACAAAGAAGCTTAACACAAGACAAAGGAAAAAAGTGAATATCAATAATATCAAATGAAATACAGCTCTAAGACTGACAGTATGAATTGATTAAAAGTAGATGATATTCAAATCTTGACTGCAAACACCCGACTTTGGTCGAGTGGTGTAAGTGGTAAAGAACTCTGATGAGATTAGCGGGAGCTATCGAAACGTTAGTTCAACCCTCAGCGCAGTAAAAATTTTCTTTGTCTACATACTTCACATTTATCTCTATACAAAAATATAATTTAATTGAAAAATTAAATTAAAACCGAACTCAAGCCAAAATAATTAAAATTTCTTTAAATATATATTTTTTAATTTTTATTGTTCTTAGAGAAAAATCATAAAACAAACACAATTGGGTCTATTATTTAATGCAACCGAACTTTACTTACGTTGCCAGTCGGCAACCAAAAATTAATGGTTGCCAGAAAGACATTAAATAGCAACTGAAATTGACAGCTCTCAGTTGCCAGTTGCCATCAGTAGTATCATTTCCAGCAACTGGCAACCAAACTGAGGCTCGCTCGTTTGCCATCCTTAATTGGCCTATTAATATTTTTTTCTTCAAAAATTGAGAAATATGCATTAAAAAATTGTTTATAACTCCAAAAATATGCATTTATGGCCAAAATATGCAAAAAATATGCACTTACCACCAAAATATGCAACTACAAATCGATGCCAAACTACTTAATATTTAATGAGTCGCATATATAATAGCCAATACGTTTTTATCTCTCACTACAAAAAACATGCATTTGCTTGAAAGTTCGAGACGTGTTTATAAGAAAAGTACTTTTTGTGTTTAATTAAAAAAAAAATTATGGTACTATGTATGAATAATCATGCTTGAAGAAATATCGATATATATCGAAATATCGACACTTTTTATTCGATATATATCCATGCCGATCGATATTTAAAAATATATCGATATATTTTTTTTAACTTGCCCATCCCTAATACACATGAGGACTGGTGATGGAAGTGAAGCGACTTCCGGAAAAACGTGGTTTTGTTCTACCGTGTAGGCTAAGCTAAGCATTAAATTGCTGTTAGTTTTCCCTTTTTCCTCGGAATATTAATCATGTGTTTATTCTTTCTGAAGATAACGTTACGAACTTTATACAATCACTTTGGAGCCAATTGTTCCACCAATTTATCCCGCGGAGTCATTGAAGATAACATAAGATTTTAGAGATGGACGGTCATGAGGCACATGCTCTAGTCGTACATTTTGCAAAGCATACATCTTAGATAATCGTACAACAGTGCTATAGTTTTTAACACCACTGTCTAAAATACAATAAAGTGGGCATAAGCACATAAGTGGATGGTTAATGCTTGTGTTTATTTTTTATTTGTTAGCCACAACTCAATATTTTTTCCCCACAACTCAATATTACATGTGACATCATTAAGGACCTAAATACGTCGCTTAAGCTTTCATATTTACAATAATCTACTTTTTGATGAAATAATCATTCAGAAACACAACAATTTATTTAACGAATCTAATCCTACACAAAACAAAAGAACAAATTGTGAGAAAATTAAATAGATTTAGTTGAATAGAATCTATTAGAAACACAGTTACTTAAACAAACATCAATTCCAAAAAAGATTTTGGCATAATAGGCACCTACCTACCAGCATGAAAAATTGATGATGTAAATGGATGGATGGATGGATGGATATTGTATAAAATGAATAAATTTCATAACATTAATATTGTAGTTTTTATCGTATGGTTTTCTAGGGAATATATTCTCCCATAAATAGAAACTTTAGTTAGTTTTTATTGTGGCAAAATATGGATGTAATATTAATTCTAGGGTTAATGAACCTTTTAACTATTAATGTGTGCGTGCTCAAGTACCCAGCAGCCAACGTTACAACTAGTAACGCTTTGGGACAGTCATATTACTAGTTGTAATGTTAGTAGTCAAAAAACGACAGTCATATTACTAGTTGTAACAAGACTAGTAACGTTACTGGTCAAAAAAGAACAATCATATTACTAGTTGTATCGAGACTAGTAACGATACTAGTCAAAAAAACACAATCATATTACTAGTTGTATCTGGACTAGTAACGATACTAGTCAAAAAGGGACAACATTTTCAGGTATACGATTTTATATAAAACCTATTTTTAGCAAGTAAAAAAATAACTAGAATGTGACTCAGTGGGTAGAGTACTTGCCTTAAAGTATGAGGAAAGTGTGTTCGTATCCCGGTTGAGCCAAAGTTTTTTTAAGAGCTACAAAACTCTTAATAAAAAAACTAGCAAGCGCACTAGTTTACAATAACTGGGATTCCAACTGGGATATAACTGTATACAAATGAACTAGTTGGCCTCTTATGACAACCTAATGTTAAAATCGATAGTTCGATATATGAAAAAAGGATAGACAGGCAACTAGCCTGAAGCAAAAAGCAACTAGTATAGTTCCAACTACATACCAGTTACTTTGTCTGCAGGGTTCAGAATGCAATGAATATGTGTACGTGTGTGTGTCTGCAAATGTTAGAACAGGAGACTGATGACAGTTGTTTAATAGAAAAACATGGTCGTAAAATACACATGTCACAAGGAACAAAATATATTTTTATCCATTTATATAGAAACACTAGTCTGTCTTTATTTATAACCACAGTAGGTAAATATTAGAATTTTTTATGTAAGCATTAAACAAAGTTTTGACATAAAGTTTTCAATCATTATATGTGCAATAACTAGGATAGAATTATTATAAATGACAAAGGACAATTGCAAATGAAAGTTTCATTCATTCCCATACAAATATTTTTTTTATTTTTTAGCAGAATTCAAGAACATCCAGCAACAAGGGGTTTCAAATTAGGAAATACATACATATAGGGCATTCCACGCCAAATCGGACGGTTAAAAAATAACGTTTTTTGATTGCCCTAATTTTGTGATAATTTTTAGTACTCCTCAAAAAGAGCTTTCCTGGTAAATTTTTCGATTTTTCGATTAGTCGTTTAAAGATATTAAGTCTGCAAAAAAAAAATAATGATCCAAATTGCAGACTTTTTTGGAACGTAAGTTCCTTATGGCGCGCCATGCACATCAATGCTTTGAATAACAAAAATCAATGATTGGGGGGTAAAACAAAAAATTTTCGAAAATGAAAAAATACTGGCGAATACTGGTTAGAAAAATACTGGGTGTGTCTTGGATAAGTGGTTCGTGGCAGTGATAGCTGAAGCTGTTTCTGCTAACTAATATTTATCTATATACATACATAGATAAAAGTGAATATTGAACCGATCTTGCTAAAATTTTCACAGTATATTACTGATGATCTGAATGGAACAATAGTCTATATAAGTTTGAAATGCTATAATTGGGCGTGGCACTTCCCATATAGAAGATATTTATATTTTAGGATATTTATGGAACTAATGCAGCTAAAGACTTAAAAATTTTTGTGAGTAACCCTTTTTATTATGTTTTTAAAGAGATATTATTAAGTACTGAACAAGTGGGCGTGGCACCTCCCATATATAGCAAATATATGCTTTGACATATCACGGGAACTAATGCGGTAAAACACCTAAAATTTCGTAGGAGTTACTACATTGATTTTATGCATTTTTCTAGAGAAAATAGTCAGACAAAAATTAGTGGTCGTGGCAGTTCCCACATATCTGCCTCTCAGAAACTATTCAATCGATTTTGATGAAATTCAAAACATAGATAGATCTGAGTCTAAAAGAAGACGTAGGCTATACATTTTTTAAAAATAGGACCAAGAGGGGAGGTAGGGAGATATTTCGTCCTCTTTGAAACTATCTATCCGATTTTGATGAAATTCAAAACATAGATAGATCTGAGTCTAAAAGCAGACATAGGTTATACATTGTTTAAAAAATAGGACCACGAAGGGAGGTAGGGAGATATTTCGTCCTCTTTGAAACTATCTATCCGATTTTGATGAAATTCAAAACATAGATACATCCGAGTCTAAAAGAACACATGTACTATACATTCTATCAAAAATAGAACCACGAGGGGAGATGGGGGAAAATATCGTCCTCTTTGAAACTGTCTATCTGATTTTGATGAAATTCAAAATACATATAGATAGATCTGAGTCGTACATAAGACATAGGCTATACATTTTTTCAAAAATAGGGGATGTAGGGGGAAATTTCTTCCTCTTTGGAACTATCTATCCGATTTTGATGACATTGAAAACATAGATAGATCTGAGCCTAGAGAAGCACATATGCTATACATGTTTTCAAAAATAGGAGCACGAGGAGGGGTAGGGGCAATTTCTGCCTCTCCAAAACAATCTAGCCGATTTTGATGAAATTCTAAACATAGATAGATCTGACTTTTAAAAAGGCATATGCTATACTTTTTTAAAAATAGGACAACGAGGGGAGGTAAGGGGATAGATATGTCGTCATCCTTGAAACTATTTATCCGATTTTGATGAAATTCACAACATAGATAGATCTGAGCCTAAAAGAAGACATAGGCTATAAATTTTTTCAAAAATAGGACAACCAGGGATGGTAGGTGAAATATCTTCCACTTTGAAACTATGTATCTATCGGATTTTGATGACATTCTAAACATAGACAGATCTGAATCTTAAAGAAGACATTGGCTATACATTTTTTTTTAAATAGGACCCCGAGGTCAAATTTCTTCCTCTTTGCAACTATCTATCCTATTTTGATACAATTCAAATCATAGATAGATCTGAGTCTAGAAAAGCACATAGGCTATAAACTTTTTAAAAAATAGGAGCAGGAGGGAAGTTGGGGAAAATTTCTTCCTCTTTGCAACTGTCTATTCGATTTTGATGAAATTCAAAACATAGATAGATTTGAATCTAGAAAAGCACATAGGCTATAAATTTTTTTTAATAGGAGCACGAGGATTGGTAGGGGGCAATTTCTGCCTCTTCGAAACTATCCAACTGATTTTGATAAAATTCAAAATATAGATAGTTCGGAGTCTAAAAGAAGAAATAGGCTATAATTGTTTTAAATAGGACCATGAAGCTAGGTAGGAAGAAATTTCATCGTCTTTGACATTAACATTATTGAACCTCCTACCACGCTCCCTATTTTTTAAAACAGAAATACATACTTACCTGAATTGTACAAATAAAATTATATTTGTCTGAAAAGAAAGAAACTCTTTTACTTGCCATGGTTGAAACAGAATTTGTCATCTCGACATAAATAGTTCACACCGTTCAGAGATAGTGAAAATACAATTTCTAAAGTAAGTGAAACGTAGGGAACTACGTTCCTACGCGGTGTCCTATGACACCGTGCGTTCTTTGTTTTTATTTTTGTTTTTCGATATTTTTTCATGTGGATTTTTGCCCTTTCCCCTGTTTTCGTTCACTTTATTTTAGAAGGCGAACTGGAAAATTAAATCATGTAATTGCTATTTTATCCTTCCAATTAATCATTAAATTTGTAAGTATTTATTTTTAGAACAAAATCAGTAAACAGTATTCATTTATCTTAATACTAACATATTTATCTTAATATTAATCCTTGCAACAACTTTCTGACATACGTGAACTAATGGGTAGATTATGGATGACAACCGAACCTTAGTTGGGTTGCCAGTTGCTAAAAACGTCATTACGGATGGCAACTGGCAACTGAGAACTGTAAATTTTAGTTGCTATTTAGTGCTTTTCTGGCAACCATAAATTTCCAGTTGCCAGCTAGCAACGCAACTGAATTTCTGTTGCTATCCATAATCGACCCATAAGTTTTGAGGTGATGGAATCACAGGCTATATGGTCGGTGGATGGAATGGCAAATGATCTTTCCGCTTCAGTAGAGAATCATCGCGCGAAAAATATATAAAAACAAATTTTTATTCCGTATTCAGAAAATTAATTTAACACCAAAGACTATTTGAATGAACTAGGCTGCTTGAAATTTTTCGGGTACTCCCAGAAATTGGATGCATCTAGCGAACATCGAACGAACAATTCGATTTTGTTTAGATTCCTCATGGAATGAAAATATAATTCCAATTCTTAGCACTTTATTTTTTAAATTTTAAACAAAAATTGCTTTGATTTTTAATTTATTTTATTAATCTTCTTTCCTTTTTTACATTTACAGAGAACTGATAGCGGGGAAAAAATGTTTACGGGAACTTCACGATAGCAATTTTCCCTCACAAGAAAATATCATGGGAATATAAATTTCACTTGTTATTCGCGGTAGGGGTGTATATTTTTATTTCGAAATAAATGTAAAGCATGTAGACAGAAAAATTTTACTGCACGGAGGGTTGAACTGGCATAGTTCTCGCCAGAGAATAGCGGAAGCCAGAGAATAAATAAAAGTATAATTTAATTGAAAAAAAATTTAAAAGCTAAAATAATTAAATTTCTTTGGATAGAAACCCCTACAGTTCGACTAAAACTAATAACTTAATTGTTAAACTCTAACCGCCAGTTTTTGACTTGAGTAATTAAATATTTATTTTGCTAAATTTCATATAAATTTAAATTGTAATTAAATACAAATTCCGTTTTTCAGTCGTATTTAGTTGTTTGTATTTAATTGTGGCAAAAATATGGCAGCACCATAAAATATTATAAATTTCCCATAAATGTCCCAAATAAGCAGCTGTTCAACATAAACAAAGAAAAATTCCAAAAAATATATTTTTCTACATTTAGGAAATAAGAATAATGAAGGGCTGCTGCAATGTTTTAAAAGAATAAAAACAGCTTACAAAATGATAGAAAGCGAAATATAGACAAAGAAACCCCAAATTTAACGCCAACAAAAGTTGATTTGTCAGCGGCCACAAATTTTTTTTTTGTACAAGAAGAACAAGGAGTCAAAATCATATGGTAATTTATAAAACTTAAATCGAATTTAAATGTCCAAGATTGGCGAATTAATTTTGATTTAAGTGTTTAATGCAAAACAGAATTTTGTATTTAAAGCGAATTTAAACATAAATGAGTTTGCGAATCCAAGTTAAAAATTGGCCGTAAAGGCACTATAAGACAGTTCAACGAAATTTTTTTTAATTTTCGTTATTGAAGGAACCCGAGCATTTCAAAATAAACCTAATTTTATTGTAAATATCATTTTCAAGGCATGTTTTCTCAAATGGTAAAGCTGTAATCAAAAAACAAATCACACTGAGGCCTAGTAGGTATGCTCTTAAATATTTCCAAAAAAAAAAAAATATTTACGCCAGACAAAAAATAAGAAAAAATAGCGAATATACTGAAAATCCCATCTTGGGATTTTCTGGATTTTTTTTCGAATTGCGGGGTTCCCGGGACAAATCGTATTTTTGTTTTTTTTTTGTTTTGTTTCGTATTTAGTACATAAATTACTCAATGTTTTTTATAGAACATTTCAGCCCGCTATATCGCCGCTTAAGGAGAGTTTTTTGACCGTTTTTTTCCAGAAAGATACCAAAAGACCCATATAACGAAGATTTGGGACTTTGAAATGTTGTGCAAAATTTTTTTCTGTGGTGTTTTACAGAAGAGGGCTTGTACTTTTCTTTCGAGATTTTGTTAACAACAATGCCAAAAATAAATAAATAAAAGCAATTCGTAAATGAAAACCAGAGCACATGAGAGAGCTATAGATGCTAAATAAAAGAAAATAATGCGATTGTGGAACACAAGTCCACATTATACGCATATACATACTAGTCCATATTACCCACCACTTTTTTTTAGTGACCTTTTTTTGCTCCTAGCAGTATTTGCACATACATACAATGTTTCTGCTTTAACGCACAAAGTTTTTAGCTACAAAAATCATTAGAAAATATATCTGCTAATTTATTGGCGCAAAACTTTGAAAAATACAAAACGGTAGTCCACATTACCCGAAATTACTCTATCATCTGCAAAAATGAACGACTCACAGTCGAATTCGCACGAAAATACTACCAAACTTAATTTTTTAATTTTTATTTATTTACTATTTATTAAAAAACAATGCAATCCCCTTATGCTTAAAAATTGTTAACGATATATATATTGAACGAGTATTTTTTAAGATTTTTTTTTATAAAAAAGGCACCTAGCAAAAAAGGATGTACATGTTCAAATAAACTGAACAAACAAACATTCACATACACTAGTACTTGTAATTATCAATGATAATTCATACTAGAATAGAGAAATAATAAAAAGAAGCTTAACATAAGACAAAAGAAAAAAGTGAATATCAATAACTATCAAATGAAATACACCTCTAAGGCTGTCAGTATGAATTGACTGCAAACCACCGATTATGGTCGAGTGGTCTAAGCGGTAATGAACTCTGATGAGATTAGCGGGAGCTATCGAAACATCAGTTCAACCCCCGCGCAGTAAAAATTTTCTTTGTCTACATGCTTCACATTTATCTCTAAATAAAAATATAATTTAATTGAAAAATTAAATTAAAACCGAACTGAAGCCAAAAATAATTAAAATTCTTTGGATATGAACCCATACAGTTCGACTAAACTCATAACTTAATTAAAAAAAAAACAATTCAGTTATAAATTTTGATCGAACTGTATGTGTTTATATGCAAAGAAATTTTAATAATTTTGGCTTGAGTTCGGTTTTAATTTAATTTTTCAATTAAATTATATTTTTATTTAGAGATAAATGTGAAGCATGTAGACAAACAAAAATTTCTTACTGCACGGAGGGTTGAACTGCCATGTTTCGATAGCCCCAGCTAATCTCACCAGAGTTCTTTTCCGCGTAGACCACTCGACCAAAGTCGGTTTTACAAAAAAATTCTTTGTCTACATGCTTCACATTTATCTCTAAATTAAAATATAATTTAATTGAAAAATAAAATTAAAACCGAACTCAAGCCTAAATATTTAACACTTCTTTGAATATAAACCTATACAGTTCGACTAAAACGTTAGTTGTTTGTAGTTATACGTATTCGGTTTAAACTTGATGAGTATACGTTTGCGTATGAGTATGGTTTTTATTTGTAATTGTACGCATTTATAGTTGTTTGACGGCCAATACTTAAAGTGTAGTAAAAAGGATACTTTGAGTAGACACTTGTTTCACTTAACGACTATATGCCTAAAATTAATTAGAGATTATGGCATCAAATATTTGCCCAGTATGATCATACCTTTAACCTCCAGCGATTTAATTTAAGCACTGACGCCTCTTAAAGCAAAAGGATAATAAAAAAATGTCTACAATATGTTTGACCAAAAACCTTCATATAATTAATACACATATTAAGTTTTATTATTATTATGTTTATAGGCCATCAAATTTTACTGAAAATGTCCCAAATACCTGGCAGGTCAAATTCTCCTTAAATTACACAGCTACGGCGGAAAATTTTGGGTTATTCCGTTCTGCTTGCATTGCCAGAATAATTATGCTGTATACTTTCAAAATTTATTGCATTTTCAAAGTTTTATTTCTTAATAAAGAAAAAAATTTTAATTAACGAACTCCAGCCTAATTTAATAACTTTCATAAAATATGAATGTACATATTTTAAAAACTTTGTTTCATATATAAAGTTGTTAATATTGATTTTTTTTAGATATTTTTCGTTCTTGAATTTTTATCAAAACCTTCTGCAAATTAAGTTAAACTTATTCAAGTCAAGAAAATTGAAAGCTAAAACAAAATTTTATATGAGTTTTTTATATGAGTTTTTATGTTGGCTACAACTTGTTGCAGAGTGTTTGTTGTTTGTTGTCCACCTCCTTGTACAAACATTAATTTAGAGGAAGGCAAATAAATGTTGTGTTGGACAATTGTTTGACGATGTATGACGGCAATAAAAACTGAATGATGAAGTCATAAATTATTTTTTGGCCACGTCTGAATTTGAAAAATTCTAGCAATATTTCTTCCTTGATGTTTATTTTTCTCTTATCATTTTTAATATTTTTTTTTTTTGCTGTTTATACAAAATTTGAAACAAACAAATAATTACTTAATTCCTAATAAAATCAAAAGTTGTGGATCGATTTCTATGAAATATATCTCTTAGTGTTTGGAACATACATATTTTGCTATCTAATAATATGAAAAGAACGGAATTTTTGTTGTTTTATTTTTTAATTTTTTCATTTAAGCTAAAATTCTTTTGAATGATTTAAAGGCCTCGTATTTATTTATTTTCGCTATTTGGCTTCCATCTGATGTGTAATTTTCCGTTATTAAGAATCTAGTCTACATATAACTAACAAGCAAAAGTATGTTTTACACGCTAATATTGTTGAATAATTTGATATGTATATTATAAATCCAATTATATTGAGTTTAACAAACATTTCCAAAACATTTTAAACATTTAACTATGGTAACGGCGAATTGAAAATCGTTCCATAATAGCTTCCTATTGCCAATTTGCTATGAGACTTAAAATGCACGTGTATGCCGAAAATAAAGTAACAACAACACGCATAAAAACAAACTTTTTTATACGAAACTCTCAAGCATGTGTACACTTATGTCGGAATAAAAAAATAGAACTGCTGCAAACAAAAAGAAAAATAATTCTTGCAAAAAAAAAACCGACTACAAAATAGGCGTGGCAGCGCGACCCCATATATTATCAGCATGTACTTTTACGAAAGCCAATTGTGTATGCAAAGTTTCATAAGAATCAGACAAGTAGAAGTAGTTAAAATTAATATTTACTTTTCATGGGCGTGGCACTGCCCACTTTTCAAACCATATTGTTGTATATTAACGATAACTAAACGTGTATGCAAAGTTTCATAAGAATCATGTTAGTAAAAGTAGTTAAAATGTTTATTTAATTTTCATGGGCGTGGCACTGCCCACTTTTCTAAACATAATGTTGTATTGTAAGGATAACTAAATGTGTATGCAAAGGTTCATATGAATCGGTTTAGTAGAAGTTGTTGAAAAAGAATATTTACTTTGCATGGGCGTCGCACATCCCACTTTTTTGATCCTGATGTAGTATTTGAACACAAGCTTAATGTGTGTGCAAAGTTTCATAAGAATCGGTTGAGTAGAAGTAGTTGAAAACGAACGTGTATTTACTTTGTATGGGCGTGACCCCGGCCACTTTTCAACGGGACCAATCTGGCAGTACATCCTTTTGAATAGAGAAAAGAAATCCGATATCGGTTCATAAATGGCGGAGTTTTGAGGGAACATATATAAAAAAATAATCGGGCATGTTCTCACACTCGCATCTCGCATAACATTTGCGATTGTGACTTGAACTCGCAAAAGAGGTGTTCTCTAATAGTAATCGCCAGACTTTTGGCGAGTTGAAATCGCAAGAGTATACTGAAGTGAACAGATGAATTTAGACTAAACCCAGCTTTAAAGAAACAATAAAATGATAAATAAATTAAATTAAATGTGTTTTCTTTTTATTTGCATCCACACCAGTAACATATTCTTACAATTTGTATTAAGAATTTGAAATTTACAAAATTTTTCTTGGTTTTGCTTGTCCATTCTTTTCTTCTGCAAAGGCGATTTCAATAAACAGCTGATTTATTTAATACGGCAAATCGCAAGCAAAACGCGAGAGATTCAGAACATGAAAAATCTAGTTTGGCGATTTGCAACTCACATGCGATTTGACAATCGTGCGAGTGTCAGAACATACCTGAATAATAATAATAATAATAATAATAATAATAATAATAATAATATACATGACGAATTGATAACCTTTCTCCTTTTTTTGAAATCGGTTAAAAAGTCTAAACTTTCCAGCACATTTTCGACCTACCAGAAATTCTTTAGACACCCGCTAAGTGTATCCCATTTAACACCTTATTTGGGATTTTTGACGAACTTATTTACAATTTTGTGAACTTATCATTAAATTTACAACCTGCAATATATGAGTTCATCTACCTCAAATCAACTAAGAAATAAGATGAAATGGACCTCACCCTCTCCGATTTTAATGAAAATCGGAAATGGATTTTTTTAATATAACAAAAACAGGGATACAAAATGTTTGGTTCCTGGGTCGTCTATGGGGATAAAGAAGATGTCGTCAAGATTTAAAAAATAAATCAAAAAAGTTGAGTTCACTTTACGTAGTTACAAATATGAGTTACAGAGCTCAGAAATATATCATTTGAAAAGTAATAAGACAAACCCCCCCCCCCCTCCACTTCAGAATGATCTGATTAAAATTTTTTCGGGACACATTAGAAATTATAAAAAAAAAATTATATATCCACAAACTAATATCGCTACTTCTTAAAAAGGCCAATTTTAACATTTTCAAAAATATATGTTTTTTCCACTTTCAAAATCTACATAGACCTTTCAGATCCGAAGTGATACGTTATACACTGAAAGGAAAATCTTCGTGCCAGATATGTATCTCTTCATTGGATCAATGAATTTCGTCATTCATAACGAGCTAGCGTAATATTTCACTGTGTTAATGAAGAATGTTTCATTAAGTTTCATATAAAACACTTCATTGATTTCGTGAAACTCTTTAATTCAATAAATTAAATAATTTCATTATACATATGAAATTAAGTTTTGTAATTTTGTTGTTAAGTTAAGTGAGAACATTAACTGAAACGGTATACCAGAATTTTATTTGATTAATAATTTATTTATTATTTTACCTCCAATTCTACCACATTGACAACCGCTCACAGTATCTAACTCGGACTCTGCAATTTTCATCACCAGATTTGTAGACAAGGGGCACTTCAGCCAGCAGCACAATAAAAATTGCGTGCATTTAACGCTTTTTAAGTTTTTTCTATAAAAAATGTTTACTATGAAAACTGTTTCATTGTATGTAAGAAACATTTTCATTGTATGTATGAAACAATTTCATAGACTTTTGGGGAATTTGAAAAAAATAGATGAAAGGGTATTTTGCATCAAAATTAATTTTATTTCATGTGTTGTGAAGTGATTTTAACTGATTGTAACATTAAAAAAAAAGCCAAGTAAACATTAATAAGAATATTCGGTTGCTTTTAATATTGTCCGTTGCTTATGTTATAAGTACCAAAAAAGTACATGCATAGAAATAACAAACACACACAAATACTCAAAATATTCTGTACGTAAAATTAGCTGAAATTGCAATTGAAAATTGATTAATACACATTTAAAAACAGTTGTGTAGTGTTTAGTATGTTAGACTATTAAACGAGAGGTCACATGTTTAATTTCAGCCAAGATCATGAGTGTTTTTTTTTCATTTGTAATGTTAAATCCATAAAATTGAGTAAAGCTACGGTCACACTTGGAAAATATTTGCCGAAAATAACGTGACCAACAGAAAAGCTAAAATTGCATCAATATTTTTTTAAATATGGGTTCTCATTTATTAAAAATAATATAAAAATAGCTTTTTGAAGCATAATTAACTTTACTTTGTGATATAAAAACCAAGTAAAATCACAGTAGAGTGATTCCACGTAAAACGGCCCGGCCCTATGCAAGGAAAAAATAATTTTCTTATTTTTAATAAAAAGCTCTCAATTGATGTTTTCTAGAAAATGACAATTATAGCAAAAATAAAAGAATACATTATTTAATATTTTTTAAGCAATTTGAGGCACTTTTAAATGATCATCCACGAAACATTTTGCTCTCCCTCTTTGTTTGTTTAATATTTATTTCAGATTTTCTTTTCTTCCCTTTCTCATTATTAATAAAAACCCTTATCTCTGAAAAGAATATACTTTTTTCGCTTTTTATTGATTTTAAAAAAATACTCAGCTAGAGTATTCTGCTGTCTATAATAGGACGGATAGCAAATAATTTAATGTGTTATTATTTTCTTATGATCTATTTTTATATTATTTATATTAATGGAATCAATAAAAAGTTTTATTTCTTCGAATTTTTTAAATTTTCGTATTAGGTAACACCCGTCGGTCACACCCGTCACATTTTAAAAATTGTTTTTTGTTAAGAAAACTGTCAAATAATAAATACGTAAGACAGCTAAAAACACTTTAAACAGACAGCTATACAAAAATGATTGTGTACGTTATAGTAGAAATTTTACAGAATTTATGCTGAAAGTCATAAGGTCACACCCGTCGCAGCTTTCTGACGACCATTCTGAGCAGGAGTCGTGTTCTTTCAGTGTCTACCCGTTATTCAACGACTTTAAGCTTTTTTTTTAAGAAAAAAATGTTATATTCTTTATTTATAGCAAAAAATATGTGTAAAGTGGTCACACCCGGCTAAATAGAATTACTCAGTAACCCATAGCAAAAGTAGTGGTTACGTTTTTTTTTTTTTTTTGGCGAATATTTGCCAAGTGTAAACGTACCTTAAGTTTATGTTGTCTTCGTGCAGCAAATTTACATACTATGCTTTGGCCAAATAGTTCATACGTTGGATTTCAAACCTCAACGAGCTTTGCCCGATTCTCAGTAGAAGTGAACATAGCAAATAGTGAGCAAAAATATAAACTTAATAAAATAATAATTAAAGATACGAAATAATAAATTTTTATCTATTATTTAAAAATAAAGCAAAAATCAATTACTTTTACGGAACTTAGACAGTAAAAATATTAGAAACAAGGAAACCTCTTTTATTTCTACGGAAGCTGCTATTAGTTCTTTTGACAGTTAAATTGATCCAAACAAATAAGGAATCATTTATTTTTTATGCTTTTAAGGCTGGTAACTTTTTAACATTTAAAGTTGAATAAATTTTTTGTTAAAGTTAAATGAAAAGTAAGTAGACTGGTTTTTAATTGAGTTTTAATTCATTGTAAATTCAGTTAATTTTAAGTACAGAATATTTTGAGTGTATCTGAAGTTATAGACAAATATGCAAAAAAAACACTAGTTTGCAATAAAAATTCAGCTTAAACCGCAAATGCTTTGAATGCTAATTACACTGGTTCACAAATTTTCAACTTTTTGCGATCACCTCAAAAATGAAATGTTTTCTAAAGTAATTTGGGGTCACTGAACACGAATATGACATTCATATATTTCTCTTAAGAACCGTTTTCGAGATATTCGCAAAAAACGTGTTTTTTGCAGTTTATAAGGCTATTTGCAAAAATCTTGAGTACTGTTTACTTGAATTGAGCAAATTTGGCATTGTTGCATAGATATGCTTTTCCCCTTTCAGTCCATATTCAAAATGAGTTACAGGTCTTTAGATTTGAAAAAAGCTTTGTTTCTTACACGTTTTTTTTTTAATTTACTATTTTAAGACGCTCCAGTAAGGCAAAATAAATTTTTTAAAATTTATTTTAGACCCACATCTTAAAGAAAATTTTATTCCAAATATAGCAAGCTTAAAATAAGTTACATCGGACCAAATATGAGAAGGTTACAACATATTTAGTGAACACATCAAAATTTTAATTTGCATTCGTTGTTCTTCAGGTCAGTACGAGTTTTTGCTTCCATTCCATTACTTTTACTCGTTTGAAAAAGAAAGGTCGACATATCGCATATCAAAGTTACCAAAATTATGTGTAGTTTTCAACACTGTATTCAGATTTTTATAATTAAAATTTTTATGAAAGACTTATGGCAAACAAGTGGAAAAATGGTGCTATGTGGTGTTTTTTTGTGTATATTAAATTTTTTCTTAGTTCTATAAAATCGTTCATTATTGATATTTTCCAATGAAATTTTGCAGTTATATAGGAATTTATGTGAAAACTATATAACCATTAGAATTCCTAAGAAAGTTCCAATAAATCAAAAAAATATGTAGGTTTCAAAAGGGTGCATGCGCACCAAAAATTGTAAATTCGATTAAGTTGTTTTTCTAAAATCATGTCTGTGAAGACACCTTTTAGACATGTATATAATAATTATTTGATCCTTGAGAAAATTTTATAGAGAAATCAATTATGGTGCTTTTTTGGGAAAAAAATTCTCATAAATTCATAATATTTCAATTTTCAAATTAAAGATTGTATATTTTCGTACTCTGAAAGAATACTTCCATCAACTATTTTTTTAACTATTCGAAATTTTGTCATGTAAGTAACAAAGAAATAATTGTGACAATCGGTTGTTATTTGGATCCGATATCTTAAAAATACTAGACCAAGGATTTGAAAAATTTAGAAATTTTAATATTAAAATGAGTGTACCTCACTAACTATACAAGATATTTGTTTAACCAAAGATTTCTTTTTAGAACTTTACAAGGTTTATAAGGACACAAAAAATTTTTGGAATCGAGTGAGAAACGGGCAAGCGTTGAAAAATTTTACATGACCGAAGTGCACTACTTTGCACTTCATACCTCTGAGCCTGAGAAATATGGGAAGCTCAACTTGCTAAATTAAATAATAACACTCCTTTGATATCTCCATGTAATATTTTATACTGATCGGACTAAAGATTTAGAAATGGTTGATATATTTCCAAAATATTTAATTCTGCCCCACTGGCATTTTTCTTATACTCATACTCCATACAATTTTTTTTTTATTAAAATTCAAAATCGGATGTTTTCACTAAATCTATTGTAACTTTCTAAATTTTTGCCCGATGTTAACAATTTTACTTATTGTACGTTGGGAACAGAATTTTATTTAAGATATGGGTCAAAACAAAAATTTAAAAATTTTTGTTGGCTTTAATGGAGCATTTCAAAATGGCGAATTTTGAAAAAACGCAAAAAATTTAATTTTTTTCAAATGTAAAGGCTTGTAATTCAGTGAATTTTTATCTGATGAGCACAGTGTAAATATGAACTGAAAGAGGAAAACATATCTATGCAACAATGCCAAACTTGCTTAATTCAAGTAAACAGTACTCAAGATTTTTGGAAATATCTTTACAAACTGCAAAAAAAAACTAGTTTTTCGCAAATATCTCAAAAACGGTTCTTAAGAAAAATAAATTAATGCCATATTCGTGTTCAGCAGCCCCAATTTAGCTTAAAAAACATCTCATTTTTGAGGTGAATTTTTTTTTGTGAACCAGTGTTATGGGTCGAAAAATACATTAACTTTTTTCTAAGAATCGTTTTCGATATATCCGCGAAAAACTTGATTATTTTCAATCAATCACGTTTTTCGCAAATATTTCGAAAACGGTTCGTAGGAATAATAAATTAATATCAATTTCGGTTTCAGCGCTCCATTATTAGCTTAGAAACCAGTTTTTTTCTTCAGCTGCACATTTATTGCAAACAACTGCAATCAGGCGCGGCTACGTGGGGGAGCAGATATTTCCCCCCCAAAACGAGTAAATTGCTATAGAGTTTTTAAAAGAAGTTTGGAAAAATAGTATGTTTTACTTAGAAGTTCCCCCCCAAGAGCTCAAGCTGTATCCACGGCTGACTGCAATTGAAGATTCTGTTAATTTTTCTAACTTTTTCTACATTTTCTCTTTAAATTTAAATATAATAATTTTACACTTTGGCGCTAAAGGGCCCCATACACTACACCAGTATCCACGTGCAATCAAGTGTTGGCGCCAGTGGTTTGGTCGTGTATGGACATTTGTTTGATATTTTGCTGATGGTACCATTTTGTGGTATTGTGTATGATGAAATTAGCTCAATTGAGAAAAGTTGTCAAAGTATAAACATCGGGATAAAACACATATACTTGAATAAATTACTCATAAATTAAGAAAAAAGGAACAAAATATATATTCTAAAGTGTTTCTGAAATAAGAGACAAGTCATTCCTAATAATTTTTTAATAAGAAAAAAAACACGCGTTTTCCTTAATTTTTATTTTCAAAATATCAAAATAAATTCGGTGCCCACTAGGTACAACAACTCATCCCTACAGAATTTTTTAAGAAATGAATATTGCACTAGTATGCTTATATGTATAGTATGTATGTATTTCGAGCACGATTCAACATCACTTGTTTGTGCCAGTATACTGGAGTAATAATGTATGCTTTGCTTAAGTAGTCTCGGTAGAGATGAAAGTGAACTAAAACATATATGGGTAATTTGCATTCTAAATGTACAATTTATGTGATTTCTTTTACAAATTTAACTAATAGAAATATGAGAAGGGAAGATTCATATTATAGCTTTCGCTTTATTCCATGGATCCTGAAAGAAAATTATATTTTTAGATTTTTTAACATTTTTGTGTATAGCTTTCGCGGTCGTTCTGAGAATAATTTTTGCGAAAAAGCTACACCACAAAAAGTGAGTATAGGGTTTGAGAGCACTATACATCTACTCTCTAAAAACAAGAAATTATAATAATCGCAGGAAGAAATTAAAAGTTATGACCACTTTTTTCAATTTTGACTTGGGTTCACATGGAAAAATAAAAAAAATTATATTTTGTACGTTCTAAGTGTTCACAAAAGCCATCAAGAAGCCACCCGCAATTTGCTATATTATATACCCCAGTTGGAACAATGGCTAAAACAATGGCGGATAAAAATTAACGAACAAAAATCTCTACACATTACTTTTACATTGTGCAAAGAAACCTACCCACCTATACAAATAAATAACCTAACTATACCTCAACACACTGAAGTAAAATATCTCGGTGTTCATCTTGATCGTCATCTAACATGGAAGTCACACATAAATGCAAAGGTGACCCAAATGAAATTAAAAGCAGCTCAAATGAATTGGCACATTGGAAGGAACTCTACTCTAAGCCTAGATTGTAAACTTCTTCTATACAACTCCATTCTAAAACCAATATGGTCCTACGGAATCCAGTTATGGCGCACTGCCTCGGCATCAAATGTAGAAAAAATTCAATGGCAACAAAATAAAATACTCCGTACGATTACAGCAGCCCCATGGTATGTCAGAAACAAGCGAATTCATAAAGACCTAGATGTGTCGCCGGTTAAGACAGTGTTTTCTAAACACGTGACAAGCTACATAAAAAGACTTGAGTTGCACCCAAATCCCCTAGCCCGAAACATCATTAACTTTAGAGGCCACACTCGGCTGAGAAGGAGGGACACTCTTGCTCTCAGCCGAACACGAGAGACGTAAACAACCAAACAACCAACCGCTGAAACAAACATTTTTGTCTGGCAATGGCTGGACTTAAAAATTAAAAATTTTGAGTTAAGATTTGATTACTTATTGTTAGTTCAATTTTATTGAAGATACAATAAATAAATATAACCGAAAAAAAATAAAAAAATTTGTACGTAATTATTATTTGAACTGAAAATGTGTATAAGTCGGAAGTTATCATTATTTGGCTAAGTTCACAATAATTGAATTAATGTAAATTCAAATTATTTTTAAGAGTGGAATATTAGAATATCTAATCAGACTAGCAGAATGGATTAGTACTACTAATTTCGACAGCCGCTACGCTGTCATCATCAGCGTCCTTTATATTTTAAATAGTTCTTTACAATCATTTACACATTTATATAAGCAACAAGACATAAATTTAAAAAATCAAAAAACCCGACTGTGTAAAAAAAATAAAAGAAAACAACTTTAAACCGTCACAAAACCTAAATGGTCATTCGAAATTAAAAATCATAAGAGAAACCTAAAGATGATTTTCAAATACCTGTCGATTGATACCCATTTTGTCCCATACTGTCATATCTTTAGTGACACTCCCCGAATTAAGACGAATCGATTGACGTAAGAATCGTCAAAATCGGTCTACGCATTCGGTTTACATAGTGCCGCAAAGGAACACACATACATACATACATAGGCTGATAAACACAATACCCTTCTTTGCGTCGCGCAGTCGGGTAAAAAGTGGGCTAACTCCTCTTTCAAATAAAACTTATTTTTATAAAGTCGACCAACAATGTCAAAAGTTATGTCAATTTTAATTAATTTTTCTGTAGCAAAATACGATCTACCCAATACATTCTTCGAAAATATTTATAACAACCCACATGCGAAAGGAGCAAAATTTTTACAAAGAAAACCAGGAATTTGTAAACAGATAATGTACTTCTACACTTCAGCTGCTGTTCAATTTTTTTAACGTCCTCAAAGTTATAGATAAATTATATAAAAAAAAAATTTTTACGTAACGCTCAATACATTTTTATACGAATTCAATATTTTTTCAAAACACAAACTTTATTTTTAATTCAATACAATTCAGATGTATAATCTTTGATGTACTTTAATTTATTATAACCTTCTTAGCTATTCACTAAAAATTTCAATTATATTAAATTAATATATGGATAACACTCAATACATTTTTTTATACAAAAGATGATTAATTGATAAAAGGTTTGGCAATATAATACCATTTAACAAAGTTCACAAAACTTTTAAATATTTATGCTGTTAGTTTAGTTTATGTTGTTAATGCAATTTTAATAATTAACTTGAGTAATGAAGCGTATTAAAAAAATATAACGCTCAATACACAAGACTGCGGACCACAACAATTAGAAAAAAATTATAATTTTTAATATTTTTCAAAATTTTGATGCGTGAAATAAGAGACGCAAATGCAAATATTCTAAAACCGTTATAAATTTAATCTCGTTTTTGGAAAAATTCATAATTTTTTAATGTGGAAAACCAACAGCATTACATTACAGACACGACATTTTATATGAAGAGAGTATAAACAGTATTTTCGTTCTTCGTTTTTAATACATAATAGACAGTCTTACAGAAAACAAACTTATATACATTTATTTATAATCAGGGGGGTCGGGCTTTCATGCAAATGCATGTTTTTCGTGGTGATAGATAAAGAGGTATTGACTAATTATCTATGCGAATCATCAAATTTTAAGTACTTTGGCATCGATTTGTAGTTGCATATTTTTACATATTTTAGTCGCAAGTGCATATTTTTGCATATTTTGGTAATAAATGTATAATTTTGGAGTAGTGACATTTTTTTTAATGCATATTTACAAATTTTTGAAAAAAATATTAATAGGCAGATTATGGATGGCAGCCGAGCCCCACTCAGCTTGTCTTCAAATGTGTACGAGCAGAGATTCGTATCCCAGTTGGGTTAAAAAAATAATAAAAAATAAATTTAATAAATAAATATAATGTGTATAAAAACTTTTTTTAATTTTAATTTGTTTATTTGACTACTTATTTTTTAGCTTCAAGTAAGCCAAATAATAACTAGTTAATTGCTGTGACAATGTAAATATATTTGTAAAGGGTACCCCTTATTTTTTGGACTTTTCAAACAAAAATAAGTAGTTATCGAGTCAAACTGTAAGTAGTTACGACTTGAATCCTCTTATAATTTTTTGCCTACCAGTAAGCAAAGTTTTTGCTGGGTAGTTGGTTGTCTTAACTCATTTACACTAAACTGTATAATTCTTATGGTGTTTCTTGGAAAGTTAATTATGTTTATTGTGTTTTTTTATTTTCAGCTTTACATTTTCAAAAAAATGTTTTATGTTTAAGATTAAATAACTTATATTTTTTATATTATTTAAATAATTTATATTTCTTCCGTTTTTCTTTTTTTTCAACTTTTTTAAAATATCTGCGATTGTGGTTCATTTTGTGGTTCTTAAATGGTTTGTTTGTTCCTTCTAATTTACTTTAATTTTTGAAAATATTTTCCCTCAAAACTACATAAATATTTTTAAATACATATTCTACTTTATTTCACATTTAACTTTTTTAATGTCAAAATCCTTTATATTACTTTTGTATTAAATCCCTTTTTAATGTCTTCTGTTTTGTTGACGAAACATGTGCTTGCGAAAAATATTCATAAAATATTTTCTTTCTTTTTGTCTTTTTTTGCAGGTACGTTGAAAAAATTCTTATTTTACATTATGCCAAATTTCTACCAGTTTTCTTTTTTATTACATTTATTATTGAGTGGTGTTTAATAAATATGGAAATTTTTCGTCATCAACGTCATCACCAGAGAGCAAGAACATCAGAGGGTTTGTAATGTGTTTTAATATTTTTATGATGCCGCCATTAAGTGATAAGTGTAGCGCAATTTTTCCTTTCTGATGTGCCTAATTTTTATCTTAATTTATAAAAAGTTCAATATAAATTTTTATATATATTTTTTTTAGAGTTGTGATATTTACTTAAAGTTTTTTTCCCAAGTGATGTAAATTTAGATGTTAATGATGATTATTCTGGGAATCTTCTTGATAATAATGAAAAGATATTCACACAAAAAAAAATACCAATGCCGCAACGTTGTACACACTTTATTTAAAAGTACCATTGTTTCATATTAATTTTAAACGAAAAATTATTAATCTAACTTTAAATCTCCTTGATTTAATATTTTTCATTGTTAAAACAACAATGTTCAATATTGAATCCATAATATCCTGTTTCATAGTAAAATTAACTTCTATCACGTTAAATTAAAGTTGGATCTAATTTAGTGAATCAATGAAAAATCAACGTTACATTTCATTTTAAATCAACATGAATATAACTTTAATTTCGAATAAATTGTATGTTAAATTAGCAATTAAATGATGTTGAATTAAAATGAACGTTGTTCGAAATATCGAATAAATAGATATTAAAGTAAACAATATTTAATAAAACAAAGAACGAAGTTTTATTCCAACGCATTGTGAGCTAGAAACTAAACAAAAACTAAATATAATTCATCAACTTAAGGTCGTAGAAAGCAAGAATTTAATTCCTATATGAAGTATATTTAAGGCATATCTGAGTCTGTTGTGGATGTAGTGGTTAGCGCGTTGAATTCCAGACACCCTAATAATACACAATCACAAAATTTAATTGAAAATCGTTCGATGGTTTCGGGGGTTAATTTAAACGAAAACAGAAGCACGATATTTTTTCTTTATTAAGATATCTAGAGAATTGTAATAATGTGTTAAATGTTTATACTCTCTTGTCCAACACACATTGGTAGAATATTAACTGAAAATCTTTTATGAAATTTTAGTGGAGTTAGGGAACTTTACTTTTCCTTCTTTCCATTTTTAATATTTAATAATATTGTGGCTTTCCTTTTAAAAAGATCTTTAAAATAATGAGGCATGAGTACATACTTTTCAAACCCTTAGCAGAAGATTAATATTTAACTCAAATATTACAGGAATCATGTGATGATATTTTTTATGTTTGCGTCATTTTTTTGGGTTTAAGTAAATCAAACAGCACACATGTACTCGTACATGTTAAAAATTTAATATGAATATTTTGTCTTAAACACATTTTAATGAGATGAGTAATAGATAGGATTTCATATTGAAAAGGTTTTCTATTTTATATCCTTCACTCTCAACAACAACAGCAGCAGCAGCAGCAGCAGCAAGTCGAAATGTGAAGCGTTAGGTTTAAATTTTACATAATTTTTTGATATGGGTATAAGTTATAATAGAAGGAAAGCCGGTAATGTTTTCCTTCTTAATAAATAACACTATTTAACAAATACAAAATTTTTGAAACTGTTATGTCAAATCTTGTAAAGTGAAACAAAAGACTTGTAACAAACAAATAATGTAATAGAATATTGCAACGTAATATTCACCATTTTCAAGACGTCCAATCAACTTGATACCTTTCACACACTTTATGCTACCAAATACTACAATATGATGGATATAAAAGTGGGCAGTGCCACGCCCATGCAATGTAAACATCGTTTTTTCAACTACCTCTACTTAATAGATGCCAATAAGACTTCGCACACACATTGAGTTCCTTTGACAATGCAATGTAATGATAAAAAAAAGTGGGCAGTCCCATGCCCATGCAATGTAAATATAGTTTTTGCAGCTACTTCTACTTGAGCGATTTTGATTAAACTTCTCTGACAATACAATTTAATATGTTAATTAATTTTTTCGACCTTAGCATTTGTAACTATTTATTATTTCCTGTAGGACCTTGAGCCTGAAGAAAATAATAAATAATACAATTTAATGTTAAGAAAAGTGAACATAGCCACGCCCATACAAAGAAAATACTCTTTTTAACTATGTACGTCTATTTCACCGATTCTTATGAAACTTTGCACACACATTAAGTTACCCTGACAATACGATTTAGTGATAAAGAGTGGGACACTCCACGCCCATACAATGTAAATAAAGCATTTTTTAGTTTTTTTTAACTATGTACATATTTACAAAATTTTGATTTTTGGAATTGGAATGTGCTTAACACCAGAAAAAAAATTTCATTTCGGCATTGTCTATATAACGGTATATTTGTGTGTGTTTTTCGACGTATACTTCCCTTTAAAGCGTCATCTAGAGTCAAGGATTTATTCGATTAAAGTGTTATATATATTGTTTGAATAAAGATAATTGCCTTATATCGGATAAGAAATGACTGGGTTATAAGGGATCAAAAATTTTAAGTTATAATGAACCGAATTTAGATAAAAAGTAAAAATGCTTTAATGGAAACACTAAAAACACTACACTGAAAATAATCCATGCAACATTTTACGAACAAAAAACTTTCGTAGTTACGAAACTTTCGTACAAATTACGAAAAAAAAAATTGGGCAATATTTTTTTTAATTTACGAAAGTAACAAAAACCTTTCGTAAACATTTTTCCTTGTTAAAAAATATATTCTAAATAAAAAATAAATTACACCGAAAATAGTCCATTTAACATTTTACAAAAACAAAAAATCTTTCCTAGTTACTTTTTTCGTAAAATGCACGAAACTTTCGTACAAATTACATAAAATTTTTTTGACAATATTTTTTTTTTATTTTAATTTTGTAACAAGCCTTTTCCCAAATTAATATTTTACTTTTTAAGTAAAATAGTAAAGTTTTATTAAAATATGTACATTTCAATTGATTATGAAGGGGTATTAATTAGCTAGTTCCTATGCGCATTTCATTGGGGCTAATGCAAATCGTCAGGGAAGCTTTGCCCAAAAATCTCATAGAAAAACTAAAGATATTATGCTAAGCTTCTCATCATACGAATAAGAAGTTTATAATATCAAAGTTAAAGCATGAGCTCTATTATCACGTTTGCACGTTAAGGTGACGACGATATTTGAAATAAAATATTTATTAAAATTATTTTTTAAAAGTTGACATATTTTTCAGATGTAGGTAAATAAAAAAAATTTTTAGCCTCTATAAAATAAGTAGAAAGTGACTCACTAGGTAGAGCACTTGCCTTGAAATATGAAGACTGCAAGTTCGTGCCGCAGTTGAGCCAAACTTTTTTTTACTTTAATTTTTTAATTACTTTCGTACATTTCGTTTATTTTACGAAAGAATTTCGTGGTTCGAAATTACGAAATATTTCGTAATATCCGACCCTCAGTTTGGTTGCCAGTTGCTCGAAATGATACTACTGACGGCAACTGGCAACTGAGAGCTGTCAATGTCAGTTGCTATTTAGTGCCTTTCTGACAACCATTAATTTTTATTTGCCGACTGGCAACTCACAGGTAAATGCATAGTTTTTCGCATATTTTTCATTTTTAGGTGCATTTTCTAAGCGTTTAAAATCAATTTTTAGTTGCATGAAAGTCAGAGCGCTAATTATAAGTATGCTTGGTATCCAACGCGCTAACCACTGCAGCTACAACAGCCTCAAATTTGCTTTAAATATCCTTTAATATAAATACCATCATAAATAGCATCAAATTAATTTTATTTTAATATGATTTCATTGAAGCTTTAACATTAAAATGTATTTGAAATTTAAGTTATAGTTATGTTGATTTAAAGTGGACTTCTAAGTTAAACATACTATTTTTCCAAACTTCTTTTAGAAACTCTATAGAAATTTACTTCTTTTTTTTAAGGGGGGGGGGAGGATTATCCTCTTACCCCCTTGTATCCGCCCCTGACGTAATATATAATTTTATTAAATTTATTATTTGAGGTATTCTCCCAAATTTATTCAAAATAAAAATTTATTAGAAATATTTATTTTAAATAAAATTGGGATAATATCTTAAATAATAAATTTAATAAATGCTTTAATTTGGATATTATTTTTAATTTTGCCTTATAAATAAATACCTTTAATGTCACCCAATGGGCGACTAATTGCATAAAGGTGTAGAGAAATAAAATATATTTATGTATATGGAATATAAATTGTTTGTTGGGCTTTGTATAAACTTTCTAAGCTTAGTATGCTTATTTTATTCTCTTGTGATTTTCAAGAACAATTATTTATAAATTCTCAAATGATTTTTGAAAGTCTATGCATAAGATGATAGATTTAAAACTTTGCAAAAGTATGATTGAAGTCTACTGATGATTTGGTAAAGCACCAACGAAATGCATGTAGACATTGCTTAACCCTCAACAAATAAATTTCATAATATATACTAACATTTATTATTATAAAATAATAAAATATTTGATTAAACAAGTCCAGTCTTCCTTCTAACCACAACACCCCAAACTCACGTTTTAGCCAACTATTAGGGACGAGAATTAATTACTAGGAATAACTATCATGTAACTACATACATACATATTTTAATGTGCGTGCATACATACAAGGAAATTGTTATAAATGGCCAATTGTGTTTCCTGTTAAATAAATAAACTGTTTGCGGCCAATTAGCCAAGGGACTGATGCCACTTTCATGTTAAATTTAACCACTTTGAACATGTCGTTTAACATTTCGGAAGCATTTTCCAATCTTCTTTAACATTTTTCGTGATGCAAAGCAAAGTAGATATTCTATTTAATGCCTTTTTTTCATCAATGTCAGTAAATAGAAGATAAATAATAATACACAAAATGTCTTCAAATTAAATAAAATCTTATGGGTAAAAAAAAAAATAACAACAAAGCGTAAAACAACAAATATGTTTCTCTTTTATGGTCGTAAATCGTGCAGACAGACAGTACGTACCAACCAAACAAGAAACATTTTTAGTTGGCTACCGCGTTGCCATGTTCGTAAATTTTTAATCGGTATTGTTTATGTTTTCCAACTCAGGAAGCGATGTGAACTTTCTTTTGAATGAGTAAATTTTTTGACAATCAAAACTATAAATTACTCTGTCCAACAAAAAAAAAATACGTGGTATAGGCGTTTTTAAAAAATGTGGTATTCATTTTAGAGAGAGTTTAAGAGACAAAAATACCCATACAACGAAGAGTTAGAGCGTCAAAATATTCTACAAAAATGTTTCTCGTGGTGTTTTACATAAAACTACTGAACACATTTTTTACCTTAAACATAAAGCTTACAAGATTTCCTATTCCGAGTACTAATTGCGAATAAGTACAAAATTAACCATTAAAAACATTTAAGTTTTAATTGAATTCTGGCGCTAAAGTTGAGTCCGAAGCTGGGACGTGTTTGAAGACCTATAGTATAAACATCAATGTAAAATCAACATGTCGCAATATCGATTGGAAATCATATTAAATTTATGAAAAATATATATTTTGTTGTTTAAGTGTGTGTGTTGGTGTTTATTAGCTTTTTTATAGTTACAATCCACTGTTGTGCTCAGTTGTGTGACTTATTTTTGTTCTGTTGTTCTTTATTTTGATGTTCGTGTTTTCTAAATGTAAATATCCGACAACTTCACGTTACAAACGAAAATTTCCTGCTGCTGCTCTAAAATTACCATTGTTTCATATAAATTTTAAACGAACAATTTTTACTCTAACCTTAAATCTCTTTGATTTAATATTGTTCGCTGTTAAAACAACATTGTTATCAACATTACATTTAATTTTAAATCAACATGACTGTAACTTTAATTTCAAATAAATTTTATATTAAATCATCAATTGACATTGTGTCATGTGATGGAAATCGTTAGATTTGAGATCGGCGCCGATTTCAAAAACAAAATCTACTAAAAGATGACTTATTCACCCCTTTTAATGTTTTCAAGGCTTAAAATATTTTAGTCGATTATTTTTTTTTTCGATACAAAACAATAAAAAACGTAATTAAGTCATCTTTCAGCAGAAATTGTTTTTGAAATCGGCGCCGATTTGAATCGATCGATTTCCATCACGTACCAGATTATATATTTTTTTGTCTAACTATATGGGTTTTATCCAAAGAAATTTTTATTATTCAGGCCTACGTTCGTTCAATTTATTTTTACAATTAAATCATTATTACTGACAAAGGATTTTTCAAAGCATGTAATAATTGAAGAAGAATAAAGAACAATTTCTTGAGTTTTGTTAGGGTCGAACTGAACATCGATGTTTTCGGGATCAACCACGATCCCATCATCAGAGCTCTTTATTCTCTAGGCTAACTACAACCTGACAGTCAAGCAGATACATATCCAACTTTAAACCAATTTGCAGTAAGCTTTTTTTATTTACTTAAGCTTTTTTGGTGGTTTAGAAATTTGCCATACTTGGTTCCTGTCTTAGCCAAACACTACTTGTGGTTATATTTCTCACCTAAGTTTGAGAAACATTTCTTCTCCAAGTCTTAAGATTTACATGCGTTTGTTTTTATCTATATTACACAGAAATTATCAAACATATTTAGTACTACGTGCTCTATTGTTTATAATTGAAATTATGTGTTTTTGTCGCACTATATGGGTTTTGTATTATCCAGGCTAAATCATTAATTAAATTAAATTAATTTTACTTATGATGGTATTTATATTATTCTGGCATCGTAGCATTTGCAAAATGGTATAGTATATTTATACTCACCACAAACAATTCTGAAGTGGTGAGTATCAATATGCAATACCATTTTGCAAATTCTACGATGCAAGACCATTTCCACAAGATTGTGAATTGGGCTAGTGTATATCTGAAGTGTAAAGTTGTGGCTGCAGTGTTTGACGCGTTGACTACCAACCAAGTTGCCCAAGTTCAAATCTTGGCTGGAGCAGCCAACTACAACCAGAAGCAAAATAATTAATCAAATGGCTATATTAAATGAAATAACTTGAAATAGTTTTGATTCAACATGATTCTTGGTGCTATTTCAGCATCAAATTCAAGTTGTTTCAACTTGAAATAACTTTGATTCAACATGACTATTCGTGTTGTTTCAGTATTAAATTTACTATAGTTTCAACTTGAAATAACTTTATTTGATCACGATTCTTCGTGTTATTCCAGTATTAAATTTACCGTTGTTTCAACTTAAAAAAAACTTGGATTCAACATGATTCTTTCTTGTTATTTTCAGTATGCAATTCACTAGAACTATGTGCAAAAGGGGGGACGTTTAGATCCCCCTAAAATGATTCCCAGATGTAAACTTTTAAAACGCCGATATACGCACATATTTTTTGGTGCCCATTACCACAATCAGTATTCTGAACCATGTTATTTTTATGTTGTAAATGTAATTTGGCTAACATGTATCCCTCGACTGAGAAGCTTTTAAAAATTTAAAAAAAAAATTTTATTTTACGTAATTTTTTATTTATTTTTTTCCATGTCTCGGATGCCATAACTAGGGTCACAAAAAATCTGAAAATATCATGCGATTTATATTTTTTCATTTGTTTAAATTTCTTAAAAACTATGTATATCTGCGCAAACATTTTATGTTATGGCAATACTGTTTATCTGTACTTTTTCTATTATTATTTTTGTAGAGGTAAAATTCATGGGTGTTAGAAAAAAATATTTTATGGAAACATATTCGTACACGCTTCTAATACTCATTCACATATACTAAACCACCAGCCCATACATCTTGTCACGTACGTGTCATCCGCAAATTTATTACATTTATTAAAAGAAGAATTTATGGGGTGCTACGTACAATAAACAGAAAATGCTTAGCGAAAATTTCAAACGTACACACAAGAATACTTGTGAATGTGTGCCAACAGTCTTTCTCTCTTTTTTTTCTTAGAAAGTGAAGAGCAAAAACGCTACAAATTTCTTGTTCATTGCTAAAAAAAAGTCGGCATTTTGCGATGACTTTGAACTTCCTTGAATACCGCAAATTTGATCAAAATTAGTTTATTAATTTTTATAATTTATTTTTATAATTACGAAATTTTTATGAAATTAGTTTTTTCAATTAAAAAGTGGCAGAATAAAGAAATAAGTGACAGAAGAAAAAAGTGGTTGCTAGTGTCGGTGGCAACAATGCATTGCAATGGTGGTGGTGATTCAGTTATAGAGTTTTAAGGGTTCACTGATGGAGGTGTTGCCAGCTGACGGTGTAGATAGAGTGCTGGCTTGTAAGGTGACTATTATTTCGGTTAAGAGAATGAGCCTTTGAGGGGATGGTTAGAGACCGGCAGTTCATCAGTAATGTTGATTATGGCTTCTGTCTGCTGTCTTTAGGCGCAAAATTCTGGTTACCGCGGTGGTGGTGGCTAATCGGAAGGGTGATACTATTTACATCTGAGAAGATGCAGTAGTACCTGCTCAGATGTACATTAAAGGGGTTTGGTCCCAATAAAAATAAGTTGAGCCAGTCACCCAAAAGAATTAAATATTCCAGAAATATTTTTTGCCACGCCCTTTTAGTTTTTTGTACACTACGTCGAAATTTGTAGTCCGATCATAACATATTGCATATGAGCTTGTATTTTAGAGCCACGCTGTTAGATTTTGTTCCCTTCTTAACTAAGTGTAGAGCTAATAAAAGAGTAAATGAAAGGTATTTTACGATTAATTGCTTGGTGACGTAACTTGACAATGATATGGAAATGCCCATATCATTATTTATGGCTTGACCATAGCTTCATTTTTGCCTCTGGTGTCTTGTTAATTCATCAAATTCTGCCACTCATGACATCTCAGAATCTTCCACCCACACTCTAAAACATTACTTCAAATTTACGATCATATATTATTGTCTAAATTTGTGTTGAAAATTTCTCCTTGTCTAAAATTACATCGATTTTGTAATTATTTTATTGAAGAAAAAACCTTTCAAATTAAAGTGAAAAAATTTAACATAAAGTATAATACGGCTATGGCTGAATGGTAGATACGCCAGACTATCAGTCAGGAGGACGCGGTTCAAACCTGCACGCAGCCAATCGCTTTTTTTAGTAAAAACATTTTGTTCAAAAATAATGCGTGTGTAATTTTAGGTCGATAATAATCGGTAAAGTGTTGCCGACTATTATCGACCTAATGTTCAACAAAAGTGTGTTAGAGTGTAGAAAGCCCGTTTAAAACTTAGTATGACTACATTTCAATATATTCAATTTTATATCGCACGCTAAAGTAAGTTCATTTTTTCTTTTTCACATATATTTTACATTAAAACGGGTCGAACAATATACAAAACAAAAAAATTTGCACCAGCCACGCTCTAGAATAAAAGCTATATTAATGGCGTTTCTAGAATTATAAAAAAATGTGTCTGCCTCTTCCTTGGCTACCGCCATTTTAGTTTTTTGTATACTGCTTCGCCATTTCTGCTCCGATCTTATTATATTGCACATCCTTGCTCATGGCTTAACTATCACTTAATTTTTGCCTCTGGTGACTTTTTAATCTAAAATCAAATTCTGGGCGTCACTTATTCCATCTGGGATTCTTTCCCCTCTAATGTACAAATTTTAATACTCGTGACAAGAAAGCCTTCTAAAAATGAACACACAGAAAAATGTTCATGTAAAACCGTCGAAAACCAAGTTAATTTAACATTTTTCGGTAGTGATTTTGCTTCATAGGTGTTTCATGTTAAATAAACATGATTTACAATAATCTTGAAAGAAAATGTATCCTTTTGAAATAACTATATTTCATGTTGATTTAATATTCCAGTCCAGTTAAATCAAAATGAAGTTGATACTGAAATAATACGAAAAATCATATTGAATCAAAGCAATTTCGAGAGGAAACAACGTGAATTTGATATTTGAACAACACGAAGAATCATGTTGAATCAAAGTTATTTCAAGTTGAAACAACGTGAATTTGATATTGAAACAACACGAAGATTCATGTTGAATTAAAGTTATATTAATTTATTTTATTAATTATTTTACTTACGTGATAGTCATCAGAAAACTTTGCGTTGTAGCTGACTGCCCCAGCCAAGATTTGAACTCGTGCAACCTGCATGATAGTCCACGCGCTAACCACTGCAGCCACAACAGCTTTACTTATACACCACATAAATACCATCGTATGTAAAATGCATTTCAATTTAATTCAACATGATTTAAATGATTATTTAACATAAAAGTTATTTGAAATTAAAGTTATCGTCATGTCGATTGAAAATTAAACTTAACGTTTATAGCAAAATTGTTTTAACGGTGATTTAAGATTAGATTAATAATTTTCCGTTTAAAATTAATATGAAACAATGGTAATTTTAAGCCAGCAGCAGTAAATTTTCGCTGGTAATTCGTTTTTTGTCGTCTACATAGACGACCCATGTAAGAATAAACAACAACAATTCACACAATTAAGCAGAACAGTGAATTGTAGCAATGACTAAAGCAAATAACACTAACACACTCAAACGACAAATTATTTCTTGTAAATTTAATATGATTTCCAATCAAAATTGCGGCATGTGGATTTTACATTCCTTTTTTTGCCGTGTGAGCTCATAATTAAGCCTGGAACAATGATATGCAATGATATGTTATGGTCTGGCTGGCTACAAATAGTGATGCAGTACAAAAAAAATAGAAGAAAAAAACTAGAAGAACGGTAATCAGAGGCGTGGCAAAAAAAAAGATAAAATATTTCTGAAATCGTGTTCAACTAATCTTTAATCCTAGAGGGTGATTGGATCAACTTTTTTTTCGAACAACCCGAATGTACATGTCATGTCGTGTTATGTCATGTCGTGTCATGTCATGCATTGCCTTGTAATTAATGACACAAGGTACCAATAATATAACTCTTTACCTCTTTTTACCCCCAAAATGTTTGATTTTCCAAAAAGGATAGGATTAAAATTTAATATGATTAAAATTTAATCTCTATATTAGTTCTTTTAGATTATCAAATGTGCCATCTTGTGCTCCTTTTCTCTTCCCAAATTTCTAAAGTTTTTAAAAGTATTTTAATATGATTATTTCGAAAGTATTTGCTTTGTGAATTTAAATTGATTATTGGGCTCAGGTTCGTAACGTTATATTCAGAAAGAATTGGGCATGATTAATATTCCAAGGAACAAGGGAAAAATTAATATCAACTTAATTTTTCAACGCACACAGCAGAACAGAGTAGCGACACTTTCTTAAAAGTACTTTTGTAAAAGTACATATTCAGCGGATTTCGTCTATTCTTTCATTAATATTGTTTGCCACTGTAATTAATGCACAAGGGTCATGTTTATTAATTTGGCTCGGTTTGCTCTCTCTTTCTCTCTCTCTCTCTTTTTCTCTATCTGTTTGTCTATCCATCATTTAGTTACTTATTGTATTCAGAATATGCTTATAAAAACACAACTTTTTACTTAAATCTATGAAACAGTATAGAAAAAAGGTGCCAAAAAGCTAAAAGAAAATATTTCTCTTGGTAAAATTGAAAGCCTAATATATAAAACACACTGTCTGTGCTTTTGACTATTTTTTAAAGATAATGAAGCTTATTAAGCAGAAATAGAGGGAAAGAAAACATAAAATAATAAAATCTTGTTAAAGCTTAATCAGAGATAAAAGTTAATTTCTTATTCAAGATTAAAGGAAATTTATTTTCAATGTTATTTCCTTTTATGTAGACTGTTGTGAGACATCTATTGTTGTTCGATGTCTTTTCATATTTTTCTTTAATACATAATGTACATAATGCAAATTCCTTTATAAAGTCTGAAACTTGAATTTTTTTATTAAAGCTTTAAAGTTTTCTAAACACAATAAGCAAACAGTAAAATAATTTTATCTTTAATATAAATACAGTTTAACACTCAGAATTCGAAAATTACAAATAAAATGACAACCTTTAAAGCATATTTTTAATAACTAGCATACTTTAATATTTTCCAAGCATATTTTTAGACTTTTATTGCATATTTAATGCCCATAAAATAAATTTTCTAGGGTTTATTCCTGACATCCCTGGAATTATTAATTTTTGTAGAAATTATTAAACCTTTTCTTAGGAATATGCCTAATAATAATTGCATATTTATCGGTTAAATGCATATTCCTTTTTTATTTTAATAGTAAATCTACTTATATTTCAGAGGTTCTTTGCTCATTTTCAAAAATATTTAATTCAACTTTTAAGATTTTTATATAAAAATATTAAATCTTTCACTTACCATTTATCACCAACTTTTTTAATTTTGACAATAAAATTCCAGTAAATGCTTAAATTAAACGAACATAAAAGATAAAATAAGTATGATATTTAATAATATGTAATAAAAATATTATATACTTTTATTCAAAATATGGAAAGTTTTAGGGGGAGTTGAAATTTCCCCCTTTTGCACTCTTTCACGCCTTGCGCTTAGGGTACACTCAACATTATATTGTAGGTAAATCTAACCAGTTAACTTACTATTAATGCAAATTGTTGTTACAATTTTTATGAAATAACAATTTTTATTGGTTAAAATATCTTTCTAAAGTTGTAAGTCATTTCATGTTTATGGTTACTTTGTGCTATCGTTATTTAAAGAGATGACTTGGCTGAGATGGTAAAAGCATCCGGCTTATAAACATGACAACCTAAGTTCAAGACCAGAAAATTAGATTTCACTGAATTGTAAAATATGAATTTGCAAAAACTACGTTAGAAAACAAAAAAATTTATTTTTGATGGCTGAAATTACGAATTTAATTTTTAACAATTTCTGTGGTTAAAATTAAAAATTTTTATGGTTAAATTTGTAATTTTAACCATAAAAATTAGTAATTTTAACCACAAAAATTTAAAACAAATTAAATTTGTAATTTTAACCATAAAAAATAATTGTAATTTTCAAACGTAATTTTTCTCAAAGTTATACTTTACAATTCAGTAAAATGTAATATTTCGGTCTTGAACTTAGGTTCTCATGATGGTAAGCATGAGCTAAGTCATCTCGTTAAATAACGATAGCACAAAGTAACCATAGGCATGAAATGACTTACAACTTTAGAAAGATATTTTAACCCATGAAAATTGTTAGTTCATAAAAATTGCCACAACAATTTACTTGAAGAGTGGGTTAACTATTTAAATTGGTTAGATTTACCTATCATTTTATTTTGAGTGCAGAAAACTTCACTATATTCGTCCAATGCAGGATGGTTTAATCGACTTAAAATATCAACTGCAGTCATTTTTAAAATCTATTCTATTTGGGAGATTCCGGAGTATTGCACTTCCCGGGAAACGGGAATGAAAAAATCGCGGAAAAGTTGATTGTCTAAATTAAGTAGATTTTTTGAATGAAAATTTGCGTAATTTTCATTGTTTTATTAATGTAAACATCCTTTTGCAATAAAAATTAATATAATAACAATTTTAAAAAAAAAATTAAGAATTTTTAAGTGTATTCAGGCAGATAACAGTTTTTTTTAAAGAGAAGTAACACAATCAGGCAATTAATGCCTACCAGTTAATTAATTAATGTGTTACCTTCTTTTGGGAAAGGGATAGAGTAGAGAGAACAGGTGGTGAAGTGGGAGAGAGATAGAGAGCTTAATTGATTTACAACCATGCTATTGCGCGTTTTTTGTAGAGCAGTGTTGCAAGCCTCTGTGGTGTCAAGTAGAGGCATCGCATTGTTTAAGCAGTGTAGCCATTTTATTAGTTCTTTTACTTCGCCGATGGTTCTGCTGGAAGGAGGGTGCTGTGAAGTGCATTAGGATATGTTCGTATTAATCGCTGCCGGTACTGCCAAAGTGATCAGTGCTATGCCTTCATCACTTTCAACAGTCCAACAGTAATCAACATAATAACACACCAATGCACATTAGAAAAATGCATGATGTTGTTGGCTTGTCTGAAAGTAGTCTTGAACTCAAGACCTCAGTGTTTGTAGTCTAACGCGCTAACTACTCAGCCAACAGCATCCTCTTATAATGTACTTATTACATTACTTATTACTTTACTTTATTACATAGTAAGAGATCGTATTAAGACTAATTGAAGACTATTACCATAATTATTTTGTTAAAATTTTCATTTTAAAGCCGCCAAATCATTTTATAAATAATATTTCTTATCTTTCTTGCCAAATATCCGGGCGGATTCTTGTCGTTAAGTACAAGCAAGTTACACTACTATACCTAGCTGCGCCAAATTTTAAATGTCTCTAATTTTTTTAGTGACAACTTAAAGTTTTTACAGTTTCTATGAGTAAAAAAAATTTCCAATAAACTTTCCAAAATGTTTTCATTAATTCTGCGGAAAATTAATCAAAGTTCGTTTAATATAGAATTATTTGCTTTAGGAAACGATTGGAGCACTGCAATCATTGGCACTTACAAAAAGTATACTACTTTGTTCTGATATAGTGATTACACGACACTCTCTACTAAATTCATCTTGCATGTAGTTTTCGAATCAAGCAATAATTTTTCTCGTAAACCGGCATGGCTTCAATTTCATAGAATTTTTATGAAATTTTCGTATAAGTTTGAACGGTTAACATTTTTATTTTCTACAAATTAAAACAAAAATTTATGGAAATTTTAGTGTTTAAAAATTGAAAAAATTGTATTGATATTAAAAAATAAATTTCGCTTACTCATCATCATCATTCAGCTCTACAACCCGGGGTGGGTTTTGGCTTTCTCTAAAACTCTTCTCCATTCCTCTCTATTTCTAGCATGGGTGCGCCAATTTCTTAGTCCCATTGCTCTCATATCATCATCAATATTGTCAATTAGGCGCTTACAAGAAATAAAGAAATTTGTCCTATCCATCTTAGTGTTTGCGCTTTAATGTATTTTACTAAATCCTCGCCTTGATTTAGCTGTAAAAGTTCTTCATTGCTCCTTAGGAAATAATCTCCCCTTTCATTTCGTCTTGGCCCAAATATTCGTCTAAGGATTTTTCTTTCGAAAATACTCAGGTATGTGATGGAAATCGATTTTGAAAACGAAGCACTTTTGAAAGTCCCTTTTAACGCACTTTTCATCAAATTTTTATAATTTTTGTGATACAACTCTTTTGTAATAAAAAAATATTTTTTTATAATATTTGTGATAAAATTGTTGTTAATAAAGAAATATTATTAAAAAACACCTTTCAAAATAGCTTCGTTTTCGGAATCGATTTCCATCACATACCTGACTGAGAGACTCTTCTTCGGAATTCGTCATAGACCAAACCTCTGATCCGTAAGTAACTATAGGCCTTATGATGGTATTGTAAATTCTCATCTTGCAGGCTCTTGATAAAAGTTTTGATTTAAATATCTTATTATGTGCAAAATATGATTTGTTTGCTGCTACATTTCGGTCTTGTATACAGTCTCTTGCACTATTATCATTACTAATAAGTACGCCCAAGTACTTGAACTTGTCTACTCCTTCAAAATTATATTCTCCTATACTGATATCGCGTGGCCTTCTTCTTTCAGCGCTTCTGGATAGTATCATATACTTGGTTTTTGATTGATTAACCACTAGCCCTATCTCTTTTGCAGATGCTTGTATATTTTGAAATGTCTCTTCCAGATATCGCCTGTTTCGAGCTAAAATCGAAATATCATCAGTGCAGGCGATTGTCATCCTGACCGATTAAATACATTTCGAAGTCCTGTGTGATTTCTTATAGCATAATGCAGGCATAGGTTAAACAGAGCTGTGGACAAACTGTCCCCTTGTCTTACTCCTGTGTTGATGTGAAATTGTTCACTTTGCTCTTGCTGTAATGTTACTTTTCCTCTTGTATTACTGAGTGTTGCCATTGTCAGACGAGTCAGTTTGTTCTTTATACCGAATAAAGCAAATATTTTGCGATCTTAGTTCGGGCTAGGCTATCAAACGCCTGCTTGAAGTCAACGAACAGCATATGTACATCGTTATTAAACTCATAACTCTTCTCTAGGTTCTGCTTTAGTACAAATATTTGACCTATTACAGACCTACCAGGCCTGAATCCACACTGGTATTCTCCGAGCAGCCTCTCAGCGATTTTACTCAGCCTTCTCGCAAGTATTCCGGAAAAAATTTTATAGCATACATTTAGTAATGTATTCCCTCGATAATTCTCGCAGTTACGCTTGTATCCTTTTTTATGAATTGGGACGACGATTCCTGTTGTCCATTCCGTGGGCATTTGTTCCTCCCTCCGCACTCTTATTTGCAGATCATAAATTTGCTGCTTCCCTTCCATGTCCAGCCCCTTTAGTAGTTCCGCCGTGATGTTGTCGCCTCCTGGTGCTTACTATAAATATCCCAGTAAAAAATTTTCATGTTTTTTGAAGCACTAAAGAAATAAAGCGCGCTTTATAATTCGCTTTAAAATATGAGCTTGTTCAGAAGCGTTTTCATGTCGTCACAACAATGCAGGTTTTGAAGCGAGAAAAGTATTTGCTTTTTAATTATACAAAAGCTTCGTACACAAGCTATACAAAAAAGCTGATTTTATAGTGCTGGGTTTTTATAAAGCAGGTTTTTAAGCGAGAATGAAGAGTAAGTTTATTTGAGTTTCTTGGTGCCGTTTTCAACAGTGTTTTTGGTCGAGTGATTGGTACGTTGGACTTCAAACCTGAGGGTTCTTAGTTCAATAATAGTTGAAGTTAAAATAACAAACATTGAGCAAAAATATGAAATTAATAAAAATAAATAAAGAAACGAAATAAGAAAAATTCAAAATGGCGTCAACGACGCTAATCCACATCGAACCATTTTTTTCATATATTTTCAGTTCTAGTGCTGAAAATGTTCATGATTTTCAGCGCTTCAAAAGCGCTTTTGTGAGCAAAAGTGTAGTACTCCAATCCGGGAACTCGCCATACAAAAATCAGCAGCGATATCAGCAGGTTTGTCAGCGCTACTTTTATTCCATAATAGTAGAAACCTGCTTTATCGGGAGCAACTTTTTTACTGGGATGTCAAATAAAGTCCATATATTTATGAAATATTGTGTACTTTGCATTTCCCGGGAATATTAGCTAGTCCTTTCCCGGGAATTACCGCCCGCCGATTTCCCGAATCCCAAATCCTACTGAGATGGTAAAGGCGTCTGGTTTATAAACAAGTGAAAAAGGAACATAAGTTCAAGACCAAAAAATTTCAAACAGAAAAAAAATATATTTTTTTTAAAGAAACACACTTACTGCTTAAGCCTTAGCAGGCATCGAACGTGAGTCCTTTCGGTGAGTAGTTAGCACACTTTGAACTAAACTAAAATTCAGAATTTAAAATATGTTTAAGGGTTAATTTCGTTCGTACTTATTCACAATTAGCACCCGGTATAGGAAATATTGTAAGCCTTACATTTCAGGCTATGTTTAATAACACTTTTATTTAGCACACCACGAGAAACATTTTTGTGGAACATTTCAACCCTATAACTCTTCGTTGTACGGGTGTTTTTGTACCCTTCTTAAAAAAGGGGGAAAAGCTCCCGTTGAACGGCGATATAGCGGGCTAAAATATTCAACAAAAATATTTCTCATAAAATGTAAGTTTTCAAAGACACCCAAGCTCTAGACTTAGCTTGAATGCCAGATATCATTCAAAAATTAAAATGTATGTACACACAGAAAAAAAAGGAATGTAAAATCCACATGCCGCAATTTTGATTGCAAATCATATTAAATTTATAAGAAATAATTTGTCGTTTGAGTGTGTAAGTGTTTACTTGCTTTGTTCATGGCTACAATTCACTGTTCAGCTTAGTTGTGTGACTTGTTGTTGTTTATTCTTACATGTGTCGTCTATGTAGACGACAAAAAACGAATTACCAGCGAAATTTTACTGCTGCTGGTTTAAAATTCCCATTGTTTCATATTAATTTTAAACGGAATATTATTAATCTAACCTTAAATCACCGTTAAAACAATTTTGTTATAAACTTTAAGTTTCATTTTCAATCGACATGACTATAACTTTAATTTCAAATAAGTTTTATGTTAAATAATCATTTAAATCATGTTGAATTAAAATGAAATGCATTTTACATATTTACAGCTACATTCATAAAAAATTTTTATTTTAGGTTTAAGACTCACAATTGTTATTGAGCAGTTTCACGATAAAAACTGTTTAATATAAAATTGCATTCATAAACACTACAATAGACATTGTGTGTTTTAAGGAATTCTAGATTTCGATACTGGCAACACCACCATGTTTTGTAGTTAGTGTTGCAATAAAAACAATATGATTTCATCCGGATATTGAAATAAACGAATAACTTTTTATCATTTTCATGTAAGTTAAGATTTTTTCAACTCTCTCCATAATATATTTCTCAACTTATTTGATACGAATTTTCTATGAAGTAAAAGCAAAAAAGAGAAATGATTACAAAAGAATTCGCACTATTCTTTAAATCATGTAAGCAAGAGGTACTCGAATAACGAGCCTGTTTGTATTTGTGTTGATTGTTTCTGCATCACTAACATTTTTTTTTGCTTTTATGTGTTTTGATGGTGCTTTTTTGCTAATTTTGTTGCGAATTTTGTTTAACTTAAATAATTTAGTGGCATATTCTATTAAATTTTAAAAAACATACTTAAATGCTTATAGCCAAGACTTCAAGCTTTAATTTAAAGAATATCATGTATTCCTGTGTGCTAAATTTGCAAAGATATTGGAAGTTAAAATTGATATATCGATGATATGAATTTATTGAAGGTTTATAGAAAGTGCATACCATCTTTAAACCTATTTTAAAATTTTCATGTAATAAAGATTTATGAATGCAATTTTATGAAATTTTGCTTAAAAGTAGTTTATTGCCCTGTTTTAAATATTTATGAATATGGCTGTTAGTGTTTAAGTAAAGAAAAGTTTGAAGCTATTGTGGCTGCAGTGGTTAGCGCGTGGACTATCATGCAGGTGGCACGAGTTCAAATCTTGGCTGGGGCAGTCAGCTACAACGAAAAGTTTTCTGATGACTATCACGTAAGTAAAATAATTAATAAAATAGTTAAATTAAATTCATGTTGTTTCAGCTTGATATAACTTTATTTCAACATGATTCTTCGTGTTGTTCTGATATCAAATTCACGTTGTTTCAACTTGAAATAACTTTGATTCAACATGATTCTTCGTGTTGTTCCAATATCAAATTCACGTTGTTTCAACCCGAAATTACTATGATTCAATATGATTTTTCGTATTATTTCAGTATCAACTTTATTTTGATTGAACTGTACTGGAATATTAAATCAACACGAAATATAGTTAATTTAAAAGGAAAAATTTTCTTTCAAGATTATTGTAAATCATGTTCATTTAACACGAAATACCTATGAAGCAAAATCATAACCGAAAATTTTAAATTAACCTGGTTTTCGACGATTTTACATGGAAATTTTTCTGTGTGTTCATTTTTAGAAGGCTTTCTTGTCACGAGTATTAAAATTTGTACATTAGAGGGGAAAGAATCCCAGATGGAATAAGTGACGCCCAGAATTTGATTTTAGATTAAAAAGTCACCAGAGGCAAGTGATAGTTAAGCCATGAGCAAGGATGTGCAATATAATAAGATCGGAGCAGAAATGGCGAAGCAGTATACAAAAAACTAAAATGGCGGTAGCCAAGGAAGAGGCAGACACATTTTTTTATGATTCTAGAAACGCCATTAATATAGCTTTTATTCTAGAGCGTGGCTGGTGCAAATTTTTTTGTTTTGTATATTGTTCGACCCGTTTTAATGTAAAATATATGTGAAAAAGAAAAAATGAACTTACTTTAGGGTGCGATATAAAATTGAATATATTGAAAGGTAGTCATACTAAGTTTTAAACGGGCTTTCTACACTCTAACACACTTTTGTTGAAAATTAGGTCGATAACAGTCGGCAACACTTTACCGATTATTATCGACCTAAAATTACACACGCATTATTTTTGAACAAAATGTTTTTACTAAAAAAAGCGATTGGCTGCGTGCAGGTTTGAACCGCGTCCTCCTGACTGATAGTCTGGCGTATCTACCATTCATCCATAGCCGTATTATACTTTATGTTAAATTTTTTTCACTTTAATTTGAAAGGTTTTTTCTTCAATAAAATAATTACAAAATCTATGTAATTTTAGACAAGGAGAAATTTTCAACACAAATTTAGACAATAATATATGATCGTAAATTTGAAGTAATGTTTTAGAGTGTGGGTGGAAGAATACATATAACGATACATATTTTTATACATTGCTATTGAAGATTTACTATTTTTAGAAATTCCTCTTAAATAATAAGTGAAATTAAGTATTTGTTTTGAATCAATCGCAATTTTTTTTAATTGTCTTTTTTTTGTAAATTGTAACGAAATTTGCTTTAATAGCATTAGTTTTCCAATTTAATTACATGTTTATAAAATATTTATTGAATTGAATGAGTTTTTATTGGCGTCCATACGCCAGAAAAAACAAATCATAAATAAAAAAAATGTATGAAAATTAATTTTTATGGGAATTAATTAAAAACTGAAAATTAAATTAAGTGGAAAATGCAATCCAATGCACAAAATATTAATAGGATTTGGGAAAATTGTTAAACTGTAAATAAATAAAAACAAATAATATAAAAATTTAAATAATTGAAAACACGTTTTTTTCACAAACAAAAAATAAAAATAAAAACACCAGGGAACCGATAACATATGTCGATTGTCATAGAAAAGAACCCAAGTTTCCATAGCTTCATAATCAGCCTGTTGAAATATAGTTAAAGGTTATTATATGCACTCTATAGCGCATATAATAACCTTTACAAATATGCAACTGACTAATAACTTGGTATTACACATTTGACTCCTAAAATGAGGTAAATATGTAAATATATACATGTCATTAGAAAAACATGCCACCTACTACAAAACACCAGCCTAAACAAATCTACAAGTTTTTAAACTGCAACATAAAAATGGCGCACAAGGCAACTTTAAAAGCAACTTTTACGTCAATTGATAATCATAAAGCAATCGAAATTATTGTGTGATATTAATGAAAATGTTGTTAAATTATTTTTAGTACCGCAACAATTTATTTATAAAGACATTTTAGCTATTTTTAACTTGCGACAATTGCAATTCTTTTTATAATTCAATAAAAATGTTATTGACACTCGCTGACATTTTATATGAATATTTAAACATTTTCAGTACTTACATAAATAATAAAAAAAAAATTTTTTCTCTTTTGCTCTTTTAGGATTATTTTATTGCCAATAAAATTTATGAATAATTAAAATAATATGGCTAAAAATTATATAAATATACCTTTTTATTCTAAATGAATTTATAATATTGTTTTAGTGCCAAATTATTGTACTTATTCGAGTGGCAATTGAAAAAGATAAAATTTTTCATAAATAAAAACTTGAAAACCTTTATTGTTACACACAGAAAAATTTCATATCAAAATCGTCGAAAACAAGGCTAATTTCACATTTTTCAATAGTGATTTTGCTTCATATGTAGGTGTTTCGTGTTAATTCAACATGATATTACATTTTTTTATCCGATTTTCATAAATAATACCTTTCTGGAAAGGTTTTAAACTTTTCTTGTTTAGTGCTTCAACACTTGTTTAAAAAAGTTGCCGCAAGATGGCGCTGCAACGTTTAAATATTCTAGTAAAATAAAGAGCTAACCTTCCTTAACAAAATTGTAGAACATTATAAAATCATATTTTGAGGTTTCGGGGGTCAAATTGTCTCTTTGCGTGAGTAGCTAAAGAATAATGGTAAATTTTTGAATAGCTCAAATATAAAAAAGTCATAGAACAAATATTGTTTTCGAAAGTCCAAAGAATCATTTTCAACAATAAAAAAGCTCTTTTTCGCGAAAAGTCGTTTTTGAGATATTGCCTAGTTAAATCAAAGTTATTTCAAGTTAAAACAACGTGAATTTGATACTGAAATAGCACGAAGAATCATGTTGAATCAGATATATTTTAAATTGAAAAAACTTGAATTTAAAATTAGAGTTATAGCCATGTTGATTTAACATGAAATGTAACGTAGATAACAATGTTGTTTTAACAGTAAAAAACATTAAATCAAATAGATTTCAGATAAGCAAGAAATTTTCGCTGATAATGCGAATTTTGTCGGCTATTTACATTTACACAACACGAACATCAAAATAAACAATAAGTCACACAACTGAGCACAAAAATGCATTGTGGCTATGAACAAAGCAAATGAACACCAACACACTTAAGCAACAAATTATTTCCCATAAGTTTAATATGATTTCCAATCAACATAGCGTCATGTTGATTTCGCATTGGTATTTTTTTCTGTGTGTATAAGCCCCAAAAATGTGGTGAAAACACCCCTGCGGGAAATTGTATACAATTATCTTCAACTTACTTGTGTTTGGTGAGAATGGGAGTTGTACAATATCTTACCGAGTCGCGAGCGAGGAAAAGAGAACACATCACTTAATTAGAACAAACAAGTTAAGGAAATACCCTCAGTTGTTAAAAGTGCAGTAGTGTAGCTAGTATTAAAGAAACCACCAAAGTACAAGTACCTTAAACTATGATTTAGAAAATATCACTGAGTACCTTAATTATGCCAATGCATCCCCCTGCAATTACAACCCCAGGTAAAAGTGACAGGCCACTCTCATATAAAGTTCCAGAACTCGAACAGGTTCTTAGTCCTTGGGAACCAGTCACGTGACTTGTCGTGTGCCAGGTGCCCTTCCCCCTAGGGATATTATCACGAAAACGGCTTATTTTTGTTTTAACATTAACATAAACATTAGTCTCTAGTTTATATTATTATTTAAAATTCTCTATAAATAAACATTTTAAATTAGCAAATGTTTTAATCTTTTTTTTTCATTGTTTCTTAAGCGCACATGTGCATAATTATTTTTAAACAATAAAAATATGACTCTAAAAATATCAGAAAAACAAATTTAAAAAGGCTGTTATAAACGTGTATAAAAGAAATAAAAGGCGAGGCGCACATTAAAAAATGTTTGCAATTATAAAAATGTAAAATAATAGCAATTGCCAAGGAGTAAGATCAAACAAATGTTAACGCACATTATAAATATAATTTCATTATTTGAAATTTTTTAAATCTGATTGCGTACTTGCAAAGTGATCGGAGCTAAAATTTCATTAAAAACGATTGATCCTACAAAATATCGATGTGTACAAAATTTGTGGCTATTACTCAACAATTTTTGTAATAACATCAAGAGTTGTATTCAATAAAAAAAGCAAGATATTTACAAAAACAGTTTTTGTGACCTTTGATCTCTGATACCGCGCCACACATGTACGAGAATTTTGAGACAGTTAAGGGGGTATTCAAATATTACGTAGTAACGGTATTCACATCGCACATGGGTCTCTTAACCGAACAAGAGCTACGAAGTCTCATTTTCCCATGTATTTTGTGTCTACCGGTAAATTAACGAACAAATATTACTAAGAAGAAACCTGTTGCACGAATTACAAAGGTAACATTTCTTAACTGTCCGAAATATTGAACTGTCCAGATTACTGGATAGTCCGGACTAGCCAGCAAAAATAAATTTGCTACAAGTAAGCAGTAAGATTAACTAGAAGGGCTTCGGAGATGAGTAAAAGCACACAGTGCATCCCCTCTGCCTTACGAGGATGCAATAACGTAAGCGAGTGAAGAAATTTACCGCACACACTACAAAGTTGGTCGGCTATTTATATATATTTTTTTTTAACACGAACATTAAAATAATTAACCTCTGGAACAAAAACTTCATTTAGTAGCTTGTTAGCTATCAACAGAGCAGAAACATGGCGCATGTTTTTAATTTTAAACCCGAAGTTTTTTATTCAACTCACATATATTATAGAGCATGCTCTCTCGCTTACGTGAATACAAATATGGATGCGATTGTGATTTTTACTTCGTAATTTTATTTGTATTCTTTCATTGAATTGTGTATGAAAATAAATATATGTATGCCTCGGTAGGTTAGTGTTCTAGCCTACCACGCGGAGATCGTGGGATCGATTCCTGATTTAATACGCAAACAAAAAGTATTTAATAAAAGTACATTGTGGTGTAATAAAGTTTACAATTGTATTTGTACCATTTAATACATATGTAACTATATATAAAAAAACCAACATAAAATAATGTCCAATAAAATATTGATCCAAGTGTAAGTAAAACTGTGATATAAAGAGCAAAAATTTTTTTATTATACATGTATGTACTAAAAGTGTGCGCAATTCCAAAAAATTCACATTATTGAATTTTTTTCAAGCGCAAATATTGTTTGTAGTTGTAATTCGAATTGAGTGTAAAGCAAATATAGAGAACATTGAAACAACAATGCACAAATTCATTGTACAAAAATTGAATAGACAATTGTGTCAATTGTACAATAAAAATCCTGTACAATTCACAATGGACATCATTTCACATACAATTTAAAAATACACACACATATGTACATGTTAAGCCTTTTTTGGCTTTTCTGTATAATAAAATATAAATTACATACATACATTCATACACAGAAGAAAAAGGAACAAAAATAAAAATATGCCTGGCTTTATTTGTTTCTTCTTTCACCTATTCACATGTTGTGACACATGTCATAATTGTCATACTTGTCATAATTGTTGTTGTGTGCTTTCATGAAAGGGAATAACAATTTTAGTTTCCTCATAAAATCAAAAGCAATAAAATAAGAGAAAAATTCAATAATGTACATTATGAACACTTCACAAACTAATATTTTCTGTTCACATTTAGTATGTACATATAAACAGACATGAGTGAATGCATTTAGGTTGCGCAGATAGAAGCTCATACCTCGAGACCTATCCCATACGGTAAAGGAGAGTACCACTCTCTCTCTCCCTTAAAAACCTGCTTCCAGTATACGGATATTTTTATTAGCGAGTGTCCGGACTATAGAGGTTCCACTGTATATGCTCTTTACATGACATTTACATATTTTCACATGACATTTACATATTTTTACATGACATTTAAACATTCTTTATAGTTTGTTTTTTTAAATTTTGACGATTTTTTTTGTATTAACGATTTTTTCGGTTTCTACAATATTTTTATTACAACGGCTTTGTTTCATATTGAAGATTTATTTTTCGTTTTAGCGATTTTTGTGAGCACTTTCATTTTTGCGACTTTTTTCGTGTAAAATTTTTTGTTTAAAAATTTTTTTTGTGTTTCAAAAATTTTGTCGATTTTGGCGATTTTTTTCGTTTTGACTTTTTTGGATGCCGTTTTAGCGTTTTTTTTTCTGACCTGGGGGTTATATTACGGGTTTTACGATTTTTTTCCATTTTGGCGATTTTTTTTCGTTTTGGCGGATGTTTTCCCGTTTTGGAGACTTTTACCGGTTTGCTTTTGGCCTTATTTTTTCGCTTCAGAGATTTTTTATTTATACTCCCTTTCATATTTTTGTTTCGTTTCATGTTTCTCTGTGGTTTTTCACCACTAATTATTTCCTTTTTTACTATCAAAATTTGAGCCCTTAACTATTTTTTTTTACAATAAAATTTTCCCAAATAAAAATATACTAACAAGTTACATCTATAAACACTATTATCTAATTTTTTTCAAAAGTGGAGTTGGCTCACTTTAAAATTGAACGGATCATTTATCTCAAAGACTGACTGTCAATAATGCAGCTCTTTTATGTTTCAGAAATTTACTTACATGTATATAAAAACTCAAGAAACAATCATGCAAAAATGACCTAGTTTCAGGATGAATTGTGATTTTTCGCGTGATCATGCGGCATTAACCCTCTGCGACTGACGTCGTAGTCTAGCAGACACTAGTGAACAGAAAACATTGTTTTACGCCATAATTGTACAAATATCGTTGCTGGTGTTTTCAGTACCTTCTTATTACGTACTCATGTGTACGAAGGAAGCAATTGAAAAGAGCGCACGCGTTGATGTGAGCATACAAGTGTCTGCGAGTCTACCACGTCAGTATTGAGTTAGACCTAACAAAATACGTTAATTTTTTAAACCATTGATATTATCTTTTTTTTCTCTATAATGATTAGCTTAGGTATAAGCTAAAATTAATGTTAAACTTTTTACCAAAAAAAATAAAATATGAAGTTTTTTTTGTTTTTGTATGGATTTAAGTTTTTGAAGGCTAATTTATGCCATGCCAATAATTTTTTTTTAATAAGATTTGTCGTTTTGTTTTCAACCAAAAATTACAATTGCTACATTAAACTAAAACCGAAAATATTTTCAGTGGGTTTACAAACGGAACTTGGAAAATATAAGGAGTCGAAATAGTGTCTCGTGTACTACCACGTCAGTGGAATTGTGATAATGAAGTCACGTCAGTCGCAAAGGGCTAAGGTAAAACACGCGAGCTGTATTTATATTTAAGTCTAAAGAACCATATTACTAACTAACTCTCAACTATAGCAGGAACTCCATTGGAAAGTCCTGCAAATTATTATTATCTTTCTACATGATTTGTATGCAGTGATTCAAATCGAATAATAAATAAGTGTTTTATTTCATAGAAAATCTTTTCTTCCCCTCTCTCGTTTTTTAAAACTTTTGTGATCTCACTCCTCATTTCGGCTTTGTGCTATTCTTAAAATAAATATTTTTATTTCCATTTACAGCATTTTGCAGTTTAAGCAATATACGAGTATATTTTGATCTGTTCCATTTGAACTATGTTTCGATGGGAAAATTTGCGATCTTTTTAGAAATGCTTCTCTTCGTACACAATCCGGGATAATGAACTTTTTTTTAATGGTTTCCTCAATTTATATGCTTTTAAGAATAAAATAGGATTTAAATATAAACAACTAAAACTTGTTTACTCTGCTATTGCCAATTTACTCTGCTATTGAGGTTTTGAAAAAAAAAAACAAAGAAAAAAACATTTGCATGTATATATACATATATATCGTGAGCTGAAATATAAAAGCACGTAACTGGCAAAAAGTTAAAATTCTTAAGTTAAAACTCTTTTAAATGTTCTGTATTCTATGGAAAACTAAGCATATACATTTTTTACTTTTACAATAAAAAACAACGATAGTATCAGGCGAGAGTCCAAGGAAAGGCGAAAAGCCTAAAAAGAATGAAATATCTCTTATTTCTACACACAGAAAAATTCATAGTATAATCGTACAAAAACAAGGCCAATTTTCAATTTCATGTTAACCATTAAACCCCTGAATTTACGAATTGTGCTGCGGTAATAATTTTTGTTCTAGGATATTTTTCTGCTAAAATTTACGAGTTTGAGTTCCAATTGCTAAAAAAATGCTCCTGGAAAGCTCCAGCACTAAAACAAGGAAGACCGCCTGTAGACGGTCTTAGTGGTTTAGGGGAATTTTTTTTCAGAAATAAATAAAATATGATGCTTATAGTTGGAAGAATGTCACCTTTATTTTTAACTTTTGATATCAAAATATATATTATGTTCAAACTAAATATGATATGTAACTAAATGGTATTCCATGAAACAGTTTTTAGTCTTTGCAAAACATAGGTGGACGTTGCACTTAGTACAAAACATGTGTGTATCCGATTTTTTACACAGTTTACAAATTTTTTTGAGCCCCATTGTTGAAAATGATTTATCTTGTCGAACCTTATAATAGCCACAAGATAAATAACCTTTTTCCCAATAAAAGAGCCACCGGTTGGCTCTTCGGCAAATAAAGGACAACCTGCGAATCGTATCTCAACAGAAGCACTTAGTTCTTTTGCAATGCACCTGCAAAATTCTTGCATCATTATGCCTTCCCATTTCATTCTGATCAGAATTTTGGGGGTTTTCGACGTTAAGTCTGCGATTTAATGCAAATGCATTTGTTATGGACATATCGAGAAGATGGTAAAATATCCTGGTTACCATATCTTGTGTTCCGATTTTAAGTCTATACAAGAGTCAAATAGGTCTACGCCGCCCATGTGCACATTGTATTCACAGACAATCTGTAGGCAATCAATATTATGGTATGATTTTTGCTTCCGATTGTAACGGGTAATTTTAGTTGGCTGACTGACTCAACACGCAGAGACTGCGATAAGCAGAAAAATTTTAGCTTTCTTCATAGAGTGAGGGATCAAGTTCAGGATGATGATGACTTTGAAGATTTTGATGACAGCATAGAAGATCCAGATTATCATTGTGATAAACTCAAACCGGAAGATAATGCTATGATAACCGATTGTTTTGAGTTATTAGATTGTTATGAGAGCACGTGGCATTTATAGCCTTGTTACTGTTAGAGCAAATCGGATTCCCAGTTGTAAAGTACCAACTAAAAAAAGCAATGAACTGGAGAACGCACCGAGAGATTATTCATCTGAGGTCGTTGGATTAGCTTATGGGATCGACATGACCACAGTTTTATGGAAAAACACAAAATATGTCAAACTCTGTTCAGCGTATTTTTTCACTAAGCCTAAGAAGCCAAAGAAACACATCACTCTGGTTGAACACAGTTTCATATTTTTTGTGCACTTCCATTAAGCCATAAGAGTCTAATAACTCCAAACAATTAGTTATCATAGAAGTGTCTTCCGGTTTGAATTTATCACAATGATAATCTGGATATTCTATGATATCATCAAAATCTTCAAAGTCATCATCATCCTCACCTGAGTCCATCAAAACAGCAATTTCTTGATCACTCAATGAAGAAAGTTTGAATTTTTTCTGTTTATCGCAGTATCTATTTTTACTCCACCTGTTGACATCTCTTAGAGCTATTTTTTCTCTTTTAGTAGGCCAAAAGAGTATAGGTAATAATGAATACATTTTACTCCGATAAAAAACGTTACACTAAATTTTGTTCAACTAAGTCACTAAGACCGTCTACAGACGGTGTTCGCAAAACTCTCAATTGGAACAAAATTGTTTTTTCAAAAATCAAACTAGAAACAAATTATCAAAATAAACCTTTTATATATTTACCACAAAAATTACCAAGGCTGTTGAGCGGTTAGAAAGTAGTTTTATTTTTATTTTAATTTTTGCAAAAATTCCAACTAATTTTTTTTTATTTTTTCACTAAAAATTTTATTTTAACGGGTATTGCTAACACACTAATTATCGAAACGCGTTCAAACTGATACCATTTGCTACATAATTTGGTGTCGAATAAAAAAGCTTTTGGTTGTTCGAGTGTAAAAGTACTGATTTCGCATAAAATTCTTTTTGTTGATGACCGTTTGTAGACGGTCTTAGTTGTTTAAGGGTTAATTCAACATAATTTTACCTTCAAAGATCATTTTTCATTTTAAAATAACAGTTAGTGCAAAATGAAGTTGATACTGGAATAATACGAAAAATCATGTTAAATCAAAATTATTTCTATTTGAAACAACGTGAATTTGATATAGAAATAACTCGATGAATTTCCAGTTGAAACAACATGAATTTAATGTAGTCATTATATTAATTATTTTACTTACGTGATATGTATTAGAATATTTCCTTTTTTTTTATTTCTTATTTTCTTTAAAAAGCCTTGGTGACATTGATACACATCTTTCAATATAATTTCCTTTAATCATTCTAATATTTTTGTACAACACCAAGGATTAACACACAGTAAATACCACCATTTGCAAACTTGCATTATGCATGCATATTTTTGTGGGTTCATAAAAAGTAATGCCCTGAGCGGATATGGAATCATTAACAGCAGTCATAACAAATAATAACAAAAGCCATAATAACCACAAAAATAAAATAACAGTCAGCAATAAACGCGCAGTAACCACACATCATGGTAAAGGGAGTTTGCCATTTGTTTTGTTGCTAAAATTTTATTTAATTTTTTGTGGCAAATAGTTGCATTAGGAATTATTTTTATTAAAATTTGTTTTCATGAAAAGAAAATGGCTTAAAAATTAGACTTAGCTGTCAAATATACAAAATATTTTATTTGAAATGTGTATTTTATAAAGTTTTGATTTCAAATCGGTATAAAATGTGAAGAGCCATCACGAAGAAAAAAATGCAAATGTAAAATCTACAATGTCACAATGTTGATTGGAAATCGTATTAAATTTGTGAAAAATAATTTATTGCTTAAGTGGGCTGGTGTTTATTAGCTTTGTTTATAGCTACAATGCATTGTTGTGCGATTTTTGCTGGTTTTTTATGTTTATTTTGATATTCGTGTTGTTTAAATGTAAATAGCCGACCAATCCCCGACAAATCGTTGCATTATCAGCGAAAAATTCCTGCTGCTGATTTAAAATTACCATTGCTTTATATTATATTGTTAATCTAACCTTAAATCGCTTTGATTTAATATTTTTCACTCTTAAAACAACATTGTTATCAACGTTACATTTCATTTGAAATCAACATGACTGTAACTTTTATTTCTAATAAATTTTATGTTAAATCATTAATTCAGTTATGTTGAATTACTGTGAAATTCGTGTTACCTATTTATGTAATGTATAGTAAGTACATCGTCAGCTGAAATCCAAAACCACGTAACTAACAAAAAAAATTTTAATTGCATTTTTGATTAATTATTGCGTATTACATCGAAATGCATGTCCCCACAAATTTTCAAATCTTTATCATAAAAATCAGCCAAATTACAAACGAAAATAAAGCGGCATTACTTCAGTAACTTGAAGTATTTTATTTAGTTTTTTCTCTCCTGTAAAATAAAAAAAAGTGTAGTTACGTGATTTTGGATTTCAGCTAACGATATGTAAAGCAGAAGCAAGCGATTTTTGTCATGGGACACGACGTTTGTCGGCTATTTACATTTGCACAGCACTAAAGGTACGTTCACACTTGGCAAATATTTGCCCAAAATAACGTAAACAAATGGCCCTGTGCCAAATCTTTCCTGAGGCAGCCAACTACAATACAAACTTTTTTTATGTATATGTTAATACATATCACTTAAGTAAAACAATTAATAAAATGGTTTAACTAAATTCATGTTGTTTCAACTCGAAATAACTTTGCTTCAACATGATTATTCGTGTTGTTTCAATATCAAATTCATGTTGTTGTAACTGGTATTAAATTTACGTTGTTTCAACTTGAAATAAATTTAATTCTACATGATTTTTCGTATTATTTCTGTATCAACTTCATTTTAATTTAACTGTACTAGAATGTTAAATCAACATGAAATAAAGTTATTGCAAAAGAAGTTCTTTGAAAGTTATTGTAAAATCATGTTGAATTTACATGAAACATCTATAAAGCAAAATCAGTACAGAAAATTTTTAAATTAACTTTGTTTTCGACGATTTCAATATGAAATTTTTCTATGTGAATATACCCGGAAAGAAGCGTTCCCAGTTTTGGGGATTTGTCCCCAAATAGGGGATCTATATTTATGATTGGAGATAAAAAATGTCGTGAATACCCAGGGGATTTTTTTGGGGAAAGGACTTTTTTCGCTGAGGATTTAAAATATATTTCTTCTGCGCCAAATTCATTTCATGATGTCAGATGTCAGTGACCCAACAAATATGTTCTGGTGTGTGGCTTACAAGACTTCGTTAAAGTCATAGAAAAAAAGCCGTAATAGGCATAGTCGAACACAAAAATAGGTTCGAATCGTTTTATACACTTTAAGAATAGTTCAGTTTTCTTCGCAAAATACAAAACTTTTTAATACAAACAACATGTACAAAAAAATTGCATTACCTGATTATTCACAAAAAAATAAAATGTATTCTAAATCTGTTTTAAGAAAATTTTGTATGAAAAATTTAAAATTTTAAATAAAATATATTTCAAACTCATTTTAAATTTTATGAATATGGGGTTAGAACTCAAACTATGTAAAAATAAAATTAATTTTGAAAATATTCAATATAAATGGATTTAATTAAATAAATAATAATTTTTCTTTTGAAATAATGTGATTTTATTTTTAAGGTACTGGTTGGATTTTTGAAGATGAAGAAACGGCTAATTTGGGGATTTTTGGGAATGAAAAATCGCTAAATTGGGGATAAGGTATGAAATAACACTGGGAGCCCTGCCGAAAAGTGGCAGTAAACTGTTGATATTTTTAAGAGAAGTAACACTTAGGCAATTACCCAACAAAAACTTTGCTCACTGGAGGCAAAATAGTATATGAGGATTTTTCTTGTTTAACCGACTTCAAAAAAAGGAGAAAGGTTATCAATTCGTCATGTATATATATATATTTTTTTTTATGTATGTTCCCTCAAAACTCCGCCATTTATGAACCGATTTCAGATTTTTTTTCTCTATTCAAAAGGATGTACTTCCAGATTGGTCCCATTGAAAAGTGGGCGGAGTCACGCCCATACAAAGTAAATACACATTAGTTTTAAACTACTTCTACTCAACCGATTCTTATGAAACTTTGCACACACATTAAGCGTCTGTTTAAATACTATATCAGGATCAAAGAAGTGGGCGGTGCCACGCCCATGCAAAGTAAATATTCTTTTTCAACAACTTCTGCTAAACCGATTCATATGAAACTTTGCATACACCTTTAGTTATCGTTACAATACAACATTATGTTTAGAAAAGTGGGCAGTGCCACGCCCATGAAAATTAAATAAGCATTTTAACTACCTTTACTTAGCCGATTCTTATGAAACTTTGCATACACGTTTAGTTATCGTTAATATACAACAATGTGGCTGGAAAAGTGGGCAGTGCCACGCCCGTGAAAAGTAAATATTCATTTTAACTACTTCTACTTATCCGATTCTTATGAGACTTCGCACACACGATTAGTTCTCTTAAAAGTACATGCTGATAAAATATGGGGTCGCGGTGCCACGCCCATTTTGTAGTCGTTTTTTTTTTTGCAAGAATTATTTTTCTTTTTATTTATATTTTTTTCTTTTCTAGAAAAAATATAACGTTTTTTTACTTTTTATTAAAAAATCGCAATTTAGCATTCCTTTAAACAAAAATTTTTTTGTCGTAAGTGGTTATAGAATAATTTCTAATAAATTCACTTTCTCGAAATATTATCATATTGCAAATTTTCATTGAAAAGGGCAAACAATGCAAGATTTTTATTTAGAAAAGAAAACGGCATAAGTCGTAAATACTTATAATTAGACTCGATAACGATCTAACTACTTATTATCTGGCTTACTTAAAGCTAAAAAATAAGTAGTAAAATAAACAAAATACAATTAAAAAACTATTTTTTATACACACTATACTTTATATTTTATTTACATTTTTCACACTTTTTTTGCCCATCTAGGACACGAATATTAGGAGACAAAAACTTTACTCTTTCAGCTATTGTTGAATAATAAGCAAGGTAGATTAAACAGGTACCAACAGAAGATCAGCTGACTTAGTAAATTTGAGAATGTGTGCGTCACACAGACAATAGATTTTGACATATTTCTGGTGGGTTTCTATCAATAAAGTACATGTGTTAGTAAATTTGAGAGAGCTTATGAATGTGTGTGACTCACAGATAATGGATTGAACATATTTCTGGGGTATTTCTACCAACAAAATACATGTGTGTTTTGGTGTTGTATTTGTTTTAGTTATTGTGGTACCTGTAATGAATATGCCTTGCTTATAAGATTAAGCGTACAAACACATGTTAACTTAAACAAACGTATGTCAGCTTAAAAAGCGTTTATCTACTTCTTTTATTAAAACATAACAACAAATTGTAACTACTTTCAGGTAATGAGAAAAATGCGAACTAATTTTATTAATGACTAAGTAGGAGTTTCTGATTTGGAGCATAGTAAGAAGATAAATATGTAAGTACCAGTCATTACTTTGTAGCCCATTAAAAGAGTACTATCGATTACAGAAATGCCAAAAGTTTTTTGCTGGGTAATGCCTACTACTCAATTACTTACTGCCAGTTTTTGTAAATAAAATAAAAATTTTCGTTAGGGCCTTTGAATTGAAAACAAAAACAAATTTAAGTTTTTTTATTGTTGTTTCAATATAAATTCCCTAACGAAAATTTTTATTTTATTTACAAAAACAGGCAGTTAATGTGATACCTTCTTTGAGAAAGGGATAGTGTGGAAGAACGCTCAATTCTTTCACAACTCTTCTCTTGTGCGGTTTGTTAATTTCAGAGCAGTATTGCAGCGCCTCTGGTGTTAAGTAGACGTATTAACTTACTTAAGCTGTATGTGTAGCCATGCTATTAATTGTTTTACTTCGCCGACGATTTTGCTAACATTACCCTACGTCTATACCTGATATATTTTTATCATGACAACCAGGGTTGTCAGGTATGGCGATTTGTCGCCAAACGTGGCGATTTTTCAATTTGTTTGGCGTCAAAATTTTTGATTTGGCGACATGACGATTTTTCTGGCGATAAATAAATTTGTTGGCGATTTTTATGGCTATTTTTTTTTAAACAAAATTGAACTTAAAAATTTTTTTAATTCAGAAAAATTTATTTGTTGAAGGAGTATTTTCAAAAATAAATCCCACTAAAACTCGTCTGCGAGAAATTAAAAGAATGTAATTTTTATGGTTTTTCTTATATTAATTATAGTCATTAATGGCTTTTGAATTTGGATGAGAAAAATTTACAAGAAATAATTTTTGGCGATTTTATTTCTACTTTTGGCCATTTTTACTAAATTTTTACAAGATTATTTTATAAAAATTTATATTAAAAAAAAATATATGAAACCAGATTTATTATCAAATATATATTAAGAAAAAGTTCATAAAATTGATTTTGGCGACTTTTGACGATTTTTAAAATCAATTTGGCGAAATAGGTCGGTAAAAATCTGACAACTCTGATGACAACTAACAAAACGTCGGCAGAACAGATGTAAATTTTTTGTTATTGTTAGTATACATGCGAATACGTTGTTGTTGTTTTTTTTTTTTTTTTTGATAAATCACAATTTCTTTGGCGTCGTGAAGGTAGTTTGTCACTATTCATGCACTATTTCACTTGTTTTTTCATTAAACTTCTTTTATTTAAATAAAGCATTCATATTTTGCTTTATTCATATATTTTGTTGTAAAAATTTTAGTTTTTGAAAAAGACAAATTTGTCAGAGCTTAAGCTCTGCCGTCTGTCTATACCTGATAAATTTTTATCTTGATAACGATTTGACATTTATCATGATAAAAATTTATTAGGTATAGACTCAGTCTTACCGACGAACGAGGGCCACACTAATTTTTACACTTAAAAAAATCTATGTACATGCATATACAGTCGAACTTCCATAACTCGAATCACCATTATCCCAAAAAAAGTTCAAATTTTTGGAGACTTCGAGTTACAGAATTTTTTTTATTTAATATTAATTTACGCTGCTAGGCAGCCTAAGTTACTATTAACGAGCTATTTGGAAGCAGAAATTTCCACAGCGCCATCACAATTATGGCTAATGCCTAAGAAACTCGCACCGGCATGTACTTTTGTATAGGAAGCCAGATCCCCCAAACTCCTTTTCCGTTTTATTCCAATATGAGTTTTATTTGGTGCTCCACTATGTATCAAAATACCTTTCGAACAATTTCTTTTTGTTGAAAATAAATCAAATGGAAACATGTTCGTTGTATATTGAATGATGAATATGTTTTCTTTATTTAAAACGGGCACTTAATGAAAATCACGTATAATAAGTGAGTTACATAGAAGTAAAGTATTCTGAAATTAGTGACTGAAATTTTACTTTTTTGTTTGTTAATTTCAGTAGAAATGACTGTAATTTGCTCAAAGCCTTATAGTGCTCATCAGTTGTAGTGTCGTTCTTTTGCAAATAAACGAATATGATTTTATTTACATTTATCATCAAGCACGACTCACATTTATGGATAGAACTGAACTTACGAAAACAAAAAGAGGCAGATGATGTAGAAAAAGATATAAAACTTCGAGTTATATAATTAAAATTTATGTATTTTCGTTCGAGTTATGGAGAACTTCGCGTTACGGAAGTTCGAGTTACGGAAGGAGAATTGCAAGTTATTTACTCTCTTAGCGCTACTGCCAAACGAATTAGTTCGAGTTAAAGAAAATTATAGTTATAGAAGTTCGAGTTATGGAAGTTCGACTGTATGCGAAACTATAGACATAATCAGTTGTAATATTTTCAATATGCTACATCCTTGGAAATTTTAGACTTATTTAAAGCGACTTATGATTATTGAAAACGCAGATGATCGATGTTTCAGAAAAAAAAACTTCAGCATTCCTTGTCTTCTGTTTAGATTAAATTAAAATCAAATAACAATTAAATTAAATACATTTTATTTAATTTATTTATTTTAGTTTGAACTCAGATTTTGCGTACATATTTTAAGTTCAACCTGTCCTTTCACAACAACTTTTTTTTCTCTCAATCCAAATTTCGCTTTCACTTTGGCAAGTGAATGTGAATTTTTATATGACTCTGTTTGTTGTTACATTTAAGAGGCAATAAATTTTATATTATTTATTTATTTACGTGCGCATACACATACCTACTTACGTATGTATGTATGTATGTATGTATATAAACATTTTTTATTTGATATAAAAATAAACTTGAAATTAAAAAGAACAATATGAACATAATTCAATTTAAAGCGATACAAATAGCAAACATTTTGACTTGTTGGCGGAGGCTGCATAAAGAAAGGGAATCGTAATGATAGAAGAGGGATCTAGTTTATGTGTTCAGTGAATTTTAAATGTAAAGAAATCCCAACATGTCAACAAAGGCGATTAAATTCATATATCTGGATAATAAAATACTTATGACTTGATTAATATGCTTGATTAATATGCATAAGTACCAGTGATGTTAACCGTACAGTAAATTACCGTTTTGTACGGTAATTTCGGGCACAAAAAGGTACAAGGTACTTTCATTAAAAATACGGTAATTTCAAAATTTTTTAAGTTAAGAAACTCAATTGAGGAAAATTGCGGATTCCATACAACACACAAATCGAATTATTGCTGCTGTATGAAAATCGTGGTTTTTATCAATTGAGTGCCCACATTTAATTGTGAATAAAATCATATCGATTCTAAGAAAACACGGATTGTTTTGTGGTACAGTTTGAAGAATCTTATTATCCACCAATATTGATTAAACATATCGTCAGCTTATTATTGGTTTGGTCCAATGACCGTTTGAAAAAAATTTTTGTTAGGAATGGATTATGGTAAAAATTATTATATTTTTAGAAAACTTTCTGTAAACCTCTCTTTGTCGTTTTTCCCCATTCCGAGTTTGTGGCACATGCGCCAAACCAATAATACGCTGTCGCCTGAAAACGCCAAACCAATAATAAGCTGACGGCTTATATGGTATTTTTCTCGAGATATGCACAATACGAGTATATTTTTTGCATAAAAACCCGATTACGCATCAAGTCCAAGACCACCGGGCGGGATCCTAGTTCAAATAAATTGTTTATGAATACTCCTGTTGTTTTATTTAAAAAGTTTCGCGCACGGTAATTTCTTCTTACAAACGGTAATTTTTCGAGTACCGTAAGGTAATAAAGAAAATAAAAGAACATCACTGATAAGTACATACATACGTGCTTGAAAGAAACCGAAATGTTTAAGCCATTAGCAGAAAAAATGAGCTGCCCAATTATGAATTTTCTCTCTTCCCATACATTTGTTCCCGGGGAAAAATCCTCCTATTCTAAAAAGCCGAATAAACAATTAAGGGAGAGGGAAAAATCTGGATCAGCTGTTTAGTGTTTACATTTTATTCTGCACTAACGCAAGCGTTCAGTAATAGAAATTAATAAACATTTTCCCCCATATTCATAGAATTTAAAATGAGTTTGAAATGTATTTTATCTCAAATTTGTCATACAAAATTTTCTTAAAATAAATTTCAAATACATTTTATTTATTTATAAATATGGGGGTTTATGTTTTGATTGATAATAAAATTGTGTGTAATATAAACATTTCTTTTGCCTTAAATAAAAAGTAGAATGTACAGTGTAGTCACTCAGAAACGCTCGGAAGATCTTTATGCTGAGGAAGTGGTTCCCCAATAATTGTGTGTAAAAAGGAAATTGTAAATTTTTAAACCGCAACAAATCTTCCATTTATCTATTAGGAGGCGTGTAAAATTCAGTGTGCTTTAAAGCTTTTTTCCGAAGACAGGAGTAGTTCATCTTTTTGAAATGCATATTTGTACGGCTTGGATAAAAATTCCTAAAACAAGAGAGAAATATAACCTTCCGGTGTTAATTTAAACTTGTTGTCCTAAATAAATGCTTATACCATTGTTTCACAAAATTTTTTCAATTGAATTTTACATTTTTGCATTAGCTCCCTTCAAAATGTTTGGGGAAAAAACTCGCAAGAATTTCTCTCTCTACCTCTCATATTTAGAATACTTACTTTTTTTCCTTGGGAGTTTTTTCCCGGGGAAATAATCGTAATTTATAATAGGAAAAATGGGAAAAGAGAAACTTTTCCCGGGCAGATTTTATTTAGAATTGGGAAACAGGGAATAGGGAAAAAGCTCCCGGGGAATTGTTATTCATAATTGGGCGGTATCCCGACTAGAAATTTTGCAAACACATTTGGGATTTAACTGGGATCTCAATTCCGATGTAACGCAGAAACTTGTTTGAGACCCGATTGGTTTCCTGTGGGGAAATATCCAAATCTTACAAAAATTTGCTCAAATCGGGAATATATCAAACTCTAATATTGAATTAAAATTGCTGAAGCTATCCAAGGGACAAAAGTATGTAACAATCACCTCTGTTGAAGATGAGCAAAATATACGATTAAAAATCTGTGTTATATAAAATATAAGGTTTGACATATATTCTACATCACAAGGCCAATTGAATTCGCCCCTGATGCCACCTTATAAAATTAATTCACCTTAATTGCGTGTTTCAGTAAATGTTCTTGAATAACAAATACTTAGGAAAACCAACAGTAAAAGTTCGTATAAGATTTGATATAGTAAAAACTAATAAAATATACGAATCGAAAAGTATTCGACTGGGCCGGTTTTTTAATTTAAAAAAAACCGGACTATTAACATTCGAAAAATAAACATTTTAAAAAAATTTACAACCGTATTGCACAAAAAACTGGTTGAAAAACCGAGTCGAATACCCTAGATTAAACCTATACAGTTCGACTAAAATTCATAACTTAATTGTTACAAAAGAAAAAATAAATTGTAATAAATGGACCCACCGTTTTATGCAATTTGAGTATTTTGAAATAAATTGAGCATGTCTTTGTTTATTCGTTTTGCTCACTTCGTATATTAGGGCTGGCTTATGTAGCAATTTGTCAGGCTCTTTAACAAATAGGAGCCTCCTCAAGGACCTCCAGTCGACTTATATCTTTGTATGAGAAAAATGAAATCCTAAAATTCACTCCTTTTAATAAAGGTAAAGAAAGACCCCTACAACGAAAAGTTAGAGAGTTGAAATGTTTTACAAAAATGTTTCTCGTAGTGTTTCACATAAAATTGCTGAACACATATTCTACCTTAAACGTAAAGCTTACAAGATTCCCTATGCCGAGTCACTATAACTATGAGCAAAAGCAGGTAACTTTAACTATCCCTAAATGAGTCCCAGACGTAAACTTTCAAATTTCCGTTTATCACCAATTGTTCTATTCAATGTGTTGTTTTTTTTTCAGTTATATCTATTTATTTTATCTTCAATAAAATTTAACTAACAATAATTAATCAAATCTTAACTCTAAAATTTTAATTTTTAAGTCCAGCCAATTCCAGACAAAAATATTTGTTTCAGCGGTTGGTTCTTTGGTTGTGTACGTCTCTCGTGTTCGGCTGAGAGCAAGAGTGTTCCTCCTTCTCAGCCGAGTATGGCCTCTAAAGTTAATGATGTTTCGGGCTAGGGGATTTGGGTGCAACTCAAGTTTTTTTATGTATCTTGTCACGTGTTTAGGAAACACTGTCTTAACCAGCGGCACATCTAGATCTTTATGAATTCGCTTGTTTCTGACATACCACTGGGCTGCTGCAATCGTACGGAGTATTTTATTTTGTCGTCTTTGAAGTTTTTCTAAATTTGATGCCGAGGATACCGTAAGACCATATTGGTTTTAGAATGGAGTTGTATAGAAGAAGTTTATAACCTAAGCTTAGAGTAGAGTTCCTTCCAATGAGCCAATTCATTTAAGCTGCTTTTAGTTTCATTTGGGCCACCTTTGCATTTATGTGGGACTTCCATGTTAGACATCGATCAAGATAAACACCGAGATATTTTACTTCAGTGTGTTGAGGTATAGTTTGATTATTTATTTGTATAGGTGGGCAGGTTTCTTCGCACAATGTAAAAGTAATGTGTAGACATTTTCGTTCGTTAGTTTTTATCCGCTATTGTCTTAGCCATTGTTCCAACTGTGGTATATAATCTTGCAGTTTGCGGGAAGCTTCTTGATGGCTTTTGAGAACACTTAGAAAAGCTGTATTATCAGCGATGTTGATATGTGTATTTTACTGCTTACCGGCCAGTCAGAGGCATATATCAGATATAATACAGAACCGAGGATGCTGCCTTGAGGACTGTTCAATGTGTGAGCAATTCTTATTTATACAAATCTTAAGAGAAATTTGCATACGAGAATTGTATCACTAGTAAATTGAGGAGTGATTTTTCAAAAGGGCTCATTTGCATTTTAAGCCAAATTTCAATAATGAGAAAAAATTTTTAAAAGCTGTTTACAGTATTTTATCTATTTTTAATGTGTCCAGTGTTCTGACCCGCTTAAACAATTTATTCTAACTTATTTCTATTTATTGCAAAAAGTAAAAAACATTTTGAAATGGGCCCTTTGGTTGTAAAACATTTGGAAATGTGCCGGTTTATTGTAATGCTTCGTGGTTACTTGAGCCTGTGATTATCGCACCTGATTGATAAGGTTGTCCGAAGCGTGGGACGCATACGCAGTGGCCGCAGGCGCTATAAGTAAGCACTTATAGCGAATATGGAAATTTTTTTGTATCAAACTCAAATGCGGGTGCTTGACGGATCAATATTTTTTCTTCAATATACATATGTGCTTGTATGCGTTTGTTATGAAAATCAAGAGCATTTTCCCTCCGTATATGTTTACATATTTTTGTAAACAAACGCACACAAGCACATATATTGAAGCTAAATATTGATCTGTGTGGCATTCGCTTAACAATTAGGTGGAAATGTACCCTTTTGTACTAAACTTTACTTTTTAACCACGGAAGTATACATTCATTGCAATGGATTTTGATACAGTTAAGTAGGTCAGAGGTGGAGATAAGCCCTTTTGAAAAATCACTCATCAATCGATGTTAAATTCACAAAAAATTTCAGTGTTGCCATTGGATTATTTTCTTCATGTCCCATTTTTCTGACTTTTTGCTCTACTTAAGTCAAAAATTTTTTTGGTATGGTTTTTATATTTAAGTATGTAGTATATTAACATTTGAAAAGCACAAACCAGCATCTAATTATTTATTTTAAAGCGATTATTTCCAGCTACATAATTTGTTTTTGTATCCAAAGTGATTATATTAGGTTACAGTTCCTAACGTTATATTCAGAAGAAAAATAAACTAGACATGACCAATACTCTCAGGAAAAGAAAAAAAATTAAGTTGATGTTAATTTTCTCTTCTGTTTCTGGGAATATTGAACTATTCTAATTATTGCTGAATATATTTTACAAACTTTATCCTATTATAATCACTTTGGATTCAATTTAAAATTGAATTTCTTTTGAATAGGCTTAAACATTTGTTAGTCACTTAACTATTTTTCTTTTTTTTTTTTTGCTTTGACACTACACTTGAACTAGATTATTTTTAGCACTACAACTAACAATTCATTTTCACATTTATGTTAAATGATTTGTGAAAAATTACTAATTTGAATAAATATGTTTAAAAAGAAATGAAAAATATAAAGAAAAAATAATACAGTCGCGATAATTTCACAAAATTACGCGCAAAATTATAGATCATCATGTGCCTTTAATAAGTCGATTTTAATTTTTAAAATTTGTACAGTCTTAAATTTATTCGTAGCGACTTAATGTCATGATTTATTTGCATAAAACTGAAGATAACTTAATTTGTTATTAAACGAAAAATACAAGAAATTTAAACATTTTCAGTTTTTCAGTAAAATTTGTGTTTTGATATTGAAATAAATAGAATTTGTACAACTTAATCGTTATCAAATAAAGCAAAGAAATTAGGAGAAAAAAAACCAAAATAAAAATACAAATATGTAATTTTCAAAATAAATTTCTTTAATGAAATTAATGAAAGAAAAATCAATTTGAACGCATCGAAGTCAACATGCACTAAATAAATAACACGAAAAAGAAAAATCTTAAATAGAAAAAAAACCCCAAAAAACAACTCATGTACAACTTGCAATTAAATGGATTTAGATTGTAAGTGACACATAGTAAATTGATAAAATGAAAGAAAAACAGAAATAGAAACAACAAAAGTGAATTTTATAAACAAAATTCTAGCAATTTTAAATGCAATTTAAGTTGTTTTTTTTAGTAGATTTAAGACATAAAAATAAACAAAAAAATTTCACAACATTTTTAAGAACACAAAAAATTTCGTACTAAGTTCTCAAGTCTCCTAGTCATTTGATATTAAATGAATAAGTAAATATATTTGTTGCTGTAGTAATGAACTTGAAAACAAGCCCCTTTTTTCTATTCATGATCGCTATTTCACACATTCCACTTACACTTTATGCAAATTACTTGTACCCCTCTTTCTTTAGTCTTTAGAATCTGTCAGTTTGGCACCCACAAACTAGAGCACTTGAAAAATAGTTAAAGTAAAAAAAAAAACGAAGATCAATAAAGCTGCCAGAATACTTTTCTTATTAATCCCAAAATTTAAAGAAATCTCAATTTATAATAAAACTATGTCTACTATATACCTTGAGCATTACCTGGAAGTAGCCCAAAGCTTATGATTTATTATAAAGTTGAAATTTTCCCAATTCCAGATAATTGAATCGTTTTAATTACGTATTACAAATTTAATTATTTTAGCCTTTAAGGGCTAGTTTTTAGAATATCGTTCAACTATAATTGTTAGTCAAGTGTAGCTTAAACCTAAATACCTATTTTTATTCAAATTAATAACACGTACGAAAAAATAAAATGTTTCTAACGACTGATACTTTCAGAGGGCACCAAAAAAATATATATATCTATATATACCCGGCAAAAACTTTCCTTACTGGTAGGCAAAAAAGTATATGAGGTAACTACTTACAATTCAACTCGATAACTACTTTTTGTTTGTTTGAGAAGTCCAAAAAATAAGGGGTACCCCTTACAAATGTATTTACATTGTCAAAACAATTAACTAGTTAATATTTGGCTTACTTGAAGGTAAAAAATAAGTAGTCAAAGAAACAAATTAAAATTTAAAAAAATTGTATACACATATTTAATTTTTCAATTTAATATAATTTTCTTATTTTTATTTTTACTCAGCTGGGATACGAACCTGTGCTCGTTCAGATATGAGACAATCTGAGTGGGTAAACTCAGCTATTTCTGACTTATAAGTTTAAGCGACAAATATTAGTTTTCATATACAAATACATGTTGACTTAAAAAGTGGATGTCTACTTATTTTATTAATACATACGAGTACATTTCAACAAATTGTACCTACTTTCATATAATGAGAAAATACGTAATAATTTTATTAAAAACTAAGTCGTAGTTCTAATTTAAAGCATAGTAATAAGATAAATAACTACCACTCATTACTTTGTAACCCATTAATAAAAAACTACTGATTACAAAAATTACAAAAGTTTTTGCTGGGTGTGTATCAGCGCTTAGAAAGTTTACCCAGATTCATTTTAGGAAGAGTTAAAGTTCTCCCCCTTTTGCACAGAGTTATAGAGGCTCGGCATAATAAATCTTTTAAGTCTTACTTTTAAAGTATAAGGTGTGTTTACCAGTTTTATGTAAAATACCACGATCAAGAATTTTGTGAAACATTATAACCCTTTAACTCTTCGATAAATGGGTCTTTTTGTCCCTTTCTTAAAAAGAGCGAAAAACTCCCCTTCAGTGGCAATATGGCCGGTTATACAAAAATATTTGCCATAAAATTCTAGTATAGATCTTCAAAGACAACCAAGCTCCAGATGCAACTTGAAACTTAAAATGTGATTAAGGGTTAATTTCGTACTTATTCACAGTTAGTAGTCGGCAAAGGAAATCTTGAAAATCTTACGTTTGAGGTATAAGATCTGTTCACCACTTTCTGTAAATCATCACGAGAAACAATTTTATATCAGATTGTATTTTTCTATCTCGTGGCTGTATGGATCTTTTTGTCCTTTTCTTAAAAAAAGAGACAAAAATCTCTCCTTCAGCGGCGATGTAGAAGCTGAAATGTTGTACAAAAATAATCTTCCTAAAATGAAGGCCAGATGTAAGCTGTCAAAACGCCGATACACGTATATATATATTTTGTACCCTCTACCAAAATCAGTCGTTAGAACCTTTCCAGTAAAAAAAATTTCATGCTTTTGAAGCACTAAAGCAAAATTTTAAAATAAAGCACTTAATAATACGCTTTAAAATAAAAGCTTATTTCGGAGCAGTGAACGAAGCTATAAAAACAAACTGTACAAAAAGCTATAGAAACAAGCTATACAAAAAAGCTAATTTCATAGAGCTGATTCAATGCAGGTTTTTAATCGAGAAAGAAGAGTAAGTTTATTTGAGTTTCTTGCTGCCGTTTTGCAACAGTGCTTTTGGCCGAGTGGTTAATGCGTTGGATTTCAAACCTAAAGGAACTTAGTTAGATACAAGTTGAAGTTAAAATAGCAAACAGTTAGTAAAAATTTAAAATTAATAAAAATAAATAAAGTTAAGAAATAATAAAAATGCAAAATTTCGTTAGCGTTCCCCATCCACATCGTACCATTTTGTTCATATATTTTCAGTTTCAGTGCTGAAAAGCGCTTTTGTGAGCAAAAATGTAGTATGTACTCCAAACCGGCAACTCGCCATACAAAAATGAGCAGTAATATTACCAGGTTTTTTAATAATAGTAGAAACCTGCTTTATTTGAAGCAATTTTTTTACTGGGTTGGTATTTTAAAAAACCATTGATTTTGTATTATTGGTATTTGCTTATGTACAGTGTAATATATACATTGCACTGTACATTAGCGTGGTCGTAATAAATGTAAATTTTGAATTCTTCAAGTCTCATTCTCCAAATCGATGGGTATTTATAAAAAAATAGCCTCAAAAAAAATTTCAGGTCAATCAGTTAAGTTTGAGGCATGTCGCACGCCCACCAAAGTTTGAGCAAATGCTCTTTTTCTGTCTTTCGTGGCTCATAACTTAATAAATATAGTATTTACAAAAAAAAATTCTTTTAAAAAGTTGTTATCTGTGAAGTTTCAAACAGCTTTTGCTTTAGAAACTTCACTGCATTTTTTATCAGCTCTACTTTTCGAGATATATCGCAGGGTAAAATTAAAGGCACTTGCACGACATATATTGGCATAACTGTAGAAGGGTTCACGCGAATTAGTAAAAAAGAAAAAGCAAAGAAAATTATCTTTAAGCCGAGCGAACATTGTTTCTAAATCTGCCCAATAGTTTCAGAGATATCCTAAAAGTTTGAGTCTAAAAATTAAAAATGTCATAAAAAAATTTAAAAATTTCTCTCACTAAATTGTGCATAAAATCAAAAGTTGTGCATCGGTTTCAATGAATAAGGGCTCATTTCCTTTGAAATATATTAAGCTACGTGATAGTGGACAAAAAATGGGATCGGTGGTGTATTTTTATTTTTCTATGAATTGAAAAAAACAGCAAAATTTTTTTAATTTTTTATGAAATTTTTAATTTTTAGGCTTGAACTATTACGATAGCTCTGAAACTAATGGGCAGATTTGGAAACAATGTTCGCTTTTATTAAAGATAATTTTGTTGTCGAATTTAGTCTTTAAATATTTTTAGTGAATAGAGCAAACACTTCTCCAATTGTGCTAATATATGTCGTGCAAGAGCTTTCAATTTTGACATAACGGTGTATCTCGAAAACTAGACCGTTCAGCTTTTGGCTTCAGGGAACAAAAACGTTTACCGAAATTCGTAAATTAGTGTAATTATTTTGAAATTTCAATTGTTATGGGCTCTTTTCGATATTGCTGTTTATTTTGTTAAATATGCGATTAAGATAAAAGTCGGTAAGGCAAAACCTGTTGGAAACTTCACATACAACAACTTTCTTGAAGAAAATTTGTTTGTTTATAATATATTTATTAAGTTATGGGACATAAAAGACAGAAAAAGAGAAACATTATAATAAACCGGCACATTTCCAAATGTTTTTTACATTTTGCAATAAATACAAATAAGTAAGAATTCATTTATATGCGGGTCAGAATATTAGATGAACACAGTATAACACAGGAGACATTAAAAAAATAAGTTACTGCAAACAGCTTTTAAACGTTCTTTTCTCATTACTAAAATTGGGCTCAACATGGAAATAATCCCTTTTGAAAAATCACTCCTCATATCTTTAACCGATCAGCATTGCTCAATTAAACTCAAGTTAGAATTATAAAATAATTAAAAATAAAAAGTCTACACGTGAAAAGAAAATTAAAACAGAACATTTGGCAAGTTATTGGCAGCAATTGCGCTGCAAAAATTATGTGAAAATCAAAGCGAATTCATTACAGGTGGCGTTATCAGCACAGCTGATTGTTCAAGGAACTGCCAAGCTTTCCTTATAAATTTTTTTATTTAAATAAATTGAAAAAATTGTAATGTGAATTTGTTAATTTGTTTTGACAATTGCTTGAACAAAAAAGTTGCTTTGTTGTATCAATTCGCCGATGACTATACCTTATTGATCTACCTTGGTGAAAATTAGACATCGAACGTGTAGCATCTACGCGTCAGCCGCTTTTTGCTCATTGCCGAAATCATATTCAAACATTATTGGCCTATAATCGTGATTCCAACAAAGCAAGTTTCATTGATATTAAAAATAATTGAATAATTTTGATGAAAGTTGTAAACATTACATACATAAACCAAGGCAAATTCATACCAGGTAATCTCAGTAATGAAACAAGTACAGCATATAACAAAAACCACAATCATTTTGTTTTTGTAAAATCATTGTACGTAGTCGAATTCACAAAACAAATAATGTATTTTGACATCCGATCATGATGAAAATCAAAAAAAAAGTTAACAGCTGTGTTTACAAGTTCACTTGTAGTGAATTCGCCTTAACATAAACTAGTTAAAATCTGTGCTTAAAAGCACAACTTGGAATATAATTTTAAATTCGTGAAACAATTCTTTATCGTGAGTTTCGACAACAACTGTGGCAGCCCTGATAGAAAAGCAAAAAGTTTAACTCACCTTATTGTCGTTTAAAAACACCACAAACAATTAAGAGGGTGGTGAAATTTTACAAAACACGTCACATGAAGCGAGATCACATTTTTCTTTTACATAGGCTAAGCACAAACTGTGGCCCGGCTGCAAAGATATAAAGCAAAACTGTGTATGAGACACACAGCCTATCTATTTAGCCGCGAAGCACATACACAAACAAAGAATAAGATAGTGTATGTATGGCCACCACTGCTTTAGAGAGTTTTCTATTTGTACTTCCAAAGTTTTAAGAAGGCGAAATAACTAATAAATCTCTAACATACGTTCTTGTATGCCTTTTTATATAAAAGTTGGCTGACAGAATTATCTCAAGAATCATAATATGATATATTATATAGAATACTTGGATGGAACTCTGTCATTAGGCAGTTTTCTTCAGAAACCAAGCAACTTTAAAGGCCGAGACACATAGAATCCGTCATACGTTATACGTCGCCTTTTTCAACTGACAGCTAAGTTAAAATACATGTTTTCTTATGAACTTGATCACATACAGTACTTCTCCGTCAACGCAAAGTACAAAGTTGGCCAACTTTTAACTTTTAACGTACGTTGAGTACTTTGACAACAATTGTTTGATTTGTTCTTTGTTGTGGGTTTGTTTTTCGCTCAAAAATAAAATAATTTAAATTAAAATTTATTCGATTGTATAAAGTTTTGGTGGTTTGTTATAAAAAAATAAAAAAATAAAGAAATTAAGAATTAAGAAATAAGAATTAAAATAAAGAATTAAAGAAATTCAAATTAATAAATAAATAACAGCTGATTTTCTCTCCGTTAACAAAGTACTCATTGTGCCAACATTATCCGTCATTCCGTTAACGTCAGTTGAAAAAGGCAACGGATGACGTATGACGGATTCTATGTGCCCCGGCCTTAAATTTTGAATTTGCAGAAGAATTTCAGTTTTTTTTCAAAGTTACTGAGATTGTTTTACGAGTTTTCAAGTACTGTAGTGAAATTGGGGATTTAATATGAGTTTAAAGTACTATTTTTCGAATTTGTATTACACACATATATATATATTTATATATATATATATATATATATATATATATATATATATATATATATATATATATATATATATATATATATATATATATATATATATATATATATATATATATATATATATATATATATATATATATATATATATATATATATATATATATATATATATATATATATATATATATATATATATATATATATATATATATATATATATATATATATATATATATATATATATATATATATATATATATATATATATATATATATATATATATATATATATATATATATATATATATATATATATATATATATATATATATATATATATATATATATATATATATATATATATATATATATATATATATATATATATATATATATATATATATATATATATATATATATATATATATATATATATATATATATATATATATATATATATATATATATATATATATATATATATATATATATATATATATATATATATATATATATATATATATATATATATATATATATATATATATATATATATATATATATATATATATATATATATATATATATATATATATATATATATATATATATATATATATATATATATATATATATATATATATATATATATATATATATATATATATATATATATATATATATATATATATATATATATATATATATATATATATATATATATATATATATATATATATATATATATATATATATATATATATATATATATATATATATATATATATATATATATATATATATATATATATATATATATATATATATATATATATATATATATAAATTTTTTGTATTTTTTCGAAATAAATTCGATATTTTTGAGAATTTTCGAATTCTTAAGTGAAATTATATGCGGATTAAAGCCTATTGTAGTGCCTTTGCTAATAAATATTAAATTGAATTTTTCGGAGTAGATTAAAATTTGTTTAAACTTACTTAGATTTTTTACTATTTTCAGATTTCTTTAATAGCATTGTGGATATCTGGTGTATTTAAGAAGCTTTATATGCATTTTCGAACGTCGTACAATATTCGGAGAGTTTTCAATTTTTTCAGAGTTACTTAGATGAAATGAAATTTATTTGCTGATGGTAAAGCATTGTCTATATGCATTTCATTAGTGCTTTACCAAATCGTCAGAAGACTTCAAACATATTTTTGAGCAGTTACAAACGTCTTATCTTATTTACAGACTTTTAAAAACCATTTGAGAATTTACAAATAAATGATTTTCGAAAAAAAGCATAGTAGGCTTTGAAACTTATACAAAACCCAGCAAAAAAAAATTTTTTATTCGATATGAATCTATTTCATTTAAAATAAAATTATGACAACGGGTAGTATGAATAAAAAAAGGTATTTGCTTTTTACTTAAAAATTTGTTTTAAAACACAAAATTCTGTAAATTATTGAACATAAAAGTAAGACTTTTTTATTCATACTACTCAATATGTCAAAAAATAAATTTTCGTAAAGGTTTAATTTAGATTTTATTTTTCATTTTTGCTTTCTAATTGTATTAAGGTGTAGAAAAATAAAATACATTGTCGTTTCCGTTTTTTTGTGTATTTAGATCTCTTTTCATTAATCCAATGACAACTTCACAAATCTAATAGAAATTTCATTAATATTGTGCAAATATCTCGCTGGTCGAATTTTTATAAAAAATTTAATTAAAATTCAACCAACGAAACTCTTTTGCAATACATATTAAGGACATTTTCATTAGATTTGCGAAATTGTCATTGGATAATTGAAAAAATCTAATGCAATTGTTTCATTGTTTTTATAAAGCAAATTTTTATTGGTATATTTAAATATTCTTTTTAAAATTGTCAATAATTCTGTGGCAATGAGGAAAGCAATTTTAAATGTTCAGTGTAGATTTTTAGAAATTTATTACTATTACAGTTAAAGTTGACAATTAGTTCTTCGATTTTTTAAATCTAGAGAAACACGGTTCTACGGTATATTATAAATTAAATTAAACCCTTATTCTTTATGAGATTATCACCCCAATTATGAGTAACAATTCCCCGGGAGTTTTTTCTCTATTCCCTGTTCCATTATTCTAAATAAAATCTCCCCGGGAAAACTTTACCTTTTCCTATTCCTTCTATTCTAAATTACAATTTTCCCGGAAGTTTTTCCCCAAAAATTTTGGAGGGAAATAATGCAAAAATTTCAAATTCAAATTAAAAAATGTTGTGAAACAATTGTATAAGCATTTATTTAGGACAACAAGTTTAAATAAACACCGGAATGTTATATTTCTCTCTTGTTTTAGGCTTTTTTATAAATGTCATGCAAACATGCACTTCAACAACATGAACTACTCTCCTTGGGAATAAAGTTTTAAAACACACTCAATTTTGCACGCATCCTTTAAGTTCACATAATAAGTAAATGGAAGATTTGTTGCGGTTTAAATAATTTCAAAATTACTTTTCAATCATTGGGGATTTAATGCATCTGGCCCTGGCCTTGGCCCAGTTTTCGCTTCACTTCCTCTGTATAAAGTTCTTCCGAGAACATCTGAGTGACTACACTGTACATTTTACTTTTTATTTAAGCAAAACCAAATATTTATATTAACACACAATCTTATTATGAAATGTAAACACTAAACAGCTGACCTAGATTTTTCCCTCTACCTTATTTGTTTATTCCCCTGCTTTTTAGAATAGGAGAAATTTTCCCCGGGAACAAATTAATGGGAAGAGAAAAACTCCCCGGGAAAATTCATAATTGAGCTGTATATGTTGAAAAGAGATGAGCAGTAATTAGTGTTTTTCATTCGGGATTTCCCGGGATCCCGCACATTTTTCGGGAAATAAATCCCGGGAAAATTGTGAGGGAATTCCCGGGATTTTTTAAATATTATTATAATAACTTTTCTTCTTTGTAAACACACATTTTTAGTGCTGCTTTTATTTAGAAAAATATGTAAATAAAAAAAATTTGTAGTTTGGAGCACATTTTATTTGTCTGCATTTTTTTCATATTTTTCTAAGAGCAGCACTCAAAAAGCATATTTAGTGAAGAAATGAAAATAACAGATTGCCACTAAGTGGACATAGTGAAAGTGGGCATAGTAAAGAAGTACTGCCCCCCTATTCTGTAACTCGCTAAAGCTAAATCTCTATCGCTTAAAATCTATACGGTCGATTTATCAATTTTCCTCTACGAATACAATTTTGCAACGTGTTCTGCTAAATTATGGAATGTTTTAAAAATTTAATCCACCGAAATTTTAGTGTTTTATGTCATCGCCAAAAATGTTCAATTTTGTATTTGTTCAGTATTTTAGCGATCAAGATTTAGCTTTAGCTTTAGCGAATTACGGAATAAGGCGGCTGGTCTATATTTTCTGAAAATATCAGATTGTTATTTTAAGACACACATGAGTTTTTTGAAGCTCAAAATTTCGAATTTTTCAAAAATTATAAATTTCTGGAAAAAAAATCAAAGCTTTATGTACAACAGGTTCACACAGGGTTCAATTAAAAATCGATACAAACAAAAAAAATTTTATTTTCAGGTGGTCACTTTTCCGCCACTTAATTATTTCAATTCAGTTTTGCTTAGCAGTATGAAATGCTCTTTAGTGTCTTATGAAATAAATCATAAATCATTGCAATATCTTTTCTACTTATGAAGCTACGGAAATTATAAAAAAGTATAAAACTAATAAATTTTTTTACTTTGGGTGGCTACTAATTAGAAGTTTTGCTATAAAAAATAAAATTTTTTATTTTAAATTAAAAAGACCTCAAATTTTATAATTTTTTTACTTACGTTTAATGCATCCATAACCTTATTTAACAGATCTCGTGAATTGGTATTTTTTTTTTGTTCAAATAAATTAAGTGAAATGCTATTTTGTATCGTTTTGCACTGGACGGCAATTCCCGGGAATTCCCTGGAAATTGAAAAATCAATCCCGCTTTCCCGGGAAATGAAAAAGTCCGAGAAAAGAAAAACTCTAGCAGTAATACATTCACTTCACATAACTTCCTGAAAAATCGCATAAAATACATGAAAATTTGCCCAGAGGTACTTTTGATAATGGGAAATACGAGGATGATATTAACCCAAAATTAGCTTTTGTCGACTTAAACAATTTCTCCTTTTTGCCACAGAATTAAGCAATTAATAATAAAATTTTGGCACACAATACGAAGCCCTACACCCCACACCTGAAATGATCCGATACGAACACACGTATGCTTGCTTGGTGGTAAAAATTGTACGTTTACCATCAGCAGCACACAACGTGAATAGAAAAATAATTCTCTCTCTTACATTGGCGGCGACAAATATTGTACACAGCAGCAGATACAAAAGAACATTTATTCGCTTAACGAAAAAAAGTATCTAACAGATTGACGAGTGTAAATGTTTCAGTATCTTGTCGTACATATAAACAATAACACCATGATCGTTGCTGTGTGTAAATTGAAAATTTGCGGATAAAAAATTCTTGATAATATTTTTCAAACAAATATCACAAATGTGATTATTTAACCAGCTTTTTATTTTAAGCAAATAGTGTTGAAAAATCAAAAAAATTTCTAATGCCGCCAAAAAAGAAATTGTGTGATCTTTGATCTTTCAAAAGAAATGCAAGAAATAACTTGTTAAGCAAACAAGAAAAAAAGTCTTTAAGCCAAATTACATTAAAATTATGGGTGAAAAGTGAAACAAATTAAAAAAATCACATTTAAATGAAATTTATATTTAAAAAATTTAAATTAAATTAAAAATATAACAAAAAAAATTTAAATAATGAAATCATTAGAATTAAAAATAATTTAAAATGTGTTTAAAAATAAAACTCAATTTAAATGAAAATTGTACACGAAATTCACTGAATGAGGTAAATTCAACGTTCAAAAAGTCAACGTATTAATTTGGAAACTCAGCCAATTGTATTTATGAGAACAATGACAGTAGTGTTGTTGTTTGTGTTGTTTGTGTGAGTCAAATAATTGACCATTCCCCCGTAGTCGAAATTGTCAACGACGCTGTCGTGTCTTTAAATTTGAATGACACAAACAAAACGTTGTTAACACTGTAATAAAATACTACACCCACAACAACAACAGCAACAACAACAATAACAATTATTTTTTATTATTTTTAAAATTATAATAAAAAAGCCACGTTATAAAATAAGTAAATAGTCGTTAATAAACAATGAATTTTAAATTGTTAAATAAAAGATACGAGAACTTTTTTTAAAGACTGTTTTCAGGTCTACTTGTTTGAATATAAACATTTTTGTGTCATTTTTAATTCTTGAGATAACAAAAGCAAAAATTTATTCAAATCTGTATGATATTCAGGCAATTACAAAACAACCTTTGATAATGTAGAAGATAAAATCATAAAGTCTTCCTTATTTGTAGAATTGTGTTGCAAGACACTCTTTATTTAATTTAAAACAGCTTGAATAGTCAAAGGTTTGGTTTTTATTATACAAGTTTGCATACTCGTATTGTGAAAACTGAACTACACAACATTTTGAATAATTACCCGGCAAAAAAGAGCATCCAAAGAAGTTAGTTAATAAGATCCAGAAATTCTGATCTGGAAGTTGCGCGAATTCGGATCACCGAAATTAACATGATGATCTTCTCTATTTTGATACCCATTCATTAGATCGAAAGCTATTTTCATGACTTTAATGTTTACCAAATGAGAATTCTATCATCCATTACTACCACTTTAGCTAACTACTGGCGATGCACAGTGGTTCCAAATGAAAAACGGTAATAAATCTTTATATTTGAAACTTGTATTCCGATTACAAAACGATGTTGAAATTTGGAGCACCCCGTTGAAATACACGTTAAGCTACAGAGTGCCCAGTAAAAACCGTTGCGTCCAATAAAGCAGGTTTCTACTATTATGGAATAAAAAGTAGCGCTGACAAGCCTGCTGATATCGCTGCTGATTTTTGTATGGCGAGTTCCCGGATTGAAGTACTGCAATTTTGCTCACAAAAGCGCTTTTGAAGCGCTGAAAATCATCAACATTTTCAGCACTAGAACTGAAAATATATGAAAAAAATGGTTTAATGTGGATTGGCGCCGTTAACGCCATTTTGATTTTTTTGTTATTTCGTTTCTTCATTTATTTTTATTAATTTCATATTTTTCCTCAATGTTTGTCATTTTAACTTCAACTAGTATCGAACTAAGAACCTTCAGGTTTGAAATCCAACGTACCAATCACTCGACCAAAAACACTGTTGCAAAACGGCACCAAGAAACTCAAATAAACTTACTCTTCATTCTTTGTTATAAACCTGCTTTGGATCAGCACTATAAAATCAGCTTTTTTGTATAGCTTGTGTACGAAGCTTTTGTATAAGTAAAAAGCAAATACTTTTCTCGCTTCATTTTTACTGGGTGCCAAAATTGAATACCTCAGACATGAACAATCTTGTCGGCCTCATAACTTTTACAAATATTATCCGATTTTAATAAATTTAAAATTCTTGTAAAGCTTATAAATATATAAAGAAATCAGTTAATTTTATTAAGATAGCTGTACTATTTTCAAAGATATTTCGTATTGAATTTTAAAATTTGGGTTTTTGGCCTCGACTTTGTTCTTTATTTCGTCAATATCTCCGGTAATAGCATAGCCAAAATTTTCAAAAATATATCTTACGATTTTTAACACAATCATTGATAACATGTAGAAAAAACTTTTTAGTTATCTTAATTCGTATAGTTGTGAAAAGGAATCAAAATCAAGACTTTGAAATAAGAGTAAAAAATTTTTAATTTTTGACAAAAATAGAGCTTAATTTGTTCGACATTTTACTTAAAACTTTTTCAAAATTAAAATTTTTTATACGAAATAGAAAACAAAGTAGAGACCAAAATTGAAAATTTTAAAATTCAAAGACAAATATCTTTGAAAATAGTAAAGATAAAGATACAGAATAGCAAAATAAAGTGTATTTTCTTCATCTATTTATACACTCTAAGACATTACTTCAAATTTAGGATCATATATTGTCTCAATTTGTGTTGAAAATTTCTCCCTGTCTAAAATTACATCGATTTTGTAGTTATTTTGTTAAAGAAAAAACCTTTCAAATTAAACATATTTAATCCAAGTGGAAAAAATTTAATATAAAGTATAATACGGCCGGCTATGGCTTAATGGTAGATACGTCAGACTATCAGTCAGGAGGTCGCGGTTCAAACCTGCACACTGACAACCACTTTTTAGTAAAAACATTTTCATCAAAAATAATGCGTGTGTAATTTTAGGTCGATAATAATCGGTAAAGTGTTGCCGACTATTATCGACCTGATTTTCTACAAAAGTGTTTTAGAGTGTAGACTTTAGACCAAGTTCATTAAAATCGGATAATATTTATAAAAGTTATGAGGCCGAAAAGGTTTTTCATTCCTGAGGTAGTCAAACGTGTGTTTCAATACGGTAGTCCAAATTTCAACATTCTTAAAGCTTATGCCCTCCTCTATGATTTTTACATATATCGTTTTGTAATGGGATCGAAAGTTTCAAAGATACAAATTTATTAATCTTTTTTTCAATTTTAACCACTGTGTGATGCTAGCCTATTATACAGGGGCTTCGGGCTCGATTTCCGCCAAAGACCCTGCATGTTTTCGCAGACAAGCTAATCGCTTCGCTATTGTGTGTTTGCTTAAAAAAAACAATGTGTCCAATGAATCCATAGACCACGCTTTTTATTTAGACATCCACATGTGGTTCATATAACTTCTAAGGAACGTCAAAAATATTAAATAGTGCCTCCATAAACTATTTATAGTTTTTTCACGCTGGGAAAGTAATCGAATAAAAATTAAACATATTTGCAAAAATTATTGGAAATTTTAATTGTTATTTCTCTTTCCCGGTACAAAATGACAAGGCTCCAACGACTGGATCTACGTGTATCGACGTTTTGAAAGTTTACTTCTGGCATTTATTTAAGGATGAGTTGAATTTCCACCATTTTGCACATGGATATAGTGAATCGGTAAAAGAAATCTTGTAATCAGGCATTTGACTTGAAAATTTTTCCAAAATTAAAACTAACAGGAAAGACTGCTGCAGGAATTTAATTGTAAATACTAAATGTTTGGTTAGAGAACTAATTCTCTCTGTAATGAGTGGTGCGATCCACTGTAACATCGACCACAAGCATATGTGCCCTTAATTAATAACGCATACTCCGCAGAAAAGCATCTCAAGAGGCACAATTCTGCATATTGGTAATTTTCACCCATACACTGGTGCGGTGCTTCGTGCGTAGAAGGCTTATTCGGATTTTCTCGACCTAAAACTTTTGCCGATTATCCGTAAAAACTTATTTGGTACTACCCAATCTCTAAAATAACAGAGCAACGGACGCGCACATAAGTATCCGAAGCTCTACTATAGGTGTAGCAGCATCTAGGTCATCGTATTGACCTAAATCGAATCTAAAGTTAGCCGATTTAGCAGATTTATTCATAGACGATTGTTAAAGTTAAAGTACACATTAAAACCAGATTGCTCACACAAAATTTTGTACATTAAACAAAATTTCAAATTTAATATTCGTTTATGAATAAGGCGGTAGGAAATTTACTTAGAGGTCTTATTAGTGACTATACACAGGTACCATGTAAACATGTAGCTTCACAGATGACCTAAAATCACAGGGTGTTAAAGGGAGGATGCTCGCCACTGATATATACTCAATTCAAGCGCGGAATTGACTATGTCTTAACTCCAAGATGGGAGATGATTCTGTGACTTGTTATTGGTTAAGGTCTCTTCCAGGAGTACACGTGATAGTTTTAGCTGAAGCTAGAATCGCTGGAAGATAATGTTGGTTCCGTGGCTGATCCTCTTGCTAGTTATTCCTTTGCTAATTTTCGGCTACTTAGCGTAAGCTGCTAAAGTTGCATTCGTTTAGATTGCTCAAGCACCTCTGCAAAGTTTTTATGCATGATTGGCTAAGCCATGTACAAAGTGTGTTCAAGAGTGTGTGGGTGAGTGAGTTGAGTGCTCAGCACCACCCCCGGGTTTCCCCAAGGGATCTGTGTGGCTTACAAGGAACACACAGGTAGCAAGTTCTTATGCATAGGCCGACCACAATGCATAAACACCTTATTAGAATATTTGAGCTATCTAAACTCTGACTACATCAGCAGCTAATGCTATAAGTCTACCACGAATTCAGACGACAGCTATATTGGCCTTCTTCTGCACCCAACCACAAAGCACTACCGATGCAACTTCTGTTGGCTTAGCAACAGCACAAAAAAGCTTATATTGGTTGTCGGAAGTCCAGCCAGCCACTAGCGCTGCATCAGTCATTAAACCAACACCTCTCCCAGTGATTTTGGTAGTAATCACAGCCACTACGTGAAGTCCCGAAAGAGAGCTCACCAATAACCGGTCACAGAATCGACCTTCATGTTGAGGGTAATACGAAGTCCGACAGCACATCCATTCCTATGCAATAGAATGCCTTAGTGCGAGCATAATCTCTTTAGCCCTGTAAGGCTACCGGTTTCCATGGTACCAGTGTATAGTTACTGGTCGAGTCTCGAATGAAACCCCCAGGAGTTAAAATTTCTATAGACTTTCGTCTTGGATGGAAGAACTTAGGTGCCTGCTCACTTTCTACCAGACTCGCATACGTGAGCCATGTACAAGAAGTTGCAACCTGTGTACTTTGCAATTTGCATAGGTTCCTTTCTAGTACACATGGGTTCGATGGTGGACGCTTAAGTTCAACCGGTGCTAAGATCATCGTCAACTTAGGCCTTAAGTCAGGTAGGTAAGTTAGGTAGGCCTTAAGCTAGTCTTAGACACATCTGTTTTCAGATTTTCATGTCAAGGACAACATCAGCTTTTGATTTCTTAATATTTATACCATCCAGAGACTGTTATAAGATTGTGAGACTGTTATAAGTTATCACTGACGTCTTGCCTAAGGAAACATAGAAATAGGATAGTAGAAAGAACGAAGCTTGGGCATATCTCAGGGATACTAGTCTCTCCTTTTCTTTGAATTGGCAGCCTTCCAACCCGTTGGAAACTAACAAGCATGTTACAAAGTACAGAAAACTTGAGGCAGCAGGTGCATGGAAAAAGGCACCCAAGGGACACGCCAACATTTTGGAACTCATAAACGATCTGCCGGAAAACATTGATTGCTGCTCACCTATTCCTCTGCCTGTACGTCCTCCCCTCATCAGGGGGACATGCTGGAGATTTACACGGACGGATCTAAATCGGATTTGGGAGTGGGTGGCGGCGTCTTTATGCCCGAAATATCAGCCATAAAAAGAGCAGCTAACTGGATAAGGTACTATAGGATATACAACAAAGCAAAGCTGCGATCAAATCTCTATCGGGTGTTTACACGACATCCATTTTGGTGTATAAATGCCGTATGTCTCTAAACGAGATAGCGAGACATTCAAACCTAGAGATACTCTGGGTCCCAGGGCACAGCAATGTGGCAGGAAATATTGCTGCGGACGAACTAGCCAAATCCGGAGCTCGAATGCACACTCGAGACATGGATCAAATGGTAGGCGCACCGCTAAACTGCTGCAAATCTCATTCAGCAGGAACTTTTTGGAATCGCGCAGACCAGATGGTCAAACGAGGTCACCTGCTCGACTTCGAGGTTAATATGGCCCCAATACGATTGTAGTAGATCTGCATTCCTGGAGGGGACCCCTCGGGGGCAAATACGCACACTTGTGGCGGTAATTACATGCCACTGTTTTATTGGTGCGCATGCCAGGAGATTGAATCTACCGTATAATGATTTCTGTAGAAGTTGTCATAATGAGGAGGAGGAAGAAAATGTAGAGCACCTCCTCTGTCTATGCCCCGCTCTTTCCAAGCAAAGGGTGGTTTCACTGGGCAGCCCGCTGCTTCAGGATCTAGCAGCCCTATCAAACTGCGACATTAGACGGATAAATTCTTTCATTCGATCGTCAAGTTGGTTTAACACTGATCCGAATAGGGAAACGTATAAAGGGGGTTCTACTTATCTTCACGTTCCCGCTTCAGGTAACACAACGGGACCTATAAGGACCCAAGTGGGCTGGTTTTTAAATCTTTAAACTGGCAACCTGTACAACCTAACTTAACCTACAAAGTACTGAAGGATTTTGTCGATAGACGTGCCATTGTCAAAGTGCAGTGCATCAGGACTAGTGCTGGATTTCCATTCGGCATAGTAGACTTCATAATGCCTAGATCCATTAAAACCTTTTTAAGTGCACGCGCTCGAAAGAATATATTTGGCATACCTACAGATACTGCTTTCAAGCGAGGAGTTGGTTGTTTGCTTTATTGAGATAAATTTTAAAATATGTTGAATAAATAGAAGAGTAATAAAAAACTTTTCATATGAGACAATTTATAGAAAAAATCCCTTCATTTTATGGCAGACAGATAGGCAGACAATAACAATTTAAAAGACAATTATTCAGTTTTAAAAGAATCAATTTTAATTTAATTTGATTTGATATTCATTTATAATCGTAAATCTAGGCCAAGCAAAACAAAAACATAAAAAGAGTCTTTCTTACAGCTGTTGAAAGACTGACATAAAACAAAAAAAAAAAAAAATTTAAAAAATCATGATGCTCTTTACAATTATTCCCACAACAAAAAACTAAAGCAAGAACGAAAGAGTAAAGACCCAATCAAAATCACATTTCAGTAATTTTTCTTCAATTAAATTTAAAAGACAAAAAAAAATACTGTCCACACAATTTAATGCCTGAAAAGAAAATTTAATAAAAAATAAATTATAAAACAATTTTATTTCTGTTACTATTTACATTTGCAACAAATGAACGATACGGTTCCCTACAATAATAAATACCCTTTCATTTGATTACATACTCTCTTGCTCCCTCCCTCCCCCTCTCTTTTGGTCAGGGCATTTAAATTGTTCGATCAAAAAATATGTTTATTTTTAATTTTTAAAAATAATATTTTGAACTGTTTGTCAGATATTTTATGCTGTAGTTTCCATACGTCCTCTTTCAGCCCTCCTTCTTTGACGACTATGTAAACACTCTGTGCTGCCTCGCTACTCTGTTGCTTGTTGTCTATTTTAACAACTGGGGTGTTGATTGTCGGACTGACTGTAGGTTTGTCTGTTTGTTTTTTTTTTGTCTTATTTATTTATCTTATGGTTTATTTAAAAGATAAAAACAACAACAGCACAGATTTTTAAAGTTGCGACATCTGTGCCAGCTTAAAAATATAACTGTGCGAAAATGTTCATATTTTGCAAAAGATTCAACAAGAAGAATACAATATTTCCACACTTTTTTTTAAATATTTGTACATAAGTACATATTTAAAAGCTGAAATAAAAAGTTTAACAGAAAAAGTTTAAATTTGCATTGTTAACACAATCAATTTCATTACACAAATGTGCATAAATCGTTATAAATTATTTAAATACATAATGGAGAGAATTTCATTTTAGTAATTTAATAATATAATGTGGAATACGATGAATGAGTTCATAAGGGCTGACATTAAAAATTAATCGGGTTATAAGAAATGTTATTAAAACTAAAGCGGCTTATTTAAAACAGCATGAGAACCAAACACGTTAATTTTGAGCAGCATGAAAACTAAACCTTTGAAAAGCCGGAGAACTAAATCGATTCATGTAGAATAGCATAAAGAATTGACCGTTTATGTAGAATAGCATGAAAAATCAACCGATTTATTTACAATAGCTTGAAACATGAATCGCTTTATTTAGAATAGCATAAAAAATTATACGGTTTATTTAGAATAGCATGAAAATTACAAGATTAGCATTACAAATTTACCGGTTTATTAGAACAACATGAAAATTAACCGGTTTATTTAAAATAACATGAAAAATTTGTCGGCTGATTTAGAAAACTATACAAAATTAAGCATTTGCTTTAGAATAGCAAAAAAAAAATTATTCCGTTTATTTAGAATGTGATGACAAATTAACCGGTTTATTTAGAATAGCATGAATAATTAACCCGTTTATTTAGAGTAGCATGAAAAATTTCAACGGTATATTTAGAATAGAATGAAAATTACCCGTTTATTTAGAACAGCATGAAAAATTAATTGATTTATATAGAATAGCATGAAATATTAACCGGTTTATTCAGAATATCATGAAAAATTAACCGGTTTATTTAGAATAGCATAAATATTTATCCGTTTATTTAGAACAGCATGAGAAATTAATTGGTTGACATAGAAAGGCATGAAAAATTAACCGGTTTATTTAGAATTGCACAAAAAATTAACCGGTTTACTTAGAATAGCATGAAAAATTAAGCGGTTTATATAGAATAGCATGAACATTTTCTGTTTTATATAGAATATAATGAAAAGTTAAACGGGTTTATATCGAATAGCATGAACAATTTACCGATTTATTTAGAATAGCATGAAAAATTAACCAAGCTATTAGAATAGTATAATAAGTTAACCGATTCATTTAGAATAGCATGAAAAAGTACCTGTTTATTTAAAACAGCATGAGATTATAATTGGTTTACATAGAAAAGTATGAAAAATCAACCGGTTTATATAGAATAGTATGAAAAATTAACCAGTTTATTTCGATCAGCATGAAAATTTAACCAGTTTATTCAGAATAGCATAAAAAATGAAACGATTGCTTTAGAATAGCATGTAAAATTAACCGGTTTATCGAGAATAGCATGAACAATTAACTGGCTTATTTAGAATAGCATGTAAAATTAACCGGTTTCTTTACAATAGCATAAAAAGTTAACCGTTTTCTTTAGAATAGCATGACAATTTTACAGGTTAATTTAAAATTGCATGTAAAATTAACCGGTTTATCGAGAATAGCATGAAAAATTAATCGGTTTATTTAGAATGACATGGAAAATTCACCTGTTTGCTTAGAATATCATATAAAATTAACCGGTTTATTTAGAATAGCATGACAAATCAGCCGGTTCATTAAGAATAGCATGAAAAATTAAGCGGCTTATAGAAAAACGTGTGAAAATTAAGCAGTTGATTTAGAATAGCATGAACAATTTCGTGGTTTACTTGGAATAGCATGAAAAATTAACCGCTTTATTTAGAATATCATGAAAATTAACCGGTTTATTTAAAATAGCATAAAAATGTAACCAGTTTTTTTTTTCAAATAAAGAGAAGTAACACAATCAGGCAATTAATGCCTACCAGTTAATTAATTAATGTGTTACCTTCTTTGGGAAAGGGATAGAGTAGAGGGAACAGGTGGTGAAGTAGGAGAGAGATAGAAAGCTTAATTCATTTACAACCATGCTATTGAGCTTTTTTTGTAGAGCAGTGTTGCAAGCATCTCTGGTGTCAAGTAGAGGCATCGCGTTGTTTTTAAGCTGTGTTGCCATTTTATTAGTTCTTTTACTTCGCCGACTGTTCTACTACAATACCGACGAAGGAGGGTGCTGTGATGTGGATTAGGACATGTTAGTATTAATCGCTGCCGGTACTGCCAAAGTGATCAGTGCCATACCTTCATCACTTTAACAGTCCAACAACAACCAACACAATAAGACACCAATGCACATGAGAAAAATGCATGATGTTGTTGGCTTGCCTGAAAGTAGTCTTGAACTCATGACCTCAGGGTTTGTAGTCAAACGCGTAACTACTCAGCCAACAGCACCCTCAATAATATAATGACATGAAATATTAAACCGATTATTATAGCATGAAGAATTAAACGGTTTATTTAGAATACCATACCGAGTTGTTTTGCATGTTAATGAAAAATGTTATTGAAATTTATATTTTTTTCAATAACATGGTTTTATTGAACATAATTCTTGTCTATTATTTTTTTCTGTGCAGGGTGAGTGAAATCAGTAACCCATGATTTCTTGATTGCGGGTAGTTAAATATATTTACCATATCCAAAAAACTAAACTCATCCATTAAACAAACATTCCGTTCATTTGCAATGAAAAATAAAGGGAACAGGAAGAAAATATAAAATTTTGCTAAAGACTATTAAAAAAAGCTTTCTATTTACTGTTAATATTAATTGCGAAAATTCGAATTACTGCCTTAAAATTCTCTAATTCTATTTGTTTCCCCCACGCAAAAGTCATAACCAAAGATACAAAATATATATTATTTTTCATTGCCACAAGAACGAATGCTAAACACGTGTCTTATTATTTCAAAAAAAAAAAGTTTCTAATTAAAATCCTAAAATTTTCTTCGTTCGTTACATTCTTAAATTTCTTATTCGATGAAACGAAACTAATTTTATAGAAAACAACCAACCTTTGGCTTAATTAAAAAGTTAAAATTATTTTAGAACATCTTTAGCTGTGCGAAAACAGAACTCCAATATTTCAAATCATTTAATTACAAAATGCCACCAGAAAAAAACAACAAAATAAACAAATGTTACAAATTCATTAGCGGGGGTTTTTTTATTGGGAAAACTTTTTTGAAAGCAATTGAAGCGTAATGGAAGGAGAAATTACGAAAAAGGATTTTGTCAATAAATAAACATTCGAGTGCAAAGTAACTAATAAGCCAAAGTTTTAAGAAAATATAAGAAAAACATTTAGCATTTTACAAAAAATTTTATTAAATTTAAAGCTAATTTATGGAAATTTTTAACATAAAATTAAACAACAAATGCAAATCATTTGGGTCAAAATTATCTAAAATAAGCAAAGTGATTTTAAATAGAATTATGTTCATATATTTAGTTTGAATATTATTGTGTTAAAAATGTTTCTCATTAAAATTCTTTTGTTTTTATTTTATTTTATTTTCTTTAATATTATTTTAATTTGTTGCCTGAGGTATAATTTTCATTATAAACGCTATGACGCAAATTGTTGCAGTTTTACTTTAAAATTTAATAGCAAAAAAATCTATTATTACTTAAAATATATCGTCAGTTAAAATGCAAACATGTGTAAGTACACTTTTCACATTTTTTTGCAGGATAAGCAAAAAAAACTTTCTAATTTAAAAACTACTTAGGGGGCTGTTCCTTCGTCAAACCCAACTCCATTACACTAGTTTATAAAAAAAAATAACCTAAAATAGATGTTTTACGCTAATTTGGAGTTGCTGAACGTATATATTTTTGTATAAAAAGCAAGATATTAGGGGAGATATGTTTTCTGTGGTTTCTTTTTAGCTATTTCCAAAAACTTTTAAGTTATACAAGTATTTTCAACGCTTTTAATTTTCTTGTTTTTTGCTTGATTTAAAATTTTTTTTTGGTTCTAAAAAGATCTTTGCTTAAGCAATTATCCTGTATAGTTAAAAAGAAATTTTCTTAGGTGCCTATTATGAGCAATATTCGATCTTCGACTGTGATCGAAAAAGCTGATCGAAGAAATTTTCGTTCGGTGTTATGACGCACATTCGATGAAGAATAGCGCTATTGTGAATATCACTCATTGTCATTGTTCACAATAGTACATTTTTATCAGCTGTTACTAAAATTAAATACAATGGCGCATAATCATAGTCCTAAACAAAGTATACTTTAAAACCAGTATTACAATACAAAATACTGGTTTTAACACCCTAAAGTATACTTTGTTTTGACTATGATTATGCGCCAATTTGTTTGCATACTTAAATTTTCAACAATTTCTGAGTGCAAAATTGTGTTCGATTGAAAATTCGTTGCACAACGAAATTTTCGATAGTGCTGCCAGCGCATAATACGAATTTGACATTCGATACTAGGTGTTCGATAGCCAGTGAAGATCGAACATCGAATGCAACTCATAATAAGGGCCTTAATTTTTCAAAATCTTGGTCCAGTATTTTTAAGATATCTGAACCAAAAAGCAGCCGTCCGATTGGCATAATTGTTAGTTAAACAACAAAATTTCGAGTAGTTGAAAAAATTGTTAATTGGAAAATTAAGAAAAATTTTAAATTTATGAAAATGTTTGCCCTAAAAGAGCCATTTTACAATTTTTGAAAGCCCTTTCGAATCCGACCGATATTGCAGCAAATTTTTAAATTTAGCCCATATGTTCTAAAATCTCATATCTTGGACTCAAAAGCAAATACGACTTGCAGAAACTCTTATCTGTATCTATTTATTTGCGAAAGAATTTTATGGGCCTTGGACTAAATGTGGACTTTATGGGCAAAACTATAGAAAAAAATAATTTTTGGAAATTTGTTGGAACTTTTTTAGGAATTCTGATAATTCTCAGAAGCAAATCATAATTTTCGTTCGTTGTTTAGTATTCAGTACGTAAATTCCTATATAACTGCAAAATTTCATTCAAAAATATCAATAATCAACGATTTTATAGCATTAAGAAAAATTTTCATATGTGAGTGATTCCACGTAAAACGGCCCTATGCAAGGAAAAAATAATTTTCTCATTTTTAATAAAAATCTCTCAATTGACGTTTTTTAGAGAATGACAATTATAGAAAAAATAAAAACATACACTATTTAATATTTTTTAATCAATTTGAGGCATTTTTATATGATCATGCAACAAACATTTTGCTCTCCCTCTTTGTATGTTTAATATTTAGTTTAGATTTTCTTTTATTCCATTTCTCATTATTAATAAAAACTGTTGTTGTCTCTGAAAATAATATACTTTTTTGGATTTTTATTGAATTTAAAAAATATTCAGCTAGAATATTCTGCTGTCTATAATAAAACGGGTAGCAAATAGTTTAATGTGTTATTATTTTCTTATGATTTATTTTTATATTATTTATATTAATAAAATCAATAAAAAGTTTTATTTCTTCGAATTTTTTTAATTTTCGTATTAGGTCACACCCGTCACATTTTAAAAATTGTTTTTTGTTAAGAAAATTGATTTTTTGTCAAACAGTAAATACGTAATACAGCTAAAAACACTTTGAACAGACAGTTATACCAAAATTATTGTGTACGTTATAGTAAAAATTTTACAGAATTTATGCTGAAAGTCATAATTCTTTAAAACTAAGATTTGTAAAGTCACACCCGTCGTAGCTTTCTGACGACCATTCTGAGCAGGATACGTGTTCTTTTAGTGTCTACCCACTATTCAACGACTGTAAGCTTAATGTGCTTGCGAGTCGTAACCTTTTTTTAAGTAAAAAATTTTATATTCTTTATTTATAACAAAAAATATGTGTAAAGTGGTCACAGCCGGCTATATGGAATTACTCATGTACAAAGTACCACATAACACAATTTTTCCACTTGTTTTACAAAAAGTCTTTAGAAAAATTTTAAATTGTTAAAATCTGAATACACTGTTAAAAACTATACATAATTTTGTAAATTTTGATATGCGATATGTCTACGTTTCTCTTTTAAAAATGTAAAAATAATGGACTTATAAGTACGAGTAAAAACTCGTAGTGATCTGAGTATCAACGACTGAAAATTCAAATTCGGATGTTTGCACTAAATATGGTCTAACTTTCTTATTTTTTGTTTGATTTTAACAAATTTACTGTTAATACGTTTGAAACAAAGTTTACTTTAAGGTATGGGTCAAAAAAAATTTTGTAGATTTTTTTTCCTTAATGGAGACACAGACGACTTAAAATGGTGAATTTTGAAAAAAAACCTAAAAAAATTAAATTTTTTAAATCTTAAGGGCTGTCACTCAATGAATTTTAATCCCATCAATACAGTTTATATATTGGCTAAAGGAGTAAAAACATATTAAAGCAACGGCTCAAAATTTAAATAATTAATATGAACAATTCTCAAGATTTTAGGAAATAGATAAAAAAAAATTTGCAGAAAAACAAGTTTTTCGCGAATATCTCAAAAGCTCTTTTTAAGAAAAATTAATGAAGGCCATCCATATTCATGTTTAGCGACTCGACGTTAGCTTAGAAAACATCTCTTTTTTTTGAGGTTACGGCAAAAAATTTAAAGTTTGTTAACTAGTGTATTGATAAGATGGTGGAATGAGAGATTGGTACTAATGTTTGCCGCTTTGTAAAGAATCTGCTAACAGGGTCATAAGTACCTCGATTGGAAATGCTACTGAATACAGGGCAATCCGTCAGTGATAAGGGGTGACATATCGACGCCTTAGCGCCAAATGATCGTAAGCGACAAAAATTAAAATTTTCAGGGGAAGGGTTTTTTATTGTATTTAAACAAGATTTATATTCATAGATTGTCACGATTAAATCTTACAGCCTGTATTTCAAAAGCTATCAACAATTTTGACATTTTCACGATTTTAGGCTCATAAAATTTTAATTTCAATAAAAAATAATAATTTTTTTCAAAATGTCGCTTACGATCATTTCGCGCAAAGAGGTCGATATGTCACCCCTTATCCCTGATGGAACGATCAAACTGTTTACATGTGGCTTTAAAAGACAGTACAGAAATAGCGGGGGTTTGTATGTGGAATGCTTTAACGTAAGAATGCCATTTGGGCTTAAGGACGGCTTACAGAGAGAGAGAGAGAGAGAGAGAGAGAGAAATCATCAGAAAGCATCAAAGCGGACAAATCAGTTTATTGAACAATTAAATTTATTTATCACTATGTTACCTGGTTCGCAAAATATGGCCTTTTGAACATTGAGACAAAAATTGGGTTGTAATTATTTATTGATTTTTATATAAAATTTTTTGGCGTATTGAATCGCTAATGATTTTTTTTTTCGGACAAAGTAACTTTTTTTAATAAAGTGTTACATCATATATTTTAAATAGATATTATAGAGTGATATTTCTGCAAAAATTAGCTGCGGAGACCTGCGTATGCGACTTTTATATCAGTTTTTCTAACTATACACCTTTTTAAAATTTTCCTACTTGTGTATATTTCTATATGATTTTGTTAAAATTTGCTTCCGAAACCACTTGCTAAAATAAATTTTTAGTGCATTTTGAAATTTGAATATTTTTTTAAATGCAGTTTTAATTCTTACAATTGGTCGTATATAGCAACATATAGCGCCCACTGTGTTAAAATAGCTAATTGATTTACAGATCTTATAGCTTACAGCTTTTCCTATAATTCATGCATACGTTTTTTGTGGATCAGACTAGTAGTTTGGAAGATATAAGTTTGCCGAAGACTTACGACTTTTATTGGTAAAAATCGGTCATATCTAACAACATATAGCTCCCACTGTGTTACAAAAAATGTTGCTTAACTTTTTGCCTTCATCCTTGTCTACAATTCATACATACATTTTTTGTAGATCAGACTATTAATTTGGAAGATATGAGCTGTCTGACGGCTAAAGAACAGCGCCCACTGTGTTAAAAATAACAACCTAAATGTTAACACTCATAGTAGCCTATATCCTTCCCTTTAATTCATCCATAAATTTTTTGTGGATCACTCTATTATTTGGAAGATATGATTTGTCCACCGCTAGATTGGTCGTTTTTCCCCAGTGTGCGGCTGTTGGATCTTGCAAGTAAACATCTCTGCTATCCCTAGGGCGGCAAGATGACTACGGTATTATAGCATACCAACAACAAAGCGGCCTTCATCGATATAAATGGTGTATACACTACATCCGTGATGGTTTTCGGATGCTATTAATGAGATAACGAAACTTTCGAGATTATCGCTGATTTGGGTTTCAGGACACTCCGCCTGCCCTGGAAACAATTTTGCGGATGGAATTTCCAGACAAGGTGTAAGACTGAGCAGCTCAATGATCTTTCACTTCAATGGTATTCCTCTATCTCACTTGAAGCTGTTGACAACGTAGGTGGGACCACGAAGGGCACCTGCCGAGTGCCTAGTTCTATGTAGCCACACTATGACCTTCACAGGACATGCGATCTGCTCAGGCTAGATAAACCTCGTGCAGTGAAAAAATTATTTTACATAAATTCAAAGAATGACATTCGTTGACTTAGGTTCATTAATTCTTTGCAGAAATACGTTGTTTCAATGAAAATAGTCATAGAAGTTCAATATAAAATGATATATTGAAAGCATTTATTGTAGTTACTCTTTAACAAAATTAATGATTCATTGATTCATTGATTTAACATAATAGTACGTTAGGTCTAATTGAATGAACAATTCATTAAAACAAAGAATTTGTTTCTTGAATTTGCGGTTCTGTGTATGAGACTGTTAGTAACAGTGCTCACAGGGCACTGGGGACATATGCCGGAAGGATGGATCTGAATTATACTGACTATTGCAGAAGTTGTAATGATGAAGAGGAAGAGGAAGCGGTTTTTTATGTTCTATGAGGACAAGAATGCTTGGCTCTAGCACACCGACTAACTTAGACAGTCTGGCAAATGTAGCGCAAGTGAAGCATTCCTCCTAATATTTAGAACAATCAGGGTAGTTTGACACGGCAACAGGGCAATTATAAATTAATTACGCTCTGTTGGATCCAGGGTATTTATCACAAAGGGGCCGAATAGATGGACTGCAGTGAGTGAGTTCTTGAGTTGTGACTGCCCTCTCAACCTAACCTAACCAAGCTAAGGGCTGTACATATCTTACGTAACGCACTTAGGGCGGAGAAACTTAAGGATTTGTTAGGGAGTTGCGAATTTATACTGAAAAATTTTTTTAAGCGTCACTGGTGGTTAAAACGCCAAAAATTCTGTTATGTAAGATGTCAAATTCAAAATTTATGGCTTACTAACGAAAGCAGCATTTAATTAAAGCCAAATCGATATTTTTAGTCTAGCTTAATTTGTTTTTGGCAAACTATTTTAGTTTTTAACTACATAAATAATGTGCTTATATTAATAAAATTATTGGAGAATTGCTTTTCTTCTTTGTTTTTATTTTCTTTTGCGTTAAATGAAACAGTTGTTTTCATTTTGAAAATTGTAGTAAGTTTCACTCAAACGTATCGATACGAATGAAAAGTGTTTTTTGTGAGGAATAATTATTGCAAGAAGCAATAAATTACATACAAAAATATTAAAATAAATAAATAAATGTTAAAAAAAAAGTCTGTTTCTGTAATAATGCAAACAAATGTTTATGCCGAACATTATGACGTATGAGCAATAAATATTGATTTAAAATCTTAATGAAAAAAATGGTGACGTATGCGTCATTAATATTGATTTAAGATTTTATTTTAAAAAATTACTTGTAATGTATATTGCTTATGATTTATTGCAGCTCAAATTAAGGGCATGCATGACGTATAACGCATATTTTAATTAGTTTTATTGAAATGTACAAAGTGTGTTTGTTTCAGTTACGGTTTTTTTTGCACGACAGATTAAGTTATAATAATTTTTTTATATCGCTTTCTATAAATTGCTTCAATTTTAATGCTACTCTAAATGAACCGATTAATTTTTATATTCTTTTTATGGGACGGTTCAGTTTTTATACCATTCAAAATGAAACGGTTAATTTTTTATACTATTTCAATGAACCGCTTAATTTTGTATACTACACTCTACAACACTTTTGTTGAAAATTAGGTCGATAATAGTCGGCAACACTTTACAGATTATTACCGACCTAAAATTACACACGCATTATTTTTCAACAAAATGTTTTTACTAAAAAAAGCGATTGGCTACATGCAGGTTTGAACCGCGACCTCCTGACTGATAGTCTGACGTATCTACCATTCAGCTATAGCCGTATTATACTTTAAGTTACATTTTCTCCACTTGGACTAAATATGTTTAATTTGAAAGGTTTTTTCTTTAATAAAATAACTACAAAATCGATGTAATTTTAGACAAGGAGAAATTTTCAACACAAATTTAGACAATATATGATCGTAAATTTGAAGTAATGTTTAAGAGTGTATATAGACACTCGAAATTTTCAAAATTAGTATATGATTATAGAGTCTAGAACAATAAATACTGAAATTGAAACAAAATAAAAATTAAAGGGTATTCTATCAGTTAATGCAATTTTGACTATGTGATTTTGACAATTAGCTGTATCTTCGAAACCGTATGTTTGCCTTCTGACATTTTCGCGACTAGTGCAGCATTTTAAAAGCAACGGTTGTGAATGCTAAAAAACAAACTAATAAAAAATGAAAGGCTATTCTAACAGGTTGTGTAATTTATAAATTTAGCTGTATCTACTCAATCATAATACATAAGAGTGCTTTCACGTAAAACGGCCCTATGCAAGGAAAAAATAATTTTCTTATTTTTAATAAAAATCACTCAATTTATGTTTTTTAGAGCATGACAATTATAGAAAAAATAAAAAATACAATCCCCCCTATTATGAAAGGCGACGTCGACGTCACATCAACACGACAGTAAAAAATTATAATTTATCTACTCATTGTCGACAACAATTGACTGCTATTGACAGTCTCTTACTATTTTCTGAAACTTATGAAATTAGTCCAGCATGTTAATATTAATCAATTGTTGTCGACAAAGAGTAGACAAGTGACAATTTTTTGATGTCGTGTTAATGTGACGTCGACGTCGCCTTTCACAATAGGGGGGAATATTTAAAATTGTTAAAGCAATTTGAGGCACTTTTAAATGATCATCCACGAAACATTATGCTCTCCCTCTTTGTATGTTTAATATTTATTTCAGATTTTCTTTTCTTCCCTTTCTCATTATTAATGAAAACCCTTTTCTTTGAAAAGAATATACTTTTTTCGCTTTTTATTGAATTTAAAAATAAAAATACTCACCTAGAATATTCTGCTGTCTATAATAGAACGGATAGCAAATAATTTAATGTGTTATTATTTTCTTATGATTTATTTCTATATTATTTATGGTAATGAAAACAATAAAAAGTTTTATTTCTTCGAATTTTTGAAATTTTCGTATTAGGTTACACCCGTCGGTCACACCCGTCACATTTTAAAAATAGTGTTTTGTTAAGAAAACTGATTTTTTGTCAATAAGTAAATACGTAATACAGCTAAAAACACTTTGAACAGACAGCTATACCAAAATTATTGCGTACGTTATAATAAACATTTTACAGAATTTATGCTGAAAGTCATAATTATTTAAAACAATTATTTAAAACAAGACGATTCTGAGCAGGAATCGTGTTCTTTCAGTGTCTACCAGACTTCAACGACTTTAAGCTTAATGGCCTTGCGAGTCGCAACCTTTTTTGTAAGTAAATAATTTTATATTCTTTATTTATAACAAAAAATATGTGTAAAGTGGTCACAGCCGGCTAAATGGAATTACTCATAATTAAATACTTAATACAATGCAAGGAAATTGTCAAAACGAAAGAAATAGCCAAAACAGAAAAAAACTCTGAAACTAAAAAATCCAGAAATTAAAAAATTTCAAAACGAAAAAATCGGAAAAATGGAAAAAGCGCTTAAAGTAGAAAAAATACCAAATATAAAAAAATTTCTTAAATGCAAAAAATTGCCAAAACTAAAAAATCGCTAAAAAAAAGTATCGCAAAAAATCACCATTCACATATTCATTTCACATATTCATTTCTTCAATCCTTAATTTGCTATTCCATCAATTATTAAATTGTGTATTAAATAATTATATTTCTAACCATTTTGTAAAGCTTATTTCAATAGAATTGTAATTAATTATAAAAATATTCCGAAGCCTACTTAGCCGAAATTTTTGCAAAGAGCAAAAGAAAACTAAAAGAATAAACAAACAGTTTGCAGCAATTAACTTTGGTAATTGTGTACATTATTTAATTAGAATGTCCTTAAGAGAAAGAAAGATGAAAAATACAGAAACCAATAGTAAGTGGGTTCGCAATTAAATTAAAATCTATCTTAAGTATTTAACCGACATAAAGTCGTTTTATGTAAAAAATTCGAAAATTAGGCAAGTTTATTTTGCTAGAGATGGCATCGTGAGTACTGTTCCATTCACGATCATAATGGCTTATGGCGAAAAGAGTTGAGTTACTCATGCATGCCCATGCATGAACTTATTTATTTTTCCCGCTCATGCACTTTAACGTGAATGTAACGAAAACCCACGAAATATGAACGACAAGAAATTAAATCATTTCATTGTTTTTATCATCAATATTGATCAAAAATACTTTTCTAAAGCTCTAACATTTTAGTCAGTAAGAATTCGATATGAGACAATAATATTCCGAGTATCAGAGGAAAAATTAACATTAATTAATTTCACAACCTACATGGCAGAACTTATCAACGTTAGTTTCAAAAGCCGCAATACTCCCTCATTGGTGCGCATATGCATTTTACGCTTTTCGCCACTATTCCAGGTGACGCGTTTGTATGTGAAAAATCGTATTTATACAATTTTTGAATGAAAATCGGATACTAGAATTGATATATTGTTTTAACGAAAACTCAACTCCTACATGATTGACAATCTAAAAGTTACCATTACAAATTAACGCTAAATTTATCCCATGTGCCATCTTTCTTCTTTACTCTGCTTTTATTTATATATAACTTTTTTGGTTATTTTCAATCCAATTACGTGAGTGGTGTCCATCTCTATTTTTGTATGAGGGTGCTGTTTACTAGGTAGTTAGCGCGTTTGACTACAAACCCTGAGGCAATGAGTTCAAGACTACTTTCAAGCAAGCTAACAACATCATGCATTTTTCTCATGTGCATTGTCGTGTTATTGCGTTGGTTGCTGTTGGACTGTTAAAGTGATGAAGGCATAGCACTGATCACTTTGGCAGTACCGGCAGCGATTAATACTAACATATCCTAATGCACTTCATAGCACCCTCCTTCATCGGTATTGTAGCAGAGCCGTCGGCGAAGTAAAAGAACTAATAAAATGGCTACAAAGCTTCAACAACGCGATGCCTCTACTTGACACCAGAGAGGCTTGCAACACTGCTCTACAAAAAAAACGCGCAATAGCAGGGTTGTAAATAAATTAAGCTTTCTATCTCTCTCCCACTTCACCATCTGTTCTCTCTACTCTATCTCTTTCTCAAAGAAGATAACACATTAATTAATTAACTGGTAGGCATTAATTGCCTGATTGTGTCACTTCTCTTTCAAAAAATAAAAAATAAAATATATAATTTTGATAAAAATATTTATTTTTCATAACCTTATTACCTCTAACGAACAACGTGTTGCATTAAGAATAACAACGGCGCACAGTGCTTTGTCGCCATATAGTATACTGTCTAAATTTTATGAGTTATCGTAGATAGTTAAAAATCGTAGATAGGCTAGTGCTGGAGACAGAAACCGAGAAAATTTTAAAGTTTAAGAAAAATCGGTTAAAGGATATGTCCACTTTCCGAACATCCTTAATATAAACATTTTTATTTTTACTATAATTGTGGTCGGAATGCAGCTAAATTTGGTAACCATTTCTAAAATCATTCTCTTCAATTTTCCGGAAAGCTAAGCATGCTTTCGTTTTCATTTTCGTTTGATTTGTGTCTCTGGGACACCGCCTGAATATAAATTTCCGAAAAAATTTTAGAATATTCGGACAAATAACATTTTGAATATTATTTTTCTGGAAAAATGTTTGCTAAGAGCCCAGCAAAAATTTTGATGAGAAAGTACATAGCAAAAATTTGTTAATGTGTTGCAATTACATATATACTAGTAAATAAACAAGCCATTTACAAATGCTCTTATTGGCATAGTAGTAGTACCATACAGATTACCACCAGCAGTTCAACCTTTGGCGGAGCAAAGTGATTTTTTTTAGCGCAACAATACCTTAAAATGGCACGAGTTCAATGCTTAGCAGAGACATTTAATTTTTATTAAGTAGAAGTACTGAAGGGTATGTTTATTAGCATTTTAACGCTGATTACTTTGCCATCAATATTTTTGCAAAGCAATAAGTTAAAATGATGATAAACCTCTCACTACTTCTATCTTTACATGGCAATGTCATTGGAGGCAAGTACTTACCACTCTAGCTTACAAATATCAACTTAAAAATTCCAATATTTTGAAATCATTGAATGCACTGAACATAATAAGAAAAAAAAAATATCTCTGCTGAGCATTGAACTCGTGCCATTTTTTTATTATTGTTGCAATTCGTTTCATCCACTGACCTATTGCACAACTATTTTGTTACGGGCTCAAAAGGCATTAAAAAAATCCACTTTGCTTCGCCACTGCTTGAACTTCTGATCATCTGTATAATAACCGCAGACACTACTACTGTGCCAATCAGAGAATAACCCAGCGGTAAATGAAAGGAGCAAAGAGGTCTTCTATAAAGCCTTATTTAGCAGTCTATAGTACTTCCACTCCCATTGCATATTCATATTATTTTACTCGCGATGTCATTGCGGACCAAGGCCTTCCTCCACCAACTACTCAGCAGGCCTAATTGAAGGCATTCTTTAGCAGGCCTATTTGCAGGGCATACGTGGCATGCCTGATAGAAGGCCTGGTCTGGGAAGGTCCATTAAAAATCAAATGGAGTTGCATTTTTTTATCGGGCATTTTTATACCGGCTTCTATATTTTAGATTATCGTGATTTTTTATTTCGAACTCTTTCTTTTCATTCAAAGTAATTTTTTATACATATGAGGGAGGCTAAATTTCGTGTATTTATTAGGAACGAATTAAACATTATGTAGCAGCTGCAACATAAACGACATAATAGCAACATGTATGATGCTCGTACGACCATCGATATAATATAATAAACTCAAGTAAAATGGTGGGTTTTGATAGATTTTGGTTAGTTTTGAGGAAGGAAAATGTTGGTAAAAAAATGGTTTTCTTTTCCTGACCACAATCAATATTCACGCTTAAAAAATGCAATACTAAACACTTCTAAACGTCTTGGGTAAACGTTTATCAAACACACCTAAGCTTTAGGCTGAAGTTGAACGTCAGAAATCGTTCAATACTTAACATGTGTTTAAGGCTTAATTTCGTACTTATTCACAATTAATACTAGGCATAGAAAATCTTGTAAGCCATAAGCTTAAGTTATAAAATGTGCTCAACACTTTTCTGTAAAACACCACGAGAAACATTTTTGTATAACAGTTTAAACCTCTAACTCTTCGTTGTATGGTTCTTTTTGTCCCTCTCTTTAAAAAGGAACAAGAAAGTCCCCTTCAGCGGCAATATAGCAGGGTGAAATGTTCAAAAAAAAATATTTATCATAAAATTCTAACATGCATCTTCAAAGAAAGCCATGCTTAACACTTTAACGCCATAAATCATTTAAAGCTCAAAATGTGTTAAAGAGTTAGTTTCGTACTTATTCATAATTAGTAGTCGACATAGGAAATTTTGTCAGTTTTACGTTTAAGGTATAATATGTGTTCACCCCTTTTATGTAAAACATTGCGAGGAACATTTATACAAAAAATATTTTAGCGCGCTATATCGCCAGTGAACTGGAGTTTTTAGTTTTTTTTAAATAAATTCAGACAAGTATGACGTTCGCTCGCACACTAAGGGTTCCATACGAATACACATATATCCCTTCTTTTTGTCCTTTTTTAATTTTGTTTTTTCGTTTAATTTTATTTTTTAATTTTTTTCGTTTCTTGGCGACTATTTTTAGTTTTGGCGCTTTTTTTTTATTATGGTGAACTTTCGTTTTTTGGCGATTTCTTTTTGTTTTATTTTTGCCAATGTTTTTAGTTTTACCGATTTATTGTACTTTTGGCGGTTTTTCTTTTTTGTTTGCCGCTTTTTTCGGTTTAGGGATTTTTTGCGGTTTTTGGTAATATTTTTAGTTTTAGCGATTTTGATTGGTTTTAGCACTTTTGTTCGTTATGGCGATTTTTTAGTTTTTGCGCTTTTTTTGGTTTTGGCGTTTTTTCGTTTTAGTGTTTTTTATTCGTTTTGGTGATTTTTTTCCCCCATTTTTTGGCGATTTTTGTCGTTTTTTTGACTATAATTTAGTTTTAGCGATTTTTGTAGATTTGGTGCTTTTTTCGTTTTGCCGACTTATTTCGGTTTTTTGCGTTTTTTTTTAGTTTTATGGCAATTAGTTTTGGTGATTTTTTTTCTTTTATTTTGGCGATTTTTCGTTTTGAAATTTTTTTAGTTTGGAATTTTTTTAGCGTTTTTTAGAATTTCGAGAGTTTGCCTCTTACGGTTTCCAAGATACAGCAAATTTTCTAAATTACATAGTCAAAATTACATTAACTGATAGAACACCCTTCAATTTTTATTGTTTTAAATATCAGTGCTAATTGGTGAAGTCTATTATACAGACTACAACAATTAACAATAACTTTGAATAAATACTTAAAGTGTGTATATATGTGTCTGTATTTCAGCATGTTTCGTTGCTCGTTTTAGAACTCCCTTTAATTTTTAACTGCCATATATTTGTTGTTGTAGGGGCCAAAGTTTTACATATTCTGTGAAAATTTCAGCTATATAGCTCTTACGGTTCTCGAGAAAACAGCCTGTGGCAGACAGAAAAATAGACAGTCGGATGTACGGACAGCGTAGTGAAAACAATAGGGATCCTTTACACTTTTGGTGTACGAAACCCTAAAAAAGGGACAAAAACATCCACACAACGAAAACTTACGCGGTTAAAATGTTATACAAAAATTTTCCTTCTTACACGTAAGGCTTACAAGATTTTTTTTTGCCGATTAAGTATAACTATATGCTAGAGGAGGGAAAAAATGCTGAATAACGTGTATATTTTGTTGTGCCCTCTACCAAAATTAGAAAAACAAATGATTTTGTTGTACAGTGTTATTAATACCCCCTAAGAAACTTATTATTTCTTGCTTATTATAGCATTTTATTTTCATTATAAAATTATATAATGATTATACGATTTAAAAAGTAATTATTTGAAGTAAAGATATTACATCTCTTTATATTACAAAGTCTTTCTTCCCCTTGCAAGATGTTACAGAAAACTAATTCAACTGCTTATTCAGTTTCCTTTGGCTCTTTGCAGTCCAATTTTCCTTTTTTTTCTTTTCTACGTATTCTTGTCTCTTTAGCTCTGGTTTAATTAGATAATGACACATTAAATGTTAAATCAACCGTAAACACCCATTTGCTAATATCAACCATTGCCAACGCAACAATATCCTCCTCACCGGCTAATTATTAATGTTCATTGAATTAATTACTTTGAGGTTAGAAATCGTAGCGTATAAATAAAATGAGGGGCATTTTTTAAATACCAGGCCACATTTATTTGGTATTAACTCGCTTGTTAAATTGTATAAGGAAATTTTTCTTGAAAAAAGAAATGCGTTTTAAAGATTTTTCTTAAATATTTTTAAATATCTATATAAAAAATAGTAGCAAATATATATTGCACGCCTCATAAGAGAAGCGTTGAGGTGGGTACTACTCTCACTTCACGCGAAACTACTGATTTTTCAAACTTAAAATCGCTCTATTATTATCATATCATGTAAAAAATATATACACACATATTAAGAAAAAATACTATTTTTAACACTCATGACATTTATAATGTCATTTTTATTATTTAAACTAATTAAAAAACTGTTTAAAAAAGTTCTGTCTTGGACGTCCGTTTGCCTGTATGTACGGATACTGTATGTGGTCACGATAACGACCGAAAGACTTCACTAATCGAGTCCTTTTTTTTTTCTTTTTACGCTTCAGTATAATTAGGAATAGAAGCCTATTTAATTTCACGGCCTAAATGAGATTATGAGGCGTGCACTTTGGATTTTCCAAACTATATTTGTTTTATTTTCATGTGATTATTTTGAGCTCATAAAATCCGTTACATGGAAGAGTTGCCAGTTTAGGTGTTTTCCCCTAGATTTAGGGGTTTTCATTTATTATATATTTACCGGATTTCTAGGGGATTTTCCTATGTGCATGCCTATACAAGAGCTATTATCATATTTTACAACTAGTCAACATATTTTTCAGTGTCATTGTTATTTATGATAGCTAGAAGATTTCCCTATAACTAAAAGAACTGATCAATTTCGTTTCCATAGTAGATAAAGTAAAATCAAACTACATTTTTTTTCTGTTAATTCAAGTGCAAGATTTATAAAGAAACCCTTCTGAAAATATTTTGTTTTCCCATTATATGCCTTATCTTTTTCATTCCGATAACATGTATAAAGTTAGTGATGATGATTTGGCATCTCTTGATATTTTTGAAGAACCTTGATTTCAATGCTTATAAAAGCCATTTTTAAACTATATCTACTTTGATATAAAATTCAATTTATATACTTACATATTGTCTTATAAAATGCAAAGGGGCCTATTATAATTTTTTTTAAATTTTGCAGGAGAGATAAAAACCTTAATAAAAAGCAAAGTATTGTGATTGCAAAAACTGGGTTTTCAGGATAGTATCATTAATTCAGGCTTTATTATTAATGATTATAACCAGAAAAAATAATCTTTTGAATCATAAAAGTTTGCTTCTTATTAAGTTTTTTATGTCCTGAAGATTTTTTGAAAATGATAAGCTTTTTTCCATTTTATATGAAGATATGTACATACGCAACAGTATTTTTAACCGACTTCAAAAAAGCACAAAGGTTATCAATTCGTCATGTATTTTTTTATGTATTTTCCCTCTAAACTCCGCCATTTATGATCCGATTTCGAAATTTTTCTCTATTCAAAAGGATGTACTTCCAGTTGAAAAGTGGGCGGGGTCACGCCCATACAAGGTAAATACACATTAATTTTCAACTACTTCTACTCAAGCGATTCTTATGAAACTGTACACACACATTAAGCTTCTGTTTAAATGCTACATCACGATAAAAAAAAGTGGGTATGCCACGCCCATGCAAAGTAAATATTCTTTTTCAACAACTTCTACTAAATCGATTCTTATGAAACTTTGCACGCACCTTTAGTTATCGTTACAATACAACATTATGTTTAAAAAAGTGGGCAGTGCCACGCCCGTGAAAGGTAAATAAGCATTTTAACTACTTGTACTTAGCCGATTCTTGTGAAACTTTGCATACACCTTTAGTTATCGTTACAATACATCATTGTGGCTAGAAAAGTAAGCAGTGACACGCCCATGAAAAGTAAATATTCATTTTAACTACTTCTACCTATCCGATTCTTATGAAACTTTGCATACACAATTAGTTCTCGTAAAAGTACATGATGATAAAATATGGGGGGCGGTGTCACGCCTATTTTGTAGTCGGTTTTTTTACAAGAATTATATTAGCTATTTTTTTTCAATTCAAATGTGTTTTAATAAATAAAAATATTCAAGAAAATATAAAAATATTTTTGGGGAGAATTTCAGAAAAAATTTTTAAAATTAGATTGTATTCGCTTCCTTCTGGTAAGGCTATAAGTGCGTAAGTTGAAACTGAATCAAGTTAATTTACTTAAAGTAAACTACATATTACATATGTACACTTTTACATTTAGGCATTTTATTCTCAAAATAGGCTCAATTTAGGAAAATGTTTATCGTGGTGACCTTTAGTAGAATTTGATGGCAAAAAAAGAAGTTTTTAAGTCTCTTTTTTTAAGAAACTGGCTTAAAAGACCCATACAACGAATAGTTAGAGGCTTACAATTTTCCACAAAAATGTGTCTCATGGTGTTTTGCCTAAAAATGCTGAACACATCTTATACCTTAAACGTAAGGCTTACAAAATTTCTTATGCCGACTAACTATACTTATGTACAAAAAAGGAGGTGTACTTTAAATCTCCATAAAATGAATCGCAGATGTAAACTTTCAAAACGTATATAATATTCACGTTTAACGCACTATTTGGAAATATGTAAAATGTTTCAGCTTGCCACGCTTACAAATGTTTGCTAATAAAAACCAATAAATATATTAATATTGCGCAAAAACATCGATAGAAGAAAATTTTGACAATCAAAACAAAGAATTATTTGTTATTTTATCTATAGAAGTGCTATCAAGTTTTTGTACATTTGCTATGCCGTATAAATAATAGTCCAATTCAAAATCTGGTGCAAATGATCTTGCATCGTAGCATTTGCAAATTGGTATAGCATATTAATACTCACCACTTAGCAATTGTTAGTGGTGAGTATCAATATTTTTATTTGCAAATATTTTTATTTGCAAATAGTCCGCGTATAAACGTAGTAATATCTTGCCAAAAATGCATTTGTGTGTCCATAATTTTTGACTATTATTTGTTCATTTTTAAAAATATTAACAAATGAAAACACTTACCTGTACATTTCATATGTTAAAAGATGTGTATGCTGCAAGAAAAAGAACATATAAAATATTTGTTAATAAAGATTTGTTTAATAGTCAAGTAAAAAACATTTTAAGTTTAATTTAAAAACAATATCAACATTTGTATTGTATATTTATTACACGCCCTTTAATTAATTAATCTAATTGCAATTAACATTAAAAAAATCAGCAAAAAAACTGTTAAAGCACCACTTCTACTGACAATTAGCAAATGCATACATTAGGGAGGCCAATCGGGATTGATCGCGGGATTTTCGGGATCCCGGGATTTTTCGGAATTTCGGGGTCCAACGATGTTTGGTAAAATCCAATTTTTTTAATAAACAATATTTTAATAACAAATTTTCATTTTATTTATTTATGCATTATATGTACAAAGTTGTATGTAAGATTATACCGTTGCAGGCATATGAATATATAGCAGTGGTGCCCACACATACACTATCACATTTTGTGTTTGTGTATGTGCTTCGCATCTAAATACCAAGTTGGCCACGTCTTTAAGACATCATCAATGACGGGTGTACGACAATGTTAAATCCTCGACGACAAATGTCAGACAGCCGGACCAAATCATTAAGGAAGTTTTCGAACAAGTGTCGCAAAAATCGTGTGCGATTCAATAGCCACAATTTTGCTCAGATACTACTGTGACTACATGGGCGACATTGCCACCTATTTTATCGTCAATGATTATATAAGTGAAAACGTTGCCTTGCCTGTCTTGTTGCCAATGATTAAAAATGCGACAATGTTGCCTATTATGTCGTCAATGACTATGTATGATACTGAAGACAAAATGTAAGACATTGTCGATCATATTGTCCTCAGCCTACTTGGATTAAGGACAGCAATTAAGACATTCTCGCTCATCTGGTCCTCCACAATGTTACTGAGCACAAAATGTAAGACATTGTAGCACATTTTGTCCTCAAAAAAGTTGGATTGAGGACAAAACGAAAGACATTGTCTTCATATTGGCGTCAAAAGTGTTTAATAGAGGACAACATGCAAGAATTTTTCGTTTAGATTGTTGTGAACGACGATTCACTTAAATTGTCGATTAGAAAACCTAATCGACAGAGGACAATTCGTACAAGAATCGTAGATGACAATGTCGTGCAAGGAAGTTTGGCCAACTGGGTAGATAGGCTATGAGTCTCACGGACAGTGCACGTGAGCCTGGGTTGAAAAAACAGCATACGCTCAAGTGCAAACGAAATTGAGATTTTGGCCACTACTGACCTATGTATGACATTTGAGTTAAGTTAACCGGAAAATTTGCACTATATTTAAATTTCATCAGTTTTTTAGACACACTAAATTCGAATAATTGACGTCCGGACCGTGTATTTATATTGTGTGAACCGAATTTATTGTCACAATATTCCTAAAACATTTGGTTGCAAAAATATTAGTGTTTTAGAATTTATCTGTTAAAAATGTTTCTTAATATGCGACTGATCGATCAGCAACAATTTTTAAATGTGTCCAAAAAGGACACAAATTTCTAATCAAAGTCAAATAATTATGTTTAATTATCAGATTGTTGAGCATTTTTGCTCTACTCAAAAATTTTCAAATTATGCTTAAGTTGTTATGTCAAAAGTCTGCATGTATGCATTCCCTCGCTAATGGCAGTAGTGACTATTAGTGCCATTAGCGACGGAATTAGCGAGGGGGTTGCCGGCTTTCTACTCTGTAACTCTAATAAAAATAAAAAACACTTTCGAGCCGCAATTTAAATAACATACAAACTCGAATAGTTTTTTGTTTACCCAACAACAAAAAATGTTCACTTGTCTACTCGTAATAGCTGTTTTACACTATCTCACAAGCCATTTGACTTCTGTAGAAAATGCAACCCTGATCTTATGAGTTTTGCATTTTGTGCAGAAGTCGAACAGCTTGTAGAATTGTCTAAAAACAGCATAACCGTAAGGAGCTTAATTGTAAGGAGCTATCAATAGTACTCAATTGTTATCGCTAACGAGAATAGAAGTGACCATTTTATGGTGTGGGGTTAAAGTAACGTCGACATATACATAGTTATAGAATAAGGGAATAAATGATGAACTGATGAATTTTCCAAATGCATATGATTTTTCTTTTCAAACTACTTTTTTTTCAAAATAATTCTCAGTTGTATATTGGCAGAAGACTTGATGAAACTAATCGTATGAAAGTACCTAATTTATTTGCTCTTGTTGTTAATTTATAAACAGTTTGTCACGAATAATCATTAAATTGTGAAAAAGGGCATGTAAAAATTTATTGGGACTTTTAAATACCAAAAAAAATACCATAAAATTAATGAAAATTAAAATATATACGTATTTTTTACATAAATATTGGTATAGAAGAAATCCCGAAATATCCCGGGATTTATTTTCACAAATTCCGGTATTCGGGATTTGCCAATTCCCAAAAATCCCGGGATTCGGGATTTCCCGTTTGGCATCCCTAGCATTAATACACCGATACATACGTATGTACGACTCAGGCGCGGATTCAGCTTAAGCGGCAACTTTTAAATGAAATATATCATTTTGTAAAATTTATTTTACAAAATGCCTGGTACGAGTATATGCTTTTCTGCTAACATAGTGAGATCTGTACAATATATCTTTGTGGCGTATTTAATATATTTATTTTGTTTTAAATACTTTCGCAACAATAAGTTGTGACGAACCATAGAAAGATAACTTGTGTCTGGGCTATTATACTCACTAGAGTTAATTAAGATAATAAGTTATTAAAATGATATTAGACTTCTATTAACAACAAATAAAGTTTCCTTTTTTTTATTAGCTAATTACAGAATCAAGAATGAGGAAACCCAAAAATAATTTGTTATGTCTTCAATATAATAAAATTGTCTCGTAATGAAGAACAGTATTAAGAACAAAAAGAAAGTCAATAGTATTGAATTGCCCATCCCTGCAACACTCAATATAAATAGCTCTTTAACTAGCCCCCAAAAAACAAAACCAAAAAAAAAACATACAAAAAATGGGGAGAGCAAAAATGTGGACCATTGAGAATAGAAAGAAAAACATTTTAATTAGTTTTTATACACAATTATGTGACTATCTATTGCTTTTGTTGTGGGATGAAGTAATAATTCGTCGTATAAAACACATACGTAATTGTACTTTTTACTCTACTCAATTTATGTTTGTCCCTTATATACGACAATTCACTTTGCATGCTAATTCAAGTCTCAATTGTAATTTATATGTAAATTTTGATTTATAAGATCTCTTGTGGTATTAAGGGTTTATATCGTCTAAAAGTAGGCGTAAAAACTAATTATCAGTAGACTTAATAATTCACAAAATACAAAATCGTTTACAGTTACACAAAAAAAAAAAGAATTAAATTTGTTAGAGGGAAAAGAGTTTCATGGGACACGATTTAACAAATAAATTTTTAAAGAGCAAACTAAAAAAATCATAAATAAATAAACTGCTGATAGTTGTTTTTCTTTTTCTTTAAAGTTCCTAATTTTATGTACTGCTTTGAACTCTCATTTAGTTGAAGAACTTTTTTTTATATTTAATATACTTTTCGAGAAAAGGGAAACTGGCTTTAAAGGCCCTGATTCACTATCCTACACGATCGCACGATTCATTCACAGGAAAATTTTACAAAAGTCTGACCGACTTTAAAAATCGTTTCAAAATGGCGTTGCAGGTGCCACACTATTATACAAAAATGATGCAAAAACATCTGTTTGTATTGTGCATGGTGAAATAAGAATACAAGTGGCCGCATAAGGACAACAAATACAATACAAAAAACAAATAGATAATGCTTGTCAAAAAAATACACTTGCTGGACGTGGCTTATGCACAAAACTACCAGAACAAAAAATAATCAGCTAACATTATGCTGCCACCTGTATACTTATTACACCATGGAATTGTGTATACACATGGATCGCATGAAAACTATCATTTTATGAAACTTTTCATAAAATTTTGCCAAATCGCACGACTGGCCAAAAAAATCTGCTACACAATTGCATTTTTAGTCCACACTACCATACTTTTCTGGCACACATGTCATATTTGGCAGATCGCGCGATTGTGTAGGATAGTGAATCGTGGCCTTAAGCAACAACCGAAATGACACCTCTGCAACAATATTTCATAATAAAAAGAACTGATTAAGATATAGAAAGAATGCTCTAGGAGCTAACCAAGTTGCCCTATGTGCTATTATAGGAGCCTTCGACAATACATCGTCCGACGCGATCGCAAACGCTCATGATTGAAAAGGAGAATTAGAAAAAAGTTGGCTTTAGATATGTTGTCATCTAGGGTTGTTGAGATAAGACCGTGTGAAACAGCGAGGATCGCTAGCGCAGCTAGAGACTGTTCACAAGGTGGAATTCTATCGTATCTACTGTGGACATTTGTCATCGATGATCTCCTTGAACAACTCAATAGATTCAGTTTCCGAAAAACTCGATGGGAGTTTTTTTTTCTTACGCGATTAATTTAGAATTTCGTAGAAAAATTCACGACTTTCGTTCAATGCTGGATGTAGCGTGCACGCTTTAACCGATTTAAAATTTCTGTAATTTTTTAGTTTTAAAAATTTTTTTAGAAAAACGCCAAATAATAATTAAGCTTCATTTTTTTGTCAAAATTAAGCAAGGGTGCTGTTGGCAGAGTAGTTAGCGCGTTTGACTACAAACCCTGAGGTCTTGAGTTCAAGACTAATTTCAGGCAAGCCAACAACATCATGCGTTTTTCTAATGTGCATTGGTGTGTTATTGTGTTGGATGTTGTTGGACTGCTAAAGTGATGAATGCATAGCACTCATCACTTTGGTAATACCGGCATTCCTTTCGGATGTGTCTCGGGAGAGGGTCCTGCATCAGAATTTAATGATTAAGGTGGGTTGGCAGGTGACATGCTATCAGGAACTGCTTTGTGACCAGTACATTATGCTGTTTAACGGGTAGCATTAATGTATCCTCCTGTAGGTAGTCAATATTGGTAACTTTTACACATTCTGAAGCGATTCGTAGTGCATTGTTCTGGGTTGTTTGCAATACTCGCCATTGGGTGTCGGTGAGGAGCGATGTTCATATTGGGGAAGCGTAATTTAAAAGGGAGCGACCGATGGCTTTATATGTCGCTACAAGTATCTCTTTATTCATGCTCCAGGAGGTGCCAGAGAGAGCTTTAAGGACCTTGTTCCGATGTATGTGGTGTGCGACGCGAATTGAATGAGGTTGGCGAACACTGCGCCTAAAATCTTAGGGCTACGCACCGTAAGTATGCGCCTGCCCTCGACAGAGATGTCTCATTCCAAATTTTACTTTCTTAGTCCAAAAAGTGAAAAAGGACGCTGACAACTTTGAGGGTGATAGCTTCAAGTTACGCTCCTTCAGATCGTCTGTGATGTTAGCCAAATAGTTTATTATTTTAGCGCTTATTTCAGGGATGCTAATACCAGATGACATGATGGTGCGGTCATCGGCGTACGACACCAGCGAGACTTCCGGAGAGGCGGGGGGATGGGGGAGGGAATTTTTGGAAGATAAATATTGAAGTATGGTGACAGTACTCCTCCTTGTGGCACGCCCATTTTTATCTTGCGGTAACTTGCTTTTTGACCTCTGAACTCCACAAACGCTTGCCTTTCATTGAGGTAGTTGGCAATCCAACGCTTCATGTCGTTGGGAAGACTAGAATTCATGATGTCATTAATCAGCATCGAGTGGTCGACCGTATCAAACGCCTTCGACAAGTCCAGTGCAGTCAGAATTGTGCGTTGGGACGGTCTGTGCTGATTACGGCCATTGGCGGTCTGGATAGCTATCACGTTCAATGCCGTCTTGGTGCTATGGGCTTCTCTGAAACCGTGCTGATGTGTGGAGAACGGGAAATGCTCTTTCAGGAATGTCAGCAGTAGTGCTTTCAAAACCTTTGCTACAGGTGACAAGAGGGAGATAGGGCGGTAGGAATCTCCTCGATTTGCGGGTTTGTCTTGGTTTTTTTTCTGACTTGTGGAAATCACCAGTTGGAAATGTGGAATCACCAGTTGGCGGATCGAGAGTTCTAGTATTCGCGTGAGGAAAACAAGAGCTACTGTGCCAATTTTTTTTTTTAACATTAGCATGGAGATGCCAGAGGGCCTTAGAGAGTTTCGCTTTGGAGATTCTGTTCTTAACTTCAGTGGCGGTGAAGGAGTATGACTCAGAGTTGCGCTTCAGACTCTTGGCTCTCCGTTGGATGTTTGACAAATTGTCGGCAAATTTTTTAGTATCTGTATATTGCGTGTTGTTGAAGCCGATAGCAACAAGATTTTTCTTATTTCTCGAACCAGATAGACCTTTTATAGTTCACGATAGCTTTTTTGAGTCTATGGAACAATGGTTGAGATGGGCTAACCATTTTTTACGGCGGTGTTCATTAGCAAGGGATGTTATTTGTGCCGTGAGCTGTTCTATACGTTCATCAGCATGGCCAGGATAAAACGTTTAGTCGATGTTTTGACGATGCAAGTCTTATTGATCAGCTTCTTATTGAGCTGTGAGAAAGACAAAGAAATGAATACAAATGTCTCTGTCTTTCTCACAGCTAAATGACAAGCTGGTCAATAAGACTTGCATCGTCTAAACGTCGACTTAGCTGCCCTGAAAATTTTTGTTGCTGCATTTTCTGCCAGTGTCGTGTAGGCGCAAAAGACCTCTAATGAGAAGTCGTGGTGGTCTCGAAACATCTGATCTCAGTTCAACCTTCCGTACAGCCAAATTTTTCTCTGATTGTTAAATATTTTTATATGCTTTAGAATTTTTTTCTAAAATAAAAAAAAACTATTTAATCGAAAGATTAAATTGAAAATGAACTTAAGCCAAACTAATTAAATAACTTTGGATGAAAAAACCATACAGGTCGGGTAAAAATCATAATTCAATTACAAAAAACGAAAAAAAATTTTCCGAAAAAACCCTTAAACGAAAAATATTACAAAGTTTCCAAAACGAAACAAAAGTCGCAATAAAAAACAGAAAATAAAAGGGATATAAGGGGTAGTAGTCGTACGGAAGGAACACTTCATGTGCGACTAAAAGTTGCACTTTAATGAATTTATTTACATTTTGTTCTAATCTTATGGCTTTGGATTCAATTGAGAGGTATCAAAAGAGAGATCATCTTGCAATCACAAACCTATTTCAAAATCAAAGGAATTTCTTCATTTCGAATGAGAATACTTATTTATGTTCCCACTGAATTTTTCCGTCTTAAAAAACTCCGGCGTTTTTGTAATCTAATTTTAACAAACGCCCAAAATTGTTCGTATTGTATACATTTAAATAAAATTGTAGGATAATTTAAATTCTCCATAGCGGACTATGGATTCAAAAGATATAATATCATATTTGTATTGCGTCTCGTATCTTATTTTGAATACACAATTAAATCATTTTAATAACAACTGCAAACCATGCCAGTTAAACAGTAGAAAAGGTAAAATAGTGTTGGCAGTGATTCAGATACATAATTGAGATAAAAACAAAATCCAGCCATACGAAACAAAGGCACGATTATTTATACAGAAAAAAGTCAAACTAATTATAGCACAATGAAATAAAACAAAACAAATTAAACAAAATGCTGGAAAAATAAATTAAATTTATGTGCTGGAAAAAAAATTTAATAACAAAATGTGAAATAAAGTAGAAATTAATGACGAAAAAAATGTCGTTAAATGAAAGTGAAACGAAAAAAGTAAAATATGTTCAATTAAAAACCTATTAAAATTTTTTCTAACAAAAAAAAACTCCAATTATTTTAAAGAAAACCATTTGTGTTAAAATATTAAAATACCACCAATGTTTATTAAATATATAACAATAGAAGAATTGAGTTGTATGACAGAAGATAACAATAAATGTCATACAATGATTAGTACAACAGAAACAGCAGCAACATCTACTGTTGCCTCAACAGCAACTACCACGTCCTCAAGCGTTTTACCAACAACAACACCAAGTTTAGAATTAAAATCGGTCACCAATTCCCCACGCTTTGCCCGTATTACCATCAATAGATCGACCCAAACAAATTTTCTTTTGACCAACCACAATAGTGATATTTTTGAAAATCGTAGCATGACCAGCAACAGCAGCAGCACAAACAGCATCAATAATATTGGAGGCAATTTAAAAACAAGTAGCAGCAGTTGTAGCGAAAGCACAACTAGCAGTGACAGTCATGTAGATATAATGTCCTTGGAACAACTTTTACTTGCCGTACAAGAAGAAACCGATGATGAGGAAGGCCTATCCGATGTTATACCACTGCCACCTCTGGCACACCATCATCATTATCACTGTCACAGCAATAAGAATAAAAACAATAATAGTGACAATAGCAGCGACTGTGAAGAATGTCAAAATTCTTGTTGTTCGTGCTCAGAAAATGAAAAGTCACCACCTGCCTCCTTTATTAACAACAACAACAACAACAACAATAATAATCAAAACAATTGTAGCTCAAGTACACGACGTTTCCGACGTTCATCGGTTGGTATGCAAAGAAAGTCAGCATTCCGTCAAAGGAAATTAGATTCATTGGGAGCTTTGCGTCGCCAGCGGTAAGTATTTCTTATTTTTCTTTGAGATTTTGATGATTATTGATACGAGCTGAGGGATTATATGAAGATGGTATGAAGAACGTTTTTATAGCTTAGGCTATTTATTACATATACTTTTTTTTTCTTAAAGTTTATTTTATAAATTTTTTTGCGAAAATTTTAATTTCCTTTTAATTACAAACTTTGTTGCATATTTTTCTGTTTGTGTTTATTGTAGAATATTTCCTTTGTTGTTAAGTTTTTGCGGCTACATTGTGCAATCATGCGAGAAATTTCATTCCAAATGCTTGAATATTAATGAAAATAACAAATAGAGAACAAATGCAGCAAAATACAATTAAAACGTGAAAACTTTCCATTTCTAGGAAAATACTATTTATTCTTCGTGTTCAAATATTTTTACTTAGAGTAGAATATTTTCTGCTTTTGCAACAATTTAAATAATTTTTAAACGACTTTAGAAAAAGAAGGAGGCTATCAGTTCGTTTGAATTTTTTATGATTATTCATTCGCTCATACCTCTGCCATTTATTAAACTTGAGCCCAACTCGTTCGAACTCAATCAGCAGCTCGTTTTAGACACAAAAATATGATTAAATCCATTTAAATTACATGGGTTTGATCACAGGTTTGCGTCTAAAACGAGCTGTACACCGATTCGGGGTTGTCAGATTTGTTTTGACCTATTTCGCCAAATTGTTTTAAAAAATCGTTAAAAGTCGCCAAAACCAATTTTATGTAGTTTTTTCTTAATATATATTTAATAATAAATTAGTTTTTATGTAATACTTTATATGAGTTTCGTCGAACTGTATATATCCAAAGAAATTTAATTATTTTGGGTTGAGTTCAGTTGTAATTAATTTTTTCAATTAAATTATATTTTTATTTAGAGATAAATGTGAAGCATGAGACAAAGAAAATTTTTACTGCGCGGAGGGTTGAACTGACGTTTCGATAGCTCCCGCTAATCTCATCAGAGTTCGTTACCGCTTAGACTACTCGACCAAAGTCGATGGTTTGCAGTCAAGACTTGAATGTCATCTACTTTTAATCAATTCATACTATCAGTCTTAGAGCTGTATTTCATTTGATAGTTATTGATATTCACTTTTTTCTTTTGTCTTGTGTTAAGCTTCTTTTTATTATTTCTTTATTCTAGCATGGATTATCATTGATAATTACAAGTACTAGTGTGTGTGAATAATACTTTTTGTAATATAAATTTTTGTAAAATTTGCAGAAGAGTTTTGGAGGAATTTATTTTTGAAAACACTCCTTCAACAAACAAATTTCCTGAATTATACAAATTTTTTAAGTTCAATTTTGTTAAAAATAGTCATAAAAATCGCCAACAAATTTATCGCCAGAAAAATCGCTATGTCACCAAATCAGAAATTTAGATGCCAAACAAGTTTAAAAATCGCCACGTTTGGCGAGAAATCGCCATATCTGACAACCCTGCACCGACTAGCAGTTGACTCGTTACACTCTAAAACACTTTTGTTGAAAATTAGGTCGATAATAGTCGGCCATACTTTACAGATTAGTATCGATCTAAAATTACACACGCATTATTTTTGAACAAGATGTTTTTACTAAAAAAAAGCGATTGGCTACGTGCAGGTTTGAACCACGACCTCCTGACTGATAGTCTGACGTATCTACCATTCAGCCATAGCCCTATTATATACTTTATGTTAAATTTTTCCACTTGAACTAAATATGTTTAATTTGAAAAGTTTTTTCTTTAATAAAATAACTACAAAATCAATGTAATTTTAGACAAGCAGAAATTTTCAACACAATTTCAGACAATATATGATCGTAAATTTGAAGTAATGTTTTAGAGTGTACTTTGTTCTCGGCAAACACAATTTTTGGGCATGAATTGAGATGTGCAACATCTCCAATTTAAAATTTAACTCTAAAATTGTTAAATATTAACTTTTAAAACTTTTGTAAATGTCTGAATTTTCAGAAGCAGTATCGTACGAGGGATACACTGTACAACAAGATAAAATCGTTTCTAGACTTGGATCCAACTCGTTCGAACTCATTCAGTAGCTCAATTTGATCAGCGATTAGACACAAAACGAGCTGCTGAACGAGTTTCATTGAAGTCCAACATTTTCAAAACCACAAGGGTCTAACAACTGATTGTGGTAGGGGGCACCAAAAAGATGTATACGTATATCGGCGTTTTGAAGGTTTACATCTGTTTTAAATTTAGGGAGAGTTTAGTTTCTCCCCTTTTGCACATACTCGTACATAGTTGTAGTGACTTGGCATAAGAAATTTTGTAAGTCTTACGTTTAAGATATAATATAATCAAAAAAACTCCCTTTTATCTGCAATATACACTCAAACTAAAATGGCAGGTAAATCTAACCAATTTAAGTAATTAATGTAAATTGTTGTTGCAATTTTTATGAAACAACAATTTTCATTGGTTAAAATATATTTTTAAAGTTGTAAGTTATTTCATGTCTATGATTACTTTGTGCTACATATCGTTATATAACAATATGACTTAGCTGAGATGGTAAAGGTGTCCGATTCATATACCAGAGAACCTAAGTTCAATACCGAGATATTACATTTTACTGAATTGTTAAATATAAATTAAAATTATTTTTGTTGTTAAAATTACCAATTTTTATGGTTAAAATTACTAATTTAAAATAATAATAACGAAAATAGTTATTTTACAAAAATTACTGTATTTAAGTCACCACATGAATACTGTGTGCTATCGTTATTTAACAAGATCACTTAGCTGAAATGGTAAAGGCGTCCGTTTAACAAACATAAGGAAACTTGTGAGAACGTAAGTTCAAGACCACAAATTACAAACAAAAAAATTTTATATTTTTAACAAACACTCTTACTGCTTAAGCCGTGGCAGGCATCGAATCTGCGACCTTCCGGTTAGTAGTTTTACACACAATCAACTAAACTACAATTCCATTGATTGATTTTTACTGCATTTTATGGGTTGGCGCAACTCCAACCTATGGAATTGGTTAGATTTATCAATATTTTATTTTGAGTGTAGCGGGCTAAAACTCTACTATGATTCTCCAAAGACTCCCAAGCGCCAGACCCCAACTTGAACGCCAGAAATTCTTCAAAACTTAAAACGTGTTTAAGGGATAATTTCGTACTTATTTATACTTGGCATACGAAATCTTGCAAGTCTTACTTTTGATGTATAAGATATGCTCAGCGCTTTTATGTAAAACACCACGAGAAACATTCTTGCGGAACACTTTAACCCTCTAACGCTTCGTTGTATGGGTCTTTTTGTACTCTTCTTAAAAAAGGGACAAAAAACAATCCTCCAGGGGCGATATATTGGGCTGAAATAATAATAATAATAAAATAAGCCATAAAATTCTACTATAGACGTTTAAAGCCACCAAAGTTCCAAACTTAACTTGCACACTAAAAATTATTTTAAACATAAAATGTGTTTATGGGTTAATTTCGTGCTTATTCACAATTAGTACTCGGCATAGGAAATCTTACAAGTCTTACGTTTAAGACATGCTCAGCAGTTGTATGTAAAACACAACAAGGAATTTTTTTATAACATTTCTGCCCTTGAAAGAGTTGTTTACCTCTTTTTTTAGCTCCCTCTAAAATGAATCGCAGATGTAAGCTTTTAAACCGCCGGTACGTGTGTTAATTTTTTTGGTGCCATCTACCAGAACCACGCGATAGAACCATGTAATTTTGAAAAACATTAATTTTGTTGTACAGTGTATTAAATTAGTGTCGTCTGAGATCACAGTATCTGGTAAACTACCCCGCAGTAACTTTTGGGACTTATTTTTGAATTCATAATAAACCGTTTGCTTGTCTTAGGCCATAAAGGAAGGCTAGCCAATGGCAAGCAAACTTCATCTCAGCCCAGAAACTATTCTATTCTACGGCATATCCACGTGAGATACCAAAAAAGCTCTCCGGTCCTATAAATCTGCGTTGGGCTCTACTGCTATTCCGTTCCTTTCCAGCAAGCACCCAACATAACGTCAGCTTATTATCAGCGCCAAGCTCATAAATATATGTAACATATCCATAACAACTCCTTACTTTATCTCATAAGCGATTAAGGCCTTGAGTGCTGACGTCAGATAAAGTCAAACCCCCTTAGAATTTCTCCTCAAACATTCGCTAGCACAAATTAGACTTCCGTCTAAAATATCGGGGGATATTTACCCATGGAAATTATTTTTTGAAAATTAAGTCGGTATATCCCTGCCCCTACATCTGCATTTTCCTGGTTGAAGCCGTCAGTGAACCAAATCTGGTAGGCATCTTCGTCACATGGATTGTGGTTCAACCTTTAGTTTCTTGCAATAATTACACACTAAAACACTTTTGTTGAAAATTATGTCGATAATAGTCGGCAACACTTTACAGATTATTATCGACCTAAAATTACACACGCATTAGTTTTCAACAAAATGTGTTCACTAAAAAAAGCGATTGGCTGAGTGCAGGATTGTACCGCGACCTCCTGACTGATAGTCTGACGTATCTACCATTCAGCCATAGCCGTATTATACTTTATGTTACATTTTTTCCACTCGGACTAAATATGTTTAATTTGAAAGGTTTTTTCTTTAATAAAATAACTACAAAATCGATGTAATTTTAGACAAGGAGAAATTTTCAACACAAATTTAGACAATATATGATCGTAAATTTTAAGTAATGATTTAGAGTGCAGAACATCACAGTTTTGTCGAAGATTAATGTCGGTTGTATTTGATCTTTAATCCTGATATATGGGTTGTTCACTAATTATCCTAATATTTTAATGTGTCCCACCAGATCTCCGGTTTTGCTAATAGAGATATCTGGCAACCGAAGTGACTTCTGCGGGCGTCGTCCTTCACCATAATGTGCAAAGGAGAAATGTGCAGAATAGCACCCAGGGTATATGTAGGATAGGTGTATATATTATTTATTAGGCGGTAGACCTTATCGAGTAGAGCCCTAATTGCGACTTGCTCGGTTTTGGCCGCCACTCGGGTTGATGGTTTGTTCATCAGCTGTCTTTGCACTATTTGTCAGTTAAATTTATGGATCGTTTCATCCTTGCCGATATGATTGCATCCTCCCAATTTACCAGAGATATGATGAGATCGTCAGCGCAACCATATATTCGGAAGCCCAGGTTGTTAAGATTGTGCAAGCAGCCCATAGATGAGCAACGTCCACAGGACAGGCCCTTCCTATATGCTTATATGCTTTGCTCTCAGCTACAATGCACTCTTGTGCTTAGTTGTGGGTCTTGTTGTTGTTTATTTTGATGTTCGTGTTGTGTAAATGTAAATAGCCGACAAATCGTCAAAATCGCCAAAATGAAATTCAGGTTACTTATGATGATATGTATTTATTGTACATACATATATCTAAAGCAAAGTTTGAAGCTGTTGTGGCTACAGTACTAAGAGTAAACGGGCCGAGTTCAAATCTCGGCTGGTGTAGCCAACTACGATATAATTTTTTCCTAAATACACATCACGCATGCGAGTATGCGAATACACATCACGTAAGTAAAATAATTAATAAAATAGTTACATTAAATTCATGTTGATTCTACTTGAAATAACTTTAATTCAACAAGATTCTTGGTGTTGTTTCAATATCAAATTCACGTTCTTTTAACTTGAAATAACTTTGATTCAACATGATTTTTAGTGTTATTTTAGTATCATAAATTAACATGTTTTAGTATCATAATTTAACATAATTCTTCGTATTATTTCAGTATCAACTTCATTTTGATTTTGAGGTACTGGAATATTGAATCAACATGAAATATAGTTATTTCAAAAGGAAAAATGTTATTTGAAGGTTATTGTAAAATCATGTTGAATTAACATGAAACACCTATGAAACAAAATCACTACCGAAAACTATTAAATTAACTTTGTTTTCGACGATTTTAATATGAAATGTTTCTGTGTGTAACACAAAACGTCAAAATTAAAACAAAGCTTCCTAATCCACCACGATGCTATAAATATATGTGTATATACAGAAACAAATGTTTTTTACATCTGTATTATTATGTTTTGGAATAAATACTTCATCTTTCTACAATAACTCAGAAACAAGATTTTAAATTGTTTTTGTTTTCCCATATGGATTTTAAATTAATTTTTTTTCCTTTTCCTCTCACAAAATACTCAATCTGTTTACAATCTTTGAATCAATCTTTAATTTAAAATGGTAAAAGAATTGTTGTTGATAAGAACATAAAATTTATTTATGACCACATAAAGAAAATAATAAAGCCGGTAAAGGATTTTAAAATTAAGCATTTTTTATAATTTGCCAACAGAGAGAATCTGTATTTAGATTGATGTTTTAAAAATTACATTGTTAATAAAGGTAATGGAAACAAAAATTCATGTATTTTGATATGGATTTTTATCAATTGAGATCTTTTACATTCATTCTACACTGCTAGAGACTGCTGTCCGAATTTTAAATATCTAATCTATATGTCTCTCGCTAAGTTGGGTAGGCTAGTCGATTATAAATTATTAACTTATGTCCTTCACGTTTTTTGACTACAGATTTGTGTGTCTATAAATGTTTAAATGGTAATATGGTGACGAAATATTTCCATATTGAACAAAATAAATTATTCTCAAAATTTTCCACTTCTCATTATTAGAATATGTTAAAGTAATACTTTTTTTATTTTTAATATTTTGCAGAAGAACAAGTGCTAGTACTGGCATAAGAAGACCCATACGCATTGTGCCCGATTGGACGGAAAATGCCATACAGGGCGAACATTATTGGAAACCATCATCAGCTTCGGGTGATTTATGTTGTCTGAATGAAGAATGTATTGTAAGTAAAATGTAAAAAAATTATATACGTACGCACATAGGCGCGGATACAATTCCGAACGGGATATTCCCCCTCCCCTAAAACGAAAAAATATACCCAATTTCTATTGAATTTCTAAAAGAAATTTTCAAAGTAGTATGCTTTAGTTGAAAGTCCTAACCCCAAGTTCAAGCTGGATCCGCGCCTACACATGCACATTTTTGTATGTATTAGAATAGAATTATGTATTAGAATAACTTTTAAAATGTAACTTTGGATTTCCCTAAAAGCCCAAGCGGGTTATTATGACGCTTACACTTATAAAAAAATGTATCTTCGCATTGATGACGCCCTGTCATCAGAATTCTGACATCAATGCTATGACAAATGTCATCAATAAAACGAAAATACACATTAATCTGATGATAAAAGTCATCATAGAATTTTGACATAGTTTAAGTGTCATCTATGCTGTCATTGGAATGACATAAATATGATGTCATTTATTATTTATTATTAAAGTTTAAAATATGTATAAAAGAAGAAAACAAACAATGCTATAAAGTTTGTTATTTGTATTTTAATATCAATTGTATTATTATTTTTTGTGTTTAAATGCATTTTGAAAAAGCTAAAAAACATGACACTGCATTGATGTGCACCCATCATTATTACTATGATAGAGCTAATAATAAAATTTACAATTTTTTTTTAAAAACTAAGCCAGTACAGCATACATGCAGAAACAAAACATTGAATCAAAGGATAGTATGATACCTTTTCGTCATATTATGACATTTGGTCATCATATGAATGTCGCATCAATGATGTTTATGTTGACTTTGTGCTGCCCATGTTTTAGATGGTGAGATGGCAGAAATTGTAGAGGTGTCAGCTTATAAACGCATAGAAGAAATAATATAATAATAAAAAGTAAAGCTAAAAGAGCAACAAGTAAACATAAAAAAATTTAAATATGTATAATTGTTTTAATCATTCTATTGATGGCAATATGACGAGCAGATGCCAAAGTTGGCATCACAATGATGAAAAGGGACATGGGGTCCAAAACGAAAACACTTGACATAGCATTGATGTCAAATTACATCAGCGTTATGACAGTCTTTCTATCAGTGACATTATATTGATGACATTTTGCCATTAAATTGATTCCAATTCGTAATTATCCTGATGTCGCTGTGTCACATTGCATTGATGATAGATTTGTCATCATTATCATTGGTGACCAGATGATGTAAAGGTTGACATCACAATGATGAAAAGTGTCATTGCGTCCAAGACGAAGACACCTTTGTATACCATTGATGTCAAATTACGATAGTTTTATGACGGTTTTTCTGATATAGTGAAAATTTGAGCTGAGCAATTGTAAGCCGTGATTTATTGAAATGAAAAGTTTATACACGAAAATGTTCAAAACTCATTAAATAGTTTTCAGAAGGGATTTGGCAAACAATTTCAATAATCCAAAGTTTTGTTTCCTCCATACTTCCCAATGCACTTTAAGGAAATACCTTACATGTATTTAAATAAATTAAGCAAAACAATGTTTTGTAATTCTAAGTCATGAATTAAATGCATTAAACGTTTCGTTGGAAAGTGGAAAAAGATTGGTTGGAAAATGGTTTGGCCGATAAAATATTAGTTGAATAGACTATATTTCCACTCACGCTATCAATTTTCTATGAATCCAAAAAAACAATCCATGTTCATAACTATAAGACCATAATTGTAATAAAGATATGATTCTGACAACCCTTAAATTGATTAGATCAACCGATCGTATGCTTGTGTCATGACTAAGTAACGAATATGATGAGCACAACCGAATAATATATTGTGAATTGGATTTTACTAGCAATTATTTGTATTTGCAACTAAAAAAATTGTCTTTCTAAATTTACGTTAACATAAAGACTTTTTATCGGTTGTTGCAACCAACTAGTGACTAATTTTACTATCAAGTTTATAGCAGCAACTTAAAATTAAATGTTAAGGTTTAGTTTATGACAACTATTTTGTAACTTTGTATTTAAAACACATACGAGTACAAGGTGAAATTAATAACAATATAATAAAATTTTTATCTAATCTTGTATGTTTTTATTTGCTTGAGTTGTCCATTTTTTCAGCAAGGAAAGCAATTGCTTCGTTTACAACTACCTTATGCTATTATTTTAGTCATTATAAACATTTACCACCATATTCATAAATGATTAGTAAAGTTAATATGTGCAATAAGACCGATTTTCCCATAAAAAATTCGTATTGTAAACCAACATTAACTTTAATAAATTTTTATGAATAAAGGGGTAACTCTTTAGCAAACGTAACTTCTATTTCAAATTCCATACTGTTAACAAATTGTATCTGCTGTTGTAACTATTGGGTTAATGGTAAAGTCAGCCACACACTTTGCGACCGGGTATACAACTCAGCTAGCAATCAAGTTGTATGTTTGTCGTACAAACGATAACATTTAGTGTGCGATCTCATACACATCATCATTTTGCAATCAACTTGTGAACAAGTAAAGATCTCTCATTTTATGTTGTCCGCAAATGTTTACTGCAGTCACGTATAATACATAAAATAGTATACGACAGGCACACAAACGTTGTGACAGTGTTGAACAACATGGCAAAAAATCAAAACTTTTTGATCTTTCGTACAACCAAGACACAACTTAATACAACGAGCCCACAAACGTTGCAATTTGGTGTACAACCTACGCAAGTTGTACCACGGTTGTAACGTGTATGGCTTGCTTAACAATTAAAAATATAGTTCTACTACATGAAAATTGTAGTTGCAACTGGCAAAACTCGATCGGCAACAAATTCGGTTGTCGCAACGAATCTGTTTTCTCTGTGCATGTGTAATTTTTATATCAACGATAACATTCCTTTTTCATCTTTTAATTACTAAATGCCATTTCTAAGACAAATTTTTAAGCACACGTGAAGTAAATATTATTAGTTGATGTTAAGAGATCCAAAAGACTTATTTTCTTCCCCTTTAATATTTAATTTAAATGAAAATGAAGAAGAAAAAAATGAAGAGCATAATGTTTATTAATAAAATTAATTCAACAAAAATCTTACAACGAGTAGCATGTCAATTATAATACGCATTTTTGCTAAAAAGGAATTTTTAATTTATGGTTTTTAATTTACTTTTAAAGTTAACAATGACACTTAATAATGTAAAAATGAAAATTTTTGATTAAATAACTTTGCACATCATGCCAAATGTAAAAGACACAGAGTTAAAAGATTAATATGAGTTCACCAGATATTAGAAAAAAGTTTAAAGTTGAAAAAAATTTAATAAATATATAACTCCTAACTGATGGTGGCTCATAATTTTATTTTAATGATTTGCAATAGGAAAAACAAAGAAGAATTTTACCATAATCAGGCATGGATACAGAGGAGGGGATATTTCCCCCTCCAAAACGAATAAAATATACTTCATTTCTATGAAGTATCTAAAATAAATTGTAAAAAATGGTACGTTTTATTTAAAAGTTCCCCTCCTAAAAACTTAAGCTGGATCCGCTCCCGGCCATAATAAAATAGATATATGTCGAATATAATTTGTTTGCTGTGTTTTTTATAAAGTTTCAAAGCCTACTACGCTTATTCTATAGTAATTCTCAAATGATTCTTGAAAGTTTGTGAATAAGGTAAAAGGTTGGAAACTTTTCAAAAGTATGGTTGAAGTCAGTATACAACCTCAAATAATAACCCTATGGAAAATTTGGTGACAAATAATCCAAAAGTACTCGTTCCATGGCGTGATAAAATGGCAGTGGTACCAAAAGTAAGAAGTAGTGTAAATGGTCACTTATTAACCATTTTCAGTCAATTTAGTTGGGACTCGGGGTAGTTTTGTAGTAAACGTCACTGAAAAAATTCGATGCAGCTGGATCGAAAACCTATCACATAGTAACTAAATAATATTAATTGTCTCCCTCCAATGAGACCACCATGTCCCTCAGGAACCAGTCCCGTAACTATATTTAGAAATTCACAATTAGGTTATGAGTTTAGTCGAACTGTATGGGTTTATATCCAAAGAAATTTTAATTATTTTGGCTTGAGTTCGGTTTTAATTTAATTTTTCAATTAAATTATATTTTTATTTAGAGATAAATGTGAAGCATGTAGACAAAGAAAATTTTGACTGCGCGGAGGGTTGAACTCTGACGTTTCGATAGCTCCCGGTAATCTCATCGGAGTTCTTTACCGCTTAGACCACTCGACCAAAGTCGGGTGTTTGGAGTCAAAAGCTGAATATCATATACTTTTAATCAATTCATGGACGAGTGGGTAGTGTGCTGGCTTGCCATGCCGGAGGTTGTCGGTTCGAATCCCATCAAAGAGTACTTAAAAATAAAACACAATTTCTACTTGCATTTGTAACAATAAAAAAATAAATAAACTTTCAATTGAGAGGCTTAGTGCAATAATGCGGTAAGCCACAAAAGCAAAATATCGAACAAACCGACTTTTAAGTTTAAACAAAATTTAAAATTGTATGGGTTTTCTCCTATAATACGCAGCATAACTATTTACAAAATACTAGAATTTATCCAAAAACTTCTCTAGGATGTAAAGCTATGGTACCTAGCAAGCGAATGAGCACATAAAACTAATTTTTAATTTCATGTAGCTTACAGAGTTATTGCACTAAGCCCTTCAATTATTAATCAATTAATTCAGCTGAATGTCGGAATAATATTTCCGACATAAAATAGCTCAGTGACAAGTCACAAAGTGTATACAAAATATTAATTAAACCCTTATATAATTCTTGCAAAAAAAAACCGACAACAAAATAGGCGCGGCACCGCGACCACATATTTTATCAGCATGTACTTTTACGAGAACTAATTGTGTGTGCGAAGTCTCATAAGAATCGGATAAGTAGAAGTAGTTAAAATCAATATTTACTTTTCATGGGCGTGGCACAGCCTACTTTTCTAACCACATCGTTGTATATGAACGATAACTAAACGTGTATGCAAAATTTCATAGGAATCGGCTAAGTAGAAGTAGTTAAAATGCTTATTTAATTTGCATGGGCGTGGCACTGCCTACTTTTCTAAACATAATGTTGTATTGTAACGATAACTAAAAGTGTAAGCAAAGTTTCATATGAATCGGTTTAGTAGAAGTTGTTGAAAAAGAATATTTACTTTGCATGGGCGTGGCACAACCCACTTATTTGATCCTGATGCAGTTTTTAAAAAGACGCTTAATGTGTGTGCAAAGTTTCATACGAATCGGTTGAGTAGAAGTAGATGAAAACGAATGTGTATTTACTTTGTATGGGCGTGACCCCGCCCACTTTTCAATCGGACCAATCCGGAAGTACATCCTTTCGAATAGAGAAAAAAATTCGAAATCGGATCATAAAGTTTTGAGGGAACATACATAAAAAATAAAAAATATATATATATGACGAATTGATAACCTTTCTCCGTTTTTTGAAGTCGGGTAAAAAGTGACTGGTCTGCTTCATAGGAAGTGTTAGAACTCGGACTGGTCCCTACCACCTGAGGACCGGCCATGAGACATGTTTTGTGTCAGTTCCATTTACCGTAGGGAAATTAATGTGCAACCAAATGAAATTTGATTCTGGTAGAGGGCTCCAAAAAATTTATACGTGTATCGGCGTTTTGAAAGTTTACATCTGGGATTTATTTTAGGAAGTTAAATTCACATTTTAACGTCAAAATCTTCGATGCATGGGTCTTTTTGTCCCTTTCTGAAAAAATGGGGCCAAAAATAAATTTTAAAAATCAAAAATTTTTAGCACAGTTGCTCATAATCGCTTTTCGTTGGCCAAAATTCTGGAACTTTTTAACCAGTTGAGATATTTTAATATATTTTTTTCAACGGATAGATAACTCCTTGCACTTTCAACAGCTTTTGTTCAACAGCCCAAAGCTGAAATTTTGAGTTTTTTTAACATTTTACATACAAATGTGGGTTTTTTTTAATTTATGAACCCTTTTATTTATTAATAAAAAAGTCCATATGTGGATAAACAAGCCATTTTAATAATGCATAGGATAAGGTTAGGATAGGTAACTTCTAAAAACTGTAGTCAAATAGATCAATCAATTGCAACGATATAGGCGGTGGGGACTACTCCATTCCGCACACCTACCCCATCAGTTTTTTTTCTCAAACTTTGTATCTTGTATTCAAATGATTACATACCAAATTAGAAGACTCCTACCGTCAATTTTTTTCACAATTTCGTATCTGATGGTTAAATTAACTCATACCAAATTGGAAGACTCTTACTGTCATATCATTCCAGTTATCAAGTAATTATTGATTACTTTGTATGGGGAATACCCCTTTTCTCACACCTATCCCGTCAATTTGCATAACTTCGTATCTTGTGTTTATATAAAATCGTGTCACATTTTAAGGCTTTTACTGTTATAGATTTCGAGATAGCGGGCAACTATTGATTACTTTGTATAGGGAGTACCCCTTCCCTCATACCTGCCCCGCCAATTTTTTGTACGGCTTTGCATATTTTATTTAAATTAACTCATACCGAATTGGAAGACTATTTTTTTAGAAAGAGAAGTAAGACAACCAGGCAATTAATGCCTACTACTTAATTAATTAATGTGTTACCTTCTTTGGGTAAGTGATAGTGTAGAGAGCACATGTGGTGAATTGGGAGAGAGATATAATGTTTAATTGATTAATTTATTTAAGCTGTGTATCCATTTATTAGTGCTTTTACTTCGCCGACGGTTCTGCTACAATACCGGCGAAGGAGGGTGTAGCGAAGTGCATTTGTATATGTCAGTATTAATCGCTGCCGGTACTGCCAAAGTGATCAGTGCTATGCCTTCCTTTTGAGGTCACCCTGAGGTCTTGAGCTCAAGACCTCATGGTTTGTAATCAAACGCGCTGACCATTCAGCCAACAGCACCCGCACCCTGTTATATCTTTCCAGTTAGCAGGTAATTATTGATTACTTTGTAAGGGGAGTGCCCCTTCCCTCGGTCCTATACTGCCAATTTTTCGACACACTTCGCATTTTGCTCCTTAAATTGCTCACACCATATATCAACACTCTGACTGCTATTGCTTTCATTATATGCGATATTTACTTAGTATATACTTAGTCTGTTCTACGGACGGCTCCGGACAGGTACAAAAGTATATATAGCGTTAAAGAGGACACTTTCATTTTTCTCTGGGGGTTTATTTTTATCCCTTTTGATCTGGAAACGTTCTATTGCTCTAAAATTTTAATTTGCCAAAAATATAGTAGTTTAAGAAATCTTTTATAACACGCTTAATACAAACAGTGCAATCAGTGACCACCAGGCGCGGATACAAGGGGGGAGGGGATATTTCCCCCCAAAACGAGTAAATTTCTATAGAGTTTCTAAAAGAAGTTTGGAAAAATAGTATGTTTTACTTAGAAGGCCTCCCCCCTCAAAAAGCTCAAGCTGGCTCCGCGCCTGGTGACCACCCATACCTTCGAGCTTCGCCAAAAAAAAAACGCATCCCATTATCCATTATAGTTTGCGAGAAATTATAAATTTCTTTCTGATAAAATATAAATAAATCAAATTTTTTCTAAAATTATATAAAATATGTGTGTTCAACAGCATGCCCCGCCCACAATTACAAATATTTCTACCTAATTTTTTCTGTACCTTACTATTAAATGGCGTTGAAATTTTTAAAATCGGTGACAACAAAATTTAGGTTTTGGGCAACCAATTCAATTTCTGAGCCACTGTGCGGCGTAAAAAACCAAAACGAAAAAAAGTCTAGTACTCGTATCTTTCCAAAAGTACTTTTTTTATTAAGAGAAAAATAATATAATTGGAAGTTATAGTAATTGGCTACTAAATCTTGTTATTCGCTTTTTTAATAAAATATTCCTTTAAAAAAAAAACAATAATTCTTAACAACAATCAAAAGCCCCATACAGTTCTTATTGCATTCACACACTCGTCTACAAATAATTATCTGCAATAAAAATTTCACATTAAAATAAAATATCTATATAATTAAATCCGGATATAAAATTTTTTATGCATATTTCTCCAATTATGTCTGTTATGATGCCGCTGATTAAATAAACATGGAAAAACCACTTGTGATCCACAAGTGGTACTCGCTGCTACTGCTGGCAAAGATGCTGTTTGGCATGCAATTTTGTTTATAATAAAATCATTAACGAAATAATAAAAATACTCTAAAAAAATTTGTAGAGGAATGAATTTGTGGGGGGAAAATTATCAACAAAAATTTAACTGAGGAAGCGCTGCAATTTATTTTTGTTTGGAATGTTCAACAAATACATATTTGTGTGAAGGTTGAAACTAGAGATAAGATCGTAAGTAACTTTTCACTAACGGGCCGAAAGCTTTATACTAATACTGCTTTATAGCAGCAACGTTAACACGACTCCGTCTTGCCATTGTAGCAGCACCACTTTTTACTCGTATACTTGTCACTAAGTGTTATTTAAGCTCTCTTCATTGTTTCTAGAAAGTTCCGCATTCGTTATCTTGAATTTGAATAGCTGTTTTTATTTAAATTGATTTTGATACTACCTAAACACAGCTTACCTTATAATTAGCATGTCAGTTTCTACCGTTAAGTTTCAATCTGTATTTAAAATCTAATTTCGGAACAGTATTATAATTCACAAATTTGCATTTCAGTGACAAAAAAATCACACTGAACTTCCGTTCATTCACGCCAAATGTTTTTATATTCACATAAATTCACGACAAAGTGATAAAAGAAAAAAATTACTTGCGATTCTTGCGTGATTATCCGTAATCTTGCATGATTTAAGCAAATCATGTGTGTAGTGTCCATCTCTAATCCAAACCAAAAAGTGACAATTCCATCATAACACATTCAATGTAACAAAGTGTGACAAAGTTCGTAAATTACATACATTAAATAAGCCAACAACCACTTCACTTGTTCATAAATGCTATTTAATTCACTGTCTAACACCAAAAAAATTGCATGCTTCTAAAGACTGATTCTGCTAGAGGACACCAAAAAATATCTTTATGTATATCAGCGTTTTGAAAGTTTAAGTCTAGGATTCATTTTAGGGGGAGTTAAACACTGACAGTATTATTACAATAACGAAATGTACTTTATTCAAGAAGTATTCTGTGCAGTCATTTTTAAATGAATAAACTTTTAAAATTCTAAGCAATCTTATTTTTAACTGATTCTAACATTCAATAAAAAAACTAAGTACACATTAATACGCATTTTCGGTTGCCTTCAATATTGTCAGTTGTTTGTGTTATAAGTACCAACAAAAGTACATGCATAAAAATAGTACACACACAAACACTCAAAATATTCTGTACGTAAATTTAGCTGAAATTTTAATTTAAAATGGGTCTGATTGTGTAAGGCGTTGGCGTTAACGCTCAAGTCGTTTTTTGTACTAGAATAAAGGACACGGGTTGTGTGTTGCTTAATCTATTACAAAAAACGACAGGCGCTAACGACAGCTACTTACACAATCAGGCCCATTATATGAATATTCATTTAAAATCAGTAGTGTAGTGGATAGTGTTTTAGACTGTTAAGTCTATGTCCATACGAGTCAACTTTTGCTGCGCAACTTTTGAGTTTATTGGAGAGAGAGAGAGAGAGAGAGAGAGAGAGAGAGAGCGAGAGGTGAGAAGATTGTCTAGGGGTACACTACATCATGTACATGCAACTCTCTTTTGTTTTCCTCTTGGTAATATTAAGCAACAACAAATTCTATATAAAGAAAAAACAAAAGCTGTACAACAAGAATTTCATTGTATGGGTACGAATGCAACTTTAAAAGAAAATTTAAGAAAGTTGCAGAAGCAAAAGTTGACTCGTATGGACAGGGACTAACCGGAAGGTCACGTGTTCAATTTTAGACAAAACGTGTGTTAACTTCGTGCTGTTGGTTTACATAATATGCTTTAGCCGAGTGGTTTGGTGCGTTGGATTTCAAACCTGAAGGAGCAGTGTTCGACTCCCATTAAAATAAGAAAAAGCAAGTAAAAATATAAAATTAGTCAAATAATAACTAAAGATACGAAAAAATAAGCCTCGAACATTTAAAAATAAAGCAAAAATCATTTATTTTTTACGGAACTTGAAGTTGATTATTTAACAATAAAATAGCAGAAACAAGGTAAAAATCTTTTGTTGTTACGGAAGTTGCGATTAGTTCTTGTGACAATTAAATTGATGCAAACAAAGAAGGAATCATAAAATAGAATTAATAAGAATAATAGAACTAATAAAGTTTTTGTTAAATTTAAATGAAAAATAAGCACATCGGTTTATAATTGAATTTTCATTTATTTTATATTACAATTTCAGTTAATTTTACGTAGAAGTTTAAGTGAAGTTATAAGTCTTACGTTTGAGGTGTAAGATGTGATCAGCACTTTTATGTAAAACACCACGGGGAACATTTTTGTGGAACAATTTAACCCTCAAGCTCTTCGTTGTGTGGGTCTTTTTGTGGATTTCTTTAAAAAAACGAAAAAACTCCCCTTGAGCGGCGATATAGCGGGCTGAAATGCTTTACAAAAGTGTTTTTCGTATTGTTTTATATAAACTTGCGGAAAATTCATTTTGCCGTAAACGTATGGCTTACAAGACTTCCTATGCCCAGTACTAATTGTGAAAAAGTATGAAATTAACCCTTAAACACAGTTTAAGTTTTGAATAATTTCTGGTGTTTCAGTTTATTCTGGAGCCTGGGTGTCTTTAAAAGCTTATAGTAGAATGTTGTGGCAAATATTTTTGTAGAACATTTCAGCCCACTATATTCGCTGCTGAAAGGGAAGAGTTCTGCTCCTTTTTTGAGAAATTAGCAAAAAGATCCATACAACGAAGAGTTAGAAGGTTAAAATGTTCCACAAAAATGTTTATCATAGTGTTTTACATAAAAGTGCAGAACACATCTTATACCTTAAACGTAAAGCTTAGAAGATTTCTTATGCTAAGGCATTATAAATATGTGCAAAACATGGGGAATTTTAACTTCCCCTCAAGTGAATGTCGGATCTAAACTTTCAAAAGATTAGAAATTTTCTAATGAGCGAGGGTCGATATCACACCTGGTTTTTAAATGGAGCTTCATTCTTTCGGTTCGACACATTCCAAATGGTAACAATTTACTTTAAGAATGAAAACAAAACGTTTTTTGCTGACCTTGAAATATTTCGAGTTATTTAAAAAATATTGCTGCTATTTTTTTTTTCTTCAAAAAAAATAGGAATTTTAATTGCCTTATTTTCCTGAAAGTCGAAAGCAAAATGTAGTCAACTGCCATACAACACCACAATAAAAAATAAAAAAAATGAAAAAGAAATCATTCTCACATTAAATGAAGACATAAAATCTGTGCAAATATTTTTAAAATTATAGATGAAAACAAAAAAAAATAAATAATAATTTTCAAAGAAAAAACCAAGAAGAATACAAATAATAATATTTTTGCAGTAAACAAAAACACAAATTTTAAAATATTTTAGCACAAAAGCATGAAAATATATAAGGTAAAATATTAATTCTTCTTTTTTTTTTGTTATTATAGAAAAGTGGACAACGCATGAAGTGTTCTGCATGCCAATTAATTGCGCACCAAAATTGCATTCCAATGGTCAATGAAAAGACTCAATTAGCTTGTAAGCCAACATATCGAGATGTCGGTATAAGACAATATAGAGAACAAACTGTCACTCATCATCACTGGGTCCATCGTAAAATGGAAAAGGGCAAATGCAAACAATGTGGAAAGGTAAGTGTGAAAAGAATTTGAGAATTAGAGACCTTGTCTACTACACCTCCAATGACACTTTCGAGGATAAATCATAAAAAATAGTTGCTTAAAAAAAATAGATAAATATTTTTATATTTTATTTTGTTTTTGTCTTAGTGTTAATTTGGAGGTGGTTGTTTTAATAATCTATTTTTAAGATTAAAATATAAATTTAAAAATAATTAATGAGCAGAAACGATTTTTAAAAAAACCACAAAAAGAAAACAATTAATATAAGTGACAGCAACAAAGAGGTGTTGTCGACAAATGAATGGGAAAACTGTATTGTGTGAAATGAAAACTGGTTCTTTGAAAATTTTGCAATTTCCTTGCGGACACTTACTGCACTGCACAACACACAAAAAAGGCGAAAGGTGTCATAGGATCACCTTGTTATATGATATATGCTACTAAGCTACACTCAAAAACTTACTTCAAATTTACGATCATATTGTCTAAATTTGTGTTGAAAATTCCTCCTTGTCTAAAATTTCATCGATTTTGTAGTTATTTTATTAAAGAAAAAAACCTTTCAAATTAAACATATTTAGTCCAAGTGGAAAAAATGTAACATAAAGTATAATACGGCTATGGCTGAATGGTAGATACGTCAGACTATCAGTCAGGAGGTCGCGGTTCAAACATGCACGCAAGCCAGTCGCTTTTTTTAGGAAAAACATTTTGTTCAAAAATAATGCGTGTGTAATTTTAGGTCGATAATAATCTGTAAAGTGTTGCCGACTATTATCGACTTAATTTTCAACAAAAGTGTTTAGAGTGTATATACAGATAATAATTCTTTAAAATAAAGATTTATTTGTTGACGGTTAAGCAATGTCTATATGCATTTCATTGGTGCTTTACTAAATTGGCAGTCGACTTGAACCATACTTTTGAAAAGTCTCAAACCTCTCATTTTATGCACAGACTTTCAAAAAGCATTTGAGAACTTATAAATAATTATTATTATTTTTTTTTTTTGGAAATCACAAAAGAACAAAATAAGCGCAGTAGACTTAGAAACTGAAACAAAACGCAACAAACAATTTATATTCGATATGAATCTATTTTATTTTTCTACACCTCTATACAATTAGTCGCCCATTGGGTGACAATAAAAGTATTTATAAGGCAAAATGAAAAATAAGATCTAAATTAAAGCATTTATTGAATTTATTATTAGCAGGACTCGGACTTTCATGCAAATGCATGTTGTTTGTGGTGATAGATCGAAAGGTATTGGCGAAGTATCTATGCGAATCACTCAATTTTAAGTAGTTTAGCATCGATTTGTATTTGCATATTTTGGCCATAAATGCATATTTTTTGAGTTAAAAAATATTTTTAATGCATATTTCTCAATTTTTGAAAAAAATATTAATAGGCCGATAATGGATAGCAAACGCGCCTCACTTGGGTTGCCAGTTGCTGGAAATGATACTACTGATGACAACTGAAAGCTGTCAATTTCAGTTGCTATTTAGTGCCTTCTTGGCAACCATTAATTTTCGGTTGCCGACTGGCAACGCAACTAAAGTTCGGTTGCATTAAATAATAGACCCAATTGTGCTTGTCTTATGGTTTTTCTCTAATAATAATAAAAATTAAAAAATATATATTTTGATATTATTTTAGTTTTGGTACTTTCGTAATAGGTAAATGCATATCTTTGCACATATTTTTTCTTTTCAGGTGCATTTGTTAAGCGCTTAAAATCAATTTTTAGTTGCGTGAAAGTCCGAGCCCTGATTATTAGTATAGAGGTTCAGAAAAATAAAATAGATTCATATCGAATATCAATTTTTTGTATGTTTCTAATATATCCTTTCAAATAAATAACAAACTCCCAAATCGGTTTATAAATTGCCGAGTTCTAATGGAACACACATGAAAAACAAGTCGGTTAAAAAGATAAATTAACTTAGGTTAGGTTGCACAGGATGCCGGTTTCTGACAACCTTTCCACTTGGGTCATTTGTGATCTATGAAACGCATAGGAAGAGATTTCATAAAAATTCCCTGCCTATCCCAGAAGCTGGGTCGGTATTAAACCAATTGAGTGCGGAATAAATTAATTTATCCGCTTTTTATCGTATTTCCCAAGGCCTGCAAGTTCGACGGGTGTCGAGTTCTTAACGCCCCACCTCTAGACAGAGCTGAACTTCGCCAGAGGAGATATTTGACAGTTTCTTTCTCTCCTCCTCATTTTGACAACTCCTGCGGATGTCATTGTATGTAAGGAAGATTTAATCTGCTAGCGTAAACAACGATAAGAGAGTGCATCGAGTATACGTAGCTATTGACGTGGAAGCTCCAGTATGGTTGCAGACCTTGCGAAGTTATACCGGCGCCAAATGGATCTGGAAACCTCACATGTGTTTTGATTTTTCTATCTGGTTTGTGCTCCCTACTATTCGGTCAATGTTTTTTTTTTTTTTTGTTGCAAGCTGGCACCACCCCTAGCTAACTCATTCGCGATAATGTTGCCCGGCACATGTGCATGTCCTGGTACCCAGAAGCTCCTGGTTGGAATGTCTCTCCATCTCATGTATCGCATTCTTACTATCGGTACATACATATACTGATATTCTGATCGATTACCCTGTTGGAACTTAACCAACTGACTGCTCTTTTGATTGCCGATATTTCAGCCTGTATGATGATACATTTATTGGGTAGCCTAAAGTGTATCCTACGTTGGAAGCACCACCATCTATCTACTCCAATACCCAAGTAGGATCCACCAGTATAAATATCAAACTCATCCTCTCGATGATGAATGACAATTGCCTCAGAAAATGTGTCGGGTAAGAGAGCAGGCGAGCAATAGTCAGTGTCGTCGGGAAGATTTAAAATTTTACTTATAATTTAATTTTTATAAATTTTTGTGGTTAAAATAACCCATTTTTATGGTGGAAATTATCAATTTAGAAATAATAACGAAAATAGTTATTTTTACAAAAGTTAATGTATTTAAATCAAGCAAGTGACCACATACCTCTGTTTACTTTGTGATATTGGTATTTAACAATATGACTTGGCTGAGATGGTTGGTTTATTAACAAGAGAAGCTGAGTTTCAAGGCCAAGATATTACTACTAAAAAATTATTTTTTTTAAATAAATACACTTACTGCTTAAGCCTTTGCAGGCATCGAGCCTGCTACCTCCCGGTTAATAGTTTAGCACACTATCCACTACATTACAATTCCATTGTTTGATTTTACTTTAATTTATGGGCTAGTGCAATCCCAACCAATTAAATTGGTTAGATTTACCAATATTTTAATTTGTGTGTAAATCATATGGTGTAAACGTCGTCGGGACCCGATGCTTTGAAGGGATCAAAACTGTTAATGACCCACAATATGTTATTCCCTGAACAGGCAGAATTGTGGCCGTGGTAAAATTTTATGGTTATGTAGTTACTGTTCTCCTACATAGGAACTGCAACCGGAGAAGTGTGTTGCCATCAGTACCTTTAGGGCCTCATGTCCACTAGTAGTCCAGCTGCCACAGCGTTTCTTGATGAAACTGAGGGCAGTTGGTAGAGTAGTCAAGATTTTGCGAAGCGGCTGCTCTCAGAGGCACTTGACGACCGCTTCGCATGAGCTTATTTACAGAGGCTTTATAAGCTGAAGAGTTACCCAGCCTTTTTACCGCATTGACAACTCTACGATACTCTCTACGAGCGTACTCTATTTTGGAGCTCCAGCATGGTGGTTTACTCTTACTAACCCAGACACTAGGTCTTCATGATTCTGATATCGCTTAATTAAGCGCTGCTTTTTTGTATGGTAAGTTGCAGTGAAATTTTACGTAAGATATACTTTTAATACAAACTAGTCTCACAAAATTCTGTTTTATAGGATATTTCAGTAATAATTGTGAACACCCTTAAACACAGTTTAAGTTTTGAATAGTTTCTGGCACTCAAATAGAGTTCGGAGCGTTGTGTCTTTAAAGGCCTATAGCAAAATTTTATGATAAATACTTTTGTAGAACATTTCAGCCAGCTATATTGCCGATGAAGGGGATTTTTTTGGTCCTATTTTTTTAAGGAACAAAAAGACCCATACAACGAAGAGTTAGGGTGTTCCACAAAAATGTTTCTCATGGTGTTTTACACAAAAGTACTTACACTCTAAAACTCTTTTGTTGAAAATTAGGTCGATAATAGTCGGCAACACTTTACAGATTATTATCGACCTAAAATTACACACGCATTATTTTTGAACAAAATGTTTTTACTTAGAAATGCGGTTGGCTGCGTGCAGGTTTGAACCGCGACCTCCTGACTAGTAGTTTGACGTATCTACCATTCAGCCATAGCCGTATTATAATTTATGTTACATTTTTTCCACTTGGACTAAATATGTTTAATATGAAAGATTTTTTATTTAATAAAATAACTACAAAATCGATGTAATTTTGGACAAGGAGAAATTTTCAACACAAATTTAGACAATATATGATCGTAAATTTGAAGTAATGTTTTAGAGTGTAGCTTATCTTATACCTTAAACGTAAGGATTACAAGATTTCCTATGCCGAGTGACTGTGTGCAAAATGGGGGACCTTTAACTCGCCCTAAAATTAATCCCAGAAGCAGTGGTGCCAGAAATTTTAGCTGGCTGGCAGCCAACTAACGTTTTTCTACTAGCAGCCGCGTGGAAAATTAGTCGGCTCAGTCGCCGGCAACAGCTGGTTTCGTTTATGTTTATGTATTTGAACAATTTCACTTTCTGTGTGCGTTGAAATTTGTTTTTACTTTAATTAAAAATTAAGAGTTTAAAAGATATTCAGCTGGGTTTTATTTACTTTATTAACAAGTTGAATAATTTAAAAACAAACTGGCTATTATTTAAATTTTGTCACTTGTTCTTAGCATTCTGATTTCAAGTATTTATAATTGCTTTTTTTTATCAGCTAATACAAATTTGAAATAGCACACTAACTTATGAGGGGTTGCTCACAACAGTCGTATATTTTCGTGTTATTATTTTAAAACATATGACTTTATGACTACCTTGTGAATCCCCCAAATAAGTATACTTTATAAATTAGCAAATGGCAATTCTCTACAGTACTTTATTCTTTTATTGAGCGCTAACGTTTAGCTGACATAAGTAAATTTATTTAATAAATTTAAAGAAGCCGTGTGACAATAATTAGTGTTAAGCAACTAAACTCAAAAAAAATCTTTATTTTGGGAAAAAGATCTTCAAATCTTATTTTGACTAAAAAATCTTCAAAATTAAGGTAAAATCTTCATTCTGGCATCGCTGCCCTGAAGTAAACTTTCAAAACGCCGATACACGTACATAACATATTACATATTACATATGTATGTGCATATACATATTTTTGGTACCCTCTGCCAGAATCAGTCGTTACAATTATGTTACATATTTTTTTGTGGTACATACCTGGTGGCAAATATTTTGCTTTTAATTATTTTTTCAATTGTTTGTTGTATTATTAAGGTTCCCTTAGTATTCCATACATACATATGTACATACCTATAGGTACTTATACACTATTCTTTATCCCATGAGATACTGTTATTAATGGATTATATTTTACAATAAAAACGTCAATATCTTCATGTCAGAAACCTGTTAAACCAAAAGATTTAAGAATAGTTTCACAAATTTCTTATGGTATTTATTTATTTTTTTTTTCTTTTTGTTAACAAAAAGTGACAGCCACACACCCATTCTTTCATACACAAGTAAATTCATAAAAACACATTTTTATCGATTCTCACTCAATTGAATGGTTGTTTTTATTTTTATTTGCTTGTTGTTTATTTGTTTTGCTGCTTTTTCTACCTTTTGTTATTGTTGCCTCATTATTATTATTTTTTTTTGTTTGGGAACATTTGTAGATTTTCTTTTTTCTGAGCTTTTGTTGTTGTTTTAGCAGTCTGTCGTCTGTCAGTTTGTTAGTGTGTCAACACTAAACTAAAAACAAACAACAATAATACATTAGACTAGGTGGTGTTCGGTGGTGTGTCTGAATAATATGATGATAAGTGTATATTCCCAGCAAGCATTTCAAAGCTAATATTTTTATTATCTTCCGCGTCACTACCAGAAGTTTTTGCGTACAGTTGCTGGGAACAAAATATGACTGCGTTTACACTGTGCGATTTTTTTCGCTGCAATTCTTCCTTTGTAGGCAAGAAGGGTGAGAGGAATACAAAGGGGTGTACCCCTTCAAGAGTACAAGCATACGTGTACGTATGCTTGTACTCTTGAAATTCGTTTTCTTCTCTCATTCGCAATATAAAACTGTATAAACTGTGTGCACACATACACACACACATGTATAAATTGTAAGAATTGCAGCGACAAAAGTTGCACAATGTAAACACAAATGCAATTTTAAAGAAGAAACGACAAAAATTGCAACGACAAAATCCGTACAATGTAAAGGCCATGATTCACTATCCTACACAATCGCGCGATCTGCGAAATATGACATGTGTGCCAGAAAAGTGTGGTAGTGTGAACTAAAAATGCAACTTTGTGGCAGTTTTTTTTGACCAGTAGTGCGATTTGACAAAATTTTATGAAAAGTTTCATAAAATGATAGTTTTCATGCAATCCATGTGTATACACAATTCCATGGTGTAATAAGTATACAGGTGGCAGCATAACGTTAGCTGATTATTTTTTGTTCTGGTAGTTTTGTGCATAAGCCTCGTCCAGCAAGTGTGTTTTTTGACAAGCATTATCTATTTGTTTTTTGTAGTGTATTTGTTGCCCTTATGCGGCCACCTGTATACTTATTTCACATTGCACAATACAAACAGGTGTTTTTGCATCATTTTTGTATAATAGTGTGGCACCTACAACGCCATATTGAAACGATTTTTTAAAGTCGGTCAGACTTTTGTAAAATTTTCCTGTGAATGAATCGTGTAGGATAGTGAATCAGGGCCTTAAACGCATACTATGTTAAGTGTGAATACAAAAACATTAATTGTACCTACCTTAAAAAGATTAATAACTAAATGCATAAAACTATTATATCTGAGCTTTTTTATAACTATTAGGCAAAAGTTCGTAACTTTATTGAACCGAACATGTGTTAATTTTTATCATATAAGGGAAATTTAATTAACTCCAATTAATTGTGGCAATTCATACTATTTTCAGAGAATACCACAATAGCACTAATCAGTATACATGTGTATCCCAACTTTTTGTTCTGGTCTTAAAACTGGCAAATTCTCTTCCGTTAATCAAATCTATGAGTTGTTGAATATATCATTATTTAAATAGTAATTTGAATAGAAAATGTGTGTTGGGTTATAAATGAATTTTTTGTGTATTGCGGCGTTTATATTGTGTTTACATTCTTATTAACATTAGAGATTCGATAATCAACTGGCCCATTAGCTCAGTTGGTTAGAGCGTCGTGCTAATAACGCGAAGGTCGCGGGTTCGATCCCCTCATGGGCCACAAATTTTTTATTTTTTTTTTAAAGAAAATCATGTACATTGTTTCAGCGGTCAATATACAAAGAAAATTAATATATACAGAAAAGTAAAAAAGGGAGTTTATTAATACAGTATACCACGGTTAATTACCCCTCGCTTAAATGGCTTTCACGCTTATCTACCTTGAGTTTTAAATCCCGCTTTTTTTCTTCCATTTTTCAAACAAAAGTCCACGTAAATAAATTTTAAATTAAAACAAGCAAGTAAAAATATTAAATTTATATACATACATAAATTCTCAAGTCTGTTCCAGGATTAAATATGTCAAAGTTAGCCTGATTCGGGCTAAGTACGCGGCGGGATTGATTAAAATACGCGGTTAGGATTGATTCAAGTACGCGGCCGGATTGATTTAAGTATACAGCGGGCTTGAATCTTCATGTAATACGACGTTTGTCAGGTATTTGTCGCCTATGCCCGAGCAATGAAAATAAACAACAACAAGAGCACAACAGTGATTTGTGGCTATCTTGATGCTTGATGCAAAGAAACACCAACACAGTACGAGTATGACTGTGTATAAAGTTTATAAATATATTCGTACTTAAAATAAGAATTTTTTTACATGAATAAAGACTAAAATTAATTATTTTGCACTAGAGTGGTGGTGAACGGTCATGGTAAAAGTTTCATTTTGTTGAATAGTGTAATTCACAGTTGGTGAAGAAATGCATATCTTTTCTTTTTAGGAGAGGGACAAAACATGTATGCAAGGTTTTTCGTTGAGTTTTACATAAAAGTGCTAAGCACATCTTATACCTTAAACGTAAGGTTTACAAGGTTTCCTATACCTAGTCACTATAAATATCTGCAAAAGCGGAGAAATTTAACTGCGCCAAAAACTAATCTCAAATGTAAACTTTTAAAACGTCCATACACGAAAATATTTTTTGGGTGCCCTCTACCAGATCCAGTCGTTAGTACCTTGTTTTATTTTGATTTTCTTGTACAGTGTTACTATTTTTATTTTTTTTTAGGTAAAAACTTAATATTGGAAGAGCTAATTAGCACTAGAATAGATTGAAGAAATAATGAAACGAGCGCTGATAATTAAATTCTCCGAAATTTCGAAGTTTAAACTGAAAATTGCGTGCTTAGTTTCCAAGAATAACTGATGGGACACATACATGTGTGCGCCCTTTGATTTGCGTTGTCATATTTGACAATACATATATACTTAAGCAAAATTTCTATGAAGCATTATGAAACATAACTTTAGTTTCTTTTCAAATCCTGAACTGGCAACCTGCATAATTTAAATGCATAAAATATGACTAATAAGGTCATATTAATTTAAAGATAACTTCGAAAATGCATAATAATTTATTACCAGCTCAAATATGCATTTTAATTCCCAACGTATTATTATAATAACTAGTTTTAAATGTCAGCAATTATTTAAAATAAACTTCTATATTTGCTCTGGATCTTAACCTCTACTTAAATTTGTATGCATACAACTATTTGTATAGAAAGAAGATTTTAATCAATCTATAAATTAGTTAAAATCCCCAAAAGGATAACAAGAACAGCTTATGTTCTATACGAGAGATTATAAAACTATTGAACCAGATATGTAACACTCATACTAGAATACGAACAAATACTCAGCGGCAAATAGAAGGAGTACGGAAGCCTTCTAGAAGGCCTCTGTTCTACTTCTTTTGGATAAACAAGCCTGCTTGCTCCATTCCATACTCATATATTTTTTTACACACGTTGTCATTGCGGGGAAGATCTTCCGTTTGCTAATTCTGGAAGGCCTGACAAAAAATGTAATTTTGAAGGGTTTCTAAGGATGGTCTCTCAAAAAGCAATTGGAGATACTTTTTTTTTAATCTCGGTATTTTTTATAACGGCTTCTTTATTTTTGATTCATGTTATTTATTATTCATCTAAAGGAGTTTTTATACAAATGTATTATTAACAAGACTTTGGATGTGAGTAGTTTCGCGGGTATAAGTATAAGTTAATCAGGTCCATCATAAACGGCATAATACCAACATATATGATGTCTCTTGTACGTAAATTTAGCTTTATATAAATAACATGCAAAAAAAGAATATTAGAATGTTTGTTACTCAGCAGCTAAATTTACAACTAGATACGCTTTGGGACAGTCATATTACTAGTTGTAATGTTACTGGTTAGAAAAGGACAGTCATATTCCTAGTTGTAGCAAAACCAGTAACGATACTAGTAAAAAAAAAAGAACAATCATATTACTAGTTGTATCGAGACAATAACGATACTAGTCAAAAAAGGACAACATTTTCCGGTATACGACTTGTATATAAAACATATTTTTAGCTCTTAAAAAAAGTAAGTAGAAAGTGGCTCAGTGGGTAGAGACTTGCCTTGAAATATGAGGAATGTGTGTTCGTATCCCGGTTGGGCCAAAGTTTTGCTTTAAGAGCAACAAAATCTAAATAAAGAAACTAGTAAAAGCACTAGTTTACAACAACTAGTATTCCAACTGGGATATAACTGTATACAAATGAACTAGTTGGGCTCCTATGACAAAAGATCGATAGTTCGATATATGAAAAAAGGACAGATGGGCAACTAGTCTGAAGTAAAAAGCAACTAGTATAGTTCTAAATACATACTAGCTACTTTGTCTGCAGGGTATTTATAAAGTACATCTTCAATGAACAAAACCTGCGTTGTAAACTCGATATTTTTCGCACTGTTTTTAGTGCTTTTTCAACTTTTCGATGCGAAATTTTTTTGAGTGTATTGCTCTGTGCTTTTTTAATCTAACTTTTAGTGATTTTTTTGTGACGGTGGTACTAAACACAAAATTCCATAAACATTTTTTTTATCTAAAAAATATTTTTAAGGGATTAAATTTTTTGTTAATGTAACATACATTTTTGCAGTCTTGCAGAAGAATAAAAAGAACAAATTTATATGAAGTACATATATTCGAGCAATCAGCTGTAGTTTATCTTTTGTCTTTTAAAAGCGTCACAGTCCATATAGAAAAGTATTTTTGTACGTATTTCCGTTTATTTGGCAGTTAAGAGTAATTTAAAATATTTTTAACACAAAAACAAGAGTTTATAGTTTTACCCTTTTCGATTTCAACGAAACTCGTTTCACAAAAATAACATTATGTGTATTCTCTTGGTATTGTTATTATAAATAAATTTTTTATAACAATGCCATGAAAATTCACATTAATTTATTTTTTTGTGAAACCCAGAACATTCCCGATATAAGAATTTTTGTCAATAAAATGAAAAAAATAAACTTCAGTGGTTTTTTTTCAAATATTACACGTTATTTTTCTTGTTTTAGTGCTTTTTGAAAATGAAAATTTTACAAGGCTGAGCAAAACGAATTTCTTTTGCTTTGGCAAAAAAAAGTGCTACTCCTTCGCTTCTCCCTTCTCATAAAAGCGAAGGAGTAGCATTTTTTTTTTTGCCAAAGCAAAAGAAATTCGTTTTGTTCAGCCTTGTTCAGCTTCTCCCTTTTCATAGAAGCGAAGGTGGAATGTGGAAGGCCGATGCCTTCTATAAGGCATTATTTAACAGTTAGACAAGAATGGTAATTGAATATAAAAAAAACTGTCTAAGCAGGCCTTTAATAAGGCCTGAAGTAAAAAGGTCTTCTGAGTTTTCCCGCTGGGTAGCTATACACAGGCATACATACATATACATTCTACGAACATATGCCTAGGAATAACCCTGTAGACAAAATGACGATTGTGTGTTTAGAAGTATACTAGTAGTTGCTTTTTAATTCAGACTAGTTGCATATCTGTCTTTTTTTCATATATCGAACTATTGATTTTAACAGTAGGTTGTCAAAGGAGCACAACTAGTTCATTTGTATACAGTTAGTAGTATACAGTAGTGCTCTTACTAGTTTTTTTATTTATTGTTTTGTGTTTCTTAAAAAAACTTTCCTCATATTTCAAGGCAACTACTCTAACCACTGAGCCACTTTCTTCTACGTATTTTTTTGAAGAGCTAAGAATATGTTTTTTGTATAAGTCGTATAACTGAAAATTGTGTCCTTTTTGGACTAGTATCATTACTAGTCTCGATACAACTAGTAATATAATTATTCTTTTTTTTACTAGTATCGTTACTACTGTTGTTACAACTAATAATATGACTTTCCAAAAGCGTGTCTAGTTGTAAATTTAGCTGCTGGGAAAGTAAGGATAACGGAGGATAAAAAAGGAGACAGAGGCAGACAGAGTACACTATTACTTGAGATATGGTACTTGTGTTCATGGAACATTTGTACATGCACGAAAACGTATGCAAACATTAGCACTCTAATACTCAAGTTCAAGATGAAGATGATTACAAACAACTAAAAAGTAAATATAAATTAGCCATACAGACATGCAAATGTAATTAAAAACACACTTATTGAGGAATGTATATATCGGTGGTTTTAGTAAATAACCGCATATATCTTTAAAGTTAAATTATATTTTGTTAGAAAAGCAAAAATGAAACGTTCAGTCTTCACAAGTAAAAAATTTCATTTGCTACGACACATCCTAAAAAGATTTCTTTAGATGAGAAAATGATTCTTTACTTAAAAGCAACACATGCCGCGGGACAGTTTCAAGCTGATTTTTATATCAGTGATACTTATTTTAAGTGTACATTTTGTTATTTTTTTAGCAATTTAATTAATAGAAATATAAGAAGGTAGGACTCATATTATAGTTTTCGCCTCATTCAATGGATCTTCAAATAAAATTATATTTTTCGGTTTTTAAAATGTTTTGTGTATTGAGCGTTACATTTCCTTTCGCGGTTGTTCTGGGAATGATTCTTGCGAAAAAAATAAACCACTAAAAATAAGTAAAGGGTTCGAAAGACCTATACATCTAACCTCTAAACCCAAAAAAATTTAATAGTCGCAGAACGAAATTAAAAGTTATGACCACTTTTGTAATTTTGACTTGGGTTCACATGTAAAAATAAAAAATATTTATCTTTTAAAATAGTCCTTTACAAACATTTATACAAAAGCAGGCTAGCTAATTCTTCTTTCAAATAAGACTAATTTTAATAAATCGCCCCGATCCGTTTCGAATTCGAACTATTTTGCTAAAAAATTTTGAATTTAGCCCATATGTTCTAAGATCCCAAATCTTGGGTTCAAGAGCAAATACCACTTGTAGAAACTCTTGTGTGTATCTATTTATTTGCCAAAGCATTTTATGGGCCTTGGACCAAATCTAGATCGGTATTGTAGGCAGAATCGTTGACGAAGTAAAAGAACTAATAAATGGATGCACAGCTTAAAAATTAATGTCTCTACTTGACACCAGAGGGGGCGCAACACTGCTCTACGAAATAAAAAAAAAACGCGCAATTGCAAAGTTGTAAATAAATTAAAGTTTCTATCTCTCTTCCACTTCACCACCGTCCGTCCACTTCACTTGTGAACATATAAAATCAAAAAACTTCATCTTCAAGATCAAAATCGCAAAAAACTGTTCAGGTAGCAAACCGTTCAAAATTCAAGGAAACAAATAACTACAAAAATGTACCTAAGATCTCAAGAAACAACTTTCTAGAACATATGAACTTCCTAGGAAGGATTCTTTAGGTAGCGCTTAGGTAGCTGCAGAAGTAAAAAATCGAATTTTTTTAAGTTTTTTGCGATTTTGATCTTGAAGATGAAGTTTTTTTTTATTTTATATATTCACAATTTTTGTTCTTTATGGCAAGAGCTACAACTTTCCCTCATGAGCCTGAGAAAATGATCAGTTTTTTTGCAAAAATGACACCGAGGCCCCAAATCTTTGGGGGCCCATAAAAAGTGCATGACTTGAGGCAAAACTGAAAGACACGGGTCTTTTTTTGTGTCTTTTATCACGTAGCAGTGTCCGTATATGGTTATATTTTTCGTGTTGCACTGTTTAATAAAGCAGAAAAGACTTAATTTCCAACATCCTTACTGTTTGACCACTATTTCATGGATCGTACATCAACAAAATTATACTCAAAGAAAGATAATTTTTCGAAAACACAAAAGATTATATATAAATGAAACAAAGATTTTGTTTAGTAAGATTCCAGTTGATGAAGATTGTTTCGATTTTTAATTTAACTGCACGAAAAACAAAACCAAAGCTAAACAAATATCGAATTTGATACTGTCGATATTTTTTTCAAAAATATAGTCATTTTTTTCAAAAATATCGATATATCTAAATTAAAAATATCGACGATATATACCGATATATTTTTCAGAAAATTTCGATATTTTTTGGCCATCCCTAATTTATACACATGCTTTCCAGTCTTTTAAAAAAATTTAAATTGCTAAAATATGAATACACTGTTAAAAAATATACTTAATTTTGTAAATTTTGATAACCGATATGTCGATCTTTCTTTTTTAAACCTGTAAAAATAATTGGCTTCCCAGCAAAAGTTATTGCTTGCTAGAAACATTTTTGTAAGGGAGACTACAAAATGGAATCACTTCCAATTGCGCTTTTATAATGCATGATTTTTGTTCACGATGAGCCGCTTAGAAGCAATAGTTTCTACTTCCATAAAATGCTTATATTAGTGCTGAAAATCATCAAACATTTCAGCACTAAAACGGAAAATATATGGAAAAAATGGTTCGATGTGAGTTGGCGGGGCTGATGGACTTATGTTAAAGGCTTATTACTTCTTATCTTTAGTTATCAATTTTGTATTTTTACTCACTGTTTGTTATTTTAATTTCAACCAGTATCGAACTAAGCATCTTCAGATTTGAAATCTAACGCACCAACTACTGAACCAAAAATACTGTTGCAAATCGGCAGCATGAAGGTAACATGAACTTACTCTTATAAATACGTTATTTAAAAATTATTTACTTTATTTTTTAAAATGTACTGTTCGTGTATACACAGGTGTATGTGTATGTACTGTTCGTGTATGCAATCGTAGAACATATTTTAAGGGTCTCGCTTACATTCCAAGAAGCACTATCGTCCGTGAGAGAAGTTAAATATTAAATACTTATGTTGTAATGCAGCTATTTTTTACATTTTAAAATTATCGTCAAAAGCTAATAAGTATTCGTGCATATTTTTTCGTGGTCTTTTGCAAACTTTAGTGCATTTGTGGTAGCATTTTTGGAAGGCATTGCTTCTAACAGCTTTTAGTGCTTCTAAATGTCGAATATTTTTTGCTGGGTTTTAAATAAAAACTCGTACTGATCTGAGGAACAACGAATTCAAATTCGGATGTTTTCTTTAAATCTGTTGTAACTTTCTAATTTTCTTGCTTTTAGAACAAATTTTTCTTTAAAAAGCAGGTAAAAAAAATTTAAAAATCCTTAATGGAGCAAAAAAAAATGTTGAATTTTGAAAGAGTAAAAAACTAAAATGTTTTCAAATTTTAAGGCCTGTAATTCAATGAATTTTGATCCGAAGAACGCAGTTTATATATTGGCTGAAAGAGGAAAGTTATATCTATACAACAGTGCAAAACTTGCATAATTCAGAAGAGCAGTTCTCAAGATTTTTGCAAATAACTAAAAATTGCAGAACGAAACGTTTTTCGCGAAAATCTGGTAAGCAAATTAAATGAATGCCATATTCGTGTTCAGCGACTATATTAGTGTTACCTTAGAAACATTTCATTTTTAAGGTTATGGCAAAAAGTCCGATACTCAACTTGATCGCCAGAAATCATTCAAAACTTAAACTGAGTTTAAGTTGTGTTTCACACTTTTATGTAAAATACCCAAGAGAAAATATCGTTTACAATAAAGCAATTTGTTATTAAAAACTGAAAAACGACTTAAATTGACTTACGCTGTTATCCATGAAAGCAATAAAATTAAGCTAAGCATTTGCAACATTGTTGTTTATGTATCAAGAAAAAAGAAAATAACTTTTCGAACGTGACACAAATTAATGATGATGCATTTTTCTCTTCTTAAACAGCTTCAAAACAATAATCATTTACACGCACATATTAAAAGAAGAAACAATAGAATAAACACAATGTAACAGAAAAGTTTAATAGCACAAACAAAAAATATTTTGACCAAAGCAAACTGCGAAGCCATTTTGGCTTGTCTATAGAAGCAGCCAGGATCTTGGCAGGTAACTAAGCCGCGAATATCATACTAATGGTCATTATTACAACTTGACAATAGTTAAAGGCAGGATTTTGTCGGACGGATAAACAATTTATCATTATTGCAAACATATTTTAACCTACCAGGTAGGATAAACTTGGCTCTAACTTATCGCTCGCTTTCAGTTATTCGGCCATGTCACAGAGTTCAATTCCGTTCGGAAACAGAATTCAATCAACCCTAATATGTCAAGCCCTAGCTGGAACATACCGCACCATAATAGCGCCGCCAACAGTCTGGACACACCTGACGAAATTGCGTATTTTAGTTTTCTTTTTTAGACACCAGCTGCTCCAAAAATGGGGTAGGTTGAATTCCGTTTCCGAACGGAATTGAACTCTGTGACATGGCCGATTGTAAAGTTGTAATAAAGATAAACTGTTTATCCGTCCGACAAAATCATGCCTTTAACTATTGCCAAGTTGTAATAATGGCCCTAATAGTCTATTATACTCCCCTATAGTCTTCGGAGGCACTTAAGATACCTTAATGTGTTATCCGGCTTCGTTTTACTTGAATTATCTAGAAACAATTTAGCTCAAGCAGAATATAGTGGTAGTCGGTGTAATTTCGACATTTAAATACAATTATTGCAGTCGAAAGACTGAACAGAGAACATATATGCTGGACTTGAAAACATTAAAAATGTTTCTTCGCCTCCCCTCGTACACTGAAATTCCTATTAAAGTCCCTTTCAATAGTGTTAAATATTTTATTATCGAATGTTATTTGCTTGCTAAATTATACGACTATAGAATGGAAACATATTTACAGCATTTCGAAAAAAAAGTATTTAACTTAAATGCTTTTCTTTTTTAATTCATTTGGGAGTAAACAATTTGCTTGCTGTTTTGCGGTATCTGTATTGTTACCATTGCAACACTGTTGCTTAAATATAATGTTTGCATTTTATAGTTGTGGCTGCAGCAGCAAAACGAAACAGCACAGAATAGTTTTAAAAGTTTTTTTTTCTTTAATTTGCAATCTTAATATAAATCGTACTTATGTACTGCGTATTACCCCACATTTTATTATTTTGGATTTTTTTATATCTTTAAAATCCCTGTGCAGATTTACACACCAATTATCGTGTTTTTTTTTTGCAAGCTTTATTCGATGCAAGTGATACTTTATGTAGTTGCAAAGTTTCAACTTGGTGAAGTAGACAATAATTTTCTATTGCCACACTTGACATGATAAGCGAACTCTTAAGGATATTTGCAGTAGATTTAGGGAAACGTTACGCAAAAATCCTTTTTAAGACATATTTGATTTTCAACAAGTTTTAAATTTATTTTGATCACGTACACAACTTATTTGTATAAAAAAAAAAGTTGCACTTTAAAGTTTTGCAACTTTTTACAGTCTTAATAAGACGCAAACAAAAAGTAAAATTTGTTATTTATTTTTCTTTCTCTTAAAGTAATTTTTATGCTTAATGCAGCTTTTAAAATTCAAATTTCAGTTGTTTTAAAATTTAAGAAAATATATCTGTGAACAAATAACAGGCTTAAAGACAATGGCAACACTAGGAATAGACTTTATTTGAACTATCGCTAGACTAGGATGAGATTATGACTGTAGTTTTTTAGCCTACCGTGTTTGTGGACTTTGGTTTAAATCTAATAATTGAAAATTTCAATTGTATATGCTTTCTTTTTTAAAACTGGAGTTAATTTTCATAGAAGGAAACATATTTAAAATTGTGACTGGTGAGACAATGTGTTGCGAATAGTGAGAAAGGTGCAAAAATATGTGGAAATAGTTATTTATTAATACTATTTATTTATTGTTTTCATCCTTGCTAATGCAAATTTGACTGTTAGCATTAAATGCATGCATAAAATGTATATCTTGCTTTTTTAAATATTATTCAAAGACTCTTGAGATATGCACTTTTAGGTATAAGATATTGCCGTATTAGGGAGAATTAATAGAATTTAAAAACGTATGTAATTTTCCTCTTTTACATGGAATGTACGTTTTGAATTAAACATTTAAACATTGTTGAAGTATAAAATGTTATTCACTGAAATGAATCAAATAAAAAGTAATATTGTGATTGCGTCACATTTTCGCCACACATATTACGTACTTTACTTATATCGTGCCAACGCTTACTCTTTTACATTATTTTTCGCATTTTGTGTGCGTGTTTATGTGTCAAAAACTTTCATGTTTTGAAATAATTTATTTAATTTGAAATCTTTAAAACTTTATTCTTTGCCTTATTTATTGCAGGCTGTGCAAGGAAAACTATTTGGTTCTAAGGAAATTGTTGCATTGTCATGCGCCTGGTGTCATGAGGTGTATCACAATAAGGAGTCGTGTTTTAATCAGTCAAAAATTGGTGAAGAATGTAAATTGGGTAAGTTGCATGAAATACTAAGTATTTTATTGTTTGTATTGAGTTAAAAACGTAACACTTCAACCGAAGTCGATTTATTATTTAAAAGCAGTTTTGTGTATTGAACGTTACTTTTTCCTATTATCTTCCATTACCCATTTCAATTGCTGTAATTGCACTAAAAACAAAAAGAGTTTAATGTGCACTTAGTTATTTTTATTGAATGATAGAATCAATTAAAAATAAGGTTGCGTGCAATTTCAAATGATTACTCTTTTAAAAATGATTGTACTCGTATACATGAGTGACTCCAGTCAAGACAAAATAAGAACACCAACAAACAACAGAAATGCCTACGTTACTGTTCTTGCTACAGAATGTGAAAAACTAGTAAACAAAAATTTACACTTTGCCTCAAAAGTATTCCACCGGGTACGTTCAAATACAATGTCAATGACAGACAAAGTGATATAAAAATAATATTTTGAAATCAGTTTCACAGCAACGAACAAGTGCCAACAAAATGAGCCCACAACTACCCGAAAAAGAAAAAAATTACATGAAGTGGCCCTCTAGAAAATGCCACAGAAAACACAAAAATCCAAATAAGTATTGATCGTTACATGGAAGTTGTAAATAAGAAATGAAAGAGAAGTCCAAACTCGAAAAACCTCGCTCCAGTGGCGAAAATGCCCAAAGATGGTAAATCTGATGCGGCGCCTTCTGAAAACCGCTTTTCAATTCTACAAAACGACGAAGATAAAATCACCACTGCCAGGTCCAGCAAGCCGCCCTCAATTTACTTAAGGGAGAAAAACCTCAAATGATTTAATTAAAAGGCTAGTACAATTAATCGGTGAATAAGGGTTTTACGTCATCCCAATAAAACGCGGCGCGATAGATAAGACAAAAGTTCAAGTTAATGAAAAAAAACACCTTATACATAATTTAAGATACTTGCTGCATCGTTGAGTTACCGTAGAGGAGCCACATAAACGAGCTAGGCCTATCCAATCCAATTGCTTGCCGTTTGTGTCGTCTGTGGTGAACTACACAGCACTACCAATTGTGATAAGCCAAAAGATGATTCAAAAATTAAAAAGTTTAGCAATTGCCATGAAAACGACAATGGCACCTACAGGGGTTGTCCTGTCTATGCACATGTCAAGTTAAAAAAAAGAAAGATAATGAATTATATACGACAAAATCCGAAGAGCATGATAACGTTCAATACAGAAATTTCTTTTAGTTAGTTTAGCGTTAAAATCTCAAAAACTTCAGGATCCATTGAATGTTATGAAAACTTCGATATTATTTTACTCTAGTATTTTAACACTCAAAATATTCTCTACGTGAAATTAACTGAAATTGTAATATAAAATAAATTAAAATTCAACTAAAAACCGGTCTACTTATTTTCCATTTAAATTTAACAAAAAGTTTATAATTTTAAATGTTAAAAAATTAACAGAATTAAAACCGTAAAAAGTTAATGACTCTTTCTTTGTTTGGATCAATTCAACTGACACAATAACTAATCACAACTTCCGTAAAAATAAAAGATGTTTCCCTTGTTTCTGCTATTTTTATTGTTAAATAATCAACCCCTACCCTATTTCTATAAAAATAAATGATTTTTGCTTCATTTTTCAATATTAAAGGCTTATTATTTGGCATGTCTTGGCTTAAATTGGACATGTGTCCTCCCGGTTAATAGTCTAGCACGTTGATTATGGCCCCTATTATGATTCACAACTAAATTGATAGTTGAGTCGTAGTTGTCAAATTGTTATTATGGGATACAACTTCATCAAAGCAGTTGTCTCAGTTTTTTATCAGTTGTGTTTTATAGATAAGAACCTTTTTTCGAAAATTTTTTCGAAGACAACTAAAATTAGTTGTCAATCATAATACAAAAAAATGGTTGAGTTGGGTCGTAGCATTGACAACTCAACCTAGTTGAGTTGTGAATCATAATAGGGGCCTATTTAACAGTAAACATAGCAGAAACAAGGGAAACATCTTTTATTTTTACGGAAATTGCAATTAGTTCTTGTGACAGTTGAGTTGTGCCAGTTGAATTGGTCCAAACAAAGAAAGAATCATTCATTTTTTACAGTTTTAGGTCTGTTAATTTTTAGGGATCCGTGCTCCAAAAGTGTAAAGAAACCCTATTGTTTTCGCTACGCTGTCCGTCTGTCACAGGCTGTTTGGAACCGTAAGAGCTAGGGACCTGAAAATTTCACAGAATATGTAAAACTTTGGCCGCTACTAAAGCTTCTAAAGCGAGCAACGAAAAATGATGAAATACTAATATAATATACTGACACTTATACGAGTATATTGACATTTCAAAATTTCAAAGTTAGTGTTAATTGGTGTAGTCTGTAGAATAGACTACACCAATTAACACTGATATTTAAAACAATAAAAATTAAAGGGTGTTCTATCAGTTAATGTATTTTTCACTATGTAATTTATACAATTTGTTGTATCTTGGAAACCGTAAGAGGCAAGCTCTTGAAATTTTTTAAAATGCTAAAACTAAAAAAAATCCAAAATTAAAAAAATGCCAAAAAGAAAAATCGCTAAAATGAAAAAAGTGCTTAAAGGAAAAAAGCACCAAAATAAAAAATCGCTAAAACGCAAAAAATTACCAAAACTAAAAAGATCGCCAAAAAAACTTTAAAAAACTGAAAAAAGTCGTCAAAACGAAAAGAAGCACTAAAACCTAAAAAAATCGCTAAAACTAAAAATATCGTAAAAAAACAAAAAAAAAATTATGTCCAGAAATGGAAAAAAATCACCAAAACTGAAAAAGGAGTCAAAACAAAAGGACCAAAACTAAAAAAATCGCAAAAAACGGAAAAAATTGTCATAACGAAAAAAATTGTCAACACAAAAAAAAAATCTATAAAATTAAAAAAATCACAAAAACCGAAAAAAGCGCCAAAAGTAAAATAAATCGCTAGTAAAAAACGTTAAAACACAAAATACGCGAAAACCAAAAAATCGCCAAAAATAAAAAAATCGGCAAATAAACAAAAAAATAAAAATAATTGCAAAAAACGAAAAATCGTCACAAAAAAAATCACCAAAATGAAAATAGCGCCAAAACCAAAAAAGATTCGCTAAATCAACAAAAAAAACTTAAAAAATAAAATGAAACGAAAAAGCAAACGAAAAATTGCCAAAATGAAAACAAATATAAAACGAAAAGCGATATATTAATGTATGTGTATTCGTACGGAACCCTTCGTGTGCGGGCTAAAGTCGCACTTTACTTAATTTATTTAACATTTAAAGGTAATAACCTTTTTTGTTAAACTTAAATGAAAAATAAGTAGACCGGTTTTTAATTGAATTTTAATTTATTTTATATTACAATTTCTGTTAATTTTACGTACATAATGTTTTGAGTGTAGTTGTAAGCCTTATGTTTAAGGTATAAGAACCGTTCAGCTCACATTACGAGAAGCGTATTTATAGAACATTTTACTCCTCTAACTCTTCGCTGTGGGGGGCTTTTTGTCTCTTCCTTAAAAATGGGGCGGAAAACTCCACTTCAGCGGCGGTATATCGTTCTGGAAGTCTTTACAGACACCCAATCTTCAGACTTAACTTGAACGTTAAAAATCTTTCAAAACTTAAAATATGTTTAAGGATTAGTTCCGTACTTATTAAAAATTAAATTTAAGGTAAAAATGTGTTCAGCACTTTCATGCTATACACAACGTGGAACATTTTTGTAGAAAATTTTATCCCACTATATCGCCGCTAAAGAGTAGTTTTTTGTCCCTTTTTCACGAAAGGGCAAAAGGACCCATACAAGGAAGAGTTAGAGGATTAAAATGCTCCACGAAAATGTTTCTCGTAAGACTTACAAGATTTTCTATTAAAAAAAAGGGGTCGGGGGAACTTTAACTCCCCCTAAAATGAATCTTAGATGTAAAATTTCAAAACGCTGATATGCATACATATATATTTTTTTGCTGCCCTCTGCCAGTATCAGTCGTTAGAACCATGTTATTTTTTTTAATCACACATACTGTTTATTAAATTAAAAAATCAATTTCAAACAAATATTTGCCTGAAAAAACAAAGTTTAATTTTTCTGTGTATTCATGACGTATGAGTGTGAACTAATACAATTTTATATATTTATACGCAGCGTGGGCTGTCACAATTTTTTTTTTAATAATTAAATATTTTTCACTTGTGTCGACACTTAAATGAATGCAAGTATGCATTCGAAATTTTCATTGTATGATCTAGAAAATATTGGAAAAAATACACGATAAGATACCGCAAAATAACACAGGCGTTCTTAAGCTAAATTACTTAAGTTGTGTTAACATGATGCGACACCAGCATGACACTTGTTAAAAGTTGTGATTTACAAAATCATTTATTCAAGTATTCAGCCTTATCTCTCCTTATTAATCCATCTGGATGTTTGTAAAAATATCGACTACTGTGAGTCAAATTATCATATACGCAAAAAAAGAAATTTACAGAAAAGTATTTTTTTTAAATTTTTTTTTTTTTGGTTTGGCAGCCAACACCGTTGGCCAATTTCCGATGTTCTAAATTAATTAAATAATTTAATTAAAATGAAAAATATATATCGCAAGAAGTTTAAATAATTCGAAAATATTCCAGTGAAAAATATAGGAAGTCATTTTTAAGGAACTAGCTTTTACCCGCTGTATCTGACTAGTAGCGACGCTAGTCTGTCAGTCCAAAGGTTGTGTTTTCGATTTCCGCCATTGTTCCTAGATTTTTTCCGCAAACAAGCTAAATCGCTTCGCGGGTTGTGTTTGTTATTACAAAAAAAAACTTCCAAAGTAGCAATAAGTATGTATTTTCGACATCTCAGGAAGTAATTATTAAGAACATCCAGATAATTAATAAAAATGTTATTCTACTTCCGCAATCCTCTCTGGCATAGACATTTACTCTCAGCTACTCGCAAAGTTATTTTATGTAGGCCCCTATTATGATTCACAACTCAACTACGTTGAGTTGTCAATGCTAGGACCCAACTCAACCATATTTTTGTATTATGATTCACAACTAATTTTAGTTGTCTTCGAAAAAATGTTCGAAAAAAGGTTCTTATCTATACTATCTGTTTTTTGAAACCATAGTAGCCATCACAAAATATTTCAAATATTTTTAGTTTTGGCCTCACTATTTTTTCTTGAGATTTTATATTTTATGGATATGGCAACAATGTGGGTTGACAAATGGGATAGAAATTGGCGCCTAAAAGTACCATTTTAAAAGTAATTAAAAGTAACACAATAGTCGAAATAAAAACCAGTTGGCTTTGATGAAGTTGTATTATATAATAAGAATTTAACAACTACGACTTAACTATCAATTTAGTTGTGAATCATAATAGGGGCCGTATATTAGAGTGGCCGTAAAATTTTTAATTTCAATTTCTTCAAGTCTCATCGGTGGGTATTTCTAAAAAATTACCCTTAAAAAATGTCGGGTCAATTAGTTAAGATTAAGGCGTGTCGCACGCCTACTAAAGTTTGAGCAAATGCTCTTTTTCTGCTTTTATGTCTCATAACTTAACAAATATAGTATTTACAAAAACAAAATATCTTGCAAAAAGTTGTTGTCTGTTAAGTTTCCAACAGCTTTTGCCTTACCGACTTTTATCTAAATCGCATATTTAACAAAATAAACAGTAATATAATATAATAAAAAGCTCATAAATTTACGAAATGTCGGTAAACTTTTTCGTTCCCTAAAACTTGAGAGTTTCTGTAGTGGTTTGAACCGCTGAACGTGAAGCTGCACTAGAGTTTTTTTATCAGCTCTAGTTTTCGAGATATACCGTTGTGTCAAAAATGAAGGCAGTTCCATGACATATTTTAGCATAACCGGAGAAGGGTTTTGATATATTCAGTAAAAAAGAAAAACCAAATTCGACAACAAAATCATGTTTAAGCCAAGCAAACATTGTTTTTAAATGTGCCCATTTGTTTCAGAGATATCGTAAAAGTTTAAGCCTAAAAACTTTAGATTTTATAAAAAATTTTAAAATGTTTATTTTTTAAAACTTTTATAAAAAATAAAAATACACAAACGATCCCATTTTTTGTCTAGTGTCATATATCTGGTATCTAATATATTCCAAAGGAAATGGGCCCTTTTTCGTTTAAATTGGTGCACAACTTTTGATTTTATTCACAATTTGGTGAGAGAAATTTTAAAATTTTTTATGAAATTTTGAATTCTTAGTCTCAAACTTTTACGATATCTCTGAAACTAATGGGCAGTTATAGAAACAATGCTCGACTTAAAAATAATTTTGTTGTCGGTTTTTCTTTTTTGCAAACACTTCTCCAGTTATACTATTATGTATATGTCGTGCAAGTGCTTTCAACTTTGACATAACGCTTTATCTCGAAAGCTAGAGCTGATGAAAAAAAAATGAAGTGCAGATTTGCGTTCAGCGACCAACATATTTAGAGAAACAACTTCAAGTTCTAGGGAACGAAAAAGTTTACCGAAATTTGTAAAACTGAATTTGTATTTCCGAAAATTTAATAGTCCTGGGATTTTTTACTGTTTATTTTATTATTTATGCTATTCAAAACTTCACAAACAACAACTTTTTAGAAGAAACATTTTTTTCAATACTATATTTATTAAGTTATGATTTATGTATCATAACACTAAAAGAGCATTTGCTCAAACTTTGGTGAACAGATGGATCTGAAATTTTTTAGGCTAGTTTTTTATAAATACCCACAGAGTATATTACTTTTAATTTTTTACGACTACTCTAATGTATCTATGTGTTACCTTCGTGCCATTCCTTTTATAGATTATAATGCTGCTACACAGAAAAAAATATCATCAAACTGCAACTAACAATTTCAATTGTTAATATGTAATTTAAATTCAGACATATATATTGTTAGTATAACAAATTGAGTTGTTGATACGACAAACACAGAAATTTTTTTCAACAAACTGAACTAATCAAATTTTTTGTTATGTATTGTGAAAAAAATTAACAATCATCATTGTTTATATAACAAATGGATGCACACACGTAAATGAAACAAAGTAAATTAAAAATGTTTTCCAACAAACTGAACTAACCAAATTCTTTGATATGTATTGTGAAAAAATTAACAATCACCATTGTTGATATAACAAATGAATGAACACACGTAGATGAAATAAAGCAAATCACGTTTTGTGTGTATTCATTATTTGCGTATTTAATAACGAATTGCTCTGTAGCTGAGAGGTAAGAACGTTAGCTTGTTAGTCCAGAAGTCGCCGGTTCGATTCCGCCCAAAGACATTCAGTGTTTTTCGCAAACAAGCAAAAAGTCGCTTCGAGGATTTTGATTGTATAAAAAAATATTGTTAATACAATTAATTGTTAAAATTTTCTTCTGATTTTCCTTTAACTTACAATTTCGTAATTGTATTTACAAAAATCGTTGTAGGTTTAAAATCAATTAATCATTTAATTGATATTAGAAAGAAATTAATTGTATTTACAAATTTTTATTTTCTGTGTAAGGTGGTAAGTGTGTGGACTATTAAACAATTCATGAAATTAAATTCCTTGGTTCGAGCCCAATGCCAGTCAACAAAATATCAATAAAATTAATTAAACTGTAGGAATAAAAATTATATGCAATAAATAATATCAGTTTTCACCTGTTTTACTTTACAATGAAATATATGCTTTGGGACAAATAACATTTGAAGCAGTTCTAAAGAATAGTTTTTTCTTAACATTGTGAGCCTGACTTAAAATCGTGCAAAGAAGAAAACTTCGTGCAAAGACTAGCCCCAATCGCATCATTAGAAATGATGCGGATTGGAACCACTTACTGATCTCAAGTTCAGGAACTTATTGAATTCTTTGGAAACTCCGTTTTTTTACTCGGATTAAGGCTTTCGCAGCACGATAATTTTGCGAGACAAAACTTTGTTAGTACGAAGTATTAACGCTGCGCTGAATGCTAAAAAAATAGGAGGAAAACAAATTTTTTTTGGTTAATTTTGTTGATGGCAGTCTCTATTTAATGCGATACAGCAAATTCAGCAGCTTTGAATTTTTTTAAAGCCCTCCGCAAACCAATTTTTCGAAAGGTTGTCAAAGTAGAGTTTTGGTATAGTGATTATTACCTCATCATTCGACAATTAAGTAGAGTACTGCAAGAGCTTTTTTTCGATATAGGCACATTCTTTCTTCAGACTTTGGTAAAAATTTCTATCAAAATTTCAATTTCATAAACAAATAAATGTCTTATAGAATAGTCTGGCAAAAAAGAGTCAATACACATTTATGTACGAGTATATATATATGCAAATTTCAACATGATTTAGTGTGATGACGTGCAACCGAAGAACATACAGAAACCACAATATTTTGCAAACAATAAATTGCAATTTGAATTTTAAAATACAGACTTTGTATGTTGCATATGTGCTTATTTGCTTGTAACAACATAGATATTGCATTAATAGTATCTGCATAATAAAATAAAAGAATAACTTTTTTTATGCATGCGAGTGTTCATACGATTTGTTTGTTTTTCCTTTTTTCATCATATGAATAGAAATTTTATGCAAAATTTATGGATGAATACAAAGTTTTAATACCATAAAAAGAAGTATCAAATTATCATCAATTTACAAAGTTACCAAATATATTCTGTGTTTTTTAGCTAAAAAATCTGTGCAAGTGTAGATTAATATTGACTATAGTGAAAGAATTTCGCTTCATAAATCCACCGAAACAATTTCGTTAGGTTTTATTCATAATTCTAATGAAATACTTCACAATTCTAATGAAATTTCACGAATATTGTTAAAGAATTTCATTGAAATTGCTTCATTAGCTTTAATAACTTCATTACAAAATTTCATTGGACCCTTTAAGATTTGACAAAATGTTTTAATCGATATTTAAAATTCTTGAAATATATATGTATAATAAAAAATTAAAAAAAAAGAATTAAAAACTTTATGTCCTTGAATGTCATAATTTCATTGAAGTGCATTTCATTGTTTTAATGAAAAATTTCGTTGCATTTATGAATGACCGATCAAATAAATCACAAATGTTTTCTTCTTTAAAAAAACATGCCCTTATTTATTTCAAAAGTTGGCTACCAATAGTAGCGAACAGCAAAAATGTTTTATACATTTGTTGTTGTTGCACTCTTTCTTATTTTTACAGACACATTGGCGCATAATCATTGTCCAAACAAAGTATACTTTAGGAGTTTAAAACCAGTATTTTGTATAGCAATACTGGTTTTAAATTCGTAAAGTATACTTTGTTTACGACTATGATTATGCGCCATTGTTTTGACAGTGCTGTTAGCTAAAATAGTTAAGACGTTGCCTATAAATCAAATGATGAAAATCAAGAGTCTGAGTTCGATACTGTGAGCGGTCATTAACATTACAAATTATTCTGATGTGCATTGGCATCTATCATACGTATTTGTAGCTTGGAATTGTTAATAAATTAAAATAGTTAATAAAAGAGATAATCTGATGAGGCTACTAAGTAATGTGATAATTTCATTGAAATAATGAAATAGTTTCATTGCAATAATAACAGAATATTATTAAAATAATGACGAATTTCATTAAAATAATGAAATAATTTTATTGAAATAATTAAATAATTTCATTAAAAAGATGAAATAATATGACGAAAATAATAAAATGTGTTCATTAGCTTAGCGAAATTATTACATTAGAACAATGAAATTATTTCATATATTTAATTAAAACGTTCTTAAAATGGATAAATAGGCTGCCTTCCTAAACGTCTGTATGCAACGTCAAAGCAGTGTTTAAACCAAGAAATTATACTTTACAACACTGCAAATGAAATGCAGTGTCAATAAAAAGCATTGCCAATTTAAATAGTGCGCTAGTTGCGTTTATTTCCAGTTCAGTTGCAAAATAGATGTCTTTAGGAATGCAATACTTTGTCAAAGTTTGCACGGTTGCGTTTGGGAATACATGACATTGTTGAACTGCAAAGCAACATGCGTTTAGGAAGGCAGCCATAGTTACTGCACTGCTTCTACTGTAGATTAAGTCAGTATTAGCAGAAATCTAGACAAATCTTGGACACATCTATTACTGCATCAGAAATAAGTTATACACTGAAAGAATTTTTACGACTGACTATTTTCATAAAATGCAAAAATTTAATACCCAAACGCACTAATAACTATCTAGAGCATCGAACTACTCGTATTAAGGTTGGTACCGTTTTTCCTAAGCTCTTATTTTGAGAGAAAGACCACTATACCACATTACCCGCCTATACCACATTACCCGAACTTAATATATTGTGAAATATTTCATTCAAATTGCAAAACAAAAATCTAACGAAATCGTTTCATTGGATTTATGAAACGAAATTCTTGCATTGCAATGATTTTGTAAATTAGTAGACAATGGTAGACTATGGCGATAAATGACTAAACTATAGGTGCTACTACTAAATACGAGTAGTAGCACCTATAATACTAATTCAATATAACGGGTGTTTTTTTAGAGGTATAGAATTTCGAATTGAAATAAAACACAAGAAAATCGTTTTAATGTCCATCAATTTGGCTTTATTGGAAGGATAATTTTATGCCATTAATGTTTAAATATGATTTCGGGCATGTGGCCGCCGCGGCTGGCTCGAATAAAGCCAATTCTACAGGTCCAATTTTCAACCACTTTTTCGAGCATATGGGGCCGTATGTTGGCAATAACGCCACGAATGTTGGCTTCCAAGTCCCCTAACGTTTCTGGTTTGTTGGCGTAGACGAGCGACTTCACATATCCCCAAAGAAAATAATCCAATGGTGTCAAATCACACGATCTTGGTGGCCAATTGACAGGTCCATTCCGCGAAATTATGCGCTCATCGAATGTTTCCTTCAATAAATCGATTGTGACGTGCGCTGTGTGGCATGTAGCGTCGTCTTGTTGGAACCACAACTCATCCACATTCATGCCATCCAATTCGGGAACAAAATAGTCGGTTATCATGGCTCTATACCGGTCTCCATTAACGGTAACTGACTCTCCAGCATTATTTCGGAAGAAGTATGGCCCAATGACTCCACCAGCCCATAGAGCACACCAAACAGTCAGTTTTTGTGGATGTAATGGCGTCTCAAGGGTCTCATGTGGATTCTCTTCACTCCAAATGCGGCAATTTTGCTTGTTGACGTAGCCATTCAACCAAAAATGAGCCTCATCACTGAACAAAATTTTGCGATTTTGCTTGCGGTAAACTTCGCGAACTGAACCATTATTTTCGAAATAAATTTGCACGATTTGCAAGCGTTGTTCTTTTGTCAACCTGTTCATGATGAAATGGCAAACCAAACTAAATATTAATCACTTGACAGCTGACAAAATGGCCGCCAGTTAAAAAAGTGATGCCAACTTAAAGTTCTATACCTCAATAAAAAACACCCAATATAGTTTAACCATACGCGGTTTCAGGAGAAGAAAAAAAGTATATGTATATTTCACGCCTGGTTCAACTGTTTTACTATAACTAATGTACATATTTAATAGTTTAATATGACAACTATTTAAAGTTTTCCTAAGCCCCCCAACCACACCAAAACTGACAAACAAATTCATCAATCTCAAACTGCATATTCACATGTTTGTACATCATAGTATGTATACATTTACTATGTACATATGCCTGACATAAAGATTGGCAATTAAAAGTTTTCAAATTGCAAAAATTAAATGCTTTCAAAATATTTTGATAAACAAGAGCAAAGCAGCTTTGGTTTTCAGCCATTTACCAATAAATTAGTTTAAACTTGATGCTACAAAATGCTTGCAAACAAAAATCAACATTTTCAAATATTATTGTAATGACATATTCGCATGTATGTACATTAGAGCGGATCGATTTATTTTTCAAAAAATCGTATGGCAGAAACATAATCTACGAACAGTTCTAAGAAATTTTCGCCAATGAACCATAGGTCGGAAATGAATTCATAGTCTGCGCAAATCGACATAAAGTTTTTATATGGGTTAAAACCTTTGACCTTCCAATTTTTATAAAATTTGCTACGAATGATGGCTCTGACAAAAGTGGTATTACTGCAAAATCTTACCACGCTAGAAAATTTAAAAATACATCAAAAATGTACTAAACCGACTTTAAAAAAGCATGTATATATTTACACCTACTTACACCCGATATTCCACTGGGGTGTAATATTGAAGGGCACAAAATGGACTTTAAAATGACATATCCCAGCAAAAACGTTTGTCATTTTTTTAATCGGTAGTACTTTATTAATGGGTTACAAAGTAATGAGTGGTACTTATTTATCTTATTGCTATGATTCAAATTAGATCTACTACCTAGTTTTTAATACAATTAGTACGTATTTTTCTCATTATCTGAAAGTACCCAGGCAGAAATTGTGATTTTATGCAAAAAATATGTACCACCGCAACACAGTAAATACAAAATTACGACTCTTCCAAAAGTTTTGTGTCAACATAGTACTTTTTACTTAAAAATATGATGTTAATTTCCCAATACTGCGTTCATAGTAATCCAATACCGTCACAACATTGCAAATTCTAAATTATGACTTAACTGTCGAAATATCATGTTCACAATAATCATGTACCACTACAATACTGTAAAACCAAAAATCTGACTTTAGTTTACAAATAAATTGACCTTTTCAAAGATCTCTCTCACATGCTCTCAGAGTAATTTTATGTTTACTTTTACTTTGTGCTATTGATATTTTATATGGGTCTGTGGTGAAGGCGGTTGCTTGTGAACATGTAGGCACAGGTTCAAATCCATAGTCATTCAAGTCGCACAATATAAATAAAAGAAAATTTTAAAATCAGCTATAAAGCTCAAATATGAAAAATTGCATATAAAAAAATAACAATATCGTTTTTTAATAAATGCTGTAAATTTGTATTTACAACATTGTGAGTACATATTAAATTTAAGTTGACAGTGTTGTGGCAACATTAAAAACAAGAGTCGGAGGACGGTCATTCGGCGTTACCATGTTAATGTTATAAGTACATTAAAATTTTGGTAAACAAGATGTTGGACTAATGTTAGTTGTACCCTCAGACCAACGTACCAACGTCGTGCTGATTGTCTTTTTCTGCCTGGGTAGTTACAATTTGTTGATATGTATTAATAAAATAAGTAGACAACCCCTTTTAAAGTCAACATTTGTTTGTATATGAAAACTAATTTTTGTCGCTTAAACTTATAAGTCAACAATAGCTCAGTGGGTAGAGTACTTGTCTTCAAATCTCAATGAGCACAGGTTCGTATCCCAGCTGGGTCAAAAAAATAATGACAAATTATATATAAACAAAATAATAATAAAATGATATGTATAAATTTTTTTTAATTTTCGTTTGTTTATTTGTCTACATAGTTTTTAGCTTCAAGTAAGCTAAATAGTAGCTAGTTAATTGCGGTGAAAATGTAAATACATTTGGACTTCTTAAACAAAAATAAATAGTTATTGAGTCAAATTGTAAGTAGTTACGACTTAAATCCTCATTTCCCTACCAGGAAGCAAAGTTTTTGCTGGGATATTATGATTTTATTTTTCAGTCTTCAGAGGTCAAATTTTACTGACCTAATGTCTCTACAATTTGGCCGCTTGCCTATTCCGATTTCTTAAAAATTTGTTATAAATGATGCCTTAGGTATAATTAGTATTAGTGCGAAATCTTTTCTTAATATATACTATCTGGTTCGCGAAATACAGCGACTTTAAAATAGGAAAATTAAAAAAAAAAATGTACTAAACCAAAAAAGAAAAATTCAGCAAAAATATAATAAACCGACTTTAAAAAATTATATATATACCCAGGAAACATTTTAATGGCAAAGTAATGAGTTAAAATGCTAAAAAACATACCCTTCACTACTTCTACTTTGGCATTTTAACCAATTACTTTAACATGGCGATGTCATTGGAGGCAAGTACTTACCACATTTAATTACAAATAATAGGTTATAAATTTCAATATTTATAAGGCGTTGAATACACAAAACACAATAAAAATTAAATTTCTCTGCTAAGCATTGAACACATGCCATTTTCAGTTATTGTGTTGTTTTATGCCAAGTGCTTTAATCACTAGGCTACTGCACAGTTATTTTGTTGCGGGCTAAAAACTTGTTTTCACAAACATGAACACAATTGAAAAAAATTTATTTTGCTTCCCCAGGGGTTGAACTGTTTATCCTTTCTATGATAAGCAGATACACTAGTACTCTGCCAATAAGCGAATAGATGGCTTGTTTAATTGCTAGTAGGTAATTGTTCAACTACGGCTAAGTAATTCAGAAGGTATATAGTTTGTGGTTAAAAAGTATGTTGTTCGGTAATGACAACTCATTACCAAGTTTTTGCCGGGTAATTATACCTAGTTACCCTAGATGTTTCATTGAAGTGTCATATTGAAGGGTACAAAGTGAACTTTACTAATATATATATCTTTTTTTTAAGAACAAACACAACCCGCGAAGTGATCAGCTTGTCTGCGGAAAAACACCCAGGGTCTATGGCGGGAATCGAAACCATGACCTCTGGACTGACAGGCTAGCGTCGCTACCACTCAGCCACAGGAGCACAAAGTCGACTTTACTTACATATGCTATGATTATATTTTTCAATCTTCATAGATCAAATTATATAGACAAAAGGTTAAACAAATTTGACCTCTGAAACTGAAAAATAAAGTCATAACACATGCAATTTTAAAGTCCATTTTGTGATCCAGCATTTGGAACTAATACTAGCTACACCAGAGGCATCATTCGTACAAAATTTTATAAAAATCGGAAGGGACAAATAAAGTGGTTTATTGGTTTGTTTGTTTTGGCCTATATATAAAACGCCAGGTCGATTTGCGCGGGCTAGGAATTCATTTCCGGCGTATGGTTTCGTGACGAAAGTTGCTTAGAATTGTCCGTAGGTTACGTTTCTGCTATACGATTTTTTAGTTTGTTTCCCTCCATATAAACTGACCCGCTCTAATGTACATATGTATGTATGTAGGTGTTATATGTATGTTTGTACTGTAATTATGACAGAAACTAACACGTAATACTCTATTTGAACTCTAAGCTGAGGCTTTTGAAAACTTTATGATATCACACTAAATGTCAATCAACTGAGTTATTTTATTACAGGTAGATAAGTGCAATTGGAGCATGAAATAAATTCTTACTGCCTTATTTATAAAAACAAAAAAGAGTTTAAAATGTGTTTTAATACAAAATTGCTACTCAAATTTTTCTTCAAATACATTTAAAATCAATTTTAAGCTTTTTTATAAAGAAGACCGTTATAATTCATATTTACTGCCGTATTTATAATAATTTAAGTTTGAACTAAATGTTAAAACTAAATTTCCAATAAATGTTTATTAAAATATCCAGCAAAAACTTGGTAATGTGTTGTAATTACTAAACAACATACTTTTTAGCACAAACTACATACCGTCTGCATTACTTTACAATAGATATGTAAAGAAATTACTAATTAGTAAATCAATTACTTATTATGGTCAGAGTAGTAGCGTCTCTGCTTATCATACAGATGATCGGTAGTTCAACTCCTGGCGAAGCAAAATTTTTGTTTTTTTAATTAAGTGCATATTTGTAAAAACAAGTTTTAAGCCCGTAACAAAATAGTTGTGCAGTAGACCAGTGAGGAAAACAGCTGTCATAAAACACAACAATAACTTAAAATGGCATGAGTTCAATGATATGCAGAGACATTTAATTTTTATTATGTTTTGTGTATTCAATGACTTCTAAATATTGAAGTTTTTAACTTAATATTTGTAATCCAATGTGGTAAGTACTTGCCTCCAAAGACATCGCCGTATTAAAGTAATTTGTTAAAATGCCAAAGTAGAAGTACTGAAGGGTATGTTTATTAGCATTTTAACTCATTACTTTAACATCAACATTTTTGCTGGGTATTACTTTTCAGTTAGAATTTAAAAATAGAATCAAGAAACATATAAAATTTTTTAACAAGATTTTTTTATATTAAACTCAACCGTTGTTCTCCTTGTTATTTTCTTTCCAGGAAATTATGCTCCCATTATTGTGCCACCTTCATGGATTGTAAAATTACCCAGCAAAGGAAATTTCAAATCATCCATACGTGTCAACAATAAGCAAATGAATGCTTCGAATAAAAAAGCCAGAGTAGCCAGTAAAAAGGGGAAAAAGGAAGACAAGAAAGAGCAGAAAGCTTTTATTGTTAAGCCCATACCTTCGCCTGAAGTGATACCGGTGATTGTCTATATCAATCCTAAATCTGGTGGCAATCAAGGTGTTAAGTTATTGGGAAAATTTCAACATATTTTGAATCCTAGACAGGTGTTTGATTTGACACAAGGTGGTCCAAAAATGGGGTAAGTGCAAGTTAAGGCAAAATCTAGGGGTGTATTATGTAATTCGGTTGTAAAGCCGTATTAGGCTTTATGTTACATTTTTTCCACTTGGACTAAATATGTTTAATTTGAAAGGTTTTTTTTTAATAAAATAACTACAAAATCGATGTAATTTTAGACAAGGAGAAATTTTCAACACAAATTTAGACAATCCCCCTTATCGTGGTTGGCGTTTTTGCGGCGTAAATTAGGCGTTTTGTACTAGATTAAAGAACAATTTTGCTTATTTTCTTTAATCTACGACTAAATTTGCGAATTTGACGTCGAAAAACTCCAACCACGATAAGGCCCAATATATGATCGTATATTTGAAGTAATGATTTAGAGTGTATATAGACACTTAAAATTTTTAAAGTTAGTGTTAATTGGTGTAGTCTGTAGAATACACTATACCAATTAACACTGATTTTTAAAACAATAAAAATTTAAGGGTGTTCTATCAGTTAATGTAATTTTACTATGTAATTTAGACAACATTCTGTATCTTGGAACCGTAAGAGGTAAACTCTTGACTTTGAACTTTCAAAAACGCTAAAACTAAAAAACTCCAAAATTAAAAAAAGTTCAAAATGAAAAATTGCCAAAATGAAAAAAGCGCTTACTGGAGAAAAGCACCAAAATAAAAAAAATCGCTAAATCGCAGAAAATCGCCAAAACTAAAAAGATCGCCAAAAACTAAAAACGCTAAAAACCGAAAAATTCATCAAAACGAAAAAAAGCATTAAAACACAAAAAATCGCTAAAACTAAAACAAACTGTCGTAAAAAACTAACAAAATTGGAAAAAATCAGCAAAACGAAAAAAGCGCCAAAACAAAAAAAAAAAAGCGGGAAAACTAAAAAAATCGGCAAAAACTGAAAAAATCACCAAAAACCGAAAAAAGCGCAAAAACTGACCAAAAGCGCCAAGACTAAAATAAATCGCTAACACTAAATATATCGTAAAAAAGCGAAAAAAACGGTAAAACAAAAAAAAAACGCCATAAACAAAAAATCGGCAAAAAATAAAACAATCGGCAAACAAAAAAAAAAATGCAAAAAACGAAAAATTAAAAAAAACGAAAGAAAATCAACAAAAGAACTTAAAAAATTAAAAAGCTAAAATCAAACGAAAAAGCAAAATGAAAAAAGGACAGAAATGAAAAGGGATACACATATGAGAGGTTTAGTGCAATAACTCGACAAGCCACAACAGCAAAATATTGAATAAATCGACTCGTAAGCTTAAACAAAATTTAAAATTGTATGGTTTTTGAAATTTTCTACTGTAAATACGAGCATATTTAATAGCAAAATAGTAGAATTTATCCAAAAATTTTTCTAGGATGCAAATCTATGGTACCTAGCAAGGGAATGAGCACATAAAACCAATTTTTGAGTTAAGGTGGCTTACCGAGTTATTGCACTAAGCCCTTCATATGTGTACTCGTACGGAACCCTTCATGTGCGAGTTATAGTCGCACTTTCCTTAGTTTATTTTAATCTAGTCACAACAAGTATAAATTCATTAAAATCGGATAATATTTGTAAAAGTTATGAGGCCAACAATGCTTTTCCTGCCCGATGTAGTCAAATTTGACACCCTGTAGCTCACCGTATGTTTCAATAGGGTGGCTCAACATTCTTAAAGCTTAGGTCTTTCTCTATGATTTTTACATACATCGTTTTGTAATCGGATAGCAAGTTTCAAAGATACAGATTTGTTGCTCTTTTTTCCAATTGGAACCACTGTGCGCCCTATGCCAGAATCTGTCTTTAGAATATAAATTCGTATGGATATAAACTCTCATATGCATTTCTTGTTAAATTAATAATAGTTCTTGCAAAAAAACCGACTTCAAAAAAGAAAAATGGACGAACAAGTAAAAAATATTTAAAATAAATTCACTAAAATGCGACTTTGACTCGAACACGAAGTGTTCGTAGGAATACCATATACGTATGTATGTATGCATATCTCTTTTTGATTTTTGGCGATTTTTTGGTTTTGGCGACTTTTTAATTTTAACGTATTTTTTCGTTTTATGGTTTTGACGATTTTTTTCGTTTCTTGACGATTTTTTTAGTCTTGGCGATTTTTTCGTTTTAGTGCTTTTTGCTATTTTTTTAATTTTAGGATTTCTGTTTTTGTTTTTTTATGTTGCCAACTTTTTTCGTTTTGGTGCTTTTTTCCGTTTTAGTGCTTTTTTCACTTTGGTGATTTTTTGTTGTTTTTTCTTTGACGTTTTGTTTTGGTAACAATTTTTTTTTATTTGGAGATTTACTTTTCGGTTTGTTCCTTGCATTACTTGAAGGGATATCCTTTAATTATTAATTTTGTTTGTTTCAAGTGTCTAATTATTACGATTCACAAAATAGAGCTTAATTTCAAAATAACATTACCTGATAGAATGCCCTTTAATTTTTAGTTTATTTGTTTTATAGCTAGCTGTGGAATTTTGAACAGTTTGTTTCTTACGGTTTCCAAGACATAGCTAATTGTCTAAATTACATAGTAAAATTTACATTAACTGATAGAATACCTTCTAATTTTTATTTTGTTTAAATTTCAGAATTTATTGGTGTGTTCTGTATAATAATATATACACTAACTTTGAAAATGTGAAGTGTTTATATATCAATTGTCTGTATATTATATTAGGATTTCAACATGTTTCGTTGCTCGCTTTAGAACGCCCTTTAATTTTTAACTTTAATAAAGTTTTAGTAGCGGCCATAGTTACACATTTCCTGTGAAAATTTCAACTGTGTACCTCTGACGGTTCTCGAGAAAGAAGCCTCTGACAGACAGACGGACTGACGGATAGCGTAGCAAAACAATAGGGTTCCTTTTCACCTTTTGTGTACGGAATGCTAAAAATTAACAACGGCTAATCCTCCATATAAACTGCAATCGGTATATAAATGGCGAAGTTTGGAGGGAACAGCAATTAAAAACATGAACTATTGGCATTTTACTTTTTTTGTGAAGTAGTTTAAAAACAGGCAGTTATTTATATTTGACCAATATCTAGTCCTAATTGTAAAAAAATCTTCATCTTTCTTATAGTTTGGAATTATTTCGCAAAGCTCCCAATTTGAGAATATTGGCTTGTGGTGGTGACGGTACGGTAGGTTGGGTTTTATCTGTTCTGGATCAATTAAATCCTCCCATACAACCACCTCCGGCAGTCGGTGTACTGCCTTTGGGAACCGGCAATGATTTAGCCAGAGCATTAGGATGGGGTGGCGTAAGTTTTTCTTTTTTTTTATTTACAATTTAAAAATATTTATTACAAAATATATTTTAACAAATTTAATATTTCTTCTAGGGTTACACAGATGAGCCGATTGGTAAGATACTACGAGAAATTGGCATGTCCCAATGTGTTCTTATGGATCGATTTCGTCTTAAAGTAAGACTCAACGAAGATGTACCTGACGATAATGTAGATCGAAGCAAAAACAATGTACCCTTAAATGTGATCAATAACTATTTCTCATTTGGTGTGGATGCCCACATCGCTCTAGAGTTTCATGAGGCACGCGAAGCTCATCCGGAACGATTTAATTCCCGTTTGCGTAATAAAATGTATTACGGCCAAATGGGTGGTAAGGATTTAATATTACGACAATATCGCAATCTCTCACAATGGGTTACATTAGAGTGTGATGGCACAGACTATACGCAAAAGTTAAAAGATGCTGGCTGTCATGCTGTATTATTTTTAAATATTCCCAGGTGAGTGTAAAAGAATATAATTACAGTGTTTCTTAATCAAGTTGTTGTTTAAAAAAAAGAAAAAGTTCAAGTTAATAATTGGCATTTCTTTTGCTTGCAGCTATGGCGGAGGTACTCATCCTTGGAACGATTCATTTGGCCAATCGAAACCCACCATAGATGATGGTCTCATCGAGGTTGTTGGCCTTACAACCTATCAATTGCCAATGTTGCAGGCTGGCCTTCATGGTACTTGCATTTGCCAGTGTCGTACGGCACGAATTGTTACCACCAAAACTATACCCATGCAAGTGGATGGAGAGGCTTGCCGTGTTAAGCCATGCATCATAGAATTGGATTTATTAAATAAGGCTGTTATGCTTGCCAAACGCAAACAAGGTCGTGGAGATGTGCAGTAAGTATTGAATTACCTCCAACCACCTACTATGTAGTAGTCTTCGCCATGACACAAGTCATTGTGAATACTTCAGTTCATACTCCAAATATTAGAGTTGTTGAAGGCATCTTCAAAATAATGAATGCACTTGACCAGATTACTTTACATTCCAATTGAGATTTTCAAAAATTAATACGACAAGTGGGCGAATGTTTATGTTACATTTTATAGATGAGACTTTTGCATTGCTTGCAGTCTGTCTATAAAACGTACGAGCACTTTATGCTTAGAATGAAGTAAATTGAAATAGATTTTATTGAACATGTATGCCTGAGTACTAGAAGCGATTTTTCTCATTTTGCAAAACTCAATTAAAATGTATTCATCCCTACAAACTCAGAAGATATTTGTTTTAACTGTTGTGTGTACTTGTGACTATAAATGCTGCAAACTCTCAAGTTAAAGGAAGAATTATTTTTTTACTTTGTAATAGATTTGTTTCATTATTTCTGATGTGAAGAAAAAATTATTGGAAAATTGTTTATAATTGAAAGAAACCCCAAAAAAAATGTGGTTGAAAATTTTACAAACTAATAAAAAACAGAACGGATTTTAGTCGTTGTAAATACTCCCTTTTTAATAAGACCACCACTCAGGGGATAACCCACTACAATGATTGTTAGTCCAATCATTACGTACGTCGGGATTGTGACTCGGCAGGTTGCAGCGGCAAACAAACTCTGCAAGGTCCAGAGATTGGCGAGTCTTCTTAATACAAGCTTAATGAGGTCATGTCCAACCTTGGTCATTGAGGCTTTAATTTGATTAAAGCCCATACAAATTTTCATAAGAATGTCTCCGGAGCTCTGCCTGCAGGGAGCTGCTAGGTATGCCAAGTGAAACGATAAACTGTCAACTGAGGTTCGACAAGAAATTCAATGTCACAATGCCGTTTAGGACTATGTTGGAGGAAAACGATCCTACTGTGGATTCCAGAAGTTTACATTGGTATACGAATGGATACAAAACGGAAGATGGAGTTAGCGCTGGTGTTTGGCGATCCAACGTGAAAATCTCTGTGGCCATGGGAAAATAGCCTACGGCATTTCTGGCGGAAATACAGGCAATCACCAAGTATATCCACATTAATTTAAGTGGCGGCATTAAATGCGCGCATATAGCTATCTTTCCCGATACTCAGGCAGCTCTAAAGTCTTTCTTTTCATGGGACATCCGTTCCAAGCTTGTTTAGAATGCTTTGAGTCACTATCAATAGGAAACAAGTTTTCCATTCACTGGATACCGGGCGATAGTGGTCATCCGGTTAACGAGAAAGCGGATGAATAAGCCAGAAAGGCTTTTGCTGCTCTCCTTATGAGCCCAGAGCTTTTCTGTGGCGTAAATTGGTCGACTGTCCCGTCACTTATCAGGGGAATGATATTTCGACCGCAAGTGAGATGTGGTGGTATGGCCAAATTATTGATGCAGCCATTTTCGTACAATGGAATAGTATAGTTCTAAAGGAATAATTTACAGCTGGTTACTGGTTTTCTTTCTGGTAACTTTAGACTGAACTATTATCCTTTGGGGAAAAGTAATCAGGTTCGTTCAACCTTGTTTCGTTTAGGCCTGGAAGAGGATGAGACAGCAGCACACATTCTCCGTGAGTGTATTGTTTTATGTTAAAGTAGAAGGCTTGCTCTTCACTCTGAATTTCCGTGTTCGGATTATATTAGACGGGCTTCTGCATCCTATGTGCTGACTTTTATTGGGAATGTCACACAGAGCTTGAATTAATTTCTATGGCACAGAAGATCCAATAGGAGTCGCAGTGCTGGTATTTGGACCAGATTGTTTTCTTATTCAATTCTGGGGATGACTTCGGCTCATGCAAATTCATTGTGCCGGAACTAGGAAAATTGGTCATCGGAAGGATAGAGGGAGTAATTTTTACGGGCTTTGGATTTGAATTTTCCTGTATTGACAATGACAACAAAGAGCTTTGCAGAGAGTTTATTCGACATACGAACTGTTCGGATAAAGAACAAATTTTCTCTATAATGTGTAGTGCGATTCACTGGCAAATCGACTACAAATTAATCTGCTTTTGTAATCATCTATTGTATTGCCAGAATAGATCCAAATGTGTGAGATGAAGGTTCAAGAAAATTGGTTAAATAGAAAAGTTCAAAAGTAGTATTTTCTTTGTGTGGGTGTGGAACTTTTCTTATCACGTGGTCTCATTGTCGCAGAAACTCAACGTGCAAATTTTATGAAATTTACCATACCTTACAGCCCCCCAATTTGGCTCAAATTTTACCTATACCCAGTGAAAGATTGTTTGTTGGAAATTGTACTTCATTTTTGTAAATTTCACAAAATTTTATTTTTGACCACTAGATGTCGCTCTTTATAGTTATCCAATTTGGCCCAAATGCTTTAACCCCGCTTAATGAAAGATCGTTTGATGTAAATTGAGCTTAATTTTGGTAGATTTAACAAAATTTGAACTTTCACCTCAATAGGGCAGGACTGAGAGTTATCCGATTCTAAAATGTTTACTCCGTGAGTTATAGACCAAGTACCATAACAATCCGGACGGGTTTTTTTTTTCATTGTCACCCTTATGAGCAGTTTTCTAACCATAAGACTTCATTGTTCGCGGAAAATAATGTATGTACAAAGCTAAACTAAACTACTACATTCTATTGTAGTTAAGATAAAACAATTAAACACAGCACTTCAGTTAGTCAATAGAGTTGGATGCCCCAAAGCCAACGATGAGCTTCTTCGACCTCTCGTATTCGCGATCGAGTAACTTCCAAATAGATTTTGAAGCGCCTGCACACATGTACATAAGAGTTGTATTCCACTTTCGATCGGATATAGAGTTCCGATGGAGTGAAGTTCTCTTATATTGTCTTGAAAAATTAGGAATTTAAATGCTTTTTTTGGGACTTAAAAAATCTGGCCAGTCCATCGAACATAATACTGGATTTGCATGTCTAGTTCTGCCACTTTAATATATCACATAGTGCTTAGATATAGTTAAGACAGTAGAACTATTCAGGATAGTTAAGACCTAGCCATCTTGAGTAGATAAATCTGACTTCACTGAATACCACGAAGTATGTGTTTATATCGCTCGGAAGGGATGTTAGCTCTGAGGTATACTGAAGTCACAGGTCTATGCCAGCAAGCCGCAAATGGCTGATGCTCACCTTAAAGTGAGCATAAGCCAGGACATCGCTAAAGCTAGGTAGTGTCTATGCAGTAGAGTCAATGAAAGTTCGACCGTCTGACGTACCACAGTACGAACGATTCCATAAACAATGACCGAGAAATCGTTAATATCTCACACACGGATTCCTTCATTTAATTTCAGCATCGAATGCGGAACACTAAATTTTGTTGCATGGAATTTTTAGGTCAAATGTATACTTACATATGTTAAAATCGTTGTAGTATTTTTTTCGAAGCAACCAAGTGTTCAAGATTAATGTTCAAATTAACGTCAATACCTTGCCTAATTAACCTGACGGTTCTCTTGACATCGTATCCAATTTACTGTTCACAAGGATCCCACATGTTGCCATTTCTTGCATATGGACGGACCACCACCCACCATATATAAACTGCTTGCTGGAGTGTTTGAACTGTATGATCTCTGATCTGAGCTTACCCAATGCAGCCGAGTATTACCAAAGACTGACCAGCAAGGTAGAAGTATACCCCACAAAGACAGACGACAACTGGCCTTCCCCAGCGACCGACTGCAAACCACTACTTAACGCAGCTTCTGCTGTATTAGCAACAACACCAAGAGACCTATTTGCTTGCCTAAAGGCACTGCTTTAGCATTAGCCGTTAAACCAACATCGTCTACTAGCGGATTTGGTCGTGACCACAACCGCTCACAGAATCATCACGTTGCGTGTAAGACGAAGCACATCCATTCCGTTACCAGTGTGTGATCACTGGTCATGGCTTGAAAGAAAGTCCCTAGAGGTTAACTTTCTATTTCTCTTTTTACAGGCAACCGTGTAACGCAGTTACTTTTCCCAGCTGAAGTATTCTCTATCCATTTGGGTTCTTCATAGAACTGCTTCCTTTATTATAAATAAGTGACCACTCTGCTGTCTTTTTTCCTATATGTACTCCAATTCATAGACAACGGAGTATTGCTACTAGAATAGCCGTCGATCTCTTAATAATAATAAACGAATAACCCACAAGAGATAAATGCTTCGGCTCTCTGTCGGCTAAAAACGATTAGTTATAAAAGCGTGCTTTACGACGAGATGAACTCTTTAGCTCTCGATCGTCTAATTACGACAAGCAAATACTACGATCCGACAAGAGAAATACTTTGGCTCTTGATCGGCTAAACACGGTTAGTTGAAAAGCTTGCAATACGTCGATCTGACAAGATAAGTGCTTCGGCTCGTGATCGGCTAAATAGTGGTAGGTGAAAAATGTGTAATACGTCGATATAAGTTCTTCACCGCTCTTTCGTCTAATAACGATAAGCAAAATCTGCGAACAATACGTTCAGATAAATTCTTCAGCTATTCGTCGTCTAAATGCAAGCAAATACTACGATCCGGCAAGATAAATACGACAATGTAAATAGTTTAGCTCTTGATCATCTAACTACGGTTATTGACTTGTGCTCAATAGCTGGCGAAGGAATCTTGGCCTCGCTTTTGCTGTGGTCTGTTGCCCGAAGGCAGCGTCTGTCTGTTTTTGGTCAAATCTCTTCTATTTATCCTAATTGTTACATTTACTGACTGAGAACTGTTACTTAGTGATGTATAAAAATGAGTACCCTACATATAGTGGGGCGGTAGTGTTAGTTTTGTAACGTCACGTTACAATTGGCAAAGATCAAGGCCTGCAAAAACCTCTTTGTTGCTATCCGTTCTATTTTCTATTTTACTTTGTAAAAAACAATATCTCAATGAATTTTCATTCAATAGTTTTTTTCATCCTGATATCGTTAATGTCCATGCCATTAAATGTCTTTTCTACCTTTCAACATATTTATACATAACAAAAAAAATTATATATATATGCGTCGCCGGAATTTGTGGTATTCATAAGCCAAAATCAATATACAATTCTTATTTTCACATTTTTCCATCCACTCATACAATCGTCATTTAGAATGGCAATAAATTGAATGTTTACTGGACATTTTTTTACACATAAAACTTTATTTCTTATATGTAAAATAATTTATATGCAATTGTTCGAGTAGATTCATATTTCCTCCTTTAACATCTCAACACATGTCGTAAGTGTTCATGTGCATGTGTCAATGGCAGGGCGAGTGTGAGATATTAAACCAGAATAATAATGCGAATGTTGGTACATAATGATGATGTTGGTCACTCACTTTAAGCTTTTGAGGTTTTCCATTTGTTGTCATTCAAAATCAAACACTTCAAAAATAATAAATATCTTTTGAAAAATAAAGCATTTGAAAGCCTTCAAACTCTTTATTTTCATGGAAAAACTTAATCGAATGGGTTGAAAATTTTGTAAAACAATATGCTTTTGTTTTATTAGAAGAAAGGAAAACTTAACACTCTTTTTTTGTCAAATTGAATTCTTAATAGACAATCGGAAAATCATTATCTTAAAATATTAACTGAAATCATTTTTTTTCAATGCTAACAAGTATTCCAAAATTTAATATGCAAAAAGCTTTGAATACATTTGGAATCGAAAAATAAAAATGTAACGCATCTCTTTTGCAATTTCATCTGATGCCTCGGTGTCTGGCATGCTTATATGCCCATTAATCCACATCAGCGTTAACCAACCCAGTAAAAAATTTGCTTCCAATAAAGCAGGTTTCTACTATTATGGAATAAAAGTAGCGCTGACATTTTTGCTCACAAAAGCGCTTTTGAAGCGGTGAAAATCGTCAACATTTTCAGCACTAGAACTAAACATATGTGAAAAAATGGTTCGATGTGGATTGGCGTCGTTGACGCCATTTTGAATTTTTCTTATTTCGTTTCTTTATTTATTTTTATTAAGTTCATATTTTTACTCAATGTTTGTTATTTTAACTTCAACTAGTATCGAACTAAGAACCTTCAGGTTTGAAGTCCAACGTACCAATCACTCGACCAAAAACAATGTTGCAAAACGGCACCAAGAAACTCAAATAAACTTACTCTCCATTCTCGCTTAAAAACCTGCTTTGGATCAGCACTATAAAATCAGCTTTTTTTGTATAGCTTGTGTACGAAGCTTTTGTATAAGTAAAAAGCAAATACTTTTCTCGCTTCAAAACCTGCATTGTTGTGACGCTATGAAATCAGCTTCTGAACAAGCTCATATTTTAAAGCGAATTATGAAGCGCTTTATTTCTGTAGTGCTTCAAAAAACATGAAAATTTTTTACTGGGAGGTCATATACATATTATAGCGCCAATTTGGAGTACATGTTCGCTTGATGCATGCATTTAACTGTCGACTGTTTGTCCCCCCGGTGGGCACGATTATGCATCTTGGTGATTAACCACACCTTGATGTTGTGCTTTTTGGGGAAACGAGTAATTGGTTTTTGCAGACATTACTATTGGACAATTACCCATAAAATTTGTGTGTTACTACCCAATCTCAGGAATAGCAGAGCAACGGGTGTGCATATAAGTATTGAAAGGAAGGAGGCTAAAATATGTGAGTCTGCAAGAAGGTGGATAGGTACCTAAAAGGTCTTGCCCAAGACCAAAGTCGATAGACGGTCAACCTAATACTGGTACCACGGGCACCAGTAGCCTCACAGATGACCCGCCTTCCAGAGGATTAAAGAGATGATGCTTCGCGAAGGGTATACTCTGTTCTTATTAGGATGGCTATGCCAGCGGACTTCGTCTTACCCTCAACAGGAAGGATAATTCTGTGACTGGCTATTGATGAGGTCTCCTGCGGGAGTTCACGTGGTGGCTGTGGTTACTATCAAAATCGTTTGGAGAGGTGTTGCTTTAATGACTAATGCTCGATCAGTGCTATTGGCTGGTTGGACTTCGGACAACCTTTGTGCTATTGCTAAATCAACAGTGGCTGCATCGGTAGTGCTTTGTGGTCGGATGCTAAGGAAAGCCAGTAGATCTGTCGACTGCCTTTGTGGTAAACTTCTACCTTGCTGGTTATTCCTTGGTTGAGCTCGGCTGCATCGCGTTACCTGCTGATGCAGTAGAGTTTAGATAGTTCAAACACTTTAACAAGATGTTTATGCTTGTTGGGCGGCCTGCATGAGACGTTGCTACCTGTGTGTTCCTTGTATGTCACACAGGTGTGCCTTCGGGGAGACTCGAGCTCGGTGGTGAACACTCAAATTTACACGCTGTTCAGAGCACCGTCAGGTTAGACCGTAATGTCAGGTACTAGCGTTAATCTTGAACACATCTGTCGACTGATTATGTAGTGCAATAAGAGTGACACATTTCCTCTTGGTAGACGGGTGCGTGCCTTCGTAAACGCAAGACGTAAGAAAGGTTTAACTCATTTGAGTGATCATCCCCTCCTGCTCTTCCGACTATGAGAAATTCATCAGTAAAACTGCTGATGCCGCTCTTCATACATTCATTGTGAGTTCCACCATCCGTAATGAAATTCTTCTGCAGTACTTCAGCTACCCGTCTTCTGCTCATGCCTTCCAAATGTGAGCACTTACCATATCATCCATCTCACGGTGGTCTTACCACCAAATGAGAGCACGTGCTCGGACGAGTATCAGTAGCTATGAAAGATATATTGTTTCGAACGCTAGATTCTAGTTTAGAACTAAATCTATCCAAGTGGATAGACACGAGTGTTGATAACGCTCTTTATGGTATTCTCCCAGTTGGTCTAACTTAAATTTTCTTTCCTTATTTAAAAATGATTAAATTAATTAAAAACATTTTACATTATTTATAGAGAATTAAGAAAACTAGTTTGTACCTTACTAAAATTATTCATTGAATTATAATCAAAAACAATTACAAGTATAATATGTAACAAAATTAAATTCTATATTTATATCTAATAAAAATTTTTCGCTTTCCTATACATACAGAGTCAATCCCTTGGAAAGATTACAATTGGTAATATTACGAGTAACAATGGATCAATATGAGCGCCATCACTATGACAAGCCTATGCTGCGTAAATTGGCCAATAAATTGGGCATTGTGGAAATTGAATCTCAATGTGATCTCGAACAAGTGCGCAATATGTTAAATGAAAAATTCGAACAATCAATATCGTATCCGAAAGTATCACAAGATTGGTGTTTCATAGATTGTAAGTACTACAATAAAATATTTCTATTTTCAAAAACAAAATACAAAAAACTTATAATTTTCTTTACTACCGTAGCTTGTACTGCTGAGCATTTCTTCCGTATCGATCGGGCCCAAGAGCACCTACACTATATCTGTGACATAGCTGTCGATGAGCTGTTCATATTAGATCATGAGGCGGCCACTATGCCGCAAACACCCGATCAAGGGCGCTCATTTTCAGCGTACTCACAACGGCAGGCCCAAAATGAACGACGCAATATGGAACAAGGACGTTCGGGTAGTACCGGTATGACATTACCTTATGCTTATAAACGAATGTTTTGCCACTATTATTATCGCAAAAAAGCAGTACAAGTTTAAAATTGTATATTTGAAACACAAATTGTTTTACATTTTTTTGGTATTTTTAATAACCAAAAATCGTATCCAAGAATCACCCAACAAAACAATATACAGCTTTACAAATAAGAAAGAAAACAAATTAGGAAACTCTTTTCCCCCCAAAAAGAAACACAACCAAAAACACACATATTTTTGTTATTTAACGGGGGAAAAAAACAATCACAAATTTTCAAGACTTTTAGTTCGATTTGTTCTATCTCGTTATCATTTAATATCCTTTTTATTATATCTTGATTTTAAAAAGAAAAAGATTTTAGCATACAGCTTAGTCCTTGCTGGCTACAAACACATACTAAGAAATACACAACAATCACAATAAAGTACAGCACACAGTATGTAAGTATTTAGAATTTGCTGTTGATGGTTTCCGAAAATGTATTGAATTCATGTATATTGACAGCAAAGACTAAACCGTATACCGATATCTTCATAAGAAAATTAATGGCAAAGTTCTGTAAAACTAAAGAAAAAATAATGTAACAAAAAAAAAGATCTCCCACCTCTCCTCTACCATCACCTAAACACTCAATGTTTTTCTAGGTAGGTTTAAGCATTTTATTTTAAATAATCTAGAAAGTATTAGGGGTATTCACTCAAACAAAAACAAAATTTAAAGGAAATGTTTGGAAATATACGACAACACTATACAAATAACGTCTGATTCTGGCAGAAGGCACCAAAAATATATATATATATGTACGTCGGCGTTTTGAAAGTTTACATTTGATATTCATTTGATGTGCTCAGCACTTTTATGCAGAACACCACGAGGTATATTTTTGCAGACCATTTCAGTCCGCCATATCACCACTGAAGGGGAGTTTTTTGGCCCTTATTAAAGAAAGGGACAAAAAGACCCATACCGCGAAGAGTTAGAGGGTTAAAATATTCAACAAAAATGGTCCTCGTGGTGATTTACATAAAACTGCTAAACACATCTTACATCTTAAACGTAAGGCTAACAAATTCTCCTATGCCGAGTCACTACATGGATGATTCTCATTCTAAATGCTTATTTCTGTTTTTTTTTTGTTTTTTTTTTACCATTCTAACTTATGGAGATATGAGAAGGTAGGATTCATATTCTAGTTTTCGCCTCATTCAATGGATCCTGAAATAAAATTATATTTTTCGATTTTTAAAAACGTTTGTATTAGGGATGTAACGAATACCGATACCGATACCGATATATCGGCGATACTTCAGATTTTCCGATAGATCGGTATCGGCGATATTTTACTGCCGATACGACGATACTTTTAAAAATTTTTTCAGAGTTTTTTTTTAACAAATAATTTATTTTTGTTCGATTTTACCATGAATTAAATACACTTCGTTATTTTTTAAATCTTATTAATATCAATTTTAAAAATTAATAATATTTTATGCTGTTATTTTGTAAAAAAAATTATTTATTTTTTGTTAATTTTACCATGAATTCAAATTCAAGCCGTTGTTTTTTAAATCTTATTCCAGCAAAAAAGAGATACTCCAAAGAAGTCATGAAAATGTAGAATTCGCGATCTGGAAGTATTGCAAATTTGGATAATTTCTAATTAGTTTTACATATCCTTGCCCTTGCAAGAAGTTCTGTTTTTCGATTACCAATCACCGAATTGGAAGCGATGCTAGGACAAATTTCTTTTTCGGTATTCTATAATGATTTTTCCTTAAGGAAAAAGGATAAAAAAGTACCCATTTTCACAATTTTTTTATGCGAATTTAAACTCAGAACTGTATTTTCATGTAAATTTAAGTGAATAAATATAAACTTAGAAGTCTTTTAATAATTAAGCTATTAAGTTATTTAGATGAATATTAGTTGATAAATGTCCTTTAAAAAAAAATCGATTTTTTAAAAAGCATGGCGAGTATTTTTTTAAATTATAAAGGAATTAAACAATTTTTCTTGCTTTTCTACTAATTATCTGCATATTTTTAATATAGATTTGTTGGAAGCAAAGAAAATGTAGCTCCTTAAAAATTACTTCCAATGTTTTATAAATTTTAAATATTCTCTCTTATAATGTAATTTTGTAGAATAAAAAATTGCACTTGAGTTTTGTTAATCTAAACTTGAACTCAATTTCAATATTCGTATCGGTATCGGAATCGGTATCGGCGATATTTATTTTTAAATATCGGTATCGGTATCGGATCGGCAAAACGGCGTATCGTTACATCCCTAGTTTGTATATTGTACGTTACAGGTGCTTTCGCGGTTGTTTTTTTGGTAAAATGTTTGCGAAAATAAATAAACTACAAAAAGTGAGTATTCGGTTTAAAAGCACTATACATCTGTTATCTAAAAACAAAAAAAGATAACAAATGCAGGACGAAATCAAAAGTTATGACCAGTTTTTTTTAATTTTGACTTGGCTACGCATGGAAAAAGAATTATATTTTAAAATAATTCTTTACAAACGTTTATCCATTAACAAAAGGCAGGCTAACTCTTCTTGCAAATAAGACTAATTTTAATAAAATCGACCGACAATGTTAAAAGTCGTACCAAAATACGCAATACCTAATACATTCTTCGAAAATATAACACAGTGCGGTAGCAGCAAAATTTTTTCAAAATAAATCATACATTTTTTAAACACACAATGTTCTCTATATCGTTTCTACCCTTCCGCAGCTGTTAACTTTTATTTAAAAATTAATTTAACGTAACGCTCAATACATTTTCTTACGAATTCAATATTTTTCAGAACACTCACTATATTTTGAATTTAAAACAATTCAGATGTATAATCTTTGGTGAGTTTTAACATAAACTCCGTATTTACACACTAAAAATTTCAATTAAATTAAGAAAATATGGATAACACTCAATACATTTTTTCGGATGCTAACCATGGTTGATTAATGAAATGTTTTGCAATATAATACTAGTTAACAAAGTTCACAAAACTTTAACATATTTAGAAGTACAAACCTACGCTGTTATTTTAGTGTATAATGTTAAAGCAATTTCTATAATTAAACTGAGTAATGAAGCGTAATAACAACGCGTAACGTTTCTATTATTTTTCAAAAATTTTGTGTGTGAAATAGCAGAAGCAAATACAAATATTCTAAGACCGTTGTAGATTTAATCTAGTTTTTGGAAAAATTCATAGTTTCTTAATGTAGAAAATCAACAGCATGCATTACGGACACGTCATTTTGTATGAAGAGAGTATAAACGGTATTTTCGTTCTTCGTTTTTAACACATAAAAAACATTTGAAATGAGAATCAACCATAAGCAACTATTTGCAAAAGGGGACTAGTTCCCCCTAAAATGAGTCCCAGATGGAAATTTTCAAAACGCCGATACACGTATATTTGTTTTTGGTGCCCTCTACCAGAATCCGTCGCTAGTACATTGTAATTTAAAAAAATTTCATTTTGTTGTACATACAGTGTAATAAATATGCATGTGAGACAATATTTTGTTATCTCTTTTACTCTCATATTATGAAGCCGATTTTGTGCAAAATTGTACCATTTTAGAGGTATTTATTTGCAAATGGGCAAAATATATAAACAGTGACACAAAAAAAAAATAACCACATACGGACACCACCAAGACAAAAAAAAAAGAACCGTGTCTCCCAGTTTTGCCCCAAGTCATGCATTTTTTATGGGCCCCCAAAGATTTGGGACCTCGGGGCCAGTTTTGCAAAAAACTGATCATTTTCTCAGGCTCATATCTTACAAACCGTTCGGAATTTTGATTTACTCTCTGAGCAAAGTTGTAGCTCTTGTCATAAAGAAAAAAAATTGTGAACATATAAAATCAAAAAAAGTTCATCTTCAAGATCAAAATCGCAAAAAACTTTAAAAAATTCGATTTTTTAGTTTTGTGGCTACCTAAGCGCTACCTAAACGGTGTTAAGAATCATTCCTAGAAAGTTCATATGTTCTAGAAAGATGTTTATTGACATCTTAGGTACATTTTTGTATTTGATTATGTTCTTGAATTTTGAACGGTTTGCTACCTATGGACCTGAATAGGGGAAAAAAGGTAAAAAAAACGTATTTTTTAAGTTTTTTACGATTTTAATCTTAAAGATGAAGTTTTTTTTATTTTATATGTTCACAATTTTTTGTTTATTCTTTATTACAAGAGCTACAACTATGCCTCAGAGAGTAAATAAAAATTCCGAACGGTTTGCAAGATATGAGCCTGAGAATATGATCAGTTTTTTTTGCAAAAGTGACACCGAGGCCCCAAATCTTTGGGGGCCCTTAAAAGAAGTGCATGACTTGGAGTAAAACTGTGAGACACGTGTCTTTTCTTTTTGGCCTTTTATCACGTAGTGGTGTCCGTATATGGTTATATTTCCATGACTTAAAAAATTACACACAGTGATATCTCATTAAAGTCGGTTTAGTATTTTGTAAATTTTGTTATAAGCATCTAGAAGTGATATTAATACATGCGCATATCGCCCATTTGTTGCAACGTCGTCATAACTCAAAAAACTAGTTCTATAGAATATGAGAAAGAAAATTTTATTTTGCTGTCAAGAGTTGAGTATACAAGATATTTATATGAAATTTTTACAATATATGAAGAAGGACACGGCTATTAATTCTGAATTATTAACTCTAAAATCACACATTTTGAGTTATGACGATGTTGCAGAAAACTATAATCATTATAATAATGAAAAAAGCATGTATATAAGCTTTTAAGAAAATAGCGCTCTCAAAGTAAAATAATTTTTATCCTACAACTATTTTCTGCCGCATTTTTAAATAGCACTAGGATCCCGCCCGGTGATCGAAATTCGACCACTTTAGCCGTAACCGGGTTTGTTTGTAATAGGTTTTCTAACCGGTTTTTATAAGCAAAAAAAAATTATATTGTGCACATCTAGAGAAAAATACCTTTCAAACCATATAAGTTCCATCAATATTGGTGGACAATAAGATACTTAAAAAAAGTGTACGACAAAAAATTGTGTGGCATATTTATATATAAGACATTGTAATATTGTATGGAAAAACTCGTTATGACGCGTATCTGTTTCTTAATTTAATTGTAACATTTGTTTACTCACGATCGTGAATACCCCTAATAATTCTTTATATTTCTTTATACGTATCTTTTTTTACTTGCATGATCAAAATATTTCTTTTAATTTAATTTATTAGAGGATTTACATATTGGATCAAAACCAATTAAAGTTATTAAATTTAAAAGGTAAAATTATAAAATATTCTAAAAATATTATAAAGTAGATTTCTATTTGGCTAAAATCTGATTTCTTATTTTAATGAAAATACACACACAAAATTCTTAATTTCAAAACATGCAGCTGCAAAGATCGTTTATTTAGTTTCAATGAAGAAGTTTTTGGTTATGGATTCAGGTATATTAATTTTTTGTTTATCATAATTTTATGTTATTTTTAAAGTTAGTTTAATGAGGGCAGAGGATTAGTTTAATTAGAGTAAAAATATGCTAAAGAAAATTTATTATATTATTGCTTTTTAGTGCTTAAAAATACCGCTTTGAAAAAACCAGGGTAATTTTAATTGCAAAAAAAGAAGAAAAAACACAAACGATGTTTATAGTGATTCACGAGAAGAAATTATTCTTGTTGCCAGCCACAAATTGTAGAATGGTTCAATTTATAAGAATTCTTAGTATATTAAATGAAATTTATTTGCTGGTGTTTAAGCACTGTCTATATGCAGCATTTCATTGGTGTTTTAACAAATCGTCAGTAGACTTCAAACACAATTTTGAACAATTACAAACGCTTTATTTTATGTACAGACTTTCAAAAACCATTCACAAATATGTAAATGATTTTCAAAAATATTTGTGTATTCTCAAAGGGTTTTTGAAAGTCTGTACATTCCAACGAAAATATATAAAAAATTTTACAACTTTTGAAAGGTCTTTTGTAGAAAATCATGAAATCTACAGAGACGCATTGTCACATATTACTGTGAAGTCTAAGTGAAAGTAAACATTTTAGAATGTCACAAATTATATCTCGATCGATTCAGCAGTGCAAAAATAATCACAATAGGTTCCTAGACTTTCGACACATTGAGATCGGATGAAAATTCGGTTTTCGAATATCAATATTTCCCCACTGTTTGGCTCCGTAATTTTTGTTACTAGCTCTTTTGTAACTATAACTCAGCTATTAATATACCACTGTACGTAAAGCTTTCAGTAAGCTGCGTCATTTGTCTAATGTTTGGAAGCACTGAAAGCATACAACGCACAGTGGTTCCAATTGAAAAAGAAGGGTAATAAATCTATATCTTTGATATTTGCGATCCGATTACAAAACGATGTATGTAAAAATCATAGAGGAGGACCTAACCTTTAAGAGCGATAAAACTTAAACCAAGGACTGCCCAATAGAATAATATAATGATATAGTAGAATAATAATACAAATTTACTTTATGAGGTTAAATAAAAGAAAAATAAGTTTAAAAAATCTTGTTTAGTATTTTTATTGTTGGTTTTTTTTCAGGTATTCTTATTGTGGTCTGGCCAGACCATGTGGTCTACTTAGTGGCACTAAGGGTTAATTCCAAAATAAAAAACGTGAAGAAGTGCGAATTTCCGATTTTTGGCCAACTATTAAGGCGTATGAGTAATATAATGGTATGCACTATTGGTATGTACTATCATATTACTCATACGCCTCATGCGTTGGCCAAAACGAAATCAGGAACAAAGTCACGGCCAAAAACCAAAAGTTCAAAAATCAAAGCCAAATATATCTGAAAATATTAGGTATATCTTAATGAACGTGTATTTTTTTTGTGTCTTAATAAGCTTTACTACAACAAGTCTAAATTCACTAAAATTGGATAATATTTGTAAGCTATGAGGCCAACAAGTTTATCATGCCCGAGATAGTCAACTTTGACGCCCTGTAGCTCATCGTGTGTTTCAACACAGGGTGTTATAAGTTTTATCATTCTTAAAGGTTAGGTCCTCCTCTATGATTTTTACATACATCGTTTTGTAATATGATCGCAAGTTTCGATCACTTGAAAGAAGTGCTTGACAATTCTAATCCACAATCCGATGGATCCTGTGCAGTGTTTCGTAATAGTAGATGAAACAGAAATTCATCACAAAACGCCAGAAACCCAGGCAGTAGACTTATTCAGGTGAACGTGCATCAAAGAAACCCGATCTGGGCCAGCCGACTATCAAGATCATGGTAAAAATTTTATTTTCTTTTTTTTTTGCGCGTGCGGCGGCATTCATATCGATTACCTTGAAAGGGTTATTATTATGTACAGCTCTTGGATTGATACGACATTGATATAAAGCAAAAGGGACTGTACTTGACAAAGAAAATAGTGCTCCTTCCGCCGTAACAAAGTGCCGCTGTACACTTTTGTAGTCATCAGGTCGAAAGTCCATAAGCTGGGCTACGAACTGCTACGCCATCAATCATATTGTCCAGACTTATACTTGGATGCCAGAATCTTAATTATGACCCAAAAAAAGAACCTCTGACATTTACTTTTTAAAGATAATTTCGATCAGATGGTGTGTTTACGGTGTTTAATGCCAGACGTCCAGACGAGAAATTAAAATCTGGAGATACTCTGGCTTCCAGGGTATAACAATGTGCCCGGAAATATTGTTGCGGATGAACTTGGCAAATTCGGAACAAGAATGCACATTCGTAGCACTGTAATACAGCAGAATCTATTTGTGATCGCGTAGGCTATATGGTATAACCAGGTCACCTGCTCGATATCGAGGTTAATATGGCCCCAATCATGGAAATCTTAGAAGGGATACTTCGTGGGCAACTACGCATAATTGCGGCAATAATTAATTATAGTCTACCATATAATGGCTTCTGTAGAAGTTGTCGTAATGAGGAGAATGGAGGAGAACGTAGAGCACCTTCTCTGTTATTGCTCCGCGCTCTCTCTCTCTCTCTCTCTCTCTCTCTGAGAAAAGGGCAGCTTCCAGGGGCAGTCCGCTGTTGCAAGATTTAGCAGGCTTATTACAAAAATAAACTCGTCGGGTTAGTTTAGCACTGGGGCGACCGGTGAAGTTCAGAAGAAATATTATCTTTATTCACGTCTCCTCTTCACAAAGAGGCCAACTAGCACTCAAGTGGGCTGGTTTTGACTTTTTCACTGGAAACCTATGCAAACCAGCCTAAACCAATGTGGGTTCAACTTTCGATTACTCTGCAGCATTGTCGCGAACTATGCAAGTAATGTTGGCCTCTAAGCGTTGAATCGTAGCTGGCTTATCGACGAAGACTTTTGACTTCATATAACCTTACACAGAAAAAATTATCACCAAAAAATTTTCAAACAAAAGTATGTCTAAAAATAAATTTAATTTTCGCTAAATGTTCTGTCCATAATCTATGAATTGTTTGTTTGACTTTTATTTAGAACGCAAACACCATAAACAACAATAAAAACTGTGTCGTAAAATACCACCCCGATGACGACATACACACAAATAACAACAACAGCAATCATAGCAAGAGGAATGCAATTGTACCAAATTTGTTTACAAAAGATTTTTGAGTAAATCGACTAGTTAATGTCGTTGCGTTAATTCTCATTCATTTTCTTAGAGTATTTATATAAACATTCAGCCTTGAAAACATTTAACAAAGTGAAATCTCATAAATGCTTAATGGATGATGATGATGACAAAGACAAACATTTTTTTTTGTATTTTTGTTTGATCAAGTAAATTATTTTGCTTAATAATTGTTAGTATTTTTAGACTAATTGTTTATTAAATTCAGACAGAAATATTGTTTGATATTTTTCAGAAAATCCTGTAAATATTTTTGTTTGATTTAGTAAATTGTTTTGCCTACAATTTGTAAATATTTTTAGACAAATTGTTTTATAGATCTAAACAATTTGTTCACTGAAAAAACACGTTTTTTTTCAATGAAATTGTTGAGGTATTTTTGTCTATATTTACAAATTCGTTTGTAGGTCCGTTCATAGACAAAATATTTACTATCTCATTGAATTCCTTTACAGAAAATGAAATCTAGTTTTTTCTGTGTTAAAGAAACAAGTCCAGGAGTGTGATATCACATGAGCTGGGCGGAAAGCTAACAGCTCCTGAACGAACGCGAAATTCCAGAAAATGATATCTCAATAAAGCCATTGTTTCCCGAGCTGTGTGTGTAGTAGCACCGTCTTGCTCTAGCCAAATATCATGGCTTTTAACTTAAGGCAACAAAAAGTCCGTTACACGTGATGTAACGGTAGTTCTAGAATTCCTTCGGGTTGGTCATCATCCCGAATGAGTCAATTTTGTTTCCGTATCCAGTGGTTCTTCATTGAGCTGTTGCAGAGTCCATTGACTAAAATTAAAGCGTAAGTTCAAGTCTGGCGGTTTCAAATCTTGAACGAGTTGCACTTTGTACGCCTTTAAACCCGCTGCGGATCCAGCTTATGCTTTGGGAAAGGAACTTTTAATGAAACTCAAAAAAAAAAGTGGGGTGGGGGGTGAGTTTTTTTCCCCATCCCCGAAATTCGCACCTGCTTTAAACCAAGATCCTGGAATAAAACTCGCCAAGTTTATCCATACGAGAGGCCAACGTGCTGCACCCGACAATGAATCGATGTGTCACGACCTTCATACACACTGCGCTACAGCCGCAATGTTCTCCTCACTACGATGTGGATGTGGCCTATTTGGGCGCGTATCACCCAATAACGTACACTGCCCTCGTAATGTCGATGAAGTACACAATATGTTGCTCGAAGTGCATGAAAAGTAGTTCTCACAGAACACCGATTTTCATATTACTTTGGGAACGTTTTGTTGCGTTATAAGACGTTGCTGCGATATGAATCTTTCTACAAGGAATTGTGCAACTATCGTTTTGTATTTTCCAAATTTTTCCCACATTATATATGGAGAATAAAAAAAGAAGAAAAATTGTATGTGTAAATACTTTAAGGAACCCACAAAAAAAACAGCATTAAAAATTGGCGGGTAATGTGAACTAGTATATGCGGCTTATGTGGACTACTGCCCCAAATTCGCAATATTTTTATTTAAATAGTATCTATGGCTCTTTTCGTGTCCTCTGGCTTTCTTTTACGAATTTTTTTTTTTTTGCATTGTTAGTAACAAAAATCTGGAAAGAAAAGTACACAGTTATTCCCTGTCAAAACGGAATCTTATTGATTCTACTTGATTGCTTGCGTGAAGTAGGCAGCCACGTATACCATACACACACTTAACAGATTTGCAAACAGATGCTATACGAGCCACATTATCTTTATGAAAGTCTTTGCGCTAATTAGAACTCTATACTATAAAACTGACTAGTTATTTTTTAAGTATGACTAAATTTATATTGGTTTTTTTATAGTTTTCTAAGATAAAAATTATTTTTTAAAGGTTTTAATTTATACACTTTATAGTTTAGAATTTAATTTAATTTAATAATATATTTAATTTAAGCTTAATAATTTTTCTTACTTTCTACTCTTTTTCTTTTCTATTCTCTACAAAAATATCACTCACAAATTAGTCCTATATTGGAGCAAACTTCCGATGCCGTATTATTAGCGGCTCAAAGTGGCGATTTGAATTTGGTAGATTATTTCAATTTGTGTTTTTTACTTTTCATTTAATTTACATTTATAATAGAATCTTTATAAATTCTGTTTTTTTTTTTCTCCTAATTTTATGTAACATAATCCTGTCCTGTACTGTCTTAAAGCTAAAAAAATACTGTTGTTGTTGCTGTCCTTCTAAATCATATACGAAATACGTTTAAAGTAATTTTGTCTTTGAATTAATTCATTCTAATGGTTCATAGGCTTTTTTCTAATGCAATTTTAAAATAAGAAACTAATAAAATAGTTTTCAAGCAAAAAAAAAAGCCTTTTAACAATTAGATTTAATCCGTATTTGTTGAACTTTGTTGATAATTTATATTAAAAAAGAAAAGTTTTAAATATATTTATGATTTTTATTTGATTATTTTATTTTTATAGTTACGTGCACTACATGAACTAGGACACTCTTTACAATCAGCCAATATAAAAGGACATACTGCTTTACATTTTGCTTGCAAATATAATCATAAGGATATTGTTAAATATATACTATCATGTGCCTCACGTCGTTTAATTAATATGGCCGAAAAGGAGAGGTGAGTTTGAAAAAAAATAGTTTACGTATTTTTTTCGAACTGTATTAGTTTGGATTGAAAATTATTCTTCGTCAGGCTTGTGTTCGATATTACAATTGTTTTGAAAAGTTCAAAATCTTTAACAAAGTAATATAAGAATTTGTAATAACTTGACTAGCAGAACAGAAAATAGTGGACAGTTTGTAAAATAGTGTATAAATAGCATACAAGGAAAGCAAATGGTTACATGGTTGGAAAAAATATATATTATTAGTTTCCTGAAAATGTTTTCTTCTGTCAGTTACTGTGCTTTGAAATTAAGCAGCAAATATTTTAACTTGTGGAGTAAACACAAAGACAATCTTTTTTTATTTCGCCATATCTTGGTTAGGTAAGCTTATCTTTTCTTTTATATGCAATAACAACGCAAAAAATATTAATGGGACCAAAAAAATATATATACGTGTTTCGGCGTTTTAAAAGTTTACAGGGGTTAAAGTTCTCCCCCTTTTGCACATTGTTATAGGGAACCATCATCGGAAATGTAGTAATCCTTTCATGTTAGGTACAAGGTGTGTTGAGCACTTTTATGTAAAACACCACGAGGCACAAATTATCCCTTAAACACATTTTAAGTTTTGACTTATTTTTAGCGTTCAAATTAAATTGTGTTGGTGTTAACCCTTTCGGTCCTAAATTAATTGGGGTGTGGCTAACATTTTCACATCTTGTACATCTTAAGGTACGGTCACACTTGGCAAATATTCGCCCGAAAAAACGTAACCACTACTTTTGCTCAGGGTTATTGTGATTTAACTTCGTTTTTATATCACAAAATAGAGTCAAATATGCTTCAAAAAGATATTTTTATATTCAGGGTTGTTGCAGAATCCAAGTCAGAATTGTGAATTATCAGAATTGAAAATCAATTCTGATTTGATTTGGTGTCATGAAATCGTCTTGGTTTTGCGCTGATTCGAAAATAAATGAAACCCATATTCGAATCAGCTGTTTTGTTTTGCTTAGGTTGATTGTGCTGTTGTTTACATTTACTAGATTTACACACATATTTTGATAAAGAATTTTTTAAATATATAAAAATTGGGTAATAAAATGGTAGAGGCAGTAGCTTTATATATATTGATTGAGGAAAACAACAATGAAAAAGTGAAACGGAAGATTTTAAGGGATTACACCAACCCATTGGAGCTGCCGGAAACAGCGTAAGTATACATATAGTATGTACAAGAATGCCAAAGATGTTTTAACTATAATAAATATACAGATTTATTAGCCAATTCCGTTTAAACAAAGAGGCTTTTCAAATGCTTTTGAACATTGTCAAAGTCCATTTGCCTCCTTCAAACATTTCCTGTATTGTTCAGCTAGCTGCGACATTGCGCTTTTTGGCAGAAGGATCATATCAAAAATCAATAGGAAATGATAGTTCCGTTTTTCTCGCCAGAAGTACGGTGTCAATTGTCTTAAGCAACGTACTAAAGGTTCTGCAAAGGCATGTGTGCCCTCAGTGGGTGAAGCTAACAATGGATGAGAATGAAAAAGGAAGATGTAGGAACCATTTCTTCACCAAATATAGAATTCCTTCTATAGTTGGTTGTATTGATGGGACGCACATCAAAATTATAAAACCTGCTGTGGATGAGCATTTATTTTTTAATAGAAAGGGGTATTTTAGTATGAATGCCATGATTGTAAGTAGAAACTAATAAGAATTTTTTTTGAAAATATGTAGTTGTTTTATATATTTTTCATTTCCAGATATGTGATAGTGACATGTTAATTCGAGCAGTAGACGCACGGTATCCAGGCTCAAGTCACGACGCTTTTGTTTGGAACATCAGCAAGGCCCGTCAACATTTTCTGACAGAATTTCAGAATGACGACCGAACGTCAAAATTGTTAGGAGATTGCGGGTATGCTCTAGAGGCTTTTTTATTAACTCCATATCGAAATGCAGCATTCAACACAAGGGAGCATAAATTTAATATAGCTCATGCTGCGGCTCGTAACATTGTAGAGCGGACAATAGGAGTTCTGAAAAGCCGTTTTCGATGTTTGATGGGTACACTGCATTACAGTCCACAAAAAGTGGTACAAATAGTGAATGTTTGCAGCGCCCTGCATAACATATGCAGAAGTTATAAAATTTCATACGAAGGAGATGAAATTGGCTTTGAATCCGAAGAGTTACCAGAGGACAATGATTTATTGATGCCAACAGTGTCACTTCAAAATGAAGGGCAAAGAATAAGAGAAGAAATTGCAAACAGTTTATAAAATTATTTAAATAAATTACAAGAAATTATAGACTTTTTGATGTTTTTATTTTAAAAATTCAATTTTAGGTAACACAGTCCTTTTTGTACTTAGATCAGTCTTATAAGTAGCATAAATAGTTATATAAAATAAGGTTTTTGAGATCAGTTTTGCTCATTGTTATTGTTTTGCAAATTAAATTTTAATAGTTCTAGTTCCAGTTGTTTCCTTTTTATTTCGTTTTTCTCCTGCATCACTTTCAAAATTCGGGAACTAAAACTTGCAAGTTCATCTTTTAATTCTTTCACAGCTTCATGGTTTTTTTCTAAAGCACGGTATACGCGTCTGAATGAGCTGGAATGTTCTTTTTGAATTGAAATGAGATGATCGACTGTATCGTTTAGTTCATTTTTTCTTTTACCGTCTTCATCTAAAAACTTTTCCATCACCGCTGGTACGCTCTCTGGTCTTGCTCTTTTCGGTGTACTGCAAATAGTTGGCGTTTTCAGTGTTCTTTTAGAACTCGTTGGAATGTCATCAAGTAAGGCAAGTTCAGAATCATCAACAGTGCCCAGTGATATTCCCGAGACACCTTCCACTGTTGTGTTTATTCCACACATTTGCACAATAGCTTCTTCTGTTGGCGTGAGCTGGAATTTATTGAACAAGCCTCCTCCAGTTGCACGAGACTCTGACCTATTATGTGCTAGCTTCTTTTTTATTTCGCTTTTCCATTCCGTCCATATCTGCTCATATAAAAATCTTTTAAGTCTGAAAAAACCTATTCACAAAATGTAAAAATTACTTACCTTTTTCCAACCATTTGCATCCTTAGTCGGTGGTCCAGCACTGTTGAGAGATTGGGATAACTCTTGCCAAAGCGACTCTACCAGCACCTTATCGCGCTTAGTGTAACCGCTTGCTATATCCTTGTTGTCTTCCATAAACTTTAAAAACATCTCATTTTGTGTTTGATTCCTATGTTTTCCCCTATTGGTGATAAAATAATAATAAAAATTTTTGCTTTTTTAGTTTAATAAGTAAAAAAAATAAATTAACTTACATTGTGAGCCAAATTGTATTTACCAGCCTAAAACAAATATACAAATCTGCCACCTGTCAGCCGATCAGATTATTTCTGATAAAAAAACGATAAAAACAGATTCTGTGACACCCAGTTCTGACACAATTCCGATTCGAACTCAAAAACGATTAATATCTGTTTCTGTGACACCAAACTGAATTCTGTGTCGATTTCAATTCTGATTCTGATAGCAATCAGATTCTACAACAACCCTGATTATTTTTAATAAATGCGAACCCATATTTAAAAAAAATATTGGAATTAAGGGATATACAATTTTAGCTTGTCTGTTGGTCACGCTTTTTCTCGGCAAATATTTGCCAAGTGTGACCGTACCTTTAGTAATGGCATAAATATGAATTAGTATCAACTTCCAAGTCCTGCGTATCTTGGTTTAGCCATTATGAAATGTTGCCTATAGGCAACATTGGGACAACAGTGGAAAAATTTTTTTTTTACTTTTTAAAAAAATATATTTTCCGAAATTATTTTACTATTTTTTAATAAAATTTAAGTGTAATGAGACATGAATTTTTTTTGATGCTATGTTTGAATACAAATTAACGTTGCATGCCGCGCATTTGAGTTAGTCCTTTAAGGGATTTTTTCGTGTAAACTTTATGCCATCTTTTATTAGAAGAGTGTCGTGATGTTACTGATTCGCTGTATTATTGCGAGCAAAGAGGAAGAGAGAGGGACCTCTTTCACGTGGTGGACCAATTGACTGATTTGAAATTTCTAGTATTTTACCTTTTCCCCTATTTTTCTCATCAGAGGAATCACCGCTATCGGATTCGGTAATTTTCAGGGTTCCGTACACTAAAGGAATCCTATTGTTTTCGATACGCAATCCGTCCGTCCGTCTGTCTGCCACACACTTCTATCAAGAAGCTACATACCTGAAAATTTCACAGAATATGTGTAACTTTGACCGCTACAACAAATACAAAAAATTGATTAAAGTTAAAAATTAAAGGGTGTTCTAAAGCGATCAACGAAACATGTTAAAATCCTAATGTAATATACAGACACTTCGTATGTAGACACGACACTTTTATAGTAACTATTATACAGACTGAACCAATAAATACTGAAATCTAAACAAAATAAAATGTAAAGGGTATTCTATCAGTTAGTGTAATTTTGACCATCTAATGTTGATAATTAGCTGTATATTTTAAACCGTAAGGAGTAAACTGTTGAAACTTTCACAGCTAGTACGTGCAGCATTTTAAAGGCAGTAACGAATGCTAAAAAACAAACAAACTAAAAAATAAAGGGCATTCTATCAGGTAATGTAATTTTGAAATTAAGCTGTATCTTATGAAACAAAAAAATCAATAATTAAAGGGCATTATTTCACGTAATGCAACGAACAAGCAGAAAAGAAAATCGTCAAAACGAAAAAAATCGCCAAAACGAAAAAAATCGCCAAAAACGAAAAAAAATCACCAAAAACGAAAAAATTCGCCAAAACCAAAAAAAAAATCGCCAAACAAAAAGAAAAACGCCAAAAATTAAAAAAAAACCCCCAAAACTAAAAATATCCTAAAAGTAAAAAATAGCCAAAACGAAAAAAAGTCGCCAAAGTGAAAAAACGCTCTAATGAAAAAAATCGCGATAGCTAACAAAAAATCGCAAAGCGAAAAGAATGTCAACACAAAAAAAAACCCCGAACTAAAAAACCAAATAAAAAAATTTCCAAAACGAAAAAATCGCCAATATGAAAAAAGTGTTAAACAAAAAAAGTAACAAAATGAAAAAAAAATTTTAAAAAACGCTAAAACTGAAAAACACCAACACTAAAAAATAGTCAAAAACAAAAAATAGCTAAAGCGAAAAAAAGCGCTGAAAGGAAAAAAGCACTAAAACGAATAAAAACCAAAGCTAAAAAAAAATCGTAAAAACAACGAAAAAGAATGCCGAAATGAAAAAATCGCCAAAACTAAAAAACCCAAAATTTACAAATAGCCAAAACCAAAAAAAAAATCGTCAAAAAAGCTAAAAAAAATTGCCAAAACTAAAAAAATCGCCAAAGCAAAAAAAATCGGCAAAATTAGAAATCGAAAAAAATTCTTCAGAACAAAAAACCTTAAAACAAAAAAACAAAAACACGCTGAAATTAAAAAGTTGCCAAAAACAAAACAAAAAAATCGCGAAAACGGTAAAAGGGATATGCATATGTATGGTATTCGTAAAGAACCCTTCGTGTGCGAGTCCAAGTAGCACTTTACTGAATTTATTACAACTTTTTGTTGAGTAAAACTCTTTGGACGCATTTCTAATGCAAAAATCTTAATGTGGTTTGTACACAAAAAACCAATGTTGCCTGCCCACAGGCAACATTATCTTATCTGTTTCTTATAAAATAATATATATAAAATAATATTAAGTATTAGATGATTTATACTTAAAATTTTACAAAAAGCGTTACGAAGGAAGGGGGAGGCATAAAAACTCCAAAAATGGCGTTACGTAATATATGTGAATAGCCCCTTACTCAGGATAACTATTATACAGCACATACATATTGTTAGAAAAATATATATTTTTATATTAAATTTTGGTAAATTACACTTTTCTTAATTTTGAGAAATTGCCTAAAACTCAACATAATTTTAATGCAATTTAAATTGTAAATAATGCCTTCATATGTTTTCTTTTTCTATTAACTTCAGGGGTGCTACAGCATTACATATGGCAGCTGAAATGAATAGACGCGATATTTGTGTGTTACTTGTAGCAGCAGGAGCCAATATTGAGGCTCGTGACATGTGTGGCAATACACCCATGATGGTGGCATTCAATAAAAATGCCAATGAAATTGCCACTTATTTGGAAAGTAAGCAACAGCACATTTACTACTAAAACTACTAAAACTCTCAAACGTAAATTAAAAACTACTTTAGCTACAAAAATAAAAAATAAATAAATATACTCATAGTAATAAAATGCTAACAAACATAAAAGTACACTTAGAGAAAACTAAATACCACACACTGAGAAGAAACAATCATTAGTTTAAAATACATACAAAACATTTAAAAGCTTTTTGAAGTATTAAAGTAAATAAGTAGAGTATGTTTGTCAATATAAAACGATATAAATTTGTATAAAAGAATTAAAGCTAAATTTGAATTTAATTAATTTAATTAAAAACACTTAGAACAAAATTATTGTTAAGGCAAGAAGTAATTTTGCTAGTTTTACTTTTTTTTAATTCATACATATAACAATATTTATCGAATATATTTAATAAATCAAATAATTAATTCATTTTTTTACTATTTTTTCTTTTATATATTTTTTTTTTAAATGCACTACACTTAAAAAACTTTATTTATACAAAATATAAATAAAATTTATGAAACTTTATAACACCATTTAAACTTAAAAAAAAATAAAACTTCTCGAAAAAAAAAACAAACTATTTATAACTAATTATAAATATGACTAATTTTTAATATAAAATTAAAAATAAATCTAATGAAAAAATTTTTATAAATAATTTATTTATTGTATGTAAAATTAAACAAAAAAATATTTTAAACATTCCATTAATTTATTAAAAAAAAACTTGTATATTTAATAAAAACAAAAATATTAAATAAGGTCAAGAAAGATTTCTGCACATGGGTGTGCAAAACAAATAAATTTATTATTTATAAGGTGCACAATAATTGTGATCAGGTTACTCACTTACTTTTTGTTAGGTTTAAGCAAAAATGAAAAGATCATTGAATAGTGGGGCTGAGGGGAATTCACCCCACCCATATTCTAGCCACGGTCATTCAATAACGGAGTCCCTAAATATTTTATATTTACAGTTGTGTTTTTCGACGAAAAAACTAATTTTATTTTCGCCATATTCTACACTGAAAGCATTTTCTGCATAAATTCTGTGAATTTCGACATTAATCTAATAAAAAACTTCATTAAAATTCAGTCAACGTCGTGCTTGGTCGGCTTAATCAAACAAGTTTCGTTAAAATCATTTTAATGAAAATTCCACCAAGGGTATGAAATTATCATCATTCAATATTTCACTATTTTGACGACATTACATGATCATTTTAATGAAATTATTTAATTATTTTAATGAAACTATGTCATTATGTGTTAATGAAACTATTTCATTGTTTTAATGAAATTATTACATTATTAAGAAAGCTCATTAAACTAAACTGCTTTATTGATTGTTTTAATCTATTGGCAATTCCATGCTACAAATACGTACGGTAGACACTAATGCACATTGGAAAAGGTTGTAAAGGTGATGATTACCTCACAGTATCGAACGCAGACTCTTGATTTTCATCATTTGTTTTATAGGCAACGTCTTAACTACTTCAGCCTATAGCACTTTCAAAACAATGTGCTATATATTTGTATAATAATAACAAAGAGTACAACAACAACAATCATAAAAAAATTATTTATTTTGTTCGCTTTTGGTTGAAAATTGTTGAAATAAGTAAAGCTGTGTTTTTTATGAAATGAAATATATATGTAATTTATTTCATTTGCCTTTCATAAATTCAATGAAATTTTTCATTAAAACTATGAAATACCTTTCATTGCTATTATGACATTCTAAAACTTAATTTCTTAAATTTTTTAAGCTTTTTAGGTATTCACAAAAACATTTTGCAAAACTTAAAGGAGTTGCCACACAATATTGTTGTGATAAATTTCCTAACGAAACTAAGAAATGTTTGTTATTGGTTGAATAGGTTTTATTTTTATAGCTGCAGAACATCTGAATGGATGGAGTTAATGACCACTCAGCCACAACAGCCATCATAACCATCATGAATAACATGAATTTAGTTTTAATTTAACATGATTTAATTGATGATTCAACATAACAATTTATTTGAAATTACAGTTTTTGCCAGGCTAATTTAAAATGAAATGTAACGTTGATTTTTTATTAAAACATTAAAGTAGATCCAACTTTAATTTAACGTGATAAAAATTTATTCATTATTGAATAATATTGTTTTAACAGTGAAAAATATTAAATCAACAACATTTAAGGTTAGATTAATAGCACAAGCCCCCGATGATTTCCCCCTTAAGAAACTAATAAGCAATTCGGATAGGTATCAGGTACTAAGCTTCAGAAAAAATATCAAAAAAATTCCATTACGTTGGAATTTTATTTAATTTCAACTAACTAACTAACAAGGTATACCAGTATAATTTACAATAACTCGAAGACACCATTGAGTAACTAACAAAATTTGCTTCAAATCATCTTAATGTGGTAAGCTAAAAAAATCAATGGTTACTTAGTTATTCGGAATAATTAAAATAGTCAATAAAAGAGATAAGCTAATGAGGCTACTAGGTGATGTAATAATTTCATTAAAATAATGAAATAACGAAACGATGAAATAATTTCACAAAAATAATGAAATATGTCCATTAGCTTAGCGACATTAGTACATTAGATCAATCAAATTATTTCATATATTTAATGAAATTTTCATTAATATAATTTTAACGAAACTTGTTTACTTAGTTCAACGAACCGTGACGTTGAGTTAAAATAATGAAATATATCCATTAGCTTAGCGACATTAGTACATTAGATCAATCAAATTATTTCATATATTTAATGAAATTTTCATTAATATAATTTTAACGAAACTTGTTTACTTAGTTCAACGAACCGTGACGTTGGTTGAGTTTATGAACATAAATTCTTTCAGCGGATGTATTTGTTGCATGGAACTGTCAATAAATTAAAATAGTCAATAATAGAGATAAGGTAATAAAATAATTTCATTAAAATAATGAAATGATTTCTTCACAATAATGACAAAATATCATTGAAATAATGACAGAATCCGATTCAAATAATGACAGAATTTCATTAAAATAATAAAACAAAATCATTAAAACGATGAAATAATTTCACAAAAATAATGAAATATGTCCATTGGGTTAGCGAAATTATTACATTAGATCAATGAAATTATTTCAGATATTTAATGAAACTTTCATTAATCTAATTTTGTTTCATTAGTACAACGAACTGTCACGTTGGTTGAGTTTTAATGAAGTTTTTCATTGGATTAATGTCGAAATTCACAGAATTTACGAAAAAAAAATTCTTCATAGTCAAGCCATGAACAACAATATGTATTATGTAATGATCGGACTACAAATGGCGACGCAGCGTAAAAAACATTATAAGGGCGGTATTCAGGGGCGTGGCAAGCAATTAAAAAATATTTTTGGAATTGTTTTCAACTAATCTTTAATCGTAGAAGGTGACCGGCTCAACTGGAACCACTTTATAGCCCACTCCCAATATTCTTTGCATTTTTCCCCATAAGCCGAGCAAAAACTAAACTTACCACCTTCAGGTGCGCCTTATTGTAATCAAATTAATTTCTTTTTCTAATTGAAAAAATAAGATTTTGAATTAGACACTAGAAAAACATTTTTAAAAATACGTTCTCCCACTCATATTTAAGCTTGAATTACAAAGTTAATATTTGAAAATTAATAAATGGATGTAACAGAAAAATTTGTTCTTTCAAAATCATAAATTATTTGTTTGTTAATCAAACTATCATTTTAAATTTAACAAATCTATAATTTGCGAGACAACAAAATCAAATGAAAACATTTAAGAAACGATTATTGTGATATAAAGTTAAAATTGGAATTCTAAAGGAATGTAAATTATTAAACAAAATTAACAAATTCATAAATAAACAAATAAGATTATAAGATTATAACAACTTATTTAACTCAAGTGTAAATTGATTTAGCAAAATATGTATAACTATAATTAAACATAAAACATACGGGTAGTATGATTGATATTGAAAATTTCAACTAACTTCATGCAAAACAAACCAATAAAAAAATCGATTAAAGAAATGTAATTGTAAGTAATTAAAGAATCTTTTTAAATATAAAACAAAAATCATGAGAAAATACTTATTTACTCAATAAGTCCATATAAATGAAAAATTTAATAATAAATATAAAAAAATTAGTTGGAATTACAAACGATTTCGGACATAATTGTCGAAATTATTCAAGATCTCTGTAATACTATTCTTAAAAATATTTTCTGAGACTCTGTGAATGAACAGTTTTTATTCAAAATTTCCCACCTTTTAAAGAAATTCGTTGGTTCTAGTTTTACATACTCGTATCATAGTTTATGGGCTATATATGAAAGCAATTTGCCGGGGTCTTCAATAGGAGCCTCATCAAGGACACCCATTGGCCTACACCTTCGCGTATAAAAATTGTAAATGGTGTCCGCGAGTATGAATCCTTCTCAATCATATATATCAATAACCACGAAGACGCGATTGAGGTGTTCGTTCTTCCGGATTTCTTAAAGAAGGGCGAAGATTATTATTTTACCTGGCATAAAACCGTCTCATTTAGAACCCAAGGGCGGGTCCAACCTTCAGTTCAGGGGTATCACATAGTGAAAATTCAGTCGGGACAACGCGCTAACCACTACAGACACAACAGCTTCAAGCTTTACTTTAGAAATACACTAAATAAGTACCATCATAAGTAACATGAATCTAATTTTAGTTCAACATGATTTAATTGATGATTTAACATAAAATGAATTTGAAATTAAAGTTATACGGGTATGTTCTGTATTTCATGTGGAATTAAAATGTGCGGAATTATCAAAGCATTGTTGTTATAAATATTAATTTGATGATTCCGCACATTTTAATTCCACGTGAAATACAGAACATGCCCGATAGTCATGTTGATCTCAAATGAAATGTAACGTTCATAACAATGTTATTTTATCAGTGAAAAATATTAAATCAAAGAGATTAATAATTAGATTAATAATTTTTCGTTTAAAACTAATACGAAACAATGATAATTTTAAATCAGCAGTAGGAAATTTTAGCTGACAATGCTAAGTTTGTGGGTTATTTACACAACACTAACATATAAATAAACAACAACAAGTCACACAATTCTCTACAACAGTAGAGCTACCCTTAAACAAGCCTGGGACCAAGTGCCTCCAAGTCACCACTTTTGTCCACAAGCTTGATGACGAATCGTCTACACTTTTTATTTTGCCTTTAATGAAAAGAGAAGCTTTTGAAATATACAAAACGATTTTTTATTGTCTCACGCAAAAATAAAAATTTTCATAAAAAATGTAATCTATTTGCCTTATTTAGAACAAAAATTTCATAGGTGTTGACTTCAATTATTAAAATACACTAGTGAATCTCTGGTACCAATGTCTCAATGTAGTCCCATAAGAATTACCTAGTCAATACTTAGCCAGTAGTTCTGAGGTCACTAGTGGAATCTCAATGACAAGCACATGCTAAATGCCTATAGCACAGAGCATTGTCTGGAGTACAATTAGTCAGTAGTACTGGGGACTAGAGATGAGCGATATCATGATTTTTAAAGAACAGCGTGAACAGTGAACGTGATTTAAAAATCAACTGTTACTTAACTGTTACTGTGATTGTGATCACTGTTTTCAGTTCTCTTACAGCAATGTAATTATAAAAACACACATCCATCTCTACAACAAAAACGTTGTTCTTTTATATACCAAGGCAGATTTAAATACGCCTTAAAATATACTTTGAAGTTTAAAAAGAAATACTAATAAGGAAGAAGAGAACACAAGAAGTAGCAACACTTCGCTTGTTGTTATTGTACACAAATAAAAAACGTTATTACCCACTCAAACAGTGAAATATCATAATTTTCTGTATGTAACAAATAGAAAAGAACAACTTTGCAAGTAGCAGTTACTTAAAACAAATTTTGTCACAACTGTGAATCGTGATTTTTGTAGTAACAGTGATTAAATCACTGGTACTGAAATATCGCTCATCTCTATTGGGGACAAAGTCAATAGCGAATCAGTACAATGCAGGCTATGAACAAAGCAAATAACCACCAACAATTAAACAAGATATTATTTTTCATAAAATTTCACATGTGAGTGATTCCACGTAAAACGGTCCTATGCAGGGAAAATATAATTTTCTTATTTTTAATAAAAGTCTCTCAATTAAGGTTTATAAGAAACTGACAATTATACAAAAGTATAAAAAATACAATATTTAATATATTTTGATCAATTTTAGACACTTTTAAATTATCATCTACGAAAGATTCTGCTCTTCCTCTTTGTATGTTTAATATTAAATTCTGATTTTCTTTTATTCCCCTTACTATTATTAATAAAAACCGTTATAACTGAAAATAATATATTATTTTTGCTTTTTGGCGAATTTTAAAAGATACTCTTCTATAGTATTCTGCTGTCTATAATAGGACAGATAGGAAATAATCTAATGTCTTATAATTTTCTTAAGATTTTATCTTTATGTTAATTATATTAATGAAATCAATAACAGTTTTATTTCTTCGAATTTTTCAAGTTGTCGTACTATGTCACACCCGCCGGTCACACCTGTCTCATTTTAGAAACGGGGGCTTTTAAATAAAAGTACTATATTTTTAATCAGTAAATATCTAAAACAATCAAAAAGCCTTTGACCAACTAGTTACACCAAAATTATTGTGTACTTTGTAGTCAAAATTTTACAGAATATATCCTGAAAGTCATAATTCTGTAAAACTAGAAGGTCACAGTGGTCGCATCCTTCTGACGGCCATTCTGAGCAGAAATCTTGTTCTTTTAGTGTCTACCTGTTATAAAATTACTTTAAGCTTCATCAAATCCTTGGGCGTCGTAGCCTTTTTTAAAGTAATACATTTTATATTCGTGATTTATAACAAAAAATTTATGTAAAAAAGTCACACCCGGCTATATGGAATTGCCTAGGTGTAAGTTTTGGTTTTTTATTTAGTTGATCCAATTGGAGAAACCGTTCTCGAGTTATGATAGCGTAACCCTCCTATTTCAGGAGTCATATTAGTCATGCCCATTAAAAAAAATTTGTATGTTATAGAATAATATTGAAAACTGATTTTAGTTAAGCGCATTAAACTCTTTATATTCCACATATTGTTATTTAAAGCGCCTCAAATTGTTTTCCCCCGATTAGTGTTATTTGGGAAAAAACTTGCAATTGGGCTCTGGCCAATGGTTTCAAACTGAATCCGGCAAAATTAAAATGTTAGATAAAAAGCAAAAAATGAGGTAATTGAATATATCATAACAGTTACGATCCTGGTACAAAATTGCTTAAAATATACCCTTCAAATAAACGTTGTTCAATCCAGAAATTTTCAGAAATATGTGTATGGAATTGTATTACAAAATTTTCAAAATTACAAACATTTAAAATAAATTAATTTAATAATTTAATCTGCCAGAAGTTTGGTATTAAAAACGAATAAACGAACTAAGAACAAATAATATGTAATTAAAAAAAAAGTTAAATAAAACTTGATTTTATTTTAATTAACCTTTAAATCTAAAACTTTAAAATATACAAATTATTACCATATTGTTTAAGGTATTTTTTAATGTGAATAATTAAAAAAAAAACAAAACAATCTACTGCAAATTTTTACAAGCAGCCCCAATTATAAAAAAGGACTTGCAATACATTGTTTTAAAATCAAACGTAACCATAAAAGAAAATTAGTAGACAAAGACAATCGCAATATTTAAAAATAATAAATAATTAAAGCAAATTATAATTATGTATTTTCTAAATACAAATAAAAGTTATAAAAAAAACTTACTTCTTACTTCTTAAGTATTTTTTTTCAAATTGGAAGAAAATTATAATTATTAACAACCAAAAAAAAACAATGAAAAGCAATTTAGTATTTAAAATAACTAAGAAAAAAAACAATGAAAATTTTCATTTAACAAAATATATTTATAAATCTCACTCTTTTCCTTTTGCATTGTTTATTTGAAAAAAATAAACTCCTTAAAGCAAAAGAAAAAACTCTTAATACCGCACTTTATTTACAAACAAAAGAAAAATTAAACACAAATTACAGAAGTCGTGTGAAAAAACATATTTCTCAAAATAATATATTTTAAACATTAACACTTGTTCGGAGTTTAACCGGGTCCAAGTTTTAGTTATTTAAACTTCATTAATTTCCCATAAATATTTCCTATAAATTTATCATTTTTCTTTTCAATTATTTCAATTACAATGCAATTGAGAGAAAAAAAAATAAAGAAAAGATATAAACCTAAAATAAAAATTATACTTGTAACGAAAGTCTTATGATTCTTAGTAATTAAGGCAAATTTTTATGTTTTTGGAAATTATATTTTCATTGTCTTGCAAATCAACAAGAAATTGTTGGAAAAGAAAAATCTTTTAAAATTGTATTATTATACAACCGATGTATTGTACATAATTAAGACATTTATTTATAGTTATTTTTAAATTTTTATTTTAATTTATTGATCTGTGTTTAATTGTTCTCATTAATTTGCTTCAAAGAAGTTTTAAATAAATTTTGGATAAAAGCAACTTATTTAAAAAAATATCCGATTTTTACTTTTTTTGTTCAATAATTTTATTTTAAATTTAAACTTTTTCAATTATTCCCTCCAAAGCAGTTTGGTATGATTTTCACACAAATGTCTCCTGCGATCTGTCGAGGCTACACAGAAAAAAAAATATACAAGAATTATGTTCAATAACACCATGTTATTGAAAAAAAATATGAATTTCAATAACATTTGTCATTAAATTAATACAATAGTTCGTTGTATGTAATTCTTTCGCATGTCGGTTATTTGTTTACTTTTCATACATAACTGGGACATGGCTCGGCAGTAGAGAGCATTCTTTACGTCCGGAAAGCCCAGGTTCGTATCCCAGGCATGTCAAAATTTTTTTTAATTTATACTTTATTTTTCTTTTGAAATAATTTTGTTATCAATATAGCGGAATTCTTTATTACAGGAAATTTGAAAACAAAAATTATTGAATACTGGGATTTTTGTTATTAAAAACGAAACTTATTTTTTCTGTGTACCTACTAATGAAACGCTTTAATTCTGGATATTCTTATTATGTATTTGGTTTTGAAGAACTTGCTTCTTACGCTCCTCACTCTCTCTCTCACTCTCTCTCTCTCCATGGCTGACTTCCAAAACGTCAGATGCTTCATATCGTCGCAGTACAAAACATTGACAATGCATACCTTTCTAAAACGTCGTCGGCAAGTATCAGAAACGCCGGAAAATATCAATCATCTCCATCGGTTTTAAAGTTAATGCAATTTTTACCAACTTCGCATATGTACATGATCTAAATACCGCAGCAGAACTGTATACAAACTTTGTATTGATACGTTTTGGAAGTCAGCCTATCTCTCACTCCTCTCCCTAATTTCTTTTTATACCCCTCACCATTTGAGGAAGCCGGTTATATAAAGCCCTATCACAGAATTCTCTTTGGATCGAAAGTGGTGTTAATTCCGGAATATCATATACTATACATATACACATGTATATCCTCCTCGATCCTGGCATGAAGCCTATTGGACATTTTTCAAACGTCTGCAGACCTGCTAGAAAAATTATTTTTCATGTCATGAAACATGTTGAACATGTTTTTTGTACTGAAAACGGGGACTTTTTTGAAAGCTGGCCACTATAAACAATTTTGCTTTACATTTGTGATCAGTTGATCGTAGAACACGTTTTCTTGAGCACTTAACCATTTTAATTTTATTTATTGATCAAATGTCCAGTACGGTGCTCAGAATCCTTTCGTCCTTTATGTCCTTGAACAAATTTTTTTTATTCTATTGTTTCTTTCAGAAGCATAAAAAATATATTTTTGAAGATTTCCGGCTCTAGGTTTTTCCTTGGGACTGAGAAGGATATATCTGTAGGTGGGAGGTAAAATACACCAAGTCCTATTTTGAAAATTTTACAGCAGGCCGCAAAAACATGTATAAAATCGCAAATGTAGGATTAATAATTTGATTTACCCTACATATTTTATATACATTCTCGATCAGATGATTAGAACCACTTAAGTTTCTCACTTAAAACTAGCGTTACGTAATATCCCAGCAAACACTACTGCTTCGCAATAAGCAGTTTTGTAAAGGAGAGCTTTGTTGCTGTGGCTTACAAACATGTTTATCTATTGTATGATATTTGTTCGCGATGTCCCATTTAGGACATAAATATTAAAAATAGAACACTTGCACAGAAAAAAATAAATTTCATTTTCTGTAAAGGAGTTCAATGAAATAGTAAATATATTGTCTAGAAACGACCTAAAAACAAATTTGTAAATATAGACAAAAATATCTCAATAATTTCATTGAAAAAAAACGTGTATTTTTTCAGTGAACAAATTGTTTAAACTATAAAACAATTTGTCTAAAAATATTTACAAATTGTAAACAAAACAATTTACTAAATCAAACAAAAAAATTTACTGGATTTTCAGAAAAATATCAAACAATATTTTTGTCTGAATTTATAAAACAATTAGTCTAAAAATACTAACAAATATTAAACAAAATAGTTAACTTAATCAAACAAAAATATTTACTGGATTTTTTTTATAATATATCAAACAAAATTTTAGTCTGGGTCATCATAAACATCCATTAAGCAGTTATGAAATTTCACTTTGTTAAATGTGTTCAAGTCTGAATGTTTATCTAAAGACTCCTAAAAAAATGAATGAGAATTAATGCAACACCATTAACGAATTGATTCACTCAAAAATCTGCAGTAAACAAACTTGGTACATCGCTTTCCTTTTGCTATCATTGTTGTTGTTGTAGTTGTTATTTGTATGTATGTCGTCATCGGTGTTGATTTATATACGACACAGTTTTTCTTGTTGTTTTTGGTGTTTGCGTCCTAAATAAAAGTCAAACAAAAAGTAGAGAACAGTAGAGAACATTTACTGAAAATGAAATTTATTTTTAGACAAACGATTGTTTGAAAATTTTTTGGTGATAATTTTTTCTGTGTTACGTCCTCCTTGTCCATAGCCAAGGCAGTCATTGACTCTTGCTATTTTCTAAGCCTTAGAGAATAGTAAGAGGCTGGCAGCGGTAGGCAATGTGTTGTCGACAAATAGTTACAGAATAAGGGGGATTACATTAGTGAAAAATGGGCAAAAGAAAAGTATTTTAAATATAGCGGTAAGAGCCAAAATCTGTGTTTATCGTTCGAAATGATATTCCTATCGGCCCATTGCGCGGGAAATTGGGCGAAATCACAAAACTGTGCTGGGATACTTAAAAGATATTGAAAACTATGGAAATAATTACAAATGGAGGATTCCAATCGCTTTAACTCCAAGCGAAAAGAGAAAATTCTTGACAGCACCAAAAATCAGATCTCAAGATGGTGTTAGGAGCTTCTTGTTAGGACCAAGAAGCTCCTAACACTTGGAAAAAAGTCAGTAGCACTCCTGGCTGGAGTCATCACGGTGCACTGTGCGATCGGACATATGACGGAACGCCTAGGCTTTCCCTATGATGGTCCTTGCAGGAGCTGCTTCAACAAAGAAAAAGAGGAGTCAACACAACATCTTCTCTTTAACTGCCCGGCCCTACAGGAGCGCAGGGATGCACCACTGTCTGAACTCTTGGTCTATGTGAGAAGTTCTGGGTGGTTTTTAGGAACTCGAATAATAGTACATCGTAGGAACGTATAGGGTGTAGTTCTTTGGGCATCATAATTGGCCCCATGGCCTCCGACTGTTCTCGCTAGTTTGCGGGCACCGCTTTTAACATAACCTACGCAAAGAAAAAGTTCGTGCGTTTGGACAGGAAATGAAATAAAATTACTCTCTCAAGAGCTCTCTGACTTGTCGAATTTTCGTCAACTGGAACGCTTTTCGGAAAAGTTTGTGTACTCCAAATTGATTATTAGGCTAAGTTTCACAACGTTTAATTCAGAAAGAATTGGGCATGATTAATATTCCAAGGAACAAGGGAAATATTAACATCAACTTAATTTTCCAACGTACACAGTAGAACAAAGTAGCGACACTTTCGGAAGCCGCTACATTTCTATCGTTTTTGTAATAAAATAAACATTTTAGAATTGATTAAAGGTAAGGGCAATTATTTCTTCGATTGAAGTAAGATAATTTTCCTTTACATATTTTGTCATATTATTCTTGACAGATATGTTTGGATGTTCACTGAAACGTTTAATTTTTATATGTATTGTTTACTTTACGAAAATTATGCAAGAGTGGAGAAGTTGTTGATCCTTGATATTTGTAAGCCTAGAACACTTTTTGAAAACAATTTGGGTTTTCAAATTGTCTTCCTCAAAATAGTTCCAAGCTAAAATCGTGCTATAATTTAAAACGAAAACTTTACCGGAGTTGCGTAATATCTCAACAACCCCTTACAAAAGTATTTATACATTTTTGATGTGTAAACATCTATACGCTAGGGGGTAAAAATCTTTTTCACAATACAATCACAAATTTTTAGTAAGATTAATCTTACTTGAGTAAGATTAATATCACAATTGTAACAACGCGGTGTGAGCTGTGTATGAGTGTATTAGTGTAATCATACGGACAACAAGTACAGAGAAACTTAACAGCTGCATAGAAATACACTGACACTGGCAAAGGGAGTCTCAAGGTCAAACTCCTGCAGTAAGGTCGTACGTTTGTTGGTTGGTGCTGTGTTGCCGTGTTTTTGAATTGAGTGAGTATTTCGGCGTTGGCGTTTCTAATTTTTTCCGGGAACTTCTGGGATTTAGGGAATTTTGTGTCCAGCTTTTCGGGATTCAGACCCGGTTCGTCTCGGTTTTTGAATCCGGGGTTTTTTGAAAAAAACCGGGTTTTCGGTTTTACCGAATTTGTTGCTGAACTTGGTGCGATATTTGGCTGACGGTTTATTGACTGCGTTTGTCTTTGACTGTTGGTTATTTTGCTGTTTAACTGCGGTAATTCCAACTATTTTGTACGGGGATATTATTTTTTGCTGGTGGATAAATAATACCATTATTTATGTCTGCGGGGAAGCGGAAGAGCGATATGCCTGGTGGGAGTGAGACAGAGGTGTCTGATGCGAAGCTTATCGGTTTGAGCAATTTGTCGGGTGTGGAGGAAGGTACGAAGGTGAAAAAGAAGCGGATGAAGCCCGGTTCGCCGAAGTTGAACCGCGTGAATGATGAGAAGAGTGTTTCGGTAGAAGGTGAAATGTTTCATTACTAGATGTTTACACATCTCCCCTGTGATCGGACTCACATTATTTTTTTTTATATATAACATCCTATTGTTAACAACTTAAAAAAATAATGTGAGTCCGATCACAGGAGAGATGTGTAAACAATTATATGTTAGTGAAAATTATTAGCTCCTATTGCGCACTAGATGGTGTTTATATGCAGCTGTTAAGAAGACTTTTAGTTTGACAAGTTTAGTTTTTTGTTTTCCTTAATTTGCTTTATTTTAGTAATTTCTTATTAAAAGTGCAAAAAATCTTTTTAAAAGTTATTAAAATTAAATATTTTTGTATTCATTTTATTTATTTGTTTTTATTTGCCTACGATAACATAATGTACGACAATTTGTGAAAATTAGTAGCTACTACTACTATTGCGCACTAGATGGTGTTAGTGTATTTCTATGCAGCTGTTAAGTTTCTCTGTACTTCTTGTTGTGCGTATGATTACACTAATACACTCATACACAGCTCACACCGCGTTATTACAATCTTACTCAAAATTTGTGATTGTATTGTGAAAAAGATTTTTACCCCCTAGCGTATAGATGTTTACACATCAAAAAGTAATTAAATTAAAAGGATATTATACATTCGTAAATGTAAACCAATTTTTATAAAAAGTAGTTTAACAAAGTTGTTTGAATATTCGAATATTTGGCAAAAACTGTTCGAATAATTTTTTATTCTAAATTGAAAAATGTTGGTCCTTCGAACATAAATTTAAAAAAAATTTCCAATATTCAAGTAATTCTTATTCGAATGACAACACTATTTTAGAGCTACCCTGCATTGTGAAAAGGATAATTCTTTTAATTTACGGCTTAGTGGTGTTTTGTGTTGCACATTCCATATGGCGACTGCAAGTTAATTTAAAATCCTTGATTTTAGTCATAATTTTCTTTTTTATTTCATCCTATTAAATTTATTTAATTTGATTATATTGAAGCGTTTAAATTCTACAAAATAAAATACTCAAGTCTGACTATTTAGAAAACTAAAAATATAAACAAAAGTTTATATGTAAATTAAAAAAAAACAACAACAACTAAAACTATCTTACACTTAGAATACTTAATCAATAATAAATAGACCACTAAAATTATTAGATCTACGATATACATGCATATACTTATATTTAAAATAACATATAACTCATATTTTGTAAATAAATTTAAAAAAAGAAATCAACTTATTGGTTATTACCAAATGAAACCATTATCATCATATAATAAATATTTAAAAAAACACTTTACAAAAGGTGCACATCAACATGATAAGGTAATTTTATTTTTATTCTGTTTGTGCAAAAATTCAAAGAATATTAGACAATTTATATTGAAAGTTTTGTAAAAAGCGGGGGGCTTTAAAAACCCCTGAAAACAGCGTTAAGTAATATCCCACTAAAAAATTTTCATGTTTTTTGAAGCACTAAAGAAATAAAGCGCTTCATAATTCGCTTTAAAATATGAGCTTGTTCACAAGCTGATTTCATAGCATCACAACAATGCAAGTTTTGAAGCGAGAAAATTATTTGCTTTTTACTTATACAAAAGCTTCGTACACAAGCTATACAAAAAAAACTGATTTTATAGTGCTGATCCAATGCAAGTTTATAGGCGAGAATGATGAGTAAGTTTATTCGAGTTTCTTGGTGCCGTTTTGCAACAGTGTTTTTGGTCGAGTGATTGGTACATTGGACTTCAAACCTGAAGGTTCTTAGTTCGATACTAGTTGAAGTTAAAATAACAAACATTGAGTAAAAATATGAAATTAATAAAAATAAATAAAGTAACGAAATACGAAAAATTCAAAATGGCGTTAACGACGCCAATCCACATCGTACCATTTTTTTCATATATTTTCAGTTCTAGTGTTGAAAATGTTAATGATTTTCAGCGCTTTAAAAGCGCTTTTGTGAGCAAAAATGTAGTACTCCAATCCGGGAACTCGCCATACAAAAATCAGCAGCGATATCAGCAGGTTTGTCAGCGCTACTTTTATTCCATAATAATAGAAACCTGCTTTATTGGAAGCAAATTTTTTACTGGGATGTGAATAGGCCCTAGAGAAAGTAAACTTTGTACTAATATAACAAATTCGTCCTTATTCCAGTTGTTCTCGTGGGCACAAAATTATGTTGCATTTGCGTTTTCTGTTTCAAATTGCTTTCCATTTGTCGCACAATAGTTCCAATTAGAAAAAATGGGTAGAAAATCTGTATCTTTGAAACTTGCAATCCGATTACAAAACTATGTACGTAAAAATCATAGAGGAGGACCTAAGCTTTAAGAGTGTTGAAATTAGGACCACTCTGTTGAAACAGACGTTACGATTCAGGCTGTCAACATTGACTACCTCAGCCATAAAAACCTTTTCGGCCTCATAACTTTTACATATATTCAGCCTGTTCATAGAATCCGATACGGAATTGGATTGGAAATGCAATTCCAATCCAATTCCAATTGTGAATGGGTTCACGAAAACGTAACGAAATTGGTTTGATCAAAAAGTGGTTATTTTTGTTCAAAATTCAGAATATCTTTTACAAAGTTGTATTTTTAGGGATTAGAAGATGGGAAAAATATATTCTAGCTATTAAATACATAAATTGAAGTGCTCCTGAACTCCAATTCATGGACAATTAATTCCGTTTCTGAACGGAAATTTCCAAAATTCAATCACAAACGGTTTTCATGAACGCAATCAAACGGTTTTGTAGAGAAAATGATGCCAAACCAATCCGTATTGGATTCTATGAACAGGCTGATTATCTGATTTTAATGAATTGAAACTTGGTGATAAAGTTTATTAATAGACAAAGATAATACAGTTTACTCTATTAAGACATCTTTAATATTTTCAAAGATATTTGGCTTTAAATTTTAAAATTTTGGATTTTCGCCTCGACTTTGTTCTCTACTACGTCAACATCTCCTTTAATAGCATAGCCAAAATTTTCAAAAAATATTTTATGACTTTTAACAGAATCCTTGATACTCATAACATGCAGAAATATTTTCTTAGTTATCTGAATTCATGTAGTGGTGTACAATGAACCAACCTGCTCTACTGCGAGAACAATCTGGCCTCGCCTTGGCTCAAACAGAACTAAGCAACTTCTAAATTTCACAAAACCACACCTTCGCAACCTCATGGCCACGGTCACGGAGCACTGCACCTTTGGAACCCACACCTAGACGTATGGGTCTCCCCTACAATGATTACTGCTCAAGCTGTAATGACATAGAAAAAGAAGAGAATATAATGCAGCTTTTATGCTTTTGCCCAGCTGTGGCGGACCACCGCCTTCGCCTTCTGGGCAAAAGATTCTTCGGTAGCCTCTCCGAGTTCTCAGAAATGGAACTCAAGAACATAAGTTCCTTCATCAGGGGCCACGGGTGGTTCACTCGCTGACTAACCAAATGGCGTTTTAGTTCACGAACGACCCTTCTCTTGGAGCCCTCTCTCTTCTCTTCTAACTACCTTATAATCTCTTTATCAACTTCTCTCCTTTCATCCTATATACTATTCTGTCCTATTGCCCCTTCTTTTTCTTTACAGGGCTGGAAACCTTTCCTTCCAATTTTTCGAGGTAGCCAATCGAGATAGCCAACTTTCACCTTTTGTAGCTCCGCCCATGGTGCAGCTAAGGACTTCAAAGACATGATTCTGAAAGCTTCACTCCTCCTCCACAACCATTTAAATTTTTAGACAACATTATTCAATAGTTTAGTATGTAGTTCCATACATATTACCACTTTTTTTTAATTTACACCACTGTGCGCTGGTATAACTTAACTTTTCTTGTATGTTTTAAAAAATTATCACATTAATAGAAAAAACATTTTCGTTCCTATCGCACTCACAACCGAAGAATGCATATGTGCACGCATCCGAGAGTTTTCTTCACAAACTTTGCCATGCAAAGTTTAGTTTTCATTTTAAATTTCGAATTTTCGAAAAAATTCATATTTTTCGGAGTATCGTGGATTTTTTCGAGTTTTCTATTCCAACAAGCATATTTCTGGTGGATTTCAGACAATTTTCGGGCATTTCCGAATTTTCAGAGTTTTCGATTTTTCGAGAGGGAGCAACTTCAACTATTCGATTTCTTTAATGAAATTGTGTGTTTCTAGTGGAATTGGAGCATTTTCGAAGAATATCTGTTAAATTTCGAAAATTTTCGATATAGGGCGCTTATGGTACACATTCGAGTGAATAAATTAATTTTTAGCCTGCTGGTTGCATTAGTTCTGAATGGGTTAAAATTATATTGTTTTTATTAAGACCGTTTGCCATTTCGCCGACCTGGTAATTTGCTCAGTAATTTTATATCTACCTTCAGGCACTTCTGGACGTTTTTTCTTTTGGATTTCCTTAGACAAAGATGTCCGTTTTCTTATCAACCACTCATATGATTTTCGGTGTACACATTCTGGCCGAATTCGGCCAAGAATATTCGCAGGGTGCGATGGAGCATAAAATTAAAAAAAGAAAATTTTTTCCATTTTATTCCGAAGGATAACGGTAAAGAACATACAGTAAGTTTTCTTTTGTATTATTGCAGAAACAAAATGTGACCTTATCATTTTGCCGCATGCATAATTACATATTAACAAAAAAAATCACACTATTTTCATAAGTTCTACATACATATAAAAAAAAAGAATTATAAAAAACAAACGAAAAACAATAATAATATACTTATTTGCAAAATACCTACGAATAGCATAACAAAAAGACAAATTAAATAATAATTATAATTAAAAATATAAACAAAATAAAAAGAATTATATATTGCACTGCAAGCACTGAGGAATTTGATTCAATTTTAAATTATAAGATACATATCTTAAAAAAAATTCAAAAAAAAAAACAGAAAATACGAAAAACAAAGGAAAACAAGAACTTTGCATAAAAATTTCAAACAAATAAGAATTTTGAAAAATTATATTGATTCTCTTATATTTCAGTTTTACCTATAAGAAATACAAATTGAAAAAACGAATATTCAACCTAATAACCCATATTGGCTCTATATGGGTTAAAATATACAATTATATAGTCTCATTAGTTTATTAATTTTAATTATTAAAAAAAAAACATTTTCAACTGATGAAATCCATATTGGCTCCATATGGATTAATTAACAAACATTTTGAAGAAATAAATATTTACGGCCTTATTTATAAAAAATATTTTATGTTTATTAAGAGCTTATTTAATAACTTTCTATACAATAGTTGTCAAATAAACCTTTAATAAACATGATAGTGTTCGATTATCTACTACAAGTTACTACGAGTACATTTACCATATGTCTGTCTGTTCGTTTACTAACTACAATTTACTACTTTTACTACAGCTGGAAGTTTTCAATACAAAAAGTAAACAAATTTTTCCAATTGTAGTAAAAGTAGTAAGAATTTCGAGTAAACGAACACAGCTCATATTTTACTACTTTTAGGGCCTTGTTTTCTATATCCCTACGCCTCACTTCACATAGAATTTCTTGAATTGCTATTTTGGTAAACTCTTTACAATGGCAGGTGATTGCTAGTGTTGAACACCTGTTGTTACGTTATTTTTTTTTAATTAATATATGAAAAACTAATTTTATAAAACGTTTCAGTGAAAAATAACCCACTTTATATGCCAAATCAAGCACAAGTTTTATTCAAGCATTTGTGTTTAATTTTTTCGAAAAAAATTGCAAAATTTTAAACAAGCCATAACTAATATTGATTAAAAATCGGAAAACTGTAAGGAACGCAAAAAAAAATTGGTAAAAATAGAGAAAATGGAGAAAATTCGCAAAAAATTACTAAGAGCGGGATGATAACAAAACTGTTAGAAAGCTGCAAACATGGAAAAACTCGCTTTTATTGCGAACTTTGCTCAAATTCGCGGGAAGTTGCAAAATTTTAAACAAGCCATAATATTGATTAAACATCGCTAAAACTGTAAGAAATGCTAAAAATGCGGTAAAAATCGCGAAAATTACGAAAATTAAACAAAAATACTAACAACAGGATTATAACAAAGTCTAGTACTGTTAAACAATCGGCAGAACTGTTAGGCAGCTGTAAACATGCCAAAAGTCGCTTTTACCGCGAACTTTGCGAAAATTCGCGAGAAGTTGCAAAATTTTGATCAAGCCATAATATTAATTAAGGAATGCAAAAAATTCGGCAAAAATATCGAAAATGGCGAAAATTCGCAAAAACTCACTAACAGCGGCATGATAACAAAGTCTAGTATTTTTTAGAAATCGGCAAAATTGTTGGGAAGCTGAAAACATGCCAAAAGTCAGTTTTATCGCGAACTTTGCGAAAATTCGCGAGAAGTTGCAAAATTTTTAACAAGCCATAATATTGATTAAAGATCGCTAGAACTGTAAGTGTTGACGCCACTGCCTATTTGTTATTGTGAATCATGTAATTATTTGTAACTATGCTTTTATTTGTCGTCTATTTTATATGTTTATATTCACCCTTATTGTGAATGTAGACGTCAAAGTCAACACAATACATTCGTCGCTGTCAATTCGATATGTCGTCGTTGTCACTTCAATGCTAAATCGGCATTTACTAAAAGTATTGTGTTGACGTTGACTTGTTATCGATAATGTGAAGGAAGTAATTATCATCGCTATCATTTTGACGTTTATTCAATTTGTTTATTGCCTTGGTTTATTCAAATTTTTTAATGTGTTATTCAAGTGAAAGTTTTAATGATGAAGCAAACAAATAAAGACTTCTTTCTCTTTTGAAAAGTTCTTCTCCTTGGTGTTATCTTTCCATAATTTTATTTTCTTCATTTTCCATAATTTTCTTTTCTGCATTAAAAACATCCTTTTGGTTGGCATTATGTTTCGCGAATATGTAATGCGTTTCTAGAAGTGGCTTCTTCCACTCGAATAGCATATATGGAAGTTAACGGGCATCCCCGTCATCCTCAAAGATTGTGGAGCGTTCGCTAGATGCATATCGTCATATAAAATGTAATAGTGCCTATCATCAATTTTTAAAAATTTTCAGAAGATAAAAACCTTAATAAAAACTATTGTGATTATGTTTTTTTCAACATAGTATCATTAATTCAGACTTCATTACTGATACTACCCAGAAAAAATCATTTTTAAATTCAAAATAGTTTCCTTTTTATTAAGTTACCTATGTTTCCTGAAACATTTTTAAAAATTATGATAGGCCGCCGCTTTTGCATTTTATATGACGATATATTTTCTGGTGCTTACCGTTTGCCAACCATCGCTATGTCTAATTAGTGGTCCAATAGACTTAATTTCGTCGCCATTTCCTTTCTAAAATTATTAAGAGTTCTGCTCCTATATAATCCTTTTGCTAGACTTGGTTTACTTTCAAGACGCTGAATTAATTCCTTAGATTGTTTGTTGGTTGATATTTTAATTTTTTAAATATTTTAAATACTTTTTCAAATAAATAACCGTGACAGCTAAAACTTCCTATCGAGTCGTTGCCAAAAAATGTGTCGACAAAAACAGAGCCAATTTCACACAATGTTGTCTTTAAGTCGCCTATTAAAATGCAAAGCAGCTGTCAATTGTTATCGAAATCCGTCAATATTGACAACGGCAATGCCATTATTGCACCGTCGACGACACTTGTGGCGACGTTGACATTCGCAATAAGGGCGATTCATTTTTAAAAGTGCTAAGAAGTTTTATACATATTCCACGCGGGAACTAATACTATTTTTTAGAGCTAGCAGCCATATTTTTTATTATATTGAAGATTAATTGTCAACCGAACTTTGTCTTGTAAAGAAGCTAGCTAGGCTTCCAAAGCAAAAAAGTGTGTATTTTAAATATATTAAATTTGTGTGTATTTTCTTTACAAATAATTTATTTTTAGGAATTAAAACATACATTGTATAAACTAATATAATTTAATAAACTGCTAATCAAACACGATAAAGCGTTTATACTTGGTGTTCACAATCTTATTGGAGGTTACTAGCTTGGGCAGCTTCACCCAACAACAGTAAGGAATGCAAAAATTCAGCAAAATATCGAAAATGGCGAAAATTCGCAAAAACTCACTAACAGTGGAATGGTAACAAAGTCTAATATTGTTTAAAAATCGGCAAAACTGTTGGGAAGCTGAAAACATGCAAAAAGTCGCTTTTATCGCGAACTTTGCAAAAATTCGCGAGAAGCTGCAAAAGCGGAAACTAGCCCTAATACTTATTAGAAACCGGCAAAGCCGTTCAAAATAAAAAGTTCAGAAAAAACACCAAAAAATTGCAAGTTAGCGAAAAATTGCTACATGTAATAAAGAAATTACCTGTAAATAATAAAATTCGCAATTGTAACTGCAAAAAATAATCATAAATAATATTGATATTTAATAAAAAATACTCGTATTGATATTAATTCTTAGTTCTATGTGAGTATTGGGAATTCAAGTGATAAATGTAGCAATCCAACGCAATGTCATAGTGCTTCACAAAATTTACTTATTTTTATTCTGCGTTCACCTTAGTATGTGACGTGCGAGTGAGGTGTTTATCACTGGGGATATAGAAAATTAGGCCCTTACTCTAAAAGCGTGTTCGAGCAGGGTGACCGTTGAAAATTTTCAAAAAGTGGCACAAAAAGGGGATTTTGAGGAAAAAAGTGGCACTTAAAAGGGGATTCTCCGCAAAAAGGGACCTGATTCTGTAAAATTAAATCAAACGTTCACTCAAAAATTTGCTTGAAAATCACTTTACAAGTATGTATTTAAAAACTGCGTGCTGTTCATATACATTTTTAGCAACACGTTCTTGTTCGCGTTAGTGAATCAGGGTTTTAGTTTCCAATAATTTTAGTTCAATATTAATACATATATTTCTAAACTCTTAAGGCTCATTTAGTCGACCGTAACGTTAATGTACATAGTTGCATGTGCTGATCGTTTCTGTCTCATAGCTTTTCAATGTGACAGAAACGATCAGCACATGCGTTACGTCACATCAACGTTACGGTCGGCTTAATGAGCCTTTAAACTATTTCAAAATATGTAGTTTACTTTTTAATAAGACTTTATAAATAATGAACGCAAAAACATATTGTTGTATGGTTAATGTTTTTTATTCAAACAAAAAGTATCACGTCTTAAAAAAGGGGCAAAAAGGGCATAATATAAGGGCATAATATAATAAATAAAGGCATAATATATCAAAAGATAGAAAAATTAGTTAACTTTAAAAAAGGGGCACTAAAAGTAGCAAGGCAAGCAAGTTGGAATGGAAACAGCGTTACCGTTCGTCGAGTAAAGTCGCAATTTGCAACCTTTTTGACGGCCAGCGAGTTTTTGTGCGACTTTTTCAAACTCATCTTATTTTGCGACTTTTGTAATTTTTGGCGAAATTTTACCTTTTTTTTGAGTTAACTAAAAAAAATAGTTCCGTCTTGCATACATTCTCGGAAACTGTGCAAAATTTTCAATCCCGGGAATTTATTGCGACAATTTTAATGTCCATCCTGATAAAATAACTTAATAGTACTGACATTTTTAAGAGAATCGAGAACTTCTTCCCAAATGCTTAAGCAATTTTGTAGTTTTATCTGCAGAATAGTTATATAATGATAAATTAGTGAAATCGATTTATTAGAAGCAAGTGAACACTCTACTCTGCTGGTAGTGATATTCTATGAGAAAAAAACTTGGAGAAAATTGTATATAATACAAAAAGTAGTATTAATGAAGTTCCTAAATAAAATACTATGGAAACATTGAGTTCAATTAAAAAAATAATTAAAACTTCTCTGACCAACAGGTGAAAACAAAAGTACATACTAAAAACAGTTCGAGGGTTTCCTAGCATTACGCTACATCTGCTAAATTTTTTTGAAAATCGATCATTTTTAAAATTACCGATTACAGAATCTTACAAATTCGGGTCAACTTTTGGACTGGAGCAGCGGAAAGTGTTGTTTTGTCATTTGGGGCTCTAAATTCGAATCTGCACTCGGTTTCTTCAAATTGGTTCTAGTTTTCGAGATATATCGATATGTCAAAAAAGAAGCAGTTGCACAACAAATATTAGCTGGAGAACGGTTTGTCCTATTTAGTTAAATAAAAATTTCGAAACTCGGCAACAACATTATCTTTAAGCCGTGGCAACACCGCTTTCGAACTAGCAAAGTTTAATTACCAAAGTTTTAAAAAGACAGAGACATGAAGTATTCCGCTCTCTGTATTTCCACCGACTGAATTAAAACTTTGTAAAGTAAACTTTGGTAGTGCGAAAGCGGTGCAAGGTTGTTTTTTAATCAGCTCAGTAGTTTCAAAGATATTGTGGAAATCGTGGCAAAAAAAAATTAAAAATTTTTATCCAAAGAAATTTTAATTATTTTGGCTTAAGTTCGGTTTTAATTTAATTTTTCAATTAAATTATATTTTTATTTAAAGATAAATGTGAAGCATGCAGACAAAGAAAATTTTTACTGCGCGGAGGGTTGAACTGACGTTACGATAGCTCCCGCTAATCTCATCAGAGTTCTTTATCGCTTAGCCCACTCGACCAAAGTCGGGTGTTTGCAGTCAAGAGCTGAATATCATCTGCTTTTAATAAATTCATACTGTCACTGTATTTCATTTGATAGTTATTGATATTCAGTCTTTCTTTGTCTTGTATTAAGCTTCTTTTTATTATTTCTCTATTCTAGTACATATGAATTATCATTGATAAAATTTCTTTGGATATAAACCCATACAGTTCGACTAAACGCATAACTTAATTGTTAAATCATAACTTTTTTGTTTTTAAGAAATTCATAAAAATTAAAATACGACAAAAATTCCATTCTTTTTCTATAAACATATAGGGAAATATGTTCCAAACAAAACGAGCAATATTTCATTAAACTCAATCCACAACTTTTGATTTTATTCACAATTAAGTGAGGGAACTCAATAGATAAAAATCGCGATTTTAACTTCTGCTATGAAGCCCGGTGACGTCATAATGAAAAAAACAACGTACTATTTTATAAAGTTTTTTCCAACTTCTGTAAAATTTTAAGAACTTTAGTTACATGGCTTTTCGTTTTATATATTGCTTAGCTTAACGCTTTGTATAATGATTTTTTTGTTTTGTGTTTGGTATGAATTGTTACTTTATTGTTGTATTTCTTTATGTTTTTCTTATATAAAAACCTTAAAAAATGCGTGCGTTTTATTTTTTTCTTGAAACGACTTTTTGGTCGACTTTATTTTTCTAGAACGACTTTTTGTGCGACCTTTTGAAAATGTCCAATGGTAGCCCTGCTGGTTGGAAAAGTGGCAAATTGCCACTTTAGTCGCAAAACGGTCACGCTGCGTTCGAGTACACATAAAAATAGTAAAAGTAGTTACGAATTTAAGAGAAAATAGTTTCTCTTTTACTACAAATTTTTTGTAGGTACATATCGCGACCTCAGTCTTGTTTTGGCCCACCGACCATTTAAAAAAAAATTGCGTTAAGTATGGGGTATATATATTTTGAATACCCTCTTTCAGAATCCGAAAACTGTTTCGCCAAATTGTTCCTGGTTTCTGAGATATCAAGCATTCATTGTGCTCAATATCATAATTTTTGATAATTTTTTGTAAAAAATTTTTTTTTTAAATAAAAAAATAAAAATCAGAGATCAAGTAAAATACCAAGTTTCATCAATTTTAACTTTTAATTCGATGTAAATATCTTTTCTAATAACATTTATACGCTTATTTTCAATAAAAAGTAGAAGATTTCATCTCAATAACAATTTACTCAATACACAGCACTTAGTATACACATGGAGCAACAAAAGCTAATTTTTACAAATAAAATTAAAAATGTGGCTACTAGAGCACAAAACAATATATTTTACTTTCAGTAAAAAGATGTTGATTTCTAATCGGATTGATGAAAGTTCACAAAAATGTACATGTTTCTTGCAAACATATGCCGGAAGCAGTGGTGAGAATATAAAAAAATCCTATCGGATATATTTTAAGAAAACTTTATGTAAGTCTTCTTTGTTGTTTTTCTCCATTCCGACTTTTTGGCGTATGGGCTAAGCCAATACTGAGGTCGCCAAATTGAAAAATGTGAGAAAATACTAAAAATATTTAAATCAAAATACAAAAACGATTAAAATTATAGATGAAAAACAAATTATTTTTTACTTTTTAGAAAAAAAATTATTTGTTCACTGTGTGCTCAAAATAATTGATAAATTTCAAATATTGTAGCTCCTTCGAATACATTAAATAGAGACCGAAGCAATACATGTTTAAGCTTTTTTTATGCATTATCGGTATCCTGTGATTTCTGAATTTTTGTTCTACGGCCATTGCGAGATTCTTTGCATTAGGACCGTGAAATGAACGTGAGATGTGTTCGTGGTCTCATCATGGTTTGCAACTGTTTTTATGTCTACTTTAGTACTAAATGCTGGCTTACAGAATTTTTTTAAATAAAACTAATTTCCGTTGTTATACAATAAAATATTTTACTTGTATCTTTTATTTTGAGCAGTATTTCTATCAAATATTTTACTACATTTACACATTTTCTGTTTTTCTTTTTTATATTTTAATACTTTCTTTTTCATGAGTACACCATTTTAAAAGTCTCTCCTTTACTACATTTACTCATAGCTGCCAGAAATGACAATTTTTTACGATATGGCAAAAAACGATATGACATACTGTGTTGTCATATCGTAAGGTTTTTACGATATGACAACACTGAGGAAGCCATTCACAGTGTATGGCTTTCTCAGTGTTGTCATATCGTAAAAACCTTACGATATGACAACACAGTATGTCATATCGTTTTTTGCCATATCGTAAAAAATCGTCATTTCTGGCAGCTATGCATTTACTAAAAAATAGTAAACAAACAAAGCTAATATATTTTTTATAAACAAGGCAGATAAATTTGAAGGAAAAATGTATTTTACATGCCGTCTACATTAGACATGAAATGCTGTTACCCTACGTCTATACCTGATATAATTTTTATCATGACAATTGTCAAATTCCATGTAAGAAAAACAGCTAACATAAAACAAATAATTTTTCAATATAAAGTTTGACTTTTGTCATGATAAAAATATATCAGGTATAGACGTAGGGTTAAGACACGATGTTTATAAAAGCGTTGTTAGAACAAATGCTCTAACAACCATGTTAAAACATAAATAAATCATCAAGCAGTCTACACTTAACATTAACATGATGTTAGGTGTTAATGTTAGTCATTTCATGTCTAATGTAGACGTAGGGTTATACAATTTATAAAAAAATATATATATATATACATATGTATAATAATAATAAAAAAAATCGAAAATTTTATTCAAATTTTCTTAACACTTTATAAAATTCCATTTTTAAAAACAAGACTTTTTGATTAAATTAACAAAAAATTAAAAGCAGACAAGACCATCATTTCGTATATTTAAAAAAAAAACTTTGTAAATATTAGAGTTTTTGGAATTAAACTCTACTTTATTTAATAAAATAAATTAAAATTCAATTCAAATGTGTGTTTTTATTTAGAAAATGGGTTAATAATCAGGGGTGTCATAGAATCCAAGTCGGTTTTGCAAATCGATATTGGTTGCATTTGGTGTCATGAAAACAAGTCGATTTTGTTATTTTCGTATGCAAATAAAACCGAAATTCGAATCAGCAGTTTTATTATGTTGTGCTAATACGCAAGGCGAATTAATACCATGTGGCCTTGAGAGCTCAGCTGACTACGAATTCTTTTCCATATCTGAACTGTCAAATGTGTTAATGTATCAGCTTTTTTGACAGCCCAAATATAAATTCTTCACGGCAAATTATCTTGCGACTACCTGGTGTTGATCTACCTTGCACATTTGTTTACTACTTTTGATGCAATTTTTTGGTTTGAAAATTTGGTCAATTATGGTGCGAGTATTTGTGCTAAAATTTTGTTGAAACTTGTGTTCTTAATAAAAAAGAAAAAGGGAAGAAATCTAGTTTAGTGACACAGCTCCAAACAAAACAAAAATTACATAGGGGGTAGAAAATGCAAAAAAAAAAGAAAAAAATGTGAAATAAAAAATGGGTGGAAGCGAATAGTTTTCGAGTTATGGGCCTCTGAAGTTTTCATATATATACGAGGGCGAATCAAAAGTCCGTGACTTTTTGAATGAAACACAAGTTTTTTTGCAAAACAATAGGTTATTATTGTCCACATAATCTCCTTTTAACTCAATACACTTAGTCCAACGTTTCTCCAGTTTTTGTATCCCTTCCAAAAAATAGATTTTTCGAGGTCCTTAAAATAGGCATTTGTTTGGTCAATAATTTCATCGTTGGAGCTAAATCTCTTTCCACCGAGCCATTTCTTTAGGTTTGGAAATAGGAAGTAGTCACTAGGTGCTAAAGCCGGAGAATATGGCGGATGAGGTACCAATTCGTAGCCCAATTCATAGAGTTTTGCCATTGAGATTGCACACGTTTTACGTTTACGTTTATGGTCAATTGAGAGCAAACGCGGCACCCATCTTGCAGACATCTTTCTTAAACCCAGCTGATCACTTAAAATCGAAACCACACTGCCATATGAAATGCCTATGGCATCAACAATCTCACGCACTTTTACTCTTCGATCGGCCAACACTATATCGAGTGGCATACGCCAAAAAAGCTTAAGCGCCAAAAAGTAAATTTTATAGAATTATTTTTTTATTATCCAAGGTTTGAATCGAATTGGCTATATAGGATTGTAGTGGAGTGTTATATGTAATGTTAATAGTTTTAATAAATTTCCTATAAGACAACGCACGTTCGTGGGGTTTAAGATATTTTAAGATATTCTTGATGTCATGAAATATCAGCTAATTTAATCAAATTATTTTAAAACTACTAATTATCATCCTTAGCAAGCTGTTCTTAACTGTTTCATTGATATCCTGGCAATTTTTCACACTAGTTTTGCTCTACTTGAAAAGGAGAATTTTAGCTTAAGCGACACTTTGCAGTTACAAAAATATGTAAACAGATCAAAAATGTATATGGAAAATGCACTTAAGCAAAAAAAAATTTTTTTGCTCTATTTCCGTAACGGTACTTGACATGACTTTGAAACTGTGACCGATTGTCCGAATTGTCGTAAATAATCGATTTTCGTCAAAAACGATTTTCGAAAAGCATGTCGCTTAAGCTTTTTTGGCGGTTACCACTCGATATCTTCGATTTTTCGACATTTTCGGGTGTACTGACCTCAATTGGCCCGTCCAGATCGTTCAGCGTCATTTGTACCTGTGCGACCACAACGAAAGTCAGTAAACCACTTTTTTACCATTGCAATCGATGGTGCAGACGGACTTATTGATCCGCCCTCGTATATGTAATTTTCCACTTAATTTCTGAAATTATATGGCCAATATTGGTATCATTTTAAAGCTTTTGAATAAATCTTTCAGAATATTAAAATTTTTTTTAATATTTCTTAAGCCATTTACGAAGCGGGGATATGAGTTTGCGAAAATCTAAAGTTTGGCTTAATCTAGTTTACCCAAATTGGTCCAAATACAAAAAAGATCCTATCTTATAAAAAATTTAAAAATAAGAAGAAAATATCAAATAAAAAAAATTTGCGGCAACCCATATTTTCCGAGTTATGGGCCTCTGAAGTTTTCATATAAAACTGTGATTATACGAAGAAATTTTGTTTTAATTAGTAAAGATAGGTTAGGTTAGGTTAGGTTATCAGGTTGCTGGTGAAAATTATAAAGAAAGGGTTCCAGCCCACTTGGGTCCAATAATAATGGTCCCTTTGTGATACCTGTAAAGGAAAGGAAAGGAAAGAGAGAACAGGACAGTGTATCAAATAGAGTGAAAGGAGAGGAGTTAATAGAGGTAATTAGAAGTTAGTTCAAAGAGAAGAGAGAAAGAGGTAAGGCGTACGGAGTTCCGTGCAGGAAGGGTCGTTCGTGTTTTAGAAACGCCATTTGGGTAGTCAGCGAGTGAACCACCCGCTGCTCCTAATGAAGGAACTTATGTTCTTGAGTTCTATTTCTGAGAACTCGGAGAGGCTACCGAAGAATCTTTTGCGCAGTAGGCGAAGGCGGTGGTCCTCCAGAGCTGGACAAAGGCATAAAAGGTGCATTACATTCTCTTCTTCTTCTACGTCATTACAGCTTGTGCAGTAGTCATTGTATGGGAGACCCATACGTCTAGCGTGGGTTCCAAAGGTGCAGTGCCCCGTGACCGTGGCCATGAGGTTGCGTAGGTGTGGTTTCGTGAAATCTAGAAGTTGTTTAGTTCTGTTTGTGTCAAGGCGAGGCCATATTGTTCTCGCAGTAGAGCAAGTTGGTTCATTGTACCATCTGGTTTGAGCCAACTGCAAGAAGGCAGCGTCAATTCGTCTCCAGCAAGATGAGAGTGGGAGCCCGCAGAGATCGTCAATATCGACATCCCGAAGCAAGGTTCCCCTCTTAGCCAGATCATCCGCAATGATGTTGCCTGAAACGGACTCGTGTCCCCTTACCCATCTGAGGGTGATACCTAGATTGCTCGCCATCGTGTTAAGTGCTGTGCGGCATTCCAGGACTAGGCTGGATGTGGTGTACACACCAGTGAGTGCTTTAATCGCCGGTTGACTGTCAGTTATGATCTGAACGTCGGCATTTGATATCCGGTAAAACCTTAGCCAGTATATTGCTCGTTTGATGGCAGATATTTCTGCTTGTAGGATGCTACATTCGTCCGGGAGTCTGAAAGACATTTTGATCCCGAACTCAGCGATATAGACACCCCCGCCAACTCTCGTTCCCCATTTGGAGCCATCGGTATAAATGTGTATGGCACCGTGTGGTGTTGGGGAAAAGTCCCCCGTCAAGGAGTATCGGAATTCTTTCCTGAAGGAGGGCTTCGGAGTGCAGTAGTCAATGAGATCCGGAAAGGTATCAGTAGTCTCTAGAATGCTAGCATGACCCCACGGTAGATGGTTCCATGCGCCGATTGCGTTAAGCCTAATTGCTGTACGTAGTGCTTGCTTTCTGGCCAGCAGATCCACTGGTAATTAGTAAAGATTGGCTTAAGGATTTTCTCCTCTATGTATGTAGTATAGTGTCTTCGTTGAGTAAAGATTCTCTACATAGCCGGCCTTCGGCCGGGCTTAAAGATTTTCTTCTCTATATATGTAGAATAGTGGCTTCGCTGAGTAAAGATTCTTTGCAAAGCCGGCCTTTGGCCGTGCTTAAGGGTTTTCTCCACTATGTATGTCAAATAGCGGCTTCGCTGAGTAAAACTTTTCTGCACAGCCGGCCTTGACAAGTTTTCCCCTCTATGTATGTCGAATTGTGACCACATTTGTGTGAAAATATTACGTATACATATAAAATTGCGTATAAAATTAATGAGAAATTTTTCTTTTTGGTTTTTGTGTTTATTATAGGATTTGTTGCTCTCTGGCTGATTTTCGGTCGTCGTTGCAGTCTTGTTCTGTTTCATCACTAACACGAAAGATATAGGTTGCCGCCAACTTTTTTATTTAAACTTTATGTAAATCTTCTTTGTTGTTTTTTTCCATTCCGACTTTTTGGCATATGGACCAAAACAATACTAAGGTCGCGATATATTATTTTTATAAACATAACACGAATTTGACATTCGATACTCGATGTATGATAGACATCGAATGCTACTCATAATAAGGGCCAATATAAATGAATACTTTTTATCCCTTGGACTATCACCCCTCCCTCCATGCATGGATAAGGTTTTTAGAATGTATTTTACATATATCCTACAAACTGGATATTAAGACATGGCAAGCTCGTGGAGCAGAAAATAAAAAAAAACAGTTGAAAAAAAATACATTCAAAACAGCAGACCGGAAACACAAACGATGGTAATACCGCGAGGATATTCTTTAGAAATGCCGAAAAGTATACGGAAATAACTGGCGTTCATTTATATTTGATCAAGCGTTTTCATGTGCTGTTAAGTTCAGAAAAGTTCGGCGAATATGCAGGAGAAACTTTGGAATTGTATTTGAAATATTTCTGGTACTCAATTATTATTGCATTCTTCCGATCAGATAATTTTCTGAATAAGCTCAGGAGGGAAGAAACAAAGACTACAGAAAAAATATCGCGAACCTTTTTACTAGAAAAACATACCGAATTGACACAAATACGGATTTATTTAATCGACTGCTTATTTCATCGGATCCGTTAATCGCTAGTCTTCGTAAACTACCAACCAAAACCAAGCATAGTGAAGTTACTCCTGAAGCTTTAGAGTTGTTAGAAACATTTGCAGACCCATGTAATGATTACGAGTCTTCATACGATGGCAATGAGTCCAGTGCTAAATAGATGTTCAAAATGTTGTTACAAAATGTATGGTTTTTTTTAATTGTTCTATAATAAAAATACAAATAAACGCAAACCCCACTCCATAAACTGATTTTTCGAGATATGACGTTGTTTGGAATAAATTACCGATATGTACGTGTTCTGTTAGATCATTTACCAAATATCGAAACAAACCTCTTTTCAGCTTTTGTCTTGTGCTTTAAAACCTTATTTTTTACACTAACATTTTAAGATTTTAATAATAAAACCAAGTACGACAATTTTAAAACTACGATTAATATTTTTTATTTATTAATAAGAAAGTAGCAATTGAATACATAATAAAGAGTGAAACTGTAAAGCATATCTCATAAACCAAGTAAAACCTAATAATAATTTGACCTTTTAGTAATAAAAAAAAATATGTAAAATAAAAATACATACGGGCATGTTCTGAAAACGATTTCGTTTTGAAATCGCAAAATTTCAAAAAACGAACAACAATGTTCCTTTAATCGCAAAATTTAGTGCATCCGAGGCTAAGTTCGGATAAAATATCTCAAATATCTAAAACATAAAAACCAATTAAAAATCTGCAATATGTGAGGAAGTCTTTCCTGAAATTTGGTGATTTCAAAACCAAATGGTTTTCAGAACATGGCCGATAATTAAAAATAGTCCTGACAAAAAAGGAACAAAATGTAATTTCTCCATACACATTAAGGTGTAAATCTTTTAAATTGTGTGGTTTCCACAATCCACACGATTGATTTGAGTACAAAATTTTTATAGAAATCTCTCTGAAAAAAATTACAAGTTTTCATATAAAATGTTTGCTCAAATCCGAACCGTCTGTATTGTGAAAACCGCACCTTAAAATTATAAAAAACGATTTTGAACAATATGAATGAAAAGCATGAGACAACACACGACATTTAACACAATAATATAAGTGATAAAAACTAAAACTAAATCATCTCCATTTGCATAAAAACATAAATTAAGGAATTCCTTTCCAATTAAGCCAAAAAATTAATATAGCGGCAGTTAAAAAATGTTTGTTTTTTTTTTGTTATTAATCTTCCATATTTCCGTTCTCAATTATAAATTGATTGTTGATAAGATTGGCCAGCAATCCAAATGGGATTCGAGTTGACTCGTTGTTCTAGATGATAGCATTCTCTTTTTTCCACCCCAATTATGTCAACATAACGTAATGTGTACTTGATGCCAAACCCGGCATGTTGTGATTTCAATGTAAAATATTGATATTTCTTTATAATATGCGATTGCAGCTGCAGCTGATGCTGTTGAGACTCTTTGGTTATTATATTGCCGTTAATTTTATTGCAAAGAATAAAGTCGACAAATTTTTCATTTGAATGCTGTGGAAGTGTTGATGACATTAGTAATAGAGTTATTTCCAAATCGTTAAAATTATTGTTCAATTTTCTGTTATTGCGAAATTTTGGCAAAACTGCACAATAACGAGTCAAAGGATTATTTACATCTAAACAAAATGTGGCCATTGCTTGATGAGTCATGAAAGAGCGTTTGTAGAACAACAACAAATTTTCATGATTTTGTTGGCCCAATATGTGCAATGAAGCGGCAAGATCAATTATGGCATTTGGATATTTTATTTGATTTTGTATTTTAAGACACTTCAGTTCATCACAATGTTTAAAAGTATGAACTAAAATATTGAAATAAAGATGCGAAAAAAATATATAATTTAAGGGTCAATTTAGAAAAAGAAATCATTTTGTTTAGTGAGATTAGTTCTACCAGTGCAATTAGTTGTGTTCAAGTTTCAAATGTAAGTACTTAGTATTAGTTTTGACAACAAATAACATTAAATTAAACATTTTAGAAACCCCCAAAGAAAATAGATGATAACTTCAAAACGGCTGGACCAATTTTCTTCAAACATAGGTTAAACGATTTTGGATCAAGTCACCTTTCAAACAAAATTTATTAATAATTAAGTTACAATGAGTTTTTAGTCGAACTGTATGGTTTTTATCCAAAGTCATTTAATTAGTTTGGCTTAAGTTCATTTTTAATTTAATTTTTCGATCAAATTATTTTTTATTTAAGAAAGAAATTCTAAAGCATGTAAAGCTAAAACATGAATGTGTACTGTTCAAAAAAAAATTGGGCAAAATAAACATTCAAAAAATCCCAGCATTTAGAATATCGATGATATTCCACGCTGGTAAGACCGAAATGAAAAAGCTTAAAATAGTTGAACATGCTAAGAAAAGACAAAATGAAAAAGCAAAAGGCAAAATGAAAAAATAGTTGAACATGCTAAGAAAAGACAGTTAGTGAAGTTCCGAACATTTAGAAAAAGTTAATTAATAGGTGTGACTCGCCACAAGATGGCGACAATCTGTTAATTGCGCTTACTAAAATTAGTAGGATTTTCGCTACAATGTTGTTGCCACTGTCAGTGGTAGTGTATGTAAAGGACTCTGACGAGTAGACTTGGTAGTCACGAAACAGCTGTCGGTTCAATCCTCCGTACATCCAAATTTTTCTTTGAATGAATGTTCAATATTTACATGCTTTACAATTTCTTTCTTAAATAAAAAATAATTTGATCGAAAGATTAAATTAAAAATGAACTTAAGCCAAACTAACTAAATAACTTTGGACAAAATTTATTAGATTAAAATCGATCTAGCCGTTTGCGACCTACGCTGTCAAAAACACACAGATTCAAGAGGATCTCATCTAGAAAACATGTGATATCTTCTAAGCGACTGGACCAATTTTCTTCAACCATAGCTAAGAATACTCTCGATCAAGTCTCCTTTCAAACAGAAAAAACTAAATCAAAATCGGTCCAGCCGTTTGGTCTGTACGAGGATTCGTACATCCACATAGATACACAGACACACACTACAAACTTAGAACACCCCTCTTTTTTGTCGGGGGTTAAAAATAACCGAGCTCACAGAGCCATTACTGTATATGGCTCTAGGTATATGATATACATATATAAATACATAAATACATAAAGACAAATAAACACTTTTATATCTTATATCCTTCCTAATGCGTTTTACACAATGGTATTCCATGTTTAATGAATATAAATAAACATAAATGAACGATTCATTTTCACAACACTTTAATTTTGCTTGTTTCTTTTCATTTATTTACATTTGGCCATTATTCGATACGATAGTTTACTCGATATCGAATGCCGTGATTAGACCCCTCATCTTTTCAAAAAAAATTTTACCTGCATGTTCTGTAAATCGAATCGATTTAAAAACGCTCGATTTGGACAAATTAAATCCATTAATAGCAAAATTTTTTGAAGTTTTCTATTCTTTAGAACTTAAAATATCATATATGAAATTAATTTACTATATTTTATTTAAAATACATAAGTTGTTGCGTTATTTATTTTTGGAAAACGGGAAATTTTTTTCGGATTCGGTTTACAGAACATGGCCGTTAATTTGAAAAAAAAAATCATGTGCAAAACTGGAATAACCAATTGAAAGAAAAATTAGTTTAGCTTCGACATGTTTTATTTTGTTTACCAAAATTAGCCAGGTGTCCACATTATATTGTAAAAGTTTGATAATCGGATCCATAAGTTTAAGAGTTTTGCAAATTTCTTCCTTTTGCGCATTGTTATAGAGAATCGATATAAGATATCGTGTAAGCCTTACGTTTAAGGTATTAGGAGTGCACATTACTTTTATGTAACACTCCACATTTTCATGGAACATTTTAGCGCTTCGCTGTATGGGTCTTTTTTGAGCTTTTCTTAAAAGGGGCAAACAAAGTTCACTTCGACGGCGATATTAGCTGGAGATCAGGGTTGGAAAAAACCCCGGGTTTTTTAAATTAAGCCCAGCCCGGAGGGTTTTATCATGGGTTTTTTGGGTTTTATTGGGCTTTTTTTGGTTTTATTGGGCTTTTTTGGGTTTTATTGGGTTTAATCGTTTTTTTTTAATGATCTAAGCCATGTTGTCAAATTAGCCCTTTTCGGTATAGATTTCGGTATAGAGGACTTGACAGTACAGTTTCGATTTTACTAACACGGGGTAGTAAAACCCTATACTCAATTTGCGAATTTGGTGACTAATTTTTTTTCATGGACCTCCAACATTTTTGAAAATCAGTGGGACCTGAAAAAACGGTGTCATCAGTATTTGGCCAACAGCTAATTCAAACTTAATGATACCGCTTAACTGTATATAGCAATAATGTTGCTAAGAGTCCGCTTAACAGTTTTTTTTGCCATTTAATGGCAAACAAATTTTTTCGTGCACTTTTTGTTGAAAATATTAAGAAAAAAAACTTGTTTTCACTTTTTTCAGAATAACCAACTGGTATTCGTAATTTTTTACTAAAAATATTCGGCAAACTTGTAGTTACGGTAGAGCTGAACAAGTTTTGTGAACCTATCAATACAATTGAACTTGACTAGCCCCCCTAATATCTCACACAGACCACTTTTTACCTTAAAAATTTTTGGTTTTCACTATTTGTTTATGCTAAATTTTTCTTTCAATAGTATATTTAATTGCATAATTCTCTATTATGTTATATTGTGTTTCATCAACAGCTTGTGCAAAAAAAAGTAATTTTTTCCGCACTTTTTTTTTGAAAAATATAGGAAACAATTACATATTTTATTCACTTTTATCAGCATAACTTACAGCGACTCCACATTTTTCACTAACAATATTTGGCAAAACAACAACAAACAATAAAAAAATAGTAAATACTAAAACCAACAACATAAGAAGTGGAACAATAACAAGGAAAGTAAAAAAATTCAATAAAAATATAGCCTAACCGGTAAAAAACTAAAATTTTTAAGGTACAAATTAGTTTTGTTGGGCTATTTAGGGTGCCTAGACTGTAATCTGTTGAACAATGCTATACTACTGTCAAAACAGAATTTTGTTAAAAAGCGTGCATTCCAAATATATGGGCAAAGTAATTACTAAAGAAAGCGAAAAGATAGGAGAAGAATGCGTAAGTCAAAAGCACCCCATTATCAGCACCCTTTTTTGGCATTTAAAATTAAAGATGCAGAACACTTTTCACAAAAAAAATAAAAAACAATAGTTGAAGATATTAAAAGACAAAAATTAATAATGTTTACCTGCAAACTTTTGCGACTATTTCACTTCAGTAATGAATTGCCACCATCAATAGAAAGAATGTTGTCATCTTATGGTTTAATATGGAGTAACCTTTGAAATCGCCTTAGATTGGAAAAAGCTACTCTTACGCCCCTTTTTAAAATGTGCGATTAAAAGTTAACGTGGACTTTAATGGCAAGTTCGGCATAGAAAACTTGCTGTTAAAGTCCGCGTTAACTTTTAATAGTACATTATGAAAAGGGCCGTTAAAAGCATTTAAAATCTGAGCCACCAGAGTGGTAACTGATTTAAAATAACTTTTTAAGTACGTGTTTGGAATACTATTTATTATAAATTTTTTAATTATTGCCTTAAAATTTTTTTGATATAATATACTATCTTTATTTAAATTAAAAGTACTGAAAAACCCACTAGGGTTAAATATACATACACACAAATGGGCATATAAATACATGTGTATGTACTTGGATTATTCGTTTATATGAATTTTATAATGATTTAATTTAATTTTTCTGTAAATGAAACTTCAAAACTATCTTCATCTTTGTTTTAATGGATATAACGTAAAAAACCCGCTTGGGTTTTTTTTAAACAAAATACCCATAAAAACCCAGGTGGGATTTTTTGGGTTACCCAGTGGGCAGCCAACCCTGCTGGAGATAGGACATTACCCTGCAAAAAATTGAGACTAGTCCATACATGCATGTAAGGACTACTCCATAATGGACCAGAACTAGTCCCAAACTAGTTCAAACGTATGCTGGACGACGTGTTCAAGAAATCATGAAACACTATTTTATTTTGAGCGCGTTCATTTATTTTTTCTGGATAGTAGTGTTGGTGTTTCTCCCTTAGGGCAATGTTTGGTGATCGCTGGTTTGAATTTAATGCATTTGGTCAACTATTTAATGTTTTGTAATTTGATATATTTAACGTGGACACGTACTGTTTGTTACATTTATCTGGTAAGTATTTAAAAAAAAATAATTTTTCATTCTCTTTGCGAGTGCCCGGCCTTGCAGAGCTAGCAGAAATTGGTCTAGGTGACCTGATTAGGTATATCAATGCAATGGGTTGGATCTAGTACCTACCACCGGATCCGGGATCTGAGTTCGAACCTACATGGGTTGATACTGGCGAGTGGAGTGGTCTGTCAAAACGGAATCTTATTGATTATACTTGATTGCTTGATTGCAGTAGGCAGCCACGTATACCAACCAGCCATTTAAATTTATTTAGGTTAACAGGTAATAAATTAAGTGAAGTGAGACTTTAGTCTCACTTTAATTGGTGTAGTCTATTCTCCAGACTACACCAATTAACACTAACTTTGAAAATTTAAAGAGTCTATATAAAGTGTCTGTATATTACATTAGTATTTCAACATTTTTCGTTGCTCGCTTTAGAATACCATTTAATTTTTAACTTGCATATATTTGTTGTAGTAGCGGCCAAGTTTTACATATTTTGTGAAAATTTCAGGTCCGTAGCTCTTACAGTTCGCGAGAAAACAGCATGTGACAGGCTGACAGAAAGACATGCGGATAGCGTAACGAAAACAATAGGGTTCGTTTACACTTTTGGTGTACGGAACCCTAAAAATTAGTTTTTACCGCTGTAACCCAAGTTCGTCTAATGTGAACAAATTAGTCATTTATTGCACAGTACTGGTCCAAATTACCCAGCAAACAGCTGTGTATTTTTCTTTAAAGGTTTTGTTAATAACAGCCAAAAAATAAAAGAAACTCTTAAATGAAATCGCAGGTCATAAAGGGGCTATATGTAGATGCTAACCAAATTAAAATAATGTGAATGTGGGGCAGTAGTTCTCACCCGCCAATTTTTTTTATGGTGATTTTTTGATTTTCTTTCAGTATTTACAAATAAAATGTTTCTACTTTAACACACACAGTTCTTAACTAAGAAAACCATTAAGAGATTTGTCATCAATTTTATTTCCACACCATTAAAGAGAGGTTCCCTAAAGTGTTAATTGCTATTTTCAATATTTTTTTTTATAACACACGCACATGTATAAGTTCTAATAGCTGTTAATTAACATAATGTTATATTCTTATACTGAATGTTAATATTGTTAGAAATTCATTTTATTTAACAAGGCATTTGTGACTTATTAAAAATAGTGGTTACGTTTAGTGATTAAAATTTCCGAAAAATAATTGAACAAATTACTACTCACCCAATTCTGCTCTAGTATCACTTATTACACGAATTAACGTATTATGATGCAATTCTCCATTACATTCTTCAATAATTTTTACAGCAACTTCACAAATTATCAAATGAATGTCACTTATTTTATCAACTGCAATTTCAATTAAAAAATAGCAGTAAAAACCAGTGAAACTATTTTTTATAAGAACCTGTTTGTTGTTTAATATATTAAATTTAATAGATATTAATTTGTAATTCAAAATTAAACTTACACTAGCATAATGCAATTGGAAAAGACGAGAACTAGGACCGTACAGAATAACTGGTATGCACAAGTTGTTGGCCAAACAATAAAGACGCAATTTAGCACAATAATCATTGGGTTTGTACAAATGGGGATAAAGTCTAATATATGACAAGAAAAATTTTATTAAAATTCTTCAGATAATTATTTAGATTTACATATCGGTCCTTTATTGCAACGTAGTCATATCTAAAAAAAATAAAACTTGACAAAACGCGTTTCAAGTTTTAAAAAGGTTAGCAAGTATATGAGCGATATTAGCTTTTTAGTGGTTATAACTTCGATTTAGATTAAGGTTTGTTTCTGAAAATTGTTTTACATCAAGGCTGCCAAAAATACGTTGCAGCTGTATTGCTAAAAGTACAGAACACGATAAAGCAAACGCAGATGTTCATTAAAAATTTATCACAAGAAATTATGTTGGTCGTAAAACTGTATAATAATGAGGTTCACACTGAATTTACTATTTCTTTACTTGGTAAAATAGAGAAATTTTCAATACATTTTGCCACAATCGCCTTTATTTTTCCAAAAATATCTTTTTATTTCTAATAAAAAGCACTTTCTTTTCCATCATCATTTATTTTGCACACTGTATATGGCAAAATACCAACGCAGCTGCTATACATGTACACTCGTCGCTCTTGCATTAACGACTAAATAGAGAGTATAAAAAGAAATGAAATAGAGAGTATAAACAATTGTTTGGTGAAATGAACAACTTTGTTTTACATATATAGTAAGGAACACTTTTTCTTTAGAAACTTAATATGTTTGGTTTTTTGAGATATGACGTTGAAATAAAAAAGCAATATGTTTGCACGGAATAAATGGGTACATTCGTAAATTCAGTAATTGCGCATTAATCAAAGTTCTGCGTTCGAAAACCATCACTTCGCAATAATTTTCTACGTCAGTTTCTTTGCGCAAACAATTGATAGTATTGCCGCAGATTGCTGCTACTATGACAGCATTTTTATTACTGCTGCAATAGTTTGCCGACTGGCTGCACAAATTTTACGAATTCACCCAATATTCCACCTCTACAACCTACTGCACATTTGCAACTAAAGCTTACCTTGAGCATAAAGGATCCTCATGAAACTTCTAGAATAAACAAATAAAAAGTTTAATAAATCTTTGGAAGCAAAATAATATAAGTAGGAATTGTTTTTCTTTTACCTTTGGGCCAATGGCTGCTTGCATTTCTTCTTTTGGTTTGGCCCACTGTATTTTTAAGTCCGCACCCCACATGCCAATGCGTCCAGTATTTAATCTCTTCTTCGCAGCCAAAGCCATTTCATGATCCTCAAATTCGATGAAAGCAAATCCACGATTTTCTTCATTCTCACGACCGGGCAGACATTTACTTTTTACTGCCGGATATGCTGTGCAAGTTTGCATACTAGGAAAGCACAATCTGAAACCATCCTCCAGGCAAGATAACGGCAATTGTCTGGGAATACCGCTGACAAATAACCGATTTTTGCCCTGAGAACGAAACACACTTAAACGTTCACCATCCACGAAGAGATATTTCAACAGTTCAAATGCTGCCAGAGAATCCTGTTCATTACAAAACCGTACAAAAGCATAGCCGCGAGTTGTGTTTCCCGTGTCCATCATTAAGCGAAAAGCATATACTTGACCAATACGATGCAACCACACCAAGAAACCGAGTTCATCCAATTGAGGAGGAATACGAGTCACATACAGTTCACAAACATGCGAAGGACGCGAGCCAGAGTATTTATGTGGTGGCCCGAACACTTTTCGACCGTTTTCTAAAATTACTGGCATGGCGGTGGCGTCATTGTAAGGAGCAGTGCCTTTGTAGCAATCGTAATAGTAGGACAACATGCTAAATATTTGTTACTAGTATTTAAATTTATAAAGCAAGATATTTTAATTGAAAAATTTCTTTTACATTTCACTAATTTTATATTCCTTTGATAACAAGAGCACACAACACAACGCGACACAACTTTTCGCAATTAAACTTCTCAAGACACTTATTCAAAATGGTTTCTGTCTCCCATAATGCCAAGTAACGGTAGTTTACGCCACAGGGTGAAACAAATATTCACAGCAGTTACAACGAAACGATTACCCTTTATTACTTGGATAACAGACAGGGTGCAGCTACTATCGTTTTTTTTAAATATGTATATGCCTATTAATATATATTATAAAATATATATTTATCATAACTAAACATAGATAGCAGATCCCAAGATACAGGTCAAAGCATATCAATGGCGTTAATACAGATCTTTCAAATACATATATATAAATTAGTAGATAAAAAATTTGTTATGGCAACCCCTTAACACATAAACAGATGGCATTGCGGCTAATATTTAAAAAGGACTTTACAGAAAAATTGGCAGCACTTGCAATTTTCAACGGATATTTTTTCTAGATAAAAATATCAGTCTTCTGAATTTTCTGCAATTTATTTGTGTACAAGTTCGCAAAAATTGGTGTAGTTTAAAAGAAATTAACGTTCGAACATTTAGCAGAAGAATGTCGGCTAACAACTATGTTCAAATGAATGTTAATGCGAATTTAATGGATTATGCACCTGCACTGCAGGCAACTAGTAGAAATGTTGAACTGGAGCCAATACCATTAAATGGGCAATTTTCACCTAGTTTATCTTCTTCGACACCCAGCGTAGAGTTAATGCAAATAAATGGACGTAAAGTATTGGGTCCACCAGAGGACTGGGTAGGACCACCACCTTCAAGTGTTTGCGAGTTATTTGTACGTCGCATTCCAAAGGACTTGAACGAAAACAAGCTTCTGTCACCATTTTTGCGCTTTGGTCAGATCTATGAATTTCGCCTGCCTTTGGATTTTAATCAAGCCAACCGTGGTTATGCCTACGTCAAGTATACAAACGAAGAAGATGCCTCCAGTGCCATGGAAGTTCTCAATCACTATTACGTTTTTTCCGGTCGAAAACTAGAAATTTTGCACTCATATGAAAAGTGTCGTCTATTTGTAAGCAACATTCCTAAACATTTAGAGGAATACGAAATTGAAGAAAATCTGCGTACAATTTTTCCTACCATGCAACGTATTTACATACGTCCTTCGTCAGCCGTATGCAATAGTGAACATTACAGCAATGATGGCGCCGATTCTGGAACACCATCACAACAGCAAGAACAACATCAAGTATCGAGTTCCTCTTCACCTACAATTGGTTTTGGAAATCGTGGCCATGTTTTTGTTCACTTTGCCTCCCACATGCATGCGTTAGAGGCCAAAAAAAGTATAACACCCGGATTGGTTCGAATGTGGGGACGTGACTTAAAAGTGGTATGGGCAAATACGGAAAAAGATAGTGAAATGTCAAAATCGGTAAGTTGAAACCGGACTATTTTTTGTCTAACACAGAAAGTGATTTAAATGGTATCTAATGGAACTGCCATGCAATATGAAATAACCGCGTAAGTCAACATATGCGAATTTTAGACTTCATGTTGATTTATGCTTTAAATATTATCAAATTCAGTTGAAGCTTGTTTGAAGTTGAAGCTTGTTTGAAATATGGCTCATTTTGCTTGAACATGTTTACTAGGGAATGGTAAATCGGTTTCGATACCAATCAAAAATCGATTTTGTGCTATAAAAAATCGTTTTTCGCAATCGACTTTTACGTCCGCGATTTTATACTGAAATCGATTATAGGCCTATCAAAATCGATTTTGTTTTAATAGTACAAAAATACAAAGAAAGCTCATTTCCAATCTTCAACCATGATTTTTTCAATGGCATTCCTGTTGAATATTAAACAGACCAGTGTGTGATTAAAATTTAAGTCCACTAGGAGAATAGGAAACCCAAAACAATTTATCCCAACATATTTTATATACACAGGGAGTAGTCCTATTTTTGATTTAATCTTAAGCGACATGTTATAAAAAATAAACTTTTTATTAAAATTAAAATTTTGTGGGCCTACCCATAGTTTAGAATTGTCAAAATGGCAATGCCAAAATGTTTGATAACTTTTAAAATACAGGATGTTAAATTTTATCGTAAGCGACATATTATGTTTATAAAATACATTTGAATATAATAAAAAACCTTCCCCTGAAACTTTAATTTTTGTCGCTTACGATTAAATCGAAATTAGGGCTCGATAAATTGTCGCTTACGATATAAATTTACGGCTTGTATTTTAAAAGTTATCAACAATTGTGGCATTTAGACAATTCTAAACTATGAGTAAGCCCATAAAATTTTAATTTAATAAAAACGTTTTTTCACAACATGACGATTACGATTAAATCGAAAAAAGGGCTCGATATGTGTATGAAATTGCAAGAGCATATCGAGCGTTATTATGCATTTAATCGTAAGCGAAAAAATTTTAATTTTAACCCTAGAATACTAACCCACGTAAATTTTACGTGTAGTTTTTTTATTATTGTTGCTACACAAGCATCCAGCGGCCTAACGGTACCAAATTCCACAAGTGCTTTTTTCAATAGTTTTTGAACAAACGCAAACATAAACAAAATATATCCACTCATTAAACGAAATTAAATGTAATGGAAAAATAAATGAACGCTGCAAACAAGTTTACGCCGGGACAACAAAAAGAAATCTAGGCGTAAGAATAGCTGAACATGAGACTGATATAAGAAAGGGACGACAATAAAGAATTCAAACTATCAGTGTACATATGTCTTATATTACTTACTAATCTATTTATAAATATTCTCAAAAGGAATACATACGCTCTAAATATATGTAAATGTACTGGAGTGCTCGAATACGGGACAGAGCATATGAAATATATAAGATACTCTTTGTTTATTTGTAGTTATTTATAAAAATAAAATAAAATTTTTGTTAAATAAACGTTTGAAAAAAAGGGACGACAATCAACAGCATTAGCACAACACTGCCTTGAATATTCCCACACAGCTGATCTAAAAAATGTGAAAATACTACACAAGGAAAGAAAACACAACAAACGATATACTTTGGAAAGTTTAAGTATTCAGCAGAAAAAGGACATAGCGATGAACAGTAAGATAAACAAACACAACACTAATGCTAGTTATAACATCATATTAGTTTAAGTTTTAGTGTAACTCCAACTGTGATATTAGAACATTAAGTAAGCTTTATTCTGTGATATTTTATTTATTTTTCATTACTTTCGCAATTACTTTCAAGTTATGTGTTTTATGCAGGGACTGAAACCGAACCCGAACTTGAACCCATTTGTTTATAAAGACTTTAAACCCGAACCCGTTGAACCCAAAAATTCAGCAAGGTTCGGGTTCAAAAATATAAAAAATAAAGAAATATTTAATAAAAGAATAATAATAACATTAAATTAAAAATTTTAAAAACCCAAGAAGAACATAGATGATAACTTCAATACGGCTGAAGGTTGGAAGATTTTGTATCAAGTCACCTTTCAAACAAAATTTACTAAATTTGGGAGCTACGATGTCAACGACACACAGATTCAACAGGATACATCTAGAAAAGATGTGATATGTTCTAAACGGCTGGACCAATTTTATTCAAACATAGCTAAGAACACTCTCGATCAAGTCACCTTTCAAACAGAAAAACTAAATCAAAATCAGTCCAGCCGTTTGGTCTGTACGAGAGTTCGTACATCCATACAGATACACAGACACACACTACAAACTTATAACACCCCTTTTTTAGTCGGGGCTAAAAAACATTACATTTCTTGCATGCAAAAAATTAAAAACAATCAAAATAAAATAACGACCAAGGCAAATGCATACCAGGTGGCAGCACCCCGACAGCTGACTATTTTTTGCAAATTTTTAAGTACCGAATGGTTGCAAAAATTTTTGCTTTTTCTTGTTCTGGATATTTCTAATAATTTCTAAAATATACTTTATATACTTTAAATATTTTCTTATGTCAATGCGGTACTTACGTTACAAAGTTCAATTCACAACCTGCTGTAAGTGTTGTAGAGCGTAAAAATGTTGCTGGTAATTTTCACATAAACATGTTTCTAAACAAATGTTTATTTGGAAATTACCTACAACAATTATACGATCTACAACACATACAACAGGTTGTGAATTGGCCAAATATATTGTTTAAACGTATAAACGTGAATGTAAAATTGATTTACATATATATTTTAATATTAAACAAAATAATTGCGCGTGTTTAAATTTTTGGTTTTAAACCCGAACCTGAACCCTGAACCAAATCTGAACCTGAACTTTTTATTTTGATTAACCCGAACCCGAACCTGAACCCATTTTTTCATGGTTTCAGTCCCTGGTTTTATGTCGTGTTTTGCCATGTCCCGTGAAACAACATTGCTGAAATTTAAGTGCAAATCTTGTTAGAAGATAAAATATGTAAGTTTAAAGTTATATATTAATTGTTTTATTAGCATTGTTGTTATTACATTAAAATCGTTTTTACAATTTCTTATTAATGTTACCAGATTTGAATAAAATTATTATCCCTGAAGATGTTGGAAAATCCCAACGAAACGTCGGATATAAATAAATGAAACAAAATTGTCTTTTATTAAGTAGAAATAATTTCTATAAAAACAACACTAGAATTTAAAAAAAGGTCGAAAAAGCATAGATATAAAGAAAATTTAAGTTTTTTTGTTACTCACCCTGTGATCTATCTACAGAATGATAATAATTTACTCGCATTGAAAAGTTCTCACATTAGTTGCAGATCACGGGTTGGTACAGGATGATTATTCTGTATTGCGATGCGAAAGTCAATGCGATGCGCAAATGAAATGTGAAGGCGAAAGAAAGTTGGTAGTTTATAAGACTTTCGTATTCCCATTCGAATTTTATTTCAAATCGGGACAACACTAGACAAAAAATAACAAATAAGGGTTAAATTTAAAGCTAAATAATTATTTTCTTATCCACTTTAATTTATAAAGTAGTTGTGCAATTTTCCAAAAATAGACTCTGTGGCACTATGGTTTGACGACGAAGAAGATTGCTTAAAAGCAAATCCGCTCCCATTTAATTCTTCGGCTAATGTCTGCCACAAGGCTTTTGCCGACTGACGTGCATTTGGTGTTTTCAAATGACCCATATTAAATAATTGAATAATTTATTGTGTAATTTTAGGAATAAATAGATGAATAAATAAACAACGTATTATTTTTCACTTACAGTTTTGTGCTTTGTGAATGCTGTCGAATAAATGTTGCGATTTCGATATATTTTTCGCATTACAGAATACCGACTTGCCACTTTTTCGCATTTTAAATGCGAAAAAAAGTACTTTGCGAACATCGCAACACAGAATAGCAATTAATGCATTTATTACGAAAATTCGCAAAAAATTAACATTAAACAGATAGAAAAGTCTGATAGCTATTAAAAATCGGTACAACCGTAATAGAGACAACAACGGGATAAGAAATCACTTTTATCGCAAAAATAGCAGAAATTCACGAAAAATTTGAAAATTGGGTATTCATTTTAATCGAAATTGAGATTTTTAAATTACTAGAACAATCGAGTAAAACTTTTATTTCGGTCGAGTTATTCGAGTAAGTTTTACTGCTAAAAATTATTCGAGTTACATACTCGGGTTTTTGTAAATTTTTGTTGATAAAAATAAAACAAATCAAGTTTTTTGCCGTTTTACTATATATTTTGGTAGGATTTTTTTTCGTTTTGAACCCAACAACAATCAACACAATGACACACCAATGCACATCTGAAAAATTCATAATGTTGATGGCTTGCTTGAAACTAGTCCCGAACTCAAGACCTCAGGGTTGGCTGGTGGTCAATTTGTAAAAAAAATTATGAATTAAATCAAACAATTTATGTCGATCTTGCCGAATATGTATTAAATTTTCGTAAGCTTACATATAATTGTAATTGCTCTTCAGTCAATGTCACATTACAAGTAATTGTAATTGCAGTATACCAATTATAATTACATGTAATGTGTATTTTAACATGTAATTAATTATAAAATGCAATCCTTACTCGGTACCATTGGGATCATGCATTCCAGGAGAAACTAAAAAAACATCAAAAATACAAAACTCGCTCGATTTAAATATGAAAAAGTCCAATGGGCCACATTTTGAATACGAGATTATATTTTAATTTCTAATTTTATATTTGCTTTAAGCACATAAACATGTTTTTTAGCACTTTTGATAGTATTTTCTTTCTTAAAATGTTTAAAACTATTCTTAAATTATTCTGAAAGAAGTTCGCGGATATAAACTTCGGCACAGCCTAATAAAGCCTTCTTCGGAAGTATAATAAAGCAATTTTATAGTGATTTAAAATCCTCAAATTCTTAATAGCCTTCGTTTAATTTTAATGCATTTTTGAAACAAAATTTCTTTCAGTCTAAAACGTTATTCGTTCGCAATGTTGATCTTACCATTAACAACAGCGACATTATTGATTTATTGGTGAAATATGTTCCACGCACTGCCATACGAAAAATATCCAAAGTACGAACTACAGCCTTTTTCGATTTTACTTCGCGTGAAGCAGCCGAATATTGTCTTAAAGAATTACAAGGTGTTGAGCTACGAGGCAAACGTTTAGACTTGGAATGGGCTAAGCCATCGGAACAGTAAGTTAAAATGGGAATAATAAAATAAAAAGTATTTTACATTCAGTGGTTTTCTTTTTGTTTAGACAATCGTTACATCGAATGCGTAACAAGGACTTTGATGCAGTTTTACGTCTTAAATGTATTGCCAATGGCTGGCATATTCCAGTTATCGTATTTGGTTGTTATTTCGAACAGGAACGTCTTCAATATGGCATGGTAGTGATGCGCGACTCAATGGGAAATGTTCGTGCTACGCTTTGTGTTCTACACACCAGTGAATTAGTGGACATACATTCACGCATATGTGAAGTGGTGTGTGTGTTAATTGAATCTGTGGGCGGCTTTCCCAGCTATAACTATGTGTTTATAGTGGAAAAGGATGTGGCTCATTTGCGTAAGCTTGAGAAATTCATATAAAAAAAATAATCATGTTTAATATATCATTGTTTTTATAGTCGGCATGGTATCCCTTAATTTACAAAATGTGGAATTTGTGGCTGCTTGCAATGTTCCTGCCAATTTGAGTTTTGATTTGAACGAAATAATCGATTTAAGTTGGGCTGTTATATCGTTGGCGCCTATTTCAGAGGAAACCCTAATAAATGCATACAAAGAAAGTTTTCTTACTCAAACCGATTTCACATATTTACAAAATTGGCCTTTAGTACAGCATCGTATATTCGGTACCATTATGCCGAAATATCGCAACAAACCTCCTTTAAAATACAATCTTAACGATACGCAAATTGTAATGGCTTTGTGCTTTAAGGCTACCGGCACAAACACGAATTTATCAGGACGTCCACATGTGGCATATTCGGCTTGCTCTTTTAAACAAATCTTTGAAGGTTTGCGCTATGTATCCCTACAACTATTGCCTGTGGCTTTGACACAATCTCGTTCTGTGGTGAATCACAGTTTAAGTCATGTACAATTTGGGGGTTGTAAATATTATCACCCAGCACAGCGTATATTGTCACCACCCCTGTGGTTAACTGGCTGTTCTTATAACGAGTCCATAAAACAGTCTGTTAGCTGTTTCAATTCCGCAATGCCTTCTACACCTGCAGTATCGAAATCCACTGAGCAACATGTCTCTTTTAATTATCTTGCTCCTATGCAAACAGTGCCTTCAAATAATGTTACTACTGGCTTAATGCAATATCACCAGTCTCCGCAACAGCAGCAGCAGCAGCAACAATTCTTTACGGTAACGACTCCTCAGCAACAACAAATTCAACCAACATATTTTCCAAATATGACCGCATCTGTGCCATCTGTTTTTACCATGTCTCCAGCTCAATTTGTGCCCGTTTCTCAACACAATTTTACTTTGAATTCTTAAAGAAACTGTTGATCAGTTTTTATTTTATATCTTAATTTAAAACAAAAAAAACTTTTTTTATATATTTTTCTATATGCATGATATTCATTATTGATGTTCTTTGTTTCAATGTGTACGTACTGTTCATTTAAATTATTGATTCAAAAAGAGATTTTAACATAACTTTGGAGTGAATTTTTACGTTTCATTATTGTTCTTTTATCTAATATTTTTTTTAATTTTGTATATTATTTTAATTTTTATTTCAAATACATTTGGAATGCTTGATATTAAATCAACAACGATGTGTTTTTTTTATATTATTATTTTGAATACGATTTCATTAATTTGACTTTTCAATTAATACACTTAATCAAAAATTCAAACTAGCTTCAATTAATTGCGTAATTGAACCAATTACTCATGTGATCAAAATTATGTAATAATTTTTAGAAACTTAGCGTAATTGAAAATTTGAATCTTAGTACACAGAAAAAAGTAAAATGTCATTTCAATTACGAAAACTCCGGATTCAATTAATTTCGTTGTTGAAGTTTAACCTACGACGAAAATTCAATTACTAAAATTCATACTTGCAATTACTCAAAATGTTTGTTAGATAATTAAATAATTTTGCTTTTGATCACATGAGTAATTGATTCTATTACGAAAGTAATTGAAACTATTTTTAAATTTTGATCAAAAATATTAATTGAAAATTTTTTACGAATGTTTTCTTTGTACAAATTTTTAGCAATTGAAAATTTTAATTTCAGTGATTGAATATGTATGCAATTTTCGTCGTAGGTAGAACTTCAACAACACAATTAATCAGTTTTCGTAATTGAAATCGTATTTTGATTTTTTCTACGCACCTTTTGGATCTACATATTTAATCGAACTTTTCAGCAAAATTGCCATCAACTTTAAGACGCCTTATCTCAACTATTTCTACTTGATCGGCTCTTAAGAAACTTTACACACATCGATTTTTAACAATGTAAGTTGATGATAAGAAAAATGGGAAATGCCACGCCTATACAAAGTAAGTATATATGTATGTATTTCTAATTTTCTTTCAGATATGATATTTGAGGCTCTATATAATAGAAAAATTAAAATAAATTCAGTACATTGCGACTTTACACCTTGTTTAACGATCTTTATTTGTTCTTACTAGGGATGTAAAGATACGGCTTTTTGCCGATACGACACCGATACTCAAAAAGAAATATCGCAGATACCGATTCCGATACGAATATGGAAATTGAGTTCAGTTTAATTTAAAAAAAACTCAAGTAGGGTAATTTTTTTATTATACCAAATTACAGTGTAAGAGATTATTAATGTTTAAAATTGATATAAACCCACTATAAAACATTGGAAGTAATTTTTAAGGATCTACATTTTCACTGCTTCCAAAGAATCTATACTAAAAATATCCAGATAATTAGTAGAAAAGCAAGTAAAAGTTTATTTAAGTTATATACAAATTTGTAATTCCTTTATAATTTTAAAAAATACTCGAAATGTTTTTTAAAAAATCGATTTTTTAAAGGACATTTATCAACTAATATTCTTCTAAATAACTTAATAGCTTAATTGTTAAAATTCTTCTAAAAGAAATTTATTTGCTGGAGTTTAAGTATTGTCTACATATATGCAGCATTTCATTGGTGCTTTACCAAATCGTCAGTAGACTTCAAACACAATTTTGAACAGTTACAAACCCTTTTTCTTATGTACAGACTTTCAAAAACCATTTGAGAAATAAATGATTTTCAAAAATATGAATCTATTTTAAAAAGGGTTTGTAACTGTTCAAAATTGTGTTTGAAGTCTACTGACGATTTGGTAAAGCACTAATGAAATGCTGCATATAGACAATGGTTAAACTCCAGCAAATAAATTTCATTTAAAATAAAATTACGACAATATGTCAAATAATAAATTTCTTAAAAATTCTTCTAAATATTTATATTTATTCATTTAAATTTACATGAAAACACATTTAAATACGCATAAAAAGAAACAAGTTGCGAAAATGGGTAATTTTTCATCCTTTTTCCTTGTGGAAAAGTCATTATAGAACGCCGAAAAAGAAATTTTTCCTAACATCGCTTTAAATTCGGTGATTGGTAATCGATAAAGAGAACTTCTTACAATATGGCAAGGATGTAAAACTAATTAAAAATTATGCAAGTTTCCAATACTTCCGGATCGCGAATTCTACATTTTCATGACTTCTTTCGAGAGTCCTTTTTCTGGGAATAAGATTTAAAAAACAACGAATTGAATGAATTCAAATTCATGGTGAAATATTATTAATATTTAAAATTGATATTATTAAGATTTAAAAAACAACAAATTAAATTTAACTCATGGTAAAATTAACAAAAAATAAATTATTTGTAAAAGAAAAAGTATCTGAAAAAATTTTAAAAGTATCGTCGTATCGACTGTAAAACATCGTCGATAAATGTATCTCGTTTACTTACAGAAATCATTACAATTTTTATAAAAATTTAGTTTCTAATAATTGCCAAAATTGTTTTTATTACGAAAAACCCTAAACAAAAACGTACGAGTAGTGGATAGTGTGCTAGACTATTAGCCGGGGGTCGCAGGTTTGATTACTGCCAAGACCCTGGGTGTTTCTGCAGAAAAGCCGAAAAAGGCTTAAGCAGTATGTGTGTTCGTTAAAAAAAAATGGTTGTACAAAAAAAAAATATGTCCAGTTGTGCATAAAATTAGTCCAATAGCCCATCAGCAACATGATTTTGAAAGTTTTAGACCTTAAAAAAACGTTCATATCGATGGTTATAAGTTGACAACACATAACTGGTTTTTACAACTTTTCAGTAGAAGAAGTTACGTTATAAATAGGTTGAAAGCGTTACTAGAATATAAATAAAATAGCTGAAATTTATTTAGTAGATACTCTCAACTAATTTCTGTTATTCTATTTTGAGAATGGGCACGTTTTCTGCGTTTTGTGAAAAATAATAAAAATTGAGTTACAAGTTGTGAATATATGACCATCGATATGATATCGAAAAGTTTATAACGACCCTTAACCGCAAGAAAATCGGAATCCACAATTTCTAAATTTTATACTAAATGCATATTTCTTTTATTTTAAAACGTAATAATATTTCTTTAATATTGAGTAAATAATACTGTTTGCTTTGATGTATGTATATGAAATGCTTTAGGTTTTATTGAATTACTTCTAAGATAACGTTTGGATACGATTTTTTGCTTCATGACACATATTTTTCATAATGAAGTTTAGTCAAGGATAATTTCGCGACAAGTCAAAATTTTCGCGACGAGAGCTCATCAATTTCAATTTAGCAGTTCTCTACTTGAAACAGAGAATTTTATATTTTGGTGTTATTATTTCGACCTAATTTGTCTTTGAGTCCAAACGATTTTATTGCGCAAAAGTCCGTAACATGATATTCAGAAAGAATAAAGCGGCATGGCAACTTATCAAACTGTTTGATCAAACAGAGATTTTTTTGACTGTATTAGTGCAAAAAAAAAACGCACACGTATAGTTTGATGTGAGTTTGATGAAAAACAAAACACTTTTGATTTTCACTACCGCCGATGACGAAATTTGAAGCTTGTTTGATGTGTGGCTGTGTAATTACTTCAAATGTCATTTTTGTTTAGTTTTCGCAGCGACCACATCATTTCTATTGAGACGCACTATTTAAAAAAACGGATGAACAAAATTGAATTTATTGAAGTTTATTGTGGTTTGCCTGCTTTATGGCGAGTTAAATCGAAGCAATATAGCAATAGAAATTAAAAAAATGCTTAGTACGAGATATTGCTTGAAACATATACAGAAAAAAATCCCAAATGCTAAAAAAAAGGATGTCGCACAAAATTTTAACTCTCCCCGAATTGCATATGGAAAGGAGTGAAAAGGAATTAAAAAAGGGAGTAAAAAAACTAATTTACAACAAACAAAAAGTTTTTTAATAAATAGTGTGAAACATTTCCGCCCAAAAAATCACATGTTCTTTCTCTTTCACAACAACTTTCAAATGAAGTTTGATGATATGAATTTGATAAGTTGCTGTGCTAAACAGAACAAAATATTACCAATACATACATGAATTTGATCAAACAGTTTGATAAATTGCCACGGCCCTTAAGATAGGAGCAATATTCTAAGGAACCAGGGAACAACTTCCAAAAACAACGTTGTTCTGTTCTGCCGTGTATGTTGAGAATTTTCTTATGAAGAATACCTACATAAAAAAAATGTGTAAAAAATAATTGAAATATAATTCTATGTAAAATACACAAAATCATTCAAACAGGTTGTCAATTTTGCATTAAACACATGTTCTAAGAGCTACACCGCTTTACAACGAAAAGGTTTAAATTTGCTAATGCATTTTTTAGGGTAATTACACCCCGTCTTCACGAGACATAAGTTTGGAAATTTGTATGTTAGCAATTGTCAAAATTCTGTCCTAACATAAGAAATTAACGTGTGGACCGAATGTGTTTGTGCCCTAACACATGTTTGGAAATCAATGTTAAAACACAAACCAGAGGAAATATGTTAGAACACAAGCTGTCAAATTTAATATGTATGTGTGTTTTTTTTTTACAATTTGTTTGATTTTATTGAAAACATAATAAATAAAGTTAATAAATAAATGTTTTAGATGTTTTTTTTTTATTTTTTGCATATTATTTATGTTCATATTCATAAAATTTTTACAAACAGAAAAATAATAAAGTGAAATCTATAAAAAAAAATTACAAAATGCCGTGCAAATTTACTATATGAATACATAAAATTTGTGTCCAAACATCAGTACGTTTACTCCACCCTTAACACAAGTTTGAACACATGAATTTTTTGTGACGTCATTCTGCCGACGTTATTTCTTATGTTAAGAAATATCAAATGTCTCGTGAAGACGGGGTGTTAGGAATGATATGCTGTACACTGAAAAAAGTTCACTTTAGCCATTGTTCATATAACGGTACATTAGGTGTGTGCATTATTTACTTCTCTTTGAAGCACCGTCCAGAGTCATAGTGCCATCAAAAGTCGATTATAAGATTCTTCTAAAGACGCCGGAAAAAGCCGACAAAACATTGAAAACAAAAATGGAAAAAATTGTTTATTTGCATATAAAGTAAAGAAAAAATCTGATCAGAAATAGCCTAAATAATAAAACACAGAATATAAGAATTTTTGTTTCATCAGATTTAGGTCCATTATGGCTTAAAATTTTTATTATCGAATGGACTATTCAATGAAATTATAAAACTATGGATTTTTTTATTATTTGTGGTACAAAACAGCTTCCGAAAAGGCAACAACAATTGGTGATGAACTTTAAAAATTTCATAGAATTTAAACTTTTATCCACTCTAACTTGGTCGCCTTTTATTCGATCAGAGCCACTATTCGACGCGTAATTTAGTAGCCTTTCAAACAATATATAATTAATTTTAAACGAACCAGACTTTGAATCTGAATGAAGCTTTAACAAGAACTATACACTGAAAAACGAAAATGAACCGTTATATTATGCACAATGGCCGAAATGAAATTTAGAAAACTAAAAACTTCAAAAAATAAAAGTTTGTAAAGTAGTGTTATTAAAAGCAATCGATTTTTGGTAGTATTGTTAGTTAAAAAAATCCATAACCGGATTAAAATTTTCAACCACAAAAATGTTGCGAAATGTAAAATTTTGTTGAAAGATTTGTGTTTTTTGTTACACTTAAGCCACCATAACTTAGCCATTTACTAACTGATTTGCAAAAAGCATGCCTTATTTGAAAGATATGAATCATATCTTTCAAACCTGAAAAGGATCGTAGAAATCCGTTATGAAACAAAGAAGTAATGACTGTTTAAAATTCAAACTTTAAGAAACCCGTTTTTCTACTACATTTACCGTTATAAAATCACTTTACGAAGTGACCTAGAAAAACCATAGGTATTTGTCTTTCTCTATGTGCTCCAACCAAACAGAATTGGTGCAAGAAAACCCCCGAATAATTTTATTGTATCATAGTGAAATTAAAAAAAAAATATGTAATGCGAAAACATGGACACATTCATATTACCAGTTCAAATTATAGAGGGTAGAAAACCCAAACTTCAAATTATAGAACTTCGGCGTTCAAGATAACATTCCTATACATATGTATATAAAGCAATGCATATAAATTTAACCGATTTTATCTATTATACTCGTAAAACACAGCACATTAAAATATTTCAAATTATAGAGCACAGAGCTGGAAAATTCAAATTATAGCCGCTATAATATAACGTGTTGGCGATCAAGATGCCATTCAAATAATTTCATATTGCCGAGGATTTTTTTTTCAATTTATTGAATGTTTTTCAAGGGACCTGGGAAACAGTTCAAGCTAACGAGAGATTCAAAAACAAGTTTCAATTTATCAAGAGTCGACTGCATATGAATTGGAATTCAGCTTAAATAATTTGGTCTTCATCCTGAAATGCTTTTAAGCAATTTGCTTAATTTCGAACGAAAACAAAGATAAACTAATTTCATTAAGTTGCCATGAACCCAATCAGAAATGGAATTGATGAATTGTAATTCCGTTTCCAATTCAATTCCTTAACGGAGTCTATGAACAGGCTAAATGTGAGCAAATGTTTTCTAAAAAAAATTTTTCTTAAAAATTTCTTTTATGTTTTCCGTCTTTGCACACAAGCTTTTTGACAATATTTTGACATGACAGTTTTTTTTTGCAATATTTTGACACATCTTGTGCGAAATTTAGACAGTGTAATTTTCAGTTACAGCGATAATTTCGAATCGAACGGTCACAAAGAACAACACAAGAGCATTAAACACACACACACACAAACACAAAAATTTTTTTTATACGCGAAACAAAAGCATATTTTTAGATTTTTTTTTGCCTAAAAGAATTTTTTCCTAATATTTTTTTCAATATTTTCTTTTTTCAATTATGAGAATTTAAGTGAACATTTTTACAAGTTTTTATACGAAATAAAGACGGGGAAAAAACGAAAATTATTTTAGTTATTTGTACAAATATTTAATAACAGTTTAAACGATAACAAATGAAAGTGATTCAATTTTAGTGAAAAAAAAGAAAATGCCCAGGGGATCGCAGAAATATAGCAAGAGTTCAATATTTATCTTGCTGTTGATATTTCTATCGTTTTTGCCAGCTTACCAAGAACTATCATTTGGTTGGGGTGGTGGTGGTGACGATGATGATGATAATGATGAGAGTAAAGCAAAGGATGTGTCTGGTGGTGCCTCAGCCAATCTCCGCAAAATTAACAAAAAACATTCGCTGCAAAAAAAGTTCAAATTTCATAAAATCGAACGCTTAGAAGTACAGGATGATGAAGAAGATGGCGAGGTAGAAGTAGAAGATGTCAACGAGGATACTAATGAGAATCTAACAGGTGAAGAGATTGACGACACCAATGAGAAGGCTGATGATGATCAGAATGGAGAGGATGATGATGAAGAGGAAAATGACTCACAACGTGATCGTGATGCTTCGTTAAATAGTGCCAACAATGATGACGAAGAAGAAGAATTTCAATTTAAAAAGGCTCGAAAAGCTGAGAAGAAGAAGAAGAAGACAAGGTCAAAAATCTCTGAGGAAGCAACAAGCAAGGAGACAGAAAAATCATTTTTTGGTAACATCTTTGGCAGCTTGTTTGGTGGCGACAACTCGGGGGAAAATGTTAAAAGTAAAAAGAGTTCTAAAGAGAGTAACGAACGTGAATCTAAAGAAGATACTTCAAAATCGAATGGTATTATTGATTGGTTGTTGTGGTTGGGCGAGAGAACTGGACGTTTAAGGGAAGCCGCCACTACTGAATCCGAAGAAGAGAATGTTTCGACGGCTGCAAGTAGTGGTGAAAATTGGCTTGACTATTTTAACCGTTGGCCTTTTAATAGTCTTTTTCCCATAGGAAAACCACCAAAACCGATTAGTATGCCAAAATCATCTTCAACCAAGTCGTCGGGGAAAAAACGCTCTGAAAAAAGTGCTTCAGGTGGTGATGATGGCAGCTACGAGGAGACTATGAGTCAGGAAAGTTTTGATTCGTTAATACGTACCCTACCGAATTTCGTCATAAGTCCTTCGGAAGTTTCCGAGCCCGAATGTCGTCAACAGTTAGAAATATTTCAACGCCAGCTAAGAGGCCATAAGGTGTGGACTTTGCAAAGTAAGTTTTAAAAAACTGCACACATAAATATACATATACAGTTAGTAACAAAAAACTTGTACACTTCCCAGTTGGCCAGACTGTCTTGCACGACATTGTGATCTACGATTCTTTTATGAATTGTCCTCTGTCGATTAGTTTTCTAATCGACAATTTAAAGGAAATCGTCGTTCAGGACAATCTGAGCGACAAATTCCTGCAAGTTGTCCTCTAATAAACACTTTTGCTGATAATATGAGCGACAATGTCATGCATCTTGTCCCCATTAACATTGTGGAGGACAAGATGAATGACAATGTCTTAATTGCTGTCCTCAATCCAACTTTGTTGAGGTTACAATATAAACGAGAATGTCTTACATCGTGTCTTCAATCAAGCAAATGAATATGTTCGCCTCTTGTTGTCGATGTTTTAGATTGTGCAGCAGCAGGGTGGTAAGCGCGAAAACTTATAAACATGCTGCCTCAGTTCGAATCTCAGTTAAGTCAGTCAATAATTTAAATGAAACGGGAAAAAAACAAGTAAGCAAAAATATTATATAATTAAGTAGGTGACATTGTCGCTATGTAATCGTTGACGACAAGGTAAACGACATAGTAGCCTATGTAATCATTGACGACATAATAGGTGACATTTTTGCTTATGTAATCATTTACGACAAAATAGGCGACACTCACTTATTTAAGTTATCCTTACAATACAACATTATGTTTAGAAAAGTGTGCAGTGTCACGCCCATGAAAAGTAAATATGCATTTTAACTACTTCTGCTTAACCGATTCTTATGAAACTTTGCATACACATTTAGTAATCGTTACAATACATTATTGTGATAAGAAAAGTGGGCAGTGCCACGCCCATGAAAAGTTAATATGCATTTTAACTACTTCTACTTAACCAATTCTTGTGAAACTTCGCACACACAATTATTTCTCGTAAAAGTACATGATGATAAAATATTAGGGGGCAGTGCCACACCTATTTTGTAGTCGGTTTTTCGCAAGAATTAATTTGTGTTACATGAGGCTTTTTGATGAGCAAAAAAAATTATAAATTTTTGTCATTATCAATTTTTAATAAATTTTTTAAAATTAAAATATTTTAAATTTTGCCTAAAAAAATACTTTTCATCATTGCGGTCTGAATGATTTCGAAACCGTTGAGTATATAAAAAATAATATAACAGCTTAAAGGTAATTTTATTTGAAGACTTTTAATGGTTTTCGTTATAAAATTGGACAAACGCTACCTGAGTTATGATAAAATCTGTGGAGCAGCCTCGTCAAAATTTTTAAATAAAAAAAAATCCATAGACTTTAAAATTTCCGCTGTTTTTGTAGTTAGGGAATATAACACATAAAAAAAAAACATAAATATAGTGGTACTTCTTGGCATTTTTCTTTTTGCGTAATACTATTTATCAGCTTTTAACTTTCTCAATTTAATATAGTGCTGGACTCAACGGGAAAAGTTGGCAATGGCTTATTGCGCGGCAATATTAATCAATTTGGCGATTTCGGAATATGCACTGGCATAAAAACCATCATTAAAGTAAGCTCTTCTCAGCAGGTCCGTATACGCGGTAAATATTGTCTGGCCCACATTGAAACACAAGCAGGAATAACAGAACTTAAAGTACCAGTACACATGATGCATGGACGAGGTTTATTTAATAGTCATTTGGGAAATGTAAGTAGAATCTTATTAGAGCAAAACATATTCTTAGTTTATGTTTAATGATTAATTTATTAATATAATTTGCAGCCAAGTCATTTTATACCGCGCTATGGTGTAGCGAATTGGGGTGTTTGTGTACCCAGTGGCTGTTCCGGAGAAGTAGTACAAGACATGCTGCAGACTAGTCTACAGGCCTACAATGCGACGGGTATAGAATTTCATGTGGAAGTCAATGACAATGATTGTTATGTAAAGCATAGTAAAAAATTTATTAAACTTATAAAAAAGGACAAAAAGTTTTGCGCCACACTGTAAGTTTGATATAAGAACTATTTGCTAATTATTTTCGCTAACTAAAATCTTTTAAAGTTTGTACATTTTAGGTTTACTTTTATTAGTTTTTACAAGTTTAATATGGGAATATTGGTCTCTGATTAAACCTATTTGGGGAAAAATCGTAAACATTTTAAAAAACTTGATAGAAAAAATTAAGAAAATATTTGAAAAAAATCCTGAAGAAATAAAAGATGAAAAAATAATTGAAGATGGAGAGGAAACGAGCAAAAAAGATGAAACTGATTTAAATACACCGCAAGAAACTTCTACAGCTGATGGGGGCGAAGAAGCTGAAGAGGGATCTCCTAAAGAAAATGAAACAGAAGATTGTGCAGAAGATTCAACAGGTGGGATTTTTTTTTTCAAAATAAACGAAACTTTTGTTAAAAATATAAAGAATTATGTTTAATAACTTTAGCTTTTCCTTTTCGTTTTCCTACAGAAAATCTTTCTCTTTATCATTTGGCTTTAGAAATTTTCAAATCTTTTTCCCCCAAACGTACTTTTACTATTTTACTTGCGCCCGATACAAATGATGTACAATTTCCTGTCTTTCACGTGCTCAAAATTGCCGCCACTTTTATGTTGTATTTGTGTTTGAAATTCCTAATGATTGGACATATGCCAATAATAAATCGTGATCAACTTGTGCGTACACTAGACCACCCGTTAAGTGTTTTGATTCGTTCACCCATGATTTATGCTGACATTTTACTATTAATAAGCGGTTTCTTGTCAGCCTATCAGCTGTCCGAGGAGATGGAACAGAAGTCTTATATACATTTGTTGAAGCGCTTAGGCTCGAAAGTTAGCAGGTGAGTTGTGTTTTATTTGTTTTAGCGTTTCATTTAATTCAATTAAATGTTTTTTATGTGATTCTTTTAGATATCTACCCACTGTGTATTTGTTGATATGCTTCCAAACTTGGATTTTACCTTATTTGAGTTCAGGTCCCTTGTGGACCAATATTATTGGTCAAAATTCACGATTATGCGATGATCAGTGGTGGCGAAATTTGTTGAGTTTACAAAATGCAATCGATTTTGAAGAAACTGTAAGTGAAATCGTTTTAATATTGAATTGATTTTAGTGTTAAAAAGTATAAGATCGTTTGGAAACAACAGAATTATAACATTTTAAGCAGTAGCAGAGTGTTTTTTTAAAGAGAAGGAACACAATCAGGCATTTAATGGCTACCAGTTAATTAACTAATATGTTACATTCTTTGGGAAAGGAATAGTGTAATGAATAGGTGGTGAAGTGGGAGAGAGAGAGGGATAGTGTTGCAGCCCCTCTGGTGCCAAGTAGAGGCATTAATTTGCTTAAGCTTTGTAGCCATTTATTAGTTCTTTTAATTCGCCGGACGTTCTGCTACAATACCAACGAAGGAGTGTGCTGTGAAGTGCATTAGGATATGTTATGATGTTTTCTTTTCTACAAAAAAAATGCTACATTTCCATGTAAAAACTGCAATTTCATGTTCGTTTCTTAAAAATGTTTTATTCTCTAGATGGGTGGTATGTTTTATTCTAAAAAAAATCACCCTCACTAATGGTGGAAGGCATTGCACTTTATACCACGTATAAATCTACAGTGCTGTTAGTGCCCTGTAAAATGGTGGCTTTAGTTTATAAATCGTGCTGCCAGACAGAGCTTGTAAAAAATCGCCTAGAACTAGAAAGTAAAAAAATAAGTTTCTAAAGATAATTGTTCTACTGTTTTATAGAAGAATTATGAGAAGACGTCATATTGTTAATTCTAGATTGTCAATCATATAAAATCTTACAGAATTCGGTGTTATACAATTTTTCTCAAAAAAAAGCCTTCAAATAAAAAAATCGTTAAAACTTCGGATCGATAACTCGGCAATCTGGCAGTTGTATTTTTATGTTTACATATTTCATGAGAATAAACTAACTCTACGTCTACATTAGACATGAAATGACTAACATTAACACCTAACATCATGTTAATGTTAAGTGTAGACCGCTCATGTTAATGAGTTCTTCATGTCTTAACATGGTTGTTAGAACATTTGTTCTAACAACTCTTTTCATAACATCATGTCTTAGCAGTATTTCATGTCTAATATAGACGGCATTTAAAGAAGTTTTTAAACTTTTTCTTATCTGTCTGCTGCAATCAACTTTTTCATAACTTGTGTTTTGTTCTCGTCAAAAAAAAAAACAAATAGCATTATTGCAGGGTTGGCAAGACATTTTATTCGTGCACCTTTGAACAAGGTAATATTTTTTATGTAGAAAAGAAAACACCAACCATTAAGCTGTTTTTAGACTATTATACAAGCTGTTCGACTTCTGCACAAAATGCAACCCTGGTATAATGTGTTGTTATTGCTTTTTTAAAACTTTCCATAAACTCATTAGATCAGGGTTGCATTTTTTACAGAAGTCGAAGTATTAATCGCTAGTAGTGCCAAAGTGTTCAGTGCTATGCCTTCATCACTTTAACAGTCCATCAAGAACCAACACAATAACACACCAATGCACATCAGAAGAAATTCATGATGTTGTTGGCTTGCCAGAAACTAGTGTTGAACTCATGACCTCAGGGTTTGTAGTCAAACGCGCTAACCATTCAGCCAACAGCGCCCAACAGCCAACAGCTGGCAAATAAAAGAGCTTGGAATGTTTGTATAAATAACGATGGCATACAAAAAAATAATAGTGGTCTGTACATCTGACCAGACCTATCTACCTACATATATTTCGACCAGCTGAATCTGAGGTCCGTTTGGGCCCTACACCTTCAAAATTTCGAGTAAATTGCGAAAAACAGTAGTATTAGAGATTCGAGATTTTTAATGGTTTTACGCAATTTACTCGAAATTTGAGAGTGCACGAGCCAAACGGACTTCAGATTTGGATTCATCGCGTCGAAATATGTACATGTAGGTAGGTGGGTGTAGTCCAAAGTTCAGCCCACTTCAATATATGTTAAAAATTGCAAAAGATCATCTCATTAATCATTTGCAATCAATCTCCCAACAAAAAGTATTGCTTGCTGGTAGCATTTTTGTAAGGGAGACAACAAAACGTAATTACGTGCAATTGCGCTTTTATAATGCATGATTTTTGTTCGCGATGAGCCGCTTAGAAACAATAGTTTCTGTATCCACAAAATGCTTTTGATGATTTTCAGCAGTAAAACTGAAAATATAGGGAAAAAATGGTTCGATATAGATTGACGAGAATGATGGATGGACGTGTTCACAAATGGGCTAACGTCATGTTGAAGGCTTAATATTTCTTATCTCTAATTATTAATTTTGTGTTTTTACTCACACTGTTTGTTATTTTAACTTCAACTAGTATCGAACTAAACACCTTCTGATTTGAAATCCAACGCACCAACCACTCAACCAAAGACACTATTGCAAATCGGCAGCACGAAGTTAAAATAAGCGTACTCCTATAAATACATTATTTTAAAATTATTTACTTTACGATATTTTTAAAATGTACTTTATGTGTGTGTACTTCGTGCATAGAGTCGTAAAACGTATTTTAAGGTTCTCGCTTACGTTAGTGCTTCCAAGAAGCACTATCGTCGGTGAGAGAAGTTAAATCTTAAATACATATGTTTGCTTTGCCTATATTTTTGGCATTATAAAATTATCGTCAAAAGCTTGTTCGCTCGTGATCTTATTCAAACTTAAGTGCATTTGTAGTAGCATTTTTGGAAGCATTTGTTCTTAAATATGTATTGCATTGCTTCTAAATGTCGAATATTTTTTGCTGGGCTCTTGCAACGTTGTCATCTTAATTACCAAGCAAATTATAACTTTTGTAGATACAAATTATGGGTTTGTGGTCCTAAATAGGCAATTCAACACTGTACTCGCTTCAGTTACAACTTTACTTGGTCTTGTCGTTTCGCCTTATTCTCGACCGTAAAGCATCACTTCCAAGCTTATCTAAATTGTTCACTTTCATTTAAATTCTTTTAAAATTTCTATAAAATTTTTCAATATTTTTGATGCAAATAATCTTTCAAAAATGCATATTCAAAATATCGTAACTTTTTTATGAAGTACAACAACAAAATTCGCAATATTTTACAAAAAAGCTACGATAATTTGCAGTTGCACTTTCGCAAGACTATTTGCATCAAACACTGAACTCCGCTATTATGAAATGATATAAATAACATTGAAAAATATTTAAATAAAAATTAATTGAAATTATGTGTTTTGAGTCGAACTATATGGGTTCTTATTAGGGATGCCAGTCCCGAAAATCCCGGGATTTTTCAGGATTGAGAAATGCCGAATCTCGGGACATTCAATTCCGAACAATTATAACACTATAACAATTGTAACACTAATTTATGTATTTAAATATATTATGACTCAAATTTTCATGTGGATCTATAAAATTTTAATCAGACCGATTATCACATACGAGCGATTGTATGGTGGCTGAGAATTCGGCAGGTTGTAGGCCTTCACTCAGACCTTAATTAGTGAAACACCTATTCAGATCTTCATAAGATCATCTACAGCAGTAGATGCTTACAAGATGGGTCTTGAAAACTCTGTCCATTGTGTTAGCAAAGAGTATTTATCGATCCTGAATATCTTGTAGAGAACTATAAGGTATGCCGAATGACAGAATAAACTGTGAACTGAGGATCGGTAAAAGACTATACCACCTTTCCGTTTAGGGTGCTCAGGGCTACGTGTGAGATTGCTGGTCATCTTGATCCAATGTTAAAATATCTGTTTCCATGGGCAACTGGCCTACAAACAAAAGTCTTAAGGGCTCCAATAAAGCTACTTTTCCGGTAGCCAAGCAGCTCTGAAATCTCTCCTTTCATCAAAATTATGATCCGAGATTGTGCTAGAGTGCTTTGACTAACTACAAAAGCTATAAATATGTAATAAAATTTTTCTTTTACTGAATACCTGGTCATAGGGGACCGCTGCTACTCCGTTTAATGGGCTCAGAGCATTTTTGTGCCGTCATTTGATCACCGGATAACACAGTAATAAGTGGAAATGGAATTTCGACCGCAAAGTTTATATCTAATTTATTTTCTATAATTCTAGTTAATTAACTTTTCTAATTATTCTTAATTTTTTAACGTACATTCTCTTCAATTTATATTTTACTATTCAGTAAAATATTAAAATTGGTATTAAAATACATTTAAATTAGCTTTTTCTTGTTAATTTCTTATAGTTGTTATTATGAATACACATAATGAAAATATTTTACTTTATAAATTGAGTGTTTTATTAAAAAAGAAAAATCCCGAAATCCCGATAAATCCTGGGATTTAAAATTGTGAAATGCGGAATCCCGGGATTTATAAAAACCACTCCCGTTTGGCATCCGTAGTTTTTATCCAAAGAAACTTTTATTATTCAGGCTTATACTCTGTTCAGACATACGCCTTAATTGTGCAATTTAGGAAATTTACGCAATTAAGGCCTTAATTTAGCTCAATTTACCATACAAGGCTTCAATTAATAGATTGAGCAATTAGTACTTACATAATTGTTTCATAATTGAGTAAAGTTCGAAATGCAACCTTTTGTGACAAGTATGTTTACTGCGAAGAAGTATGTTCATTCAGAAGCAAAAATTGTATACAGTGGCAAGACCTTGATGTAATAAGTATACAGATGGCAGTATAACGTCAGATGATTATTTTTTGCTGTGGTAATTTTGTGCATAAGCTACGTCAAACACGTGTATTTTTTGACAACCATTATCTAGTTTTGGATTTATTGTTGTATACCTTTTGCCCTTATGGGGCCACCTGTATACTTATTACACCATTGGTAAATTGGCAAGGCAAATGCTAATTGAGCAAGCTTAATTAACAGTTACAAAAAGTCAAAAAATTGGTCTTTGTTCTTTTTTAATTATTACATGCTTTGAAAAACTCTTTCTCAATAAAAACTAAAACGAAAAGAACCAAAACGAAACAAGACCCAAAACAAACAAAAATCGCCAGAACATAAAAAAGATATAAGTATATTAGGGAGTGCGTTATTTGTATGCGATAATTTTTCTTATCGGGTATAGTTTTCGAGTATAGTTACCATTATGTAATTGAATAAAAAGTCGGCACCGGAAGGCGTGGTCGCAGACGCGTGAAATTATTAGAGAGTAATTTTTGCAGCAAGCCTCAACTTTTTAGAGGGTGACCCCAAAAATATTTCCACTTTAAAAAATAACAGACACCCTAATATATATGGTATTCGTACGGAACCCTTCGTGTACGAGTCAAAGTCGCACTTTACTAAATTTATTTTGAATTCACTCTGCACTGAAATTCTATAACGGTACTAATCAAAACTTTTTAAATAACAGTGTTCTAACGGCTAATTCTGGTAGAGGGCACAAAAAAAATAACTATACGTGTATTGGCGTTTTAAAAGTTTACATCTGGTACTCATTTTAGGGGAACTAAAGTTGCGGCATAGGAAATCTTGTAATCGCCATGAGGAACATTTTTATGGTACTTTCATGTAAAATACCAAGACGAACATTTTTGTTGAACATTTTAACTTTCTATCTTTTCGCTGTATGGGTATTTTTGTCCCTTTCTCAGAAAGGGGGCAAAAAAACCCCCCTTCAACGGCGATATAGCGGGCAAAAATGTTCTCAAATTGAGCCTGGGGCTCAAATGTATTTGAAGAACTACATATAGTAGTTATAGTAGAACTTTAAGGCAAATATTTTTGTAGAACATTTCAGCCCGCTATATAGCCGTTGAAGGGGAGTTTTTTGCTCCTTTTTTAAGAAATGGACCATAAGACCCATACAGCAAAGAGCTAGGGAGCACAAAAATATTTTTCGCGATGTTTTACACAAAAGTGCTGAGCACATCTTATACCTTACACGTTAGGCTTACAAGATTTTCTATGCCGAGTCACTATAAGTTTGTGAAAAATGGGAAACTTTAACTCCCCCTTAAATTAAGCCCAGATTTAAGCTTTCAAAACGCTGATACACGTACATATATATTTGTTTGTTGCCCTCTACCAGAATCAGTCGTTAGAACCATGATATTTTTTTGTTCGTGTTGTACAGTGTTATTTCTAAAGCAACAATGCCATTTAAACTGACAACCCCAAAGCAAAAAAAAGGATTATATACCATATATCACTCTAACGATATATAACAAATTTAAAATCGCGGACAGTGTAAAGTCAGGGATTAGAAATTAAAAATAATGAAAACCTATCATGTTGGACCGCCGAAGAAAATAGATGATAACTCAAAAACGGCTAGACCGATTTTCTTCAAATATAGGTTAGAAGATTTTGAAGTAAGTCACCTTTCAAATAAAATTTACTAAACCAAAATCGATCTAGCCGTTTGGAAGCTACGGTGCCATAGACACACAGATTCAAGAGGATCCAGCTAGAAAAGATGGGATATCTTCTAAATGGCTGGACCGATTGTCGTCAAACATAGCTAAGGACACTCTCGATCAAGCCATCTTTCAAATAAATTACAATACACATATTGAAATTTTTTCTATTATTTCAAGTGTTCACCTTCTACCATCCAACTTGCCTTGGAAGTTCAACTTTATATTTTGGCACCCCTCATAGTGTGGCTATTTTACACCGATTCCGATGCAGGATTCTTTGTTTATGGAGCATTGCATGCAATGTCAGTAGCTGCTAGATTCTCACGTACAAATAAAGAACATTTATCCATGACCCTATTTCATGGCATCAAGTGAGTTTATTACTAATACGAGTATTAATATATTGTTGAATATCTGTTCTCTTTTTAGTGTAAGCAAATTTTATCGCACTGCCAATATATTGTATTCATCGCCCATAAGTCGAGCTACTACTTATCTTTTGGGCATAGGCGCTGGAATTTTTCAGAGAACCAATGAAGGTGTTATTGATTTAACACCCCAAATGATGCCATTTGGTTGGGCTTTAGCTTGTCTTGGTATATTTTGGTGCTTATGGTCGCCTTCCGCTGGTATGCGTACAGATTTTATTTACACCTCTCCGGATGCTGCGTCATATGCCTCTTGGTGTCCCCTGGTATTTGGTTTAAGTTTATGTTGGTTTATATTCATGTTTCCAAAAAGTGAAAACTCCGTCATAAGATTTTTATTGTCATCGAGACCGATATTGGTCATATCCAGATTAGTGTTTCCCATGCAGTTGGTAATGTATATAGTGGTTTTGTATAATACAGCCGACATTAAAGAATCAGATAAATTTCATATAAGTGATTTGGTGAGTGTGATGTTATGAAGAGGAATTTTTTTATTTGCATGTAATTTCTTTTTCTCTCTTTGTTTCTTTGTAGATTAATGTCCAAGAAATTTTTCAAATTTTTGTGGGCACCATTATTGTTTCATTCCTTATCGATGTGCCCTCACAAAATATACGCCGTTTGTTGGTAAATCGTATTTTTATTGAACGTCCCCATCATGAATCTGAAGATCAAGATCCTATGTCGGGTGCTGATCCGTCTGAAGCATCTGAGGAGCTCAGTGATCATGTGACGAGTGATACTCCCGAACCACCCGACACTATTTGGGGATCAGATCCGGAAGAGGAAGAACAAAAACAATTAACAACGCCACGTCGTACATTCGAAGAAGAGCCGACAAAAGGAGTTGAATCAGCTAGCAAAGATGAAGAAGAAGAAGAAGAAGCTGAAGTGGAGGAAGATGAGGATGAAGAAGAAATAAGTGAAGCTGAAGAAGTCAAGAAAAGACCCGAAACGCCGCCACCGCCTGTGGAGAAAAAACCATCAGAAGATGATTCTTTACCTTATAGACGTCGCCGAAGACAATTATCAGACGATTAATTTTTATTATACGTATTTAGTTTGTTAAGTTTTAGTAGCCTTTCGTTTCCCCCCATAAAAATAAAAGACAACCACATGGTAGAATAATACAGGTAGTGGTGAAGCATTAACGAACTTTTTTTTTTGGGTTCGACTCTGTCAAAAGTTGTTTATGTTATACCAACACACACCCACACTACTGAAAAAAACATGGCGAACATTTGTTTACAAATGCAAATAAGAAAAGAGAAAGAATTTTGTGAAAATAAAGGAAACAAATTTGTGAAAAAAGTTGTCAAAAATATAAAAGTAAATTTTTTAATAAAAAACAATTTCACCAAAATGAAGAAGTGCAGCTTGTGCAAAAAAAAAAAGAAAAACCAGGCAGTGGAAGCTTTTTCTGTGTTCGTCAAGATGACCGCAATTGTAGATCCTCAGATACAAAATATATTATTTATTTATTACACACTTGAAATATGATATTTATTATTTAATTATTCTTTACACAGTTTGAAGTTTATTAATCCACAGAAAACATCGACCAAGCCAATGCAAGCAAAATGCTTTGGAAATCAGAAAATGTAAACAAATGCATGTATTCAAGTAAACACACACATGTGAACATAAAAATTTTTTTTCAAATTTTCTTTTGTGCTTTTTGACAACCTCGAACATAAACAACAATAAAAAGCCGTGTTGTTTTTGCTGTTGTTGGGTTGTTGTAGCTTCGCTACTACCTGTAGTATAATTCTACCATGGACAACCATTTAATTCCAAATAATTACCCATTAATTTATGCTTTACCCAAACTTTCATTCCTTTTTTTTTGTGGATAAATATTTGTATGTTACATATTTCTGAAAATTTTGTGTCTTTAAGTTTTAGATAATTTAAAATAAAATATATTGAAAAATCAAAATTTATACTAAAATATTGGTTAAATAATTTCTTTCGGTATTGCACAGTGGGGCAGAATCAAAATAATTTGGAAATAAATTAGCCATTTTTAAAATGATAATTCTATCAAAATAAAATTTCACATGGGGATAGCAAAGGATTATTCCCGTTTATGTTTTGAATACCAGCTCTCCAAATTGTTTAGGAATGGAGCGGTGAAGTCTCAAAATAGGACACTTCCGCCTGTTAAAATTTTTTCCGCTTGTCATTTGTTTCTCATCCGACTTCAAATTTGTTCTGCTATATTATTGCCCTTAATAAGATCTAAACGATTTACTCGATTGAAAAATTGAAATTTCTCAATTTTTCAAAACTTTGGTCCAGTGATTTTCTGATATCGGATGGAAATATCAATTTTTTAAGGGCTATTTTTACCACTTTTAAGTTAAACTTAAAAATGAAAAATGGCCCAAAAATATAGAAAAAATGGCCCCAAATTAGAAAATATAAAATGAAAAGTTGCCCCAAAATAGGAAAAATGGCCCCAAAAATCTTTTGTTTTTGCTTTCAATAGCAAATTGGGGGCCATTTTTCGATGCAGTGCCGTATTGGCATATGCCATATAATTCTCAATGCTATTGGACAATAACGCCATACGCAAAAAGTGGACATTGGGGAAATAAAACCATATTTTATTAGGTATTGCCATTATAATTTGCCTTCGGCAGTATTAACGAAGGATTTTATCTGCTCGAAGACCGACTGCGCTAAATAAAGATCTTTGCATAGCCGGCCTTTTGCCGGGATTAATGGTTTTTTCCTGTAGATATATCGAAGGCGGCTTCGCTGAGTAAAGGTTTTTACATAGCCGGTCTTCGGCCGGTGTTAAGAGTTGTTCCTCTCTCGGTATATCGAAAAGTAGCTATGCAAAAATCCTTACTCAACGAAGCCGCTTTTCGATATACCTAGACTAGAGGAAAAACAATAAGCCCGGCTCAGCGAAGCCGCTTTTTGATATACTTCGAGGAAAAACCCTTAAGCCCGGCCAAAGGCCGGCCTTACAACAGTATTTACTCAGCGAAGCCGCTTTTCGCTGTAGCTAGAGTAAAAACCCCTGAAGGCCGGCTATGCAAAAATCTTAACTCAGCGAAGCCACTTTTTGATATACTTAAAGGAAAAAATCCTTAAGCCCGGACGAAGGCTGGCTATGAAAAAATTTATTACTCAGCGAAACGCTTTTCGTTATACTGAAAGGAAAAAAACATTTAAGTCCGGCTGTGAAGGCCGTCTATGCAAAAATCTTTGTTCAGCGAAGCCGCTTTTCTATATACCCAGATGAAAAAACCCTTAAGAGCGGCCAAAGGCCGGCTAAACAACAGTCTTTCCTCAGCGAAGCCGCTTTTCGTTATACGGAGAGGAAAAAATCTTTAAAACTGCCCGAAGGCCTGCTATGCAGGAATTTTTCCTTAGCTCCTTTTACGAAAAATGATCCCAAAATAAGCAAAATGGCCCCAAATTATAAAATGGAAAATTGCCCCAAATAGAAAAAATGGCCCCAAATATAAAAATAACAAAAAATTAAAAATGGCTCCAAAATAGGAAAAATGTCTCCAAAAATGTTTGTTGTTGTTTTGAATGAACAAGTTTTTGGGCCATTATTTTCTATTTGGGGCCCCAAATATTTTCTATTGGAAACAACTACAAAAATGTTTGGGCCATTTTTCCTCTTTTGGGGCCATTTTTTATTTTTCAGTTTGGGGCCATCTTTCAAGGAGCCTTTCATAACATCATGTCTTAACAGTAGAGCTGCAAAACTATCGATAGTCGCCCCACTCGATATTTTCGATAGTTCGTTATAAAACTATTGATACTATCGATAGTATAGAATTTTTAAAAGAATTGTAGACTTTTAACTCTTCGTCGATTAAAAGGTTTTAGATTTATTTAACAAATCTTATATGGAAATTTGTCAGCAATTCTTTTATAAAATAAAGTTTTTTTAGGAATCTATTATTATTTCATACAATGTTTTATATCGTTAACTTAATATAGAAACGACTTGTCATAATCTTTTTTTTTTTTTTTTTAATGAATTTTTTGCATATTTCGATAGATTAAAGATTCACTTAGCGAAATAGGCAAGCAACTGAATATTAAAAAATAATGAGTTGGGGCGTTTCTATATTAAGGCAACGATATATTCTTTAAATAATAACATTAAATTCAAAATGCTAAAACCCCACAAAGAAAATTGATAATCAGCCTGTTCATAGAATCCGATAGGGAATTGGATTGGAATTCCGTTTCAATCCAATTCCGTATCGGATTCTATGAACAGGCAAGATTATCCATTGTGAATACATTCATAAAATCGTAACGAAATTCCTTTGTTCAAAAAGTGTTTATTATCGTTCAAAGTTCAAAATATCGTTTACTAAATTTTATATTTAGTAATTAGAGGATAGGAAGTATTTGTTCTGCCTGCTAAATGCATAAATTAAAGGGCTCCTGAACTCCAAATCATAAGCAATTAATTCCGTTTCTCAACAGAAATTTCACCAATTCAAGTACAAACAGATTTTATAAACGCCATCGACCGGTTTTTACAGACATACAGATTTAAGAGGATACTAACTGAAGAACAATAATTTAGAAAATGCTAATTCATTTACAACTTTTGTTTACCTACTCCATTAGTTATCATAAGTTCAATAACTAGCTATCAATGAGGGTTCAAGCAATGCGATATATAAGCTTTTGCACTCTAATGTTATCTACGGTAACTGGAGAGTACACAATAATTTTTGTTAATATGTAATAATATACCGACAGTTTTCGCTTTTAAATAACTGCTGCGGTCAGAGTTTATGGATACAATTTTTTTCGATAGTATCGATAGTGAGAAAAAATATCGATAGTCCATAAAAAATAAAACTATCGATACTATCGATAGTACCATCGATTGTTTTGCAGCTCTACTTAACAGTATTTCATGTCTAATGCAGACGACATGTTATCGAACGAATGTTTAATGACTTGGTTGAATTTTTTGTTAGAAAAAATTTTTTAAATTTATTTTTAATAATATTGTAATCTTTAAATTCAATGTTTTTATTATAAAAATATAATTCTACAGTAAGCCTTAAAGTTTAATTAATAAATGTGAAATGTATAGTTTTGTTCCAAACCACTTTATACCTACTAAAGTAAGAGTAATAGACTAATTAATACCCGTATTCTGAAATTTGTAACAAACACAAAACTATAACAAAATTAATTGTTAAATATCGAGCCATAACCGCTAAAAAGATGTAAGTTACATGGTAACCGATTGTCATTTACGTCTGTTTGTCGGTTATGGCTCGATAAATTTATATGAAAAGCAAATTGTGAAGCAAAATTCTTTTAGTTTTAAAGGGTAAGTAGGATGTGCTAAGCGCGAAAACAATAATTAATTTCGGCCATTCTCCAGTTAACGGAACATTTGTGTTTTTCGATGTATACTTCTATTTAAACCAAAGTTGTTCATTTCACCAAACAATTGTTTATACTCTCTATTTCATTTCTTTTTATACTCTCCATTTAGTCGTTAATGTGAAAGCGACAAGTGTACATGTATAGTAGCTGCGTTGGTATTTTGGTATTTTGCCATATACAGTGTGTAAAATAAATGATAATGGAAAATAAAGTGCTTTTTATTAGAAATAAAAATATATTTTTGGAAAAACAAAGGGGATTGTGGCAAAATGTATTGAAAATTTCTGTATATTACCAAGTAAAGAAATAGTAAATTCAGTTTGAACCTCATTATTATACATTTTTACGACCAACATAATTTCTTGTGATAACATGTTAATGAAAATCTTTGCGTTTATTTTATCGAGTTACTGTACTCTTAGCAATACAGCTGCAAAGTATTTTTGGGCACCCTTGATTTAAACCGCCATCGAGAGTCAAAAGCTTGTTCGATTAAAATGAATTATACCTTGTAAGGCTATTGAGTAACGTGCCGAATAGTGGCGAATCGGCTTTGATGGGATAAAAAAATTACTGAGTTATAGTGGATCAAAGTTAAAAATTTATAAAGTTTTTGACGTTTAAGTTATGAGTTTAGTCGAACTGTATGGTTTTTATCCAAAGTCATTTAATGAATATGATAAAGAAAACATAACGAAGCTCCGAACCTTTACTCCGATAATAGTTGAGAATAGTCACGAGATGGCGACTTAACTGTTAATTTGTAAAGAAAGTAAATAGGATTTCCGTTCGTTGGTTGTTGCTGCCTTCGCTGGCAGTATCGTCTAAGTCGAAAAGAGCTCAGATGAGAAGACTTTGGTGATCTCGAAAGATCTGATGTCAGTTCGACCTTCCGTACAGCCAAAAATTGTCTTTGATTGTTCAATTATTACATGCGAAAAATAATTTAATCGATTAAATTGAAAACGAACTTAAGCCAAATTAATTAAATAATTTTTTATGTTTTTCATCAATTGTTGTCATTTCGGAAGGTGTTTTGTGTCACAGATAATAAAAAAAATTCATAGATTTATAATTTTATTGAATAGTCCATCCGCTTTAGTTTTTAACTTTATTTTATTTTTCGTATTTCTTGTTATAGCAGCCATTGTAATAAGTGCGGACTAAAAGTTTCGCCAGTATACGATGTGAAAGAATCTAATGTTTACTATTAAAACATTAAGCCTCATATTCATAAATGATTATTAAAGTTAATGAATGCATTAAAACCGGGCTTCCCATTCAAAAATTCGTACATTAAACCAACATTAACTTTAATAAATTTTTATGAATATGGGGGTAAATCTGTTGGTGGTAGGTAAACTACACCAAGTCTCAACTATATTCAAACACATGTATTTCAACAAAAATCAAAAGTACAAGAAAAAAATGTGTTTATGCGCTCTTTAGAGCTCAAAAGCTGCTCAACGATTTGGTAGCACTCTATTCTTTACAGCCAGGGATGGGAACCCTCTCCATTGCATTACACAAAAGCTTTTTTCTATACGAAATTTGTATTAAGATAAGTTTTCGTAACTTCGTGCATATACAGGAGCAGGCTGAATATTTTTCAAAATACTAAAATTATAGAAATTATCATGTATTTCACCAGGGCGTATTTCAATTTTGTTATAGTTTTGTTGTCACAGAAGTTTAGAGTACGCGTATAAAACAATACGTAACATAATTATTTTAAAAATAGCAAATAAAAGGCTTTTTTATTTTATTTCATTAATCTCCATACATACATAAAGCTAAATAAAATAAATTTTTATAGAATGGAAGCAGAGGTAAGTGAGTAAATATGTACCAGGCTTTCAGAAATTACATTTGAGTATCAGAAAAAGAAAATAGAAATATTTACATATATACATATATAAAAAGATATTAAAAAAAAAAAAAAAAATATATATATATATATATATATATATATATATATATATATATATATATATATATATATATATATATATATATATATATATATATGTATATATATATATATATATATATATATATATATATATATATATATATATATATATATATATATATATATATATATATATATATATATATATATATATATATATATATATATATATATATATATATATATATATATATATATATATATATATATATATATATATATATATATATATATATATATATATATATATATATATATATATATATATATATATATATATATATATATATATATATATATATATATATATATATATATATATATATATATATATACAAATAACACTGTACAGCAAAATTAAATTTTTTCTATTCACTAGTTCTGGTAGAGAGCACAAAAAATTTATATTCGTGTATCGGCGTTTTGAAAGTTCCACAAAAATTTGTTTCGTGGTGTTGTACATACAACTGCGGAACACATCTTATACCTTAGGGGCTATTCATAAACATAATACGTAACGCTCCGGGGGGGGGGGCGATGTTAAAAAACTCCGTAAATAGCGTTACGTAATATGTGAATACCCCCTTAAACGTAAGGCTTAGAAGATTTCCTATGCCGAGTTACTTTAAGTATTTGCAAAATGAGTCTTAGATGTAAGCTTTCAAAACGCCGATATATATTTTTGGTGCCCTCTAGTTGTTCTTTTTTTGTGTTGCACAGTGTAATTACACTATGCAACCAGAAAAATATCAAGGAGTACCACTATATGGTCCCTTAACTACAAAAACAGTCGAAATTTCAAATTCTATGCATAACATTTTTTTTTTAATTTGTTTCTAAAATTTGGGATTTTTATCTAATTTTATCATAACTTTGAAAGGCATACTCCAATTTTATTACAAAGCCACTAATAAACGTGAAACAAAATTACCTTTAAGAAGTTTTAACATTTTTGTTATATACTCAATTTTTTAGGAATTATTCAGACCGCAACGATGAAAATTTTTTTATGCAAAATTGGAAAATTTTTAGTTTTAAAAACTTAAAAAAAACAAACCTACCTTTAAGCTGCTTGATTATTATTTTTTTAACTCAATAGTTTTGGAATTATTCAGACCGCAATGATGAAAATGTATTTTTTTATGCAAAATCGGAAAATTTGTGTTTTTATATTACAAATAAAATAAGCTTTATTTATTGAAAATCTATGGATAAAATCGATGATTTTATTCATAATAAAATGATATCACCTAATTGAATTGCAAATATTTACACTGTACAACAAAATTAATTTTTATTTTAAATAACAAGGTTCTAACGGCTGATGCTGGTACAGGCCATCAAAAAATATATTTATGCATGGATCGGCGTTTTGAAAGTTTACATTTGGGATTAATTTTACGGCGATTTTAATTTCCTCCTTTTTACATACATAGTTATAGTGACTCGGCAAAGGATATATTGTAGGCTTTACATTTTACGTATAATATGTGCTCAGCACTTTTATGTAAAACGCCATAGTTAAGATTATTGTACAGCATTTTTTAGACCCTAAATGAGTGAGGGGCAAACAACTCCCCTTCAGCAGCATTATAGCGGGCTGAATTGTTCAATAAAAATATTCCTCTTGATATTTTACATAAAAGTGTTGAACACATCTTACACCTTCAACGTAGCCCCTACAAGATATTTTATGCCCAGACTGTATAACTATGTGCAAAAGGGGGAACATTAAAATCCCCCTAAAATAACGCCTAGATGTAAACTTTCAAAATGCCGATTGTTATTTGTTATTTGAAAAAAATTAATTTTGTTGTACAGTGTAAATATTCGCAATTTTTTAAAAAACTAAATGACTTCACTGCAATATGAATAAAATCAATATGTATCCATCGATTTTCATGAAATAAAGCTTATTTCATTTGTAGTATATGTGGCTTTATGATCAGTTTAAACATGATAAATTTTAACATGGCAAATTTTAGCCATTTTGATTTTTTTATAAATTTAAAATAAATAAAAATTTTCTAATTTTGCATAAAATATATATTTTTCATCATTGCGGTCTGAATAATTCCGAAATCATTGAGTGTATGGCTGATTCTCATTTCAAATGCTTTTTTCGTGTCCGTTGAAAGTATAATAAAATATTTCATAAGTTAAACGCAAAAATTTTTAAATGAAAACTGCTTTAGCATGATTTCATAGATTATAAATAAATGTACATACATTTTCTTTGTATAAGAACGAAAATACTGTTCATACTCTCTTCATACAAAATACCGTGTCCGTAATGCATGCTGTTGATTTTCCACATTAAGAAACTATGCATTTTTCCAAAAACGTGATTAAATTTATTACGGTTTTAGAATATTTGCATTTGCCTCTGTTATTTTACACATAAAATTTTGGAAAAATATTAGAAATTATAATTTTTTTTGTTATTGTTGTTGTCCATAGTCTTGTGTATTGAGCGTTACGCTTTATATAGTACACTCCCCGAATTATTAAAATTGCATTAACAACATACTTTAAAATAACAGCGTGGGTTTGTATTTTTAAATATTTAAAAGTTTTGTGAATTTTATTAAATAGTATTATATTGCAAAACGTTTCATCAATCAATCATGGTTTGTATCCAAAACATATGTATTGAGTGTTATCCATATTTTTTTAATTTAATTGAAAACTTTTAGCGAATAATTAAGGAGTCTAGGTTAAAATACATCGAAGATTATACATCTGAATTGTATTAAATTCAAAATAAAGTGTGTATTCTGAAAAAAATATGAAATTCATATAAAAATGTATTGAGCGTTATGAAAAAAATTTTTTTTAATATTATTTATCTAAAAATTTTAGGACGTTAAAAAAGTTAACAGCAGCTGAAGGGTAGAAATTGTGTAAATGACATTAGCTGTTTACAGATTTTTGGTTTTCTTAAAAAAATTTTTTTTTCTTCTACTGCATTGTGGGTTGTTATTTTTTCGAAGAATTTATTAGATAAGTCATATTTTGCCACGAATAAATATTTGAAATTGACATAAATTTTGACATTGTTAGTAGATTTTATTAAAATACGTCTTATTTGAAGGTAGAGTTAGCCTACTTTTTGCTCATGTATAAATGTTTGTAGACAAATATTTTAATAGATAACATATTTTTATTTTTCCAAGTGAGCCCAAGTCAAAATTGAAAAAGTGGTCAGTCATACCTTTTAATTTTGTCCTGCGATTATTATAATTTTTTTTTTGTTTTAGAGAGTAGACGTATAGTGCTTTCAAACCCTATACTAATTTTTTGTGGTGTATTTTTTCGCAAAAATAACTCCCTGAACAACCGCGAGAGCAAATGTAACGCTCAATACACAAAAATTTTAAAAAATCGAAAAGTGTCATTTTATTTCAATATCTATTGAAGGCGACGGAAACAATAAGATGAATTCTACCTTCTCATATTTCATTTAGTTACATTAGTAAACAAAAAAAAATGTTCGCGTAGAATGAGAATCAGCCATATAATAATATAATGTGAGAAAGGCTTAAAAGCAAATTTTATTCCAAGTTCTTTAGTGTTTTCTTTTTTTTTTAATAAAATTGAACTAGCCCTTCGCAAGTTATGATGAAACCGGTTTAACAGCCTTTTGAAAATATTTCAAATTTTAGAAAGAAAAAATTAAAAAAGGGTATCCATAGAATTTTAAATTTCGAATTTTTTTGTAATTAGGGGACCATAACACATCAAAAAAAAAATAGTGGTGATCAAAGGACATGACAAAAGTTACATTTTGTTGCATAGTGTTATTATTTGCTATGGGTTAAGCCACTCATCGTTAGACCTTCAACCGCTATATTTGACAAGCTATAAATCTCGTATGGCTTAAACACAACAAAAAACAATTGCCCAATTCACAACCTATTGTAAGAGTTGGATGTTGGATTTAAATATCTTATTGGCTAATTTCTATATAAACTTTTGTAGAGAAACATGTTTGTATGGAAATTATCAGCAACATTTATATAAATAACAACACTTATGTTGTGAATTGAACCATTTTTTTAATAGTTAATGGGAATAATATCTCAACTTCCTGTATAGTATATTTGACTTACAAATAGTTTAAGAAACTGTTTTACATCTTACTATAACTAATAAATTTTAATGATATAGAGAAAATTATACAATGAAATATTCAATACAAGTTATGATGTTCTGTTTTCTAACAATGAGATAAAACGACTACTGAATGAGTTAATTAGAATTTTATATATGAAACAAATTATAAATTAAAGGGCAAGTGTTAAAAAGGTAAAAAATAAGATGATGTTGTATGCAGATAATGATTATCACATATAGGTCTGCACAAAACGTTTTGTAAGCATGTTTAAAACATTTCTTACTTTCGCAACAAAAATGTTGCAAAGGTTGTATATTGCACAAGTACACGTTTATGTGTTTGTTTGTTTATTGCGAAAGTATGCGAAAGAAAACGAATGTCTTAAACATGCTTACAGAACGTTTTGTGCAGACCTATATTATCACATTATGAGATTTTCCCTTTCAAATTATAGGTAAACTCAATTAATTATACTAAATATTTTAAAATTAAAAACTCTATGCCAGTTGCTCTTCCGAAGTGCTTGGTGTTTGATTTTCAATATTTGTATTATTTTTTGTTGACTTTTGTGTTGTATTTCGAAAACTGCTCATCAAAATACGTTCCAAAGCGTGTATGGGGGATTCGAATAGTAAACATAAAACGAAAGCGATTAAAAATGTATCCAAGATATGACCAAAAATGTCGTTGGTCTGAAAATTAAATAATAAAAAATAAATAAATAAATAAATAAAGAAGTTTTTAAAAATATTCTATAAAAGCAAAAATCATTTCACTTTAAAATATCCTTATTTCCGAAATTTGAAATTACATTTAAGAACTTTCCAATTTATATCACTACAATTGAGTTACTCTTTTCTTTTTTTGAACTTACCAAATGCAAATATCCCATAAAGCTGGGAACTTTAACACTCGACGAATAATATAATTCGATTATACCATTGGAAAGGTAAGCACAATATGTTAAACGCGATATAGGGGCAAAAGCTCGACTACTTAAAAACTTTTGCAGTATTGGAGCATGCCCTGTTGTCACAGAGAGCACTAACCAAGCTACCGAAATATTCCAGCCCAGTTTATGAAAACCAGCATACATCAAACTTTCCACATAATTATAAGGTGCCACATAGAAGCGTGTGATGCTGAACATAGAGCCGATACCAATAAAAACGGAAAATAACCAAAATGAACGTACAAACCATTTGGGTAATTTGACACTGTAATAAAATAATAGGGAATTAAAAAATATTCTTTCTTATACTACCCAGCAAAAACTTGGTAATGAGTTGTCATTACCGAACAACATACTTTTCAACCACAAACTACATACCGTTTGAATTACTTTACAGTAGTTGAACAATTACTTACTAGTAATTGAACAAGCCATCTATTCTTTTATTGGCAGAGTAGTAGTGTATCTGCTTATCATACAGACGATAAACAGTTCAACCCCTGGGGAAGCAAAATAGATTTTTTTTAATTGTGTCCATGTTTGTGAAAACAAGTTTTATGCACGTAACAAAATAGTCGTGCAGTAGCCTAGTGCGTAGAACACTTGGCATAAAATAACACATTAACTGAAAGCGGCATGAGTTCAATGCCGCTTTCATTTCATTTTTATTGTGTTTTGTGTACTCACTGCCTTCTAAATATTGGAATTTATAGCTTGTTATTTGTAATCAAATGTGGTATAAGAACTTGCCTCTAATGAAAATGCCAAAGTAGAAGTAGTGAAGGGTATGTTTATTAGCAGTTTAACTCATTCCTTTGCCATTAAAATTTTTCCTGGGTATATCATTATAAAAAATATAATAAATACCTTTTGGCTTGCATTAAATGCACCAAATAACCTGTTAAAAGACCAATAACATACGAAGAGGCTCTCATATGTGTTTTAATGTACGTACTGCTATAGTAGGCATTACTGGCTAAATCTTCCACTTCACTGAAATTTATTTCTTTATTAAATTATTAAAAATTTAAAAGTATTTTTTTTTGCTTACCTTGAATAGATCATTAATGTAGGATCTAAATTTTTTAAATATGTCACCACAAATGGTATAATTGATGTAATCGCTACTAAAATCACTAACAAATTTAGACCATATTTGCGAGATTTGTTCAACAGATAAATTACAGCTGCGGATATAAAGAATAATTGGGAGTCCACTGATAAATACCAAGATTGGAACATGCACTGAAAGTTAAAAAAAAATACATAAATTACATTACAAACCACAAATCATTTATTATTAAAGACGAGTGTTAATAAAAAAAATCTTGTTTCACATATCATTTTATTAATCAAGGTTGGTCTGGAAGTGACTTTTAAGAAAAAAATAATGGTCCACAAAAAGTGAGTGAGAAGTTTAGTAATATTTTCATACACGTAAATAAATTCCTTCTGAAAATTTTACTTTTTTTAACAATTAAAAGCTAGATTAATTACACTATACAACAATTTGGAATTTTTTTCAAAATTACGGGGTTCTGTAAACCGCTTTTGCAAGAGGAGACTAAAAAACATACATGTGTCAGGGTTTTGCAAGGTCACATCGGAATTTTATTTTAGGGGGTGTTAACGTTTCCCCTTTTTGACCTGTTCGTGCACAGAAAAAACTAAATTTTATTTTCTGTGAAGGAATTCAATGAAATAGTAAATATTTTGTCTTGGAACGGACCTACAAACAAATTTTGTAAATTTAGAGAAAAATATCTATCTCAACAATTTCATTTTAAAAAAAAATTTTTTCAGTGAACAAATTGTTTAACTCTATAAAATATTTTGTCTAAAAGTATTTACAAATAGCAAACAAAACAATTAACTAGATCAAACAAAAAGATTTACTAACAATATTTTTGTCTCAATTTATAAAATAATTAGTCTAAAAATACTAATCAATATTAAACAAAATAGTTAACTTAATCAAACAAAAATATTTACTGGATTTTTTATAATATATCAAACAAAATTTTGTCTGGGTCATTATCATCATCACCATCCATTAGGCATTTATGAAATTTCACTTTGTTAAATGTGTTCAAGTCTGAATGTTTATCTAAAGACTTAAAAAAAAATGAATGAGAATTAATGCAAGGACATTAACTAATTGATTTACTCAAAAATCTTCAGTAAACAAACTTGGTACAATCGCATTATTTTTGCTATCATTGTTGTTGTTGTTGTTATTTGTGTGTATGTCGTTATCGGGGTTGTTTTTTACAACACAGTTTTTCTTAATGTTTTTAGTGTTTGCGGCTAAAAAAGAATCAAACAAACATTTAATTGATTATGTAACATGTGACATCAATTAATCTTTATGTTCTATTTAAATTTAAAAACTTTTTACCATTATTTTTTTGGTTTTTATCAAAGCCATAATATATTTGTAATGTGATTTAATATCATTCTGTAAGTTAATCATATATGTGATTATTTGTAATATTTATTAAAAAAACTTTTAATTTAAAATAGACGAAACCCTTGAAAAAGTCAACAAGAAATTGACGAAACGTTGGGTAAATATGTAATAAAAAGTTTTTTATTGACATAAAATGCGTTAGGCCTTATTAGCTGAAGATTTCAAAATCAAGGACACAAAATATGTAAAGAACATTTACTGAAAATGAAATTTATTTTTAGACAAACTTTTGTTTGAAAATTTTTTGATGATAATTTTTTCTGTGTGCAGCACATCGGTACATGAAGCTATGCGATCTTTACATCTGAGATGTAAGGTATGTTCAGCAACTTTGTAGAAAATATTAGGCAAAGAATTTTTTTGGAACACTTTAACTCTCTAACTCTTCGTTTTATGGGTATTTTTGTATATTTCTGAAAAATTGGGGCAAAAACTCCCCTTCAGCGGCGATATAGCGGAAAAAAATCTTCTACAAAAATGTTCCTCGTGGTCTTGTACATAAAAAAGCTGAACACATCTTATACCTTAAACATAAGGATTACAAGATTTTCTATGCCGAATACGAATTGTGCATAAGTACGAAATTAACCTTTAAAGACATTTTAAGTTTTCAATGATTTCTAGCGTCCGAGTTAAATCAGGAGCTTAGGTCTTTTTAATAACCTATAGTAGAACTTTAAGGCGAACAATTTTGTACAACATTTTAGCATCCTATATTGCCGCTGAAGGGCAGTTTTTTGCCCCTTATTTAAGAAATGTACAAAAAGGCCCATAAAACGAAGAGTTACAAGGTTAATATGTTCCAGAAAAATATTTCTCATGATGTTTTACATAAAAGTTCTGAACATAGCTTACACCTTAAATGTTAGACTTACAAAATTTCCTATGCTGAGTACTGATTGTGAATAAATATGAAGTTAACCCTTAAACATAGTTTAAGTTTTCAATGATTTTTGGTGCACAACTTTATTATGGTGCTTGGTTGTCTTCGAACTATTTCATCAATTGAACTAAGGAAACTAGTTCAAGTTTTCACTATTCACTAGTTCAATTGAACTATGAAACAAAATGAAATATACCTTTCCCTGTGAGCAAATGTACATATGAAATCAGTCATGTATGTATGTATGATGTATCGTATGAAATAATATATGTATGTAAGTTCAATGTACACTCTAAAACACTTTTGTTGAAAATTAGGTCGATAATAGTCGGCAACACTTTACAGATTATTATCGATCTAAAATTACACACGCATTATTTTTAAACAAAATGCTTTTACTAAAAACAAGCGATTGGCTGCGTGCAGGTTTGAACCGCGACCTCCTGACTGATAGTTTGACGTATCTACCATTCAGCCATAGCCGTACTATACTTTATGTTACATTTTTTCCACTTGGACTAAATATGTTTAATTTGAAAGGTTTTTTCTTTAACAAAATAACTACAAAATCGATGTAATTTTAGATAAGGAGAAATTTTCAACACAAATTTAGCCAATATATGATCGTAAATTTGAAGTAATGTTTTAGAGTGTACATACTTATGTAAAAAAAAAAATTTTTTCAGTTTTAGTGGGAAGGCCGAAATGGCAAAAGTGGTGCCCAGAATTTGAGGTCGGATTAAGAAGCCAGCTGCAAAAATAATAAAGCCACAGTCAAGCCATAAAGAACGACATGCGATATAATGAGATAGGTAGGACTTTAAATGGCGGCGCTATATATAAAAAAATAAAAGTGCTGTATTTTGGGGCGTGGCAAACAATTTGTTTTACTGTTTAGGAAATTTTATTGACATATTTTTCATTCTAGGGGGTGACTGGTGCAATTTTTTTTCGACCCGCCTTAGTGGTCGATCATCAAAGTTCATTATAAAAGTTTATTTTTTTGCGTCGTGCTATTAAAAAGAAAATAATATATTAATATGATTATTTCGAACATATTTGCTTTGTAAATCCAAATTGATTATTAGGCTAAGGTTCGTAACGTTATATTCAGAAAGACTTGGGCATGATTAATATTCCAAGGAACAAGGGAAAAATTAACATCAACTTAATTTTTCAACGTACACAGCAGAACAGAGTAGCGCCACTTCTGGAAGCCGCTACAATTCCATCGTCCGTGCTCACGTGTATTTTGCTTATCACGACTTGTCAGGTGGCTCTGTTGAATTTGATTTTAATTCTTATATACACAACTTTTTCGTGAAAATTGTATACGAGAATTAAATCGCTCTCAAGCTGATATTGATTTCACTTTTCCAGCGTTGCCATCGGTTTATTTTTCTTCATTCCCATTTTTCTGGCTTGAGCTTTTCACATGTTTACATGTTCATATATACTTAAGTATAAAATCAAACCAAAAAGTTTGTCTTAAATTTTATTAAAAAATTATACGTGAGAGATCTATTAAAAAAGAAAAAAGTCTAAGGGCCATTATTACAGTTTGGCAATAGTTAAAGGCAGGATTTTGTCAGACGGATAAACAGTTTATTGTTATTACACATTTACTTAAACCTACCAGGTAGGATGAACTTGCCTTTAACTTATCGCTCACTTTCAGTTAAAGTAAAGTTGTAATCAACATAAACTATTTATCCGTCCGACAAAATCCTGCCTTTAACTATTGCCAAGTTGTAATAATGGCCCTGAATGTAAAACGACAGAAATAAATTTTGTTTTTATTATTCGAAATAATTCTTAAAATCAAATTAGAATTAGATTTTATTTCCTCATGTAATAAATTAAAATTGGCTTTTATTGATTTGAAATAACATTTTTGTAATTAATATTATTTAGATTTCCTCCCGGCAAAATCTAAACCGAATTTATTATCAAAATTTCAATTCAAATAAATATCTTGTAATTGTAAATTGTTTTCTTATGATTTGAATAAAATTATACTTTACTTCATAAAATTTTTTTTACAACTGAAACAATAATTCTTGACAATAACATGAATCAACATTATTCCAGAACAGGAAATGAAAAGTTAGAAGTTAAAACCGGACTACGATAAAAATGCCCACTAGTTATACTAACTATAAATTGTTAGAATTCTATTTTTTATTAACTATTGTATTGGTGCCAAATTATTCTAGTTTAAAATTGCTGGCATAAAACTTCATGATTTATTTTTATTATTCGAATTATCGAAATAACTTCAATGTTTTATTCGAATATTCGAACGAATAATAATAGCAACAAAAAATGCTATTCAAATGATGTAATTTAAACTATGAATGAAAATTTTTCATTGAAACCCGTTTATATTGTTTTATATATTTAGCAACAAAATGTCAAAATAAATCAATTTATATTCAAATTGATCTAACCCATATTTATTTAATAACAAATGAATAGAATTTTTTTCACTAATTTTTAAAGTTGATATTAAAAATGAAAACTGGAAAGTCTTCATAACATAATAATTTAGTTTCATTAAAAACAAAAATCAATTAACAAACTTGAGCCTAATTAAAGTTTCTTAGGTTTGAACCCAAATATACTCTGACAATAAAACTGGAAATCTTTGATTAAGCATAAATATCCAGCTTTTCAGCATATATTTCCTAGTAAGATGGCGTAAGCATCATAAATTATTTACTATTTGAAGATTTTATCAATACTACGAGTAAAAAACATTAACATAAAACAAAATAACAATTTCTGTCGTTTGTTGATTTAATAGTTTAAAGAGACCTTCTAAAAGAAAAATGTGTAGTATGTATGAATGTAATATGATTCAAATGTTTAGTTTTGAAATGAATTTTGTTCTGTATTTTTAATAGAACTTGTCTTTAAAACACCCTCTACCCTTATCGTACTCATATATGCTGGAGAATTCGTGGGTAGAGATGTGATCGTGAATAAATTTTCACTCACGATCATGCACTCTCACTATAAAAATATATATATTCATCTTTTTTTTTGCTGATAAGTATGCACGCCCACGTCAGTGTATAGAAAGATTGATCATAATCATGAAAAATTATGCTCACGATATTCTTACGAAAAAAATAAGTTAAATTAACGAAACCATTTACTCAATATTGCCAACAAAACCTATCGAAACCGCATTTCAAACACTTACAGCCAATAATACTATGCAACAAATTCAGCCTTTTATCATGACCTTCGATGACCTTTATATTTTTGTTGGTGTGTTATGCATGGTCGCCTAACTACAACAAATTAAGTAAAGTGCGACTATAGCTCGCACACGAAGGGTTCCGTACGAATACACACATATCCCTTTTCGTTTTCACCCTTATTTCATTTTGGCAATTTTGTCATTTTGCTTTTTCGTTTAATTTTAGTTTTTTTATTTTTCCAGTTTTTTTCAAGTTTTTTTTTTGTTCATTTAGCGATTTTTTTTTGTCTTGATGCTTTTTTCAATTTGGTGTTTTTTTTTTTTGTTTTTTTTTTGTTTTTTTTTTTTGCGATTTTTCGTTTTTTTTTTTTAATTTTTTGCGATTTTTTTAGTTTTGGTGATTTTTTTGTTTTGGCGTATTTTTTGTTTTAACGTTTTTTCGCTTTTTGACGATATATTTCGTTTTAGCGATTTATTTTAGTTTTGGCGCTTTTTGTCAGTTTTGGCTTTTTTCGGTTTTTGGTGATTTTTTTAATTTTAGCGATTTTTTTTTTTTTGGTTTTGACACTTTTTTGTTTTGGCGACTTTTTCGGTTTTTGTCGATTTTGTTTAGTTTTGACGGTTTTTTTGTTTGGCTTGGCGCTTTTTTTTGTTTTGGTTATTTTTTTCCATTTTTTGCAATTTTTTTCGTTTTTTGACGATATTTTTAGTTTTAGCGATTTTTTAGGTTTTAGTCCTTTTTTTCGTTTTGACGACTTTTTTCGTTTACTTGCGTTTTTTTTTTAATTTTTGGTGATTTTTTGCGTTTTAGCGATTTTTTTAATTTTGGTGTTTTTTTTTCTTTAAACGCTTTTTTCATTTTTGCGATTTTTCGTTTTAAAATTTTTTTAATTTTGGAATTGTTTAGCTTTAGCGTTTTTTTTTAATTTGAAGATTTTACCTCTTACGGTTTCCAAGATAGAGCAAATTGCCTATATTACATAGTCAAAATTACATTAACTGATAGAACACCCTTTAATTTTTATTGTTTTAAATATCAGTGCTAATTGCTGTAGTCTATTCTACAAACTACACCAATTAACACTAACTTTGAAAATTTAAAATGTCTATATATAAGTGTCCGTATATTACATTAGTATTTCAAGATTTTTCGTTGCTCGCTTTAGGGCACCCTATAATTTTTAACTGCCATATATTTGTTGTTGTAGCGGCCAAAGTTTTACATATTCTGTGAAAATTTCAGGTCCTTAGCTTTTACGGTTCCCGAGAAAACATCCTGTGACAGAGAGACAGACGGACGGATACTGACGGACAGCGTAGCGAAAACAATAGGGTTCCTTTACACTTTTGGTGTACGGAACCCTAAAAAAAATCGAAATTTAAAATTCTAAAGATACGATTTTTGTTTTTAATTATTTTCTAAAATTTGGGATTTTTCAAGAGGCTGCCACACCGATTTATTTAGAGAGAAATGTGAATGAAGCTTGTAGACAAAGAATAATTTGACTGCACGGAAGGTTGAACTTACATGTTTCGAAACCACCCGGTTTCAACAGAGTTCCTTACCGCTTAACCTACTTGACGAATGTGGGTACACAGAAAAAAAACGTAGTAATGGCAAGTGATTTTATCCTTAACACAAATAGAATTTGCATTCAAATCGTTCACGATAGCAACTACAAAGGTGTTGTTACCTCAAATATAATTCGGCAAATACAAAAATCATTTTTCCAAAAGAAATTGTCTTTGCCGTAAATACAATTTGGCAACTGCAGGAACCGTTTTACCAAACGCAATTGTATTTGCCCCAAATACAATCCGGCAAATACGAGAATGAAGTTACATTCAGGCCATGAACAACGATATGCGATACAATGAGATCGAACTTTAAATGACGGCGCTATATATATAAAAAATGGGCTGCATTTTGGGGCGTGACAAAAAAATGTTTTTCCTGTTTTAGAAACTTCATTAACATATCTTTCATTCTTGCAACCGAAAAGCATGTCTTAAAATTTTAGCTCTTTTTTATGAACAGTCATTTGCTTACAAGTCGTACAATTTTATTTCATACAATTTATACTTTACAACGGTTGTGAATTGAACTATTGTAATTCAACAAGTTAATTAACAAAACAAACAAAAAATTGTTTTTTGTTCACGTCTTTGAATATTCTGCTTTTAAATTTATTGTTTCATTTTTTATGTGATTTAAATCCGAGCATTGGTTATAAGCTAAAGCGTTGGCTTAAGCAAGAAACACAAAATAACTGTACTTACCAATTTGTCCGAATTAATGTAATTATTTATGTACAAAATATTAAACCACCAAGAGCTCTGGCAACGCTCCTGTTCTCTTACAATGCGCTGTTGCCATAAAGGACCACTGCCAATACTGGGGAACCAGGTGATATAGAAACCAATTATGGCCAAATAGGCCGGTGTCAAACGTATGTAACGGCCAGCATATAAAATTAAAATATTTAATTTTCCCTTGCGTCTCTCCAGCTCAATGAGAAGAATGCGACAAAATAAAAAACCGCTCAATAGCAGAAAAACGTCAACAAACAGCAAAGAATTGCTCAGGAAACCAAATAGAGGTGATTTTATATTCTAATAAGATGCATTAGAGCAAAGATTTGAAAAATAAAAATATATAATATAAAAAATTAAACCAGAAATTAAAAATATAAAAATGTACTCGTATGCAAGTAATTCCATAGACAACCAACCGGCCAGTTGGCCGACTGATATTACTAACAATTACGAAATTTTCTTTTTGTTTACAAGTAAGTAAACAAAAAAAAAACTAGTTTAGTTTGTTATTCTAAATGGAAATTCAAGTATTTAACTATTTATTAGTTGTCATTTTTTTATATTTCTTTTCTAGTTTTCTATACGAGTAGTACATACATACCTTGTCTATGAATTCCACATTGTAGACTGGACTACTGTAGATGAACGACAGTATATGACCAGCCAAGATAAATAACATGGCCAATGCTTTAATGCCATTAATAGAATTTAAACCTAATTGATCTTTGCTGGCTTGAAAAAGCTTTTTTACATTTTCTGAAAGTGAATAAAAACATTCCATAAGTTCTTTCTTATAAGAATATTTTATTAGGTATGAATTAATTAAAAATAAGAAATAATGAAGTGGAATATATTCATGTTTATAATTAATTAATTTATATTTTTTATATATGTAGCTTGTGAGTAATTGAACATTAATTAATGATGAAACAGAACATGACTGTAACTTTAGTCGATTACACTAGTTCACAAAAAAATTAACCTCAAAAAAGAGATGTTATATGACACTCATTTAGTTTTCTTAAGAAACGCTTTCGAGATATTCGTGAAATATGTGTTTTTTGCAGTATTTTTTTTAGATATTTCCAAAAATCTTGAAAACTGTTTATCTGAATTATACAAATTTTGCACTGTTACATAAACATGTCTTTCTTCTTTCATCCAATACATAAACTGTAAGGATCGGATCAAAATTAATCGAGTTACAAGCCTAAAGATTTAAAAAAAATTTTTGGTTTTTTTTTTTAATTCACTATTCTAAATCGCTCCATTAAGAAAAAATTAAAAAATTTTGTTGCGAACGTATTAAGCGTAAAGTTGTTCATATCGGACAAAAAAATGAGAAAGTTGCAACATATTTAGTAAAAACAGAAAATCTTTACGCAGCGAAGCCCCTATTCGAAATACGTAGAGGAGAAAACTTATAAGCCCGGTGGACATTATTTACTATTTTTGTGTGAAAATAATGGCCCTTGAGTAAATATTGGTGACACTTTTCGTAGCGTTTTAATTCATTTCCTATTCCCTATACTGCTGGGCTCATTCGGCCGGTTCACATAGTATCTAACGCAATTAAAGAGGCGGTGCGGGAGCTTAGCACTTGCTACGTAGTTTATAATATACATTGAAAAATTCATTCCGCGTGAGATGCGCTACAAACGGGTCAAAGGAATGTTTGAAAAAATGTCGTGGAGGAAAAATTAATTAATTTCATAATCCCATCACATTGGTATGTGAGCCCCTTAAGGGGTTTAGATAAGGGGCAGGTATGTCTGAGAAAATGTTAGGGACAAATACCTTTTGGAGGTTAGTTATACATATTACCCCCCATACCCCCTAGGGAGGGGGCTCTTAGGCAGTTATGGGGCTTTTTCTTCTATATATTTCTAGTCTGTAATTTAAATCTTGTATGGGAGCCATCTTAATGATAGAAGGTAGTAGCTAGATGTGTTAAAAAATTTTGTGGAGGAAAAATTAATTTGGGTCGGTCATACATTTGACCTGTCTAGGGGCATTTTAGGCACTGCAAATTTAACCATATTTGCATGGGAGCCCCGTGAGGGTGGAGATAAGGGCAAGTATCTTTTTGCGAAAATGGTGGGGATGAAAAACTAATGTAATAATCCATGCAAGATTTTAGGAAAAAAAACTTTCGTAGTTAATTTTTTCGCAGAATATACGAAACTTTCGTAACAACATTTTTTGGAATTTACGAATGTAACTAAAACCTTTTTGTAGAATATTTTCCCCACATCCCCAACCTTCCCCCCTCCCCCCTTTTTAAGGTTTGTTTTTTACGATTTGTTAGAAAAGAGCCAAAAATTACCGTTACGTGACGGGAGTTAGAGTTTTCTACAAAGTTGCTGAACATACCCTGCACCTCAAATTTAAAGAACACATATTTTCATATACCGATATGCTGCACGATCAGGCCAAAACGGGAAAACTATAACCCCCATAAAATTAAATTCCGTTCTGATCTTGCCAAACGCCAACACACGTATATATTTTTATCTCCTCTACTAGAAACAGCTGTCAGAACCCCGTATTTTGGAAAAAAAAACTTCGAAATGGTTGTATGGTGTTATTTCTGTGATGATTGTTTCATGTGTATTTTATTTGGTTTCTCATTTTTTAGGTGATATTATTTTGTACGAGAACATTTATTATTCCAACATACACACGAAAAAAATAGACAAGAATTATGTTCAATAACACCATACACCTTACACCATACACCTTAATACAATATTTCGTTGTATGTATTTCTTTCCCATGCCGGTTATTTCGTTTCTTTTCATAAATCAGTACTTAAGTTTTATCTCATAAATAAATATCTGGGATATGGCTCGGCTGTAGAGAGCATGCCTTACGTCCGGGAAGCACGGGTTCGTATCCCAGGCATGTCAAAAAAAATTGTTTAACTTATATTTTTTTCTTTTGAAATAATTTTATCAATATAGCGGAAATTTGAAAACAAAATTACTGAATATCGAGATTTTTCTGTGTATAAAAGCTCTCTACATTGTTTTGTTTTAAACCTACAATTATACTTTATAATAATATATATTTAACAACCCTCCTACTTAACAACTTTTTTGTTTGTTTTAGGGTTATACATTAATTACCATAAATTATTAAGTAAATACATTAAATTATTTTCCCACATTCAAACAAATGCAGTTGCTTGTGAGTAAATCATAATCAATATTATCAATCAATCAAGTCGTTCATTATGTGCTTAAATTAATAATAAAACAATAAATTAATAAAAAGTCTTACCAATTACTGAAAATGATAACAAAGCGATGTTTAAAATTTTATTACGTGCCAAAGTTTTTTCAACATTTTCCTCATTGCGCTTCGAACTTATCAAATAGACGTGATACAAAGTGCTTAATATGGCCAAGAATAAAAAGAATAATATAAACAAGCTGAAAATGATTGGAAAAAAACACAAATATTACTCAATTTTACATTTATTAATGTACGTACAGAGCAAAAAGTATTTGTCAAGATATGTATATTAGCCAACACCATCCCAAAATTACAAAAATAAAAAATCAAGAAACTAAATTGATAAAAATTAAATAAATTAAACAGTTAAAACAAATGGGTGTGTTTGTGTGTGTACTCACGCATAAATAAACATGCCTTCACTTATATGCAGCCCATGTCCGTCACTATATTGGCACATTTTATCGTTGACCATCACATTGCGTTGCAGAGTATGTTGCAAATAAATTGCAACATCATTAGCACTGCATGAAGCCGGTACGCATACGCCCCAATGAGTTGTTAAATCCAAAGGCTTGTTATATATATCCAAAGAGCAAAAACGAAAAGGAAGGGGATGAAGCAAATATATACAGAAAAGCCATACATATAAACAAATACGTTTGAGATTGTTGTTGAATAGTTTTTATTTAAATAAAATTCGCAAGATGTGTAATAGAGTAATTTACATGCTTGAAGCATTTTAGTTGGACATTTAATAATAACAATTTAAACCAAAGTGCATATAATATTTACATATGTACATACATATAATACTAGTACGTACATATGGGCCATTCCACACCAAATCGGACGATATGAAAAAAATGTTTTCGTGATAAATTTTGAGACTTTTTTTCTCGTTTAAAGGATATTAAATTTTTGAAAAAAATCACTTTTTTTTAGTTTTTTACTCCTAACTTTCTTAATAATGGTCCCAATTGTCCAACAAATTTTTTTAAACTTTTGTTTTTCAATATATTTTTCAGAAAAAATATAAAAAAAATTTTGAAATTTTTTTGATTTTGATTTTGATTTTTGGGTTTGAAACTTCAAATCATATTTTTGAAAATTAGTGTATCCTTGTTTTTTTTTTTTGGAAAATTTCTTATTTTTAACTTCTAACCACCCAACAACTTTTAAGGCCGGTCCGGTAGTGGGCCTTCCATAACTACTTTTTTGCGATTTTTGAAAATTTAAAAAAAAATTCTATAAAGCATAAAAGATCGTGTAAACCTGGTGTTTACGGTACACAATATGCTCAGCATTTTTATGTAGAACACCATAAGCAACATTTTTGTGGAATATTCGTTGGCATGTCATAATGTCCAGTGACATAATGTCCATGGACATAATGTCCATGAACATAATGTCCATATGTCACTCCAAAAATTCTCATAACGTCCGTGGACATTATGACACTTTTGAAAGTGTCATAATGTCCATGGACTTTATGACATTTTTATTATTATTTAAATTATGATACTTTTAAATGTGTCATAATGTCTATACTTTCAAAAATGAAAAAAATTCAAATATGTATACATATAAATAAAGGCAACTGACGGAAATAGCGTCAATAATGCTTAAAGTATGTTGACTCAAAGAAATATCTGGAAATTAAATGAAAATTGTAAGAAATTTTACTCTTATTACTAAATGGTCTCTGCGTAGCCGGCCTTCGGCCAAGCTTAAGAATTTTTTCCTCTCGGTATGTCGAAAAGCGGCTTCGCTAAGTAAAGACTATTGCGTAGCCGGCCTTTGGCCGGGCTTACGGATTTTCTCCTCTTAGTATATCGAAAAGCGGCTGAGTAAAGATTTTTGGATAGCCGGCCTTTGGCAGCACTTAAGGATTTTCTCCAGACTAAGCGGAAAATCTTAGCTCAGCGAAGCAGCTATTCGATATACCAAGAGGGGAAACCCCTAAGCCCGCCCTAAGGCCGGCTAAGCAAAATTATTTACACTCTAAAAAACTGTCATAATGTTCATTGACCTTACTGCAGTGTCGTAAGGTCAATGACCATAGACACTATGACACTTTTGAAAGTGTCATATTGTCCATGTACATTATGACATATTTTAAAGTGACATAATGTCCATGGACATTATGTCACTGAAGATTATGACATGCCACCGAATATTCTATCCCTCTAACTCTTCGCTGTATGTGTCATTTTGCCCCTTTCTTAAAAAAGGCCAAAAAAGCTCCCCTTCAGTGGCGATATAGTGGGCAAAATTATTATACAAAAATTTTCCTCGTGGTGTTTTCATAAAAGTGATGAACACGTCTTATAGCTTAAACGTAAGCATTACGATATTTCTTTAACGAGTACTAATTGTAAATAAGTATCAAACTAGCCCTTAAACACATTTTAAGTTTTGACTGATTTCTGGCGTTCCAGATGAATTTGGAGCTTGAATATCTTTAAGAACCTATTGTAGAATTTTATGGCAAATATTTTAGTTGAACATTTTAGCCCGCTACATTGCCGCTAATGGGAAGTTTTTTGTCCTTTTTTTAAGAAAGGGGCGAAATAACACATACCGCGAAAAGTTAGCGGGTTAAAATATTCCACAAAAATGTAGCTTGTGGTGTTTTACATGAAAGTGCTAAGCATATCGTATACTATAAACACAAGACTTACAAGATTTTTTAGAGTTTAAAAAATTTCTTTTTAATTTTCAAAAATCTATAAAAAAAAATATAAGTAATGGAAGGCCCACCCACTACCGGACCGGCCTTAAAAGTTGTTGGGTGGATAGCAGTGAAAAATTTGAAATTTTCAACAAAAAAATCGAAGGATACACTAATTTTCAAAAATACGATTCGAAATTTCAAACCCAAAAATAAAAATAAAAAAATTAAAAATTTTTTTCTATTTTTTTCTCTAAAAAACATCCAAAAGCAAAAATTTCTTCAATTTGGACCATTATTAAGAAACTTATGAGCAAAAAATCTCAAAACTTGTCAGCCCCTTATTTCGTAATTCGCTAAAGCTAAAGCTAAATGTCGATAGCTAAAATGCTGAAACAGCACAAAACTAAACATTTTTGGCGATGACATGAAACACTAAAATTTCGGCGGATTAAATTTTTAAGACATTGCCTAATTTAGCAATAGACGTTGCAATATTGTATTCGTCCCCAACAATTTCTAAATTGACTTTATAAATTTTTAGCGATAGAGAATTAGCTTTAGCGAGTTACATAAAAAGGGGGCAGGAAGGCTTTTTTGAGGGGTACTAAGAAACATCACAAAATTGAGGCAAACAAAAGAAATGTTTTCAAACCGTCCGATTTGGCATGGAATGTCCCATATATATTTTTTTAAATATACAAACAGAAGTGCATAAAAGTATCACAAAAGACAAACTTGTCTATTTGACAAAAAAAAAAAAAAACTTAGGGTGACCCTTAGCTATATGGCGAATATTTTTGTCAACTTTCTTTTACTCTCACCCCCCCCCCCCCCCCAGGTTTGGAGAATGAACGTACCGTACCGTCAGCCCACTCAAATTTACTTAAAAGTACAATTATCAAAATTATTAAAAAATTTAATTAAATTAAAAAATTAATCAAAATTATTAAAAAAATTACTTAAAAGTACAATTTAAGAAAGAACCTTTTCCAAAATGTACATATTCCAAAACGTACTTTTTTTCGAAAAGTATCTTTTCAGTAAACAAAATCATGTAGCTTTTTCAGTAAATGCTTTTTCCAAAAACGACCTTTTTCCAAAAAGAACGAATTTCCAAAAAAGTCTATTTTACCAAAAGTATTTGTTTCAAAAAGTACCTACATATTTATTCCAAAAAGTAACTTTTCCAAGAAGTTCCTTTTCACAAAAGTTCGTTTTCCACAAAGTACCTTTTCAGAAAAGTTCGTTTTCCAAAAAGTTCCTTTTCAGAAAAGTTCCTTTTCCAAAAAGATCCTTTTCAGAAAAGTTCCTTTTCCAAAAAGTCCCATTTCCTAAAAGTACCTTGTTCAAAAACACCTTTTCAAAAAAGTACCTTATCCAAAAATAACAATTTCCAAAAATTAAACTTTTAAAATATGTCCCTAACCAAGAAGCACTTTGCTCAAAAGCACACTTTTTGCAAAAAGTACCATTTGCAAAAAGTACATTTTCCAATAATGCACATTTTCATAAAAGTACATTTTCAAAAATGTTACTCCAAAAAGTACCTTTTCAAAACATATGTATGTAATTTTTCAAAAAGTACAACTTTGAAAAGATTTGCTAATAATTCATACTGAAAATTTGTTAAGAGGGGTTCAAAAACAGCGACAATTGCGTTACGCAATATGTGAACAGCCCGTTATGGATTTCAAACAAACGAAAAAACGCACATTTATTTTCATATTACCCTGCAGACAAAATTACTAGTATGTGGTTAGAAATATACTAGTTGCTTTTTTATTCAGACTAGTTGTCTAACTATCGATTTTAACATTAGGTTGTCATAGGAGCCCAACTACTTCATTTGTACATAGTTATATGCTAGTTGAAATACTAATTATTATAGACTAGTGCGCTTACTAGTTTCTTTATTTATAGTTTTTTAAATATTAAAAAACATTTGGCTCAACCGGGGTATGAACACACAGTCCTCATATTTCAAGGCATGTACTCTGTCCACTGAGCCACTTTCTACTTATTATATTTGGAGCTAAAATTTTGTTTTATGTATTTACAGCTGAAAATATGTCAATTTATAAAAAATAATTTAAATTACTAGTTTCATTACAACTAGTTGCATGACTGTTCCAAAACGTTGTTGTTTGACTAGTATCGTTACTTGCCTCATTACAACTAGTAAAATGACAGCCCTTTGGTGACTAGTAACGTTACAACTAGTAATATAACAGTCCCAAAACGTAACTAGTTGTACATTTAGCTGCAGGGTAAATATACCTGGAGATATGTATGTATGTAGGTATCTACATATGTACATATATGTGTACATTGTATATAAACAAGTATGTACATTTACTATAATATAAAAATAAATAAAATAAAATAAAATAAATAGCTTATTTTAATTTTAATTTATAATAGAATAATTATCGTACAAATATCACAACTATACTATTGCGATAATTATTTTCTTGCTTAATTATAAAATGCATATAATGTAATTTGAAGGTTTAAGCATTAGTTACGGTTTTGCAGATTTTTAATTATGGCCGAAAGAAAACGTTTTTTTCCTTGACACTTTTTTTACAAAACAATTTTATGTAGTTGCACATATAGTACAACAGGGTGATCAAGAACTTAATTTTCTGAAAGATGAAGTCGTCCTCTATGACTAGTTCAAACGTTGTTTCTTAATCGCACTGGTAGCTTAAAAGATACAGGCTTATTATCAATATTTTGGTGAATCGCCCCACTGTGGAACGCGAAAAACATTTTTTTAGCATTACATAGTATAAATATAAAGAAGAATATCCAAAGAAATTTAATTATCAATTAAATTATATTTTTATTTAGAGATATATGTATGTGAAGCATGTAGACAAAGAAAATTTTGACTGCGCGAAGAGTTGAACTCATCAGAGTTCTGTACTGCTTAGACCACTCGACCAAAGTCGGTGGTTTGCAGTCAAGAGTTGAATATCATCTACTTATAGTCAATTTATAATGTCAGTCTTAGAGCTGTATTTCATTTGATAGTTATTGATATTCACCTTTTTCTTTTGTCTTGTGTTAAGCTTCTTTTTATTATTTCTCTATTCTAGTATGAATTATCATTGATAATTACAAGTACTAGTGTGTGTGTGTGAATGTTTGTTTGTTCAGTTTATTTGAACATGTACATCCTTTTTGCTAGGTGCCTTTAGAGTTTAACAATTAAGTTGAGTTTAGTCGAACTGTAAAAAAAAGAATTTCATATACGAGTATTTCGTATTTACGAAAGATTTTCAGCGTGCGAAATATCGACATATTTTTTAACAATCTAAGAAAAGTTTCGACTATACATACAAATATAGATATCGTGCCTACCATGTCGTAAAAAATTAAAATTTGGAAATCTTCAAGTCATAGTATGAATTTTATGGAGTATAAAACTATTTTTCCTCATACAAATATTAAAACATTTATTTCTGCTTGCCGCAAACAAAATATGAAAAGTTCTGATTTCACCCTCGTAACAACATTTTCGTCGTTCTTAAGATTTTGATATATTTCGATTCGTTTCGATTTGGTATATTTCGAGAATTTTTAAAACTAAAATATTCGAAAAAAATGTTTTTTGAAATATCTATCCGAATTTTACATATTTACAGATTGTACACAAAACTGTATTGTTGTTTGTGGGCAAAACACCCAACATCATTACCGACCAAGTTGAACAAACGATCGCAACGTGTATGGCTTGCTTTAGAAAGAAGTTGCAGAAATGTCCTGCAAGCTTAATCATATTTAATTTTTTATATATTTCTTATTAGTTTATTTAATTCAAAAAAGTACTTTCCATTTCTTCAACTAAAATTTTAACAATTCAGTTGTTAGTGTTCAACATTTAAAGCTCTAGTATCTGTGGATTTAAGCTAAAGATGTACAGACATATTCATAATTGATTGTTAAAGTTAATTAAATGCATAAAAACCGCTTTTCTAATTCAAAATTTGTACACTAGGCCAACATTAACTTTAATAAACGTTTATGAATATGGAGGTTATGATCTAAGTACATTTAACTAATAAATTTTTTTATACTTCAAATGAAATTTATTTGTTGACGGTTAAGCATTGACCATATTAATTTCATGGGTGCATATAGACAATGCTTAACCACCAACAAATACATTTTATTTAAAATAAAATTATGGCAAATAATAAATTTCTTGAAGTTTTTTTATACTTATTTTAACCAAAAAAATATTATTTTAATATACTTTTTAACATACCTGTCCATTGCGTGAATTATGCGGAATCACAGTGACACCTTCAATCCTTACATCAATCAAACAATATTTCGATTTTACAGGAAACGAATCGTGCGGTTTATCCTCTGTATGAGACTTGAAATCGTGCGCGTGTAAACATTGATCATAATGGCCAAAATGATACAAAATTCCACTCTCAATACCGACAGGACTTCTAACAGATGCATCGTACACTGGAATAATTAAAAGATAAAATAATTAATTAGCAGGGTGACCAAAAATATACTATAAAATACATGTTTCATTAGGATAAAAAATATTTTATATATCTGAAAATATGTTCTGTCTTTATTTTCTAAAGAAACGTAAAATCTTATAAACAAAAAATAGGATAAAATAAACAACTATATATATTGCCATATTCGCCAAATCGGATCTTATACAATATAAATATGTATAAGATCAACGTATGAAGTCATACACTCTTAACTAACAGCAAATCAACCAATAAAATAATTCTGAAAAAAGTTTCTTCAAATTTATTTCCATTATTCGACTTTCCCTCGAGAGTGAGGATTGTTCTATACTGAAAAAATAATACTCCAACAGAAAAATGTCATATTAAAGTCGTCGACAACCAGACTAATTTAAAATTTTTTCGGCAGTAATTTTATGTTTCAAGGGACGCAGTACTGCTTAAAACCCTCATGGGAGGTAAAGAACACCAAGTGCATTTTAAACAGTAACGGTAATATTATATGACGTAATTTGATTAAGGATATGTTAGACAAAAAAAAATTATATTAGAGTTATATAACATATTTGGGGTAAGTCCAACTGTTAATCCTACTGAGATAGAACCATTTGCAACTTTAAAAATGTTTTTGAGATCTCCGCTAAAATTGTCAAAATGTGACTTGGTTTGATTTACCTCCCGCCTACAGTATTAAAAAAGACAAAATAACCATTTTACTTATATACTGTTGCCTCTAGATGTCACATTTTTCCCCCGATTTTCATGAGTAATACCTTTCTAGAATCAAATAGTTGTCAGAAAATGGCAAAAATTTGTCATAATATGAAATTTTTCCAGGTTAAACTATTCCTACGCCTGTCTGGCCTTTAATTTATGGGGAATTAAAGTATTTACCACCCAGTAAAAAATATGCTGTTAAAAGTAATATATGCAAAAATATGCTGTAACAAATCGAGCCCAAAATTTTTCAAAAGTTCTGAAACAGATTAATAATAAACCAAATATGTTTGTAAGATACACATGACAAAATTATGATTTATCATATTTTTGGTTGCCCTGTTAATTAATAATGATGGTAATAGTGCATATAAAATATATTCCAATAAAATGCTATCGATTTTTTTATTGCATATTTTGTACAACATTGTATATTAATCAATTAATAGCCATTAACAATTAAACTATTAATTGCATTGACTGGTTTTTATTTTATTTCTCTCATACTCATAAAAATACCAATTTTGTAAGAGATCGATTTAGTTGGAATAAAAAATTTTAATTTATTGCGTAGTTTTTATATTTATTATTATACTTAAGACATATTGACATTTTTTATTTCATTATTATTGTTATTATTTTCTCCAAATACTGAATGTAAGTGGGCTTAGAGTGATTGATTCTAAAGCTGAAAGTCCATACCACGCGTTTCGTGCTTTGTGCATTTTGTGCGCCAAGTTTTTTTTTACTTTGATCAACTGTAGTGCAAATTTGTTTGTCAATTAAAAATAGTTTTAGCAAAAATGGAATGTAAATTTCAGAAATAAAAAGAATTTGTGGAATTCATTGAGTTTATTCGTCCATTCATTGATTTATGCATCCATTGCATTCACTGAGCTTATACGTCCATTGCACTTGCTTAAAGTGGCTATTACACTGCGAACATGTTGTCGAGCAGGTTGGTCGTACGTGAGCTATTACACTATAGAACATGTTAGCTAGCAACAGTATAAATAAATTTTCAAAGAAGACGCTTCGAAATGACGCATGAATTTGTGAAATTTTTTATTTTTAAATTAAATTTCTAAACTAAATTCTTTAAATAAAATTTTTAATATAAATTTTATTTATTTTTAAAATTTCTATTTCTAGATATTACATTTGTATTCTATTAAATTTAATTAAATAAAATGTCTATTTTATTAATTGTCTATTTCTTATTTTTCAAATTTCTTTCATACAATTCTACAAATTCTTTTAAAAACTTCCGCTCACCAGTTGCCATCTTTTCTGCTTAAAACTTTTTATGAAATGACGATTTGTATGTGTGTTGGACGAGCTAGCAATAACACACGTTGGATGGCTCGATGACGAACCAAAATATCAAAAGTTTTTGAAAACACACGAGCATGCTCGACAACACGTATTTTTGCCTTATTACAAGAGCGAATCGGTTGGTCGAACATAAATGTTCGCCACCATGCTCGATGTGTAATAGCTGCTTAATAAATTGACAAAATTAATAAACATAACAGCGATGAGACACAGTACGTAAAAGTGGTAAAAAATTAATGTTCTAATCTACGACACAAACATATTTATCGATAGCATTGAAATTAGAGTATAATTTGTCATCCCTGACTATCAAAAACACAGATGGCATTTTTTCCTGGCGCTGGCGACGCATACAAAAGTAGAAAGTAAACCTACTTTTCGCGCCAGACGCGTCTAAGCGTTTTACGCTTTGTGCTATGTATCTTGCCCCACACAATTACAGTGATTCTACTTTTTTGATAGACGCTTATAACGCTCTAAAGCGTGTAACGTGTGTTATGGACTTTCAGCTTAAAGTAATGTTATACTCCAATGCCTGATCTATGTACATTTAATGCATTGCGTGTTTCGCAAATTTCTCTCTAAAGCCGCCCACCCACTTGCAATAAAATTGTGTAATTTTTTGTATTGTACAATAATATCGCCAATGTGTATGTCATATTCGAAGGTGGCACAATATATTGGCAAAAATAAGAAAACTTTTGATTTTTATTGCACAATAATGAAAATTGTGTAATGTGGTGGCAACATTGTTTGGTCTTATGTTTACTTTTTCACTGCCAGGAAAACTGGGCAATATTTTCTTTGAAAATATTCTGGCATTTATTGCATAGTATAGCTCAAAACGACAATAATTTGTACAATAACATATGCAATAATATTGTATAATGGATGGGCCGCTTAAGAAAGCCTTGAGCAACTGATTAATACTATTGAATAATTTCTAGACCCTGTGCCCAGCTTACACCTACGATTATATGTCATGTATGTAATTCCCTCACTTAATTATCAAGAAAATTTAACACGACTCACTCTTTGTTTGTCAAAAAAAAACCTGAAATAAAAGAAATATTTTAAGTACCCAATACATATTTACATTGTAGCCGTTACAAAACTTTAATGTTGTAGAATTTTAATGAATATAATCAAACAAACAATAATAAAAGTGTTAATATTTTGAGTGCATATTTTAAAATTTATAGCGCATGTTTTAAGTGCATATTTTTGATATGCAAGTGTATTAACATGTTAATATCAGCCCTGGTTATATGTCCGTATGCATGTATTACATGTCGATGGTGGTGGCTCCAACTATATCTCAAGAAATCAAATTCCCGGGAAATTTAATTATTAATTAAATTAAGTGTTAGCATACCCACAACTTATAATTACACTGTGAAACAAAACTAATTTTTTTTCAAATAACTAGGTTTTAACGACTGATTCTGGTAGGGGGCACCAAAAAATATTTCCGTGTATCGGTGACTGGGCATAGGAAATCTCGTAAGCTTTACGTTTAAAATATAATAAGCTGTGTTCAGTACTTGTATGTAAACCATCACTAGGAACATTTTTGTAGAACACTTTAAAATTCTAGCTCTTCGTTGTATGGGTCTTTTTGACCCTTTTTAAAAAAGGGGAAAAAAGCTCCCCTTCAGTGGCAATATAGCGGTCTAAAATATTCAACAAAAATGTTCCTCATGGTGTTTTACATAAGAATGCTGAACACGTCTTGTATCTTAAACGTAAGACTAACAAGATTTTTTATGCCGAGTACTAAATAATGAAATTAACCCTTAAATGCATACCGTACCATTTATGGTACAATACTTAAAACGTTCCGTAGTCTGACAATTTTAATTAAACCGGGGCTTTCTTAGCTATAAATTACAGTGGACAATATTACTGTTCAAATATATACAGTTTTAGCTCTATAACATTTTATTTGACTTATCAGTAAGCTGCCAAAGTTTGTTGGAACTAAAACAAATTATAAAGTTACTTTCGACTGTGAAAAAAATTAATATCACATTAATTATTCTCGCTGAGATACACACAGAAAAATTTCATATTAAAATCGTCAAAAACAAGGTTAATTTAACAGTTTTCGGTAGTGATTTTGCTTCATAGATGTTTCATGTTAATTCAACATGATTTTACAATAACCTTCGAAGGAAATTGTTCCTTTTGAAATAACTATATTTCATATTGATTTAAAATTCCAGTACAGTTAAGTCACAATGAAGTTGTTACTGAAATAATACGAAGAATCATGTTGAATCAAAGTTATTTCAAGTTGAAGCAACGTGAATTTGATACTAAAATAACATGAAGAATCATGTTGAATCAAATTATTTCAAGTTTAATCAGCATGAATTTGATACTGAAATAATACGAAGAATCATGTTGAATCAAAGTTATTTTCAAGATGAGACTACGTGAATTTGATATTGAAACAACACGAAGAATAATGTTGAATCAAAGTTATTTCAAGTTGAAACAATATGAATTTAAGGTAGCTATTTTACTAATTATTTTATTTACGTAATGTATATTCGCATAGGCATGAGAAAATTTTCTGTTGTAGTTTGCTTCAATGTTTTGTCAAGCCAAGATATGCACTCGAGCCACTTGCTTGGTAGTCAACGTGACATGAATTTTATTTTTATTCAACATGATTTAATAGATGATTTAATATAAAAATTTATTTGAAGTTAAACTTATAGTCATGTTGATATAAAACGAAATGTAATGTTGATAACAATGTTATTTTAACAGTGAAAATTATTAAATCAAAGCGATTTAAATTTAGATTAATAAATTTTCGTTTAAAATTAATGTGAAACAATGGTAATTTTAAATCAGCAGCAGCGAATTTTCGCTGGTATTGCGAAGTTTGTCGGCTATTTATATTTATGCAACACGAACCCAAGAATAAACAACAAGTCACACACCTGAGCACAACACTTCATTATAGCTATGAACAAAGCAAATAAGCGCCAACACACTTAAACAGCATTTCATTTCTCATAACTTTAATATGATTTCCAATCAAAATTGCGGCATGTTGATTTTATATTGGTATTTTTATTTCTCTGCATAAATAAAGGTGAACACATTGGGCTTTATTTCAAATAATAATGACAAATTTGTATCAAATTTGATACCTTTTTTCCATGAGCTTGTGCTGTGCTTTTCCGAGAAAAATTAATTCCAAGTTTGTGTTTAGAATGTTTTTCTACACTAAAGTAGTTTGCTCTCAGTGCAAGCGGCTGACCTCATGCATTTAAGGGTTAAACATTATATGTTTTGAATGACTTCTGGGGTTAAAGTTTAATCTGCATCTTGCGTATATTTGAAGACTTGTAGTAGAATATTATGAAAAACATTTTTGTATAACATTTCAGCACCCTACATTGCTACTGAAGGGGAGGTTGGATAGGTTTTGCCTCTCTTTTAAGAAGCGGACAAAAAGACCTATACAATGAAAAGTTAGAGGGTTAAAATGTTCTACAAAAATATTTCGCGAGGTGATTTACATAAAAACTGAATACATCTTATACGTTAAATGTAGTGCAAGATCTCCTGTGGCCAGTCACTAGAACTATGTGCCAAATGGAGTGACATTTAACTCCCCCTAAAATGAATCCCAAATGTATGCTTTCAAAACGCCGATATACACATATATTTTTTTTTGGTGCAATTAGCCAGAATCATTCATTAAAATCATCTTTTTCTTTTTTTGTTGTATAGTGTTATATAATATGTATGGGAAAATTAAGGAAATAGTTCTTAAAGTGTTATGCTGATATCAATCAAGATTTATGAGAATAATAAAACTAATCGTCATCATCAAACATACAAGTCAAACATACAAGTGTTCTAATCAAGGAAATTAAAATTTATTTAAATGAAACTAAAACTTATTTCAACTGTATATTAAGTAGAATTATTGCTACAAGTTAAGTAAATTCACTTTTTAGAAACTCGTAAAAAATATTTGTGCGAAGATTTTTAAAAATGTAACATCATAAACATGCTTACATTTATTTATGTTCGTTAAAATCATACTATAAATGTAAATAGAATTAAACAAAAACTAGTTTCCAATTTTGCAGTTTATTTTATTTAAGATCACATTCTCTCATTGAATATTCATTATTAGAACATATGGACTACAGTGATAGCACTGTACACTCATAGAAAAATGTATGTATCTTCGCATTGATGACACCTTGTCATCAGAGTTATGACATCATTGTTATGACAAATGTCATCAATAAAACGAAAACAGACATCAATTTGATTTTAAAAAAAACGTCAGCATAGCATTTTGACATAGTTTGAGTGTCACGTATGCTCTGACTGAAATGACATCAATACAATGCCACTTATTATATATTATTAAAGTGTAAAATATGTATAAGAGAAAAAAGTAATCAGTGCTATAATGTTTTTAATTTGTATTTTAATAATAAATTTTATTGTTTTATTTCTTTTATTTTTGTATTTAAACACATTTTTAGAAAGTTAAAAAACATGACACTGAATTAATGTACACTCATTAATATTACTATGACAGAGCTAATAATAAAATCTACAAGTCTTTTTAAAAACTAAGCCAGTATAACATACATGCACAGACAAAACATTGAAGCAAACGGGAGTATAACAGCTTTTCATCATATTGATGACACTTAACTAGTCATCGTATGTATGTCGTACCAATGAAGTTTATGTTGACTTTGTGCTGCCCATGTTTTAGATGGTGACATGGCTGAAATAGTAGAGGTATCAGCTTATAAATATGCGATGAATTGACGAGACTCGGATCAAGTCCAACAGTAGAAGAAAAAATAATATAACATAAAATATAAAACTAAAATGGAAACAAGTAAAAATAAGAAAATATAAATGAGAGGCTTAGTTCAATAACTCGGTAAGCCACATAGACAAAATATTGAGTAAATCGACATATAACTTTAAACAAATTTTGAATTTGTATGCTTTTTGGAAACTTCTACCGTAAATACGCAGCATAATTATTTGCAAAATACTAGAATTTTTCCGAAATTTTCTCTAGGATGCAAGGCTATGGCTCCTAGCAAGAGTATGGCCACATAAAACCAATGTTTGATTGCATATGGCTTACACAGTTATTGCACTAGGGCCTTCAAACATATATAATTGTTTCAATCATTGCATTGATGACAGCTGATGTAATGGCTGACATCATAATGATGAGAAGAGTCATTGGGTCAAAAACGAAGACACTTAACATAGCATTGATGTCAAATTATATCAGGTTTATGATGGGTTTTCTATCAGTGTACAACAATAATATGGTTCTAACGACTGATTCTGGCAAAAGGTGCAAAAAATATATAAATACGTGTATCGGCATTTTTTAAGTTTACATCTGGGATTCGTTTTAGGGGGAGTTAAAGTTCGCTCAATTTTACACATATTTAGAGTGACTCGGCATAAGAAATCTTATAAGTTTTGCTTTTGAGATATAATATAAATTCAGAAATTTTATGTAAAACAGCAAGAGGAACAGTTTTGTGGAACATTTTAACCCTCTAACTCTTCGTTGTATGGGTCTTTTTGGTCCTTTCGTCAAAAGCGGACGAAAAACTCCCCTTCGTCGGTGATCTAGTGAGCTGTATTGTTCCACTAGAATATTTGCCATAAAATTTTACTGTAAGTCTACTTTTAATCTCCAGACTCCACTTGAACGACAGAAATTATTCAAAACTTGAAACGTGCTTAAGGGCTAATTTCGTATTTATTCACAATTAGTACTCGGCATAGGAAATCTTGTGTCTTGCATTTAAGGTATAAGATAAGCTCAGAACTTGTATGTAAAACACCACTAGAAACATTTTTGTGGAACTTTTAAACTCTCTAACTCTTCGCTGTATGGGTCTTTTTGTCCCTTTCTTAAAGAAGGGATAAAAAAACTCCCCTTCAGCAGCGCTATAGCGTATTCTACTGTAAGTTTTCAGAGACACCAAAGATCCAGACGCAATCTGAACGCCAGACATCATTTAAAACTTTAAATATGTTTATGGAAATCTTTTAAATCTTTCGCTTAAGGTGTAAGATATGTTAAACAGCACGAGAAATATTTTCGCGGAATACTTTAACGCCTAACTCTTCATTGTATGGGTATTTTTGTTTATTTTCTAAAAAAGGAAAAAAACTCTCCTCCATGGGCGATGCGCTGGGTTGAAATGTTCTACAAAAATATTTGACCTAAAATTCTACTATATCTTGTAAGAATTCCGTTTAAGGTATAAGATGTCTTTGTCACTCTGATGTCAAGCGTCACGAGGAACATTTTTGTAGAACATTTCAGCCCGCTACATGGTCACTGAAGGGCATTTTCCCCCTTTTTTAATAAAGGGACTGAAATACCCATAAAACGAAGAGTTATAGGGTTAAAATCTTCCACAAAAATATTTCTGGTGATACTTTCCATAATAAATTCAGTAAAGTGCGACTTTGGCTCGCGCACGAAGGGGTTCCGTATGCATACACATATATCCCTTTTCGTTTTGCCGTTTTTCATTTTGAAACTTTTTTCTCTTTGATTTTTTGTTTAATTCTAGTTTATTTATTTATTTTTTTAGTTTTTGTTTCGTTGTTTTGGCGATTTTTGATTTTTTGCAATTTTTTTTTGTTTTTTGCCAATTTTTTTAGTTTTGCGTTTTTTTAACGTTTTTTTCGCTTTGTGACAATATTTTTAGTTTCAGCGATTTACATTAGTTTTGGCGCTTTTTTCAATTTTGGCGCTTTTTTCGGTTTTGGGGATTTTCGGTTTTTTTGTGATTATTTTAGTTTTAGCGATTTTTTTTTGTTTTGACACTTTTTTTCGTTTTGGCGATTTTTTCGGTTTTTAGCGATTTTTTTAGTTTTGGCGCTTTCTTTTTTTGGTGTTTTTTTCGTTTTGGTGATTTTTATCCATTTTTGGCGATTTTTTCGTTTTTTGGCGATATTTTTAGTTTTAGCGATTTTTTCTGTTGTAGTGCTTTTTTCGTTTTGATGACTTTTTCGGGTTTTGGCGTTTATTAATTTTTTTGTGATCTTTTTAGTTTTGATGATTTTTTTGGGTTTTAGCGATTTTTTTTATTTGGTGCTTTTTCCCTTTAAGCGCTTTTTTCATTTTGGCGATTTTTCGTTTTAAAATTTTTTTAATCTTGGAATTTTTTAGTTTTAGCGTTGTTGAAAATTTCAAGAGTTTACCTCTTACGGTTTCCAAGATACAGCATATTGTCTAAATTACATAGTAAAATACCATTAACTGATAGAACACCCTTTAATTTTTATTGTTTTAAATATCAATGTTAATTGGTGTAGTCTATTCTACAGACTGCACCAATTAACACTAACTTTGAAAATGTATAGTGTCTGTATATTAGTATTTCAACATTTTTCGTTGCTCACTTTAGAAAACCCTTTAATTTCTAGCTGTCATATATTTATTGTTGTAGCGGCAAAAGTTTTACATATTCTGTGAAAATTTCAGGTCCGTAGCTCTTACGGCTCTCGAGAAAACAGCCTGGTTGTAATTTACCTACCCAGATATAAACTTTCAATACACCGATACACGTATATATATATTTTTTTTATTTTGTTGTACAGTGTAATTTCTATTCGAATGACAACACCTTTTGTCTTGTAGTCGTATAATTTGTTTAGCTTAATTTGCAGTACCAGCTGTTTGAAGCAGCTAACAATATGGTTCGAAGGACCATAAGCAATTTGTAAGATATATTTGCCCTTCTTGCCTCTGTCTGACGGAACCAGATCACTAGAGTTTTTGAACTCTAATTACTAATTCTAACAGAATCTTTTACAATATTTATGAACATATTTAAATGAAAACAATAACAAAAAAGCGTTATTTAAGAAAAAACACCAAAACAGAAAACAAAAATATGAAAAAGTTTTAATTTATATCGAGGTGATGATTAACACGAACTAAACGTGATTGATTTCAATCATTTAGTATTTGTATCAAATTTCTTTTAATTCATTCAAATGACAGTAAAATGAAAAGTAAATATTTAGTTTTATTTAAAAAGAAATTAACATACGACTGAATGCATAGAGAAATAAATATTAGTTGTTATAAATTTACTTTTCACATGTTACACTATGCGACAAGAAAAATGCCAAGATATATCACTATCACCCTTATCGCGAATGTTAGGGAATAAATTGTTTGGGAGCAAACCTATATTCCCATTCCCAAGAAACCAGTATCGCGAATATTTTGGGAGTAAAAGTGTCTATTGTGAATTATTTGGGATTAATAATTTCTATTGTGATTTATTTATCAGTGCTTTATAAATAATTTGTGTAAATACTTGTAAAAGGAAAATATACACATTTTGAATAAATTAATAAAGTTTAATTGCGTTTTGTGGTGCTGGCAGAGAAGAAGCAATCCATAGATTGCAGCGAAGATACATACGCGATTAATCGTTAGAGGAAAATTTGCCTGCTAGCAGCAAGATGTTCGCGGTACCACCCGTACTGAAAATGGTTGGCACTTTAGCTAGCGCACATCTCCTCCAACAGACAATTAATTTGGTATTTATTAACACTTGTTGTGCTCTTTTAATAAAATAAAAAAGTAATTTAATACAGTCCTACCTTAAATACAAATTCACCCCTATCGCGAATAACTATTTCCATGAAAAAACTCCCAAATTTTCTGATTTGCTATCGTGAATGTTTCCCATAACAAAGTTTTTGGGAGCGAATTCACAAACTTAAAAAATATGGCATCGCCAATGTTTACTCCCGTGAATAATTTTACAAAATAAGTTCACAACAAGTGGCGATGGGAATGAGAAGTGAACATGTAAGTTGTAATTTATATTTAAGGTAGGACTGTATTAAATTACTTTTTTATTTTATTAAAAGAGCACAAGTGTTAATAAATAGCAAATTAATTGACTGTTGGAGGAGATGAGCGCTAGCCAAAGTGCCAGCCATTTTCAGTACGGGTGATACCGCGAACATCTTGCTGCTAGCAGGCAAATTTTCCTCTAACAATTAATCGCGTATGTATCTTCGCTGCAATCTCTTCCAGCACCCCAAAACGCAGTTAAACTTGATTAATTTCTCTAAAATGTGTATATTTTCCTTTTACAAGTATGTACACAAATTATTTATAAAGCACTGATAAATAAATCACAATAGAAACTATTACTCCCAAATAATTCACAATAGACACGTTTACTCCCAAAATATTAGCGATACTGGTTTGTTGGGAATGGGAATATAGGTTTGCTCCCAAACAACTTTTTCCCATAACATTCGCGATAGGGATGATTACAACGTACATGTTCCCTTCTCATTCCCATCGACACTTGCTGCGAATTTATTTTGTAAAATTATTCGCAACAATTACAACAATACAACAACAACGTGAATTTTTGTTTGTGTAAATCGCCAAGAAATGTCAAAAAACACAAAGAAGAAAAGCAAAAACACAAAGAAGAAAAGCAAGAAAACACACACACAAAGTAAGAAAAAAGCACTCACACAAAGTGAGAACACACCGACAATGTTTTTTGACATTTCTTGGTTAAGATACGAGTAGAGCAAAAAATAGTCATCTGCCGTTATGCTGCCACCTGGTAATGGATTCACCTTGCGCGGGAGTAAACATTGGCGATGCCACATTTTTTTATGTTTGTGAACTAGCTCCCAAAAAGTGTGTTATGGGAATCATTCACGATAGAAAATCCGAAAATTTGGCAGTTATTTCATGGGAATTTTTATTCGCGATAGGGGTGTATATTTTTTTGATATGTTATGGCCGCCTAACTACAAAAATAAATTGAAATTTTAAATTCCGCTGCTGCACCGATTTTATCGTAACTTAAGAAGCGATTCTCCAATTTTATTACAAAAACCATTGAAAAAACTTGGAAGAAAATTATCTTTAAGCCGTTTGTCATTTTTATAACTTTATTATCTTATTACTATGCTTCTAATTAGAACTACTAGCTTTTAATAAAATTAGTATATATTTTTCTCATTATCTAAAAGTACTTACAATTTGTTGATATGTATTAATAAAATAAGTAGACAACCACTTTTTAAGCCAACATGTGTTTGTATATGAAAATTAATTTTTGTCGCTTAAACTTATAAGTCAACAATAGCTGAGTGGGTAAAGTACTTGTCTTCAAATCTAAACGAGCATAGGTTCGTATACCAGCTGGGCCAAAAAAAAATATAAAAAATTTTAAATATTCATAAATAAAATAAAATGTTTATAAATTTTTTTTTAATTTTAATTTGTTTATCTGGCTACTATATTTTTTAGCTTCAAGTTAGCGAAATAGGAACTGGTTAATTGCTATGACAATGTAAATACATTTGTAAGGGGTGTCCCTTATTTTTTGGACTTCTCAAACAAAAATAAGTAGTTATCGCGTCAAATTGTAAGTAGTTACGACATAAATCCTTATATACTTTTTTGAATTACCGAATGGAATATAAAGGCACAATTTTTTTTCAGTTACTCCCATTTTTTCAAAATCTATTTCACTTTGTAGGCGTACAAATGTCACGTACGCTGACATGAAAATGCCCATATGTGGCTTAATGATCAGTTAATGAAAATTCTAAGTTTTTGGCATTTTTGATAAATTTAAAAAATATAATACATTTTTCCAATTTTACCTAAAAAAATTATTTTTCATTGTTGCGGTTTGAATAACTTCGAAACCGTTAAGTTAATAAAACAATGATTAGAACGGCTTAAAGGTAATTTTGTGTTTTCAGTGGTTTTTGTTATAAAATTGTACAAGCCCTTCTTAAGTTATAATGAAATCAATCGGTGAAGCAGAGCAGCCTCTTTGTAAATCCGGAATTTTAGAAAAAAAGTTTAATTTCAACTATTTTTGTAGTTATGGGATCATATTACGTTAAACATTTTTGTAGTCATCAAAGGTCATGACAAAAGTTTAATTTTGTTGCATAGTGTTATTAATATTTGTCAAGTATTTACATATAAAAATGTATTACTATCACGTTGAATTGACATATTCGGATTACTGTATGCGTAAAAAGCAGGGAAAACAAAACTAACGGCTAAAAGATGGGGTGGTTTCACCCGCCTAACAACTAGAAAATATGCTGTTAAAATATGAAAAATATTGCGTAAAATTAGCATTTTGCTTCAAAGCCAAATATTTTATTAAAGTTAGTATTACTTTTTTCAAATTTCTTTTTTCTAGCACACAGAAAAAAACATATTTTGGTTGCCCTGTTAATAATACTTATTTTTTTTATAGAGTTAACTACTGGAAACAAATTGATCAGCAATTCAAATTTTGTTTTATTTGACCATCATATTTCTGTTTCACGTATGCCAAAATTACATTGTTGTGACCTATTTATTTGTTACAATTAAATACTAAAATTTTTTAGGGGTTTTTTTTTTGTTTTAATTTTATAGATCAACTTTTAAATAATTTTACGAGTAGTTAGTGTTTTTTCGGTTAACTATTATGCTGCTTACATTTATGGTTATACAAATTTCTGAGTGATTAAGTGGCTGGCAGATTGAATGGTTCAAGATTACTCGTTGTTGGTTGCATATTTAGGCGTTTGTGAAATATTTGTATATAAAAACTTTTATTACAATTAACTGGTTCGTTTAGCGCATAAGGGGTATTCAGTTTTAGTGATTTTGCACTGTTTGCATTGGAATGATAAAACTGTTTCATTTCAGTTAGTTTACTTTTATAAAAATCTAAAGATATTTGCTTCTGCAACATGCTGCTGGCAACATTGTGGGCCTTTAAGCCAGGCATGGAAAGTGCATATGAAAACAACGATGCTAAGCTAAATACTTTCTGGATCTCAGATCAAGCAAAAAATATCGTAAAATAGTGTCAGATGGGCAGACGTTGAAGTAGTAGGGATGGGCGAAAAATATCGATATATCGATACCGTATCGAACCGTAAGAGCTATGGACCGGAAATTCTCACAGAATATGTAAAACTTTGGCCGCTACAACAACAAATATATAACAGTTAAAAATTAAAGGATGCTCTAAAGCGAGCACCGAAACATTTTGAAATACTAATGTAATATACGGACACTTTAGACTTTCAAAGTTAGTGTTAATTGGCGTAGTCTGTAGAATCGACTACACCAATTAACACTGATATTTAAAACAATAAAAATTAAAGGGTGTTCTATCAGTTAATGTAATTTTCCCTATGTAATTTAAACAATTTGCTGTATCTTGGAAGCCGTAAGTGCTAAACTCTTTAAATTAAAAAAAACCACTAAAACTAAAAAATTCCAAAATTTAAAAAAATGTCAAAACGAAAAATCGCCAAAATGAAAAAAGTGTTTAAAGGAAAACAAGCACCAAAATTAAAAAAAAAATCGGTAAAACGCAAAAATCACCAAAACTAAAAAGATCGAAGAAACAACTAAAAAAACGACAAAACGAAAAAAAAGCACTACAACGTCAAAAAATCGTTGAAACTAAATATGTGTATCGTAAAAACCGAAAAAATTAAAAAAAATCAGCAAAACGAATAAAAAGCACAAAAAAGCGCCAAAGCTAAAAAAATCGCCAAAAACCGAAAAAGTCGCAAAAACGAAAAAAAAGTTTCAAAACAAAAAAAATCGCTAAAACTAAAAAAATCTCCAAAAACCGGAAAAAAATCCAAAACCGAAAAAATCGCCAACACTGAAAAAGCGCAAAAACTAAAATAAGTCCCTAAAACTAAAAATATCGTCAAAAAGCGAAAAAACGTTAAAACAAAAAAACGCAAAAACCAAAAAATCACCAAAAACTAAAAAAAATCGGCAAAAAAATGATAACGAAAAATGGAAAAAAACGAAAAAATCACCAAAATGAAAAAGCACCGAAACCACACAAAAAATCGCTAAATCAACAAAAAACCAAAAAAATTAAAAAACTGAAACTAAACGAAAAAGCAAAACGGAAAAATCGCCAAAATTTAAGAAGGGCAAAAACGAAAAGGGATATACGAGTACATATGTGTATTCGTACGGAACCCTTCGTGTGCGAGCCAAATTTGCACTTTACTGAATTTATTATTTTAAACAAATACACTTACTGCTTACGTCTTGGCAGGAATCAAACCTGCAACCTCCCGGTTAATAGATTAGTATGCACACTATTCACTACACTACAATTCTATTGGTCGATTTTTATGGATTGATGCAATTCTATTGATTAGATTTACCAATATTTTATTTTGGGTGTAACTTCGTTCACATGTTAATCTCAGTAATGACACGCAAGTCTAGTGCGTTTATTGTGTTGAAATAATTAGTTATCGTATACAAAAAACTATTTTTGTTTAAGGAAAAGAAAACATTTTTCTCAATTCTAATCAATTCCTGTCTATGTATTATTTTCACTACTTGACCTTGAAATCTCCCCGGAAGAGATTTTCTTAGAAAAATCCCCTTAATGCAAAAACGTTAATAAGTAATGTTTGTAATAAAATAAAAAACATTTGTAAAAATTAACGTATTTAACTTGTACGTAGTAAGATTCTAAGTAAGTATTATTGTTTACACTTACAAAACTTTCAAGTGTCACTTTAAAGGGGTTTGCTCAGCGCTATAAAATGCAAAATCTCTTCTGTCAAGTGGTTGAGTGTGTTGTCAAACAATAACACTTCCAATATTTAAATAAAAGTGACATGTGTAAGTCGAATCATGATTGACGGCGTGACAAACGAATGTCTTAATTCAATTGGCCAGTCTTACGACATTTGTTACAACATAAAGTTCAATAACTTTTTATAAAAATTATCAAGTTTTCAAGTTCTTTTTTTTTTAATTTGAGGTTTTCATAATGGGAAAATTTTAGATTAATTCCTTAAAAGGTTAAAGGAAAGTAGTTATGCAGGATTGTTTTATATATTTAACAGTATAATTGTTTAAAAACAAATCTTTAACTGAATATCAGGAATGTTAAAAAACAAAAAGAATTGTATGCAATTATTTTGTCAGCACATTTGGACGTTCATTTCACAGCTCATTTATGTAAATAATAAATGGTTTTGTGGAAAACATTAAGATATAAATCAATCTGCCTTTAAGGTATATAATTATGAATTCATCTTGAAGAATTGTAAGAGAATGGTTACTCACGAAGCTTGATTGCAAAAATCACCTTTCGCAGAATAAGACTCGGCATTTAAAAGGTATTTATTTAAAGATGTCAATAATAAGTATTTTATTAAAATTGGTTCAGTATATTGTAGGGTATTGAATTAATCGGGTTTCTGTTTTAGCGGTTAATCGCCCGATTAATTAAATAATCGAGGCTTTCGCTTAATGGGCTTTCATTCCGTAGAGCTTGAAGTTGTTTCTCTTGTTATTTGTGCCACTGTACGCGAGTCTGCACTCCTACTTTTTTATCAGCTCTAGTTTTCGAGATATAGCGTTATGTCAAAAATTAAGAAACTTGCACGACATACATATATTAGCATAACTGGAGAAGGGTTTGCCCTATTCAGTAAAAAAGAAAAATCAAAATTCAACAAGAAAATTATCGTTAATCCTATACACAGACAAAATTATAGCCAAAAATTTTTCAAACAAAAATTTGTCTAAAATAAAATTTCATTTTCAGTAATGCTCTTTACTAAATTAGTGATTTTTTTTTATTTGACTTTTTTTAGGATGCAAACACCAAAAACAAAGACAAAAACGAGTTTTCTGTGTGGAAAAGAAAACAACTGCGATGACGACATACACATAAATAACAACAATGATAGCAAAGGAATGCGATTGTAACAAGTTTGTTTACTGATGATTTCTGAGTGAATTAATTCGTTAATATTTTTTAGAGTCTTTAGATTAACATTCAGAGTTGAACGCATTTAACAAAGTGAAATTTCGTAAGTGCTTAATGGATGATGATGGTGACTCAGACAAAAGTTTTGTTTGATATATTACAAAAAATCCAGTCAATATTTTTGTTTGATTCAGCAAACTATTTTGTCTAGTAGTTTTAAGTATTTTTAGAGAAATTGTTTTATAGATTTAGTGAAATTGTTGGGACATTTTTGTCTATATTTACAAATTTTTTTGTAGGTCTGTTTCTGAACGAAATATTTACTAATTCATTGAATTTCCTTACTGAAAATGAAATTTAGTAGCGAACGTTGTTTCTAAATTTCAGAGATATTATACAAGTTTTAACTTAAAAACTGAAAATTTCATACACAGAAAAAACTAAGTTTTATTTTCTGTAAAGGAATTCAATGAAATAGTAAATATTTTGTCTATGAACGGACCTACAAACGAATTTGTAAATATAGACAAAAAAAAATCTCAACAATTTCATTGAAAAAAAAACGTGTTTTTTCAGTGAACAAATTGTTTAAATCTATAAAACAATTTGTCTAAAAATATTTACAAATTGTAGACAAAACAATTTACTAAATCAAACAATAATATTTACTGGATTTTCTAAAAAATATCAAACAATATTTCTGTCTGAATTTAATAAACAATTAGTCTAAAAATGCTAACAATTATTAAGCAAAATAATTTACTTAATCAAACAAAAATACAAACAAAATTTTTGTCTGTGTCATAATCATCATCCATAAGCATTTATGAGATTTCACTTTGTTAAATGTGTTTATGTTTATCTAAATACATACTTTAAAAAAATGCGTTCTAAATAAAAGTCAAACAAACAATTCATAGATTATGGGCAGAACATATACTGAAAATTAAATTTATTTTTAGACAAACTGTTGTTTGAAAATTTTTTTGGTGATAGTTTTTTCTGTGTAAAAAATTATGAAAGTTCTTTCTCTAAATTCTAAGCAAAATCAAAAGTTGTGCACTAATTTCAACGAAAAAATTCTCATTTCCTTTGAAATATATTAAGTTACATGATACTAGACAAAAAGTTGGACTGTTATTGTGTTTGTATTTTTTAAGAATTTTTAAACACAATACATATTTTTAAAATTTTTTATAAAATTTTTAATGTTTAGGCTTGAAATTTTACGATATCTCTGAAACCAATGAGCAGATTTAGAAATAATGTTGGCTTTGCTCAAAGATAATTTTTTTATTGAATTTTGTTTTTCTTTTTTACTGAATAGGGCAAACCCGTTTCTAGTTATGCTAATATATGTCGTGAAAGTGCCTTCATTTTTGACATATCTCGAAAACTAAAGCTGATAAAAAAGAATTGGAGTGCAGACTCGCTTTCGGCGGCCTAAATAACTAAAGAAAAAACTTTAAGTTCTAGAGAACGAAAAAGTTTATCTAAATTTGGAAATTAATGGGATTTTTTGTTATTTTTAGCAGTTGAGTGATTCCACATAAAACGGCCATTTGCAAAGAATAAATAATTTTCTCATTTTTAATAAAAATCTCTCAATTTATGTTTTTTAGAGAACGACAATTACGGAAAAAATAAACAAAATTCACTATTTAATATTTTTTTATCAAATTGAGGCACTTTTAAATGATCATGCAAGAAACATTTTGCTCTCCCTCTTTTTATGTTCAATATTTATCTCAGATTTTCTTTTATTCCCTTTCTCATTATTAATAAAAACCGTTATCTCTGAAAATAATATACTTTTTTTGGTTTTTATTGAATTTAAAATTATATTCAGCTAGAGTATTCTGCTGTCTATAATAGAACGGATAGCAAATAATTTAATATCTTATTATTTTGTTATGAGTTTATCTTTTTAAATTATTTATATTAATTAAATCAATAAAAAGTTTTATTTCTTCGAATTTTTTTTTATTTTCGTACTATGTCACACCCGTCGGTCACACCCGTCTCATTTTAAAAATAGTTTTTTTTATAAGAAAAATAATTTTTTGTCAAACAGTAAATACATAATACAACTAAAAACACTTTGAACAGATATCTATACCAAAATTATTATGTACCATATATTCAAAATTTTACAGAATTTATACTGAAAGCCATAATTCTTTAAGACTAAGATTTATAAGGTCACACCCGTCGCAGCTTTCTGACAACCATTCGGAGCAGAAATCGTACTCCATCAGTGTCTACCCGTTATTCAACGACTTTAAGCTTAATGCCCTTGCGAACCGCAATGCTTTTTTTTAAGTAAAAAATTTTATATTCTTGATTTATAACAAAAAATGTGTGTAAAATGGTCACACCCGCCTAAATGGAATTACTCAGTTATGGGCTTTTTTCATATTTTGCTGTCTATTTTGTTAAATATGCAATCTAGTTGAAAGTCCGTAAAGCAAAAGCTGTTGGAAACTTCAAAGGTAACAACTTTTTAGAAGAAAAATTTTCATCATGTTATCATATTTTTCGACTTATCGGTCATCATGTCGTATGAGTGTAATTGAACAAAATTTCAACTTTAAGCCGGCACGGCAAGGTCGTAAATAGCAGGGGCGCGAAATTTTTGGAGAATAATTTTTGCATCAAGCCTTAACTTTTCCATTGGTGAGACTTAAACACTTTCATAAGAAAAAACGGACACAATAATGTATATGTATACTATGTGTATACTTGAGTTGACAGCAATATTTTTAAATAGTTTTTAATGAAATAAAATCACTAAATAACTATGTACATTAAACACATTTATAGAATATAAAGAAAAAAATTTTTATCAAATTTAGAATATGAATACAAATTGTTATAAAAAATAGTTTAAAAGATATTTTTTCACACTTCTTAATTAATTAGCAAACAAAGTAGAAAAAAATGTTTCCCATTTAAAATGAAAAAAAAGTTGAAGAAAGTTAAACTTGTGTTGTCATCGGAATGATGAGTTTTTATTTGACTGGATTTATACGAAGACTTCTAAGCTTGATTGCTTTAAAACTTATGATTAAAGGGGTTAAGAGGACCTTTAGCGGGATACCAAATCAAAATAAATTACTTTCTTATTTACATGCGACCATCAACTCTACAAAATCAAGCTAAAAAGTCAACGTCTAAATATAGTATTTTTAGGGTACCGTACACCAAAAGCGTAAAGGAACCAACCCTATTGTCAGCGTTATCATATCGTACGCGTTTTTACGATATGACAAAACGGAAATAGTTATACAGCGTCGTCATGTCGTAAGTTTTTTACGATGTAACAACACTGAGATATCCATACACCGTGTACTGATATCTCAGTGTTGTCATATCGTAAAAAACTTACGATATGACGACACTGTATGGATATTTCCGTTTTGTCATATCGTAAAAACACGTACGATATGACAACGCTGCCTATTGTTTTCGCTACGCTGTCCGTCTGTCCGTTTGTCTGCCTGTCCGTCTGTCACAGGCTATTTTCTCGAGAACCGAAATTTTCACAGAACATGTAAAACTTTGGCCGCTACAACAGCAAATATATGACAGTTAAAAATTAAAGGGTGTTCTAAAGCGAGCAACGAAAATTTTTGAAATACGAATGTAATATACCCATTAGCGCCAAATGATCGTAAGCGACACAAACTAAATTGTTCAGGAGAAGTGTTTTTTATTGTATTTAAACATGATTTATATTCATAAACTGTCGCTTACGATCAAATTTTATAGCCAGTATTTCAAAAGTTATCAGCATTTTTGAGATTTTAACGATTTTAAAGTATGAATAAGGCTCATAAAATTTTGATTTCAATAAAAAAAATTGTTTTTTTTAATGTCGCTTACGATCATTTCGCGCAAAGGGATCGATATGGACACTTAAAGTTTTCAAAGTTAGTGTTAATTGGTGTATTCTGTAGAATAGACTACAGCAATATTAATATTTAAAACCATAAAAATTAAAGGGTGTTCTATCAGTTAATGTAATTTTCACTATGTAATTTAGAGAATTTGCTGTATCTTCGAATCCGTAAGAGGCGAACTCTTCAAATTTGAAAAATCGCTAAAACTAAAAAATTCCAAACTTAAAAATATGTAAAAATGAAAAATCGCCAAAATGAAAAAATCGCTTAGAGGAAAAACAACACCAATATTAAAAAAAAATCTCTAAAACGCAAATTACCAAAACTGAAAAAATCGACAAAACTAAAAAGAACGAAAAAACCAAAAACGAAAAAAAAGCCCTAAAAATCGCTAAAACTGAAAATATCCTCAAAAAACGAAAAAAAATCGCCAAAAATGAAAAAAAAAATCACCAAAACGAAATAAAGCGCCAAAACAAACAAAAATCGCAAGAACTAGAAAATTCGCCAAAACCCCAAAAAATCGTCAAAACGAAAAAAGCATCAAAATCGAAAAAATCGCTAAAACTAAAACAATCACCAAAAACCGAAAAAAAATCACAAAAACCGAAAAAAGCGCCATAACTAAAATAAATCGCTAAAACTAAAAATATCGTCAAAAAGCAAAAAAAAAATCTAAAATAAAAAACGCAAAACCAAAAAAAAATCCAATATTAAAAAAATCGGAATAAAACAAACAATTGCAAAAAACAAAAAATCGCAATAAAACGAAAAAATGATGGAAAAGAATAAAGCGCCAAAACAAAAAAATCGCTAAATCAAAAAAAAACCTAAAAAATAAAAAATTTAAATTAAACGATAAACCAAAACGAAAAAAAGGGAAAAAACGAAATTGGAAATATGTGTATTTGAACGGAACCCTTCGTGTGCGAGCCAAAGTCTTCACTTTACTGAAATTATTTTATCATCAAACATAGAAATTTCAAATACATGTACAGCATGTGAAAGTAAAAATCTAATTGTAAATGTCACTCATGGCAAGCAATTAAAAAAATGTTTAATTAAAAAAGTAAAATTTTAAATAGTAAAAGGAAAATAATACTAGGAAATGAATGGACTAAAAAACTTCAACGATTTCAATCATACATTTCCGGGATATAAAGAAAATCATGAATTAAATAAAAATTTTAAGTCAATGAATTATTTTGAGTGTATATTAAGCTAAAGTTCGGTTTTTTAAAGAAAGAATTGGACATGTGATAGTTTCTAAGGCAGGTATTCTCACCGGGTTCTTACAATAAGGACAGCGATTATATTTAGCTGGGCCACTTAAAAAATGGTGCTAAATGGTGATACAAATTATTACTGATGATTAGGAATATGGCGGCTTCCGAAAACATTGTTGCTCTGTTCTACTGTGTAGATTGCAAATTAAATTCATTTTAGTCTTGTCTTGTTTCATTCCCCATAAAATAAATAACAGATGTAAACTTTCAAAATCAGTTGTAAAAACCTTATATTAAAAAAATATTTTGTTATACAGTGTAAATATTCGCAACTTTTGCAAAAATTAGGTGATTTCAATTTATTATGAATAAAATCAATATTTATGCATCGATTTTCATTAAATAAAGCCTATTTTATTTGTACTACATATGGCTTTATGATCAGCTAATAAAAATGGTAAGTTTTTGTCATTTTCGATTTTTTATAAATTTTTCAAAAATAAAAATATTCCAATTTTGCATAAAAAATATATATTTTTCATCATTGCGGTCTGATTAATTCCGAAACCATTGAGTATATAAAAAAATAATGTTAGAAAGGCTTAAAGGCAATTTTATTCTAAGTTTTTTAGTATTTGCTTTAATTAAATCGGCCTAAACGTTCCCAAGTTATGACGAAATCGGTGTATCAGCCTCTTGAAAAATCCCAAATTTTAAAAAAAATATTTTAAAAAAACTTATCCATAGAATTTTAAATTTCGACTGTTTTTGTAGTTAGGGAACCATAACACATGAAAAAAATATAGTGGTGATCAAAGGTCATGACAAAAGTTTCATTTTGTAGCATCGATTTCACTTAGAACACGTTTGTTTCTGAAGTCTTCAGTTTTTGCAAAAGTAGTAAACAAACGCTTGTAGCTTAAGTCTTTCTATCCTTTTTCTTGTAACTCGAAAGACTGTTCTTGTCTTAAATCTTTTGTATTATGAAGGGTTCTCAGCCTGAAGCAGAGATGGAAAACTGTTTTTTTTTAATTTTGTAAAAATAAAATGTACTTTTTAGGATAAAAAGAAATCCTATTGTTTTCGCTACGCTGCCCGTCCGTCTGTCTGTCCGTCCGTCTGTATGTCACAGTATTCTATCTCGAGAACGGTAAGAGGTCCGTAGCTGGAATTTTCAAAGAATATGTGTAACTATAGCCGTTACAACAAAAATACTAAAAGTTTATGAAACACTAATATAACACTAATATGATTCATACAACTTAATGTTTAATTGAATGTAAATATACTATTATTTAAACTAATCATATTATGAATCCAAACTGATTATTAGGCTAAGGTACTTAACGTTTAATTCAGAAAGAATTGGGCATGACTAATATGCCAAGGAACAAGGGAAAAATTAACATCAACTTGATTTTTTTTAATTTTTCTTTGTTCCTTGGAATAATAATCATACCCAATTCTTTCTGAACTAATCGTTACGAACCTTAGTCAAATAATCAATTTGGATTCACAAGCAAATACGTTCGAAATAATCATATTAATAAACTAATCATATTATATTTGTATATTTTATATATTTATATATTATATTCTATATAAGGGTTATTTTCTTAATCCTATTTTGATTAAAAATTGGCAGCAGCTAAAAATATATATATTTTTTTAAATTAAATATAAAATAAAATGTTTTGAATTTGAAAAAAATATTCACCCTTATTGTGAATGTCGACGTCGACATCAACACAATACATTCGTCGCTGTCAATTCGATGTGTCCTCGTTGTCACTTCAATGTTAAATCGGCATTTACTAAAAGTATTGTGTTGACTTGTTATCGATAATGTGAAGGAAATAAATATTATCGCTATCATTTTGACGTTTATTCAATTTGTTTATTGCCTTGGTTTATTCAAATTGTTTAATGTTGTATTCAAGTGAAAGTTTTAGTGATGAAGCAAACAAATAAAGACTTCTTCTCTTTTGAAAAGTTCTTCTCCTTGGTGTTTTCTTTCCATCATTTTATTTTCTCAATTTTCCATAATTTTCTTTTCTGCATTAAAAACATCCTTTTGGTTGGCATTATGTTTCGCAAATATGTAATGCGTTTCTAGAAATGGCTTCTTCCACTCGAATAGCATATATGAAAGTTAACGGGCATCACCGTCATCCTCAAAGATTGTGGAGCGTTCGCTAGATGCATATCGTCATATAAAATGCAATAGTGCCTATTATCAATTTTTAAACATTTTCAGAAGATAAAAACCTTAATAAAAACTATTGTGATTATGTTTTTTCAACATAGTATCATTATTTCAGACTTTATTTATGATACTACCTATTTTTGTATTCACAATAGTTTCCTTTTTATTAAGTTACCTATCTTTCCTGAAACATTTTTAAAAATTATGATAGGCCGCCGCTTTTGCATTTTATATGAGGAGTTATGCTCCTATGAAATCCTTTTGCTAGGCTTGGTTTACTTGTAAGCCGCTGAATTAACCAGAAAAGCTCTTTTGAAGGGTTCTAAAAAATCACAAAATTGGGGCATTCAAAAATATTTAACCGTCTGATTTGGCGTGGAGTGTCCCATATGTAAGTGGCGTTAATACCACGGTACCAACAGGGTCCAAAATGTACAAAAGAAGGGAATGAATGTCTATCCGTCTTGTGCATTGGGAAAAATTAAACATTTTCTCAAATTTAATTTGAATATCGTTAGACATCCACCGGCATGATTAAACTAATCTGGGTGAAAATTTTATCATTCGATATCGAAGGAAGTTTCCATTTAAATTGTAGTAAAAATTCGTTCGATATTGAATGCCATAATTTGGCTTCTGCTGACGAAAGTTATTCATTGATTTATTGCTAATATGTATAAATAATTATAATTTCAAATAAATTTTTCCTATTCACATATAATTAAACAAATCTATGGAAATATTATATTATTGTTATTAACAAAAAAAAAAAAGAAGAGAAGAGAAAAAACCCAAATTACAATAAAATCTTTATTTAATCAGCCCTTGTAGATACGCAACGAGTCACACTTGTTTTTAAATTAACATTGAAAAATATTTGCTAATAAAAAAAAACTTTTACGAATTATTTATATTAAAAACTTACTTGCTGTTGCCCATTGCTGGCCCATCAAAAGGCCCCTTAAAGTTGCATTCAACTCATTTTGACACACGACATCTTCGACAAAGTCCAAACTATGCCGATACAATTCGACTGCACTGGCAGACAAATATGAAGATTTTGAATTTTCCAAAGCAATCAAACCTGGGATTTGCACTGCAACAACAATTGTCACAATGATATAAAAATTCATAAATCTACAACACATTTTACTTTAATTTCTTTAAGCACACAATTTAATTCTAAAGTACTTTTAATTCAAAAGTTGTCACTTTAATAAAATAGAGATTTGTATGTTTAGTTAGAAATAAATGTAAGTTTACTGAGCAGATTTATTTCTTCTTTGCAACTTAAATATTCACGTGTAATTGCAAATTTTATAAATAAATATGTTTGTTTATTTTTCTAAAAAAAATTCAAATACTAAACAATTAATATTTTCTATTTTATAGTCACTTTATTTGCAGGCAATCTCATCAATTTATTTGCTTAATAATGATGCATTAATATTCTATTGTATGATTGTGCAGAATTGTTAATTAAAATATGTACTCGTACGTATCGATTAAAAAGCAGTCGTTAACAATTTAAATGTTTATGCTTGAGTCGTTATTTGATTATTTTTCTTATATTTCTTTATTTTATGTTCTGTTCCGTTTCCGCCGCCAACCGTACGCTTTGAAATTTTAACTACAACTGTTATTAACAGTCTGCATTGATCAGGCAGTAAGCCAAACTTAAACCTAACAGAACGTTTGAAACAAGTTTTATTTATAAGTTTTACTTTAGAAGCATGTTTATAAACATTGTTGATGGATGTGCTGATATGTGTTTATACAACGGTTCAATCATCATATGTGTATCGATATGTAAATGTGTGTAAAACGTTAATGCTCATTAATAACGGGAATATAATGATTTAAATGGTAATGATGATCTTATAAGTACAATTATTTGAAAAAGTAGGATAACTAAACGAATTAGTGTTGAGTGTTTTTTTAATTCCCGGACTTTTTTGTTTCCCGTGAGAGCGGGAAATGAAAAAGAAATTCCCTAGATCCTGGGAATTGAAGAACTTAATAATATATTCACCAAACATTCTAATTTTCGGTATTCATTGATTTTTATATGAGCAAAATGAATCATTGAATCAATATTTATTTTAAACTGAGCTTTATTTTAAAATTGTTTCACAAACAAAGCAGTTTCTAAAGATGTGAGATGAAAAAGCAAAATACTTAACAATCACAAAAGCAAAAAGGTTCAAAGTAAATTCGTTAATAACATTAAGGGGGAATCCCCCTTATTCTGTAACTGTTTGCCGACGTCACGTCAAGACAATGCCAAAAATAAGACACTTACGTAATTGTTGTGGGCAACAATTGACTACTGCTGACAGCCTCTTACTATTCTCTAAGGTCTAGAAAATAGCAAGAGGCTGTTAAAAGTAGTCGAATGCTGTCCACAACGTGCATATAAGTGACATATTTTTGATATTGTCTTGACGTGACGACGACAAATAGTTACAGAATAAGGGGGACTAAATTATAAATTTTACACACAGAGAAAAATTTCAATAAAAAATCGTCGAAAACCAGGTTAATTTAAAATTTTTCGGTAGTGATTTTGCTTCATAGGCGTTTCATGTTAATTCAACATGATTTACAACAATCTGGAAGGAACATTTATCATTTTGAATTAACTATATTTCATGTTGATTTAATATTGCAGTACAGTTAAATCAATATGAAGTTGATGCTGAAATAATACGAAAAATCATGTTGAATCAAAGTTATTTCGAGTTGAAACAACGTGAATTTGTTATTTTAACAACACGAGGAATTATGTTGAATCAAAATTATTTCAAGTTCAAATAAAGTGAATTTGATATTGAAATAACATTAAGAATCATGTTAAATTATAGTTATATCAAGCATGCATGACTTTAATGTAGCTAATTTATTAATTATTTTACTTACTTGATGGTTATTAGCATAGACATTAGAAAACTTTGTGTTGTAGTTGGCAGCCCCAGCCAAGATTTGAACTCGTGCCACTTGCATGATAGTCCACACGCTAACCACAGCAGCCACAACAGCTTCAAACTTTACTTTAGCTATACACTAAATAAAAACCCATCGTATGTAAAATGAATTTAATTGTAATTCAACATGATTTAAATGATTATTTAACATAAAACTTATTTGAAATTAAATTTATAGTCATGTTGATTTAAAATGAAATGTAACGTTTATAACAAAATGTTTTAAAAGTAAAATATATCCTTGAATATAAAAAATATTGTTTTTTTTTTTGTTTTTGAACTTGATTTCGTGCGTGTTGTGTCGTGTTCGCGTTTTGAACATTTTGGGCGTGCGTGTTTCGTACGTGTTGGACATCCGGGATCTGTCTTCGCGCCGTGTCGTGTTGGAAAATGTCGACAGGCGCTCATCTCTACTTCAGACCATCGTAGCAACGTCTTGCTGATTATATTTTCTGTCTGGGTATATTCTAACTGTTAAAAATATAAATTAATGGTTTCTGAAATAAAATTCATAAACCTTTAATTTCGTTTTCGAGCAGAAAATTTCAATTTCTGTTTTTTGCCATTCAGCCATTTTTAAACCAATTTTGCTATAATAGCAAACTTGTCGAATATATGGTTAACGATCTATATTGTCAGTTCAATCTGGCGTGAAGGGTTTAATAATTGTCCCTTTCCTAATTTCGAATTTTAAACAAGTTTTCCAAGATGATTTTTTTTATTTAAATAAATTTATTTATTTTATTATATATACGCACTTTTTGTTTTTGTTTTCTTTTTTTTCTCATTGAATTATTTCAAATACAACACTTTTTTGAAACGTATTATTATTATATTTTTGAATATTATTTTTATAATTTATTTTTATATTTTGTTTTTCATTAAGTAAATAATATTATTTTAATAATAGTAAACATTTTTCTTCTTTTTGTTTCAATATTTAATTATATATTTATATTTGTTTTAATTATATTTTATAGCTTTTCGAGAAATAATAATTAAGTTTATATCAAAACATTTCACAAGTTTTATATATTTAAACTATTATCTAATTTAATTTATAAAAAATTAAAGCAAAATTTTTTATTTATAATATATTACAAAAATGGGAAATTATTAAAAAAAAGTTATCATTGATCGGAACAAACAAGATAAATTATACAATAAATAATCAGCCTGTTCATAGAATCCAACACGGATTGGTTTGGCAGCACTTTCTCATCAAAAGCAGCTGACTGCGTTCATGAAAACGGTGTTTGTTACTACATTTATACGCACGTGTTATTTACAAATAAAAACGTAGTGCTGCCAAGTATGTATTTTTATTGTAACTTACTAGCTCACGAAAACAGTTATTGATTAACGCGCTATTTGCAAATAGGAAGTTTGGGTTGCCACCTTTACATGTTTGTTAATAAAATAATAATAAATAGATAAATATATTCACAAATAGATGAACAATCAGTGATTTAACACGTTACAATAAAAAAGGATTTGGCAGCATTTTACGTTTTTATTTACAAATAAGCTCTGCGTATAAACTAGGTATGTGTCAAATGAAAAACAATTGGAAAATTTCCGTTCGAACAAAGAATTAAGCGTTCATGAATTCCAATAATTGGTTTTGACATTTGGAAAATTTCCGTCCCCATTTTACAAAGAGGATTTGTTACAACGTGAAACTCAACCAAATTAAAAGGAAAATAAATTCATGAAAATTGTCATGTAAGTAAAGAAAAGATATGCATATACTACATACATACATAATTGTGTATTTGTTGTGTGTTTGGGTCAATTGCAATTAAAACAAAAAGCGTTCCTGTTGCTTAATTTTTAAAGTTTTTTAAGTTTACCCAATATACTACTCGACTTACGCAAAAATTCATGAAAAATACGAATTCGCTTTTAGACTCGGCAAAAAATTAATTTTTGTTAAGTTTTGATAAGGAACTATCATCATTGAGCATGAAAGGTTCTCACATTTTTTTTATTGGGCAATATTTTTTTGATATTAAAGATTTGTATTGGAGTTACCCTACGTCTATGACAAATGTAAAATTCCATATGGGAAAAACAGCTAACATAAAACAAACTATATTTCAATATAAAGTTTGACTTTTGTCATGATAAAAATATATCAGGTATAAACGTAGCGTTACGTAAAACAATTCCATTCCTGTGTTTAGCAGATGGGCAATTGCAAATATATCGATTTTGATATATTTTTCAGTATCCATCGGTATCGATATTTCGATATAGTAGATATACTATAGTGAAAGGCGACGTCGACGTCACATCAACACGACATCAAAAAATTGTCACTTGTCTACTCTTTGTCGATAACAATTCATTAATATTAACATGCTGGACTAATTTCATAAGCTTCAGAAAATAGTAAGAGACTGTCAATAGCAGTCAATTGTTATCGAAAATCAGTAGATAAGTGACAATTGTTTATTGTCGTGTTGATGTGACGTCGACTTCGCCTTTCATAACAGGGGGTATATTTTTCAAGCATGATTATTCATACATAGTCCCAAAATCTAAAAATTTCTAGACTTTAAAATAATGAATGACGTTATGGTTCAACTTTCTTTAATATATGTTTCCGGTTTTTAGAAATGCTGTCAAAATACATATAACAAAATTGTCATGAATTGTTCATGAAAAAATGTCGTACCTATGTAATTCCATTTAGCCGGGTGTGACCATTTTACACACACTTTTTGTTATAAATCAAGAATAGAAAATTTTGTACTTAAAAAAACGTTGCGACTCACCTGGACATTAAACTTAATTAAGGTCGTTGAATAACGGCTAGACACTGATGGAACACGATTTCTGCTCAGACTGACGACCATTCTGCGATGTGTGTGACCTTACAAATCTTAGTTTTATAGAATTATGACTTTCAGTATTAATTGTGTAAAGTTGTGACTATAAGGTAGACAATAATTTTGGTATAGATATCTGTTCAAAGTGTTTTCTATTGTATTGTGCATTTACTGTTTGACAAAAAATTATTTTTCTTATAAAAAAAAACTGTTTTAAAATGAGACGGGTGTGACCCAGTACGAAAATTTAAAAAATTCGAATAAATAAAACTTTTTATTGATTTAACTAATATAAATAATATAAAGATAAACTCATAAGAAAATAAGACATTATATTATTTGCTATCCGTTCTATTATAGACAGCAGAATAATCTAGCTGAATATTTTTTTGAATTCAATAAAAAGAAAAAAAAAGTATATTCTTTGCAGAGATAACGGTTTTTATTAATAATGAGAAAGGGAATAAAGGAAAATCGGAAATAAATATTAAGCATACAAAGAGGGAGAGCAAAATGTTTCTTGCATGATCATATAAAAGTGATTAAAAAATTGATTAAAAATATTAAATAGTGTATTTTTTTATTTTTTCTATAATTGTCATTCTCTTAAAAACATCAATTGAGAGATTTTTATTAAAAATGAGAAAATTATATTTTCCTTGCATAGGGCCGTTTTACGTGGAATCGCTCACCTATAAGTAGTACTTTCTTTTTCTTGAGGAAAAGTTATGAAATGTAGCTGAACATTTTAAGTTTTCATGTGAAACAATATGAGTGACACATTCCCCCTTATTCCGTAACTATTTGTCGACGTCACATCAAGACAATACCAAAAAATTGGTACTTGTCTAATCGCTGTCGATAAAAATTTACTACTATTAGCATCCTCTTCCAATTTTCTATGCCTTAGAGAATAGTAAGTGGCTGTCAGTAAAAGTAAATGGTTGTCGATGACGAGAAATGTGCCTTTTTTTTTTTGTATTGTCTTGACGTGACGTCGACAAATAGTTACGGAACAAGGGGGATTGAGTTTTTTACAAATGTAAGAAATTTAGCATAATACTATTCGGTACATGTCAAAATTTTCGTGCGAATAATCAATGCTGATCAACATTTTTCAAAAATTTTAAGAGAGTGCCAGGTTTTATGTACTAGAAAAAGACGTAAAATAACGCTCCAGCTTAATTTTTTTTATTCTTTAAATTTCGTATTTTTTGAACCAAGTACTTTCTGACCCTAATGCACTTCAGTTCAGTATGAAAGCTATTTTACCAAATGCTAAGAAAATTTAAAAAGGATGACGGTCACGACAATGTGCGGTGATAAAATTCTTTTAAAAATCCTAGTTCGCGTTTTGGGATTTAAGACAGAACAAATTTGAAGAAGTAATTTCAATATTTTAAAAACAGTTGTAAGATGTTACTAATTTACTTAGTTTTAAAGTTTGTTTTTTCCTGTTGTTTATGAAAAAGTGTTGCTGGGGACAAGCATTTCTGTATGGAACGAGTATGATGTAGCAATTAAATATTGTTCTCAATCATTATGCACAAAAATTCTTAATTCTGAGAAATGCGTTTCTTATGACATATTCTTCAATTATTACTCTCCTATTGTGTTGTTGGTGTTTTTTTTGTTCTTTCTACCTCGAAACAGAGTTTAAACAGCGGAGACATAAAAATAGCATTTACTTTGCAATTGAGCCATTTATTAATTTTTAATTTTATGGGAATTGTTCGCTCTCAGCTGTGAAATAAATCTAAAACAAGTATTTTTATTTATAATGTAAAATATCGTAAAAACTTTCCGGCACTTCAAGAGGATTGCTGTAGTCGCGTAAATTCTGTGCCTAAGTTTTTCTTCTGAGTGGGTTTGTGCTTACGTAGTAATCACTGATATAACATATGTATATACTTAACTTCTGATAACTTTTTTTTATTTACAAAAAATTACCTTTTGGCGATAACAAAGAAATCGCAATTAATATTATTTAGAATACTATTATTCTTAAGTGTAAGCAAGACCGAAATCATATGGAATATAGCTGCCAAGCTCCTCTATATGAGAAAAAAAAAGCAAAAATATATTTATATAGAGTTTGACAGTTAGCATTTCACCAGCTGTGCTACTGCATTGACCTTTTTAATCAGGCCAGTATGTGGTTGACAAAATTGCAGCCCTGTAATTACTTAAAGCGCAACTCTGTAAACCGATACGGTTTCCTGAACACATTCACGATTGGAATTGTACTGGAAATCCGTTTCCAATCCAATTCCGTAACGGATTCTATGAACAGGCTGAATGTGTTAAATAAATTAAAAATACCCAGCAAAACTTTCAAGCTTATTCAAAATGAAATTTAATATTAACGAAACTATTGGAATCATAATGTGGATCTAAAGGAATAATAAATGTGGATCTAAAGGATCTTTTAAATCAAAATGTTAGTGAGATGAATGGTGGGTGAAACATTAACAGGACATTTACAGTTTCCAATTTCTCCAATAAAGAAGTCAATCCAATTGATTACACCAGGGACCAATCGTTCAGAATCTACTGAAGAAACTCCGCAGTCCAGGATGGAGAGAATGCAGTATCCGTTGGATCATAATGAGTACACTAAGAATGATTTCTCAGAGTTCTTGGCTCATAATGGAAACCCATAATTACACCTCTAATTTTAGATTTTGTAGCATCCGATGTGAAAGAATAGCAGGCATTTATTTCCAGGAGATCTAATATTATTAACGTAGTAAATTATGTGAAGGATGTTGTCTTTGATCATCATATATAAGATACAGAGTTCAATACATGTTCAGCATATATTGAGTCCAGGAAGTGTGTGAAAGATGGAAATCAATCTGCAACCTTGAGGCTTATTCTGAATTGCGATGCGAAAGTCAATGCGATTCGAAAATTATAAATGCGAACAATTGCTATTCTGTGTTACGATGTTCGTATTTTATTCGCATTTAAAATCTGAATTACGCAACTATTTTATAAATTAAAGTAGATAGATTTTATAATCCAAACTAAAAAAAAAATTTTTTTTAATTTTAAATTTGACGTTTATTTGTTATTTTTTGACCAGTGTTGCCCCGATTTGAAATAAAATTCGAATGCGAATGCGAAAGTCTTATAGAATACCAAATTTCTTTCGCGTCGCATTTCATTTGCGCATCGCATTGACTTTCGCATCGCCATTCAGAATAAGCCTCCTTGTCTCTTGTTAGGATTGCTAAGAATACCACCGTAGGTATTCTGGGAGTGGTTTCTACTAAACAAAAATACTCCACGAAAATTGAGTGTACACTGAAAATAATACATGCAACATTTTACGAAAAAAAACGTTCGTAGTTACTTTTTTCGTAGAACATATGAATCTTTCGCCCATGTTAAGAAAAAAAATTAGGCAATATTTTTTTTAATTTACGAAAGTAACGAAAAACTTTCGTATACATTTTTCCTTGTTAAAAAATATATTAGAAATAAAAAAATATATATTAAAATTATTTTTTATGAATTTTTATAAATAAAACAAATTTTTAACTCATATAAAATAAGTAGAAAGTGGCTCAGTGGGTTAAAAAAATAAAGAAAATTAAAATACCATTTTCAGGAGATTTAAGGATAAATGATACCTTGGCATTTTAGACGCACTTGTAGCAGAAAACTTTGTGCTTTTTATTCAATACTCGTTAAGAGGAGACTGAAACCTTTCGAACGAGATCAATTTTATCAGGCGTGGATACAAATATCCCCTTTCCCCCCAAACGAGTAAATTTCTAAAAAAGTTTGGGAAAATAGCATCTTTTACTTAGAATTCCCCCCAAAAAACTCAAGCTGGATCCGCGCCTGATTTTATTTATATCCGATGGCGCGTTTAAAAGTTATTCAATCTTCAATATGACGAACTTTTCTCAAAAATGTCCGAGATGGCCAAGTTTAGAGACCTATAAAATAGAATCCATAAAAGCTATCGATATAAATGTAACGCGCACACAGGAGAAGATATATTTCGATTTTTATTTAAATCGGAGAGGAGAGAAGTCCAAAAAAATTTCAAAAACGGCAACACTTTCGCAAAACATTTTGCATATACGTTTATACCTACTAAAACTATAGTTAGTCTGCTTTTACACTGATCAGTTTTTCTTGAAGCAACTTTTATTTTCTTGTGAGAAAGAGCGAAAGGGAATATATTTTTGGAGAGGAACATCGCTCTTTCTCACTAGCAAATAAAAAAATTTGGGTTGTCCGCTTTAAAAATAATGACCGATATCATCTTAATAATGATGTATGTATGTAGGATAAGTTGTGCAATATATATATATACGAGCAGTTATGTTTTCTATTAAAAATTAAAAATCATTAAAATAAACTTGATTTTTTTTACAATTGTATACATATATATTTTTACAATGTAGTTGTTGTTTCTTAAAGGCTTTTAATTTAATTTTTAAGTTGTATATAAGTATATGTATGTTCTGGTGATTTCTTTTATTCAGTTTTTTTCTTTTTATATTATACTTTTAATATTTATAAATTATATTTTTATATATTTGTTTAACATTTTTTAACATGTGTTTTGTTTTAGCTTTTTGCTTTTTTCTTTTTTTTTTCTTTTTTATAATTAAAAATGTTCTTTTAACGCAATTTAAGTAGGAAGAATTATAGAAAATTGATAGAGAGATATCGGAAAGTGGAATAGTTTAAGATAAAGATGTTTATAATGTACAACTAAATTTATAAGGGAGATGGGATTTTATTTTAAAAATAAAAAAAAAATATTCACTAAAATGCCTTTTTTGTTTGATTTATCAATGTAATTACATATGTATATTTATAAGTTAGCTAAAATCTAAAGAAAATTATTTAATATAATTATTTAAATAACATTTGCAAAACATGTTCATTTGTTTGCTTTTAATTATTTTCGAATAAATATTTTTTGTTTGTTCTAAATGTTCAACAACAGAACAAATTAAAATGAAAATTATAAAAAAAGGAACGATTGGGTGGAATAAATGAATAATAAACTTAATGAAAATGAAGATATTTTTTACAGTAACAGCTTAAGGGAAGATGTCTTCTAATCCTACAGAGTAAATTGAGCGCGTGTACTTTATTTTAGCTTGATAATATTGTTGTAGATAATATTAAGAGAGGGGTGTTGGTGGTGGTTTAGTTTGTTTTTCATTAAGGTTGGTTTGTTAGTTACCTTTTTGTTACTTGATGAAGATATTTTGTTTATTTTTTTTTTTTTGTGCTTTTTTCAGTTTTGTTTTAAACATTTTTTTTTTGCTTTGTTTTGTTGTTTGTATTAAAAAGGCATGCTAAAATAAAGGCCCTCATCGGGGGCCACACGCAAACTCTATAAGAAACGTGGTGGTCCTGTATTGTACGTCCCAGGTGGAGGATGTTGTTGTGCTGCAGGTGCCGGTGAATGTTGTCCTTGACGTATTACATCAAATGGGGAATTTGAACGTTGCATAAAATGATGATAATTACTAGGAGCTAGCTGATGCTGTAAAAAGAAATAATTTAGATTACTACAAGTATTACGTAATTAAACAAAATCCCTAATGTTATTGATTTCGGAGTAGTAAAGGGTATGTCCTGCGAAATGGTTCAAGAAGAGGATTCTATTCTTACCATATATTCGCACGAAACTTCGTCACCTATTTGTTTAAAAAAAAAAATTCATAAAAAATTATAATGAAATTTTGTTATTTTTCCCTTAGGCAAATAGGTAAAAATATGTTCCAAACAAAACAAGCTATATTTCATTAAAATCGATCCACAACTTTTGATTTTCCTTACAATAAATTTAAAAAATCAATTGACCAACGAAAATTGCTATTTCCATACGAGACACATACACAAACACAAATTAAAATGTTACTGTTGTAAGAAAATCGTTATCACATGAGTTCCATCACTGAATTGTGAATAAAAACAAAAGTTGTGCATCAATTTTAATGAAATATAGCTTATTTTTTGTAACATATTCCTAACGGGTAAATAACGGAATTTTTATACATGGGCGAATCCTGCGTGGCGAACGCTACATTCGTACGGGTTTTCAGATTAAAACATAACCATCCTTTATATATTTTTAAGGTTAAATTATTCCATCAACATATGGGCAAATCCCAGAAATGGTCCACAAAAGGCAGAACTTTAGTTGTTAAAATTGTATATATATGTTGATGGAATAATGTGATATATGTTTAACCTTAAAAATATATAAAGGAAAATTTTTGAATTTGGAAGGATTTTCCGTCATCCCACGTCAAATTTGGTTGATAAACAGAAAGGTTTCGGGTATGTGCCATCTTCAGTGTTCTATTGAATACAAAATTTTTTGGGCGATCCCTTTATGAATGTCAGGGATATACCTACACATGTGACTGTAAGCTTAAGTTTTAGTTTTCGAGGTCGGAGGTGGTCGGGAACACCCCCTATCTTGAAAATAAGGGAGTGACTATTCTGTTACGGACCGGTTAGTCTGGCGAGGTTTCCAACTAGCTCTGGCATCCTCAGGAGGTCCCAACCCTCTCGCCAGCCTCGTGCCCGAACATCTGAAATGAAAAAACAAACAAAACTAGATAGAAACTAACACAAATATACCACACAATGAATTCTCGAGACAGGTGATCGTCTCGTTTGCCCTCCCAACCTTGTCGTGACTAAATCCGCCACGATAATTTTTGAATTCACGACCCACAACACCCACTTGACCTTCCTCCACACTTACTTATCCATCACTGCCATCAAAATTATACCACTCTCTTTTCCATTAAAAGCTTTCTTTTACATAATAATATTATCTACAACTCCACTAAACACATTTTTGTTGTAAATTGTACAACTAAGAAGTTATAGCTATTAAGAAAAAAATGTAGCGTTCGTCACGTAGAATGCAAATAGTTATTTTAGAATTCTCTTTATTCCTCTTTCTTCAATTAAATATTGTTTGCTTTATTATGCAAAATACGCTAAAAAAACACGAAAACAGACTTCAACTGTCAAAGTTATTTCCAACTTTTGTAGCGTGCGTAACAAGACTTTGTGATCAATTATTTCGCAACAAATAGCTGTTAAAAAATTATGTTTTATGCCATTAGAAAGTACAATTAAACGCCACTAAACACTATGCATAAGTTGAAGGTATCTCTTTTGAAAGACCAACAAATTTTTATATTTTAATCTGAAACACGTACGAATGTAGCTCAGCCGAGTGTGGCCTCTGTAGTTAAGAATGTTGCGGGCTAATGGATTTGGGTCCAATATGTAGTAATATTAAACAAATATATAAAACGTCTGTGTAATTAATGAATAAAGCAGATATTGCTGTTTTTCTCATCAACTTCGTTCATAAATCTAACTCCGATCCCATGAAAAATATTATTTTATGAAATTTTTCATAAAATTAGCAAATCGCACAGAGCTGTAAATAAATATGTGACACATATTCACTTTTAATCCACTCCACCATAATCCGATAGTGAATCTTTATTATTATTATACTAGACTTCTAAAAACTCCGTAAAAATGTGAAGCTGGCTTTCAAACAGCTTCCTCAGCCAGTTATAACACCAAGTAAAAGCCCCAGTAGCTTTAAAGAAAACACAAACATTTTAAGGTAGATACTTATTTCATAAAAATATGGACATAAATGAAATAAATAAATTCAGTAAAGTGTGACTTTGACTCGCACTCGTAGGGTTCCGTACGAATGCCATATATTTACGTATTTCCCTTTTTCGTTTTGTCGATTTTTTTTGTTTTTCAGTACTTATGTATTTTTTGTTTTAAGTTTTCTTTGTTTTGTCGAATTTTTCGTTTTTTAGCGACTTTTTTCGTTTTGATGCTTTTTGCGTTTTAGCGCTTTTTTCATTTTGGCTATTTTTTAGTTTTGGCGTTTTTTTTTTTTTGTTTCATCGACTTTTTCCTTTTTTGTGATTTTTTAGTTTTTGTTATTTTTTCGCTTGATTTTTTCGTTTTAGTTATTGTTTTTTTTCCATTTTGAGTTTTTCTTTAGTTTTGGATTTTTTTCTTTTGGCGATTTTTTCATTTTGGTACTTTTTTCATTTTATCGCTTTTTACATTTTGGTGATTTTTTTCGTTTTAGCAATGTTTTTAATTTTGGTCTTTTAGTTTTTCTGATTTTTTTGTTTTGGCGATTTTTTCGTTTTCGCTATTTTTTCGTTTTAGCGATTTTTCCGTTTTGGTGATTTTTTTAGTTGTGGCATTTTTTTTCGTTTCAGAGCTTTATTTCATTTTGGTGATTTGTTTCGTTTCGGGTATTTTTAATTTTGGTGTTTTTTACTTGTTTTTTTCTATTTTTTTTGTGTTGGCAATTTACTTTTCTGTTTCTTCCTTGCATTACTTGAAGTGATACCCTTTAATTACACTGTACAGCCGTCCGCAAATCCCGTGGGGTTTCATGACTTTTTTTATGTTTTCGAGGTCGCTAAATCCGAATCTGGAGTTATTTTTTCGAGTCACGTCAGGTTTTTGTGCTACTGAAGGGACAAGTCCTAACCCACCACTGTCGGAAAGGGTTAATATACGTTACCAACCCCATTACTTATTCAAGAGGAAAATTTTTTCCTAAAAAATATAATAGAAATATAAAAAATATTCTATTTAACTAAAAAAATTTTTTCTTTTTATAAAGTTACACAAAAATCATAGAATTTATATTTAGGAGGGTACGGGCGATAGGTTCCAAAGGGAGAAATGTTCCTCTCGAAAAAATAATGGGGGTTGGTCATATATATTAACCCCCTCCGGCAGTGGCGGGTAAGGACTTGCCCCCTCTGTAGCATGAGAAACCTGCCGTGAGCCGAAAAAATGACTTCAGATTCGGATTCAGCGACTTCTAAAACATAAAAAACCGCCATAAAATCCTACGGGATTTTAAATTTCTTGAAAATTGTTGTACACTGTTATTAATTTACTCGTTAATTACACAGGCCTGGGAAATAATAATTATTTGTTGTTATTGTCGTAAAAGTAACATTTCCTAGATACAGACAGACGGACGGACGGGGTAGCGAAAACAATAGGGTTCCTTTTCACCTTTGGTTTACGGAACCCTAAAAAGTATAAATTTTAGCGAAAAAAAAACCAAAAATCATCAACCCTGAAATTTATAAACGATATTCTTCTTTACTCACCTGAAGTCCCCGCAATCCTCCCATTGGTCCCGCTGCGGCACCAGCACCTCTTATATGACTCGAACCATCGCCCAAATCTAATTGCAAAGACTCGGGCATATCATTCGTACTACTAGCCGAACTACTAGCATTAGCCAAATGTAGTTGTCCTAACGAAGCTGTGGCCATAGCAACATCTGGCATCATATCTGAAAGATGACCAGCATTCGCACCATCCGCACAGCCAATGGCACCACCCTCAGCTCCACCCATATCAAGGCCTAATGCACTGCCATGAGCAAAGCTCCGATAATCACCTTCGGTTATTAGGGCGGGCAAATCATTGCGATGATGTGCTGATGCTGAAAGTCTAGCGAAATTGTGTGGAATTCCAGGACCCATGCCAACACCAGAACCAAACCCTAAACCCAAGAGACCAGCGGCATGTTGCCGTGGAAATGTCAAATTTCTGGTATAGCAGGCTGGTAAACCGTCAGCACCAGAAACTGATGCGGCACCACATGATGTTGAGCCCGCATTAGAACCTACCGAAGACGACAGATAATTAGCACCCATGGCCGAGTGTCTAGGCACTGATCCGGCAGACGCTGCTGCGGGGGAAGGTGGTGGCGATTGATCATCGTCCTCTAGCAAACAACAATCGTCTACTGACTGTACCGTGGTTGTAGAATCAGTCATATTTTGTACTTCTTCTTGAACATTGCGGGTATTGCTGAGTAGTGATGTTTCTAGTAAATCCGATACAGCATCGGGTAGATTAAACTCTCTAACTACACGTAAACGTATTTGTCTATCGATCTCATGTTTGGACGAAAGAGGCAGATGTAAAGCCCTTTGGCACATAGGTGATTGCCTAAGTTTATGCTCTCGCTTCAACATCGAGGCCAAGGTGTGGGTATCCGGAGGTGGTATGGCAGCTGCAGCAGCTAATATATCTACAGTATCGGTACCGGTGCCCACACCATTATTGCCAACGCCACTATTCGAAGCGGCATTCATTCTAGAAACCATATACAGAGTATCAGGTATATCGGGCATTTGACGAGAACGTCGCATTCTCATCAATTCAGCTTGATGATGAGACGAAGTCATACGATCCTCTAGCAAAGCTTTAACTTCTTCAAAATATGGCATAAACAGGCGTGGTCGCACGAAAAGACCTTGATTCTTTCCTCCTCTTATCCAGGCATTAACACGCAAATTCTCCCTCTCATCGCAGTTCATGTGAGAAGGTGGTGTGCTTACAAGCCCTCTGCGTATGGCTTGAGCCAGTATTTCGCTATTTGGCGGCAGAACATGATCCATTCTAACTAATGGCAGTAGATCGGAAAGTATTTCTCTAAGTTCTACATCGCTTAAGTCGCGTTTCTTAACGCCTTTTCTTGTCACCGAATGGGCAGTGTGTGATAGTAGATTTGGTTCACGATCCTCCATGCGTCGTATGAGTTCTTGTTCTCCCCATTTGAGTACAGCCTGAAGAACTTCCAATTCGGAAGCTTGTAAAAAATTCGATTGTAAGACATGTATTAGCTGCGATTTATCGAGTTGATGCAAAACGGGCGATGAGATAACCGCTGAGAATTCTTCGCGCAAATATTGGCAAGCTTGGCGGAAAACCCACGCAGAGCCGTGAGGCTTTAAAGGTATAAATAAAATATTTATATGTAATTTTATTTGGTTTTTATTTAATTTATTTTTTTTTCAACTCACCTGACTGCCCCATTTGAGCACCGTTGGCAGTGTATCTAATGTCAGCCATTCTAATATGAGATCTTCGCAACCTTGTGCTAAAATATCCAATTCTAAAAATCTACCAATTTGATATAGTTCCATAGCCTCCTCTAGAGGTGTTGGCCTTGTTCTACCCGCCGTTAATGCATGGACTTCACCCAGCGAACCAGCCGCTGCTGTTCCAGAATTTGCTCCCCTTAAAATTAATGTTAAGTCTACGGTATCCAAATAAATGGCATGTAAAAGAACACGAGCATAACGTTTTGGTATCACGGTTTCATCCAACACAATACGTGTCGGCACATGCAGAGCACGCTCTGCATATTCAGCATCCATGTTACGTGTTCGTCTGGCTATGAGATTACGAAAGAAAGGCGATCGGGCGCTAAGTATAGCTTTGTGGCAAGGTAGCTCCAGCTTTGGTCGAAAGCCGTATTCAGAATTTCCCGAATCTGGGCGATTGTATTCACTACCCAAACCCACAACTCCCATGGCTGATGTACCGCTTACACCTCCACAATTCTCGGAAGTAAAAACCAAAGCTGCATCAGCATAATCTCCAGTTTCGAGTAGATACCGTAGATCATGTTCTAGAGGATTGGGCGTACCAAAATCATCGCCCAATTGACGCAGTAGACCAATATCCATGCTAGCGTCATGAGGACACAGATCCCCCGTATAGAGATAACGCAGAAGGGAGGCAAACATTTGAATATCTATTGGTGAGGTGGGTAGCTCGAGACAAATTCGAGCACCAAAGCCGGGGCAACCGGATAAAAGATCACGAAAATATGTGCAACGTGAAGATAAAATGCAGCGGTGCACGGGAAATATGGCGCCACGGAAGACGAGATCACAGTCAGTACAAGTCTTTGTTTCAAAAAGAGCAGCCAAATCTTGTTTGTAAGTGGTAGCAGGTGGTCGAGCCAGTTCGGCTTGCATCTAGAAAAAGGGATGTTAGTTAGCAAATTGAGAATTTTTTAATAACATACTTGATCAATACATATTATGTTGCAAATGTATTTTTAATATTAAGGCGAATTCATTCATTAATTCGCCTTGTTTAATATGTATGTTTAATGAAATGACTGAAGCCCAGAGGCGTGAGGATGTAAAAATAAAACTTTAAAAATAATCACAAATCAAATGTTTTCAAAATTACCGATAAATCTCTTAAAGCAGCCAGGGCTTCATATTCTTCACATAATGCCGCCAACTCTAGCGGCGTCCAGTCTGAAACAAAATCTCTCAACACTCTTGCATGATCACAGGCTTTTGAAGAACGCCGTCGTCTTATGAATTTCCGTTTAAATGTTGCAAAACCTGTAACACGTTTGCGGCGTTGCTCCCGAAAATGGGGACCACCACCTGGACCTCCCAACGAGGCGGATAGCAATGAATTGGCCCCTGTCGTAGGTAATAATAAACTAGAACTTGAACTTGCACCAGGCGGTATGCCACCGCAAGATGAATGTCCTTGTGATGTTGTCATTACAGGCGGATAGCTACCAGTCGATGCATTGGCACCCATTGTGAGTGTATTGGATAGCTAATTTTTCTTTTGGACTAAGTAGCAGTCGACCAGAGATTAGAAAACACTATGACTTAATTATTTTTGATTCGAGCTCAAACACGTTTTCTAATCTCCACACTCTTGCCTTAATTTGCAAAATTTTTAAATTATAATCAAAACATTTTTCTGTGTTTATATTTAAAATGTAATTTGCAGAATATATTGTACTTTTTTCTTCAGCTATAAAATTAGCATTTTTGCTATATTTCAGTTCTTATTATACTATATATAGTTAGTTCTTTTAATATGAGTCTGAAAAGAGAGAAAAAGGAATATATTATGAACAAATTGAAAATTAAGTTTTTTGTTTCAACAAAAACTATTCGCTAAGTTAGCGACGCTAACCAGAGTAGGAAAATAAACTAAACGAAACGTTTGCTTTCGTTTTGTTTTGTATTTTTTAATGTGTAAAACAAAAACAAAACAAAAACAACGAGAATGACAGTCCAATTTAGTTTTGTATTGTTTGTGCTTGTGTACACTAAATGTACATTAACTTAAAGCAAGCAGATGAGTGAAAAGCCAATTGATTTGTTTTGGTTTTGCTCATGTACGAAACGATTGAAAATATTTTAAAAGTTTGTGTCTTCGGATGAAACGTTTGCGAAAAGTTTTGTTTGTTTGCACACTCTGACGCTAACAAATATTATTTCTTCAATATACTGGCAGGTAAAAGCTAAGTCCCATCCGTTTGAATCAGAACAATATATTTTAAATCATTCGATTTGCAAAAACGAAAAATTATATTAAAATTTTACAACCTAACATTAAAAAAAACTATTTTATTTTATAGAGGTTCAAATACAAAACTATGCATAATATGTGAGTTCGAGATGACTTCGGAAATAATTAAATTGAAGCTTTCAATAATAAATAGTTTTCTGCAAGTTGAATACATTTTAAATGGATGAAACATCATATACATAATCAGCCCTATCGTGAATATTTTTTCCCTTGAAATGTTTTCCCTTTCCCTTCTTTTGCGATCGTGAATAATAAAATCGAAAAATTCCCCTTATCATGAATGATTTTTTTCACATGGATTTTTTCCCTTTTCCCCTGTTTTTGTTCACTTTATTTTAGCAGGAGAAATGGATAAATTCATCATGTAACTGCTATTTTATCCTTCTAATTAATTATTAAAGCTTATAAATAGTTATTATCAGAACAAATTCAGTAAATAGTGTTCATTTATCTTAATACTAACACATTTATCTTAACACTACCTCCATGCAACACCTTTCCGGCACACATGAATTAAGTTTCGCGATGATGGAATAGCAATTGATTTTTCTGCATCTATAGAAAATCATTCATCACATTCAAAATATATAAAAACCCAGTTTAAATTACTCTTGAGAAAATTTAATTTAACACCAAACGACTATTTGATTGAATTAGACTGCCTGCAGTGGCTCGGGTACTCCAAGGCATTGGATGCATTTATCAATCCTGGACCAACAATTCGATTTTGTTTAGATTCCTCATGGAATAAAAATGAGGGTGCTGTTGGCTGATTAGTTAGCGCGTTTGACTACAAACCCTGAGGTTTTGAGTTCAACACTAGTTTCAGGCAAGCCAACAACATCATGCATTTTTCTCATGTGCATTGGTGTGTTATTGTGTTGGTTCTTGTTGGACTATTAAGGTGATGAAGGCATAGCACTGATCACTTTGGCAGTACCGGCAGCGATTAATACAAACATATCATAATGCACTTTACAGCACCCTCCTTCGTCGGTATTGTAGTAGAACCGTCGGCGAAGTAAAAGAACGAATAAAATGGCTGCACTGCTTAAACAACTCAATGCATCTACTTAACACCAGAGGTGCTTGCAACACTGCTCTACAAAAAACGCGCAATAGCAGAGTTGTAAATTAGTTAAGCTTTCTATCTCTCTCCCACTTCACCACCTGTTCTCTCTACACTATCCCTTTCCCAAAGAAGGTAACACATTAATTAATTAACTGGTAGGCATTATTTGCCTGATTGTGTTACTTCTCTTTTCAAAAAAAAAAATAATAATAATTCCAATTCTTAGCACGGTATTTTTTACTTTTTAACAAAAATTTCTTTGATTCTGAATTTATTTTACTAAGCTTCTTCCTTATTTGCATTCACTAAGAACTGATAGCGGGAAATAATGTTTACGGGAACTTCACGATAGCAATTTTCCCTCGAAGGGAAACGAAAACTTCATGGGAACATGAATTTCACTTGTTTCTTATTCACGATAAGGGTGAATATGTATATAAAATGCTTTCATACAATATTTAACAATATATTTGGAAATATCATCTCTAAACAGCTGCTTTGTATATTGTCTGAAAATTTAAAAAAAGAAACATTACTAAAGTATGCTTCAAAATTGTATAACTACTTGGGTTATTCTTATTTCAAATGCTTTTTTCGTGTCCGTTGTAAAATAATAGTAAAATAGTTCATAAAATAAATGCAAAAATTTCAAAATGAAAACTGCTTTAGCATGATTTAATAGATTATAAATAAATGTACATAAGTTTTTTTTGTATAGGACTGTCCATTATGTCTTAAAAACGGAGAACGAAAATACAGTTTATACTCTCTTCATACAGAATGGCATGTCCCTAATGCATGCTATTGATTTTCCACATTAAGAAACTATGAATTTTTCCAAAAACGAGATTATATTTATAACGGTTTTAGAGTATTTGCATTTGCTTCTCTTTTTTCATACACTCTAAAACATTACTTCAAATTTACGATCATATATTGTCTAAATTTGTGTTGAAAATTTCTCCTTGACTAAAATTACATCGATTTTGTAGTTATTTTATTAAAGAAAAAACCTTTCAAATTAAACATATTTAGACCAAGTGGAAAAAAAATTTGGAATAAAGCATTATACGGCTATGGCTGAATGGTAGATACGTCGGACTATCAGTCAGGAGGTTGCGGTTCAAACCTGCACGGAACCAATGGCTTTTTTTTGTAAAAAGATTTTGTTCAAAAATAATGCGTGTGTAATTTTAGATCGATAATATTCGGTAAAGTGTTGCCGACTATTATCGACCTAATTTTCAACAAAAGTGTTTTAAAGTGTACATAAAATTTTTTAAATATAATAGAAATTATAATTGTGTTTATTGTTGTTCTCCGCAATCTTGTGTATTGAGCATTATGCATTTTTAGTGCGCTTCATTACTCAGTTTAATTATTAAAATTGTGTTAACAATATACACTAAAATAACAGTGTAGGTTTCTACTTCTAAATATTTAAAATTACATCGATTTTGTAGTTATTTTATTAAAGAAAAAATCTTTCAAATTAAAAGTATTTAGTCCAAGTGGCAAAAATTTAACATAATGTATAATAATACGGCTATGACTGAATGGTAGATACGTCAGACTTTCAGTCAGGAGGTCGCGGTTCAAACCTGCACGCAGCCAAATCGCTTTTTTAAGTAAAAACATTTAGTTCCAAAATCAACAAAAATAATGCGTGTGTAATTTTAGGTCGATAATAATCGGTAAAGTGTTGCCGACTATTATCGACCTAATTTTCAACAAAAGCGTTTTAGAGTGTATGTATATAGTATTATATTGCAAAAAGTTTCATCAATCAATCATGGTTTGTATCCAAAAAAAATTTATTGACTGTTATTCATATTTTTTTAATTTAATTGAAATTTTTTTTAGTGAATAACTAAGGAGTTTATGTTAAAAAACATCAAGGATTATACATCTGAACCGTTTTAAATTCAAAATATAGTGTGAGTTCTAAAAAAACAATATTGAATTCTTATAAAAATATATTGAGCATTACGTAAAAAAAATTTGTTTATATATAAATTATCTATAAATTTTAGGACGTTAAAAAAGTTAACAGCAGCTGAAGGGTGGAAACGATGTAAAAAAACATTATCTGCTTACAAATTTGGGATTTCCTTTGAAAAAATTTTGCATCTACCGCATAACATTGTTAGTCGATTTTATTAAAATTAGTTTTATTTGCAAGAAGAGTTGACCTACTTTTCGCTTATGTATAAATGTTTGTAAAGAATTATTATAAAAGATAAAAATGTTTTATTTTTCCACCTGAGCCCAAGTCAAAATTGAAAATGTAGTCATAGCTTTTAATTTGGTCCTGCGATTACTATATATTTTTTTAGAGAGTAGATGTATAGGGCTTTCAAGCCCTATACTCATTTTTGGTAGTCTAGTTGTTTAACAATCGCGAAAGCAAATGTAACGCTCAATACACACAAATTTTAAGAAATCGAAAATTATAATTTTATTTCAGCATCCACTGAATGAATCGAAAATTATAATATGAGTCCTACTACCTTCTCATATTTCATTTAGTTACATTGGTAAAAAAAAATTAAAAAAAACATATTAAACACAAACAACACCGATAATATAAACGTTTCTATCAAACAACAATTAAAAATTAAATAAAAAAACAAACAAAAGCTAGTTTGTAACTGTAATAGTGTTTTCTTAATAGAATATAGCTCTAAAAATATATAATTCTCCAGTTAAAAAAGATCTTCTCAGGAAGTCAATAAGATCCTAAACTAGTGATCCGGAAGTAGTGCAAATCCGGATATTCTAATGATTTTTACATAAGGTCTATTCACATATTACGTAACGCTATTTTCAGAGTTTTTATAAAAACAATAGTCACACAACACAATATAAATATCATAATTACATTTTTGTCGGCATAAAAAAAGTTTGCTTTTCTGATGCATCACTGCGCTGATGCATTTCCGAATAGTTATACTGACACGGAATAGAATATCTTGTAGAGCTTACGTTTAAGGTGTAGCAAGTGTTATGTAAAACACCACGAGAAACATTTTTGTGGAACAATCAAGCCCGCTATAGAGCCTCTGAAAGGTGCCCCTGTGGCTGAGTGGTAGTGATGCTAGCCTGTCAGTCCAGAGGTCGTGTGTTCGATTCCCGCCATAGACCCTGGATGTTTTCCGCAGACAAGCTAATCGCTTCGCGGGTTGTGTTTGTTTATAAAAAATAAATAAATAAATCGGAGTTTTCTGCCCCTTATTTATTTAGGAGCCAAAAAGACCCACACATCGAAGAGCTAGGTTAGGTTAGGTTAGGTTGAACAGGCTGCCGGTTTCTAACAACCGGCCCACTTGGGTCCTTTGGTCCCTTTGTGATGCCTGGGATGGATAGTAGGGAAGTTCAGAGAGGTGTCCCTCCTATCCCAGAGGTTGGGTCGGTGTTAAACCAACCCGAGTATCTTATGAAAGAATTTATACCCCTAACGTCGCATTCCCCCAGGTCTGCTAGTTCGGGTAGTGACGGATTTCCCAAGTATGACGCCCTATTTCTATATAGTGCTGGACATCGACAGAGGAGGTGTTTAACAGTTTCTTCCTCCTCCTCATTCTGACAACTTCTAGAGAAATCATTAAAAGGAAGATTTAATCTTCTGGCATGGACACCAATAAGACAGTGCCCTGTTATGACCGCTACGAGTATACGCAGCTGTTGACGAGGGAGCCCCAGTATGGTTGCAGATCTTGCGAAGTTATACTGGGGCCAGATGGACCTGGAAACCTCACAAGTGATTTCATTTGTCCATCTGGTTTGCGCCTCTCTAAATAGTTGGCGCTGAATTTGTATCTTACAGCTTTTTAGTGGGACACCTACTAACCAGTCGATGTCATTTTCATGTAGGCGGGCACCGGCCTTGGCTAGACCGTCCGCAATAGTGTTACCGGGCACCCCCGCGTGACCCGGTACCCAGAAGAGCCCTAGGTTCGCATGTCTCGCCATCTCATTCAGAGATGCCCGGCATTCTTTAACCAATTCCGATGTTGTGTAAACACCAGATAGAGCATGTAGTGCAGCCTTGCTGTCGGTACAAATTCGGATGTCCTGATCGAATATCCTGTAGTACCTTAACCAGTTGGCTGCCCTTTTGATTGCTGATATTTCAGCCTGAGTGATGCTACATTGGTTTGGTAGCCTAAAGTTAATCCTACGTTGCATTTGTGGGATATAGAAACCCCCGCCCACTCCGATGCCCGACTTTGACCCATCAGTGTAGATCTCGAGCACATCCTCATATTGGTGTATGTGGTTTGCCTCAGAAGATGTGCCCGAGAAGTCCACCCGGAATCTTTTGTCGGGCATCAGAGTAGGCGAGCAGTAGTCAGTGTGGTCGGGAAGATCTGAGATTTGCCCTAATATCGTCGCATGGCCTACGTTACCCCGCTTCCATGCACCTGAGGCATCGAGTCTAACCGCCGAGTTCATGGCCAGTTGTTTGATCATGAGTTCAGCAGGAAGCCAATGCAGCATGGTGAACAGTGCTTTGGATGGAGTAGTGCGAGGTGCACCCGTAATCAACAAAGCAGATGTTCGAAGTACCTTTTCTATTATTTTAGAGTATGTGGCTTTATTTAAGGAAGTCCACCAGACGACAGACCCATACATTAGTATGGGCTTAACCACCATTTCAAAAAGCCAATTGACGTTTTTGGGACTTATGCCCCACCTGTTGCCAATCGCCCTTTTGCAGGTGTATAGAGCAATAGCAGCCTTGGCTGCCCTAGCTTGAACGTTGGGGTACCATGAAAGCTTAGAGTCCAGTATAATACCGAGATACTTCACGCTGTCTGATAACCTAAGGGTGACTCCGTTGAGAGTCGGTAACGTGAAAGTCGGAGTCTTGTATTTTCTCGTAAAGAGAACAAGATCCGTCTTTTGAGGGTTAGCATTAAGACCACTTTCAACGCTCCATTTACTTATGATACCTAATGCCGATTGAAGACGTTGAGATAGAGTATCTAGAAATTTACCAGATATTGCTACTGCTACGTCATCCGCGTAGGCTACTGATTTAAACCTCATAGAGTCTAGTTCCACCAGTACCGACTTTATGGCGATATTCCATAGCATAGGTGACAGAACACCTCCCTGGGGAGTACCTCGCCTAACCGTTTTTTGAATAGTCGTTTGCCCCATCGTGGAGGAAATTACCCTATTTGTTAAGAGTCCTCGTATGAAGCTAATTGTTGACCGATCAATGTTCAGTCTTTCTAGTTCCATAATGATGGATTCAGGTCGTACATTGTTAAAGGCACCCTCTATATCAAGAAAGGCCACGAATGTATATTCTTTGTTTGGCAGGGATTTTTCAATGAATCCTACAAGCGAGTGAAGTGCCGTCTCAACTGATTTGCCCTTCGTATAGGCATGTTGGGAGGTTGATAGGAGGTTCGGAGAAATTGTTGATCTAAGGTGTAGATCAATTATCCGTTCCAGAGTTTTAAGGAGAAAAGATGATAGGCTGATGGGTCTAAAATCTTTCGGGTTTACGTGTGTAGTTTTACCCCCTTTGGGGATAAAGACCACGGAACATTTGGTCCATGCTAGAGGGATAAAAAATTATTATGATTGATTATTAGGCTAAGGTTCGTAACGTTATATTCAGAAAGAATTGGGCATGATTAATATTCCAAAGAACAAGGGAAATATTAACATCAACTTAAGTTCATTCAACGTACACAGCAGAATAGAGTAGCTCCACTTTCGGAAGCCGCTACACTTCCATCGTCAGTGCTCACGTGTACTTTGCTTTTCACCACTTCTCAGCTGTGGCTCTGTTGAATGTGATTTCAATTTTTATATACATATACAACTTTTTCGTGAAAATTAAATACGAGAATTAAATCAGTCAAGTTGAAATTAAACTGCACTTTCCCAGTGTTGCCGTTGCTTTATTTTTCTTCATTCCCATTTTTCTGATTTTCTCTTCTACCCAAGTTAAACTTTTTTGGTTTGGTTTTTTACTTAAGTATATATAAACATGTGAACATGCGAAAAGCTCAAGCCAGTAGCTAATTGTTTTAATATGATTATTACGGAAGTATTTGCTTGTGAATCCAAATCAATTATTAGGCTAAGGTTCGTAACGTTATATTCAGAAATAATCTAGTACAAAATATCGAAGTTGAAGTCGAAAAACGCCAACCACAATAAGGAGATGCATAGGTATTTCAAATAACGCTAAAGCAGACTTAATTTTCAAATTTATGCGTTTATTTTATTAAATATACTACTATAATTTCAATGGACACGAAAAAAGCATTGTAAATGAGAATCAACCATATACATATGTATGTACATGCAAACACATTACTAATTTAATAATTTATATAAAATTTTTCCTTATCCAAAATATAATCAAAGAAATAAACTTAATTTAATATTCATATCTATGACATTCTTTGAAAATAAGAAATGCGTACACAAAATAAACAAAAAATAAAACAGATCTGAACTGAATAAAATTTCATTTTAAAGTTTTGAAATGTTAAACAACAACATGAATAAACCTTAAAAATAAACAAAAAAAAACATAAAAAGAAATTAAAACAAAACCAATGACATTATTTATATTATCCATTTAGCCTTGACCCACTCACTCAATAAACTTTTCCAAACAGAACGAACACATTTGCTGTGTTCAACAGAGAACTGAAAATTTTAGAACTAAAAGAATGAATGGCTAAAAGACAAACAGAAGAAGACAACAGCAACACCGTCAACAAAAATATTTCTACACTTATACAACCCATTCAAGTTAATGTGCAAGAGTAAAAGTGAGACTGTGTGAGCATTTAAACACGAGGCAGGAAGCCAGGCAACAGTAAAACAGTTACACTAACTGAAAACTGTGATGAAACAAAAAAGAAATGAAGAAACAAACACTAAAATTTGCCATGATATAGGTATAATTTATACATGTATGTATCTAAAAACGAGGGCAGTTTCAAAAGCAAACAATTTAATCCTCTGCAACTGACTTGACTTCGTTGTCACAATTCCACTGACGTGGTAGTACAATAGACACTATTTCGACTGCTTATATTTTTCAAATTCCGTTTGTAAACTCACTGAAAATATTTTTGTTTAAAGTAGTAGTTTGCTACTTATTGTAATTTTTTGTTACAAACAAAACGACAAATGTTATTAAAAATAAAATTATTGCCATGTCATAAATTAGCCTTAAAAACTTATATCCATACAAAAACAAAAAAAAATCATATTTATTTTTTTGGTAAAAAGTTTAACATTAATTTTAGATTATACCTAAGATAATCAATATAGAAAAAAAAGAGATAATATCAATGGTTTAATAAAAAGTTATAACGTATTTTGGCAGGTCTACCTCAATACTGACGTGGTAGACTTGAAAACACTTCTATGCTTACATCAACGGGTGCACTCGTTTCAATTGATTTCTTCGCACTAACGTACACATGAGTACGTTATAAGAAGGTACTGAAAACACCAGAATCGATATTTGTATAATTATGGCGTAAAACAATGTTTTCTTTTTACTGGTGTCTGCTAGACTACGACGTCAGTCGTAGAGGGTTAAATAATACACCTAAAATAAAATATTGGTAAATCTAACCAATTTCATTGGTTAAAATTGCAACAACCCATAAAATACAATAAAATCAACGAATGGAATTGTAATGTAGTGGATAGTGTGCAAAACTATTAACCGGGAAGTTGCAGACAGGGTTGTCAGATATGGCGATTTCTCGCCAAACGTGGCGATTTTTCGGCTTGTTCGGCGTCTAAATTTTTGTTTTGGCTACATGGCGATAAATAAATTTGTTGGGGACTTTTATGGCTATTATTTTTAAAAAAATTTAAGTTAAAAATTTTTATAGTTCAAAAAAAATTACTTTGTTTAAAGAGTATTTTCTAAACTAAATCCCACCAAAAGTCGTCTGCAAGAAATTAAAACAATGTGATTTTCCTGTTTATCTTATATTAATTATAGTCACTAATGGGGTTTGAGAAAAATTTACAAAAAATTATTTCTGGCGATTTTATTTCTATTTTGGCGATTTTCTGCTAAATTTTTATACGATCATTTTATAAAAATTTATATTAAAAAAAGTTTTGTGTAAAAACAAATTTATTATCAGAATATATATTAAGAAAAACTACATAAAATTGATTATGGCGACTTTTGGCGATTTTAAAAACCAATTTGGCGAAATAGGTCGGAAAAAATCTGACAGCCCTGGTCGCAGGTTCGATGCCCCCCAAGGCTTAAACAGTAAGTGTGTTTGTTAAAAAAATAAAAATATATTTTTTTATAATTTTTTGGTCTTGAACTTAGGTCCTCACAATTCTTCGGATGTTTATAAACCAGTACCTTTACCATCTCAACCAAGTCATGTTGTTAAATAACAACAACACCAAGTAAACATACAACTTGAAATGACTTAGAACTTTAAGGGCCTATTTCACCAATTTATTTATATATCATTGATATTTAAAAATAGTTTTTCCATACAAAACTAAATAAAAACCGACATTTAAACATGAATTGATATTTAAATAGCGTTGGTGAAATATGCTCTAAATGGTTATTTTAACCAATAATAAAATAAGCAAAAAAAATTTTAAGTTAAATGGTTTTATTATAATGCAACATAATAATGATGCAAATAATGTACTAAAAGTAAAATAATAATTAGGTAGTATCAGGTATCAACCGCCACACCACTACCCTCATCAATATATGGCATTGATCAGACTAAAATTAAACCGTGGGGGTTGTTGACTATAGATAACAGAAATTCAACGCGTCCACGGGTTTATTTTAGTCTGATCAATGCCCTATATTGGTGAGGAGAGTGGTGTGGTGATTGATACCTGGGTCTACCTAATAATTTATTTTCTTTTAGTACATTATCTGCATCATTATTATGTTTCATTACAATAAAACCATTTAAGTTAAATTTTTTGTTACTTATTTTATTTTGAATTTTTTTAGTTTTTTAATGGCATATCATAGAGTTTACACAGGAAATTAGTGTAAACTCTATGATATGCCATTTTGTTTCGGACTCTACCTGGGATTGGGACTCTTTTTCTTGGTGTACTGCATTCTAGTAGCCAAGCGCTTTAATTTAATACCCATATTAAGGGGGATGACAATATGTATATAATCCCCCATATCCCCCATTTTGTACTGGCCGCCATTTTGGAATTGGGGATTTTTTTCATTGCGTACTGTATTCTACTAGCCAAACCCTTTCATTTGATATCCATATTGAGGTGTTTGTAAACAAATAACGAATTCGCCTTATTTGGTGGCCATCTTTGATTTACAATAGTACGTGGGCGTGACGCTGCCCGCTTTTCTAAACTATAAATTGTATTGTCATCAAAAGTAAAGGTGTTTACCAACTTTCAGATCAATGTGTCAACAGGAAGAGGGTAAAAGTAAATATTACCAGATTAAACTCTACCACTAGTCTTAAAGCAGTACCTTCGACGCACAGTGAGTGGTTACAATTGAAAAAAGGGTAATAAATCTGTATCTTTGAAGCTTGCGATCCGAGTACAAAACGATGTATGTAAAACCTCCGAAAATAGCGTTACGTTATATGTGAATAGGCCCTTGGCATCCTTTCGTTCCGCAGTGCTTCTTGGCTCAAATTTTGTTGCAAGACTGAAGATGAGTCAAACAGGGGCGGGGCACACGAAAATTATTGCAAAATTGCCGAACAACTGTGGGCTACAGCGATGCCATTTTTAGCCTTTTTTTACAATATGACATACTGTGTTGTCATATCGTAAGCTTTTTACGATATGTGTCTCTGATTATAATCACTACCTCTTAGCCTTTACTGCGTCGCTAATGCTTATAATTACTTTTTTACTAGATTATTAGCTAATTTGGTCATATGTCCTGAAGTTATTTGATATGATAAATATATTTATTTTTTTATTATACTTAAATTGCACTTATCTGACATCCCTGCGACTCCTTCACACAATTTGTTTGATTTCCTTTGAATACTAGAATGAATTTGGGCCCAGTTGTTAGTGACGGGTGTATTGGTCGTGCATTTTCAGGTGTGCATGGCCTTAAGGTAGCTCACATAAACGCTCAGAGTCTGTGTCCTTCGAACAGGTCTTGTAAACTGGACGAACTGAGTTCCACTATTATGAATGCGCATCTGGATATAATTTGTGTTACGGAAACATGGCTGGATGAGAGTATATTAGATCAGGCTGTTGATCTTCCAGGGTATACTGTTTGCAGGACTGATCGTCCATATGGGCGTAGAGGTGGTGGGGTGGCAATTAACGTCGCACAGGGCATTAGGTTTAAGTCTGTTTACAGATGCTGTGAATACTTTTCATGTGAGGGACTCTTTATTGAGGTTGACACGGGACTTGCGACTTTGCTGCTTGGTGTCACCTATCTTCCTAGGGGTGATCTTGATTTATTTGAAAGTTTGGTTAGTGACCTTTTGGTACGATACCAAAATATAATTCTAGTTGGTGATTTTAATAATGACATGTTTAATACATTAAAATCTAATGCAGTACACTTGCTTTGCAGGCGGTTGGATTTAAGCTGCTTGCATAACTGTACTCCTACACATTATGATTCGCATCATCAAACTACCTCACTTATCGACTACTTCTTAGTAAGTCGAGGTATATCTGTAACGGCATCTATGCAATTTCAGGTCCCTTTTATATCACATCATTCCATGATATGTGCTTCTTTTAATATAGCTGTTAATATCTCATCTGAATCTACCTACTTTAGGGACTATAATAATGCTGATGCTCGTGCGATGGAAGATCACATACTACGAATGGATTTTTCACCACTTTACCACTCTATAGACCCTGATACACAAATCGCTTTTATTACTGTTTAGTGAGCTTTTGCAGTATGTTCCGTTAAGGCAAGTTTCTCCTATTAGAAATCACAATGTGCTTAGATTCTCTAATGACATCAACTACCACAGATCACTAACTGGCATTGCTTTGAGAACATATTTTAATAATAGGAGTGATAGTAATTGGGAGGCCTATCGCAGGTTGCGTAATCTGACCAGATATAAGATTCGAAGGTTGAAGATGAGGAATAGTAATCGTGTTTTCCGGACTGGTAGTACTAGAGAAATGTGGAATAGGTTGGGTAGATTGGGTGTTGTGGCAGGGACTAATGCTTCTGCAGAGGTTAATGTGGATGATGTTAATACGAACTTCGTTAGCAATCAATTAGTTGCTGAGGATGTGATACCTGATTTTAGTAGTTTCAATAATTATGATCGGGGTTTTTCCTTTTCAAATATAACAATGGCCGAATTGCACATAGTGTTGCATAGAATTAAATCCTCTTCTGTAGGCTCTGATGGTATTTCCATAAAATTGTTGAAAATAGTTTTTCCGTATCTTAGTAGGCACATTTTGCACATTGTTAATAACATTTTGATGTCCTCTAGGTACCCTGATGGCTGGAAGGTTTCGCGGATTGTTCCTATTCCTAAGGGTAGGGGAGATTTTTCGATCGACAATATGAGACCTATCAGTATTTTGCCTGCGCTGTCGAAGGTTGTTGAGAATATTATGAAGGAGCAGATGATGCAGTGGGTTCAAGATAATAAGATGCTTAGTGAATGTCAGTATGGTTTTCGTCGGGGTCGTAATACTGGTCTTCTTCTCACTGAACTTATTGAGTCAATAAGGAATAATTTAAACATGCGTAAGGTTAGTGTTTTAGTTTTTATCGACCTAACAAAGGCTTTTGATCAAGTTAAACATTCTCTATTAGTTACCAAATTGAACAGTAGGTTTGGTTTTACATCTTCGGCATGTAGGTTGATATGGTCATACCTGTTGGATCGAAGGCAATTTGTGTCTCTAAATGGCTTGGTTTCTGTTCTTGAAAATGAGAGGTCGGATGTTCCTCAGGGTTCAGTTTTAGGTCCTACTTTATTCACACTATTTCTGAATGACTTATTTGCTAATATGAGTAGTAGTTGTTGCAGGCCGTTAGCATTTGCTGATGACATTCAACTTTTGTGGTCTGACGAATGGCGTTCACAAGTTGAATATGAGTATGTTATTAATCGGGAATTAAATAATTTGAATAATTGGATGGATGCTAACTTTCTGCAGGTGAATCCCAATAAGACTAAGGCTATGGTTTTCAAATCAAATAGATGTGATATGAATATAGTGAACTTGAATTCACGGATTTGTGGCGCTGTGGTGGATTTTGTAAGTCAGATGAAATGTCTTGACATTGTAATTGATGAGAAGTTATCATTCGAACCTCACATAAATAGTATATGTTCTAGAGTTTGCCTCACATTTAGGAGGTTATATCATGTTAACCTGCTTCTTCCCCTACGAGTGAGACGAATTATTGCTCATGCACTCTTGATGTCTCAGGTGAGTTATTGCATTGAGGTTTATTCAGGATGTAACATTGGTAGCAGGAATAGGATTAAAGGGGTGGTACATAGGATCGTTAGATTTGTGTATAGTCTGAGACCGAGAACGCATGTATCACACCGCTTGAAAAGTTTCTTGAGGTTTACTTTTGAGGATTATCTTAAATTTCACCTTTTGGTTTATATATTTAGAATTATTAAATACCAAAATCCCATACGTATAGCACAAATGATAACTTTTACAAGGACGTTAAGAAATCCTCAAATGATAGTTTCAAGGATTAATAATTCCACGTTTGAAAGATCAATGGTAATTCAGGCTGCCAGGTTATGGAATGTTTTGCCTAGAGAGTTACGTGTATTTTCTTTCTCAATTTCAACATTTAAGAGGAAACTTGAAGGCTTTTATAACATGACACCACCTGATTACTAGCATACTGGGTTCATTGCACAGCTCTTATTTTAATTGTGTTTTTAATTCTTTCATATGAATTGTGATGGGGGAGTCGTTGGGATGTTTGGGATGTTTTAGAGTGCACTGTTTTTCTTTATCTGCTAAATACTCATAGATATACATATTTAGAAACATATAATACGAATTAAATTGGCCTAAGGCTATATGTATTATGAAATAAATGAAATAAATAAATAAATATAATAACACTAAGATATGACAACACCGTGTATGGCTATCTTAGTGTTGTCATATCGTAAAAAACTTACGACATGACAACACAGTATCTCATATCGTTTTTTGTCATATCGTAAACAGATTCCAATTAGAGCATTTAATTCTTCTACTCCAATATTCAAGTATACGAAGAATTAACAGACAAGGAGAAACGGCTGTGAGGAAGTTCTGCGATTGTTAAACGGAAGTTGCCTGATTTTTGCTTTTGGTTTTTGTTATATTCACTTTGCTTGAGTGTGTGTAAGTCAGTAGTGGCCAAAGATACACTATCTTATTCTTTGCTTTTGTATGTGCTTCGCGGCTAAAAAGATAGGCTGTGTGTCTCAAACACAGTGTACGTGTGTTGAGGTTAAAAAAAACAGACTATACTCGCGTATATACGAAATTGAGAGAATGGCCACCACTGGTGTTAGTGTAACCAGCGTTGCCAGAATGCTGATTTTTATCATATTTTTGATGATTTTTTAACCAGAATATGATATGATGATTTTTTCCCCCAAATGATGATATGTTTTCTCGCAAATTATAGTTTTTTTATACTGCTTATATGTATATCGTCAAAGAAAATGCAAAAAGCCACATCGGACATATTAAAAGTTTTATATGGAGAAGGATGAAACCTGTTTAAATGAAAAAAATATATTGACAATTAGTGTACAATTTTACAATATAATTAAAAAGGACCAACAACGAAATTTTGCATGAATTGCCCATATATTTTTCATTTCAACAAGTTTTATGCTTCTTCTGTAAAACTTTTAAAATGTTAGATAGGGCTTTCTGCATTTTCTGTGACGATATATAAATAGTTATTGAAACATATCATGCCTTACTTTTTGTAGTTGTTTGGATCAATTAATATATAATTTTCAAGCGTTTTTAATATAAAAGTTTATTGAAGAGCATTCATCAGCTTTGAAAGATGATTTTGAATGACAAAACTATCAATTATGTTCGATGATAAAAATTTTTGTGGGATGTACAAAGTTTATTGGGCTAAATTCAAATAATTTTCATGTACAGGTTTTTTTAATGGGTTTGACTAATATTTCAAATAGCTACGTCAGTATGTTTCACCCTAACTCAATAACGAATTATCCGATTTGAATAAATAAGCCAATCATGCATACTAATTTTTTATATTTCCAGCTGTTTTGGAGCTCTTCACAAATTATCGGCGATATTTTTTTTTTTTGCAAAATTAATTATTCGTTTTCAAAAACTCATAAAAGAAATTAAAACTGCAAAAACTTTAAGTTTTTATCATTCGTCTGACAGGTAGGATAACTAGAAATAAAATAAGCCTTAAATCATGAAAATCGATGGCAAATGTTGATTTTATTCGTAATTAAGTGAAGGTGGTCAGTTCATAAAAATCACGATTTTTATACAAAGGAAATATTTAAATTTGTGTGTGTATTGAGGGAACAACTAATTGTGAATAAAATCGACATTTACTTTCGATTTTAATGGTTTATGGCTTATTATATTCCTAATATACCTACAAAGCTTCCCTCTTCATTTTTTCATGACTTTTTGAAAACGAAAAAAAAATGTCTTTGATCGAGTGGTCTAAGCGGAAGAGAACTCTGAAGAGATTAGCGGGAGCTATCGAAACTTGTCAGTTCAACCCTCCGTGCAGTAAAATTTTTCTTTGTCCACATGCTTCACATTTATCTATAAATAAAAATATAATTTAATTGAAAAATTAAATTAAAGCCGAGCTCAAGCCAAAATAATTAAATTTCTTTGGATATAAACCCATATATACATACAGTTCGACTAAAACTCATAACTTAATTGAAAAAAAAATCACTTTGCATGAAAAACGCATTTTTCGACGCTAGTTTCTGAATAACTCCGAAGCAAAATGAAATTAGAAAGAATTAGATATAAATGACTTAAAGGTAATTTTATTCTGCATTTTTTATTTATTGAAATTGGATAAACCATTCTCAAGTTAGGGTAAACTATGCTGATGTACATATTGAACATCTTAGTCATGTCCATTAAAAAATCTGTACGTATAGGAAAAAAACTGAAAACGGATTTATGCATAAAAGCTTGTATATTCCACATATTTGTATTTAAAAGATGAAAAATGTTTTTTTGTATACCAGTGCATATAGTTGTGTTTTCCGAGTTTTTTTCGCTGTGGAAGTGGTTTTGTCGCATTTTTATATGTTATTACAGTCATGGCGATATTTTATATACTTCTCTGATCGCTGCCGGTTTTCAAACCTTATCACGATTTTTTTACAAGTATCTTTTTAATATTGGTTGCCAAAAAAGCAGTAACTCTCCTATCTAGAATGTGACATGAAGGAAATCATATAATCTAAAAAAACGCGTTTTTGTTTTAGTTTGCTCATTGTTCAGCTTTGGAATAAAAGTTTGTGATGATTTTTTATATCCAAATATGATTATTACTCCGCCAAATGATGATTATCTTCGAAAAGCTTCTGGCAACGCTGAGTGTAACTTTTGTTGCTCTTATTCAAGGCGAATTAATTTTATCAGGTGGTGTTGATTCTAAAACAATTACAACATTACAGTAACAATTGACATCTCAGCCCCTATTTCAACATATAAAAATTTCGACATACAGGGGTCTAATTTGCGGGAAAAAAGTAGAACAGCTGTGCTTATAATATCACCTGTATAAATTCACCTTGCTCTTATTGTGACGTGTGAAGATTGTGGTGTTTATTGCATGCTGCTGTTTCTGGACGTGAGTGAAGAAAACAAGTTTTGATAATGCAGAGCATTGGCAAGTTTTTTCTAGGATAATGCAGAGCATTTGTCTTATTTCAGCAAGTTTTTCAACAGTTTTGTATACGTGTGAGCACGTTTTATATATGGGAATGTATGTGTGACAAGTTTTTCCAATGTTTACAAGCAAATGGCGTGTAGGTGTGAGCAAGTTTTATGTATGGGTAACATGTGCTTTCTATATTTTTAGAGTAACATCAGTTGTCAGCCTATAACTCCTAAACTAAATTGCGTGCCACCATGGCACTACCCTCAATCGATAGGTATTAAAAATACACATTGTTTGCCACGGTTGTCAATCTTGGCGAGACTTGCTGAAAAAAGTTATAGCGCCGCGAAGTTTGAAAAAGCGCAAAATATGCAACATCAGTTGTCAGCCTATAACTCATAAACTAGATCGCGTGCCACCATGGCACTACCCTCAATCGATAGGTATTAAAAATACGCATTGTTTGCAACGGTTGTCAATTTTGGCGAGACTTGCTGAAAAAAGTTATAGCGCCGCGAAGTTTGAAAATTGCAAAATATGTAACATCAGTTGTCAGCCTATAACTCCTAAACTAGATCGCGTGCCACCATGGCACTACCCTCAATCGATAGGTATTAAAAATACACATTGTTTGTCACGGTTGTCAATCTTGGCGACACTTGCTGAAAAAAGTTATAGCGCCGCGAAGTTTGAAAAAGCGCAAAATATGCAACATCAGTTGTCAGCCTATAACTCATAAACTAGATCGCGTGCCACCATGGCACTACCCTCAATCGATAGGTATTAAAAATACGCATTGTTTGCAACGGTTGTCAATTTTGGCGAGACTTGCTGAAAAAAGTTATAGCGCCGCGAAGTTTGAAAATTGCAAAATATGTAACATCAGTTGTCAGCCTATAACTCCTAAACTAGATCGCGTGCCACCATGGCACTACCCTCAATCGATAGGTATTAAAAATACACATTGTTTGTCACGGTTGTCAATCTTGGCGACACTTGCTGAAAAAAGTTATAGCGCCGCGAAGTTTGAAAAAGCGCAAAATATGCAACATCAGTTGTCAGCCTATAACTCATAAACTAGATCGCGTGCCACCATGGCACTACCCTCAATCGATAGGTATTCAAAATACACATTGTTTGCCACGGTTGTCAATCTTGGCGAGACTTGCTGAAAAAAGTTATAGCGCCGCGAAGTTTGAAAAAGCGTAAATATGCAACATCAGTTGTCAGCCTCTAACTCATAAACTAGATCGCGTGCCACCATGACATTACCCTCAATCGATAGGTATTCAAAATACACATTGTTTGCCACGGTTGTCAATCTTGGCGAGACTTGCTGAAAAAAGTTATAGCGCCGCGAAGTTTGAAAAAGCGCAAAATATGCAACATCAGTTGTCAGCCTATAACTCATAAACTAGATCGCGTGCCACCATGGCACTACCCTCAATCGATAGGTATTAAAAATACACATTGTTTGTCACGGTTGTCAATCTTGGCGACACTTGCTGAAAAAAGTTATAGCGCCGCGAAGTTTGAAAAAGCGCAAAATATGCAACATCAGTTGTCAGCCTATAACTCATAAACTAGATCGCGTGCCACCATGGCACTACCCTCAATCGATAGGTATTAAAAATACGCATTGTTTGCAACGGTTGTCAATCTTGGCGAGACTTGCTGAAAAAAGTTATAGCGCCGCGAAGTTTGAAAATTGCAAAATATGTAACATCAGTTGTCAGCATATAACTCCTAAACTAGATTGCGTGCCGCCATGGCACTACCCTCAAACGATAGGTATTAAAAATACACATTGTTTTTTTACAAAGTTATAGGCGCAGCAACCTCTTTAACAATTAGAAAGCACTAAAAAAAGGCAGCATTAGTTTTCTAATGATAACTCGGAAAGAATACACAAACACTAAAATGATAATGGGTGTCATGGTATACTGCGTCACTTTTTTGATAAAGTTATAGGCGCCACAATATATTTAAAACTTAAAAAGCGTAAATATGTTTAACTTTAGTTTTTCTTTAATATATTCGCAGTGTATGGTAAATATATTTGTTTCGATTCGGATCTGTACCAATGCGCTTACATCTGGCAGCACAAAACTAAAATACAAAACAAGGTAAAATTAAACAGGTACACAGCTGTCTACTTTTCACCGCAAAATAGAGGCTCGCATGTCAAAATTTGTATATATTAACATAGGGGCTGAGATGTCAAATGTTATTGTTATGTTTTTATTGTTTAGAATCAACACCTTCTGGCATTTAAGTTAAATTTTTAACTTCCATATATTCTATAAACTTCTCTAGAAATTATTTTTGTAAAATATATTAACCCTCTAGCTCTTTAATATATGTGTCTTTTTGCCCATTCCTTTACAAGGTGATATTTTGCACTTAAAAAAGGAATGGGCAAAAAAGACCCATAAATTAAAGAGCTAGAGGGTTAATATATTTTACAAAAATATTTTCTAAAGAAATTTACGGTAGGTCTCTGAATATATGGAAGTTAAAAATTTAACTAAAATGCCAAAATGATGCCATTATATAAACATTATAAAACGAACCCATAAATAAATTTGGATTTGACATAATTATGGGTCTTTTTTGCCCATTCCTTTGCAAGGTGACATTTTGCACTTAAAAAAGGAACATGCAAAAATGACCCAATAAACCAATAAAATAAATTTGTATTATGCATGAAATACAATAAAAAATATTTATCAAATGATGGCCTTAAAGATATAAAAAACATCAAACAAAAGATGGCTTTAAAGATATAAAAATATCAAAGATATCAAAATAAATAAATAAATAAATAAACAAAAGTTTATAATGATGTACAAATATCATGAACATTTCTTATTATATCCACAAAATGGTGTATGCCTATTGGGGAGCCAGCCATTCAAAATAACTGGCAACGCACTGAGTGTAGTACCTCAACGGTAGTGTGGAAACCTACACGTTTCAGATAATAATTTGCCCATTCCTGTTTTAAGGACAAAATTTTGCCTTTTCAAGGAATGGACAAAAAAGACCCATAAATTGAAGAATTAGAGGGTTAATATATTTTACAAAAAGATTTCTAAGGGAATTCTACTGTAGGTCTCTGAAGACATGGAAGCTAAAAATTTAACTTGAAAGCCAGAATTATGTCGAATTTAAATTTATTTAAGGGTTGGTTTTATAATGTTTTTATAATGACATAATAAATTTGGATTCGACATAATTCTGGCCTTCAAGCTATATTTTTAGCTTCCATGTGTTCAGAGACCTATAGTAGAATTCCCTTAGTAATCTTTTTGTAAAATATATTAACCCTCTAACTCTTCACTTTATGCGTTTTTTTTGCCCATTCCTTTTTTAAGTGCAAAATGTCACCTTGCAAAGGAATGGGCTAAAAAGACCCATAAATTAAAGAGCTAGAGGGTTAATATATTTTACAAAAAGATTTCTAAGGGAATTCTACTGTAGGTCTCTGAAGACATGGAAGCTAAAAATTTAACTTGAAAGCCAGAATTATGTCGAATTTAAATTTATTTAAGGGTTGGTTTTATAATGTTTTTATAATGACATAATAAATTTGGATTCGACATAATTCTGGCCTTCAAGCTATATTTTTAGCTTCCATGTGTTCAGAGACCTACAGTAGAATTCCCTTAGAAATCTTTTTGTAAAATATATTAACCCTCTAGCTCTTTAATTTATGGGTCTTTTTAGCCCATTGTTGTGCTCTTATAAATTGCCGTGAAGAAAACAAGTTTGATAATGCCGTAAACAGCAAGTTTTTCAACACGTGTGATTTCTAAGAATGTATGTGTGTATGATAATGCAGTATCTTTCTAGATTTTAGCAAGTTTTCCATATATGTGAGCACGTATGAATGTATGTGTAGCACGTGCTTACTATATAATTAGGTCAAATTTTAGTTGTCAGCCTATAACTCCTAAACTAGATTGCGTGCCACCATGACACTACCCTCAATCGATAGGTATTAAAAATACACATTGTTTGCCACGGTTGTCAATCTTGGCGAGACTTGCTGAAAAAAGTTATAGCGCCGCGAAGTTTGAAAAAGCGCAAAATATGCAACATCAGTTGTCAGCCTCTAACTCATAAGCTAGATCGCGTGCCACCATGACACTACCCTCAATCGATAGGTATTAAAAATACACATTGTTTGCCACGGTTGTCAATCTTGGCGAGACTTGCTGAAAAAAGTTATAGCGCCGCGAAGTTTGAAAAAGCGCAAAATATGCAACATCAGTTGTCAGCCTCTAACTCATAAACTAGATCGCGTGCCACCATGACACTACCCTCAATCGATAGGTATTAAAAATACACATTGTTTGCCACGGTTGTCAATCTTGGCGAGACTTGCTGACAAAAGTTATAGCGCCGCGAAGTTTGAAAAAGCGCAAAATATGCAACATCAGTTGTCAGCCTATAACTCCTAAACTAGATCGCGTGCCACCATGGCACTACCCTCAATCGATAGGTATTAAAAATACACATTGTTTGCCATGGTTGTCAATCTTGTCGAGACTTGCTGAAAAAAGTTATAGCGCCGCGAAGTTTGAAAATTGCAAAATATGTAACATCAGTTGTCAGCCTATAACTCCTAAACTAGATCGCGTGCCCCCATGGCACTACCCTCAATCGATAGGTATTTAAAATACACATTGTTTGCAACGGTTGTCAATCTTGGCGAGACTTGCTGAAAAAAGTTATAGCGCCGCGAAGTTTGAAAATTGCAAAATATGTAACATCAGTTGTCAGCCTATAACTCCTAAACTAGATCGCGTGCCACCATGGCACTACCCTCAATCGATAGGTATTAAAAATACACATTGTTTGCCATGGTTGTCAATCTTGTCGAGACTTGCTGAAAAAAGTTATAGCGCCGCGAATTTTGAAAATTGCAAAATATGTAACATCAGTTGTCAGCCTATAACTCCTAAACTAGATCGCGTGCCCCCATGGCACTACCCTCAATCGATAGGTATTTAAAATACACATTGTTTGCAACGGTTGTCAATCTTGGCGAGACTTGCTGAAAAAAGTTATAGCGCCGCGAAGTTTGAAAATTGCAAAATATGTAACATCAGTTGTCAGCCTATAACTCCTAAACTAGATCGCGTGCCACCATGGCACTACCCTCAATCGATAGGTATTAAAAATACACATTGTTTGCCACGGTTGTCAATCTTGGCGAGACTTGCTGAAAAAAGTTATAGCGCCGCGAAGTTTAAAAATTGCAAAATATGTAACATCAGTTGTCAGCCTATAACTCCTAAACTAGATCGCGTGCCACCATGGCACTACCCTCAATCGATAGGTATTAAAAATACACATTGTTTGCCATGGTTGTCAATCTTGTCGAGACTTGCTGAAAAAAGTTATAGCGCCGCGAAGTTTGAAAATTGCAAAATATGTAACATCAGTTGTCAGCCTATAACTCCTAAACTAGATCGCGTGCCCCCATGGCACTACCCTCAATCGATAGGTATTTAAAATACACATTGTTTGCAACGGTTGTCAATCTTGGCGAGACTTGCTGAAAAAAGTTATAGCGCCGCGAAGTTTGAAAATTGCAAAATATGTAACATCAGTTGTCAGCCTATAACTCCTAAACTAGATCGCGTGCCACCATGGCACTACCCTCAATCGATAGGTATTAAAAATACACATTGTTTGCCATGGTTGTCAATCTTGTCGAGGCTTGCTGAAAAAAGTTATAGCGCCGCGAAGTTTGAAAATTGCAAAATATGTAACATCAGTTGTCAGCCTATAACTCCTAAACTAGATCGCGTGCCACCATGGCACTACTCTCAATCGATAGGTATTAAAAATACACATTGTTTACAACGGTTGTCAATCTTGGCGAGACTTGCTGAAAAAAGGTATAGCGCCGCGAATTTTGAAAATTGCAAAATATGTAACATCAGTTGTCAGCCTATAACTCCTAAACTAGATCGCGTGCCACCATGGCACTACCCTCAATCGATAGGTATTTAAAATACACATTGTTTGCAACGGTTGTCAATCTCGGCGAGACTTGCTGAAAAAAGTTATAGCGCCGCGAATTTTGAAAATTGCAAAATATGTAACATCAGTTGTCAGCCTATAACTCCTAAACTAGATTGCGTGCCACCATGGCACCACCCTAAATCGATAGGTATTAAAAATACACATTGTTTGCTACGGTTGTCAATTTTGGGGAGACTTGCTGAAAAAAGTTATAGCTTGGAAAAATTTTAAAAAGCTCAAAATGCGCTTAAAAATATAATTTTAGTTATTAGCTTATATTATGGGCAAAAAACGCATAAATTGAAGAGTTAGAGGGTTAATATATTTTACAAAAAGATTTCTAAGGGAATTCTACTGTAGGTCTCTGAACACATGGAAGCTAAAAATTTAACTTGAAAGCCAGAATTATGTCGAATTTAAATTTATTTAAGGGTTGGTTTTATAATGTTTTTATGACAAAATAAATTTGGATTCGACATAATTCTGGCCTTCAAGCTATATTTTTAGCTTCCATGTGTTCAGAGACCTATAGTAAAATTCCCTTAGAAATCTTTTTGTAAAATATATTAACCCTCTAACTCTTCAATTTATGCGTTTTTTTGCCCATAATATAAGCTAATAACTAAAATTATATTTTTAAGCGCATTTTGAGCTTTTTAAAAATTTTCCAAGCTATAACTTTTTTCAGCAAGTCTCCCCAAGATTGACAACCGTAGCAAACAATGTGTATTTTTAATACCTATCGATTGAGGGTGGTGCCATGGTGGCACGCAATCTAGTTTAGGAGTTATAGGCTGACAACTGATGTTACATATTTTGCAATTTTCAAAATTCGCGGCGCTATAACTTTTTTCAGCAAGTCTCGCCGAGATTGACAACCATTGCCAACAATGTGTATTTTTAATACCTATCGATTGAGGGTAGTGCCATGGTGGCACGCAATTTAGTTTAGGAGTTATAGGCTGACAACTGATGTTACTCTAAAAATATAGAAAGCACATGTTACCCATACATAAAACTTGCTCACACCTACACACCATTTGCTTGTAAACATTGGAAAAACTTGTCACACATACATTCCCATATATAACACGTGCTCACACGTATACAAAACTGTTGAAAAACTTGCTGAAATAAGACAAATGCTCTGCATTATCCTAGAAAAAACTTGCCAATGCTCTGCATTATCAAAACTTGTTTTCTTCACTCACGTCTCTTATAATGGTGTTGAAAAATAATAATAATAATGACGTATGTGAACAAATCAAACTCCAACAAACCGTAACAGCTGTTTGTATTTACATTTTTCATTGTTTTCTTTTATTTGCTGTGGTGAGTTTTAAAAACAAAACAAAATCATGCAAAGACTTAAGAAACGTACAGTACAATTGTACAGTAAAGCTCGGCTATAATAAACACGCCGATATTTTAATAGTTACTTGTTATTGATTAATTTCGTTACAATCAAAGTATATAAAATAATGACTGTGCACAAAACAAAGAAATACCAGTATACAGTTAAACTCCTTACAAAACGAACTGCGTTACACCCAAAAAGTATTTTTGCTGTAAAATCTAAAATAATTCTTGTGCAAGATTAAATCAAAAGCCAAAATCAAGCTTAGACTAATAGAAAACAAACTACGTACAGTTTTTTGGGTAAAAAATAAAACTATGGGGCGATAATCACCAACAAACTTTTCCATTCCGCAAAAAATGCTCAAAAACACCCAAAAAGTATTTTTGCTGTAAAATCTAAAATAATTCTTGTGCAAGATTAAATCAAAAGCCAAAATCAAGCTTAGACTAATAGAAAACAAACTACGTACAGTTTTTTGGGTAAAAAATAAAACTATGGGGCGATAATCACCAACAAACTTTTCCATTCCGCAAAAAATGCTCAAAAACACCCAAAAAGTATTTTTGCTGTAAAATCTAAAATAATTCTTGTGCAAGATTAACTCAAAAGCCAAAACCAAGCTTAAGCCAATAGAAAACAAACTGCGTACAGTTTTTTGGGTAAAAAATAAAACTATGGGGTGATAATCACCAACAAACTTTTCCATTCCCCAAAAAATGCTCAAACACACCCAAAAAGTATTTTTGCTGTAAAATCTAAAATAATTCTTGTGCAAGATTAACTCAAAAGCCAAAAGCAAGCTTAAGCCAATAGAAAACAAACTGCGTACAGTTTTTTGGGTAAAAAATAAAACTATGGGGTGATAATCACCAACAAACTTTTCCATTCCCCAAAAAATGCTCAAACACACCCAAAAAGTATTTTTGCTGTAAAATATAAAATAATTCTTGTGCAAGATTAACTCAAAAGCCAAAACCAAGCTTAAGCCAATAGAAAACAAACTGCGTACAGTTTTTTGGGTAAAAAATAAAACTATGGGGTGATAATCACCAACAAACTTTTCCATTCCGCAAAAAATGCTCAAAAACACCCAAAAAGTATTTTTGCTGTAAAATCTAAAATAATTCTTGTGCAAGATTAAGTCAAAAGCCAAAATCAAGCTTAGACCAATAGAAAACAAACTGCGTACAGTTTTTTGGGTAAAAATTAAAACTATGGGGTGATAATCACCAACAAACTTTTCCATTCCGCAAAAAATGCTCAAAAACACCCAAAAAGTATTTTTGCTGTAAAATCTAAAATAATTCTTGTGCAAGATTAAGTCAAAAGCCAAAATCAAGCTTAGACCAATAGAAAACAAACTGCGTACAGTTTTTTGGGTAAAAAATAAAACTATGGGGTGATAATCACCAACAAACTTTTCCATTCCCCAAAAAATGCTCAAACACACCCAAAAAGTATTTTTGCTGTAAAATCTAAAATAATTCTTGTGCAAGATTAAATCAAAAGCCAAAATCAAGCCTAAGCCAATAGAAAACAAACTGCGTACAGTTTTTTGGGTAAAAAAATAAAACTATGGGGTGATAATCACCAACAAACTTTTCCATTCCCCAAAAAATGCTCAAACACACCCAAAAAGTATTTTTGCTGTAAAATCTAAAATAATTCTTGTGCAAGATTAACTCAAAAGCCAAAACCAAGCTTAAGCCAATAGAAAACAAACTGCGTACAGTTTTTGGGTAAAAAATAAAACTATGGGGTGATAATCACCAACAAACTTTTCCATTCCCCAAAAAATGCTCAAACACACCCAAAAAGTATTTTTGCTGTAAAATCTAAAATATTTCTTGTGCAAGATTAACTCAAAAGCCAAAACCAAGCTTAAGCAAATAGAAAACAAACTGCGTACAGTTTTTTGGGTAAAAATAAAACTATGGGGTGATAATCACCAACAAACTTTTCCATTCCGCAAAAAATGCTCAAAAACACCCAAAAAGTATTTTTGCTGTAAGATCTAAAATAATTCTTGTGCAAGATTAAGTCAAAAGCCAAAATCAAGCTTAGACCAATAGAAAACAAACTGCGTACAGTTTTTTTGGTAAAAAATAAAACTATGGGGTGATAATCACCAACAAACTTTTCCATTCCGCAAAAAATGCTCAAAAACACTCAAAAAGTATTTTTGCTGTAAAATCTAAAATAATTCTTGTGCAAGATTAGTTCAAAAGCCAAAATCAAGCTTAGATCAATAGAAAACAAACTGCGTACAGTTTTTTGGGCAAAAAATAAAACTATGGGGTGATAATCACCAACAAACTTTTCCATTCCGCAAAAAATGCTCAAAAACACTCAAAAAGTATTTTTGCTGTAAAATCTAAAATAATTCTTGTGCAAGATTAATTCAAAAGCCAAAATCAAGCTTAGATCAATAGAAAACAAACTGCGTACAGTTTTTTGGGCAAAAAATAAAACTATGGGGTGATAATCACCAACAAACTTTTCCATTCCCCAAAAAATGCTCAAACACACCCAAAAAGTATTTTTGCTGTAAAATCTAAAATAATTCTTGTGCAAGATTAAATCAAAAGCCAAAATCAAGCCTAAGCCAATAGAAAACAAACTGCGTACAGTTTTTTGGGTAAAAAAATAAAACTATGGGGTGATAATCACCAACAAACTTTTCCATTCCCCAAAAAATGCTCAAACACACCCAAAAAGTATTTTTGCTGTAAAATCTAAAATATTTCTTGTGCAAGATTAACTCAAAAGCCAAAACCAAGCTTAAGCAAATAGAAAACAAACTGCGTACAGTTTTTTGGGTAAAAATAAAACTATGGGGTGATAATCACCAACAAACTTTTCCATTCCGCAAAAAATGCTCAAAAACACCCAAAAAGTATTTTTGCTGTAAGATCTAAAATAATTCTTGTGCAAGATTAAGTCAAAAGCCAAAATCAAGCTTAGACCAATAGAAAACAAACTGCGTACAGTTTTTTTGGTAAAAAATAAAACTATGGGGTGATAATCACCAACAAACTTTTCCATTCCGCAAAAAATGCTCAAAAACACTCAAAAAGTATTTTTGCTGTAAAATCTAAAATAATTCTTGTGCAAGATTAGTTCAAAAGCCAAAATCAAGCTTAGATCAATAGAAAACAAACTGCGTACAGTTTTTTGGGCAAAAAATAAAACTATGGGGTGATAATCACCAACAAACTTTTCCATTCCGCAAAAAATGCTCAAAAACACTCAAAAAGTATTTTTGCTGTAAAATCTAAAATAATTCTTGTGCAAGATTAATTCAAAAGCCAAAATCAAGCTTAGATCAATAGAAAACAAACTGCGTACAGTTTTTTGGGCAAAAAATAAAACTATGGGGTGATAATCACCAACAAACTTTTCCATTCCGCAAAAAATGCTCAAAAACACTCAAAAAGTATTTTTGCTGTAAAATCTAAAATAATTCTTGTGCAAGATTAAATCAAAAGCCAAAATCAATCTTAAACCAATAGAAAACAAACTGCGTACAGTTTTTTGGGTAAAAAATAAAACTATGTGGTGATAATCACCAACAAACTTTTCCATTCCACAAAAAATGCTCAAAAACACCCAAAAAGTATTTTTGCTGTAAAATCTAAACTAATTCTTGTGCAAGATTAAGTCAAAAGCCAGATCCAAGCTTAGACCAATAGAAAACAAACTGCGTACAGTTTTTTTTGGTAAAAAATAAAACTATGGGGTGATAATCACCAACAAACTTTTCCATTCCGCAAAAAATGCTCAAAAACACCCAAAAAGTATTTTTGCTGTAAAATCTAAAATAATTATTGTGCAAGATTTAATGAAAAGCCAGAGTCAAGCTTAGACCAATAGAAAACAAACTGCGTACAGTTTTTTGGGTAAAAAATAAAACTATGGGGTGATAATCACCAACAAACTTTTCCATTCCACAAAAAATGCTCAAAAACACCCAAAAAGTATTTTTGCTGTAAAATCTAAACTAATTCTTGTGCAAGATTAAGTCAAAAGCCAGAGTCAAGCTTAGATTAATAGAAAACAAACTGCGTACAGTTTTTTTGGTAAAAAATAAAACTATGGGGTGATAATCACCAACAAACTTTTCCATTCCGCAAAAAATGCTCAAAAACACCCAAAAAGTATTTTTGCTGTAAAATCTAAAATAATTCTTGTGCAAGATTAATTCAAAAGCCAAAATCAAGCTTAGACCAATAGAAAACAAACTGCGTACAGTTTTTTGGGTAAAAAATAAAACTATGGGGTGATAATCACCAACAAACTTTTCCATTCCGCAAAAAATGCTCAAAAACACCCAAAAAGTATTTTTGCTGTAAAATCTAAAATAATTCTTGTGCAAGATTAGTTCAAAAGCCAAAATCAAGCTTAGATCAATAGAAAACAAACTGCGTACAGTTTTTTGGGCAAAAAATAAAACTATGAGGTGATAATCACCAACAAACTTTTCCATTCCGCAAAAAATGCTCAAAAACACTCAAAAAGTATTTTTGCTGTAAAATCTAAAATAATTCTTGTGCAAGATTAAATCAAAAGCCAAAATCAAGCTTAAACCAATAGAAAACAAACTGCGTACAGTTTTTTGGGTAAAAAATAAAACTATGTGGTGATAATCACCAACAAACTTTTCCATTCCACAAAAAATGCTCAAAAACACCCAAAAAGTATTTTTGCTGTAAAATCTAAACTAATTCTTGTGCAAGATTAAGTCAAAAGCCAGATCCAAGCTTAGACCAATAGAAAACAAACTGCGTACAGTTTTTTTGGTAAAAAATAAAACTATGGGGTGATAATCACCAACAAACTTTTCCATTCCGCAAAAAATGCTCAAAAACACCCAAAAAGTATTTTTGCTGTAAAATCTAAAATAATTCTTGTGCAAGATTAGTTCAAAAGCCAAAATCAAGCTTAGATCAATAGAAAACAAACTGCGTACAGTTTTTTGGGCAAAAAATAAAACTATGGGGTGATAATCACCAACAAACTTTTCCATTCCGCAAAAAATGCTCAAAAACACTCAAAAAGTATTTTTGCTGTAAAATCTAAAATAATTCTTGTGCAAGATTAAATCAAAAGCCAAAATCAAGCTTAAACCAATAGAAAACAAACTGCGTACAGTTTTTTGGGTAAAAAATAAAACTATGTGGTGATAATCACCAACAAACTTTTCCATTCCACAAAAAATGCTCAAAAACACCCAAAAAGTATTTTTGCTGTAAAATCTAAACTAATTCTTGTGCAAGATTAAGTCAAAAGCCAGATCCAAGCTTAGACCAATAGAAAACAAACTGCGTACAGTTTTTTTGGTAAAAAATAAAACTATGGGGTGATAATCATTAACAAACTTTTCCATTCCGCAAAAAATGCTCAAAAACACCCAAAAAGTATTTTTGCTGTAAAATCTAAAATAATTCTTGTGCAAGATTAATTCAAAAGCCAAAATCAAGCTTAGACCAATAGAAAACAAACTGCGTACAGTTTTTTGGGTAAAAAATAAAACTATGGGGTGATAATCACCAACAAACTTTTCCATTCCGCAAAAAATGCTCAAAAACACCCAAAAAGTATTTTTGCTGTAAAATCTAAAATAATTCTTGTGCAAGATTAAATCAAAAGCCAAAATCAAGCTTAGACCAATAGAAAAGAAACTGCGTACATTTTTTTGGGTAAAAAATAAAACTATGGGTTGATAATCACCAACAAACTTTTCCATTCCACAAAAAATGCTCAAAAACACCCAAAAAGTATTTTTGCTGTAAAATCTAAACTAATTCTTGTGCAAGATTAAGTCAAAAGCCAGAGTCAAGCTTAGACCAATCGAAAACAAACTGCGTACAGTTTTTTTGGTAAAAAATAAAACTATGGGGTGATAATCACCAACAAACTTTTCCATTCCGCAAAAAATGCTCAAAAACACCCTAAAAGTATTTTTGCTGTAAAATCTAAAATAATTATTGTGCAAGATTAAATGAAAAGCCAAAATCAAGCTTAGACCAATAGAAAACAAACTGCGTACAGTTTTTTGGGTAAAAAATAAAACTATGTGGTGATAATCACCAACAAACTTTTCCATTCCACAAAAAATGCTCAAAAACACCCAAAAAGTATTTTTGCTGTAAAATCTAAACTAATTCTTGTGCAAGATTAAGTCAAAAGCCAGAGTCAAGCTTAGACCAATAGAAAACAAACTGCGTACAGTTTTTTTGGTAAAAAATAAAACTATGGGGTGATAATCACCAACAAACTTTTCCATTCCGCAAAAAATGCTCAAAAACACCCAAAAAGTATTTTTGCTGTAAAATCTAAAATAATTCTTGTGCAAGATTAATTCAAAAGCCAAAATCAAGCTTAGACCAATAGAAAACAAACTGCGTACAGTTTTTTGGGTAAAAAATAAAACTATGGGGTGATAATCACCAACAAACTTTTCCATTCCGCAAAAAATGCTCAAAAACACCCAAAAAGTATTTTTGCTGTAAAATCTAAAATAATTCTTGTGCAAGATTAAGTCAAAAGCCAGAGTCAAGCTTAGACCAATAGAAAACAAACTGCGTACAGTTTTTTTGGTAAAAAATAAAACTATGGGGTGATAATCACCAACAAACTTTTCCATTCCGCAAAAAATGCTCAAAAACACCCTAAAAGTATTTTTGCTGTAAAATCTAAAATAATTATTGTGCAAGATTAAATGAAAAGCCAAAATCAAGCTTAGAGCAATAGAAAACAAACTGCGTACAGTTTTTTGGGTAAAAAATAAAACTATGTGGTGATAATCACCAACAAACTTTTCCATTCCACAAAAAATGCTCAAAAACACCCAAAAAGTATTTTTGCTGTAAAATCTAAAATAATTCTTGTGCAAGATTAAGTCAAAAGCCAGAGTCAAGCTTAGACCAATAGAAAACAAACTGCGTACAGTTTTTTTGGTAAAAAATAAAACTATGGGGTGATAATCACCAACAAACTTTTCCATTCCGCAAAAAATGCTCAAAAACACCCTAAAAGTATTTTTGCTGTAAAATCTAAAATAATTATTGTGCAAGATTAAATGAAAAGCCAAAATCAAGCTTAGACCAATAGAAAACAAACTGCGTACAGTTTTTTGGGTAAAAAATAAAACTATGGGGTGATAATCACCAACAAACTTTTCCATTCCGCAAAAAATGCTCAAAAACACTCAAAAAGTATTTTTGCTGTAAAATCTAAAATAATTCTTGTGCAAGATTAGTTCAAAAGCCAAAATCAAGCTTAGATCAATAGAAAACAAACTGCGTACAGTTTTTTGGGCAAAAAATAAAACTATGGGGTGATAATCACCAACAAACTTTTCCATTCCGCAAAAAATGCTCAAAAACACTCAAAAAGTATTTTTGCTGTAAAATCTAAAATAATTCTTGTGCAAGATTAAATCAAAAGCCAAAATCAAGCTTAAACCAATAGAAAACAAACTGCGTACAGTTTTTTGGGTAAAAAATAAAACTATGTGGTGATAATCACCAACAAACTTTTCCATTCCACAAAAAATGCTCAAAAACACCCAAAAAGTATTTTTGCTGTAAAATCTAAACTAATTCTTGTGCAAGATTAAGTCAAAAGCCAGATCCAAGCTTAGACCAATAGAAAACAAACTACGTACAGTTTTTTTGGTAAAAAATAAAACTATGGGGTGATAATCACCAACAAACTTTTCCATTCCGCAAAAAATGCTCAAAAACACCCAAAAAGTATTTTTGCTGTAAAATCTAAAATAATTATTGTGCAAGATTAAATGAAAAGCCAAAATCAAGCTTAGACCAATAGAAAACAAACTGCGTACAGTTTTTTGGGTAAAAAATAAAACTATGGGGTGATAATCACCAACAAACTTTTCCATTCCGCAAAAAATGCTCAAAAACACTCAAAAAGTATTTTTGCTGTAAAATCTAAAATAATTCTTGTGCAAGATTAGTTCAAAAGCCAAAATCAAGCTTAGATCAATAGAAAACAAACTGCGTACAGTTTTTTGGGCAAAAAATAAAACTATGGGGTGATAATCACCAACAAACTTTTCCATTCCGCAAAAAATGCTCAAAAACACTCAAAAAGTATTTTTGCTGTAAAATCTAAAATAATTCTTGTGAAAGATTAAATCAAAAGCCAAAATCAAGCTTAAACCAATAGAAAACAAACTGCGTACAGTTTTTTGGGTAAAAAATAAAACTATGTGGTGATAATCACCAACAAACTTTTCCATTCCACAAAAAATGCTCAAAAACACCCAAAAAGTATTTTTGCTGTAAAATCTAAACTAATTCTTGTGCAAGATTAAGTCAAAAGCCAGATCCAAGCTTAGACCAATAGAAAACAAACTGCGTACAGTTTTTTTGGTAAAAAATAAAACTATGGGGTGATAATCACCAACAAACTTTTCCATTCCGCAAAAAATGCTCAAAAACACCCAAAAAGTATTTTTGCTGTAAAATCTAAAATAATTCTTGTGCAAGAATAATTCAAAAGCCAAAATCAAGCTTAGACCAATAGAAAAGAAACTGCGTACATTTTTTTGGGTAAAAAATAAAACTATGGGTTGATAATCACCAACAAACTTTTCCATTCCACAAAAAATGCTCAAAAACACCCAAAAAGTATTTTTGCTGTAAAATCTAAACTAATTCTTGTGCAAGATTAAGTCAAAAGCCAGAGTCAAGCTTAGACCAATAGAAAACAAACCGCGTACAGTTTTTTTGGTAAAAAATAAAACTATGGGGTGATAATCACCAACAAACTTTTCCATTCCGCAAAAAATGCTCAAAAACACCCTAAAAGTATTTTTGCTGTAAAATCTAAAATAATTATTGTGCAAGATTAAATGAAAAGCCAAAATCAAGCTTAGACCAATAAAAAACAAACTGCGTACAGTTTTTTTGGTAAAAAGTAAAACTATGTGGTGATAATCACCAACAAACTTTTCCATTCCACAAAAAATGCTCAAAAACACCCAAAAAGTATTTTTGCTGTAAAATCTAAACTAATTCTTGTGCAAGATTAAGTCAAAAGCCAGAGTCAAGCTTAGACCAATAGAAAACAAACTGCGTACAGTTTTTTTGGTAAAAAATAAAACTATGGGGTGATAATCACCAACAAACTTTTCCATTCCGCAAAAAATGCTCAAAAACACCCAAAAAGTATTTTTGCTGTAAAATCTAAAATAATTCTTGTGCAAGATTAATTCAAAAGCCAAAATCAAGCTTAGACCAATAGAAAACAAACTGCGTACAGTTTTTTGGGTAAAAAATAAAACTATGGGGTGATAATCACCAACAAACTTTTCCATTCCGCAAAAAATGCTCAAAAACACTCAAAAAGTATTTTTGCTGTAAAATCTAAAATAATTCTTGTGCAAGATTAAATCAAAAGCCAAAATCAAGCTTAGACCAATAGAAAACAAACTGCGTACAGTTTTTTGGGTAAAAAATAAAACTATGTGGTGATAATCACCAACAAACTTTTCCATTCCACAAAAAATGCTCAAAAACACCCAAAAAGTATTTTTGCTGTAAAATCTAAACTAATTCTTGTGCAAGATTAAGTCAAAAGCCAGAGCCAAGCTTAGACCAATAGAAAACAAACTGCGTACAGTTTTTTTGGTAAAAAATAAAACTATGGGGTGATAATCACCAACAAACTTTTCCATTCCGCAAAAAATGCGCAAAAACACCCAAAAAGTATTTTTGCTGTAAAATCTAAAATAATTCTTGTGCAAGATTAATTCAAAAGCCAAAATCAAGCTTAGACCAATAGAAAACAAACTGCGTACAGTTTTTTGGGTAAAAAATAAAACTATGGGGTGATAATCACCAACAAACTTTTCCATTCCGCAAAAAATGCTCAAAAACACCCAAAAAGTATTTTTGCTGTAAAATCTAAAATAATTCTTGTGCAAGATTGAAACAAAAGCCAAAATTAAGCTTAGACCAATAGAAAACAAACTGCGTACAGTTTTTAGGGTAAAAAATAAAACTATGGGGTGATAATCACCAACAAACTTTTCCATTCCACAAAAAATGCTCAAAAACACCCAAAAAGTATTTTTGCTGTAAAATCTAAAATAATTCTTGTGCAAGATTAAATGAAAAGCCAAAATCAAGTTTAGACCAATAGAAAACAAACTGCGTACAGTTTTTTGGGTAAAAAATAAAACTATGGGGTGATAATCACCAACAAACTTTTCCATTCCGCATTATCACCCCATAGTTTTATTTTTTACCCAAAAAGCTGTACGCAGTTTGTTTTCTATTGGTCTAAGCTAAATTTTGGCTTTTGTTTCAATCTTGCACAAGAATTATTTTAGATTTTACAGCAAAAATACTTTTTGGGTGTTTTTGAGCATTTTTTGCGGAATGGAAAAGTTTGTTGGTGATTATCACCCCATAGTTTTATTTTTTACCCAAAAAACTGTACGCAGTTTGTTTTCTATTGGTTTAAGCTTTACTTTGGCTTTTGTTTCAATCTTACGCAGGAATTATTTTAGATTTACAGCAAAAATACTCTTTGAGTCTTTGTGAGCCTTTTTTGTTCAAATGAAATTTAAAAGACTTACATTCCCCAAAAAAGTATTTTTGTTGTTAAATCTAAACTAATTCTTGGGTACGAAATAAAGAAATGTTTTAATATATCTAAGAGCCTTTTAAATTATTTATTTTATTATATTCATTGCTTACTGTACCTTTTCTCAGTTAAAATAATTCACCACTTATCAAATAATACAATAGCAACAACAGAAAGAACAACGGACAGCTGTTACGGTTTGTTGTGGTGAGTTTGATTTGTTCACGCCGATATAATAATGGTGGTGTTGTAGTCACGGCAGTGTTGCCATAAGCGAAAGCTAAAGTGCTGAATTAAAGAACAAAAGTGTTAATACGAGTATGTTCAAAAGTGAAAAAACTTATAAATAAAGTGTTTGATAAAGTAAACTGGATTTGTGTTTGGAACACGACAATGAAATTAATCTGTAATTAAAAATTTTTAATCCAAAGGGTTTTAAAAAACAAATGGAGAATATCCCATATCGAATTCAGTATTTAACAAATCAATTTCAACAATTTCTAAACCAAATTCGGATTTTAAAAATCCGAAATTAGCCTCTTTAAATATCAAATTCATTCGAAAAGTACAACACGAAAAAAATTACGGGGTTCTGTAAACCGATTCTGGTAGAGACAAAAAAATACGTGCGTCGGCGTTTTACAAGATCACATCGGAATTTTATTTTAGGCGGGGTTAAAGTTTCCCCCTTTTGGCCTGTTCGTGCATCATATTGGTACATGAAACTATGTGTTCTTTATATATTTGCCCTAATATTAAAAAAATATTAGGGCAAATATTCTCGTGGAACATCCGACATAACGCCATTTTTGTCTTTTTTGTAACAAATTGTAAAAAACAACACTAAAAAGGGGGAGTGCGGGGATAAAATGTTCTACAAAAATGTTGGCCATAAAGTTTTACTATAGGTCTTCAAAGTCAACCAAGCTCCAGACTCTACATGTACTCCAAAAATCATTAAAAGCTTAAACTTTGTTTAAGGGTTAACTTCATACTTATTCACAATTAGTACTTGGCATAGCAAATCTTGTAAGTTTTGCTTTTAAGCTATAATATGTGATTAGTATTTTTATGTTAAATGCCACGAGAAACGTTTTTCTGGAAAACTTTTCATTGTATGGTTCTTATTGTACATTTCTTAAAAAAGGGGCAAAAAAACTTCACTTAATCAACGATATACCGGGCAAAAATCCTCTACAAAAATGTTCCTCGTGGTCTTGTACATAAAAAGCTGAGCAGAACTTATATCTTAAACGTAAAGCCTACAAGATTTTCTATGCCGAATACGAATTGCGCATAAGTACGAAATTAACCCTTAAACACATTTTAAGTTTTGAATGATTTCTATCGGCCGAGTTAAATCTGGAGCTTGGATCTCTTCAAAGACCTATAGAAGAATAACAAATGAACAAATAAACACTGCTTCAGACATTATATTTGAACCGGTAAAATATTTTTACACAAAAGAAAACAATTGTCCGGGCAACGTAGTAGAAAATGAACAAGACAAAAGGATTACCCAGAAACGTACAATTACGGACTATTACCTACGTAGGTATAAAACAACTGATAACTAATAGATCTTATATGATAATACCTCTAATATGCTCGAATTTCTAAAAAGTCTCAACACGTATTCGAGACTTGTTTAAGAGGAGAATAATGCAAACTAAATTTAATTAAAAAGCACAATTAGCAAGTTAAATTTCTTTTCTACGTTCAATAGGTTTCACTCACACTGGACTTAGTCCGTACTAGGAATTTTTAAGACTCCAGAATATGGCCCTAAAAAATGTAGTTGCAACATAGGTTAACATATTGTAAAGTACTGGATTGAAACCTGAAATGGCTTGGAAAACCTTGGTGATACTGGGTCGTCCAATGGATATGTGGTAATAACAAAAATATGTACATGTAAAAAAAAGTATCTAAAACCATTATATTTGAACACAAACAACAAAAAATTCAAAATGTAAATGAAGACATGATAAAGATAAGCCAAATAATAAAAAATGTACACAGACAATTTTTTTTAACTTTTTTCGCTACAATGGATTGATTTGTTTAGTTTCTGAAGATAAACTTGATGATGTTGTTGGAATAGGGAAAAGAAAATACGTGGTTGCAGACGAAGTCAACCAGCTTTCACTGCAATTTTTAGCAAAATTAAATATTTTACTTACATTTTATATTAGATTTTGTCAAAATAAAATTGACATTTTATATTTTTCTGTTGTCTGCTCGATTTTCTACAATGCACTTGTCACCATTTTTTCTTTCTGTAAATCACTTTTTATGTATTTTTTATTTGCTTGCTTCTTTTAACATTTTATGTTTCCAAGTATTGCCTAATTTCACTTGGTATAAAAATTCATTTGCAAACCATAATTTTATTATTAAATTAAATAAAACTTCTGTTAAATTACAGAGGCGCAGCACTTTATACGATATTATTTTTTCATTTTATTTCGCATACACGCATAAATACTTTTTTCTTTTGGATTTTTATTTTTTTTCTTCCTATGCAAGTCCCATTGGAGATTTTATTATCCATTGTATTTTTCGACACACTTTTCGTTGTCGTTTTAGTAAAAACGAAACGTTTTATGTTTAAATGCACCTTAAGCACTTTTTTTATTGTTTTTCTGGATAATAACTTCTTGAAAATTTCACATTTTTTCAGAAGAAAATTTCACTTGACTAGCGAAGAAGAAAAAAATATAAACACCCCTCGAAAAAAATTTATGTGACATTTTCATCAATTCTTATTAATCTCTTACAATTTCAGTGCATAATTTGTAATAGAATATGCATGTCGATAATACGGGTTTATTTATTACAGGGCCACAAGTGTTGTCAATAATAAAATTAATTATTTTGATTTCAACAAAATCAGACGATCGGCTTACATCCAATTCATACGAAGAATTTTACGACGTCGTTTTTTCTTAATTCCCTTTTGAAGTTGCTACCAAAAACCTTTTGCATTCATATGGGGATTTTTAGTTTCATGTCGTTTTTATGTATTACTCTCAAAATTTGGTTTATTTACTCGTTTATAACAACAAAACCCTAACACAATCAAACAACAGAGAGAAAATGGGAGAAAATTCTAATCAAATGAAAGAAATATATAAAAAAATCTTCAAAAACACAAATCGAGTCTTTTTGTTTACCCCTTCTGCTTCTCCATACCGTTCGTCCACAACCAAAAAGAGACGTCGAAAAAGCAACGTCGTAAAATTCATCGTGTGAATTGGCTGTTATTAAGAAAAAAGTTTATACGAAAAGTTTTAATTTTTTTGAGTGAATTCCTTATAAACTTTCTACTCAAAACAATTGTCTGGCCAAAGTAAAAATATTGTGTGAAGATTAGTTAGTGTTCTTCTTGAATAATTTTCCGTTCTTCAAAACCAAGTAGAGTTTAAACCCTATTTTAGTACTCATAAGCTCGTAAGGCAACTCAAATTAATACAAATAAAACAAACAGAAAAAATCATTGACAAAAAAATTAGTAAAAATCGTTTACATGAAACTATAACTGTTCTGAAAGGCTTTCGTAATTGAATTACTCTCATGTGCTCAAAAAATATTTTTGTTACAATTTTTAAAAATGTTTAGTAGTTGAAAAAAAATTTCGGTTCTAAAATTTTACCGAAGTTTGGGTACGAGCTCAGTCTGAAAAAGAAACGCGTTTGGTAGGACACTAATAATTATCTTTTGAGTAAATGACTTCTATCTACCAGAGTCCTCTAAATATTCTTTTCTCCTTGAAATCTCCAATACAATCACCTTAAAGCGAATGCCACACAGGCCAATACTCAGCTTCAATATATTAATTCAATTAATCTTTATTACAAAAAAATCTTTATTACAATATATGTGTTTGTGTGCGTTTATTTACAAAAAATATGTACACATATATGGATTGGAAATACTGAAGAATATCAAAATGCTTTTGATTTTCATAACAAACGCACACAAGCATATATATTGAAGCTAAAATATTGATCCGTCTAGCACCCGCATAAAATAGTTTATACAATATAGTGTAGGGAAAGCCAAAGCCAAACTAAGGAATGGCATATAAAAGGTTTTTACTACTTTAAATTGCGCAAGGGGTATATTACACAGACTTTTTTTAATTTATATTTAACTGAGCAGCTGAATATTTAACTAAGCAGCTAATATATGCTCAAGAGACGTAGCCATATACATTGATAAATGCCTTGGATTTTAGACTACATCGAGCATATACTAGTGCCATGCAAAAATCATTTTTCTATAAGAGACTGAATGTATACAATAAGATGACAAACTATTTAAGGACTGTACAAGATACTAATGCCTTTAGAAAAAAATTTGTAATGTTAGTTAGAAATAATAATAATGAGCCGAGCTCAAATATGTAAAATATAATTTAAACGTTCTGTAAAAGTATTTCAAATACTCCTCAATACGGTTCCTATATTATTAAATCGAATTCGGATCTATCTTTACTTAATGTCTTACGAATCAACAGTCAACCACAAACATTTTTGCTATATTGGGTTTTGGCTGATAGTGTGTACTAAAAGGTGTTAGTCAAGAGTTTTATTTGTGGTATAATCAGCATAAATTGCTATATATTGACAAGGAAATGATTTTTTAAAAGAATTCTATTCGCTGGCAAAAATTAGTTAAATAGCTGATGTTTCCTTGTAAAAAGCATCCACCTTCATAAAGTGGTAAAAGTGAACAAGAACGCTGATGAGACGGTGTAGCGGCCTGTCGAAATCAGTAGTACTGATCCGTTCTGCTAATCTGATTTGAATATTCCAACACTCCACTCTTAATACAAATAATTTGAATTTACATTAATTCAAAAATATTAAACTAGAAAGCCGAAATAATAAAACAAATTTTCAGACTTATACCTATTCAGTTCAAAATAAAAAATTACGTAAAAATAATTTATTTGATGTTATGAAATGTAACGTTGTCTCTGGGATATAAAAAACCCATGCTGTATGATGCGACATTTTAAACAAAAGCATAATAGGAGTTCTTAAATATTATGAAAAAGTATAAAAAAGTCATTATAAAAAAACACCTTGATGATAATGATATCAAAGTGTATCCAATTTCTTTGTTTCCATGTTTTCTAGTCAATTTTTTTTCAGCATGAATGATAAGTGGGTCAGTCAAAACTATCATTCAAAGCTGATGAGTTTTTAACTAATTTTTTAAAATGGCATATAATCTTATTGGAGGCATTGATGATCCATGTTCGCAAATAGGAGAGAAGAATAAATTAAATGAGATTTAACGGCTGGTCTGTACATTTTACCCATAATATTACAAAATATATTTAAACAAGCAAAAAGAATCAGGTATGTGATGAAAAACGATTTAGACACAAAAACGATTTGAAAACGATAAAAGGTGTGATGCGTTTGCTATAGTCGTTTTGTCAATAATTTCCAAATTTATTTTTAATAGTTTTTTTCAATATTTTTTACTAAATTTCTTTTTACAGTTCTATTACATAGCGTCTTCAAGAGCCTTGGATTTGTCTTTGACAAAAGTCACAGTCGATATGAAGAAATAGCATTAACATATTTCGGATATTTTAATGTATGACGTTTGACAAATGTTACAACAAAATTATGGCTCGTCAGGACGCTATGTTATATTGATTATGTTTTATCTTCCTGTGCACTTTAGAAAAGCTAGTAGTTTGAGTTTGGCTCGAAGCTAATTGTTAAAATCGGTCGGAATTCATCACACCTTTTCAAAACAAGCATATTATTGAAATCATTTTGAAAACGATCGTTTTCCATCACATACCTAAATGGGTTTTACTGTGTAGAAGGTAAAACACCAATCTACTGGCAGCACTGCTCTAATAAGAATTGCTGCACTGTAATATCGACTTTCTAATTAGGTGAAGTTCAATATTTTGACATAATCCCAGTTGGTCGTTCACAAATAGAATTGTCAAGGTAGTTTTCTTAAAAATATCTTTCGGTTTTCTCTTTCCGCATAAGAATAAAAATTAAACTAAATATAGAATATACACATTCTAATAAATAAAAGTCCATGAATAAATAAGTAAACAATTAAATCAAAAAATGTTTAAATTGTAAAAATAGAATTACAAGGATAAAATAAATTTTAACAAGTAGAAATAAAGTGAGCACAAAATAAAAGAACTCTTCATTAAAAAAGTGTAGAGAAAAATTAAGTACACATTTTTAGATGTTAACAATAATACTACGTCATACTGTCCTTAATGTACGACACAGGACAACAAGGACCGCGTGTGGTCACGTCAATGAAACACGCAACTTCTGCATCTCTATACAGAGACAAGCGCAATTACCCCAATTGTCGCCGTATGATGTGAGTGCAAATGATTTTTCAAATACCAATTAAAATTATATGTTCTTTTCCAAAGGTTAATATGATTTTAAGGGAAAATGAATTTATGTATGTCATTCCGGAACACCAAAATAGTACAATCCATAGCTATGAATCTAATCAATTAGCCTCCAATAAACCTTGCGAGGACTGCCGCACTGAAGCCAGCTTTGTTCATAAAAAAGGTAAAAAGTTTTAACAAACTATGTGTTTCACAATATTAATGATTTAACTTTTAGGGTTTATTTGCGGCATTTTCGATGGGCATGCTGGTCCCGCTTGCTCTCAAGTTATATCCAAACGTTTGTTACGATATATAGCTGCCTCCTTAATAGATCGCCAGATTTTAAAGGCAGAAATCGAAAAGGGTTGTAACAGTCAGTCGTTTTTAAAGTGCCATAATGACAATGTTCGTAGAAAATGTAAAAATAATTCTACGTTGATTTATATCTAGACTTTATTTACAGGTCGATTTTGTTAAAGAAATCAGGGATATATATGAAGAAAGTTTTAGTAAATACATTAGGTCACTAGCTAGTCAAAAATTGGAAGATTTTTCAGCAATAATTGAAAATGCATTCGTCTCTTTGGACAATGACCTATCGGAAGAAGCCTTAAACAATTCGAGTATGAAAACAATGGCTGTGGCAATGTCAGGTAAAGCAACTAATAAAATAGCCTATCATAGAAAAAATTATTCCAAGAATTAAAACTAGTTTCTATTGAATCAATTACACTAGTGTACAGTACATCGCGTTAGCTGTTACTGACTGCATATATGCATATTATGTTATACAAATTTCAAATATATACATATACATAATAACAAATTTTGATCAGCTCTAGTTTTCGAAATATGGCGTTATGTGTTCTTGGCATATAGCTAGATATGTTCCAAACAAAACAAACCCTATTTCATTAAAATCGATCCACAACTTTTGATTTAACTCGCAATGAAGTGAGGAAACTCAATTGATGAAAATCATGATATTCATACAACAGAAATATGTTAATTTGTGTATGTGCATTCACAGTTCTTATTGATTGAGTTCCCTCACTTAATTGCGAATAAAACCAAAAGTTGTGGATCGATTTTAATGCATAATTTCTTGTTTTTTTTTTCGAAAAATATTTAGCTATACGAATACATATAGAAAAAATAACAGAATTTTTTTATTTTGATTTTTTATGAATTTTTTAAAAACAAAATTTTTTATAAACTACATATACCATCCACTAAGTTCAAAACTTTTATGATAAATAACTTTCGAAGGAGTGAAATTATTGAAAAATCATTAAATACCTATTTTGTAGAGCGTTAAATTCTCTATAAAATACATATGTATTGGTCATTGCGGTATGGTATTTTGTTTCGTAGAAAAACAATTAAATGCAGAGACCGAGTATTTCTATATGGGAAATGTTACGTGATTATGGCACGGTTTAATTTTAAAATTAAAAATTTTTTCAATTGGTTCTCGAATCGACCCGAGAGCTTGTAGTATATTAAAGCAAATTAAATTTTTTTTAATCTGCGAAAGCTAAAAAAATTTTTGTGAATTACAGAAAGGTATAAGATTAATAAATTTTTCGGTAAAACTTTCCCATTTTTTTAACAGCACACATTGCATTACATTTGTAAATCGTACGTAATTTTTTTTTACTGTTTTATTTCTTTTTGTACTGAAAAAAATGCAGGTGCTGTTGCTTGTGTTGCTCACATTGAAGGTCTTGATATTCATTTAGCAAGTACCGGTGACTGCACTGCAGTTTTGGGTTCTGTATGTTCTGAATCGGGTAATTGGATCTCAAAAAAACTAAATCAGGAGCATAATACCGACAATCAACAAGAAGTACAACGAATACTTTTGGAACATCCCAAAGAAGAACAAGATACGGCCATAAGAAATGACCGTTTACTTGGCCAACTGGCGCCCCTGCGTGCCATGGGCGATTTCCGTTATAAATGGTCAAATGAAATATTGGAAAAATATGTAGTACCTGTTTTTGGCGAACAAGCTCTACCGCCTCACTATTACACGCCTCCATACCTATCGGCAAAACCTGATGTAACACACCATCGCCTTACAGCCAACGACAAATTTCTCGTAATAGGCAGTGATGGTCTTTGGGATTTCTTAACACCCTCACAAGTGGTCAATTTGGTGGGTGAACATTTAAATTCGAAAAAATGTCTGGAGCCTGTAAAATTGCCAGCCGAAAACGTGACTTTGCAGACTATTTCTGATATACTGACCGAAAGGAAGTAAGTAAAAAGTTCTATTTAAAAGTCATGAATTGTTGTAAGGTTACAATTTATACCATTTTATCACAGAGCTGGCCGTACGCGCAAGCCTTCGGATCAAAATTCAGCCACTCATTTAATACGTCATGCCTTGGGCGGCACAGACTATGGCATTGAACATTCAAAAATCGCTTACTATTTATCACTACCTCAAGACGTTGTACGTCTATATCGTGATGATATTACAATTACCGTCATCTACTTTAATACAGATTGTATCAACAATTTACACAATCAAACTACATAATTACCGTCCTTTTTTATAGTTATTTTAGTTAATTTTCAAATTTTTATATTTTACTTAAATTTTATTATTTGCTTTATTTCATAACTATGTATATACGCATACACATACACATACATAGATTAATCATTATTACTTTATAAAAGCTAGTAAATTTGTGTTCCTTTTTTAAATAGGCATCAATCATGTGTCCATTTTTTTGTTTTTCAATAATTTTCTCTCCTATTTTGCGTATTTAATTATTAAGCGGTTTCATTTAAATTTTAGCTTTTTTAAGATGGTATTAATTTTTAAGTGTGTTCTTTTTTATTCATTTACATAAATTCACCCACACCTTGCATGAAAAGGAGAGTTATATACATTGCATACTTTAGTCAATTGCCAGAGGAAGAAAATAAAAATAAGATGTTTAATAATAAATAACAAAAATATATGTATACTTGTATGTGATGGAAATCGATCGATTTCAAACAACAAAATCTCCTGAAAGATGACATTGATGTTTTTATTGTTTTCGAAGGTCAAACTATTTTATTCGATCTTAAATTTGATTTCTCTGACAGTGAATCACTGTATCGTGCGATTTACATAACATATATTTGGCTATTATTAATTTGATGAAATCGAGCGATTTGAAATCGATCGATTCCATCACATACCAGATAATGTTGCTTTATTGAAGGCAGTTATTAAATCACTTTGTTAATACCATAGAAAAATACCTTTCTATGTTTAATACAACTGGTTAAAGCTTGGAAAGAATACAAAAATGCTAGAATTGAAAGTATCATTGCACATAAAGGGCAAAATTATGTGTTTTGTAGCATCAATTAAACCGCTGGGTTTTGCTGAGCGGCGTTATATACATAATTTTAAAGAGAATAGTTTTTATATTGAATTTAAGCGAGGGTTTCTATAGCTCCTGGATTTACGGATTCCAAACCCGATGAAATTGATTTTATTAGGGCACCCTCACTAGTTATTCCGGATAGGGACGTTTAGGTCCAATCTGATAGGCCAATGAACGTAGAGTTTTCCAGACTGAGATCCTGGCGATCCTCAGGGCCATGGAATTTGTGACTGATTTTCTACGTTGACAGTCAAACGGGGCTATAAGCTATGTTGGGTTCCAGACCATTGTAATGTTGAGGGAAATGAAACTGCCGATGAGCTGGCAAGAAGGTTCGGCGTTAGATCAGAAAGTGACAGATTGGTTAAATTACCCATTGGTCACTACTATAGGGAACTCAGTAATTATGTGGTGGATATGGCCAATCGTTCTTGGGGAATTAGAGAGGGTCGTAGAGACTCGAGAGCTATATGGGCAAAACTTTACTTAGGAAGATCCGAACTACTTCTGGGTATGAATAGGAAGGTGCTAGGAGTCCTGATAGGCGTGTTGGCTGGTCACTACTCGGTCAGAGCGAGAGCCATCATTTGGGATGTAGGATTTGCGAGGAAATCACCTTGTATGAATTCCCCATGCCTTGTTTGTGCCAAGCAAGGCCTTATTGGTGCCAAGTTTCCTGAGAAGATGTATAGTACAAGAGGCAAATGAAACTAAATAAAAGCTTGCAAATGATCAAGATTATCATAACTAAGATTTTATTCTCTTAATACAATAAAAATTAAACTAAAATTTAAAAAAATTAATTTTCTTACTTAATTTACTTAATTTTCAAATGTTAATGGAATTCACAAGGTGTAATAACTGTTGTACCTGACGTTGTATGCTGACGTTTTTCAAAATGCATAAAATCCTTTATGACATTTTCCATAACAAAATTTATACGACAAAACAAGAAAAATAATTTTATACAACTTTGGACATACATACAACCGAAATACATGCATACATAAGTTTATACACTTTTGTGAATTCCTTTATCGTTTTAACGAAACCTTTTCAATTTACAACAAATAGACGATACTAATTAATGCATAGAATTATGCTGTTGTTGTAGGGCTTTCTGTGTATGTTCGGCCTCTCGGCGTAAAACACAGTTTAAAAATTCAACTTGAATTGAGGTGATTTCTTCAGGCGGAAAACGTTGAATTTTCTTTTTCAGAAAATCGAAAAATAAATCACATTCTTCTCGTTGATGGTTACAAAATGTTGTTGTAGAAGGCATGACCAATGGTGCGGAGGATATATTTGAATAGACTGGCGCTATTTGATGGGAATTTGTATTTGAAGTAGCCAACAGTGACTTTGAATCATGCTTTGGCTCGGTCGGTGTTGAAGATGGTGTTGTTGGGGAGGAAATCAATTCGGGAATAGTTTGTATATGTACCGAGGCAGAGGCTATTGAAGCACAAGATGTTGTCGAGTCCAGCGTGGCAGACGATGTAGACGGCATTGATGTGGTAGAAGAACTTACAGTGGGTAAGCTTTTTAGTCTTATGGTACCCGCAGCTCCCATAACAGTGCCTGAATTATTATTGTGATATTGAGATCTTGTGGGGTGTATCGAGGCATACATATACGTGGCAGTTGTACTGGCCGAAGTTGTACATGGTGGTATTGCTGGTGAGGGCGTTAGATCTGGAAGGGTTTGTAAGGAAGAGGCGATCGTAACACAGGAAGCGTTAGATTCCAGAACGGAGGATGATGTGGAGGTGGTCGATGAGCTCACCATAGGTAAATTTTTTAATTTAATAGTTCCTGTAGCGCCAATAACACTACTAGAACTACTTGAATATTGTGATCTGGTGGGATTCATTGAGGCTATGCAGAAATCGTTTGCATCAATGTACTGAAATTTTGTATCATCAGAATTAGCAGAATTTGTTCCTGCTCCCGCTCCAATAATAGTTTCACAATCAACACTCGGCGTATTGCCAGATTCTTCGTACAAACAAACTTCCTCATAGTCTACCTCACCACCCGTATTGCCATCATCATCCAAAGAAACATGCTGTTCATGTTTAACTATTTCCACACAATCTTCCATACTGTTGTCATGATTCAGTTCACTATGCGACACCATATTGGGATCTTCGTGTGAAACATCGTTATCGTGTGTAACATCTTCGTAAGTAGTCAAAATAAATGTGTCTGTATCATTAACCGAAATAATATTGGGATGTACCATATCCTGGGTCACAACGTGATCATGTTCCTCGGTACTTTCCGAAACATTGTGCAATAGATTATCTTGTGACGTGTTGAAGTTTTGAGTACGATTTGATTTTAATTTTGGCTGATAGACATTTGAAAGAAATTCCATATCTTTGGCATAACGCCATTTCGAAAGACCATCACTCATTTTAGGTTTACGCAAACGATATTGGTGATATGTATCTCGGAGATTTTTCCATTTACGGCGACATTCTTCGACGGTGTATTTGTCTAGAGTGTAGGAAATTAAAGTTTAAAATAATATTGAATTGAAAACTAATTTGTACGTAGTTCTTTCAGTTAGTTATGCTTGCACAATAAAAGATTAAAGATTCGTTAAAGTGTAAACCCAGTTTTTATATATGTATGGCTGATTTTCATTATAAACGCGCATTGAGAGCCTGCTTTTTACTTAAAGAAAAACAAATGATTTATTAAAAAAGGAAAAGAAATTTAATTGGACTTCTGAATGTGACGCAGCACTAAAAAGTTCAAACAAATTTTAACTTCGGATTTGATACTTACGCATTACGACCCCGAATTACCGATATATGTTGCTGTGGATGCTTCTTCTCACGGCATAGGCGCAGTAATATATCTACATATATATATATATATATATATATATATATATATATATATATATATATATATATATATATATATATATATATATATATATATATATATATATATATATATATATATATATATATATATATATATATATATATATATATATATATATATATATATATATATATATATATATATATATATATATATATATATATATATATATATATATATATATATATATATATATATATATATATATATATATATATATATATATATATATATATATATATATATATATATATATATATATATATATATATATATAGTAGCAACAAGAAATGCTAAATAAATCAAATCAATCAATCAAACACATTTCCTAACAATGGCATGAAAGGAATTCATCATATATCAAGATCTCTCACACCTGCCGAACGTAATTATAGTCAGATTGAGAAAGAAGGTTCGGCACTAATTGTTGCAGTGCAACACTTCCATTTGGGTACTATTTTGGCGCAAATTTACGTTACACACTGATCACAAACTATTACTCACAATTTTCGGATCAAAGAAGAGAATTCCAGTTTACACAGCCAATCGTTTACAACGTCGGACTTTGATACTGTTAAATTACAACTTCGAAATTAAATATACGAACAAAAATGAATTTGGTCACGCAGACGTGTTATCCAGACTCATAAATGATCATGAGAAACCATGTGAAGAATACATTGTTGCTTCCGTATCACTCGAAGAAGACACTCGCAAAGATCTGGATGAAGCATTATCAGTATCGTTATACCAGGGGCCGAATTACCGCATATGTGATCGAGTAAAATGGTTCGAAATTTTTCTTTTTGGGATTACGGGATACATGCTGCTTAAATTCTACTCGTTAGCACTAGAGCGATCGAAAACAATATTTCCTTTTATTTGTATCTTTTGCAAGCATGGAACATTACCAATAAAATCGTCAAATCGACTTGGTTGTTGAACTAGCTTAAATAAACACAAAAATTTTTTTTAATGTATTACAAATTTTTAGTCGATTCAACAACTGGTGTAAAACAAACTTGGTACCCTTTTTAAAAATTTCAATACGTTAGCTATCGAATGCGGTAATCCATCCATTCGATACGTGAGGAAATTTTATTCGATACGAAAGCCTACTCGATAACGAATGTGGTAGTTCGGTCCCAAATATATATCGTCAAAAGATTCTCAAACAACTCCATAGAGGGCATCTATCAGCAGAACGATCCCCCTTATTCCGTAACTATTTGCCGACATCACGTCAAGACAATACCAAAAAATTGTCACTTGTCTAATCGCTCTTGACAAAAATTTACTACTATTAACAGCCTCTTCCCATTTTCTATACCTTAGAGAATAGTAAGTGGCTGTCAGTAATAGTAAATTGTTGTCGATAACGATTAGAAATGTATTTTGGTATTGTCTTGACGTGACGTCGACAAATAGTTACGGAATAATGGGGAATGTAAATCTATAGCTCGAAGATACGCCTACTAGACCAGTCTTGACAAGCAAATCGAAGACTACGTCTGAAAGTGTAAAAACTGTCAACAAGCAGCAGAGTCCCGAAAAACCCCGCTATTTTTGAAACAAATACAATGACATTGGTTTCAACAACAAAAATAATGAACGAGTTTTGCGCACAATTTGCAAACCCCGAACAAATGCTTTCAGATAATGGGACGCAATTCTGCTCAGCACAATTCCAAAATTGGCGCAAGGAAAGGGCTATAGAACACACCAGAGCAGTACGTTCCCATCATACCTCAAAAGAACAAACCGAGAGGTTTGTAAACACTCGGAAGCGAGCTCTCAAAAAATCTGAAGGGGAAGAACAAATGCTTTCAGATAATGGGACGCAATTCTGCTCAGCACAATTCCAAAATTGGCGCAAGGAAAGGACTATAGAACACACTAGAGCAGTACGTTTCCATCATACCTCAGAAGAACAAACCGAGAGGTTTGTAAACACTCGGAAGCGAGCTCTCAAAAAATCTGAAGGGGAAGATACGCCTACAACATCACTTCAAACATTCCTAGAAGTCTATAGATCAACACCCAATCCGAACTCACCAGATGGCAATGCACCCGCTGAGTCATTCATTGGTCGAAAAATGAGAACAATATTCGACAACATTCCAAAAACTAAAGTTGCTTCTATTAAAACAAGCCTGAAAATGGAGCAAAACAATATAACACCAAACATGGAACACGCGAAGATCAGTTTCTCATGGCGAACAGGTTTATACATTAAATTTTAAAGGAAACAAACAACAATGGGTGCCAGGAGAAATAATCGAGAGCATTGGCAACGTAATCTGCAACACCCTAATCGATGTTGGTAATAGAAAAATACTCGTACGAGCATACACGAACCAACTGAGCGCCAGACTTACCGAAAGTAGCACTTCATCTGACGAAACAAAATTGCCTGTGGACACTGAGAAAGTCAGTGTTGTCATATCGTAAAAAACTTACGATATGTCAACACAGTATGTCATATCGTTTTTTGTCATATCGTAAAAAATCGGCATTTCTGGCAGCTATGTATCGAGTAGGCTTTCGTATCGAATAAAATTTCGTTACGTATCGAATGGATGGATTACCGCATTCGATAACTAACGTATCGAAATTGTTAAAAAGTGTACCAAGTTTGTTTTACACCGGTTGTTGAATCGACTAAGAATTTGTAATACATTAAAGGCAAATTTTGTGTTTGTTTTAAGCTAGTACAACCAAGTCGATTTGACAACTGTAATAAGTTTTATTGGTAATGTTAAATGCTTTTTTTTACAAAACAAGAAGAAAATATTGTTTTCGATCGCTCTAGTGCTAACGAGTGGGACGCAATTCTGCTCAGCACAATTCCAAAATTGGCGCAAGGAAAGGGCTATAGAACACACTAGAGCAGTAAGTTTCCATCATACCTCAAAAGAACAAACTGAGAGGTTTGTAAACACTCGGAAGCGAGCTCTCAAAAAATCTGAAGGGGAAGATACGCCTACAACATCACTTCAAACATTCCTAGAAGTCTATAGATCAACAGCAGAAGTCTATAGATTGCAGCAGGTACTCGATTATCGTATGCCGTAATCCCAAAAAGAAAATTTTCGAACAATTTTACTCGATCACGTATTCGGTAATTCGGCCCCAGATATTAAATTTAATTAATCTCTAACCTCGTATTAAAAAACCAACCTTTTCTAATGAAAGTTTTCATTACTACAAAAAATATTTATATACATATACCTCATATATTTCCTTATATCATCTTATAACAAAAAAAAACTGCCTAAAATGAAAAATAAAGCACGAAGTTTCTGCAAAATCGGAGGTATGCAAGCTTTTCTATTTTTTGATTTCTCATAGAAGAACCCTTGTGTTTAATACTTATTATTTCTTGAAAGACGTAAGAACCTATTTGCTTAATAAACCTTGTACGTGCACTTACGGCTTTTAGAAATTATTAATTAAGTCGACGTTTTAAGTTCTAGGAGTGCAAAGTTTTGCAGGAACATGTATTTTGATACGGTGCACCATAATCAATCAAAGAATCAATTTTGAATTTTTTGTAACTTACGCCTATTTTGATTTCATGTGAGGATATGTATACATATTCCAAAATCGTCGCAAATATAATGATGAATAAATTATGAATAAAATAATTACTAGTATGCCGTATATAAAATAAGTTTTAAACTATACGCACCTAAATGCTTTGAAATAAATTTTACAAAACAAGTTTAAAAATTGTATACTTACTTCCTATGGCCGCTGCTATTTCCGCCCAACCATTCAAAATATCTATGCGCCTGCGTTGATTTGGCTGCAATTTATAATTATACAATGTAGGATTTTGTCTTACTAAATGTATTAGAGTTAGAATATCATCGGTTGGAGCTAAGTCCTTTTGGTAGCGTCTTCTCTCTGCAAAAGATAAAGTACACAAAACATAAAACGGCACATCCAGAATTTTGTAAATAAAATAAATTTATTAGTTTACATACTTTGTGTATTATTTTCCATATTAAATTAAATGAAAATATAAATTACTCTCTTTCCATTAACTTTGCTCCTTATTTAGCAAAAATTTACGAGTAACTCGTTTCTTCCGCTGTAGTTGTGGCGTTCATTGCATGAAACATTTTTTTCGCTGCTCTTTTCTTTAGTCCAAAAGAAAAAATTTATAATTGTTGCGAGTTATTTAATTTCCGTTCGTTTATTGTTTGAATTTGTTAACGGTATACAATAATAAATTATAACTTTTAATATTTTCTTTTTTAATGTAAACTCAATAACTTTAATTTTATTAATGTTAATTTTATATTTTTTCTTAATAAAAAACACATTTAACTAGCTGAATCTTGTGGAAAACTATGTAATGTGACAGCTGTGTAAGTGTTAAGGAGATGCCAGATGATAAAATAGTACTCATACCATATAAATAACGAATACTAGATAAATAATTCATTTAAAAATAAATAATTGAGAATAATATCTAAAAACTTAATAAAATTTATTTAATAAAAATAATAAAAAATTTTTATTCTATTAACCAAATTAGACTTGTTAGCCACTGTTACATCGATAATGCAGTATTCAGTGTACAATGAGATACGGCATCATTGTCATAAAACACCGCTTTGACATATTCACAATTTTGTTTGTAAAAAAATAAGCGAATGCTTTTGTTTTTAGTGGAAATTGGTAATTTTTGTAAAATAATATCGCGTAAAATAGAAAATTTTACAAATAAACTGAAAATCTTTGGAAATGTCCCAACCTCCTCCGAAATTTACTGGCACTGGGCTAGAGGAGGTTAATATACCAGGACAGGCTTATCTAAGAGAAGCTCTTACTTCCTGTACAGATCCTTTAAAGGCTATAGAAAGTTTTCAGGTAAGCAAATAGGCTCGATATATACAAAGGCAAGTAAAATTATTTCAACAAACTTTAGTTGGAAAATGGTGTGTTATTGCCGTCATTAAGGCCTATGTTGCCTTTGCTAGATTTGCATGGAGTTCGTAGACTCGATTTTCATACTTCGCTTATGGAAGAGCTTCGCGATAAACTTATAGCACATATTAATGAGTTGGGCCAGAAAGATCCAAGGGAGCGTGATAAAAAATTAAGAGAACTTTTAATAAAAAGTTTTCCAGTAGTACGTGTGAAAGCGTTGCGCCCAGTAGTAATGGCTATTTTGCGCAATACTCCTCACATAGACGATAAGTATTTACGTATACTGGTAAGAGATCGCGAATTATATGCTGATACCGACACCGAGGTAAAAAGGCAAATATGGCGTGACAATCAATCTCTGTTTGGTGATGAAGTTTCACCCTTACTCTCGCAATATATTCGAGAAAAGGAACATATCCTTTTTGATCATACCAATCTCAACAATCTGTTTTTTCATCCCTCGCCCAAAGTTCGGCGTCAGGGTGAAGTTGTACAAAAACTGGCTAATATGATTGGCACGAGTGTCAAACTGTATGATATGGTGTTACAATTTTTGAGGACTCTATTCTTAAGAACGCGCAATGTTCACTACTGCACATTAAGAGCGGAACTTTTAATGGCTTTGCACGATCTAGAAGTGCAAGAGATAATATCTGTAGATCCTTGCCATAAATTCACTTGGTGTTTAGATGCATGTATACGTGAGAAAAATGTTGATATTAAACGTTCACGAGAGCTGCAAGGATTTTTGGACAATATAAAACGTGGTCAAGAACAAGTATTGGGTGATTTGTCCATGACCTTATGTGATCCTTACGCTATAAATTTTTTGGCTACTTCAGCTATTAAAATACTGCAGCATTTAATAAATAACGAAAGTCTGCCACGAGATAACACCATCCTTATTTTGTTGTTGCGCATGTTGGCTTTGGGCCTCAGTGCCTGGGTCATGATTGATTCTCAAGACTTTAAGGAACCTAAACTAGACTCTCAAGTTGTAACGAAATTTTTACCAGCTCTCATGTCTTTAATGGTGGACGATCAGTGCCGAAGTTTACATTCCAAATTACCGCCTGATGAACGTGAATCGGCTCTTACAACTATAGAGCACTCAGGACCTGCTCCCGATGCCGTTGAGGCTTATATACAAGAAAGCTCTGTTGCCAGCATTTTGGCCATGTATTACACCTTGAATACTGCACGCCAGAAAGATCGTGTTGGCGTTTTAAGGGTATTGGCTATATTGTCGTCGTGTAAAGACGATCGCGCTTACGAAGATCCTTTTCTTCATTCTTTGGTTAGTGTGCAAGGCTAGTTTTTTTATTGAGTTTGTAAATTTAATCTGTTTTTTTTTTATTCTACTTAAGATTGCTTTGCTAATTCCCATGGCTGAGGAATTTACCACAGAAGACTTTTGTACAACATTGTTCGATGAATTTTTATTTGCCGGCTTGACTAGGGACAATGTGACAAGACATATGATTAAACTTTTGTGGTAAGTTTTATTAGAGCAGTTTTTGATGCCGAACTCGAACCATAAACATAATTTTCGGAAAAATTTAAAGTGAAATGTGTACATACATATTGGCTCTTATCGTGTTTGGCGATTTTCGCCTAGGACTAAAACATTTTTGCAATAGATTAAAGAAAAATGTATGGTGCTGTATTTAATCTATTACAAAAATGTCGTAGTCGAAAATCCCCAAGGACGATAAGCAGGATTATGTATATGTTATTTTTTTACTATGTGTATGTGAAGACTAATTAAATTAGGAAATGGAAGATTTAAAAACTAATGGCGTTTACGAGCATTGTAAATCAAAGGCTTTAATGTGGGCTTCATTCAGACCAAATTTTTGGTCAAATACGGAAGTCAATTAAAATAGCTGGTATAGATGGTATCATATTATCAAGAACTTGACCCTCATTTTTATCTCGGTACTTTTAACGGCCGAAATTTTTGGATAGGAACTTGGCCTTATTTTCAAAACTATGTTTTTATGCGGTTAGTATTTACATAAACTGTTAACTCTTCTTTTTAAGCAAATTAAAATCAAAACTTTTGCATTATAATTTTCTCACAAAAAAACCGGTTGACCGCTTTTTTCTGAATTTTGAAAACCGTAACCGGTTTTTCTAAAATTTCAAATAGCCGAACTATTCGAAAACCGGTTTCTGGAAAATGTCGAATAATCGATCACTCTACTCAATATACAGCAGTTAGTTTACACATGCAGCACAAAAAGCTACTTTTTACAAATAAAATTTAAAAAGTGGCTAACGGACTATTCACATATTACGTAACGCTATTTTCGGAATTTTAAAATTATGGTCCATTCATGGTCAGATTCATGTTTATATAAAAAGTATAATTGTAGGCCAAAGCTCGGATTTGCACACACTTGTGCAGCACATGCACTCTTGCTGAAATAAGCCCACACAAGAATCTTGGCACACGCACATGAGTAAGTGCCAATTTTTTTATGTGCTTATGTGCAAACTGGCACACGTACATTTGTCTGTGCCTAAAGATAGAAATTATGTGGCACTTGCACGTGTCCATGTGCCAAATTTAGGCGCATGAGCTGCACACTCACTTATCCTAACATTGTACCTTCACGAGCCATGGATTTGTCTTGACAAAAGTCAAAGTCGATATGAAAAAATAGCACTAACATTTCTCGGATATTTTTATGTATGAAGTTTGAAAAATTTTAGAACTAAATTATGTCTCGTCAAGACCCCACGTAAAGAAAAAAAAAAAACAATGCCAGCAGCGTTGCCGTTTTGCCTATTTTTGGCATTAAAAAAATTTAATTTATCTTTTTAGGCTTTTTTTACCGAGTTAAAAAAGGAGGGGGTTTATCAATTAGTGTATTTTAATTTTTTAATTTTTTTATATTTGTACACGCATAACTCCGTCATTTGTGAACTGATTTACATTTTTTTTGTTGAAAGGGTTTGCCGCCAGTTTGGTCCCATTTTTTTTTAATCGGTGGGAAATTTGCTCCCCCTACAGGTAATTCTGCCATTTGTGAACCGCTTTCAAAATTCCTTTTCTGTTTGAAAAAGTTTGCTTGCAGTGTGGTCCCTTAGTATTTTTTTTTAACTCGTTGCGGAAATTTGCTCTCCCCAACGTATAATTCTGTCATTTGTGAACCGATTTTAAAATTCTTTTGTTTAAAAGGGTTTGCCTGTAGTTTGGTCGTATAATTATTTTTTTTTTGAAAATCGGTGGGGAAATTTGCTCCCTCCCATGCATAATTCTATCATTTGTGAACCGATTTTTACAAATTTTGTTTTGTTTGAAAGGGTTTGATGTTTGGTCCTATAACTTTTTCGATAATCGGTAAGGAAATTTGCTCTCCCAACGCATAATTCTGTCATTTGTAAGAGCCAAAAGAGCATGAAATGCGCATGGCGCATTTACAGTAGTAAAAATTTAAAAAAAAGCTATGAGCATTATTTCCATGGATGTTATTGCATGCCACCGTAGTTTTTTTTAAACACGCCGTATGGCTGAGTCCATCCATGTACAAATCTCAAAACGGATATAGCAATAGTCGGATGACAGTACTGGGCATGAAACGGGCCGGTAGTGCAGTTCACATACATATTCGGTTCCGGACCGGAAATTCGGTCAGTAGTGCTGTTCATAGTTCCGGCTCCGGTTTAAACTAGAAGTTGTGTCGGTAGTGCAGTTCGTACTTCTGGTATAGGGATTGACCGGAGGTTGGGTCTGTAGTAATTTATATTTCCTGTTCCGGTCTAGACCGGAAGTTGGGTCGGTAGTGCAGTTCGCACATCCGTCTTAGGAGCCAAACGGGAAGTTGGGTCAGTAGTGCGGTTCATATTTCCGGTTCCGGTTAGGAAGTTTGATTCGTCTAAGGGCATCACTACGAAAGACGTATTTTGCTGGCTATAAGTAGCCAGAACGTAACGCTGCTAGCATAGTTTTTTGTGGTTTTTTGTCATGAGTGTGCCGTAAATGCCCCTAAATTTGTATACATGCACACGTGCAAGTGCCAGTTTGATTGAAACATGCACACGTGCCAAAATAAGCACGCAAAAAACCTGGCACACGCACACGAGTAAGTGGCAATTTTTTTTCTGCTTACTTTTGGCACATGTACGTGTGCCTATCAAATTTGCACCTGCGCATGTGCATGTGCCTTAAGATAGAAATTATGTGGCACTTGCACGTGTGTATGTGCCAAATTTAGGCACATGTGCTGCTCACTCATGGGCAAATCCGTACTCTGTTGTATACTATGTTTTCAACATTTTAATAGTTCAAAAGCGCAAAAAGTTATAGAGATCCCCAATATTCCCCATATCTTTTATATACACAATAAAGAACAGAATATCTATATCTGCATCGAAGTTTAACCTTTTGCTAATACATTTTATATTTTTTTCCAATATTGGTAGTATTATATGAAGGATATGTCAATGACGTTTCTAAAAAAAAATTGCCACGTCTTAAAATACTGCTTTTTATTTTTTATACATAGCGCCGCAATTTGAAGTCCAATTTCATCATATTGCATATCGTTGTTTATCGGCCATGTTTTCTATTTCATGTGGAATTAAAATGTGCGGAATTATCAAAGCATTGTTGTTGTAAATTAATATTTATAACAACAATGCTTTGATAATTCCACACATTTTAATTCCACATGAAATACAGAACATACCCGTATGGCTTGACTGTGGCTTGATTTTGGGTTTTAGTGGCTTTTTAATCTGGCATCAAATTGTGGGCGCCACATATGTCATCTCGGATTCTTCCCTCCTAATGTTAAATTTTTTGCACGTGGCAAGAAAGCCCTTCTAAAACTTTGTATATCTAGCTTTTAATATGCATACTCACTTTATGCCACGCCCCAAAATTAAGTCCATTTTTTCTTTTCACATACGTATTATATCGCCATTTTCACTCCCATTTTCACCAGTGAAAGAACAATTACGATGAAGACAATTGGTACAAAAGTTTTCCACAGGAGAGTAACAAAAAATAATAATAGCTTTCATATACATACACTGAAAAATTAAAAAAATATGCTATAATCGACCAAATCCGAGTAAATTTCTCGTTTTCCAAAAATAAATAATGCCCCCCTTGATGTATCTTAAATCGTATATAGTAAATTAATTTCAGATATTATATTTTAAGCTCTAAAATATATGAAACTGCAAAAAAATCCGAAAAAAGTTTGCTATTAGTGGATTTAATTTCTCTAAATCGAGCGTTTTCAAATCGACTCAATTTACAGAACAGGGAAGAATATCTATATATTTGATATCTATAGAAAATTCCTCTTTCATTAGTACCAATCTCTCTTCACAAAAGATGGCGGTTGATTTATCGCGCGGTTTGATATGCTTTTGCCCTTATTTGCGACGTGCTAACAAGTCAGCTGGTTTTGATAGTCAGCGATGAAAAATTATATTTTATTTTCAATGCTATCGATGAATATGTTTGTATAATATAAAACTTTGATTTCGTAATAATCCTGCGTGTTCTGTAAATCGAGTCGATTTAAAACGCTCGATTTAGAGAAATTAAATCCACTAACAGCCAAATTCAATGGGAGCATTATTTATTTTTGGAAAACGAGAAATTTACTCGGATTCGGTTTACAGAACAGGGCCGAAAGTTTAAAAATATTTGCAAACATAAAAAACAAAAAAAAAAGCATCGCATTGATATACAAAAAAGCGTCGAATGCGTAGAAGGTATGAATGAGTTGACGGAAAACGCATCTTATTGACTTTCAGCTTAATTAATTAATTAATATGTACAAAATATTACAAACTATCATCGCATATTTATGTAAAATAATCTGTCTTAATTTCTTAGGTATGTTCATAACAAATTACCACCAGGACGCTTACAATCCCTTATGAAAGCCATTCAACCAACAACTGGTCATAATGAAACCGTTCACAAACTGTATGACACTTTACAGGAGCGCATAGGAGCCTCATTGCAAGAATGTTCTATGCCGGAACCAAGTGAGTCGGATTTTGATTCGCCTCTTAAAAGTGTACCAACACCCGGACCTCATTACATGCAATAAATTATTCAGTAAATACATACTATACAATCTTAAAGCAAAATATTACATTAATATATTTTTTTATTACCTGTTACTCCTTTTTTTTAACAAATTGGTAAATAAAATTAGTGGACTAGCTTTTTTTTGTCAAGGTTTTATTTCAATTTTTATAAATATTACTTATTTATTTTATATACATACAAATAAGAAGGGAGAGTGAAATAGCGAATAAGTTTATAATGCGTACAATATGAACGAAAACTTTATTGTTGAGAGAAAAAAGTCATAAATACGAGTTTTTCTATCAAAGGAATTAATAAATAAAATAGAATTCTCTAAACTAGACTTAAAGACAATTGGAAAGAACATACTTAAATTTACGAATTGTTTAAATATTTATAGAAACCACGAAATGTAATTAAAAAAACGCATTTTTCATTTTAGGAGAACTTAAAAATACTCAATTCGACATAACTTAAAAAAAGCTTAGCTGTAATTAATAGAATGAACGAACGAACAATCAATCGGTTGTTGTGAGAACTGCTAAGCAGCGCACTTTGGCGTGCATGTATGATGTGTAACAAATGTAACATTAAGTAATATCCATACGAGTTTCTAATTTGGCACTATTCACAATAGAAGCGGAGGAGGCGTTATTTTCATTGCAGTTTGTTATCAAATCGCTAATTTTGGTCGTGTTTTCAGAAGATGTAATAGAGTTTGGCGATTTATTTCTTTCCAATGGTTCTAATTGTTGCTTTTGTATCTGTTCTTGTTTGCGGATTTTTAAAAGTTGATACAAATCATTATACTCCATATAAATGCGTTGCCATTTAATATGAACTTTCAATTGTTCTAGAACCAAATCTAATATTTCATGTTTAGATATATTCTATTCAAGGTATATTGGAATGTAAGAACATTAATTAGTTAAACATATTTACATGAGTTTATTTTATTTTAACTTACCAATATCTGTTCATTTTGAGAGCCTATGCTTCTGTTCCCTGTACCTAGAAGATCGTTGAGCAGTGATCGTAGTTTGTTTTCATTATTACCCATGGCCAAATGAAATGCTAACATGGTATACCAATATTTAAGTTCCTCCGGTGACTTAATGACTTCACAAAGTTTTATTTGATTTTCAATAAATGTTACCTTAGCAACTGTTTGCCAATCATTGGCGTTCCTAAAAAAAATGAAAGAAGAAAAATTAATTTAAAGATGTTATAATCAGGGAAAGAAACTAATCGGCCATGTTCTATAAACCGAATCCGAGTAAATTTCTCGTTTTCCAAAAATAGATAATGCCGCCATTGATGTATTTTAAGTCCTATATAGTAAATTAATTTCAGATATGCTATTTAAGCTCTAAAAAATATAAAACTACAAAAGTCTGAAAAAATGTCGCTATTAGTGGATTTAATTTTTCAAAATCGAGCGTTTTTAAACCGATTCTATTTACAGAACAGACAGGAAAAGTATTTTTGAATTTTCAAAGGAAAAAAGCACACATAAGCAAATATCGCGGAATCAAGTAAAGTATACCATTTTAATCGTAATGAACTAGATTTTCATAAAATTACGTGCTTTTTATTTTTTGGCCAGAAATAATTATTTTCTGATTTTTATTTTATTTTTTCTTTTGCAGAAATAATAATTATTTTCTGGTTTTTATTTTCTTTTTTTTTTGGCCTGAAATAATAATTTTCTGATTTATATTTTTCGGGGAGAAATAAGTTATTTTTTGGAATTTTACATACATACAATAGTATCGTAAAACTTGTTAAACATCGCTAAAATTGCAAGGAATGACAAAAAAACAAAAAATATCGCGTATGTATAGATTTACCGATTTTTAGTCACTATCAGAGTTTTCTATGTTTTAAATGTTAACAAGTTTTTGCGAATTTTCGCGATTTTTTATAGTTTTTTACATTCCATATAATTTTAGCTATTTTTTTAGGTCTTGTGAAATTCCAAAAAAAAAGAATAACTTATTTCTGCTCGGAAATACATAAATCAGAAAATAGTTGTTATTTCTGTCCAAAATAATAAAAATCTGAAAATAAGAATTATTTCAGAAAAAAAAAATAATAAAAATCAGAAAATAATAGATACTCATAATTATTACGGTCTCTGATTATAATTTATTGTGTTGTCCAAACCATATTGTAATCGAAGTAGGTGTTTTCCTGAAACAGTTTATTTTGTAAAATACGATTTGTTTTTTTTTAATAAAGAGAAGTAACACAATCAGGCAATTATTGCCTACCAGTTAATTAATTAATGTGTTACCTTCTTTTGGGAAAGGGATAGTGTAGATAGAACAGGTGGTGAAGTGGGAGAGAGATAGAAAGCCTAATTCATTTACTAAACATTTTTAGTGAAAATGATCAATTTTGAGGAAAATACCTACGGCAAAAAAGATTAAAATTTCTGCGAAAAACAAATATTTTTTGAGAAAAGTATACAGATTTTGGGAAAGTATAAAGATTTTGGGGAAAATGTTTTCTTAAATTAATAAAAAAAAAATCCGATAGATGAAATAAAATTTTTTACGAAAATATCGTGTTTACTATAAAAAAAAAATTATGGCCTGCCTGCAACGTCAACTGTTAAAGGCCATCAGTGGAAGTCCTAAAAATGTAAATAAAAAAATTAGATTTGACAGTAATTCGATCTGAGGAGTGACAAATATGTTATGGATGCCATTCGACTTCGTGACCTTGCATACAGAGCATACACAGAAAATAAATGTGACCATACATGGAGAAACTATTGCAAACTTAGAAACAAAGTCAAATCTGTTATAAGAAAACGGAGGAGAGCTAGGTTCCATAATATTGACACCAAAAAATTCTGGAGGCTGTTAAAAGAAGATGGTGTTATTGATGTTAGATGCGAAAGAGTTGATTGTAAACCAGACAGTCTAAATGATTATTTCATTTCAGCACAAAAGCAATCGTCTGCACCTATTTTATTCAATGACGCAGGTATTGGTAAATTCTCCTTTTCCAGAATTGACTACAATGACGTACAGAAATCTTTTTTTCCATAATATCAAACTCACTTGGAATTGACGGAATCCCAATCAAATTTATCAAGATTATATATAACTTAATATACTAACAACCTGCAGTTCCCCTTATCGTGGAAAGTTGCGAGAGTAGTACCAATTTTTAAGAATAACACTAGAGACGATGTTAGTAATTACCGACCTATTTCGATACTACCATGCTTATCTAAGGCCATTGAGAATATTCTAAGAGATCAAATAAATGTTTTTCTATCCAAACGGAAATTAATTAGTGACTGTTATTCAGGTTTTAGACGCGGCTACAGCACGACTACTCTCTTGACATCTCTAACTGATTCTATGAGAGCTGGCTTCAATAATCGTCAATTTTCAGTGTTAGTTTCATTAGACCTGTCTAAGACTTTCGACAGTATTGATCACAATCTCCTAATTCAGAAATTACATGATTTGTTTATGTTCTCATCCGCAGCATGTAAACTTATTTCCTCATACCTATCGGAAAGAAGTCAATATGTGGATTGTTAGGGTGTGTTTAGCAACATTGGAAGTATTGATTTTAAGCATTTAGGTGCATTGTTGATACAAATGCACCTAAAAATGAAAAATATGCGCAAAAATATACCTACGAACAAATTACCAAAACTAAAATAAGCGGGTATGTTCTGTATTTCATGTGGAATTAAAATGTGTGGAATTATCAAAGCATTGTTGTTATAAATATTAATTTACAACAACAATGCTTTGATAATTCCGCACATTTTAATTCCACATGAAATACAGAACATGGCCGAATATGAAAATATTTTATTTTTTTATTATTTTAAATGAAATTTATTTGCTGGTGTTTAATTAAGCATTGTCTATATGCAACATTTCATTGGTGCTTTACCAAATCGTCAGTAGACTTCAAACACAATTTTGAACAGTTACAATACCTTTATCTTATGTACAGACTTTCAAAAACCATTTGAGAATTCACAAATATTCACATATTTGTGAATATTCACAATTGCCATGAGTAGTATCATTTTCAGCTACTGACAACCCAACTGAGTCTCGGCTGCAATCCATAATCGGCATATTAATATTTTTTTTTAAAAAATTGAGAAATATGCATTTAAAAATTTTTATAATTCCACAAAATATGCATTTAATGCCAAAATATGCAAAAATATGCATCTACCACCAAAATATGCAAAAATATGGAACTACAAATCGATGCCAAACTACTTAAAATTTGATAACTCGGATATACAATTAGTCAATACCTCTGTATCTATCACCACAAAAAACATGAATTTGCATGAAAGTCCGAGGCCTGGTAATTACAAAAATCAAATTTGTTCGAAAATTTTCGATAACGATATATCTCGAGCCGCTTCACCGATTTAGAACAAGTTTCCGGTACGAATTTATCGTAAAACGTGAACGAATATAGAAACCGATTTGACAAAAGTTTTTGAGTAACGAAAAATAAAACACTTTCGAAATTTCTTTAAAAAAATAAGTTTTGAAAAACAAATCGAACTTTTATCAAAAAATTTAAGTGTGTTGGTGTTTAATTGCTTTGTTGATAGGTACAACTGACTGTTGGGCTCTTGTTGTTGTTTATTTTTATTGATTGTTTTGTATACATGTAAATTGTCTGCTATTTAGCCGACGAACGTCGTGGGCCATGATGACAAGCATTGCATGTCTCTGCCTTAAAGTCATAGTTTTCAAAACGCTTTGTAAAATTAAAAAAACTTTTGCTTGATAAAAAAATCTACTCCAATATCTCATCTAGAAACAAGAGAAAATTAATTTATAAAAGTGAATATACTTACAAGTCTATGCCTGTACTCTGGGTGACAAAAGTTGTTGTAGCCGCTTGTATCGAAGTTAGCGGATAAGATAAATAATTTTTATTTAAATCTTTCGGTATGGAAGTTCGCAAACCATGACGCATAATTGGATCCTTTGTATTTAAAACTAGCCAAGACTGTAATTGCGGTGAATAGGAAAATGCCTGCCCGTTTGAGAAAAGAATCATGGGTACTCCGTGTTCCGTAATAGTAAATTGTAAAACAGAGCCATGTTTGCCAAAGATCTCGTTACATGTTGTAGCTAAGACAGCTGAGCAAGTGGCAATGTTCCAAATGCGCAAAAGGCCACATTCGGTTATGACACCCACTAAAAGGCCCTTGGGACACTAGAAAAATACAAAACGTTTAAATAAAATGCAAAAAATATATATGCATGTACATTAGGGTGGGTCAATTTATTTTTTTCAAGAGACGTATAGCAAAAACGTAAACTACGAAGAATTCTAAGAATATCGTTTTTGCTATACGCCTTTCGCCTTTTTTCTCACCCAAACAATTTGACCCATCCTAATGTATATATTACAGTGATGATCAAAACAGGTACATACTATATTTGTATTACAGTGATTACATAAGTATTTAATTTTTATATCAATGTCAAAATAATTGTGAAGTTACACAAGTTGTAAATATATTTTATTTACCAAGTTAGATAATATGCAACACTACTAGTTACTACTATGGTTTGTATTGCTAGTTTAAACGCCGAACTTTATGCGTTTAATATATGATTTATATGTTTACTGATTTATAGATTTGCTGCTTTAAACAGATTTTAAACAAAAAAGAAAGATTAACTTGCACTGATTTATTAGCCCTAAAACACCAAAAACTATATTTGAATAGTAAATAAATGAAGAGCTTGGGGGTTCAGTTCCAAATGTTTTGACCACTGTTGTATATATTTGCATAAATGTATGAATAAATAAAATAAACTTACAAAGGCACATTGGATGGCAGCTGTTGTTAAGGAGATAATTGGCATTAAAGGGCTCCCAGTTTGCAAATCCAATAAACGCATCGAACCATCTAAACTACAAATCATTACACATTTCAAGCAAAAATTGAAATTGACAACCGGTGAACCTATTGAATGTAAAACTTATGAGAATAGTTACAAAAGAAAAACTTCTTTTTTTTTCTTAAACATACCAACAAACGTTTCCCATAGTTTCCCACTTGCTAAACGAAACGCTGTGACTTTGGCCAAAAGACCATTTGAAGTGGCGACAAACCCATTGTGCACATGGATGCGATAGTCTAAAGCAGTCTTTTGATATTCACACTTTGTGGTGTTTGTTATATTAATTTTAGGGCCCATGGTAGAGGCCTGATACGATTTTGTACCTACTGATGAGGAGGTATTGATATTGTTGGGATTACTGCTGAATGGTTGTGGTATTTGTTTAAAATGCGGAAACGATTGCAATATATCCTTTGAAACAGTAAATGGTTCAACGCGCGGTTTTGCAGAGGTGCATTTAACTAATCGTGAGTCTAATCGCCTGTAAAATAATTTTTGTTACAATATACATATGTACATTAGAGCGACTCGACTTGTATGAAGATGAAAGACGTGTTTTTGTTACCCCCTCGCAAATCAAAGGCCGGCCTTTTTAATGAGGTTGAGGGGTTTAGCGATGACCGCCCGTGAGCTGGACCGTGTCTAAAAATGGTATACTTTTGTAGTTTTTTTTTTGCATATTTTCGTATTTTCTCCCAAGACAACATGTAAAAAAATTACATCGTTTGAAGGATATTTTCAAGCTGTTTAGGGTTTAAAACCAAAAATGTTAATAATAAACTATATAAATCAATTTTACATTCACGTTTATACCCAGTAAAAAAAGACACTCCAAAGAAGTCATGAAAATGTAGAGTTTGCGATCCGGAAGTAGTGTAAATTTGGATCATTTCTAATGATTTTTACATAGTGTTGTCATTGCAAGAAGTTCTCTTTTTCGATTCCTAATCACCGAATCGGAAGCGAAGTTAGGAAATGTTTCCGTTTTGGCGTTGTATATTAATATTTTTCTCTAGGAAAAAAAGTACAAAGTTACACATTTTCGCAACTTGTTTCTTTTTATAGGAATTTAAACGCAAAACGGTGTTTTTATGTAAATATCAATAAATAACTGTTAATTTTTAGACGAAAATTAGTTCATAAATTTCGTTTAAAAAATCGAATTTTTGAAAAGCATAGTGGGTATTTCTTAAAACTATAAAGGAATTATAAATTTTTGTGTGACTAAACTAAATTTTGACTTGCTTTTCTACTAATTATCTGCATTTTTGAATATCGATTCTTTGGAAGCAATGAAAATTTAGTTCGTAAAAAAGGACTTCCAATTTTTTTACTGGGTACGTTTAAACAATTTATTCTTTTAAATTTAACTATTTAGCTTTAACAATTTTTTTTCCAACTTTGTAACGTACGTACCGCATTGACATAAGAAAATATACTTCAACTTAGAAATTATTAAAAATACCCAGAACAGGAAAAAGCAAAAATTTTGGCAACCATTCTACACTTTTAAAAATTGAAAAAAAAACATAGTCAGCTGTCGGGGTGCTGCCACCTGGTATGAATTTGTCTTGGTCGTTATTTTATTTTGATTTTGTTTGAAATTTTTTTTTGCGTGCAAGAAATCTAATGTTTTTTATTATTCTTCTATTAAATATTTCTTATATTTTTGAACCCGAACCTTGCTGAATTTTAGGGTTCAACGGGTTCGGGTTCAAAGTCTTCATAAACACCGAACCTGGTTCGATTTCAGTCCCTGAAAAAAAGTAAAATTTATTTTATTATAAGTAACACCATTGGATGCAGCTTGAAAATATCTTTCAAACGATGTAATGATTTTTATATGTTGTCTTGGGAGAAATACCAAAATATGCAAAAAAATACGAAAAAGACCTCGTTTATACAAGGTCCATCTCACGGGCGGTCATCGCTAAACTCCGCAAATGTTTTGGACTGATGTTTAATATGAGCGGGGTAACAAAATATCTGTTTTTTTTCTGTGAGTCGCTTTAATGTACATATATTAAATTAATGTTTGCTTATTTTCTCTTCTTACCCTCTTTCCTGGTCTGTTATGTTCGCTTGAGGAATGTTTGCATTTTCCACTGAAGTTGTTGTTGCTCCTGTTGTGGTCGTCTCCCTAACAGTTGAAGTGGAAGTTGTGGGGACTATAGCTTCCCCTTCGGTTTGCATTGCGTTCGTGCTGATTTCTGTGGATGTTCGACTAAAACTATTCAAATTATTATTCGCTGTTGTTCCGATTTCTGTAAGATCCTGATTTAATGGTATAAAGACGGGTGTAATACGTCGTTTACCATCTTTTGTACGTGTCTCTAATTGTTTATTGATTGCTTTTACTGGTGTAGTTTGTCCAATTTCCATGGCGTTCGAGTTTTGGGAAGAAATTGTACTGCTATGTCCAAATCCATTTGATGCCGGTTGTGTGGCGTTGTTTTCTATGTTATTATTGTTGTTGTGATTGTTAGCTTGTATAGTTGGCAGTGTTGGGGGTTTTATCTTATCCTGAGTATATGTTAATAGTTCGGGATTTTCTATTAAAAAATCAGTTTCAGCTGTAGAGCCATTTGTTAAATTGGCTGCTGTTTTACCATAAATACGTTGATATAGAGAATTTTTATCCTCCTCCGACAGTGGTGTGCCTAATTCATTTTCGGAAAATTGTAAACATGCTACAGTACCATCGCCACTACAGGCCATTAGAATACACTTGTCAGGGCCCCAAGATAAATCTAAAATACTATCGTTAAAAAGTTCATGTATCACCACCAAAGGTCTTTGCAAAGCTGTCATCCACACGGACAGAGACCGATCCCTTGAGCCTACCGCCAAGCAACAATACTGTTGGGGTTTTTGTAATTTTGGCGATTGTCTTTTTAAAATGGCCGTATGGAATCGTACACATGTCACCGCTTTGCGATGACCCACAAAGTCCTTATCACACTTCCAGCCTTCGCGTTCAATAATTTGTGCGGTCGGCCCACCACCGTTCATGGCATGAGCCGATACTAAGTACTGACCATCCGGAGACCATGACAAACGTAAAATGTGTGTAGTGCCTCCACACTCTTCGAAAGGTTCCGTTATAGTACTACTACATGTCCAGTCTGATGTCTTCCAAATTTTTACACTGCGATCATCACTTTGTGACGCTAAGTACTTGCCTACTGGATCCCAAGCTATACCTTTGACTAGACCTGTATGTCCCTTGAGCATTGCAACCATGGCAGGAAAGTTTTGCGCATCCCAAACTATAATAGAGTTGTCAATACTGCAACTAGCAAGCCAACGATCTTGTGGTGACCAAGCTAAGTCCAGAACATCTCCTGAATGACCACGAAGTGTAAACACACATTTCCAAGTTTCAGGATTTTTCTGTATGCCACCGGTGCAGAACACTCCACTGGGACCCTAGAAGAGAGAAATATCAATTTGGTGGAAATGCATTCTTATGTACATAATAACATTAAATTTTTATAATAACATTAAATTAAGAATTTTAAAAACTACTGAAGAAAATGGATGATAACTTTTCCAAACGGCTGGTCCGATTTTCTTCAAACATAGGCTAGAAACAGTTGTGGAACTGATTACTTTTTTCATCATAATATGTATTTTCACGAGAACTAATAGTGTGTGTGTGTGCGAAGTTTCATAAGAATCATTTAGTAGAAGTACTTAAAAAGACATATTTGCTTTGCATGGGTGTGGCACTGCCCACTTTTTAAGCATAATGTATTGCCTTGAAATTTCTTTATGTAACTTGTTTTCTTTCATAGATCAATTTTCTATTATTTACTTGTTTCTTACTTCCTAATTTTTTTTTCTTTTTACTTCTTTCATGCTAATTAAATACCCCTTAGATCTTTTCCCACTAGCACTATAATTTAAGATATTTTTTCTTGTTGTGCCAGATTGCAAACTATAATAAATAAATAAAGTTTTATGCGTGTGTAAAGTTTCATAAAACCGCTAAATAGAAGTAGTTGAAAAATAATTTTTACTAATTTTGGGCGTGGCACTGCCCACTTTCCTAACGATAAATGTTTGTGCCTTTGATAAGGTTAATCATAAACTTCTTATGAAAAAGCTTCACATGATGGAATTTACAAAAAATTGCTTAAATTGGATAAACTCATATCTTACAAATAGAAAGCAAAATGTTCATTTTTAAAATGTTGCATCTAAACCGACTTCCGTTACATCTGGTGTTCCCCAAGGAAGCCATCTGGGAGCTCTACTCTTTTCTTTATTTATTAATGATTTACCTAACATTATCAAATGCTCCTCTATATTAATGTACGCCGATGATGTTAAAATATTCTACACCTACAACAACTACACTGATCATAAATTTCTTCAAGAAGACTTAAGCTCCTTGTATTCTTGGTGAAACTTAAATTTAATGAAACTAAATTTTGAAAAATGCAAGCATATGTTTTTCTTCAGAAAAAAACATTTAAACGTTAAATACTGCTTGGGTAGTTATGAGTTGCATAAGGTATACACTTCCACTGATCTTGGAGTTTTGCTTGATCCTAAACTTAATTTCATTCGACATATTATATTAATTGTAAACAAAGCAAGAAGTCTGCTTGGATTTATCAAACGTCGGGCTAAGGAGTTTGAAGATCCTTACATTACTAAGCAATTATTTACATCACTTTTTCGTCCTGTTCTGGAATATGGCTCAATAATATGGGATCCTACATATCAAATTTATATTAACGCTATTGAATCTGCACAAAAACAGCTCTTAATATTTGCCTCTGATTCTCCCTTCCTATAATGCTAGACTTGCACTTATTAAATTACCATCCTTAATTAGTCGTAGAAAAATGTTAAATGTAATTTTTGTTTTAAACATAATTAATGGTAATATCTGTTCGGATTTTTTAATTGGTAACTTAAATTTTCATGTTCCTCAGCGCCCTACACGATACTACTTGCCACTGTCAATTAAAGCTTTTAGATCAAATTGTGCAAATTCAGATCCCTTTATTAGAAGTTGCAGGGATTTCAATAAACTTTATTGTTATGTTGATTTTTCTTCAAGTAATAACGTAATAAAGCGTTATATCATATATTCTTTAATTACATTTGTATGCATGTTTAAATGGTCTGTAAGAATTGTAAATTCATAGACTTAATTACAAAAAAAAAACACTTCAGCGATCGAAAGCAATCAGCCATGTCACAGAATACCATTCTGATCGGAAGTAATTTCAATTCCGTAAGTTGCTTCTTCAGAAAACGAAAAGCGAATATTTTCTTCGAAATCAAACCACTTTTAAATTTCAAAGTGGAATTAAAAAACACTTTTCTACAGACTTCATTTGCAGTAAATATTAAAAAACGTGCATACTTTTAGGAGCGTCAAATAAATATTTGGTCATGAGCTTTCCTTGTTAATAAAAAGCTTAATGTGAGCTTTGCATATAAAAACAAGAGTAAACAAACGCCGCAAGGTATAAAAAAACTTTATCATTGTAAAAACGAAATACAAAATAAACGGAATCTAAAGCACCAAAAATGTACTTTTTCGGAATGACAACTACGGAATTAAAACCAATCCGAACGGAATCTGTGACATGACTGAATATTTATTTTTGATTTGCAAAATAGCATGGAACATTACCAATAAACCTTATTACAGTTGCCAAGTCGACTTGGTTGTTGTACTAGCTAAAAGAAATACAAGATTTGTCTTTAATCTGTTACAAACTCCTAGTCGATTCAACAACCGATGTAAAACAAACGGTACACTTTTTTCGTGTGGAATTTACAACAATCACATCGGCGTTTTTTTAAAACGTGCACAATTGCAGCATACTTTCAAGCGCTAGTTATGATTGGCGACCTTAGTATTGTTTTGGCCCATATGCCAAAAAGTCGGAATGGAGAAAAACAACAAAGAAGATTTACATAAAGTTTTCTCAAAATATATCCGATCGAATTTTTTTGTATTCTCACCACTGCTTCCGGCATATGTTTGGAAGAAAAATGTACACTTTTGTGAACTTTCATCAATCCTATTAGAAATTAACATCTTTTTACTGAAATTAAAATATCTGGTTATGTGCTCCAGTAGCCGTCCTCCCACTCTTGTTTTCAATGTTACCGCAACACTGTAAACATAAATTTACGATGTTCTCCCAATGTTGTAAATACAAATTTACAGCATTTATTAAAAAAACGATACTGCTATTTTTTATATGCAATATTATTATATTTCGGTTTTATAGTTGATTTTAAAAATTTGTGACCTGTAAACTACATGTGCACAAGCAAACGCCTTTACCACTAATCCACAGACCCATATGAAATATTAAGTGTGTTCCCGTACTTTTTGAGTAAAGTTCGGTAAAATGAGAGCAAACACATATTTTTCTTATTGAGAGACAAAAATGTACAAAAGTAAGGGAACGCAAAAAACCAAATTTCTGTCCCGAAAATAAACATAAAAATAAAAACCAACACAATGATTTTGAATGCCATTTTTCAGTTTTAGGTATTTTCATAAATACATACAACTGTATTTTGCTTTGAATTTTGTTAAACAAACAATTATTTCTTTAGTATTTTTGTTACCTACAATTATAATTTTTCATTTGTTATTGTTTATTTTTCAAACAGCTGATTGTTTTGCACTTTCCACAATCTGCCCGAAGAAAAAGTCCGGGCTGTTTCGTGCAAGAAGAAGCATGTTATGTTCTCAAAAGCGCTCTCATTTACCAAATTTTCGAGTACGGGAACGCTTTTCGTGCAAATTTTGAGTACGGGAACACACTTATTAACAGCATAAAGTAAATGTAAACATAAAATTTTTCTGAGAGCATTTGAGGGAAGTTAAACTTATTTGTGAGCTAAAAAGTTATATTTTTGATTTTACAGTATTGTAGTGGGACATAATTATTAGGTCTGTTCATTTACTTTCCTAGCAGAAACTAGCAACGAGAGAGTAAAGCAGAAATTTGTAAAATTACTCTCCCAGATATGAAAATGTAAATGAACGCTTTACTAGCAAAAATTTGCAAGTAACACAATAAACAGTTTGTACACCAAAAGAATTTTACATTAGCTGTTAGTAATTTGTATGAAAAGTTAGACATATCGTAAAAAATATGGCCCCTATTATGATTCACAACTAAATTGATAGTTGAGTCGTAGTTGTAAAATTCTTATTATGAAATACAACTTCATCAAAGCAGTTGTCTCAGTTTTTTATCAGTTGTGTTTTGGTTTTTATTTCCACTATTGTGTTACTTTTAATCTATCCCATTTGTCAACCCATATTGTTGCCATATCCATAAAACATAAAATCTCAACCAAAAATAGTAAGATCAAAGCTAAAAATATTTAAAATATTTTGTGATGGCTACTATGGTTCCAAAAAACAGAGAGTATAGATAAGAACCTTTTTTCGAACATTTTTTCGAAGACAACTAAAATTAGTTGTCAATCATAATACAAAAAAATGGTTGAGTTGGGTCGCAGCATTGACAACTCAACCTAGTTGAGTTGTGAATCATAATAGGGGCCTATATGAACATTTTATCATTTTCAGGTACATGGACACAGATTAGGATACCTTTTAACTGTCCGTAAATAAAGCTTTATGTGTAAAGTATTTAAATAGCAGAAATAAAAATACAACTGCTTATACATAAGGATTTTTTAGTAAAACATCTGTACACAGTAGAAATAAAGTTAATTTCAATGCAATTGTGGATTTTTTTTATTAATTTAATTGAATTTGTTCTTAGCAGGAACTTGCCAGGTTTTCTTTATTTCTTATATTTGACTCACATAATATTTCTAGTGTAACCTTTGCGATTTAGCCTTAAGGTTGAACATTTTCTACCACCCAATTCAAGCGTTTTAAACTCTTTTAACGGCCACTGCTGCAGTCAAATTAAAGAAAAATATCCAATCTTACCGTATTTAATATTTTTGACTTCTTAAAATGTATTAATTTCTTAACAAGTCATCAAAATTAGAAAAAGTTAACTTTTTCATGAATTTTTCAAACATTTATTTTGTAAACAAAAGATATAAACAGCTGTTTGGCTAATTCCTGCTAGTAAAAATTTCTTTTCCCTCAACTTTTTATGCTAAGCAAAATAAGGAAAACAAAAAACTAAATGTTTACACATCTCCCCTGTGAACGGACTCACATTATTTTTTTTTTATATAAGAAGCTTATCAAAAAATTAAAATCGGGTTTATTTATTAAGGTTACTACACCAACAATATTTTGAATACCCAATGTGGTTGTTTTTGACTTTTTTAACCAACTTCAAAAAAGGAGAAAGGTTATCAATTCGTCACGTATTTTTTTAAGTTCAAAACTCTCGTCATTTATGAACCGATTTCGGATTTTTTCTCTATTCAAAAGGATGTACTTCCAGATTGGTCCCGTTAAAAAGTGGGCGGGGACAGGCCCATACAAAGTAAATACACATTCGTTATTAACTACTACTCAACCGATTCTTATGAAACTTTACACAGACATTTAAGCTTGTGTTTAAATACTACATCAGGATCAGAAAAGTGGGCTGTGCCACGGCCATGCAAAGTAAATATATTTCCACAAGTTCTAATAAACCGATTCTTATCAAACTTTGCATACACCTTTAATTATCGTTACAATACAACATTATGTTTAGAGAAGTGGGCAGAGCCACGCCCATAAATAGTAAATAAGGATTTTAACTACTTCTACTTAGCCGATTCTTATGGAACTTTGCATACACATTTAGTTATCGTTACAATACAACATTGTGGTTAGAAAAGTGGGCAGCGCCACGCCCCTGAAATGTAAATATTCATTTTAACTTCTTTTCCGATTCTTATGAGACTGCAAAATATTCGTGGCAAAATATGCAAAAATTATCTTACATCGTTTTGAAACGGAACAGGAGTTTCAAAGATTCAGAATTATTGCAATCATCTTCGCGATCGGCGCCAGTGTGTATCACATAATAAAAAAAGTACTACATATTTGATATCGGGAAGAATAGAAAGAAGAAACGGTTCCGATAAATGAGAGATTTATGAACACGTTAAACATGACCCAAATATATTACATGACAAAGGGCAAATTCTAAAAGAGAATACATATATTATTCTAATCACTAACCTTGGCCTGTTTCCATATCATAACTAGTTTATCATCCGAGCACGAGGCCAACATAAGCCCGCTCTGCGACCAGCGCACACAATTGACACACGCTACATGATTATCCATTTGACAAAGCATTTTTGGCACAGCTTCGTCTAGTTCCGCTTTCACAGATAACACAGGCAAAAGATTCCATATCACGACACGGCCGGAGTCCACACCTTGGCCGCCGGTGGCAAATTTGAGACATTCTTGATGAACATCAACGGAGAATATAGGTTTTTCTATATAAAAAATACATAAAAAAAGAAATCCATACATATGTATATATGTACAAAAAGCAATCGAAATATGTATTTCAGACATTAATATTATGAGACAATTACATTAATGGTATGAAGCCTCATGTAGATTTTTTCGTATTTAATACAGTGTTACTCTTTTACTTACCATCATGGTGGACCCAACTTGGCTTTAAAAGTTTCATGTAAAAGTTTTTATAGCTAAAAATGTTATATACCAAAAAAAAACTATTTTTTACTTTTTTCTATATATGTTTAAGTATATAAATTATTTTGATATCAATTTGTTGATTTGTTAATTTATGTTTAATTCCTCATATTTTACATTCCGCTTCTTTTCAGGTATTGCAATCTGTGTATGCTTTTATTTTTCTTCTTCTTCGTCTTTTACTTTTGATTTAATTTGGAGCAAAATAATAGATTTCAATAATTTTAATAAAAATGGCACGCACACGAACTTTGTTTTTCAGTTTTTTTTAATTGTATATCCCAGTTCTTTTCACGTAGAGATTACTGAACCACAATATACAACTGAACACTCAACAATTAAAGCGGCTGCTAGACAGATCAATATTTATCTTCAATATATCGCACCTTTATTGCAACGTAGTCATATCTCAAAAAAATTAAACTTGGCAAATCGCGTTTAAATTTGTAAAGTTGTTAGCAAGTATGTGAACGGTGTTAGGCTTTTAGTGGTTATATCTTCGGTAAAGATTAAGATATGTTTCTGAAACTTTGTTAACATATAAAGAAGACTTTTTCTTAAATAACTTCTGCTAGTCTGATTAGATATTCTAATATTATTAGATATTCTAATATTAGATATTCTAATATTCCAGCTGTTCAACATAAACAAAGAAAAATTCCAAAAAATGAATTTTTCTTCATTCAGGAAATAAGAATAATGAATAATTTCTGCAATGTTTTAAAAGTTGAATTGTTAGCGGCCACAAATTTTTTTTCCACAAGAATAAAAAGCAGTCAAAATCATATGGTAATTTATAAAACTTAAATCGAATTTAAATGTACAAGACTGGAGATATAAGTTATATTTAAATATGATCAATAGAAATGAATTTTCTGTTTAAATAGAAATTAAGTTTAAAAACCATTTAATTATTAAGTCAAAAGCTGGGCGTAACGCCCCTTTTCACAATGTATGATTAAGAATTAACGTGAACTTTAACGGCAAGTTGTGTATGGCAAAGTTTCTGTTAAAGTCCATGTTAACTCTTAATCGTACATTGTGAAAAGGGCCGTAAGAGAAAAATCTACATTTTGTTTTTGTTATTCTCCGACGTTTTCTCTCATGTTATCTCAAAGTTAATGTCTCGTGAAGACGCTGTGTTTTAATAATGCTCTCATAAAAATTCTTATAGCATTGAGATAACACATTTGATGTCTACACCTAGGCATATTCATTACAGGTACCACCATTACTAAAACAAATACAACACCAAAAAACACATGTATTTTGTTGGTAGAAATACCCCAGAAATATGTCAAATCCATTATCTGTGAGTCGCACACATTCATAAGCTCTTTCAAATTTACTAGCGCATGCCCCTTGTTGATAGAAAAATCTCCTACATGTGTCAAAATCTATTGCAGTGTGACGCATTCTCAAATTTACTAAAACAGCTGTTCTTGTAGTGGTACCTGTTCAATATACCTTGGTCTACACGTACCATAATTCTCTCTGCGATTGATTTTGACAATCTCATCTTTCATATGTATTATGTTACGTGTAGACCTCAAGTAAGAAAAAGCGTACTTTTTTTCTTTATTTAACAAGACGGATTGTCATATAAACATCAGCAAACGAATGTCAAAACAACACAAAATGATAAAGAAAATATCAACAACAAGGGAAATGAAAAGAGAAATGATCAAAAGAAAAAAACTACAGCCAACCGTTTTTTTCGTAGTATGAAAAAATTTGTTTTCAAAGTGGTTTTCAACGCAGTTAAAAGAAGACGTGAAGTTTCTCGCAGACGGTCGTGTGTGTATATTGAAATTGTGAAAAAATGTATGTACATACATTTTCTTAAAAAGAAATTGTTAATAAATTCTTAAAATTATGTTTCAAACTCATTAGCAGTGAAAAAGACTAAAAAATAAAAATCAGGTGTGTAAACTTAAATTTTATACATGTTTATGCATGTATTATATGCATACAAAGTTTGTGCACGGACATTCATATACACGTACATACATACATACATACTTATTTACTATTTTTGTCAATGTACAAGAAGTGGTTTATTTTCGAATCTAAGACTTAGTTATCTGTAATTATTTTTTTAAGTAAATTAATACTTATGTATGTACATACATACCTATATACTTATTTGTGTAAATGCGTAGGTAAGTATATATACATATTTACAATATTTCCTATTCTTTGGGAACGTATCCATACATACAATTGTTCATACTAAATATATGAATGTGTTTGCTAATTATTATGTGTCTTATATTTCGCTACATCTCTGAATACACATGTATTTATATATTCACAAAAATACTTATTTTCGTTGTTTTTTTTTAACTTCATTTTTTGTATATCAAATGTATGAACATAAAATGTAAATCAAACTTGCATTACGTAGGATACATAGGTACATACCTATTCTCGCACATAAATGCTGTATATTAATATGATGTATGTACACCGATATGTAAGTATGTATATACGTGAGTACATTTGCAGTTTATTTTATCAAGTTCCCTTTCATGAATGTACAGTATGTGCATATGCATGTATTTATCTACTTATCTGCATTTTTCTCTTGTAAGTTACTTTGCCTGTTCTTTTTACATTATCTATCCACCTTCACTCCCCAAAACAAAATGTTGATGCCAGCATATGAAAATATACACAATCTATACATGTGCATGTGTGTGTAAAAGAAAAAAAATTATACCTATGTATTTTAAATACCCTGTGTTGATTTATACATTTTTTTTACTACGGCTACTACTCTCTAACAGCGCTCGCAGTTTTGGCGACTTATCCCCAAATAGGGTTTTTTAGGATTGGGGATAAAAATTTCGTGAAAATCCCCAAGGAATTTTTGCGGAAACCACTTTTTTCGCTGGGGATTTTTGGGGGACTTGAAATCTATTTGCAAAAAAAATTCTGAGTAAACTTCCAAGTTTTTTGTTCATATGCATTTCATACATATTTTTGGTTTCTAATTTTGAGGTCATCCTACAGGTCTGAATTTTTTTACAGTGATAGATATTAGTACTATGTGTTAATTTTTGGATATAACTCAATTTCCCCAGTTTTGGTACATGTACATCTTTGCTTTTAACCCCATCATTTCTTCTGTACCAAAATCATATAAAGATGCCAGTGATCCCGCAAATATGGTCTGTTATGTGGCTTACTAGACCTCTTTAAGGTCAAAGAAAAAAATACCCAAAGATGCATAGTGAAAAAGCCAAACACAAGAATATTTTCTTTATATGATCACCAATTTAAGTTCCAACCAGTGACTAGTGATGAAATAGTTCAATTAGTAAAAAAGGCTTTAAAAACAAATTTGGCGGGAAAAATATTTTATCTGAAGGTGTAATAAAAGACTGAATAACATACACAGCGTTTTTTTTACGCAAATTATTATTAACAGCAGCATGATGAATTCAAAAATTTCCAGTGAATGGAAGACTACTAAAGTCACTCCTATAGAAAAAATAAAGAACACTATAAAATCTGACGAGATACGACCAATAAATACGCTTCCAAGTGACGAAAAAATCCTTGAAATAGTGGTAAAAAATCAGCTATTAAAATACTTGAACAATAACAACATTATAATACAAGAGCAATCAGGCTTCAGAAGCAAACACTCATGCGAAACAGCTGTAAACTATGTTATAAGTGAATCGCGTGAAGATTTAACAAATAAGAAATATATTATATCAACATTCATTGACTTAAAGCGTGCATTTGAAACCATAGACAGAAGAATATTGCTAATAAAACTGAAAAAAATCGGAGTGAGGGATATTGATTTAAAGTGGTTTGAAGACTATCTAACCAATAGAATGCAGCAAACTTTGATCAGAAATTCGATATCTACAGCGATACCTGTGAATATAGGTCTACCTCAAGGATATGTCCTGGCGCCAATACTGTTCCTCATTTACATCAATGACATTAAAACCGGCTTAAAGTATTGCAACGTAAGACTTTTTGGGGATGATGCTCTGATTGCAATAAGTGATACAACCTTGGATGTGGCGATGAATAAAATGCAGAGTGATATGAATACTCTTATATCAATGGATGTGTAGAAATATGCTAATACTAAATACAGAAAAGACAAAATACATGATAATATCAAATAATAGCCATACTAATTGTCATAAACTGTATATAAATAATCAGGAAATAGAAGAAGTAAAAAAAATTAAGTATTTAGGTATTATAATTGATTGCAGACTTAAATTCAATACACACTTTGATCATTTAGTAAAGAAAATTAACCAAAAACTTTATTTAATGCATAGAACTTGTCATAGCATAAGTGAATATCATAAAATATTAATATATAGAAGTATTATTGAACCACATTTTATATATTGCCCTTCAATAACATTTCTTGGAAGGGACTCCCAAATTGATCAATTGCAAAAAATACAAAACAAGCCGATGAAATTTATATTACGCAAGCCAAGAGACACAGATATAAAAGACATGTTGGACAGATTAAATCGGCTAAACATAAAACAAAGTATATTTTATTTTGCTATGAAGTTCATATATAACATAAAAATAGGAAATTGACCTGCATATTTAACAGAAAAACATAGTTACGGTCATCAAATACATAATTATAACACAAGAAGACGTAATGACTTCCGGGTAGTAGAAATTACAACTGAAGCCGACCGTGCAAATCTGTATTATAAAGGACTGAAACATTATAATGAACTACCAAATGAAATAAAAAATTGTGAAAATGTAAATAGATTTAAGAAACTATTGTACCAAAATTGTAAAGATAGGCCTATTAGATAGTTAAAATGAGGTTCGAAATGAACTGTAAACAAATAAATAAATAAAAACACTTTAAAAATAGTTCAGTTTTCTTCTCAAATGCTAAGACCTTTTAATACAATCAACATGTACAAGAAAATTGCATTAACTGCCCAGCAAAAAGTAAATGAACGCATTCAAAATGAAATAGTGTTTCATGATTTCTTGAGCACTTGTCTCGTCAAATGCATTCTAGATGTCATCGTCAATCGTAAATAATGCTATAGTTTTTGAAGTCATTAAAAACGCATGCGATTTTACAAGGTAATATATTGCATAAAATATTCACCGAAAAAGGCAAGCAAAAACGGAATAAAAGCATCACATTGATACATTTTCATAAAACAAGTTTAGCTCCAACAAAAAATAAGAAAATAATAGCTCGGTTCGTATCCCAGCTGCGGCAATATTTTTTAACTTTTGTTTGTTTTATATTTACGTGAAAAACGTCTTCGAATCAGGGAACATACATCATTATGTATGTATTAATGTAGATATTTTGAACTTTTTTTTGTTTCAAACGTTTGGGTTTCACAATTAAGGAATATAAACAACCTCTTCTCTGGGGAGATCAAGACCGCAAAGTAAGTACATAAGTATTGAAATAAACATTTTAAAAACTCCTGAAGAAAATGTATGATAACTTCCAAGCGGCTGGACCGATTTTCTTCAAGAATAGGATAGAAGATCAAAAATCGGTCCATCCGCTTGGGATCTACGATGGCGGGCACAGATACATAGACACACACTTCAAACTTATAAGAACTCTCTTTGTCGGGTGTTAACAAAATTGATTTTTGAAATATTCAGTATACCTAAATGGATTTAATTAAATAAATAAATGTAGGTACGCATATTTTTTCTTTGAAATAACATGATTTTATTTTAAAAGTACTGTGGGGATTTTTAGTATGAGAAAATAGTTATTTGGGGATTTTTGGGAAATTGGAGATAAGATATGAAATAAAACTGAGAACCTACCTCTCCTATCTTGTTGTTTTCGCAGTTAAATTTGCTCTCAATTTTTATGTAGCATGGGCAAAATACATATATACAGAAGTGACACGAGCCGAATTATATTTCTGATCGCTTATAGAGTGATTTTAAATTTAATTTTCTTGTGCATGTGTGTGTGTAAGCACACGCTGTATAAAACAAAAACAACCACCATGTCACTGCAAAAACCAGCATATTAAAATCCAAATCTATGACACTACACACACAATTTTTTTGTCGCAATATATTTTTAATAATAACCATAATTCTTTAATTTTATTACAATTTAAGACGCATTTTTAGCGTGTTATTTAGTCAGTAAAATTTTTAGCTTTTTGGTTTTCGTTTTGTTTATTTGCATGGGAACTTTTTGCCACATTTTCATATTTGTAGATATACACACTCCAATCATTTTCTTGTTCTTTTTTAATTTTGGGGCTGTTGCCACGTTCCTTGAAATTTATTTATGAATTTTTATGTCTACAGAACTTAAAAAATGTGTATTCCTTTGGCAACGTAGCTCTCAAACGGCCAGATCGAGTTTAATTTGAAGGTAACGCGACCTAAAATCTTTAACTTAAGTTTGAAGAAAACCGGTCCGGCCGTTTTGAAGTTATGTAGGTATCAATCATAAATTTTTTTTCGACCGTTTTTTTAAATGTTAAAATTTTCAATACATAACTACAGACATCAATTCAAATTAGACTTGATTTCTAATTCCGACGAATGAAAAATTCTGACTTGAATTTTGCAAAAACCAATGGCATTGTAAAAATAAAATCCCGAAGTAAATATTTTTGATAGTACATACATATGTACATATTTGTATAAGCATGTTGGTATATGGCAAAGCATATTAATCATAGGTACCATCATTACTGCAACAAACACAACACCAAATACACATGCATTTTGTTGGTAGAAACACGCCAGAAAAAAAAAATGTCAAATCTATTGTCTATGTGTTGCACACATTCATACCTGGTTGGCCAACTCGTCATAGAGGACATTTTGTGGACATTGTCGCTCAGTCTGTCACCAGTTTGAATCATTTTGATTCGTTACACATGTAAAAAAGAAACAAGCGAATAAATGTAATGGGGACATTTCTGAGGATGTTGTCACTTACATGGTCATTAATGAAAATATGGGTGACAGTGTCGCTCTTGTTGTCATGTATGAACTTAGCGGCCATTTGTTCGAAAATGTCCTCACTGATCTGTTTGAGCTGTCACCAACAGATCATCGACGCTTTAACATTGTCATGCATCGGTCTTGCAAGATGTTTGAAAGACATGGTATGACTACTTGTAAACAACGCATACAAAACATATATTGAAACCAAATATTGATCTGTCTAGCCACCGCTTTATGTTGGAACCTGTTTACCTTACTGGGGGTCTACATTAGCCATGAAGTTGGTATGAACATCATGCCGGACATCGCATATGGCTAATGTAGACCGCTCATGTCCATGCTCTGCCATCGATGCCCGAACATATGGCTGAGCATCAATGTTCGCCATGAGATTCGCTGTCAACAACCATTTTTAATAGAAAGAAGAGACAGAAAGAAATTGTTAAATATTCCATTTCTATTGCACTACCACCAAATACATTGATAAGGCAGAACATGGACATCGCACGTATTCACCACAACAAAGAAGTTAATGAATTTTTTGCAGTTGCTCTGCCGGCGTCATGTTCATGTTATGTTCAAGTCGATGGCTCGTGAAGACGTAGGGTTAAATAGAGTCTTGACGAGCAAATTATTTGATATAACAATTGTTAGCACAAGAATTTGTCACGTCTGGACCGCTGTTGTTACTGTTTTGTCATTGTTATGACATCGTTGTTAAAACAATTGTTATAACAACGATGTCTTAACAACAAGCATTGTTTTCAATATAAAAAAAGGGACAGCAAACGTAAGAAATTTGCTATCTCTCCCGCACCACTATAAAATAATATGACTAGGCCCAAAAAACATTGTACGTACTCTCCACAACAAGGTTAGGTTATCAGGTTGCCGGTGAAAAAAATCTAAGAAAGGGTTCCAGCCCACTTGGGTCCAATAATAATGGTCCCTTTGTGATACCTGTAAAGAAAAGGAAAAATAAGAGAGAACAGGACAGAGTAGTATATAGTGTGAAAGGAGAGAAGTTAATAAAAATATTAGAAGTTAGTTAGAAGAAAAGAGAGATAGGTAAGGAGTGCGGAGTTCCGTGCAGGAAGGGTCGTTCGTGAATTAAAACGTCATTTGGGTAGTCAGAGAGTGAACCACCCGCTGCTCCTGATGAAGGAACTTATGTTCTTGAGCTCTATTTCTGAGAACTCGGAGAGGCCAGTGCCCAGTGCCTCGTTTCTGTATTTCTCGCATAGTAAAATATCTCACATGAAACGTGTGAATTGAAAGAAAAACGAAGTAAAAACTTGGTTTTCTCAAACAAATGTTTCTGTATCTTCACAATGCGAGAACTATTTGTTATTTAAGTTATTTTCCAATAGCTCTTGGAAGGATGTGAGAAAAAGTGTTTATGTAACAACATTTTGTGAAAAGTTTTTCCCTAACGCCGTCAAAATTTCTCACATTTGAAAACGATGCGAGAAGTATTTTTAAAATTAAAAATATTAAATTATAGATTTTGAAACTATACATGGATAATGTAAGCAAGTTAATTTACTTAATTATTTTGTTTTAAACAGTTTTTTTATAAGTATTGAAGAAAATAGAAATTATCTCTTGGCTGGAGGCTAGTCGCCGACTGTTCTTTTTATTACGATCGCGCTCCGCCGATTGCAATAACTGAACACGTTTTATTTTGCATTGAAAATAAGACTACAGTATCTTACAATGGTTTTAAATTACGGCATATCGTTGGAAAGATAAAAGGTATAAAACACATTTAATAAAGTATTTTTTGTGTAAGAAATAATATAGAATTTTATGAAAATATTTCAACGCCGCCACCAAAACTTTTCCATCGGCTTGTTGCTCATTTTGACACTTGAGTGTTTGGAATATTCCAATAAATAAGCTGGCTTTTCGCATTGAAATACAGAAACAGTTTCTACTCACAAATCGAGAAACTATGAAATTTTTTGTTTCACACTTCATGTGAAAACTTTTACGATGCGAGAAACACAGAAACCTGACACAGGAGGTGAAGGCGGTGGTCCTCCAGAGCTGGGCAACAAAGACCTTAACAAATTTTTGTTAACAGCTCTGTCGACGTTTTGTTCATTGTTATAACAAAAAATTTGCTCGTCGAGACGTATTGTTAGTATATGGCAACACTATAAAACAAATGCCACAGGATATTGCATTTCTTTTGTTTCTGCTCTGCATGTTTTTTTTTATTTGAGTTTTTGTTGCCAAGGTTTCTTTCTGTTATTAAGCTGTTCCGATTTTTGATTAACTTGTAATTTCATACTTAAATGTACATTAGGGTGGTTCAAAAAAAAAGTTAGACAGTTACCCCTACGATTAAAGATTAGTAGAAGACGATTCTTGAATTTTTTTACCACGCCCCTGCATAAAAAAGTTTAATAATGTGGGGGTCACCTGAGACCAAATGCGATCGGTTATGCTATTTTCTTCGTGAATTGAGATTGATATACTGTTTGCTACATATTACGTTGAATGTGAAAGGCAAAACGGCATTAATTGTGAGGTGAGGCATAAAATAGAGTACTTATATTAAAAGCTAGACATACAAGGTTCTATAACACAGCGTCTTCACGAGATATTCGGCCTGATTGTGTAAGGCGTTGGCGTAAACGCCTATGTCGTTTTTTGTAATAGATTAAAGTAACACACAACATGTGTTCTTTAATCTACTAAAAAAAACGACTCAGGCGTTTACGCCAACGACTTACACAATCAGGCCCATTAACTTTGAGATAACATGAGAGAGAACGTCGGCAGAATAATAAAAACAAAATGTCGATTTTTCTCTTAATCTCATACAAGGCGTAAACGTAATTTCACTTTTCCTATAAGATTTCACTTTATGCCAATGCTCACCGAGTTAACATGTACTACTTTTGCACAATTACTTATTTTATTTTTAATTTTTCACACAAAATTTAATTTATAAATCAATTAAACACATTTATTCACTTATACAAACTTATACAAACTTTATCAAAAACATCGCTTTGAATTTATTTTAATAAACACTCCCACATGTACACCAAATTATTTGCCTGTACGTGTGTTTATTGACAGTTCATCTCATAATTAAATAAAATTTCTTATAACAACGCTCTCATAAAATTTTTTATAACATTGAGATAACACTAATTTGAAGTATACACGTAACATAATTCTCTCTGCGATTGAATTTGACAATCTCATCTTACATATTATGTTACGTGTAGACCTCAAGTAAGGGCCTCCTTGCCAAAAATTAGGCATTATGATGGAAGGGTCCGATATGACACAAGTGGGGCCCAGAATTTCATCTTAGATCAGAAAGTCACCATAGGCAAAAAATATGTGACAGTCAAGCCATAAACAATGATATGCGATAAAACAAGATCAAATTTTAAATGGCTGCGCTATATCATGAAATCCATGTCACGCACTGTTACATCATTGGAATAATACGTAGCAGCTGATTATTCGATTTTATATCTACTCTTTTCAAAATAAGTAAAGGATTTATTAATCCGTTTTCTAATTTCGTTGGTATAAAACAAAATGTATCGCACGCACGCGCTACGTAATTTACCATTTGAAAATTTAATGTCAGTTCTATCAAAAATTTCTTCGAATTTACTTCAGATAGAACAATTAGCCTCTTGGCCAATAAAATTTTAGTATTACAACTATAACATTATATGTAAAAATAAAAATGTTTATATATATTTACAAGTACATATAATCAAAAAGTCCGAATATCTCATCACCTGTAGTCCACAACACCACCAAATAAGAGCAAATTAAATAATATAAAAGTAAAAAGTAGAGAAATTTGAGCCCTTTAGTCATGTCCATACGAGAGAGGTGAGAAGGTGAGAAGATTCGTAAGGGGTATACTGCTTCATGTACATGCAACGCTCTTTTGTTTTCCTCTTCGTAATATTAAGCAACAACAAATTCTATGTAAAACAAAAGCTGCACAGCAAGAATTTCATTTGTATGGACACGAATACAACTTCAAAAGAAAATTTAAGAAAGTTGCAGACGCAAAAGTTGACTCATATGGACAGGGACTTAATAATTAGTGATTAATACTGGATAAGTTTCCGTTTAAATCTTATCGGAGACATTGCAAAACATCTCAAATTTCTAGGCAAAACATTAAAAAGGCGCGCCGATCGGACTACAAAAGAATGCTCGTAGGTTGATGTATAAATACGAGGAATACATATTTCGGGGTTTCTAATACACCTAGTAAAAGAGATCAATTGTACAACGTTCCGCGGCTTTTGAAACTTAATAATATGAAAAAGGTATATCAGTAAGCGAAATTTGAGGTAGCTATCAAACGACATATTAAAGAAATCTTCAAGGTAAGCAATGATATGAGCTCTTAACCTAGGCCCATATACATATCTGACAACCTTATGCACAATGGATTTCATCTTCGTCCTATTGCCAATATTGCATCCAGAGACAGTTTGAGTGCAGCTAATGGCACAATTATATAATTTTTACAGCTACAAAAAGCTGTCCTAGATTATATAAATATTTAATATGAAAAAAAAAATGAAAAAATATATCGCACGTTAATCACAAACAGTCAAAACTCAATATTTTTCAAAATCATTTTTATTACTCTGCAAAAATTGTTGGACCACGTGGTACAAGTTCTAGTGGGATTTATTTTTGAAAATACGCTTTCAACAAAGTAATTTTCCGAATTATAAAAATTTTAAGTTCGATTTGGTTAAAAAATTTGCCATAAAAATCCCCGGCAAATTTATTTATCGCCAGAAAATCGCCATGTCGCCAAATTAAAAATTTAGACGCCAAACAAGTTGAAAAATCGCCACGTTTGGCGAGAAATCGCCATATATGACAGCCCTGGTTACAACAGGGTCCTATAAAATGCAGTCATTGAACATGTTATTTGCAAAAAAGGAGTTTGTAGTTAAGCGACAAGTGTTCGCGTTTTAGCGATTGCAAACAGTATATCGTCACAGAAAATGCAAAAAGCCTAAAAAACCATAAAACTTATTTACATGGAAAAATATATTGACAATTAGTGCAAAATTTTTTCAATAAATATATAAATTTGTGGGTCTTTTTTTACTTGTATTGTAAGATTTTGCACTAATTGTCAGTATAGTTTTCATTTAAACAAGTTTTATGCTTTTGCTGTAAAACTTTTAACATATGATAACACAGTGCAACACGAAAAAATATAACCATATACGGACACCACTACGTGATAAAAGGTAAAAAAAAACCCGTGTTTCCCAGTTTTGCCCCTAGTCATGCACTTTTTATGGGCCCCAAAGATTTGGGGCCTCGGTGGCATTTTTGCAAAAAACATCATTTTCTCAAGCTTGCAAACCGTTCGGAATTTTGTTTTACTCTCTGAAGCAAAGTTGTAGTTCTTGTCATAACGAACAAAAATTGTGAACATATAAAATCAAAAAAACTTCATCTTCAAGATCAAAATCGCAAAAAACTTCAAAAATTAGATTTTTAAACCTTTTTTTCACCTATTCAGGTCCATAGGTAACAAACCGTTCAGAACTCAAGGAAACAATCAACTACACATATTTCATTTGTTCACATATGTGATATTTTAATGGTCGGTGGGCCAAACCAGTAATAAAGTCGTGATATGTATAAGTATATGTACAGTGGCTCAAACGTATAATCGGACAAGCACATACCGTACATATAAATAGTGCTATTCCCGGTCCACACGTACAATTCTTAATTTTTCAGTTAGAAAGAGCGAGAGAGGAATAGGTATAGTATATATTTCTATTTCAACACTCACAAATACAGAAATTGCTGCAACAAAATAGCATGTGTGGACGGTGAGTTATAAAGAATACAGTTGATGTATACAGGTGGCAGCATAACGTCAGCTCATTATTTTTCGCTCTGGCAGTTTTATGCATAAGGCACGTCAACCAAGTGTATGTTTTGACAAGTTTTTGTTGTATTTGTTGCCCTTATGCTCGTAGGTTGATGTATAAATACGAGGAATACATATTTCGGGGTTTCTAATACACCTAGTAAAAGAGATCAATTGTACAATGTTCCGCGGCTTTTGAAACTTAATACATAATATGAAAAAGGTATATGAGTAAGCGAAATTTGAGGTAGCTATCAAACGACATATTAAAGAAATCTTCAAGGTAAGCAATGATATGAGCTCTTAACCTAGGCCCATATACATATCTGACAACCTTATGCACAATGGATTTTCATCTTCGTCCTATTGCCAATATTGCATCCAGAGACAGTTTGAGTGCAGCTAATGGCACAATTATATAATTTTTACAGCTACAAAAAGCTGTCCTAGATTATATAAATATTTAATATGAAAAAAAAAATGAAAAAATATATCGCACGTTAATCACAAACAGTCAAAACTCAATATTTTTCAAAATCATTTTTATTACTCTGCAAAAATTGTTGGACCACGTGGTACAAGTTCTAGTGGGATTTATTTTTGAAAATACGCTTTCAACAAAGTTCGATTTGGTTAAAAAATTTGCTAAAAAATCCCCGGCAAATTTATTTATCGCCAGAAAATCGCCATGTCGCCAAATTAAAAATTTAGACGCCAAACAAGTTGAAAAATCGCCACGTTTGGCGAGAAATCGCCATATATGACAGCCCTGGTTACAACAGGGTCCTATAAAATGCAGTCATTGAACATGTTATTTGCAAAAAAGGAGTTTGTAGTTAAGCGACAAGTGTTCGCGTTTTAGCGATTGCAAACAGTATATCGTCACAGAAAATGCAAAAAGCCTAAAAAAACCATAAAACTTATTTACATGGAAAAATATATTGACAATTAGTGCAAAATTTTTTCAATAAATATATAAATTTGTGGGTCTTTTTTTACTTGTATTGTAAGATTTTGCACTAATTGTCAGTATAGTTTTCATTTAAACAAGTTTTATGCTTTTGCTGTAAAACTTTTAACATATGATAACACAGTGCAACACGAAAAAATATAACCATATACGGACACCACTACGTGATAAAAGGAAAAAAACCCGTGTTTCCCAGTTTTGCCCCTAGTCATGCACTTTTTATGGGCCCCAAAGATTTGGGGCCTCGGTGTCATTTTTGCAAAAAACATCATTTTCTCAAGCTTGCAAACCGTTCGGAATTTTGTTTTACTCTCTGAAGCAAAGTTGTAGTTCTTGTCATAACGAACAAAAATTGTGAACATATAAAATCAAAAAAACTTCATCTTCAAGATCAAAATCGCAAAAAACTTCAAAAATTAGATTTTTTAAACCTTTTTGTCACCTATTCAGGTCCATAGGTAACAAACCGTTCAGAACTCAAGGAAACAATCAACTACACATATTTCATTTGTTCACATATGTGATATTTTAATGGTCGGTGGGCCAAACCAGTAATAAAGTCGTGATATGTATAAGTATACATATGTACAGTGGCTCAAACGTATAATCGGACAAGCACATACCGTACATATAAATAGTGCTATTCCCGGTCCACACGTACAATTCTTAATTTTTCAGTTAGAAAGAGCGAGAGAGGAATAGGTATAGTATATATTTCTATTTCAACACTCACAAATACAGAAATTGCTGCAACAAAATAGCATGTGTGGACGGTGAGTTATAAAGAATACAGTTGATGTATACAGGTGGCAGCATAACGTCAGCTCATTATTTTTCGCTCTGGCAGTTTTATGCACAAGGCACGTCAACCAAGTGTATTTTTTGACAAGTTTTTGTTGTACTTGTTGCCCTTATGCGGCCACCTATATACTTATTACACCATGCTGTGTCAAAACACAAAAAACTTAATCAGAACAAAGCAAAAAATCACCACTTTAGTACTTTGCGTTGACATAGACATACCGAATGTGCCTTCACGTAGCAGATAACAATACATAGGTTTAAAAAATAAACCCAATTCGGGTAATTACCAACGATTCGGCAACACCGCCTTTATGATATTATATGACACTTGTTACCAATACAAATCATATCGTAGGCCATGAACGAATTCAACCTGCAAAGTTTTATTTATTAAACTAAAACAAACAAAAATCTTGTGTAATTCGGTATAGAGATTTTTTTATTTAAACGTTTATAACTTCACGTTATGGGTAATATTGAAAAAAAAAAAAAGTAAATTTGTGGTTGGTGGTTGTATTTCATTATTTCTTTTGATTTTTTTTATCTCATTTTCAACTAACCATCCAAGCAGTAGACCGCGACAACCAGTTTACTCATAATTCTCTTTAGAAAAAGGGCCGGTTGTTTAAACTTTAAACTTGGTTGTTATTATCTGCACTTTTTGTTGGCATAGATTTCAGAATATATTTACATACTACGTATGGATAAATGTACATACACATGTATCTATGTATGCATGATTGCATGTAGGTACCCTGAAGGAAATGTCGATAGTAAAACTGTACTGATTGACATTTAGCATGTTCTTGTCATTGGGGTATATACATATGTATATTTTCAATACCCTCTTTCAAAGTCCGAAACTTGTTTCGTGAAATTGTTTTTGGTTTCTGAGATATCAAGCATTCATTGTGCCCGATATCAATAATTTTAATAAATTTTGTGTATTTTTTTTTAAATAATTAGAATAAAAAACAGAAATCAAGTTAAATAGCAATTCATCAATATTGACTTTTAATTCCATGTAAATATCTTTTCTAATAACATTTATATAGGAAATTTCATTTCAACAACAAGTACTCAAAACACAGCAGTTAATACACATGCAGCACAAAAATTTACATTTTTCTTCCAAATATATATGTATATGCCGTGGTGAAAATGCAAAAAAGAAACGATCGGGTATATTTAAAGAAAACTTCATGTGAATCTTCTTGGTAATTTTTCTCCATTCCGACTTTTTGGAATATGCGCTAAACCAATAATGAGGTGACGATATGTAAAACTCATTAGAAATTATCCAAATTCGCACTATTTCCGGATCGCAAAATCGAAATTTTTTGCCCTTTTTTTTGCTGAGAATAAGATTTAAAAAACAACGAATTGAATTTGAATTCATGGTAGAATTAACAAAATAATAAATAGTTTTATCAGACCAAAACTGGCAGATTTTTTTATTTTTAGATGAATTGGTGATTTGTTGCGTATTCTTTTTTTAGGTTTTTGGTAGAAATAGAAGCATGTAAATTTTAAAATTCGAAATTATTTTTTAGTAAAAACTTTATAAAAAAAACTACATACCTATAAAAAAAACATTTATTCAACAAAAATCTGAAAAACTGTTTAACACTACCAAAAAATTAATCTACACACTTGTACAGAGACTGTCAAAACCATGCATTAAAAATTGCTGCTTAAAGTTTTAAAAATGTTCATATATCATATATTTTAATTATTTTTATTATTTGTGAAGCGGACAGGCTAACAATTTTTATAGTTTCTGACTATATTATGTATGTATATCTATATATGTATACCATCGGTTCAAAAAAAAACTTTTTTAGTCTCCTTAACGAGATATATGACTTTGAAATTTGGACTAAAGGCCAGGAACGCGCTGCTTCAAGTGCTATTATTTAGTTTTATAAAGTTAGAAAACAATAAAAATTATCAAGTCTATAATTCATTAAATCAGGTTTTTAAATATATACATATTTGGATTTTAGAAAAAATATTTTTTTGAGAAATTAAGCTAAAATTTCATAAACTTTCCCATCTTAAATTTTTATTAAATTTATACCAAAAATAGCTTGTAGTATATAGTTGACCCGGCCCAAGTTTCATAGTGGGCACGAAAGTCGTTTAGAAGTTAGACTGGTCACAGTACTTCGCAAATATAATTTGAAGATATTTTGGCGCTTTAACCTGTCTAACTCCTGAACAACTTTTGTGGCCACTATGAAACTTGGAATGACTCATCTATACACTATAAGCTATTTTTTATACAATTTCAAAAAAAATAAAGATGGGGAAGGAAGTTTGTGAAATTTTAGCTGAATTTATTTAAATACATTTTTCCCCAAAAAAAAACGTTTTTTTTCTAAAATCCAAATATACATATATGTATTTAAAAAGCTGATTTAATGAACTATAGACCTGGTAATTTTATTTATTGTTTTGTAACTTTTTAAAAATAAAGGGCCCAATCAACCCGCATACATGAATGACACACATGAAAACTGACAAACATTGGTGTTTGTCAGTTTTTCTCCTTACACTGTTCATGGAAACTGACATTGTATATAACATTTTTCCAAAACAAAAGCGAAAAATTTTCTCAATTTTCAAACATTTAAAATGAATAAAAGTGACATAGTGTCTTCACGAGCCATGGATTTATCTTGACAAAAGTCAAAGTCGATATGAAACAATAGCACTAACATTTTTCGGATATTTTTATGTATGAAGTTTGACAAATGTTAAACATCGCATGTATGTATGTCATTCAAGTATGTGAGTATAGGGTACCCTTAAATAATAACATTGAAGTAGAGCGTGCCTGCCCTTTAGTCCGAATTTCAAAGTAATTAAGTATATCGTTAAGGAGACTAAAAAGATTTTGTTTTTCTGAACCGATGGTATAGGTATATAGATATAATAGATGTAGTCAAAATCTATAAAAATCGGAGACAAAAAATTTTTAGCCCATTCGCTTCACAAATAATGGCTCAGAGTTTGACACCGTCAGACACGAAAAATTGTTATTGTTTTTATTGTATCGTTGCATTTGTTGCCCTAGCGCTGACGTCGTGCAAGTTAATACGCCTTGGTACCTTGCCATTAAAAAAAAACAACAATGCATTTGTTGTAAACTGGTGCTTGCTGCTGTTTTTATTATTATATTGTTGTTTTCTCTTTCTCATTCTAATATTTTGTGTTGATTTTTTTCCTTTGTTTTATTTGTGTGTGTATATTCAGAAGAAGAACACGAAAAAGGCCACGAAACAAAAAAAATCAACGTAATACACAAAACTTGAAATAAATGTACATCAGTTTTACTTCGTGCCTCTGGAGTTTAGACGTGTTTTTCGTGTGTATTAAGCGAATTGGCTAAAACAATAATATTTTTCTAAAACATTAATTAATCACAAACCTATAAAAATATAAGATATTTTACTAAAAAGTTTTAAAATAAAAAAAGTGAATTATCAAGTGTAATTTTCCTATTCAAATAGATTTATTTGTGAATATGTATCTACATATAATATAGGTATGTATGTATGTATATGGTAGCGAACTTCAGGAAAAAATGTATTGTGCATGCATACATACATATGTGTGGAAATATAAATCTCGCTCATTTACTGCAATAGTATCATAACTTAAAATACGTGATTCTTGAGTTAATAATGCAGAATTTATCATTATACTGTTCTTTATTAAACATTTTGTTAAAATATCTTATGTACTCACCTCTAGAGAGAAGAATATAATTTAATATTTCCATTAAGTTTAGATAGATACGCTATGTTCGATGCAAAATTTAACATTTTTTGCAAGTAGTTTTTCGAGTTATGACACTATTGAAATAAATGAGCGTGTATGGATATGAATTTCGCTTTTCTATGTACCTATTGAAAATTCGTTGAGGTCTGAAAAAAATGCAAAATTTTTTTGGATGTACCTATGTTTTTACATACATATGTACATACATAGGTAAATATTTATAATAAACTGTCAAAATTATCCTTATTAATTTGCAATAAAAATATCATTGTAGGTATGCACCTACATACGTACATACATATGTACAATGTACATACATCCAGGCAAATAGGTATGTATGTATATAATACCTATATGTACATAGGCATATGTGTGTATATATTTATGCATGCGCGGATGTTTTATAAATAAAAATCCGCTTTCCCCATGGATATTATTTAAGAAAATGTCAAACAGAAATGTTGGAGTTATTTTTCCTCGGGGAAACTGGACGAACAACAAAAAGAGTAAGTCCTCTGGGTACATATGAATACAAAATAAATTTTCACTAAAATTATGCTATCAAATGTATATTTGCATATGTATGTATATAAAAATATATACATAGGTACATACTTCCATACATATCCAAATATTTATGTAGCTTATTAAGCATATAGGCATATATTAAACACAATCATGTTAAATTATACCTAGAACGTTTTAAAACAGAAATATAGCGTGTGTATGTTTGTAAATGCTACATATTGTGTACATGCAAACATACATATATCCGTAAATATATACGTATGTATACATATCTATAAACAATACATACAATTTCTTTGCGCGACTCAAAGGTTTGTATAAATACATTCATATGTACATATGTAGATATACAATTTGTATCTAAAATCCATGATAACAGTAGTTCAATGAAAGCATAAGAGAAGAAACGAAGTAAAAAAGCAAAACAAAACCCGGCAAAAAATTTGAGAAATGTCAAATAGATAAAAAAAAATAAAACGAAATAGATATCTGAAAGGGGCTACCAGATGTTTCTAGTTTTTTTAATATAATATAAATTCGGTATATGCAGCCTTACCGTTAAGAATTGAACTAGAAATTTGAAATACATGTGTAATTCAGTGATTGATTTATTTAGTAGTACATACCTATGTACCTATTATGTACTTTTAAATGTTTCAATACAAATTCCAAAATTTAGTTTTACAACGTTACTCTGCTTGCCTTTAAAGGCAACCTTTTTTAGTTTGTTAGTAAGAGGCGTTGAGAAGCTTACGGGATAAGAAAAAATCTAAATTCTAAATCTGTTTCCAAGGGCTTTTCTCGCGCGCAGTTATCACATTCATCTGTCAATTAAAAATTTTAAAAGGAGAGTAAAGCTAGTCGAGCCAGGTACGTAATGCAAATATCCGATCTCTGACTAAAAGATTTCTGCATTAGACTTTAAGGTCCAATTTAGACCATGATGTATTAAATTCATGAATAAAATTAATGAAGTTTTTTTGGCGGTCGACCGGGGTAGAGAAGAAAATGGGGCATAAAAAACTACACGATTTCTGTTTTCCATGTTTTTTGATATTCTTCTTTAGTTCGATTTGAATTTTCTCTCTCATGTGATTGTGTTATGGTTTTTGTTGTTATGAATGAGTAAATAAAGCAAATTGGAGAGAAAACCCGTAAATAAAATTCATCGTATAAATGCAAGTGGTTTTTAAAAGATGTTTTCAAAGATAAATTGAAAAAATTCATGAATAAAAATTCATCATCTAAATTGGGCCTAAATACCTATTGCCTCATAATTTTTGTCGTTTACCTTATTTTCTTATAACTTCACTTCGTTTACTGCCCTTTTACAGTTGAGTCATTTCTTGACGGACATTTTTTCACTTCTCTTTTAAACTTTCCTGAAGCTTTCACACCAGAGAAACAAGCCGAGGCAAAATTATCGGCGGCGGTTGGGTACATTTTGAGTCGGCGGCGGCGCGCCGACAGAATTTTCGGCGGCTTACCAATTTACGGATATTTTGGAAAAATAAGTAGTAAAAAAATTTGTCGAAAAAAGTACGCAAATTTGCAACACACTCGTGAGCAAACTTAAACGAACTCGGCGGCTGGTTTTGAGCCGATGCGATCCGATATAATCGGCGGCGGCGCGATAGGTGAAATAGCAACCGGCGGTGGTGCGTCGTCGGCTCAAAACCGACTGGCTTGTTTCTCTGTTTCACACTTCGTCAAGAAATGTCAGATTTGTTTACTTCATGTGTGTGTTTTTTGTTAGTATACTATGGCTTTGCTTGATGTGCGTAAGGATTGCGAAAAGTAGAAAGCAGAAGCGTAAAATGTCCAGTACAGAATCTGTACTACAGATAGTGCTACACTTTTTTTTTATTCCTCTCCTCGCCAATATATTTTTTCTGTCCGTCAAGAAATGTCACAGGTGTGAAAGGCCACTTATAAAAAAAGCTGCTGGCTAGGCAGGAACCATAAAACATCATTTGTTAAACATTATGCGAAAAAAGATGAACCTCTAATCTATTGAAATAGGCAAAAAACGCTATTTGAAAAAATCAGTATCGATATGTACCTATGTATGTATGTATATACATGTAAGAAGAGTTCCTATCCAAAATGAGATCGACGGTGTTTTTAATTCTTCGTTAATATTGGTGCGCGCGCACTTTTAACTCTTGTAAGTAGAAACGTAATGCACCCACTTATTTGTAATTTTTAAAATATTTTAAATTGACTCGAAAATTTTAATATACCTATATACATACCTATTACCTACGTAATATTAATAAAATATATGTACCTACAAGGACAAAATCATGGTTAACAATTTGGCGTTTATGGTGCTTCTCATGTTTAATGAATTCTAAAGTTATATTTACATACACATACATAGGTACATAGCTTTATTATCTAAAATTGTGAAATTAGAGAGGTGCTAACATTCATACATATGTATACATGTCCAAAACAACTTTTACTACGTAGGTATGTATATAGTAGATACTTATGTATATGCATATGTACATAGATAGATATGTGCATAGATATGTACACGCAGGCGTTAAAACGGAAATACACCGAACATCCCCCAAATGTAAACATATACATATTTATTTATGCACGAAACTTCTCACTAATTCGTATTTTTTATCTCTGTTTCTATATTCTTGTATTGTTTGTTATTGTTTCGCGCTTATTTTGTAAAAAATAATAAAAACATTTGTACTTTATCGTTTCTTCTTTTTCTTTATATAAATTTCTTGAAAGCTGCAATGCCAACTTAGCGCTTTTCGCGCTATATTAAATTTGAAAGTTTTAAATATATCATTAATTTTAATTTTGTAACGTTCTTTTTTCGAAATTAATATTTTAAACCCGCTTGCATATTTATAGTTTTTTTTTGGGAATTATTAAATTACATTAATTTTAATTTTGCAACGTGCTTTTCCCCAAATTAATATTTCGATTCGATTTTCGATTGTGGTCGAATTAACTGATCGAACGAATTTTCATTTGGTATTATGGCGCATATTCGCTAAAAATAGTGCTATTGTGAATTTCACTTAATTGGATTGTTCACAAAAGTACATATTCATCACCTGGCACTATTCACAAGTACTTACATTTTCAATAAGTTTTACAAACTGCCATACCGCATCGAAAGCAGAATTGTGTTCGATTGTTCGATAGCCAACGAACATAGAACATCGAATGCAACTCATAATAAGACCCGTTATCTTCGCTAACGTCTCACCAAATCTTTACAAATGATATTACCATCTTCTATTAGCGAACAAAAATCTAAGGTACAAATTTTAGTTTTGTTTACGCAAATAAATATAATAGATAAAAAACATAACGTACTGATATATTACGTATCTGATATGTGCCTCTGACTTGCCGTAATAGCTGTTTTACACTATCTCACAAGCCAATCGACTTCTGTAGAAAATGCAACCCTAATCTAATGAGTTTATGGAAAGTTTTAAAAAAGCAATAACAACACAGATTGTATAATAGTCTAAAAACAGCTTAAGCAGCAACATACTCATATCAACATTCGCTGATGATACAGCTTTTCTAAGTGTTCACAAAAACCATCAAGAAGCTTCCCGAAAACTGCAAGCTAAAACAATGGCGAATTAAAATTGACGAGCAAAAATGTCTACACTTTACCTTTACATTGTGCAGAGAAACCTGCCCACCTATACAAATAAATAACCAAACTATACCTCAACACACTGAAGTAAAATATCTCGGTGTTCATCTTGATAATTAATTTCATTATTGAAATTAAAAGCCGCTCAAATGAATTGGCTCATTGGAAGGAACTCTACTCTAAGCCTAGATTGTAAACTTCTTCTATACAACTCCATTCTAAAACCAATATGGTCCTACGGTATCCAGTTATGGGGCACTGCCTGGGCATCAATTGTAGAAAAAATTCAAAAGCGACAAAATAAAATACTACGTACAATTACAGCAGCCCCATGGTATGTCAGAAACAAGCGAATTCATAGTGATTTAGATGTGACGCTGGTTAAGACAGTGTTTTCTAAAGACGTGACAAGATACATTTAATAGAATAACAATTTTATTTAATGGAATAGAAATTTAATAGAAATAGGAATTTAAACTAAATAAATAATTTTTCTTTTTCTTTGGTTTTTCTTATTTGCACTCATTACCCAAATTCATGCGTCAATTCCAATCATCTTCTATGAAAATTTATTTATTCTAATGTTCGTTAACATGTTCTACACGGACGACCAACATGCTCGACAGCATTTTCGCTGTGTAATAGCCACTTAGCATGTAAATTTCAAGTCAAATCAAAGTTCGATTTGGAAAAACATAGATAGTTGCATTGTTGTTGCAAATTATTATTTATAACAACAATGCTTTGGTAACTCCGCATGGAATACAGAACATACCCGAGTGTGATTTAAAAGGCGTATCAAATGGCTTGTTGCAGATGCTTAGTAAATACCAAAGGAAAATATTGCCTTCCTAAACGTCTGTAAGCATTGCAAATCAAATGCATTGCCCATAAAAAGCATTGCTAATTAAAATAGTGCGGAAGTTGCGTTTATTTGCATTTCAGCTGCGAAACAGATGACTAGGAATGCCATACTTTGTCAAAGTTTGCACAGTTGCGTTTGGGAATACGTGACATTGTTGAACTACAAAGCAACATGCGTTTAGGAAGGCAGCCAAACTTATAAAATCAAACTTTCGAGCCCCATACATATTTGGGAAGTGTCTTATAGGCAGATATTGTAAAAAATTTCGTTTCTAAACGTCTCAAATTTGTATAAAAAGTAACGCAATGGCTCCATGAAAAATCGCCCAAAACCAAATCGCCCAAAAATTTTTCCATACAAATTTTAAGTTATTTTTCATATGAAAAATCGCCCAAAATTTTACACCCAAAAATTCTGGTAATCATCAAAATCGAATATAGAATTTAAAATATTATATTATGATAATAATTGAAAGTTTCTCCAATGTGTTCCATCTCCATCATTATTTGGCTTCTATAGCAGTAAAAGTTTAAAATCCTTCCACCCGGCCAAATGCCGCCTACACGGAAAGTCGTTGAAAGCACGTACCAAATTCCGATGGCTATTAATATTGAAAATTGTCGTAAGCGAAGCCGAGATTTGGCATACCACAGAGTTTAAAATCCTTCCGCCCGTCCGAAATTGACTTCGCTTACGACAATTTTCAATATTAGGAGCCTTCGGAATGCTTAATTTGGTACGTGCTTTCGACGACTTTCCGTGTAGCCGGCCTTCGGCCGGGGCGGAAGGATTTTAAACTCCAGTATATCAAATCTCGACTTTGCTTACGAAAATTTTTTAGATTTCTTGCCTTTGGAATATTTAGGTCCTTATTTTGTAAAACGCAACGCTAAGCGTTGTCTAATTTTGTGTGTGTTTTGTTTTTGCAAATTACATTCTTTCCATACAAAATTTATCAACGCTTGGCGTTGCGTTTTACAAAATAAGGCCCTTAATTTGAAACGCGCTTTCGGCGGACGGAAGGACTTTAGACTCTATATGATATGTAAAATTTTGAGCTGCGGTTTCCTTGACGTCTTAAATTTCCGGCCTTCGATAAATGATCATTACTGTATTATATGTTTATAAATTTTTGTTGTATCTATGATAATTATCTAAATTACCCTTGGAGAGCCATAATATAATTTTTGGCCGATGGAAAATATTGCCTTTTATTCATACTTTCATTGCAATTCAGTAAGAAACGAAGACTATTTATGCTTTCTGTAAGTTTTCTTTTTTTTCAATATAAAAATTAAATTACTATAATTTATATATTTTTTGTGTTTTTTAATTTTGGGCTATATATATATTTTTTGGGCGATTTTTAATTTTTTTGGGTAATTTTTCATTTTTAAATTTTGGGCGATTTTTCATTTTGAAATTTTGGGCGATTTTTCATTTCTATGTTTGGGCGATTTGGCTTTGGGCGATTTTTCATGGAGCCAACGCAAATACGTTTCATAAAAAATTCTTTCCATACAAATTTCAAAACGCGAAAAGCGTTTGTATTTACAAAATCTGGCCTTTAAAAGGATTTAAGTTTCTGCTAGATTTCAAAACAAACATATCGCAATTTTGTTTATAACGAGTGATTTTTTTGCTATTATCTTTTTGGCAACACTAGTTTTGACAGCTCACGCACGTTTTGTATCTTGTGTCACTGTCAAACATCTTCAGTTTGGTCTATAATTTAATCATGAATCGTCTTACAAACGAACAACGCTTGCAAATTATTGAATTTTATTACCAAAATGCGTGCTCTGTTAAGAAAGTTTTTTATCGAAGAATTGTGTTCAGCGACGAGGCTCATTTCTGGTTGAATGGATACGTGAACAAGCAAAACTGCCGTATTTGGAGTGAAGAGCAGCCAGAAGCATTGCAAGAGCTACCAATGCATCCACAAAAAACAACCGTTTGGTGCGGATTATGGGCTGGCGGCATCATTGGGCCGTATTTCTTCAAAGATGATGCGAATCAGAACGTTACTGTGAATGGTGAGCGCTACCGTGCGATGATAACAAACTTTTTTCTGCCCAAAATGGAAGAGCTTGACTTGCATGACATGTGGTTTCAACAAGACGGTGCCACATGCCACACAGCACGCGAAACAATGGACCAATTGAGAGGCGAGTTCGGTGAACAGTTTATTTCACGCTTGGGACCAGTCAATTGGCCGCCCAGATCGTGCGATTTAACGCCTCTAGACTATTTTTTGTGGGGCTATGTTAAGGCTAATGTCTATAGCGACAAGCCCGCTTCGATTGACGCACTGGAAGCCAACATTGCCAACATTATTCGTGAGATACCGGCCGAAATGTTGGAAAGAGTATGCCAAAATTGGACTAAGCGGATGGACCATTTGAGGCGCAGCCGCGGCCAACATTTGCATGAAATAATCTTCAAACATTAAATTATATCGACCCAACTATCGATCCAAATAAATATTTCATGCATTTTTCTGAATTTTATGTGTTTTTTTTTTGTTTACTTTCCGATAGTTCTTATAAAATCACCCATTATATATTTTTCATTACTTGAGTATTAATAATCCTTTTTCTTGCTTTTTTACAGATTATAGTACAATAAATCAATATGTGTTGTTTCAGTGAAGAACTACAACCTTGATATTGGAGACAAGATATTCCAAGAAGAACACAGATTTAACAAAATCTATAAAAAAAAGATTAAAAAAATCTTGCACTATAAAGAGATTTAGAAAAAAAAACAAACATATCTTAACAGATCATTATTCCTTTGGAAAAGCAATCGACAATCCTCCGCTCACAATTATAATACGAAAATGTTTAATTTTCATAAACCGCGAACTTATCGCTCAACAGAAGGTTGTTGTATCTGTAAAGCCAAATCGAGCAGCTCACGTTTTACAGATTCCCGTAAATATGAAAGGGATACAATGCAATGCTTTGATCTCAAATACCCAAGGCAAGGTGAAATATGCAATGCTTGTGTATTGTTGGTAAAACGATTTAAACGTCTGCCAGTTGGCAGTAAACGCAACTGGAGTCACGTAAGTTTTTTTTACATGCTATTAAGAAATCTTAATACATATTTATATTAATTTCCTTTTTAAATAACAGATAGTTGATGCTAAAGCTGGGATTGGGCCTGGCTACAATAAAATCCAAACAAAAAACAAAAGTGAAAGAGTTAACTCAAAAACAGCAGCTCAACAACAACAAGGAAATATGTCACCTTCAATATCTACAAATACCAATAACAACAGCACGGTAAGTGTTGCTGGTTCCAGCTCCCCAAGTGGTTTGTGTTTTGTACCGGAAAAATTTTCGAAAATCTTTAAGAAATCGAAAAAACTTAAAGATACTTCATCGCATAACTCTAAGCGTAAATCAACTAGCAATGGCTGGTCTCAAAATAACACCCATTATTTGCCCACTACTCCCGACTCAATGGACAGTGATTACGAAGATACGAGATTACATGTGTCATTATCCGGTAACCCAGGTGGTACTTCTGTAGTACAGTTTCAAACGCAGACACGAGCTTCAGCCTATAAAGCTCAAGCCGCTGCCGAGGCAAGAAAGAAAATAATAAAGTTGGGTACAAAGCGGCGAAAATGTTTGCCACCACGCAAATATTGTCGTTCAATGACTTACGAAGAATCCTTGCAATTTTTCGACGAAGAAGAATGGCGTGAACGTAAATCATGTTGTGGCATGTTGTACGAATGTACAGCTTTAGGTGGTGCTCTATTAATTAATGCAGATAATTATAAGCCTTGTGAGCAACATCAGCAGAAAAGTCTGGCTTGTGAAGATAAAAAGGCAAAACCAACAATTGTTACTGAGAATATTACTAATAATGATAATAAAAAGTCGACAACTATGCCTTTGCCAAAATCAATTATACAATCAATGCCAGCGGTGGTACAATTACAGCCACCACAAGGACCACCGCCTTCATCGTCAGTGTCATTCGCAATACACTCATTTAACAATAACTCTACTAATAGCAGTTTCAAGACGGCAACGACAACTACAACAACGCTAACACCAGTGCTTAAAAAACATCATTTATTCTTTAAGAGACAATCAGAATGCTTTCCACAAGGTGACATAGTCACAGCAACACATAACACAAACAATGGCACAAATTCTTGTCCGGCACATGTGGGAAATAATATCAAGACTGAGTCTGAACAAAATCAAAATCATCTTCATCATAATCAGCAGCAGCAGCAGCAAAGTAGTACTAACTTACAAAAACACATCGAACATGCCATACATTCAAATTCCTTAAGTAAACCACCAAACACAATATTATCAGATTCCTTAACATCATTAGCACTAAGCATTTCTGTAACATCTTCATCGTCGTCATCATCATCACTAACAGCTGCACCATCTGCCTCGATTACGACAATGCCACAAATGCCTAAACATTCCTTAGCAAAAGTGACCACCATATCGCCACCTTTAACGACATCTATTCACCATACACATCACCCTTACAACAGTACTTTGGCATTGCCAAAACCAAACAGTTATCTGCATAAGGTTAAATCTGATTCTGGCAAAATAGCTAAACATTCATTGGAGAAGTTTAACACGGCCGTTAGACTAAAAAGCAGTGATATAAACGAAATTAAGCCCATTATTCGAGCAGTCGATAAATCGTACATACTAGCTAAGTCTCCAACTCAAGCCAACATCATTTCCCTAAATGCCACAGCCAATGCTGCAGCTGCTTATCAGTCACTGGCGTCATATAATCATCCTGTAGGACAACCGCCTCTAACTACGACATCACTTTCGGCAGCATCACCCACATCTTCTACTTCGTCAACATCATCCACCAAGTTTAGTGATAATTCTTCAGATTCCGGTTTTGATGAAAATTTGTTGGATCGTAAATCGGCTAGTCCATTGGTATGTTTCTATCTTTCAACTTATTTATCTTTTATTAACAATAATTTTTACTATTTTAGCAAGAAGATTGCGAAAAGAAAATGTTAAGTCGGCCTGGTGTCCAGACTATGTTTTTAGCCAGCGGTGTTCAAATCCAAGGCCAACAACAAAATTTAGTCTTAACTGGTAACGAGGTAGCAGCCAAAATTTTGCAAAATCGTAAATACAGCACTATAACATCGGGTCCCATTACAGCAAATGTAAGTATTTTACAAGAAAAATCCGTATACATAACCGGTTTTATAGGACTCTCCAAATAAGTAATACCGGATTATTAGAATTTTTTCAAAATTAGTACTAAGGGGGTGTGTCTGTCATTGGTTGTGTGGAGGTTGGAGCTGGAGAAACCTTACCACCTCAGTAGATCTTTGCCATAGAAGAGATGTGGACATATCAGGGCAGTTAGACGCAGTTTAATCGGATATGTCTTGGTTGTTGTTGTAACCGCTCTGCTGTTGTTGTCGGAAGTTCTTTCCTGTAACTAAAGAGAGATTAATTATTTGTGTTATGGGTGTCATTAGATGGGAGTTGGAGCTGGAGAAACCTTGCCACCTCAGTTGGTGTTAGCCATAGGTCTATGGGGCTGAGGGATGTAGACCTATTTGGAGACAACCCGGCCATCGATTTAAAGTGCCGGGGACTATACGTTCTTGGTAGAAGTTGAGTATACTGCTCCAACCGGCTCTTAGTTGTGCCAGGCTTTAGTGAGATTGTCTAGGGAGTTGCCGCTCATTGTCCGAAATCGCGGATGGGTGGGTATTAAGGACTTTATTGCATCTATAATTATTCATAGTGTCGGTCAGCATTTGTCGATACAATTCCTTCAGGGTGTTCGAGATGGACATCCTGTTAAAGTAATCTGTAATTTCCCTTTATTTAGTTCAATAGCTATTAGGAGCAAATTCACATAGGGAAATTTTTCTTGCGCAACTTTTCATTCAGCTGGAGCAAGACAGAGAAAGACTGTCTAAAAAAAATGGGTGAATCCATTTTAAAACCTTAAAAGTTTGACAAAATATAATACGTATTTTTATTTTTTAATTCAGTGTTATTTATTATTCAAATATACATAAGGTGTGTTTCTTTACTCTACTTTAGGATCCCGCGGGATCCCAATTTGCACGAAAAGCGTTCCCGTACTTCAAATTTGTGTAAATGAGAGCGTTTCTAAGAGATTAATATTCTTCCTCTTCTTCTTCTTCTTCTTCTTCTTGCACGAAACAGCCCAAACTTTTTCTTCGTGCAAATTGTGTTAATTGTCAAACAGCTGACTATTTCAAAGATAAACAAAAGAAAAAAGTTTAATTCGTAAACAAAATTTTTTTAAAAAGGTGTGAATTATATTAAAAAGTTTAAATTTCTTTAAAAAAATTTATAAAAATATTAACAAAAACAAAAATAAGAAGTGATTATGCATTAAACACTTTAATAATTTATTTTAAAAGCAGCAATTACTTGCAATGTTTAATTTGAAATGTCATTACACATTGGCGTTTTATTTCGTGGTAGAAATTTGGTTTTGCCGTTCCCGTACTTTTGTGTATTTTTTAAATTTTATGAGAGCAATTTGTCTTTACTCTCATTAGCAGGAACTTTACCCGAAAGTAAAGAAACAGAACTATAAATACAAACTTTCCATTTTAGCCTCGTTCACTTGCCTCGAGTCATCACCTAACAACTACAGCTGTTAAAATTGCTCAAATATCTACGACTCCTCAAACATCATCGTCATCTGCAGCAAGCAGTGTTGGTCCACCAATATCAATGAGCTCAGCAGCTCAGGCTAAAATGCGTGCAATATACAATAACAATAATACAATACAACATGAAAATGGTATAACAACAATTGTGCCAGCTTCTTCATTGGCGGCCTCAACACAAACCGCAGCCATGCAAAATATTGCACCCAGCACAGTGACTATAACACCGGCACCACCCGTGGGAGCGCAATTTAATCCACAAAATGTTATATCACGTAAATTGACAACGACCAATATAATTAATTTACAAAGCAATACAACAAACTTAAGCAATTCTCTCAACAATACTAGTGGCAATCATCTTCATCACAATTTAATTAGTAGTAGTAGCAGTAGTAATAATAATCATAATAACCATAACAACAACACAAATCAAAAAATTATTTTATTAAAAACTTCTAACAATACAACAACAGTAACTGCATCAGCAAATTATAATACTTTGACAGGAGGAGGATTGCAACAACAACAACTCGGTAATAGTGGAGGCGGGCGTTAGGTTTTCTCTTTAAGGTAAAGAAAAAACAAATTACGTTTCTATTTAAATACTTGCATACACATATAAAGCTTATTTTTATTAAGATTTCATTTTGTTAAAACTACCTTTCGTAATATATTTAACATACATGGATACATATGTACATACATTATAGTTTTTTATTTCCTAATTGTATTTATAAATCTTAATATTTTTTTACAAATCCTGAAATGCTGACCATTCTATACTTTGATAATGTGCATCTAATTAAATAAATACATAGTGGGTCGTATTATTGGTTCCGCAGAAAAGGAAAACTCAACGGATGATCGATGTGCAAATTGCAATTATGCATTTCTCTGGTATAAACTTTACGTGAAATTGATTTTAATTTATTTTAAATTGATTTTAAATCAATATCGCAGAAAGCTTTGCAATTTGCATATCAATCGATATTTCTTTCCTGCGGAACCAATAATACGACCCAGTATGTCCTCATTTCAATACTCAAAAAATATAAGCAGAACCACCCGACAAACGTTGAGTTGCTTTTCTTTCGATGTTTAACAGAAAACACTCACGGAATTTGAATTAACTTATTGTTCTTTTAAAGTGAACTTATCATTTGGCTTTTAAAGTATATAATAATGCCCGTTCGAGTACCCAAAAGTGTTTACAAATATTTACTGAACTTACTGCATTTTATTAAATTGCATTCGTTTACACAAAATACAGTAAATGAGAACACAAATTGAGCGAGTAAAGTGACAGTTCATGACTGAGTATTTACAAATTTTTACTGAAGAAATTTTTACTAGTAAATTTTAGTAAAACGGAAACATATGATTCAAAAGGTAAACAAACAAAAGTAAGCAAAAAAAAAAAGGAATATAATTTTTTTTAAAGTAGCGAAAAAAAAGAAAAATTTAAATAAAAATGAAATAAAAAGTTAATAATTGTTATAAAACTTTTCGTTTGTTTATTCAAGCATGTACCTTTAAGAAGGAAATAAAATGCTTAGAAACCATTTGCTAAATAAAGTACAAAAAACAAATGAAAAAGATTACATAAAATGCATTTTTTATATTTTCTTAAAATTTTCGTGTTACAAAAAGTATTGTATCGAGTATCAATAAGAAAAAGAGTTGAGAGTCAAAAGTGTTAATATTTTTCAGCACTAAATTTATTTGCCATCAGCTGTTTCCTTAATCTTACGAATTTTTAAAATTTTTCCGTTCGCGTAATTTTTTGGACAATAGCTTTTTTGAGAGTAAATTTTTCAGTTTACTCAGAAATTACTCATTTACTGCATTTTACTACAAAAGTAAACAAACGAACCTAATATTAAACAGTTTTCTACTGTCAAACAAAATTCTTTATTACTATTATTTTCTTTTGTATATACTATATCTGCTACATATTTTAATACTTAATTTTTCAGAAAAAAATCCTTTTATGTAAAAATAAAGTATTCTTACTTTAAATATGTACATATAAAATAATATACTTTTTAGACTTGCATTTTTTCTTTGTTGTTTTCATATTTTTAAGATTTTATAAGTACTTTTTTAATTTTCCAAGAAAATAAACAAAAATCATCAATATACAAAGATATGCAACTGATTACTTTTTATACAAACAAAGCAGTTATATAAAAGACAAACAAAACACTTTAATTAATTGTAAACATTTTATAAATCTAGATTAAGGTGTATCCAATAAGGTGGTCCGATTGTTACAACAACAACATGTTTGTCGCACATTACCAAACTGGCAATTTCCATACATAAGAAAATTTAAAATGTTTATATAGAGTTTGACAGATAAGGTGTAAGGGGCTATTCACATATTACGTAACGCTATTTTCGGAGTTTTTGTGCCCCTCCCCCACCTTCGTAACGCTTTTTACACAATCCCCCCTGGGGGATTACGTAATACGTGAATAGCCCCTGTTCTAATGAACTTACTTGGTTAGATCTGCCTTGATTAAAACCATAATTTAACTGATATTTGGAAATTTATTTTCTCGTTTGTCAAAAGACATTTTAATAATTTTAAGAAAGATGTGCTCTTACAAATTTTTTATTTTATAAAGCAACTTCTAAATATAAATAACAAACGCTCATACTGCTTAAGTCTATTTTAGGATTTTCTGCAGAAACACCCAGGGCCTTGGCAGGAATCGAACCTGCGACCTTCCGGTTAATAGTCTAGATCACTATCCACTACACTACGGTGTTACCCAAATACTGTTCTTAAACTTACGAAAATGTACTTAAAAAGTATCTTAAAGTAATTTTCTAAGAAAATTTATTTATTAAAAAATTAAGGCGAATTAACTTTATAGGTGGTGGTAAGAATACAACAAACACAATATCAATTCGCCTGGTTGGCCATTACTGTCAAAAACAGAAGACGAAAATTTATTTAAAATCTACTTTTATTAACAACTATGACTAAAAACACATAATTAAAAAACATTTGGCAGATACAGCCAACGCGGGGAAATAGTCAAATGTGATTTCAACACGACCTTATTAATCGGCCTTGTAAAAAATATTCAGGCTTGCTTTGTATTATTCCATGCAAAATGAAAATGTTCGGAATTATCGAAGCATTGTTACAAATCAATATTTCTAATAATAATGCTATGACAATTTCGGACATTTTCTTTCTGCATTGAATACAGAATAGGTCTGATTGATCAATGAAGATTAATAGAGTGTATGAATTGACGAATTCAAGATAATTCGGCTCTGTCAGAGTGAAACATCATACCAAAGTGAATTCATAACAAGGTGATGCCAGTGGCGAATTTCATTTCCGTAGTCAGTTCGCTTGTACCGCATACATTTTAAACTGTGTAAAAAATGTAAGCAGGAACTTTTTTATACAGATTTTGGCATGTATGCGGCTCGAACAAGACGATCAACAAATATTCAGCTGCTGCATTACGCCATCTGGTTGTCAATTCTTCTTGCATCATACATAATGGTGTTTCACAGTGATAGTCACGAGAAATTTTATTGAACTCACCGATGCGGGTTATGTTATTAATTTTTAGAACCTTTTCTTAGACTGAATTTACACTGGACAAGTTTTGCATACTTCATAACTCTGCCACAAAATAGAAAATGCGGCAATAAAACTCTCCTAGTGTGAATTTCGTCTTAAAGTGAAGCGCCGCTATTCCTAATCGGAAACTGATAAAATATAAATGTGTATGTACTATAGGTCTGCAGAAAACGTTTTGTAAGCATGTTTCATGGATTCGCTTTCTTTCGCATAATTTCGCATCAAACAAACACATAAGCATGAACTTGCACAATGCAAACATTTTTGTTGCGAAAGTAAAAAATGTTTTCAACATGCTTACAAAACGTTTTGTGCACACCTATAATATATACCATTTATATTTCTCTATCGTTCTCATTATAAAATAACAGACTTGCGTTAAGAATACTTACCTAGTACGAATTTCGACTTAAAACTTTAAAATTGTAATACTGTTTTGCTTTATCAAATAACATATTTTTACCAAAAACGCAAAACGCCCTAACTAACAAAAAAATCGAAATCTACTTTTTCACAAATTTCCCTAACAAAAATAGCGATTTGCTAAGAAAATCAAAAAGGAAAACGATCTGGACCAATTACATTATTTGGCATATTTTTTACCTCTAAAATTATGAAAATGTTAGTTAGAGCCTTTTGTCGTTTCGTGAAAGATTCTTTATTTAAATGGTACTTTTTTAAAAGGTATTCCATAGAAGCTTTGCTATCAAAAGTTATTCTTTGCAAACGCCATATCTTTTTAGAATTAATCTTTCATACCACTTTTTTTATTTCTTAGAAAGTTCTATTTCTTATCGCTTTTTATTTTACATTTGTAATTTTTTGGTAAAATTTTTAGATATAGAACTAAATGTTGAAAAAAATGTAATACATAATCGAATTTCAATATTAACCCTTTGGTTTGAAAAATGCGAACAAAACCATCTTTTTAAAAACTCGCGAGTGATTTTCATAAAATTTTGTGTCTAAAACGGAAATATGTACATATTCAATTTCTTTCTAAGCAATTTATTTTTTTACTCGACGACAACTTTCATTATGGTTTTTTATCCTGTGCTGTAAAATAAAAATTGTGAACAAAATTGGTGCTTTGAAATAAAATGAAATTCTAAAAAAGGAAAAAATACTGAAATAAGTTAATTGGTACAAGTCACATTTATCAGCCCAATTATAAATAATAATTCCCCGGGAGTATTTTCCCTATTCCCTGTTCCCCTATTCTCAATAAAATCTCCCCGAGAAATTTTTCCCTTTTCCCATTCCTCCTATTCTAAATTACAATTTCGCCGGGAAAAAACTCCCATGTAAAAAAGGAAGTGTTCTAAATATTAGGGAGAGGGAAAAACTCTTGCGATTTTATAGGACTGCATTTATTGTATCTTTGATGATATATAATATTAAAAAAAAATTATGCTTTTTACCGAAAAATAAATTTAGCTACAAAGATTGTTTGAAGATATAATATCGCTCCGTTTTTTGCAAACCACAATTTTCAAGTAACTGAAGAAAAATTGTTCCTTAATACTATCGTTACCTAAACGCCCTAAAAAATTAGAAATCGGCCTTTTTTTATAAACTCCGATGTAATTCACCAACAGACATCACTACTAAAAAAAATCACGACGTCACCGAACAAAAATAGCAATTTTATTTAAAAAAATCAAAATGGAAATTGAACTCTACGTTGCAGTAAAGGAGCGATGTGTATTTATATGATGTACATATTATTTAAATGTTTTTTTAAGTTTTACGATCTCAAATACATAAAAATTGTTAAATTAAAAATAATTTTCAACTAAAAATTATTCCATTATATTTATCCTAAGCTCTGAAAACTTTTGCAATTCATATTTTGTTCCTTTCTAATTTATCTTGTTTGCATTTAAATTTTGAAATAGAAAATATCGAGTAAAATTCTTTCAAGTTTTACAAAAAGTGCTGGAATATTATGGGTTTCAGTTTTTCAATAATTTAAAGATTATCTAGAAAATTTTATTCCTTAAAATTTTTCATCGTTTGCATTCCAGTTCCTTGTTTTTTTAGTTATAAGCTTTTGTAAATTTTTTGAATGAATTAAATCCCCTGATAAATTAAAAAAAGAAACATGTCTCAATCTTCAATATAGCGTTGTAGTAATTTGTATAAATAGTTTTAAGATAAAATCTAATTGAAATATTTTTTTACGGAAATTTCTACCGTGTCCTAAAAGTATAAAAATATTTATCTAAAAGGCTATATCTTTGACGTTAGGCAACAATGTATTAAGTCATGACCTTTTTGCCTAATTTCAAAGTATTACCATTAAAATTAAAAAAAAATATTTAATTTAGTGAAAAAATTTAAACACCAAAATTTGTTTATAACAAAATAAAAATCTTAATATAAATTTTTACTTTTTGTTTGTGTAAATAAGTGTTGAAATTTTTTGTTGTGCTAAAGAAATACATATATACATACTATATATACATACATATGTATGCTCTACAACTGCATATTAAATAATGTTTTTTTTAAACAAAAAAATCCCAAAATCTGTTGAAGAAAAATTTTAAATTTAACAATAAGTGTTTAAATAAGTAAAATAAAAATCCAATCATTTTAATTTATACCTAATATGTATGTAAATTTTTTAAAATAATTATTAAGTTTATATACTATTACCATAATTAAGCCAGAGAATTAAGTAATATGTATAATGAAATTAAAAATTAAAAAAAAACAATTCTTTTGTAGCCTTAGAATGGAAGACATTTACATATACAATTTTTTAAACATACATATAACCTAAAATAGTAATGTATTGTATTACAACTTTAACCATTAACGAAAATCATAATTTATAAACAAAAAATATCATCTAAAAGAATAGTAGTGTGTTACATTTCTAACATCAATGAAAGCAAAAGAAAAAATAAATCGTATATTAGAGAGAAAAAATTTAATAAGTGTGTTATTATTTGAGAAAAGAAATAAGCCTTATCTATATAAATATTTAAAAATAAAAAGTAATGTTTTTCATTTGAAAAAAAAAAATAAAATAAAATAAAATTATAAAATAAAACTTTTACTAGCGGTTTTCACTTTTTGTGTTAAGTTTATAACTCTGTTATATTTACTAAGATTTATCACTAGAAAGCTTGAGTTTATTTTTCGTTTGCATCAGAAATTAACGAGTTAGCTCTTTTCATTTTGCTTTTCGTCAATCATGGTGTATTAAGTATACAGGTGGCCGCATAAGGACAACAAATACAACAGGAACTCGATAATGCTTGTAAAATAAAAGTAAAAAATACACGTGTTTGACTTAGCTTGTAAATAAACTACCAGAGCAAAAAATAAACAGCTGCCCTTGTGCTGCCACCTTTATACTTATTACACCATTTCGTCAATGTTTTGTCCTGGTAAATTCAAGGTGTATTTAAGTCAAATACACCTTGGGTAAATTTAACAAACTTGTTTACTACAGCTTTTTGTCTTGTTTTTAACCACTTCGTGGTAACTCTGAACATTGTGTTGTTGTTGTAACAGCTCTGCTGTTGTTGTCAAGAGTTTTTTCCTGTAATTAAATACAGATTAATTATTTGTGTTATGGGTGTCATTAGGTGAGAGTGGGAGCTGGAGAAACCTTGCCACCTCAGTTGGTCTTAGCCATAGGACTATGGGACTGAGGGATGTAGACCTATTGGGGTAGTTGAACAAGTAGTGTTCAGTGTCGTGCGTTCTCTGTACATTTTTAACAAGGTCTACAAGGGTACTTTGATACCAAGAGTGAAAACCGCTACTGTTTTCCATATTTGACAATGGAGGTTAACTTACTTACGGTCCTTTTCACAATGTACGATTAAAAGTTAACGCGGATTTTAACGGCAAGTTTTATATGCCGAACATTTAATCGAACATTGTGAAAAGTGACGTAACTTGGAGTGTGTTTTAGCTTAAAGATGAGAAATTTACAGCCCAATTATGAATTTTCCCGAAGAGTTCTTTCTCTTCCCAATCATTTGTTCCCGGGAAAAAATTCTCCTATTCTAAAATGCCGGGGAATAAACAAGTATGGGAGAGGAAAATCTGGATCAGTTGTTCAGTGTTTACATTGTATTCTACACTAACGCAGGAGTTCAGTAATAGAAATGAATAAAAATGTCATGTTTTCATTGATAATAAGATTGTATGTTAATATACATAATTGTCTGTTTTTGCTTAAATAAAAATTAAAATGAACAGTGTGGTTATCCCATTGTCGTAGCTAGGTTCCTTCTGAGACAGAATTATTTAAAATTTTTAAAAAATTATTATAAACTCCTTTATGTGTGGAAAGACATACATATTAGTATTCAAATAACGTAAATGAATTCCATTTACTTACACAAATCGCCAGAAGTTTTATAAAACTTTCATTTCCAATAATTGCTAAATATTTGTTTATTAACTAACAAACTATAATCAGGCTCAGATTTTTATGGGCATGCTAATATTGCACCCGAAATAGAGCGGTCACGCTAATATATTTCATTATAACTCGAGAACTGCTTGCTGGATTTTAATAAGTAAAGCTCCAAAAGATGCGGAAAATTACCTTTATTTCCAAATGTTTCGAGGTTAGTCAGAAATTAGCAGCGAATAATATTTTATTTCAAACAAAATTACATATATTTTCGTTTTCAAAAGCTCATAAAAATTAAGAATGCATTGGACAGAAAGCTAGGTATGTATATTAGGAATAAAATAAGCCATAAATCATGAAAATCGATGGACAAATGCTGATTTTATTCACAATTAAATAAAGGAACTCAATTGATAAAATTCACAATTTTCATACAACAAATGGTTTCGTGTAATAATACACATTGTGTGGACAGAACATGGCCTGGCGCACTCCCGTGCGCCTAAATATCGCTCCTTTAATGCAACATAGTCATGTCTCAAAAAAACGAAAAATTTTGAGTTACTAAAGAAAAAGTTTTCTTTATATCTTAATATAAACCGAAACTAAAAAGATGATACCGGCCATATATCTGAAAATTACGGCAGAGTTTGATAGATCTTACTGTAGCCTGCGTATTGTCCGTATTGCGGATATGACAAGCCAGAGTTTGGCGGGTTCTATCAATCTTTTATATAAAACAACACAAAAAACTAATTTTATTATTATTATTATTATTATTTATTCATAAGAATTAAAAATACATTTAAAGTTTTGTATTTTATATATTATTTAATTTTTTAAATATGTAATTGATTTGTATTTGTAAAAGGTAAAATGTGTATAAGAATAAGATAAGTGTTTTATATTTAACACGTAAATATTTAGTTTTTTCGCTAGTGTACAATTCATAACACTAAATAGCATTTATTTTCATTTCATTAATTTTACATTTATTTCTTAAACAAGTAGAAAACTGAAATATATTTATAATAAAAATAATAGTTTATGAGACAAACAATCAAACAAATAAGATTTCACGATAAGAAAGTATTTATTTACTTTAGATGGTTTTCAAATAAAAAAAACCTAATCCAATAATTTTATTAAATAAATCTATGGACTTGATGCGGCATCATCCTCTTCATCGATAGTATTTGATTTTCTTTCCGATTTAATTTCCTTTTTTAGTTCACTTTTAATTTCAGCTTTATTTTCTCTCTTTAGTTTCTTTTTTGCTACTGCTGGTTCCTTTTTTGTAAAGAAGCTAAATGGATTTTTTCCCGCTTTACGCTGTGCAGCGGCTGCTTTTAATTGGGCATTATATTGCTTTTCTAGTTCTTTGACGTACTGCGGTTGTATGGTCCATTCTGGATTGTTTTCGTTGGGCGTTTTTGTAGGATCTTCTAAGGGATCGTAATTCGGAACTTCCAAGCCCAAACGTTTGCATACTTTTCTAAGAATATCATCAACATACGTATGGATTACTAGGTCAGATTTTTTATCCTATGCATAGTTAAGAAACAAATTATATAATTTAATCAAATTGTTATGTAAAAATTTTTAATTGTTTTATCTCACGTGTTTAGTTGGCTGCAAATTGCAAATAGCTAATTTTCCTCCATGTTTTTTATTTTTGAGTGGCAAATTCCCACTTGGAATGATTTGTAAAGTTGTTCCCAATGTTATATTTAAATCAGCCAAACTGTATATAAAATGTATACAAAGTTTTATAAAAATTCTACATGTACACACAGACAAATTTATTCTGATTAAAATTACGAAAACCGTATATTTAAATACTTTTCTTGTGATTATTATTTCACTGCTGGTCTGAGAGTGAATTTTACAACAAAAATGCTCCATGAGGAGGAAATTAAGAATTATGTATGGACATTTTTCAACTTTTGACTTTGGTTCCCATGGAAAGCTCAAAATTCGTATCTTTTAAAATAATTTTTTACAAAGATTTATACCCTATTAAAATGAAGACTAACTAATTCTTCTTTCAAATAAAACTAATTTTAATAAAATCTACCGACAATGTTAAAAGTTATGTCAATTTCAAATATTCATACCAAAATGACCTTCCTAATGGCGTTTTCTTTTCTACAAAAAATGTTGCATTGTTTGCACTTTTTAACGAAAATATGCGATATAATAATTTTTCGAGAAATTGAATTTTCTTAGAAATTATTGAATCATCTCTTATGAAGGTAAATTTTTGCTTTTGAGGAATGCTAAATTGTGATTTTTGTGATAAAAAGTAAAAAAGTGTTAAATTTTTTCTAGAAAAGAAAACGCTTTAATACTTTCTTCGGAAATGAGTAATTCCATTTAGCTGGGTGTGACCATTTTACACACATTTTTTGTTATAAATCAAGAATATAAAATTTTTAACTTAAAAAACGTTGCGGCTCGCAAGGACATTAAGCTTAAAGTCGTTGAATAGCGGTTAAACACTGATAGAACACGATTTCTGCTCAGAATGGTCGTCAGAAAGCTGTGACGGGTGTGACATTACAAATCTTAGTTTTAAAGAAGTATGACTTTCAGTATAAATTCTGTAAAATTTTGACTATACGGTACACAATAATTTTGGTTTAGATATGTATCTGTTCAAAGTGTTTTCAATTGTATTGTGTATTTACTATTTGACAAAAAATTAATTTTCTTATAAAAAATCTATTTTTAGAATGAGACGGGTGTGACCGACGGGTTTGACCTTGTACGAAAATTTAAAAATTCGAAGAAATAAAACTTGTTATTGATTTAATTAATATAAATAAAAATATAAATAATATAAAGATAAACTCAGAAAATAATAAGACATTAAATTATTTGCTATCCGTTCTATTATAGACAGCAGAATACTATAGCTGAAAAAAGTATATTCTTTGCAGAGATAACGGTTTTTATTAATAATGAGAAAGGGAAAAAAAGAAAATCTGAAATAAATATTAAACATACAAAGAGGGAGAGGAGAGCAAAATGTTTCTTGCATGATCATATAAAAGTGCCTCAAATTGATTAAAAAAAATATTAAATAGTGTATTTTTTATTTTTTCTATAATTGTCATTCTCTAAAAACATCAATGGAGAGATTTTTATTAAAAATGAGAAAATTATTTTTTCCTTGCATAGGGCCGTTTTACGTGGAATCACTCAAATATAACAACTTGTAGTAAAAAATACTTCTTATTTTGGAAATAAGTCAGCCACTTCAGAACGGTTTATCCTCCCAGTATAAAATTTCACATAGACATAGCAGAAGATAAGCTTCCCATATTGCTCAGGAGCGGAGATATGAACTCCCAAATAACATACTTTTGAATTATTATGCTTTTGAATTTCTTTCTAAAATAAAAATAATTTAATCGAAAGATTAAATTGAAAACGAGCATTTAAAAATTTTTCATTTTTTGTCTATGTCATGATTTAGAAAAAGTTTAATTAGAGAAGCATCGATACGTCTTTTACAAAATTTTTAACATTTAGTTTTATTTATGCTTAAATCTTTGTAAAAATTATTCTAAAATTTAAATTTTGAGTTTTCTATGGGAACCCAAGTCAAAAATCGAAAAATGGTTATAGCTCTTATTGTATTCCTACGATTACATATTTTTAATTTTTTTATTTTATATAGTAGATATATAGTGCTTTCAAACCCTAGACTCAATTTTAGTGGAGCATTATTTTCGTAAAATACTCTCCCAAATGTTTGTTTTCTATGTACATGCACTTCAAAAAAAAAATAATAAAAAATAGGGCTAGGCCACGCACACTGGCGTTTTTAAAAACGGACGTTTTTGATTTTTTTTATTAAATTTTAAAGTTTTAAACTTTAAAACTGTCAAATTTAGTTGCAAAAGGCAGAAAAGCGCATTTTAAATACGCCAGTGTGACCTGGTCCTTATAAACAATTTAATGTGGTTGCGATAAATTTCGTAATTCAATCAATCAATACAAATCAAAACAAAGTTTTCAAAAATTTTCCATCCTAAGTTGAACTTTAACAACAAAATTAATTGAATATACAATTTTCGTAACTTATTTATTTATTTTATAAGGTATCGTAATTTTATTTAAAGTTTTTTAGTGCTTTTTGTAATCAAATTCGACAGCCCCTTCCGAAGTTATGATAAAATCGGTGGGCAGCATCATGAAAAATTCAAAATTTTAGAAAAACATTTTTTTAATGAAATTTATTTGCTGGTGTTTAAGCATTGTCTATATGCATTTAATTGGTGCTTTACCAAATCGTCAGTAGACTTCAAACACAATTTTGAACAATTACAAACCCCCTATCTTATGTAAAAACTTTCAAAAACCATTTGAGAATTCACAAATATGTAAATGATTTTCAAAAATAAGCATGGTAGTATTTACTTTTTCATTAAAATTTTATTAAAGTACACTGAAGTTGATTATGGAGGGCTATTAGCTAGTTCCTATGCGCATTTCATTGGGGCTAATGCAAATCGTCAGAGAATTAAGTACAACTTGTTGAAGGCTTTTTCTCATTTGATGCTTGAAAAAGGCGAAAATTGCAAGATGAATGTGGTGTGCACTGTTACCTTAAGATTTGACAGTAGAATTAAATTAATTAAAATGATATATTTTTATCTAGAGATAAATATGATATTGACAAAGAACATTTTTGACTGCAGGGAGGGTTGAACTGACGTTTCGATAGCTCCTGCTAATCTCTTCAGGATTCTTTTCCGCTTGACAACTCGACCAAAGTGGGTGGCTGCAGTCAAGAGTTGATTATCATCTAACTTTAATCAATTCAATCCACACTTTCATTCTTAGAGCTGTATTTCATTTGATAGTTATTGATATTCACTTTTTTCTTCGTCTTGTGTTAATCTTCTTTTATTATTTCTCTATTCTAGTATGAATTGTCATTTATAATTACAAGTACTAGTGCGGGTGAATGTTTGCTTGTTCAGTTTATTTGAATATGTACATCCTTTTGCTAGGTGCCTTTAGAGTTTAACAATTAAGTTTAACAATTAATTAAAATGTTTACCTCAAACCTCCGTTTAGATTTGAAAAAGTAGGAAGACCATTTGCTTGTTAGGTTTATTCCCAGCAAACACAGAAATACACTACATGTATGGCCAAACGTATTGCCTGGATGAAAAATATTATTGCGGCAATAATCGATTTCGTATTGCGGAAGATACTTCCTTCGGGAAGAAACGTGTCTCGATGGCAATACTCCTACGCAATACGAAAGCGATTCTTCTAGATGATAAAATAGCAATATCGGCAGATAACCACTTATAAGAAAATAAGAAGATATCGCTAAAATATTATTAAGAAGATAAAAAGAAGATTATACATTTTAAAAAATATTCATTGATAAACACCAAATCCAAAAAATCTGGATTCCATCTTTCCTCCCTTTCTGTAAAAATTGCAGCTAAAATTCATTAGTCGTGGAGATTACGCCCTTTTTTGTATATTTTTTAAAAATAAGATTAATTAATATAAAATTTTTCTCTTTATATTGCGTAATACCATATTTACACTATGCAACTTTGTTGCATGCAATTTTCATTTTAAGTGAGAGTGCTGAAGTAGAAATGTATACATTTTGTATTTCTTTTCTGTCTTTCTCACTGAAAAAAGAGAGTTGCATGCAACAAAGTTGCGTGGTGTAAATATGGTATAATTGTGTCAAAAATTATAAAATGAAGAAAATAAAAATATTAGTTCGATTATATTCTTCTAGATGACAATTTAGAGATAGCGCTAAACTATTGCCTAAGGGGATATCTTCCAATTGTTTGCAGGGTTGCTTTAATAAATATAACTACATACATATGTATGTAAAACATATCGTCATATAAAACGTCAAGCAAAGCAACCAAATTTTTTTTAATTTTACAGGAAAGGGGAAACAGTTTTATGAAATATGTAGTACAAGTTATAGCGGCAGTAGATATAGTGGAACGTGGCAGTAGAAGCTTAAAGATTTGTAGGCACATGGGCTTGGACATAATATACATACAATAATTGATTAAAACACCGATTATGAAATTTGTCATTTTCATGGGTTTACGAGTAATATGACGATATGTATCTAAGACTGTTATGCTGCTATCTATATATTTAGGTAAAAAATCAGTGTCTATACGTACGTGGAATGCATCAAGGCCAAATCTAAATCTCTTTCGGGCAAATCATGTTCCCAGTCCAAAACATTATCCAATAACATGCCACCACGACATTCACGACGGCACGCACCACCGCACATTTTTTGGCCCACGGTATCGGAAGGTGTAGAGCGAACAAATTGTCGGCGGCATTTATTACATTGTTCAATGAAAATATTACCATGTAATTCCGATAAAAAACGTCTCGGCAAGCCTGATTTCAAGTGAAGGCCATCGATATTTTGAGATACAATATATTGCACATAGCCTTTGGTAATGAGGCAGCGCAAAGCCATATGCGTGACGGTGGGTAAAGCATCGCTGAATGATATGTTTAAATTCGGTTTTTCTCCCTTTTCTTCCAAAGTCCAGACTCCTTTGGGACCTCTACAAAACAACACATACATTAACAATATACATATGTATGAAACTGAGATAAAATTTAATAAGCGGTATTTTACCTAAAGTCGGGAATGCCTGCCGTTGTACTAATGCCTGCACCCGTATGCACTACAACATGTTTCGCAGATTGCAAGAGCTCCACCAATTTGCTTATTTTTTCTTCAACTTCCGCTTCCGTGTCAAATTTTTCCGCAATACCTAAAACTCCTTTATTTTCATAGGGTGATAAACCATCAGCGTAATTGCAGCTCATTTCTTGTTTCCTTTTTTCTTAATTGGTTTTTACTTCTTCTGTTATGGGTTAAAATGTTTTTGGAAGCCAAAATATTTCGTTAGAGTTTTCGCATTTAATAATAAAAGCTCTGCTTAAATTGTAAATGTTTTTCAGTATCTCATCGAACAGCAAAATAAAAAGTGGAACGAGATAGAAGCACCATAAAGTAAAAAGGCACTGCAAAAACACTAAGCAATAATAAAAGGCTACTAAACATTAAAAATATTCAAAGAACAACTCAAAAAGAGGTAGAAGATAAAAGTATGCACAATAACAAAGAAGAAAAATAGAGTGAAATTAACGATAAAAACAGCTGATGAAGTAAATATATATATGTATGTAGCTAACAGCCAGCGTTACCGTAATGCGACTAAAGTGGTAATATGCCACTTTTTCAACTGCCTTGCTTTTAGTGTCCCTTTTTTAAAATCAACTAAATCTGTCACCTTTTTGACATATTATGCACCTTTTTTATGAAGTGATAATTTTTGTTTTAATAAGAGTTTTTTAGAGTACGAAACTATTAATATAAAAAAATCTTGATACAAACAATTGTTTTTGAGTCCATTATTTATAGTCTTGGAAAAAGTAAACTATTTTGAACTAGTTTAGAGTTTAGAACTACAGATATTCATTATTGAGCTAAAACTTTTGGAAACTAGCTCCCTGATTCACTAGCACGAAGAGTATCATCTTGTTAAAAATTTAAGGCAAATTTTTGAGAAATTGGTTCAACGTATATTTAAAATGACAGTAATAAGCATATATGTTATGAAATACATTCTTTATAGGTTAGTGGTGCTAAAACTAAAAAAAACACTAAAAGTGTGTGACATGGCAACATAGCCATTTCTTATAAAAGAAAATATGTTTTTGACCGATTTCAACCAAGGAGAATTCCCTACAGGTGAACTTTTAAGCACTGCTGTAAACTTTTTTTTAGCATTTTCATCATGGTCGGGTTCAAATTTTACTATTTGCTTTGTGAATTTGACTACGTATAATGATTTTACAAAAACAAATTGCTTGTGGTTGTTACTACATGTTGTATGTACTTGTTTTATTGGTGATATTATCTGGTATCAATTTGCCTTGGATATCAACAAAGGGTGAATATTTTAAGTTTGTTAGTATTTTTTATGTTTGTTCCTTCAGAGCTCCGCCCTTTATAGGCCATATTGGTCCACTATTTAAAATTTTTTATAATGAGCTTATCTGACCGACTGTTTCTTTTTTTGGAGTCAGATATAACCACATACGTATGCATGTGTTGTGCTTAAATAATTCGTTAGCAAGCGACGTACTTCGTTGGTGTCATTTTATTCCAAAACCATTATATGCGCTCGGAATTCAGCAATGCAACAGGAAAACATAGGGCAAGGCGTTTGTAATTAGTAAAGCCCAAAATCGGCGATTTTGGTGGTAAACACTTAAAATTGCCATAAACACGGTAGTGTGAATTGCTTATAACTTTACTTTGTGGTATTATCTTAATGCTGAGAAAAGTTTCTTATGGCAGTCCTGTCCCTGGAACACAAAAAATAGAACATGAGCTTGATGTCAAGCATTTGACAAATGTGTGTGCCTCTATCACGCCTTATCATTATGAAGTTCTGGCAGCACTGAACGCACATTTGTTGGTTTAATGGTGTAATAAGTATACAGGTGGCAGCATAACGCCAGCAGATTATTTTTGCTCTGCTGGTTTTGTGCATAAGCCACGTACACCACGTGCATATTTTTGACAAGCATTATCTAGTTTTTTGTTGTATTTGTTGCCCTATGCAGCCACCTGTATACTTATTACACCATGGTTGGTTTTGAAAGAATTTCATTGTCAAAACAAAATACAAAAAGCAACAAAGTTCAAACAAGTTGCAACAAATATAACAGTAAAAGAAGTAACGGGACTCAAACTGCAGTAGTTAAAATTTGCGCGTACGCTGTAGTTTGATTTTCGGTTTGGTAAAAAAAAGAAAACGTACAATGGATAATCCTTTCTACAACTTATTGAAAAACATAATAAATTACTTTGTTCAGCCACCAAGTAAAAATGAATTCGAAAATTATCGTAAAATTTCAACTTTAATAAGAATTCATAGTGAAAAATTGTCGAAGTGTGGGGATGTGAGCTTTCCCAGTAAACCCGAAATATGGCTGAACTATTTTGTGGAAAACAATAGGCAATTGAATGAGGCAGCATTCAAAATATCTTACGAAGAAAATGAAGCAGTTGAGCAGCAAAGAAGTTTTTTGGAAGATGCTAAGCAATGGCAATTTCCAGTTGTAAAGATAGTTGTGAGGCAGGAAAGGATACATCTTTATTTGCAAAGGAGTGTAATTGTGGGACAATTGGTAACAGAAGTTTTAAAAAATTCCAACTATGGACATTTGGAAAAAATACCAGATAAAGTAGTTTATTTAAATAACCTATCGGAGAGTGAGGACGAAGAGGATTTATCGCTTTATAGAAACAAGTTAATGCACAATGTTTTGCAAAAGCTTTTGAACTACTCTAGGTGGAATCGAGTAGATAAGAGAGAAGATACTTTTAATAAACAGAGTGCCATTGAATTACATGTTCAAAGTGTATTGTCCAAAAATGCCCACAATAATGGAGGTGTACTAGTAAAATGTGGATTAGTTACAGATCCCTCAAACGGTGGCAAACTTTGTCGAGTTCCTATTAAAGACTATTTAAGGTAAACAATTTTCGCACGTCTTTTTAATTGAAAGTTTAATATTTAGCTCTCTTTATTTTAATTTACAGCATTCGGTCTAACGACATGACTTTAATGGCATTACACAAATATGGCATACGAGTTAAACAGGATGATCGCTTTTGCGCCTTAATGGAACGTCTAGGTTCGGCTGCTGCCACAGTTGATTTATTAGAAGTAAAACATACAAGTCCTGTACAAATTATACGCAATGGCCAGGGAAGTACTAAAGGTGCTTCATTTATTTTATATAATTCAGCTAGATTGGAAACAATTTTAAGAACTTTCCAAGAACGAATAGATAGTGGAGACTATGATCCATTACCGCCAATAGAAAACATTCAATGGGATTTACTAAATGAAGAGGTAAGTGAAGAAATCAACTTTCTATTAAAAATACATGCCGTCATTCCAAGCCAAATTCCGGGCCTGATTCACTAAAAATAAATCAAACGTTCACTCAAAAATATCTTTGAAAATCAGTATAAAAAATTTAAAAACTGTGTTTTTCGTAAAAATTTTTAACAAGACGGTTTTGTTCGCGCTAGTGAATGAGGGCAGACTATGCTTTTTTTTTGGTGGAATGGGGTATAGACAGACTCTTGAGAAACACTTGAGAAAATCTTCCAGCTGGTAGCGGTCTTGATAACAGGTGTGGTAAACGAAAGCACTTTTCACGATTATGAATTGGCTCTCGGTGGATAATTTGGGCTGTCAGATTGGTTGCTACATGTCTATGGACAAGGACTTCCTATGGATATGACAGGATTCTGCTACAAAATCAAATAATGAAAATATCCACTATTGCACACCACAACCTTATTTTGGTGAACTATTTCCTTCGCTTGTTCCAAATACGGATAAGTATACTTCGGAACCGTGAAAAATTGGTCAAGTTTCTTACGGAATTTCAATGGCTGCAGCATCTCGCAAGCTGGAATCTCTGGGTGCACTTATGCCGAACCAAAATCTGTCTTAGAGGTTGATTCGATGTGAAAAAGAGGTAGCTTCCATCAAATCTTACTTTGAAAAGAGTTAGATCTACCACTTTTATTTTTAGGGTATTTTAAACACCTAAGGATGAACACCTTAGATAATTAATATTTCCGAGGAAGTGGGAAAATGCCCCACATATTTGTGATTAAAGTTTATTTGACCAAACCGCAAGCAAACCCTTTTAAAAAAGATACAGTCATTGACTACTGGCGACAGAAAAGAAAACTTACAACTAAAAAATCTCGGTTTTAAGGTTTTATTCTGGTTTCCTTACTACTAGCTATTCCGGCGACTTCGTCCGCGTAGGGTAAATAATAGTTTTCATGTTAGAAGTACCGTTCTCAATAGTCCTATTCCTCCAGCCTTATTCTTGCCTATGCACATTATTTTCAAAGTAAAATGCACCAAATTTGAGGACTGTCATTTTTCAAATCTCCAGATATAGGATCCCAGTAAAAAAGTTGCTTCTAACAAAGCAGGTTTCTACTATTATGGAATAAAAGTAGCGCTGACAAACCTGCTGATATCGCTGCTGATTTTTGTATGCCGAGTTCCCGGATTGGAGTACTACATTTTTGCTCACAAAAGCGCTTTTGAAGCGCTGAAAATCAACATTTTCAGCACTAGAACTGAAAATATATGAAAAAAATGGTTCGATGTGGATTGGCGTCGTTGCCGCCATTTTGAATTTTTCTCATTTCGTTTATTTATTTTTATTAATTTCATATTTTTACTCAATGTTTGTTATTTTAACTTCAACTAGTATCGAACTAAGAACCTTCAGGTTTGAAGTCCAACGTACCAATCACTCGACCAAAAACACTGTTGCAAAACGGCACCAAGAAACTCAAATAAACTGACTCTTCATTCTCGCTTAAAAACCTGCTTTCGATCAGCACTATAAAATCAGCTTTTTTGTATAGCTTGTGTACGAAGCTTTTGTATAAGTAAAAAGCAAATACTTTTCTCGCTTCAAAACCTGCATTGTTGTGACGCTATAAAACAGCTTCTGAACAAGCTCATTTTTAAAGCGAATTATAAAGCGCTTTATTTCTTTAGTGCTTCAAAAAATATGCAAATTTTTTACTGGGATAACGAAAAGAAATTATGGAAGGGGGATGGCATTAATCCCCTTCCTATGCCACCAGTTTTCTGCTTGATTACGCACGCAAATTTTAAAGTAGCATACACTTAATTTGGGGACTTTCACTATTGCAGCTCTCCAGATATGGAATAACTTAAACTTTGTTGTATGTGGGGCATCCTTCTCCCCGCTGCTAGCCCACCACTTTCTTGCCTATTTAAGCGCATTATTTTTAATGTAACCTACAGAAAATTTGAGGACTCTAACTATTGCAGCTCTCCAGATATAATATATCTAAAATTTTTTTGTATGAAGGGTACCCTTCCTGCCCCCTCCTATCCCGTCAGTTTTCTGCTTGACTGCCCACTTTATTATGAAAGTAACCTACACCAAATTTTAGGATTCTAACTATAGCAGCTCTCTAGATATGGGATAACTAAGTTTTTTAGCATGTCGGTGACGCCAAAATGAAACATTTTCCCCATAGAAAAATAAAATGTTTTATGCATAGAAAAAAATTGCCTAACGTGTTTATAGAAGTTTTCACTTCAAAAATAATTTTGAAAATCGATTCACAAATGACAGGGTTATGTGTAGGGTGTAGAGCGAGCAACCGATTTTCCAAAAAAAAAATTGTGACCAAAATGCAAGCAAAACCTTTCAAACAATAAAATAATTTTGAAAATCGGTTGGAAAATGAAGGAGTTATGCGTATTTGGTGGGGAGCGAATTCCCCCACCGACTTTCGAAAAAGAATTATGGGACTGGAGACCCTTTCAAACAAAAAAACAATTTTGAAAATCGGTTCACAAATGAAAGAGTTATGTGTAAGGGGAGCAAATTTCCCCAAAGATTTTGGAAAAAAATATTCGGAGGCCAAAATGCAAGCAAACCCTTTTAAACAAAGAAAGAATTTTGAAAATTGGTAAACAAATGACAGAGTTATGCTTGGGGGAGCAAATTTCCCCACCTTTTTTCAAATCCTTTAAAATTTTTTTTAATCGGTTCACCAATGACACCGTTATGCAAACATTAAAAAAATACACACGAATTGATAACCTTCTTTTTTAAAGTCGATTAAAAAACAACTAAAAAAATGCAAGAATTCAATTACATAATATGCCATCGTTATTTAATTAATTTGAAATAAAAATTTTCTGAGGATAAATATTAATATGCAGAAGAAACACACACATATGTAGATATGTAGCAAAAATGTATATTATTCACATATTTTATGGAATAAATATTTTCACTAAATAATTTCTAATGCTCCTCTGTTGGTGTAGGTTTCCCACCGCTAGTACTGATACATCGTTTAGTGTCGTTAGCAGAGTATCAGTAAATATAGTTTCTACAAACACTTTAACAAATTAACTTTCAACATTCGCACTTTCAATGTGGAAGAAGGAGCAATTTTCTCACAAACTGGCCCAGTAAAGGAAATATTTGTGCATGTAGCTAGTTTTAAATAGCGTTGTTTACATGCATTTTTTATTATTATTGAAAAACTAAAAAAGTGGTAGCGGCAGCGCCCAAAGAGCACTGGTGTATCGGGGCCCATGTTAGAAGGATGGGTCTAAGCTACAACGAGTATTATGAAAATAATATTGTTATATTTAAAAGAAAATGTGTAAATTTTATATGTATGTACATATGTTCATATCGATGGCTTAATAAAAAAAACCGACTACAAAATACTACCGATTCATAAGAATTGGTTAAGTAGAAGTAGTTAAAATTCATATTTGCTTTTCATGGGCGTGGCACTGACCACTTTTCTAAACATAATGTTGTATTGTAACGATAACTAAATGTGTATATAAAGTTTCATTAGAATCGGTTAAGTAGAAGTAGTTAAAATGCATATTTGCTTTTCATGGGCGTGGCACTGCCCACTTTTCTAAACATAATGTTGTATTGTAACGATAACTAAAGGTGTATGCAAAGTTTCATAAGAATCGGTTTAGTAGAAGCTGTTGAAAAAGAATATTTACTTTGCATGGGCGTGGCACTGCTGAACCGATTTCGGATTTTTTTCTCTACTCATTTATTCTATTCAAAAGGATGTACTTCCAGATTGGTCCCGCGGGTCACGCCCATACAAAGTAAATACACATTCGTTTTCAACTACTTCTACTCAACCGATTCTTATGAAACCTTACACACATATTAAGCTTCTGTTTAAATACTACATCAGGATCAAAACAGTGGGCTGTATCACACCCATGCAAAGTAAATATTCTTTTTTAACAACTTCCACTAAACCTATTCTTATGAAACTTTGCATACAGCTTTAGTTATCGTTATAATACAACATTATGTTTAGAAAAGTGGGCAGTGCCACGCCCATTACAAGTAAATTAGCATTTTAAATACTTCTACTTAGCCGATTCTTATGAAACTTTGCATACACATTTAGTTATCGTTACAATACAACATTGCGGTTAGAAAAGTGGGCAGTGCCACGCCCATGAAAAGTAAATATTCATTTTAACTACATACTTCTACTTAGCCGATTCTTATGAAACTGCGTACACATTTAGTTATCGTTACAATACAACATTGCGGTTAGAAAAGTTGGCAGTGCCACGCCCATTACAAGTAAATTAGCATTTTAAATACTTCTACTTAGCCGATTCTTATGAAACTTTGCATACACATTTAGTTATCGTTACAATACAACATTGCGATTAGAAAAGTGGGCAGTGCCACGCCCATGAAACGTAAATATTAATTTTAACTATATACTTCTTATTATCCGATTCTTATGAAACTTTGCACACACTTTAGTTATCGTTATAATAAAACATTCTGTTTAGAAAAGTGGGCAGTGCCACGCCCATTAAAAGTAAATAGCATTTTAAATACTTCTATTTAGCCGATTCTTATGAAACTTTGCATACACATTTAGTTATCGTTACAATACAACATTGCGGTTAGAAAAGTGCCATGAAAAGTAAATATTCATTTAAACTACATACTTCTACTTATCCGATTCTTATGAAACTTCGCACACACAATTAGTTTTCGTAAAAGTAGGTAGGCTAGTGAGTAGTGTGCTAGCCTATCAGTGTGGAGGTTGTGGGTTCGATTCCCACCATAGACTCTGGTCTGTTTCACTACAACGAGTGAAGGTCTTTGTTACTATTCTCGTTTAAATTAAGTTATGATATAATTTGTAATTGTATTTGTAACATTTATTAAATAAAATAAAAAATATGCGGGAGGTGCCACGCCTATTGTGTAGTCCTTTTTTTTGCAAGAATTACTTATGTTAATTTTTTTTTATCTAGTGTTAATTATTTATTAATTTTCTCTAAAAATGCCAAAATACGTTTTTATTTTTTTTAGGAAGAATGGCAATTAGTTTATGCCTATTTAGCCGGATTTCCGAATCTAATTGAGCGCTGTATGGAACAACTTGTAAGCGGTTTATGTTCAACACATTTAATAATACATTTTCTTCATGGCCTTGTCGCCATATTCAGCGTTTACTACAGAAGAATACGAATTTTAACGGTAAGTCCAATTTAATTTTTTATCTAATATTTTTATAAAGATTAGAGACGAACATTGAAAATGTTTAAATAAAATCTTATTATGTATTAGGAAAAACGTGATCACTTGATGCCTTTTGTTTATGCTCGCATTTACCTTATCAAAGCTGTACGAGAAATTATTAATAAGACTTTGGCTTTGATAGATATTGAACCTGTTGAATTTATGTAAGAATAAACTTTGATTGTGTTATTGTACTCTTTATAACTATATCCGTTTGTTTTTGTCAAGTGAATAATACAATTTGTGTCCATTTTTTTTTGTTCAATTTTATTTAATGTTTTTCTTTATTTTTTTTGTTTTAACAATTAACATATCACATTAAAGTTTAAAGTTTTTAACTTACGAGTAAATAATTACACAATATAAAATAAATACTAAATATTAAACAAGTACGATCGTAACGTTATGTATAAAAAATGCAATTGAAATCCGTTTCTAGTTTTTAACTTAATATGGTTTTTTTCTTATATCGTAAAAAATAAACTTATTTTATAAGTTTTTATATGTTTTTCTCATCAAATTTATATCAATAAGGCAATAAAAAAGAATTTGACATATATTTTTTTTTTGCAACTTAATCACCCAGATTATGTATGTCGAAGTCGAATTTGCAACTACGACAAATTGTAATAGAATAAAGAAAAGTTTGAATTGTTTTCTTTATTCTATGACAATTTGTCGTAGTCACAAATACGACTTTGATATACATAATCCGGGTGAATGTAAAAAAAACAATGTTGAGCTTTATTAAAAATATTAAACAATGATTATTGCTTTTCTTTAACGTTTTAATACTTTTTTGTTTTTAGGCATTTAGTAATTTGGTATTGTAAAAGTAAAATGTGTGTAATGGTGAACTAGAACGTTTACTAACTCATGGAACATGTTGAAATTTTTTTAATAAAGTTTTGTCCAAAGTTTCATTTCTACTTAACTGAAATATTAAAACGCTGATCTGTTTATAGTAAAACCTGAAATGGTTATAATTGTGACATATTCGTCGCTGAAACTTTTAGAGAATCTGCCTATTTTTCGAAACATTGAAATTAGATTTCAATTTTCGAATAATCTTATAATATACAGGTCTGTTCTGTATTCCATTCGGAATGAAAATGTTCGTAATTGTCATAGCATTGTTGTTATGAATATTAATTTGTAACAACAATGCTTTGATAATTCCGAACATTTTCATTCCGAATGGAATACAGAACAGACCTGATAATAAATTCTTTATTATATAACGAAACTACTCAATATTTATTTAGTTTCACTTGCTTGTGGATTTGTAATAAAATCTTGCCCCAGCTTTTTACTACTTCTATGCAACCAAGTCCTATGAAATAATTACAGTCCGGCCGAAACCAATTTTTAAGTGCCGAACTAAAACAATATTCGGCCTAATCCGAAAGGAATTATAACGGAAGCTGTAAAATTTTATTAGAATCGGCTTAGTAGAAGTAATTGGAAAAAAATGTTTGAAAGATTTGATAGCCCACTCACAGACAGTAGGCCAGATGAAAATAAAATAAATATTTGTGAACAAATTCTACCTCGAAAGCGTAATTTTTTGTTGAAGGATTTGTTACGAAGCTAGGAATTTATATTGAACATTTATTAAAAAGCGTTAAGGAGGAGGGAGTTGGGAGGGCTAAAAAAACGCCGAAAATGCCGTTATGTAATAATATGTAAACAACCTCTTAGGATAAGTTTAAAAATGTGACACATATTTGGCGAAATAAGCGTAAGCAGCATGAGGGTACTGTTGGGTGAGTGGTTAGCGCGTTTGGCTACAAACCCTGAGGTCTTGAGTTCAAGACTACTTTCAGGCAAGCCAACTACATCATGCATTTTTCTCATGTGCATTGGTGTGTTGGTTGCTGTTGGACTGTTAAAGTGATGAAGGCATAGCACTGATCACTTTGGCAGTACCGGCAGCGATTAATACTAACATCCTAATGCACTTCACAGCACCCTCCTTCGTCGGTATTGTAGCAGAACCGTCGGCGAAGTAAAAGAACTAATAAAATGGCTACACAGCTTAAACAACGCGATGCCTCTACTTGACACCAGAGAGGCTTACAACACTGCTCTACAAAAAAAAAAAAAAAAACGCGCAACAGCAGGGTTGTAAATGAATTAAGCTTTCTATCTCTCTCCCACTTCACCACCTATTCTCTCTACTCTATCCCTTTCCCAATTAACTGGTAGGCATTAATTGCCTGATTGTGTTACTTCTCTTAAAAAAAAATATCCAAATATTATAGTCTAAGATCTCATCTAAGGCCGATATTCGTCTCATCTACCAACCGGATAAAATATGTAGTAATCAAAATACGACAGAAAATGTATGGGTCATAGATTGGAGTTTCCAAGGAAGAAATTCAAACGACCTAAACCTTCGGATAGGAAAAACTCTTGATATATTTCCTAGAATCCAAAGTTTACTCCACCTGTAAAACGGAACAGTCTTTTAAAGGTGCTCCACCAGGTCAATTCTATCAAGTGTGTGGACTGTCCAAATGTGTACAAAGTACACGCACTATGTTCAGCAACTTTGTAGAAAATATTAGGGCAATCATTTTTCTGGAACATTTTAACCCTCTAACCCTTCGTTTTATGGGTCTTTTTGTATATGTTTTTTTTAAAAAGGGGCAAAAAACTCCCCTTCAGCGGCGATATAGCAGGAAAAAATCTTTTACAAAAATGTTCCTTGTGGTCTTGTACATAAAAAAGCTGAACACATATTACACCTTAAACGTAAGGCTTACAAGATTTTCTATGCCGAGTACGAATTGTGCATAAGGTCGAAATTAACCCTTAAACACATTTTAAGTTTTGAGTGATTTCTAGCGTCCGAACTAATAGCCCCATTCACTATGTCGGTTTTACACGTTTTCCGTCTAATTTCTGACTGATTTCTTTGTTTTGTATTCGCTAAGTAGTTTAGAACATATTTAGGTCGTTGTCTTTGAAAATGAAAAATTATTGGCTCCAATAAAATAATTGTTTGAATTGCCACATTAGAATAATTATAAGTTGAACAAAATATACAGGGCAAATAATTTTTTAAACTATTATGGTTTTTGACTTGGCAGTACCTTATTTCCAATTTCTTGTAGGCAAGACAAGAAACTCGAAACTCGAACGAAAAAATAATAACGACTTATTGAATTGCTTTAGTGACTGCTTTCCGTCTATAGACGTAACGTTTTATCGAGATACTGAATTGGGCTATAAAGGCTCATTTAGCCGACCGTAATGTTGATGTAGTTGCATGGGGTGATCGTTTCTGTCTCATAGCTTTTCAATGTGATAGAAACGATCAGCACATGCAACTACATCAACGTTACGGTTGGCTAAATGAGCCTTAAGTCTCTTTAAAGAATTTCTTTAGTAGAATTTTATGGCGAATATTTTTGTAGAACATTTCAGATCCCTATATCGTCGCTGAAGGGGTGTTTTTTTTGCCAATTTTTTCAGTAATGTACAAAGAGACACATAAAGCGAAGAGTTCCTGGGCTAAAATGTTCCTTCAAAAATTTTCCCGTGGCGTTTACATAAAGTGCTGAACACATCTTATACCTTAAACGTAATTGTGAATAAATATGAAGTTAACCCTTAAACATAGTTTAAAGCTTTTAATGATTTCTGGTGTACAACTTGAGTATGGAGCTTGGTTGTCTTTGAAGATCTATAGTAAAATTTTATGGCTAACATTTTTGTCGAAAATTTTATCTCCGCACTCACCCTGTTTAGGGGTGTTTTTTTACGATTTGTTAGAAAAGAGCCAAAAATGACCGAGGAATATTTTTGTAGAATACTTCAACCCGCTATATCGCCGCTCAAGGGGAGTTTTAAAAAGGATGAAAAGATCGAAGAGTTAGAGGGTTAAGATTTTCTACAAAAATGTTTCTCATGGTCTTGTACATAAAAGTGCTAAGCACATCTTATACCTTAAACGTAAAGATTACAAGATTTTTTATGCGAACTCACTATAACAAAGTGCAAATGGTGGGGAACTTCAGCTACCCCTAACATTAATCCCAGCTGTAAATTTTCAAAACGCTGATACAAGTATATATATTTTTGCTGCCTACTGCTAGAATCAGTCATTAGAACCATGTTATTTTTTCCTGTTGTACTGTGTTACCAATACATGAGTTTTAGGTTAGATAAGTAAAACCGGTCAATACTAGCGGTTGTCGAAAATTTTATCTTCGACCAATTTTTATTAGATAACTTTTTTGCGATACATTCTTGATGAATTAAGATTACTAAAAATATGTTTTATCCGATTGCCACGATCGGCCTTAGATAGGATATCTTACTATTACGTATAAAATGTAGTTCGAAAAATTACTTTTCGATCGGCCTTAGATAGGATATCTTACTATTACGTATACTCGTACGTATAAAATGTAGTTCGAAAAATTACTTTCAAGTTAGAACTTAGTCCGATGATACAATTTTATTTAAACAAATATTTTCCCCGTCTGACCGATCGAACTTAACTTTACAAAATGCTTTACTTCTATTTTACGTTCTTTCTTGGGAACTTAACCGTTATTTTCACAAAGAAATGCAAATACCCTTTTTACCTTCTACTATCTAACATCTTTTTTAAGATTATAATCTCTAATAAATTCTATATTATTTGGATTGTTATAAAATAAGTGCTCCATTAAATGGGTACTACCCAATGAGTTGGCCTTTGTGCCCAAACACATATTATACTGAGCAGTCTCTAAATTAATATCACAACTAATATCATGATAAATATGAACTAGACTAGGATCGGGAGCACGAAATATGGTCAGTCTACGCATTTGTGAAGCTTTCAAATTATAATCTTCGGACACTTCTGCGGTATTGATCATAAATGAATTCTGTCGATTGCCATTTTTAACAAGTTTTTCTAAAAATTTAACATCTTCTAAACCCCAACCGGTTATATCCTTATCGAAGCCATTGATATTTTCATCTAAAATATCCGATTTATAAATGGCACAAATTCCAAAACCAAATTGTCGAAAATATCCCGATTCATTGGTTATTTCATCAGGTGATATTTGTTGCTGTTGACTCCGTCGCTTCGGATCGTATTGTGAAAATACTATGGGTAGATATACCTGTTTGCCTTGCAACGTATTCATGCGTATACGTTGTAAAGTTTCCAATTTAAAAACCATATCAACATCTATAAACAGTACAATGTTGTCATCTTGTATGTAAGATGAGCGAGCGGCTGTATCTAAAGCCACTCCTCTGGAAAAATCTTCTTGTCGATGTATAAAATTGATTTGCTGATATATATGACGATACTTTAAACTTCTTATTTCTGCCAAATGATCTTGTATTTCGTTTAAAGAGCCAAAAATAACAACCAGCAAATCACAATTTTGATCTTCCTCAATTGCCACTTTTTCGTATGTTGTTAAAAATCGTTTGAAGGTAGCCAAACGTCCAGCTATCGGCAAAACAAACACAATTTTTGAATTTATCGAACCTGATAAATTAACAGGCGATAATAAGCCGGGTATAGAAAAATGATTTGATAAACTCTCCACTCCCTGGTTTAAAATGTTTTTTAGAAAACCTTTAAAGATACATATAAAAAAATTGAACTTTCAATACCTTTTTATTCAACCAACTTACTTTTTTGTACAGTCGTATTATAGAAATCTTCTTCAAACTCCTTTATAAATATGCCCGTAAATGCTCTTTGCACATACAAATGTCTTCTTACCGGTACAGTCATCTTTTTACCACGATATTTTTTATATATCAGCAATAAATCTAGTATCAGATCTTGTCCATGTAAAGCATTTAATCTTGTATAGCCATATAATAGTTCTCGAAATTCAATAACTCTTCCTCGTTGCCTCGAATAGTTATTTATATTTTCCATTACTTCTGTTATAACGTCTTCAAGACCTTCTCTCATTGCTGAATTAATTTTATGTTTGGGATTAGAATGATCGGTGGAATAAAGACTTCTGGCCACAAATGACCACTCTAGGAGATCCTCTCGCGATTTTGGCGCAAATTTATTAAGATCGGGGCTAATACCTGAAAGAAATAATCGATTAAAGGTTATTTGTTAAAGGATTAAAAATAATTCTGGCAAAACAAAAACCGACTTAAATACAAAGACCCAAATCGAAAAGTATATGACACCACTGTAAGCATTCCGTTTCAAATGAAAAAAGAATTTCGAAAATTAGTCGAAAAATGGCGGAGTTATAGTTCGTCCTATTTTTAGTGTCCGTTCGAAATTATTCATAGTACCAAACATTTCATGCCCTTTCAAATTAAACATTTTGAAAATCGGTCCGGAAATGGCGGAGTTATGCGATAATCAATATATTTCCACTTTCAAATAAAAAAAGTTTTTCCAAAATCGGTCCATAAATGGCGGAGTTATGCGTTAATAAACTCTATGCGATCAATAAACTCTATCGCGAATAAAAGGCGAAAAATTTTTTTACGTGAACTAGTTATTTCCCGTGAACAAAAAATTGTGGAAATAGTGTTCAAAATTGCATACAAACACTACAAAAATACAAAGTTGACGATCGCAATTTTAGGGAAAGGAAAAAATGTCACGTGATATATTATTGCGATAAGGGTGAATATTTCGGGCGTGCACCAAACTGTATGCAAACATAAAAAAAGGAATTTTGAAAATCGGTCCGTCTATTAATGAAAGAGTTGTGCGATAATCATTATGTACGGTAATCAATATGCACCAACCAAATTGCAAGCAAACCGTTTAAAAAAAAATAATAATAAATAAAAAAAATTTGAAAATCGGTCCATAAAGAGAGGAGTTATGCGATAATCAATATTTCAGGCGGGCGAATTGCCCGTGATATATGTTGCCTTCGCATCTTAGTAGGTACATATTTGCTTATGTAGTTAGACGATCGAAAGCTGAAAAACTTCTTTCGACGTATTGCACATTTCTTCAACTAGACATAATTAGCCGATCAGAAGCCGAAGTATTTATCTTGTCGGATCGTAGTACTTCCTTGTCGTAGTTGGACGATCGAGAGCTGAAGATATTATCTCGACGTATTGCATGTTTTTACGACTAACCGTATTTAGCCGATCAAGAGCCGAGGCATTTATCTTGTCGGATTGTAGTATTTGCTTGTCGTAATTAAAAGATCGAGAGCAGAAGAATTTATCTCGACGTATTGGACGTTTTACAAGCAACCGCAGTTATAATTTATCTTGTACTATTGTAGTATTTGTTTATCGTAGTAGTCGATCAAAACCCGAAGAATTTATCTTGTCGGATCGTAGTATTTGCTTGCTGTAATTAAATGACCGAGAGCTGAAGAATTTATCTCGACCTATTGCACGTTTTTCATTTAGCCTATCAAGAGCCGAATATTTTATCTTGTCGGATTGTAGTATTTGCTTATCGTAATCGTTGGGAGCTGAAGAATTTATCTCGATGTATTGCACGTTTTTAGGGTTCCGTACACCAAAAGTGTAAAGAAACCCTATTGTTTTCGCTACGCTGTCCGTCTGTCTGTCTTCTGTCTTTTACAGGCTGTCTTCTCGAGAACCGTAAGAGCTACGGACAAGCAATTTTCACAGGACATGTAAAACTTTGGCCGCTACAAAAAATATGTGACAGTTAAAAGTTAAAGGGTGTTCTGAAGCGAGCAACGAAAAATGTTGAAATATAAATGTAATTAATACACAGACACTTATATATAGATAGTTTAAATTTTCAAAGTTAGTGTTAATTGGTGGTCTGTAGAATATACTGTACCAATTAACACCGATATTTAAAACAATAAAAATTAAAGGGTGTTCTATCAGTTAATGTAATTTTGACTATAAAACTTAGACAATTTGCTGTATCTTGGAAACCGTCAGAGGCAAACTCTTGAAATTAAAAGAAAACGCTAAAACTAAAAAATGCCAAAACTAAAAAAATTTCAAAACGAAAAATTGCCAAAATGAAAAAAGCGCTTAAAGAAACAAAGCACCGAAATTAAAAAAAAATCGCTAAAACGCAAAAATCACCAAAACTAAAAAGATCACAAAGAAACTAAAAAAAAGGCCAAACACCGGAAAATGTCGTCAAAACGAAAAAATCACTAAAACCTAAAAATCGCCAAAACCAAAAATATCGTAAAAAAAATCGCCAAAAATGGAAAAAATCATCAAAATGAATAATAGCGCAAAAAGCGACAAACCTAAAAAAAATCGCCAAAACGAAACACATGTCAAATAAAAAAAATTGCTTAAACTAAAAAATCACCAAAAACCGAAAAAATCCCCAAAACCGATAAAACGCCAAAACTGAAGAAAAGCGCAAAAACTAAAATAATTTGTCAAAACTCAAAATATCGCCAAAAAGCGAAAAACGCCAAAACAAAAAAAAAGACGCCAAAACAAAAAAAAAAAAACGTTAAAACCAAAAAAATCGCCAAAACTAAAAAATCGGAAGAAACTGAAAAAAATTGCAAAAACAACAAAAAAACTTAAAAAAAAAATAAAAGTAAATGAAAAAGCGAAACGGAAAAACTGCCAAAATGAAAAAAAGAACAAAACCGAATATACATATGTGTATTCGAACGGAACCCTTCGTGTGCGAGCCAAAGTCGCACGTTACTGAATTTATTTAACTAACCATAATTATCATTTCCATATCTTGTCCCATTGTAATATTTGCTTGTCGTAGTAGCCGATCAAAAACTTAAAAAAAGGGACAAAAACTCGTCTTCAGCGGCGATATAGCGGACTGAAATCTTGAACAAAAATATTTGCCATAAAATTCTACTATAGGTCTTCAAAGACATCCAAGCTCTAGACTCTCAAATTAAACGACGGAAATCATTCAAAACTTAAAATGTGTTTAAGGGTTAATTTCCTACTTATTCACCGTTAGTACTCGCCATAGGAAATCTTGTAAGCCTTTTATTTAGGGTATCAGATGTGTTCAGACCTTTTATATAAAACACCACGAGAAACATTTTTGTGGCACATTGTAACTCTAGAACTCTTCGTTGTATAGATCTTTTTGTCCCTTCCTTAAACAAGGACCCAAAAAATTCACTTTAGCGGTCATATAGCGGACTAAAATGTTCTACAAAAATATTCGTCATTAAATTCTACTATAGGTCTTCAAAGACACCCAACAAGCTCCAGACTCAACTTGAACGACAGAAATCATTCAAAACTTAAAATGTGTTTAAAGGTTAATTTCATACTTATGTGAATATATTCACAATTAGTACTCATCATAATAGGAACTCTTGTAAGGCTTACGTTTAATGCATTAGATGTGTTTGTGTAAAACACCACCAGGAACATTTTTGTAGAACATTTCAGTCCGTTGTATCGCCACCGAAGTTGAGTTTTTTTGTCCCTTTTTTAAAAAAAGTACAAAAAAAACCCATACAACGAAGAATTAGCGATAAACACATCCCGTATTTTAAATGTAAGGCCTATAATATTTCCTATTTCAAGTTAATATAACTTATTTTTAACTCCCTCTAAAATGGGTCCTAGTACACGTACATTCATATTTTTTTTGCCCTCTACCACAACGGTCGTTAAAATCTTGTTATTACCCAGCAAAAACTTTTCACAACTTTTGTAATCGGTAGAACTTTATGAATGGGTTACAAAGTAATGAGTGATATTTATTTATCTTATTAATATGCTTCAAATTAGAGCTACTACTTAGTTTTTAATAAAATTAGTACGTATTTTTATCATTATCTGAAAGTAGCTACAATTTGTTGATATGTGTTAATAAAATAAGTAGACAACCACTTTCTAAGTCAACATGTGTTTGTATATGAAAACTAATTTTTGTCGCTTAAACTTATAAGTCAACAATAGCTGAGTCGGTAAAGTTCTTGTCTTCATATCTGAACGAGCAGGTTCGTCAAAAAAAATAAAAAATAAAAAAGTAAAATAAAATTTAAAAAATATAAATAAAATATAATGCGTATAATTTATTTTCAATTTTAATTTGTTTATTTGACTACTACTTATTTTTTAGCTTCAAGTAAGCCAAATAATAACTAGTTAATTGTTGTGACAATGTAAATATATTTGTAAGGGGTACCTCTTAATTTTTGGACTTCTGAAACAAAACTAAGTACTTATCGAGTCAAATTGTAAGTAGTTACGACTTAGATCCTCATATACTTTTTTGCCTACCAGGAAGCAAAATGTTTGCTGGGTATTACTTTATGAACATATTTCCATTAAATATGTATATGTGCGATTTAAGTTAGTACATCTTTCCATTCAAAGTTCATTTTACTTTCGCCAACTTTTATAAATACAAAATTATTAGCATTTGAAGTACAACTATTAAAGGCTGATTAATAAAAGATCTTCCTGTTCAAACTCAGTTAACTATTATAACACATGAGGTAATTAAGCCCTATTATGTATATTCTATATTGGGAAAACCTTTTTTTTGTGCGATAATTGCACGCATTATATTGAATCAAAACAGATGTTAAAATAAAAGTCGAATTAAAAAAAATATATCAATCGTGTGAAAACAATTAAACTAGATTGTAACGCAACTATTTAAGTAAGCCTTATAAAGTTTGTGCTTTATATTAAATAGAGTTAACTTCTAAATAGGTCTCACAGTTTGAATTTACACATTAAGATTAAAATAGCATATAATATACAAGGTATGTATATTTTTGCTATAATTTGCTAACTTGTACCTACATTAACAAAAAAAAAAATTTATTCTCCATACTATATAAATGAAAATAGTTTGGAAAAGTTGTTTTATTGTTTTTTTATAACTACGGAAGAGTTTTACGGGGGAAATACTGACAATAATGTTTTCTAACAATTGTGTTTGTATTTCTATTTTAATTTTCAACTGTTTATTCAAATGTTCACATGTGCAATGTTTGGATCCTTATCATGAAGTATTAGAAAAAGAACTTAATGCCAAAGGACGCAGTGTAATAAAGGAGAGAATAACTCCTATAAGAGAAATGAGCACGGAATATTGGTTTGATCAGGCGCAGAATAGTTTAAAGCAACGTCTTAATCAAAAACAGAATAATGGAAAAGCTAAAAATATTATATTCTTTTTGGGTGACGGCATGTCTATTGCAACATTGACGGCAGCTCGTATTCTTAAAGGACAGCGACAGGGTTTGAGTGGAGAAGAGGCCATTTTAACTATGGAGGAATTTCCTTACACAGGGCTAAGCAAGGTACGAATATATGCAAGTAACAAATTTAATATTAAAAAAAAAATATATATATGGAACCTTAAATCATCAACTTTTAAAATTTAGACTTACTGCACTAATGCACAGACTGCTGATTCTGCCTGTAGTGCTACAGCCTATTTGACGGGAGTCAAGACCAATTTACGTTTGATTGGTGTAAATGCTAAGGTAGACTATTTTAATTGCAGTGCCTCAATAGATCCCAACAATCATGTAGAATCTATTGCATTCTGGGCTCAGCAAGCTGGTAAATCAACTGGCATAGTGACCACTACTACCATAACTCATGCCAGCCCTTCAGGAAATTTTGCCCATGTGGCTAGCAGACATTTTGAAAGTGATTACGATATAATTAAAAGTGGTATAACTTATCCAGATGATTGTTTAGATATAGCAACTCAACTAATAGAAAATGAACCTGGTAAAAATTTTGATGTGCTTATGGGAGGAGGTTTAACTAAATTTATACCCTCTACACAAAATGATACATTTGGTGTGGCAGGAGAACGTAAAGATGGTAAGAATTTAATACAACACTGGATGGCTGAAAATCCAGATGGAGTCTTTGTCACCACCTTAGAGGAATTACAAAATTTGGATTATCATAAAACTACAAAGATTTTGGGACTCTTTCATTCAGCTCATTTGGATTATAATGCTCGTAGGAAGGTAGTGAATCCGGCTCAACCTAGACTCAAAGATATGACAGCCAGTGCTATTGAAATGTTGCAGAAAAATCCTGAAGGTTATTTCGTGTTTATAGAAGGTGGTCGCATCGATCATGGCCACCATCAAACTAGAGCAGGTTATGCTTTAGATGAAACCTTAGAGTTTGACGAAGCTATTAAGACTGCCATCGAAATGACCAGTGAAGAAGATACTTTAATTGTAGTTACAGCTGATCATTCACATACCATGACAATAGCAGGTTATCCGGGACGTGGTAATCCTATTTTAGGTTTAAATGAATACGATCTAGACTTGGATGGTGTACCCTATAGTGTGTTAAATTATGCTGTAGGACCTAAGCAATATATTGAAGTTAAGGATAATAATTGGAAACGTAAAGACTTGAGAGCTAAACATCATGACTGTAAGTAAAAGCTTTACTAAAATACACATAAGAGAAAAGAAAACAATTTTATTCTATTTTTTGTAGTGAGCGTTAAACCCAGTTACATTCGCAAATCATCTGGTCATCATGCCGGTGAGGATGTTGCCATTTTTGCACGTGGTCCTCAATCACATTTATTCACCGGCACCATGGAACAAAATGTTATACCACATTTAATGTCTTATGCTGCATGTATAGGAAAGGGTGCTATATTGTGCGAGCCGTGATAGTTTGTGTTTGACTTTTGAATAAATTTCATAAAAATTAAACAAAATTAAAATTTAAAATTAAATACACATGCCCTTTCAACTATTTCTACTCAACCGATTCCTATGAAACTTAGCACACACATTAAGCTTCTGTGTGAATACTAGGTCATGATTAAAAAGCTGACAGTGCCACGCCCATGCAAAGAAAATATTAGTTTTCAACAACTGGTATTAAAACGATTCTAATGAAACTTTGCATACACATTTAGTTATCGTTACAATACAACAATATGGTTTAGAAAAGTGGGCAGTGCCACGCCAATTTTGTAGTCGGTTTTTTTCAAGAGTTATTCATCGGTTAGGTTAAGTTAGAAGTGCTGCCCGCAATCTAGCAACTGTAGTCGGAGGCTATTAGGTCTATTGTTATGCTCAGAGGACTTCACCCTAACCGTTTTGGGCAAAGTACTGGTATGGCGGCTATTGAGAACCACCCAGAAATTTTCACAAAGCCCAAGAGGCCAGCCGATTGTGCATCCCCGAAACAGTCCAGGTCCCACAAGAAACGATAACCTAGATGTCTAAGCCTGCGCTCCTGCAAGTCCGGCCAATACAGATAGTTAATATGTTGGACTAACTTTTCTTCTTCGTTGAAACAGCTCCTGCAGTGACCATTAAAGAGAAAACCTAGACGCTCCCCCTAGACGTGATGACTTCAACCAGGAGTACAAGCAAAATTTTTCCAAATGTTAGGAGCTGCTTAAGTCTTAGATACTCTGCAAGTGGTAATTGTAGACCATCTGAGTGCCGCCTTCCTAACCGAGCACACCTTAATCACATTTGACAGATCAACTAAGGGAATATCAATATCCCTTTGTGAGTGCTTCGTCCAAGACCCAAACTATTGTGAAATTATGAATGAATTCGTAAACGCAGTGCATTTATGCAACCGGTATGCAAACTTTTGCAAAACCAATAAAAATGCTGCCGTCAATTGTTTGAGTAAGAAAACTTTGACGAAGAAAAAGTATTGCCAAATGATGGGGTTTGAGCGCAGGACTTGGATTTTTGCACAATTATTAAATTTATGAATGTACTCTATGTCTTTCAAGCCGATCCAGAGATTGCGTGCATGCCGGTACACACTACGATCTCATCACCTTTGAATTTAGGGCCCTAATTGCGGCCAGAGTATCTAAAATAATTTCTATAGTGCTGGTCTTTGAGAGGAGCTTGCTTGAAACTCGGTGGAGGTGTCGGGTAACCTTAGAGATACCGAAAGATCAAGATCCTCAGAGTATACCGCCGATTCAGTACTAGTGTATATTTTAGAGCCGTGCGTAAAGATTATAACTGCATTGTTCCGAGTTGCATAGTTTCCCTTCCAGTCTTCCTCATTAGGGATCTCGACAGAGAAGAGTTTGCCATAATCATATGGTCTGCTTGTCTCCCCAGGACTTGTCCTCCTACATTTAGTAGAATGGTGCCATGTCTAATACGCTCATGCCTTAAATCCCATAACTCTATGTGTCTAAGGGCATACGTTGCAGATATGTATTCGATGTAGACATCAAGGGGAGCTAAGTGAAACATTGTTTCTAGACTGGCCTGAGGAGTTGACCGCATTGCACCAGTAATAGCAAGACATGCTATCCATTGCACCTTACCCAGTGTAGAGAGATACTTAGTCTTGTCTTGAAGTCGGTTAAAAGCAAATGCAAAGGAATTGATAATCTTGTTTGATAAAAATACAAACGAATTGGTAACCTTCACCTTTTTCTTTTTTGACCAGCATTGTGCTAGAACTAGGAAAATTGCTTATGGAAAGAAGGATAGAGAAGTAGTATTTCTGGACAACTTTGAAAATTTCCTGTGTGTTATTCTACATATTCCTGCAGGACTGTAGGAGTGCACTTCGGTTACCAAATATCTCCATTATAAAAACCGGAGATCTGGTGAGGCATATGGAACTATTATGCCAGTTTGTGAACGACCGGTTTATCAGGATGAATGATCAAATACAACCGATATTAGTCTTGAACAAAAAGCTATTTGTGACAGATATTCAATGAATAAATCCGCAGTTTCAAAAATTATCAAAAACTTCAAGACACAGATAGGACTGTAAAATTAGAACATTTGGGAGAAGACCTCGTAAAACTACGCCAAAGCTGGTTTTTGCTGCTACCGCCTAGCGAAAAAAAACTTATTCCTGAAAAGATCCGCATTACTCTCATTAAATTTGTGAAAGATCACATAAACTGGTCTAAAGAGAATTGGAATACTGTCCTCTTATCGGCTGAGTCCAAATATAATGGAAGAGGTAGTGTTGAGCGAGCATTTGTAAGGTGGCCGAAGGGAAAGAGACTAGACTAGAAATATGTATGTGAATATTTGGAAATGTTTCCGTTGAATTGTCGCCCACTGTATTTATTTGGTCCCATCTGCCAGGATTAGTCGTTAGAAGCTTGTTATTTTTTTTGTGTGTTATACAGTGTAATCAGTTTGGATTAGGAACATTTTAATGTTTTTATTATTACATTTTTAACGATTTAAATAAATAAATGAGGAGCATTTAAAAATTCAATAGAACAGTCACAGCAGTCGTTGCTCATGATGTGGCGGCTGCAGTTGGTCCGAATTAGCTGGAGAACGATTGTTTTTCGTCAACTCTTACAAAACGGAACTCGTTCTTTTGAGGAGAGAATATGAGGAACATGACTTTCTATCCATAGTTCTTAAAAACTGTAAATAGGACGACTACTCCCAAATATCTTGGTGTTGTTTTGGGCTACAAGTAGAAGGAGTGAAGCAAGGCAACTCTCGAGTTTTAATATTGAAAAAAGCCCATTAGAAGGAGTTGCGGTTTTACTCCAAAGATCGTTGCCTGGATTTAGGTATATAGCAACAGTTTGAAAGATTCTTTTCCATTAGTGTTTACTAAAATGATCTAAATCTCATAGTCGGACCGCTATCTTTCTAAGAACAAAAACAAAATAGGACTCGACTGCTCATTAGAGTGGTATTGAAAATTAAATTCTTTATATTCATAAAAGTTCAGGCGGATTATTAATGTGTAGAAGATTGAAGCTAAATCGGACAAGTCTAAGCCGTGCACCTTTGATGACAAATCTAACATTTTGCAAAACTCACCAATTTCTCTGAATTTGTTGAAAATCGCCAAGAATGTTGGTTTTAAATATTCTAAAAAATAATAAATATAAGAACGAAATCGACTTTGTCGACATTGTGGGACAGTCAGTAAAACTCTTTTGTGTGAGAAAATTAAACCTTTTGAGGCATGTCGGAGAATTATAACCTTCTCCGACAAGTCCTACGGCGGTCACTCCATGCTATCATCTCTGACCAAAGATCACGGCTAAGGTAAGAGATAACATTGGTGTGAAAATAAATTTCGGTCCTTTACATAAAAATATGTAAAATATAAAGAATATAATACGCTAAATTAAAATCTGGTTTCAGTTTTTTTCTATTACGTGCGGAATTTTGTTAATGGGTAGGACTAATATTTCCACTAAGTACATTTCGTTCAGCAAAACTCCAAAATATGCATGTAAAAGTGATTGAGTGTATTCACTTAATTGCTAATAAAATCAACGCTTATCCAGCGATGTTCATGATATATGGCTTGTTTCGTTCGTAAGAATATTTAAAAGGTAAACTTTTTACAGTTTTAAAATTTTTTATGAGTTTTTAGAAAAAAAAATTAATTTGCATGAACAAGCAATTTTTTCGATAACTCCAATTTTGTGAATAACTCCGAAAGCGTTCAATAAATAAAAAAAATTATTTTGAAAGTTTGAAGATAATTTTGTCGTGCATATTCTGCCGTTTTGTTGATCGAAATCGGGAATACCGTTCTAAAGTTAGAGTGAAATATACTGATATTTTAGTTTTGCAGACCAGTGTAATTCAAATTGGGATTGTGATTGCCGAAAACTTCGAAAACATAACGAGGTCCCACATGCACTAAATCGTTATTGTGGTAAAATGTACAAAGTGTTGAGAAAATTTCAATTTCGGCTTCGACGTCCAAAATTCAGGTTTTTACTGAGAATATCACGATGTAAGTGAGATGGCTGCAAGTTTTACAGGAGAGGATAAATATTTGAAATTTATTTGTTAAAATATTTTAAACATTTCCGCGGATATCAATGCCATATAAATCTTGACATTTGTCTTCGAGCTTACGAACCAGAAAATTCGAATGATACGGCTACTGACGATAATCGGATGAACTTAACTCAGTTTTTTCACATCCTTTTATTTGCCTTTTAGACTAAAATATTCCTTTTTTTATAAAGAGAAGTAACATAATCAGGCAATGCCTACCAGTTAATTAATTAATGTGTTACCTTCTTTGGGAAAGGGATAGTGTAGAGCAGTGGTGGCCACACAAACACTATCTTATCTTTGTTTGTGTATGTGCTTCGCGGCTAAATAGATAGGCTGTGTGTCTCAAACACAGTATACGTGTGTTGATGTTAAAAAAAAACAGCCTATACTCGCGAGTATAGGAAATTGAGAGTCTGGCCACCGCTGGTGTAGAGAGAACAGGTGGTGAAGTGGGAGAGAGATAGAAAGCTTCACTCATTTACAATCTTGCTATTGCGGGTTTTTTTTGTAGAGCAGTGTTCAAGTCCCTCTGGTGTCAAGTAGAGGTATTGAGTTGTTTAACCTGTGTAACCATTTTATTAGTTATTTTACTTCGCCGACGACTCTGCTACAATACCGATATGTTAGTATTAATCGCTGCCGGTACTGCCAAGGTGATCTGTGTTATGCCTTCATCACTTTAACAGCCCAAAAACAACCAACACAATAACACACCAATGCACGTGAGAAAAATGCATGATGCTGTTGGCTTGCCTGAAACTAATCTTGAGCTCAAGACCTCAGGGTTTGTAGTCACTACTCAGCCAATAGCAGCCTTTTGGGGAATGAACAATTTTCCATATATTGTTTGAAATTCCACTTACCCAGTATATTATGATCCTCAAAATATCGTTTGCTATTCTCCTGCTCCGGTATTAACGGAATACCGGGTACTAAATAACGGCTGTCGTCGGGAATTTCTAAATACTTTGCCATACGTTTAATGTCACGATGCAAAAGTAACGACTCCTGACGCATTTCCTCTGCCTTTAAACCCTGAATATAGGAGTGCAAACGATACATAAGTGGAGCCTGTTTAATGGGATGCAACGAAATGGCATTGTGAATTTCTTTGCGTTTAAGCTTTCCGGTAAATGCAGCACGGCCGCTAGAGTTGTGACGTAAAATGTATTGCATCTAAAAGGAAAAATTATAATACTTTAGCAATAAATTATTTATTAATTTCGCAATGAGATGAAGTACTTACCTCATAATTCCAAGTACAGGGTATGCCAGCAAATTTTTGTACACATCTGCCTACTTCGACATCTTCATGGGTGCTGTATAAGTTTTTCAAACATGTGGGTATATGAGGAGCCACTAACGAGATTTTTTTAATTTTTATTATTAGTTAATGGTTTATTGACAATTTTGTTATGATTTTAAGTACCTCTTCTCAAGGTCTCGCTACTAAGAATAACACCGGGGCCGCCCATACAAAAATTCTCATCAAATTCCAAAGATAATAAACCAAACTCTTCGCTATTGCCTTTGCCAGCTTGTCCTATTTACCCATAATAGGAATTAAATTTGTTTTTGATTTTTAATATTATTATGCACTCACCTATAAATTGCGGCTTCGAGCTGTCTATGGATCTAAGAAACTTTTCCAATTTTTGTGGTTCTATATAGACATCATCATCGGCCCGTATAAACCATTCAAATTTATCTATATAATTTTCATACATATAGTAAAGCATCATAAACGATTTCTTTTGTGGTGGATAACGATCATCGACATTTTTCAAACCAATAACAGGCAGCTCATCCGAATAAGAACCTTCTGAACTGAAAAATGCTATACGACCTGGTACCTCCTTGCCCCACGTATCATAAACAGCTCGCGCTCGTCCTTCTATGAAATTTTTTGCTGTCATCACACCAACAAACACCAAATTCTTTTGTGAGTTTTGTATCGTATCCTCCGTTCGAAGACCGATAATTTCAAAGGGTGTCTTCTGATTCGTGGGCTTCATACTGCATCGTTTCACAATTTCCAAAGCACGATAATTCTTCAATACCGTACCAATACAAAGGCCTATAGCAATGCCAAAACATGCAAAAATAAGCGTCTTGCGCTTGGTCATATTATTTTTAGTAAACATTTTATCTTTTCTACTATTTGAGATGTTTTGTCAACGATTTAACTTTCATTAAGGCATTTAATACTGCAATGAAAAAAATGTAATAGAAGAAAATTAGAAACAAAATTAAGGCGATTTTATTTATGCACATATTTATCGACAATTTACTCAATCTGTTCCAAGTTTGTTCTTATACAAGCAATAATTTTAAATTTATGTCTTAATCCAGCTCAGCTTAAATATTTAAGCTTTTTTTTTATTCGCTTGATTTTGTGGCATCATGTCGCGCGTGTGTCTCTTAATTTGCAAAAATTTTATTCAAACAATAAATAATAGAAATAGCGAAAGATTTTAAAGGGGTGCTACTAATTTAGTTTGCATTATTGAAAAACTAAAAAGAAAATCAAAACTTTTGATATGAACTTAAACTTTTATTTAGATCTACTTATTAGTGGAAATCGAAATAAGTCTTTCCAATATCAGATAAGGAACAATAGGAATGTAAAACAAAGTTTGTATATATGTATGCACAAAAATTGCAATCAGATTCAACAAACACGTGGTGATAAGTAAGATACACATGAGCACGGATGATGAAGTGTAGTGGTTTCCGAAAACAACATTGTTATGTTCTGCTGTCTATGGTGAAAACTAAATTGGTGTTAATTTTTCCCTTGCACCTTGAAAATATTCACCCCTATCGGGAATAATTTTTCCCTCGAAATGCTTTCCCTTTCCCTTCTTTTGCGATCGTGAATAAACATTCAAAAAATTCCCCTTATCATGAATGTTTTTTTTGTTTTGTTCACTTTATTTTAGCAGGCGAACTGGATAAATACATCATGTAATTGATATTTTATACTTCCAAATAATTATTAAAGCTTATAAATATTTATTTTTAGGACTAAATCAGTAAATAGTGTTCATTTATCTTAATATTAATACATTTATCTTAATATTAACTCCTTGCAACACCTTTCTATCACACATAAACTAAGTTTTGAGGTGGTGGAGAATAGCAAATGATTTTTCCTCATCTGTAGAGAATCATTTAGAGCGACCAAAATATATAAAAACAAGGTTTTATTCACTCTTGACAAAATCTAGGCGTACGGTAGTGCGCCAGGCCAAGTTCGAGCTGTTTTTACCCCCTCATAACTTTGCTCCACTTAATCATAAAATAATTAAACTTGAAACATAAGGTCTCCCTATAGAGGTTCCCTCATAGGTGAAGTTTGAAAGTTCTGCCATAAAAGCTTCCCGAGCTATGAAGGTGTAAAAAGTGCATATTTTAGTACCATTCACTGACTCACTCACTCACTGACTGACTCATCAATATTATTGGGAACTTCCACTATAGCTAGAGAGATGAAATTTGGGTACTTTTCACCTGGGGGGACTACGGTGTCCCTTCTTTGTATGGCGCACTTCCAGTATAGCTAGAAATTTGGTACACAGGTAGTCCCTGATGAGAAATTAAAGAAAAAAAAAAAAAAATTGAAAACGGTGACTTCATCAGGGGGGACAAGAGTACCTCTTCTTTGTATGTATAGTATAGTATAGCTAGAAAGTTGAAATTTGATACACAGGTAGTGAACCAGATCTGATTAGCATCTTTGTGCCATGTAGTGTGGTTCAGCCATTGGCCCCTTTCAGTACTTATAACGACAAAGTTTTTGTTCAACTAATGTATGGGTCATTTACAAACTGTCGTTTGAGTTGCCCCGTTTCGCCAAATAGCCATTGGCAGGGATAATGTGCCCTGATGGCTTTGTTGGCGGTATAGGAAACATGTTGATTGCAAGTGAATGACTTGTCAAGAATGAGCGCAAGGTATTTATTTTCCCTAGAGAACCCGATAATTGAGCCATTTAAGGTTGGTTCCATGAGTCTTAAGTTTTCTTCGTCTAGTAAAAGGTACAATGATTGTATTTTCCGGGTTAATGGACAACCCCCAATCTTTGCACCATTTATCAGTTAAATTTAGGGGTTGTGGCATTTTTTCTGATAATGTTCCATCCTTCCACCCTACCACAGATATGATAAGGTCATCGGCGTAACCATATATTGGGATGCTCAGATTGTTGAATTGTTCGAGCAGTTTATCGATGACCAAAGTCCACAGTAGAGGCAATAGAACGCCACATTGGGGCTAGCCTCTAGTTGCTCTTATGATCTTCGATGTTCCACATAGGCTTAACTCAACCTCCCTGCATGACAACATTTCTAAAGTCCATTTTGTTATAATTTCTAGAACTCCTTTTCTAGCAATAGCGTTACCGATCGCATCGTGCGATGTATTGTCGAAGCCTCCCTGAACGTGTATAAAAGCGTATGGGGCTATTGGATTATCGCCTAAAGCATTTTGTATGACTGGTTAAGTAGTATATGACTGTTAACATCGATTTACCCGGCTGGTAGGCAAATTGGAACTGGTGCATTGGATGCACTGTGAGGTAATTTTTCCTAATGTAACTGTCCAACAGTTTCTCCATTGGTCTAAATGATTTGGGTAGATGGTCAGATCTACCGCCAGCCTTCGGTGTAAAGACCACTTCAATCCAACGCAAAGCCGACGGTATATAACATCAGATATGAACTTCTCCATTCATCTCTTCCTGTTCCCTCTAGTCACAAACGTCCCTCTTTCGTCTCAGCCCCTTAAGCTTTCGCATGGCTCTCATTATACCCGAGTCATCGTATCGATCAGTACCCACGTCGAACTATCCAGTTCGCCATAGGTAGTGATCCTTCACCTTTACGCCCTTAGTCGTCCAACAAACTGCAGATCCAAATTCTCTTTATTAGCCCTTGCACTTCCGGAGTATTGCCTAGGTCCCTTTTTGATGTGATTATTTCGAACAATTTTACTGCGCAGTCGCAAACAAAATTTTTAAATCGCAAATAGTTCTATCTCTGTAGGATTAACAGTTTGACTTACCCCAAATATTTTGTATAACTAATATTTTTTTATATCTATCTAACATATCCTTAATAAAAATACTGCATATAATATTACCGTTACTTATGAAAATGGACTTGGTGCTCTTTGCCTCCCATACGATTAAGGCTCCATTACTCATACCTAACGTTGATGTAGTTGCATGTTGCTGATCGTTTCTGTCACGTTGAAAAGCTATGAGACAAAAACGATCAGCAACATGCAACTACATCCAGCACATGCAACTACCGGTGATATCGCCGATAAAGGGAAGTTGTTTGCCCCCTTTTTTAAGAATGGGACAAAAAGACCTATACAACGAAGAGTTACAGGGTTAAAATATTTCACAAAGTTTTTCCTCGTGGTATTTTACATAAAAGTGCTGAACACATATTATACCTTAAACGTAAGGATTACAATATTTCCTATGCCGAGTCACTATAACTATGTGTAAAAGTAGGGGAACAAATTTAACTCCCCATTAAAATTAATCCCAGATGTAAACGTTCAAAACGCCGATACACGTATATATTTTGTTGGCGCAATCAGCAGGATCGGTCGTTAGAATCTTGTTATTTAAAAAATTGATTTTGTTCTACAGTGCTATTTAATAAACTAAATGAGAGTTGTAAAGAAAACTAATTGCATTTTATGTTGTAAACATATGGGCTGATTGAAATGACTTGAGTACTGAAGGCGCTCGAAATTGGTATAGATGGAAGTGGTGGTGTGCTTTGGTATCGCTATACAAAAAATGTCTCGTACTTTGACACAGAACTTTCTGGATGACAATCCGAAATCGTACTTAGTTGAGGGCTTCAAAGAGAATCACTACATGCTGCATCGAGCTAAATTGGGACTTATGTCGAAAACAAACTAAATCTTTGTTCTATGTTTTTTTTTCAAAACTTTGTTGACTTCCTCTCGTATAATATTTATCTAAAAAAAAAACTTTCCATGTATTTGTGCCCGTGAAAACTGTATTTAATTCCTAGGCAGTAACGAGAACCTGTTGCGAATTAGTTGCCAATCAGATATCAAATTATTTATGGGTCGATTATGGATGGCAACCGAACTTCAGTTGCGTTGCCAGCCGGCAACTGAAAACATAGACCACTAACTAGACCCGTCACTATACAACAACATTACGAAGATTGTATGAAAGAGAAAGCAAATCTTATTTTCTAACGTGGTTTCTAATTGACTATCTCACTCATACAATCTTAGTAAAAACCACAACATGCATGTAAAACTGCATAACACATGAGAACAACTTTTTTTTAGCTGTCAAAAGAGAGTATTCTGTTCCATATTCTGTGACTGAAAATTTGTGGTTGCCAGAAAAGCACTAAAAAGCCACTGAAATTGACAGCTTTCAATTGCCAGTTGCCATCCGTAATATGATTTTTAGCAACTGGCAACGCAATTGAAGTTCGGTTGCCATCGATAATCGAGCCATTAATTTTTCCACATTCTTATTCTCACTATTCTGAACCATAAATTTTATAAGCAACTGGAATCTACATTTTGTACTTATATGTAAATAATATCTATTCGCTGAATTATGTGTTTATTTATATATTTCTTTTGCTGTTTATTTGCCCTTCCAAATAAAGATCATTAATAATTGTGTGCATGCCTTATTTAAAAAGTCAAATTTCATAGAACACAAGAAAAATCAAAAAATGAATGAATGAGTTCAAAAAAAAAAATTCAAGCACAATGTTTTATTATTTTTTCACATATTTTTTTTAAGAAAGAAAATTAAAATAGTTCTTAAATCGTGCAAAACATAAAGAAATTCATTCATCGAAATGCAATAGCATGACCGACAAACCGGCATATAAACAGACAGGCAACAAACTAATTCAACATGTGGGTCTAAGTATTAATAAAATATGGAAAAAGAAACAAAAAAATATTGCATGGAATTAAAATCAAAATTATTGTCGGTCAAGAACGATTTCAAAATAGACTACGATATAGCAAAATTTCTTTAAAATGTAAAGAATAGAGATCTCAATATTTATTAAATTTTTTTAATTTAACGGAAAGTACATTTTAAATTGAAGCATATTTCAAAGCCCTCCGTAACCCATTGAAGCCGGGGTTCCTCAAGGCAGCATCCTCGGTCCTGTATTATATCTGATATATGCCACTGACTTGCCGGTAAGCAGTAACATACACATATCAACATTCGCTGATGATACAGCTTTTCTAAGTGTTCACAAAAGCCATCAAGAAGCCACCCGCAATTTGCTAGATTATATACCCCAGTTGGAACAATGGCTAAACAATGGCGGATAAAAATTAACGAACAAAAATGTCTACATATTACTTTTACATTGTGCAAAGAAACATGCCCACCTATACAAATAAATAACCAAACTATACCTCAACACACTGAAGTAAAATATCTCGGTGTTCTTCTTGATCGTCGTCTAACATAAATGCAAAGGTGACCCAAATGAAATTAAAAGCAGCTCAAATGAATTGGCTCATTGGAAGGAACTCTACTCTAAGCCTAGATTGTAAACTTCTTCTATACAACTCCATTCTAAAACCAATATGGTCCTACGGAATCCAGTTATGGGGCACTGCCTCGGCATCAAATGTAGAAAACATTCAAAGGCAACAAAATAAAATACTCCGTATGACTACAGCAGCCCCATGGTATGTCAGAAACAAGCGAATTCATAAAGACCTAGATGTGCCGCCGGTTAAGACAGTGTTTTCTAAACACGTGACAAGCTATATAAAAAGACTTGAGTTGCACCCAAATCCCCTAGCCCGAAACATCATTAACTTTAGAGGCCACACTCGGCTGAGAAGGAGGGACAATCTTGCTCTCAGCCGAACACGAGAGACGTAAACTACCAAACAACCAAACAACCAACCGCTGAAACAAATATTTTTGTCTGGCACTGGCTGGACTTAAAAATTAAAACTTTAGAGCTAAGATTTGATTACTTATTGTTAGTTCAATTTTATTGAAGATACAATAAATAAATACATATAACCGAAAAAAAAGAAAGATAACCTGTCACAAAATTAGTCAACTGACCGGTTCCCAAGTGTTAGCATCGGTTCTAGTTAAAATGGGGTTTTACGAGACTGCACTCACTACCTATAATAAAGCACTTAGAGCCCAATTATGAATAACAATTACCACGGAGTTTTTGCCCTATTCCCTGTTCCCCTATTCTAAATAAAATCTCCTCAGGAAATTTTCCCCTTTTCCCATTCCTCCTATTCTAAATTGCAATTTTCCCGAGAAAAAACTCCCAGGGAATAAAGTAAGTATTCTAAATATGAGGGAGAGGGAGAAATTCTTGCGAGTTTTTTCTCCAAACATTTTGAATGGAAATAATGCAAAAAATGTAAATTCAAATTAAATAATGTTGTGAAATAATTGTATAAGCATTTATTTAGGACAACAAGCTTAAATAAACACCGGAATGTTATATTTCTCTCTTGTTTTAGAAATTTTTATCCACGCCGTGCAAACATGCGCTTCAAAAACATGAACTACTTCTGCCTTCGGAATAAAGTTTTAAAACACACTCAATTTTGCACGCATCCTTTAAGTTGACATAATAGGTAAATGGAAGATTTGTTGCCGTTTAAAAAATTTACAATTTCCTTTTTACACACAATCATTGGGGATTTAATGCACCTTCCAGTTTTCGCTTCACTTCCTCCACATAAAGTTCTTCCGAGAGCATCTGAGTGATATTTAAGCAAAAACAAATATTTTTATTAATACACAATCTTATTATCAACGAAAACATAAAATTTTTATTAATTTCTATTACTGAACTCTTGCGTTAGTGCAGAATAAAATGTAGACACTAAACAGCTGATCCAGGTTTTTCCCTCTCCCTTATTTGTTTATTCGCATGCTTTTTAGAATAGGAGGATTTTTCCCCGGGAACAAATGAATGGGAAGAGAAAAACTCCCCGGGAAAATTCATACTTGGGCTGTTAGAGAACTCATCCAAAGGATAAATAATTTGCCTGAGGCAGATGACTACAAAATGTCTTTTAACAGAATCACACTCTGTACACTCAAACGTCCAGATGTGATGTATACAGAATAACCAGAAGAGATATGTAAATTTCTACTGCATACACACTTCCGAGGGTCACTGCCAGACGATCCGTTTTCGCTCCCTCAATGGACACCTAGTTGTACACCAAAAGGGATCGTTGCTTGGCCCACGGAATCTTTGGAAGTGACCAAATAAGGTGGGCGTTATCAAAAATCTAGCCCTTATAAATTCATAGACCTAGATGTCATCTATCCATGCCTCCTACAACAGGGTGGAGACTATATTGGTTCATAACTGTCCAGGATTTTCACATCAAGCATATTGGCATGCTATATGCCGAAGGCTTGGCGTGGTTTTGAAGTGGTCTTTATACCGAAGGCCATTTATACTGAAGGTCATTTAGATCAATCAGTCTGACCTCGTTTTGCTTGAAAACGAAACGATGTAGAAACTGCTGGACAGTTCCAATATAAAAAATTATCTCACAGCGAAGGGAATCCCATTCACCAGTTCCAATTTGTCTATCAGCCGGGTAAATCGACGTTAACAGCCATACACTACTTAAGCATTGTCATAAAAAAGACTCTAAAGCTCTAGCCCTATGGGCTTCTTACACATTCAGGGAGCCTTTGACAATACATCGTATGACGTGATCGGTAACGCCTTTGATAGAAAAGGAGTTGCGAAAATTAAAAAATGAACTTTAGAAATCCTGTCATCAAAGGTGGTTGCGTTAAACCTATGTGCGGCATCGAAGATCATTAGAGCAACTAGATGCTTTCCACAAGGTGACGTTCTATCGCCTCCACTGTGGGCGTTGGTCATCGGTGAACTGCTTGAACAATTTAACAACCTGGGCTTCCGATCATTTGCTTACGTAGACGACCGCAGCTTATCTGTCGTAGGGTGGGAGAATGGAATCATATTGGAAAGATGCAACAAGCCCTAAATTTAACTAACAAATGGTGTGAAGATAGGATATTGTCCATTAAACCGGAAAAGACAATAATTGTACCTTTTACCAGACGAAGAAAACCTGGACTCCGGAACCAACCTTAAATAGTGCAATTATCAGTTTCTCTAGCGAAGTTAAATACCTTGCGGCCATTCTTGACTACCCACTCACTTGGAACCAACATGTTTCCTGTACGCCCAACAAACTCATCGGGGCTATTCATGCCCATCAACGGCTATTTTGCAAAACGAGGGGATTAAAAACAAGAATTATATTTGTATTGGTCGTTTACTGACACACGCGGCCCTAATATGGTGGCCAAAAATTGAACAAGTCACAGCTGGGGCTCAAATCCGTTTAATATGTATTTCGATCACAGGGACAATGAGAACCTCTGTCCTACATATGCCGTGGGTGTCATTCTGCACATTCCTCCTTTGCACATTGTAGTGAAAGAGGAGGCTTGCTTCGGTTAACAGATAGTATGTTCGGAATTCGCGCTATCACAAAGATATGGATGTCCCAATGGTAAAGACATTGTTTTCAAAACATATGACAACATATATCAAGAAGCTGGGAGTTGCACCCAAACTTACTACTCCGCAACATTCAAAATTATAGAGGTCACACTCGGCTGAGAAGGAGGAACACTCTTGCTCTCACCCGAATACGAGAGACGTAAAAGATAACTAACCCAAGAAGCAACCACAGAAACAATTATTTTTGTCTAGCATTGGCTAGAATTGAAATTTAAAATTTTAGAGTTAAGATTTTTAACCGACTTCAAAAAAAGGAGAAAGGTTATCAATCGTCATGTATATATACATATGTATATATACATGACGATTATGTATGTATGTTCCCTCAAAACTCCGCCATTTATGAACCGATTTCGGATTTTTTTCTCTACTCAAAAGGATGTACTTCCAGATTGGTCCCGTTGAAAAGTGGGCGGGGTCACGCCCATACAAAGTAAATACACATTCGTTTTCAAATACTTCTACTCAACCGATTCTTATGAAACTTTGCACACACATTAAGCTTCTGTTTAAATACTACATCAGGATCAGAAAAGTGGGCTGTGCCACGCCCATGCAAAGTAACTATTCTTTTTCAACAACTTCTACTAAACCGATTCATATGAAACTGCATACACCTTTAGTTATCGTTACAATACAACATTATGTTTAGAAAAGTGGGCAGTGCCACGCCCATGAAAATTAAATAAGCATTTTAACTTTTTCTACTTAGCCGAGTCTTATGAAACTTTGCATACACGTTTAGTTATCGTTATTATACAACAATCTGGTTAGAAAATTGGGCAGTGCCACGCCCATGAAAAGTAAATATTCATTTTAACTAGTTCTACTTATCAGATTATTATAAGACTTCGCACACACAATTAGTTCTCTTAAAAGTACATGCTGATAAAATATGAGGTCGCGGTGTCACGCCTATTTTGTAGTTGGTTTTTTGCAAGAATTATATTACTTTTAATTTTTTATTGAAGAAAAAAACCATCCATTTCCTTCGAGGGTTTTTAAATTTTTTTTATTTTTTTTATGAAGCGAAGGAACACAATCAGGCAATTAATGCCTACCGGTTAAAATAATTAATGTGTTACCTTGTTTGGGAAAGGGATAGTGTAGAGAGAACAGGTGGTGAAGTGGGAGAGAGCTATAAAGTTTAATTAATTTACAACTCTGCTATTGCGCGTTTTTTGTAGAGCAGTGTTGCAAGCCCCTCTGATGTTTATTAGTTTTCTTAATTTAATGTTATTACATTTCCTCTCAAACAAAACTCCAAAACATTAGAAATCAACCAGCATTCTTCTTCTGAGTGTAGGGTATTAAACAAATATTGAAAATACAACATTTGCTGTATATTATATCAGTTTAACTGGCGGATGGACAGACGGACGATTAATGTAAATCACCCGGAAAGGATTATCTAATAAAGAAAAACACATACAGTTAAACAAAAATATAAACTTAAGTGTCTAAAGAACACTTAAGAATGATTGTCATTCATTGCATTATTTAGAAATGGAAATTGTTTATGGATTGAAGAGTATTCAATTAAACTGAATGCAGCTGAATTCAAAACCATTGAACTGTAGGAAAATCGTAATATTTGAACTTAAATAAACATGCTAAGAAATAAAAGTAATAAATGGTTATATATTGACAAGGGAAGGAAGAGTGTACGTGGAAAAAATATATACAAACAATTTTTGGCTGCAACTGTAAAAAAGAAATATTTACAGGAATTTTAAACTTGAAGAGAAAAATTCTAAAAAAAAAACATTTTCCATTTGATATTTTGTTATTTCTACTATTCCATTGTCTATAGAATTCCTCATATATTGACTATAGAGTCAATTTAAATATTTGCATATTTTGAATATTATGTTCTATTGCAAATTCATGTACGTATTATATCGTTTTTAAAAATACATATTTTGCAGTTAATTTGGGTTAAAACTTCCTCGTCGCACTCTTGTTGATTCTATAAAAGCATTCCTCGCACACATGTCTGCACAACTAATGAAAAACTTTTTTTTCTGCGTGTTTGATAAAAAATTAATTTATTTTGTTTATACTTATTATGCGCTAAAGGCGTAAACAATTTCGTTTAAATCTTTTTTTAGTTTGAAAGTTATTTGCAATTGTGTTCATACATTGTATTCTTCAGTTCTTCTTCAGTTTTCATTCACAGCGATAATAAACAATTGAACATTTTTATTAAAAATTCACTTGAAATGTTTTCTTCTTACTATTTGCTAATTTCCTAAATAAATTTGTATGAATTTATCTATAAACTACTCGTATTGAATCATAGTTTGGATAAATTTGCAATGTTTTAGTTTCGCTCGTGAAGCAAATCTTTTAATTTAAACATTAATTTCTTTTAAGCAGGAAATAGTAGCAATACTAAATGCTACTGGGCTTCGTAAATCCTAGGATTCGAAATCGTAAAGCTTAAAATCTTGGAACGACATACTATACACGATGCCGGTTGTTTTCAGGATTCCGAGAATATAAATTGTAGTCAATAATTGTGCTTGTTGTTTTTGTGTAGCGGAACTACAACCAATTTGTGGACTATACCCAGCAAAAACTTTTGCTTACTGGTAGGCAAAAAAGAATATGAGAATTTAAGTCGTAGCTACTTACAATTTGACTCGATAACTACATATTTTTGTTTGAGAAGTCCAAAAAATAAGGGATACCCCTTACTAGGGATGTGCAAGTGAAAAAAATATATCGATACATGTCGATATATATTTTTAAATATCGATCGGCATCGATATATATCGAATAAAAAATGTCGATAAATGATAATTCATACGTAGTCTCCAAATTGTTTTTTAAATAAAACAAAAAAAGTACTTTTCTTATAAATAATTAAGCCGGAAAGAGTTAATTTCCAAGATCCTTACTGATCCACCAATATTTCATGGAACATACATCAACAAAATTACTCTCAAAGAATGATAATTTTTCGAATAGACAAAATATTATAAATAAAACAAAAGATTTTGTTAGTAATATTCTATTTGATGAAGACGGTGCCGAAATATTTTTGAAAATTGCACGAAAAACAAAACCAAAGCTAAAAATATCGAATTTGATACTGTCGATATATTTGAAAAAAATATCGATATATCGATATGTCGAAATTAAAAATATCGACAATATATATCGATATATTTTTAAGAAAATATCGATATATCGATATTTTTTGCCCATCCCAAGTACATGCGCATGATACGCATGAGTAATATGATGGTATGTACTATCATATTACTCATACGCCTGAATCTTTGTTGTAAAAATGGGAAATTCGCATTTTCTTCACGTGTTTTTTTTAAATTAAAAATTCGTAAAAAAATGCCCGTTCAATCGGTTCCCCGAAAACCACCTGTAACAGACAGACGGACAGCGTAGCGAAAACAATAAAACGAAGAAAACGCTAAAAATGAAAAAAAATCACCAAAAAGAAAAAAAGCGCCAAAACCAAAACAAAGCGCCAAAACTAATAAAATCGCCGAAAACCAAAACAAAAAAATCTGCAAAACGAAAAAAATTTCAAAACAAAAAAAAATCGCTAAAACTAAAAAAAAATCACTAAAACAGAAAAAAATCCCCAAAAACCGAAAAAAGCGCCAAAACTTAAAAAAGCGCTAAAACTAAAATAAATCGCAAAAACTAAAAATTTCATCAACAAACGTTAAAACAAAAAAAAAACGCCAAAACAAAAAAAAAAAACAACAAAAAAAAAAACGCCAAAACTAAAAATAAAACAAAAAATTGCAAAAAACCAAAAAAATTGCAAAACCGAAAAAATTGCAAAACCGAAAAAAGGGCTAAAACTGAAAAAAATCGCCACAACTAAAATAAATCGCTAAAACTAAAAATAACCTCAAGAAGTGAAAAAACTTTAAAAACGCAAAAACCAAAAAATCGAAAAAAAACAAATCGGCAAAAAACAACAAAAAAAATTGCAAAAAACGAAAAATCGCCAGAAAAGAACGAAAAAAATCACGAAAATTATAAAAGCGCCAAAACCAAAAAAAAAAATCGCGAAATAACGAAAAATACTTAAAAAAAAGTAAATAAAATGAAACAAAAAAGCACAACAAAAAACTGCCAAAATGAAAAAAGGGGAAAAAACGAAAAGGGATACACATATGTGTATTCGTGAACCCTTCGTGTGCGACCCAAAGTAGCACTTTACTTAATTTACTTTTCCAACTGCAACCACTGTACGTTATCAACTCTGAGTTTGCGATTGCAGAAAACACCGGGATTTGCAGATGTGGATTCATTTCCATAAAGTTTCCTAAAACAACTTTATTATGTTCTGCCGTGTAGGTTGTGAGATTAGTTAACGTTAATTTTTCTCTTGATACTTTGAATATTGTCTCATGTCTAATTCTGATTAAATAGAAAAAATGATTTTATGTGTTCATTGTATTGCTGAGTATTTCACAAATACTTGTGCCGAGTATTTAACGTAGAAAATTAAAAAAAAAACATAAAATTTTACGTTCCATTATAGACCAGAAAACCGAAACAACTGCATATTGGTTATGCTTATTTCGTCAAACATTTGCTCAATCTGATCATACCATATCCAAACGTTACATTCTACAAGGAGAGTTAATAACAATAAAATTAACTAGATTTTATAGACTGTAGAAATGACTATAATTAAGTTACAAAATAATTCGGTGCTCTAAGTCTGATCAATTTGCAAAATGAGATCAGTTTTTTTTAAAGACATCGTATAACAATTCCTTTAGCATTCTTTACTTTTTTTATCGAAACAACCTATAAACATATCCATTAATTTGGCATTTTTTTAATTGCTTTATATTTTTATAACTGAATTGTTATAGATCTCAAGAACATTTAAAGTGTTTTTCAATTAGGCTAGACATGTTGTTTTTGCGGCGCCTGTCAAATCTCTTGTTTAATATTCAGTCACTGATTGAGCTGCCTGTTCAAATGGTTAAATTTTAAATATGTGTAAAATAAAAAATAACATGGCTATAACGACTGATTCTGGCAGAGGGCACAAAAAAAAATATATATATATACTTGCATCGGCGTTTTAAAAGTTTACATCTGAGATTTATTTTAGGTGGAGTTAAATAACCCCCATTTCGCACATAGTTATAGTGACTCGGCAAAAACAAGGAAATCTTGGAAGACTTACGTCAGCACTTTTATGTAAAAAAGTACGGGAACTTGCCCGCCCGAAATATTGATTATCGCATAACTTCGCTATTTATGGACCGATTTTGAAAAAAAAGAAAAATGATTTAAAAGTGTATGGCTGCAGTTTGGTCCCATCGAAATTCAAGTGGAAATCGGACTGAAAAAGTAACCGCCCGTAATAATGATTATCGTATAACTCCACATTTGTGGACCAGTTTTTCAATTTTTTTTATTTGACAAGGTTTGGTTGGCTCTGTATTGAAGTCGGTATCGGTATATAACCTACAACAAATCAAATATATAATTTATCAGCCATGTCAAAGAATACCATTCCGAACGGAAGTGGTTTCAATTCCGTATGTTGCTTCTTCAGAAAACGAAAAACGAAAACTTAAAAGTGGAATTGAAAAGCACTTTTCTACAGACTTCATTTGCAGTAAATATTGAAAAACGTGCACACTTTTAGGAGCGTCAAATAAATATTTGGTGATGAGCTTTCTATGTTAATAAAAAGCTTAATGTGAGCTTTTCATCTAAAAACAAGAGTAAAAAAACGCCTCAAGGTATAAAAACTTTATCATTGTAAAAACGAAATACGAAATAAACGGAATCTAAAGCACCAAGAATGTACTTTTTCGGAATGACAACTACGGAATTAAAAACCAATCCGAACGGAATCTGTGACACGGCTGTATATGTTGAGAAACACGCTTTTGTAAATCTGCGATGTACGCCAACATCGTCAGGTATTTTATATTCGTTTCAATCTCTAATTATTTAATTACCACTTTTATTTGTTTAGTTGTCATGCAGCATTTAAAATTGACCCCTGCCAAACAAACACTTTTTAATTGCTTTTTTTTTACTTATTTACTTTATATTTAGCTATTTCCAGTTTGCTTTTAACTTGGTTAAATATTATCTAAAAATACTAGTAACGATATATTTAATAAAAAAATTCATATTCGCGTAAATCTTCTGTTGTGTAAAATTAAATGTCATAATTTCATTGTACATTTCCATTGCAAAAGTAATTATTTTATGAATGAAACTTTTCATTGTGGAAAAAGAAATTTCTTGCTTTCAAAGATAGTAAAAATGTTTGTAAAAATTCTATAACGCCTTTGATTAGCAATTTTCATACTAAAAATTAAACTATAGTTTATACGCAGTAAAACTAAATGCTTAGTTTTTCATTATTGCTTTAAAAAATTATAGAAAAAGGAAAAAATTCAATTAATTTCTCTTTACTTTATTCACCCCTATCGCGAATGTTATGGGAATAAGTTGTTTGGGAGTAAACGTGTATTCCCATCCCCAACAAATTGGTATCGCGAATTCTTTGGGAGTAAAAAGTCTATTGTGAATATCATGGGAGTAACAATTTCTATTTGGAATTGTTTGTTTTGATTTATAAATAGTTTGCGTGCTTATAAAAGAAAAGTCTATTTTGTGAAGAAAAGTGTTAATTTAAAATGAATAGTGTTTATTTGCGTTTCCTGATTTTGGAAGAAGAAAATCAATCCACGGAACGATTGCAGCGAAGACATATACGCGATGAATCAGATCCGCTATCGTTAACGGAGACAAGGTAAAAGTCCTAAAGATTTAAATGTGTTTGTCTCTAAATCAAATGTTTTTGACAGGTTTCAGGAATATTATAGAATTAACAAAGATGCTTTCCAATTCCTACTGAACGTGTTGGAAGAAAACTTGCCTCCTAGAGGAAAAAATGTTCGCGGTACCCACCGTAGTGAAATTGGCTAGCAGCTTAAGATTTTTGGCAGAAGGCAGCTACCAAAAGGGGGCGGGCAGACAAATCGATGTCGGCTTAGCACAATCTACATTTAGTGAAGTGCTAGCAGAAGTTTTAGTGACATTAGAAAAAGTTTTGTGCCCCCAGTGGATTGTGTGGCCTTGTCTTGATGAAAAGAAAGAGATTTCACCATACTCTGGCTGCGCGGACATGGCTTCCACCAAGCAAGTACTTTGATCTTTATTAATACTCCTTCAATAAAATAAGTTTAATAAAGTTGGACATTTAAAAACAAATATGTAGCAACTTACATGTGTACTTCTTGTTCCCAATAACAATGTTTGTGAATTAATTTTGTAAAATATTTGTTGGGAGTAAATAATCGCGACGCCATATTTTTTATGTTTGTGAACGCATTCACAAAAAATTTCTATGGGAACATTCACGATAGCAAATCATAATATTTGGGAGTTTTGTCTTGGGAACGTTCATTCGCGGTAGGGGTGATTAGATTTAATCACAAAATTAATTTATTAAACATATCTGTAGGTGGGAGGTAAACTACACCAAGTCACATATTTTTAATACGATTTTATACTGTTGAAATCAGAATTTTTCCTCTATCAATGAGTAATGTAAGTCCTATGTTTCAAGTGATGTAAATAGGTACTACTCAAAACCATCAAATTAAAGGTGCGTTTCCAGCAGGCAACGAAATCGCCGACGAAAACGAAATTCCATACAGTTGCTACGGAAAAATTTTCGTTCCAGAAATCGGCGGCGAAAATTGGAAAGATAACGGCGCCGTTCAGTAACGAAAAACTAGTCATTTGACAACGGATCGAAAATAACATCGAGTAGATTGTGGCTCCTATTATGAGTTGCATTCGATGTTCGATCTTCGCTAGCTATCGAACACCGAGTATCGAATGTTAAATTCGTATTATGAGCTGGCAGCACCATCGAAAATTTCGTTGCATAACGAATTTTCAATCGAACACAATTTTGCTTTTCAATTTTTTCTTTTATAAATTTGTATACAAACAATATTTATTTACAGTGCCAGCTGATAAATACGTCCAAATAAGAACAAATCACAATAACGTTATTTTTTATCGAATGTGCGCCATAATACCAAATGAAAATTCGTTCGATAAGTTAATTCGACCACAATCGAAAATCGAAAGTTGCTCATAATAGGCAACTGGTTTCGTTGCTCTACCAAAGAAATATCATATTTTTACACAGGGTTCCCAGTTTTATTTCATACCTTATTCCCAATTTTAAGTTTTTCGTACCCCAAAATCACCAAAATATCTATTTTCTCATCCCCAAAAATCCCCACAGTACCTTAAAAAGAATATCATATTATTATTTCAAAGGAAATATATGCGTACATTTATTTATCTCATATTTATTTTACATTTATTTATAAAATATTTAATGATGAATATTTTAAAACTAATTTTATTTGTACATATACCCAGCGGTAAATAGAAGGAGTAAAGAGGCCTTCTTCGAGGAATTATTTAGCAGGGTCTAGTACTTCCACTCCCATTGCATATTCATATAGTTTTTACAAGCGATGTCATTGTAGACCAAGGCCTTGACCCATCACTCAGCAGGCCTCATTGAAGGCATTCTTTAGCAGGACTATTTGCAGGACATACCTGGCATGCCTGATACAAGGCCTGCCCCCTTATTCTGTAACTCGCTAAAGCTAACAGCATTATGATAAAAATTATGGGCAGTGCCACGACTATTTTGTAGTCGGTTTTTTTTTTGCAAAAATTATTATTAAAGAAAACAAAAAATCTGAAAATGTGGATCGGATCTTTTAGAAAAGAGTGTAGAGGCCTTCTAGAAGGCTATCCTGAGAAGACAGAAAAAAATTAGTTTCGGATCTCATTTCAGGTCTTTGAAGTCCTTTAAGTTCTAAATATATATCTACATACATACATCCATATGTATGTAGTATATTAAAAGAGTAACATACAAAACCACGCAAGAATAAAGCAGTTATTATGTATCAATGTTTATCATTTCAAAAACATCAGAATCAAAATCTTCTGAATAATCGTTTAATAGAATTTTGTTTTACATGTTGTTTGTATTAAAAAGTTTTAGCGTTTGAGCAAAAAACTGAACTATTTTAAAGTGTTTTTTGTATAAAGCGATTCGAAGCTTCTTTTGTGTTTTACTGATTCGCTAGGTCTCTTTAAAGAAGTCTAGTAAGCCACACACCAGACCATAGTTGTTGGGTCACTGGTATCTTGAAATGATTTTGGTGCAGAAGAAATAGATTTCAAATCCCCAAAATTCCCCAGCGAAAAAATTTGTTTTTCTAAAAAAAAAGAACCCTGGGGACTTTCACAAAATTTTTATCCCCAATCCCTTAAAAAATCCCCTATTTTGGGACAATCCCCAAAACTGGGAACGCTGTTTTTACATCCTATTAAAGTATTTTGAAATAATAAAAAAATGTATGTACTGTATAGACTGGGTAAAAATTTTGACAACGAAAAAATTATTATTATTTCTTGTCAAGTCTTGAAATTGATTAGAAGACGCTTAAACTTTACAAAAGTCAAAAACATGGAATAAAACATATCTTTCGCGAAAATGTCGAAAATTCGCACAAAATCCCAGTATTGGAAACAATACCTAACAGTTTTTAGTATTCGCTAAAAGTGTAAGGAAAGTCAGTAACTCGGGAAAAATCGCGAAAATTATGAACAGTCGCAAAAGCCTGCTAAAATTTTAAAGTCCCTAAAAATGTAAGGAAACCAAAAACTTTGAAAAAATTGCGCCTTTCGCGAAAATAGCGGAAATTCGCAAAAAATTTCAAAATTTTAAACAAGCCATAATTTGTATTAAAAGTCGCTAAAATTGTAAGGAATGCCAAAAATTCGGCAAAAATCGCGAAAATGGTGAAATTTAATGGTTCTAGAGATATCGTTGTCGTAAATTTTCGGAAAAAGCGTCGTATTTTAACAACTCTAATAGTTCTCGATTTTTAGGATGCATTTACTTTTTTTTGGACTTGGAAAACTGCTCTATATACAGCAGATTTCATCTTAATCGGATAAGTGGCTCGAGAGATATCGCGGTGCAAATTAAAATAAAGGACTATGTACATATTTTTTAATTACTTTAAAAATTTATGAATTTTTCAGCAATTTGAGATTAAACTTAGCGTGAAGTTTCAGGGATGGCCTGCAAGACCAACCTTATCCCATATTTTTTTATTTAATAATGTATACAAAATTTACACAATGCTCTTGTACCTACAATCACATTTTAAGAAATGATTGCAGCACCTACGAGCACCAGTTGGTATTTCGAATCACGGACTGGGGGTAAATCAGTTGATTCCTCTTCCGGCGAATTTGTGTTTAAAACACAACCACCACTTATGCTCCCGAGGAGATCTCACCAATAACACATTGCAACAAAATCAAATTTTTCTCCTATTTTGCAAATAGTTATAATGACTCGGCATCTCTTCGTTGCATGGGGTCTTTTGCACTTTCTTAAAAAGGTACCCTTTAGCGGCGATATAGCGGGCTGAAATGTTCTACAAAAATGTTCAACGTGGTGTTTTCCATAAATGTGCTGAACACATATTATACCTTAAATGTAAGGCTTGCAAGATTTCCTATGCAGAGTATTAATTGTGAATAAGTACGAAATTAACCCTTAAATACATTTTAATTTTTGAATGATTTCTGGCATTCAACTTGAGTCTGGAGCTTAAATGGCTTTGATGACCTATAGTAGAATTTTATAGCAAATATTTTCGTAGAACATTTTAACCCGCTATATTGACGCTGAAGGGGAGTTTTCCCACGTTTTTAAGAAAGGTACATAAAGACCCATACAACAAAGAGTTAGAAGCTTAAAATGTTCTACGAAAATGTTTTTCGTGGTATTTTACATACAAGTGGTGAACACTAGGTATATGCAACAAGCCATTTGAATTTCAATTCACAGTAATTCATAACACTAAACTCACTCACACTATTGCTAAAACTCAAAGCAAACAAAGGAAAACAAATGAAAACAACAAACCGTTTTTAGAGAATCAAATCGTGTCTTCTTTCGTCAGAGTGGAGTTATTACATGAATTGTTTCTCCCAAATGAAAAGAGCACACCTTCAAAAACCAAGAAGTACTTATAAATCATCAAAATTATTTGAAACAAATAAATCACACTTGTGATTTGTTTGATTGTAATATGAAGAAAATTATATTTAAAAAATAATTTTAAGAAACAGAACATAGCAGACATATTTTTTACAAAAATTAATACTATTTTAAATATTGCCTGGAAGATACTTAGGTGATACTTTTCAAGAATTTAGCCGATACAGCTGGTGTTTAGCCGAGACACCTTCAATAAGCAAGAACATCACCCTTAGACACAAAACCGGTCTAAGAATTCCCCCAAACAGGGACAAAAATCTCCCTGAAATCTCAGAAGTTCCCCGGACTCCCAAAAACTGGAACAAAAATCTCCCAAAAATTCCAGAAGTTCCCAAAAACTTTTACAAACATCTCCCCAAAATGCTAGAAGCTCCCCAGATTCTCAAAAACGTTTACAAAAATCCCCCAAAATCCCAGAAATTCCCCGGACTCTCAAAAACTTTTACAAAAATCTCCCATAAATTCCAAAAGTTCCCTGGAAAACAACTGTAACACTGACTGAAAGACATAAGCATTTTGAAGGTGTATTTTGCTCTTTAAACGTATGGGTTACAAGATTTCCTATGCCGAGTACTAATTGTGAATAAGTACGAAATTAACCCTTAAACATATTTTAATTTGTGATTGATTTGTGTCATTCAAGTTGAGTCAGGAGCTTAAATAACTTTGAAGTAGAGTATAATATAAGGCAAATATTTTTGTAAAACATTTTAGCCCGCTGTATCGCCACAAAAGGTGAGTTTTTTGCCTCTTATTTAATAAAGGTAAAAAAAGACCAATATAACGAAGAGTTAGAGGGTTAACGTGTTCCACAAAATTGTTTGTGGTGCTATTTTACATAAATATTTTTGTAGGACATTTTAGACCGCTAAATCGCTTATGCCGAGACGGCATCTTTAACTCCCCCAAAAATGAATCCCAGATATACGGCCATGTCACAGAGTGAGTTAAATTCCATTCGGAAACGGAATTCAGCTTACCCCATTTTTGTAGCAACTGGCGTCTAAAAAAGAAAACTAAAATACTGAAATTTGTCAGGTGTGTCCAGACTGTGGGCGGCACTACTATGCTGCGGTATGCTCCAGCTCGGGCTTGACATATTAGGGTGGATTGAATTCCGTTGCCGAACGGAATTGAACTCTGTGACATGGCCGATAAACTTTCAAAACGCCGATGATATACGTAAGTATTTTTTGCTGTCCTCTACCAAAATCAGTCATTAGAACCATGATAATTTTTTTTGTGTTGTACAGTGTAATTAAATTTTCACCTATATTTTTTTGAAATACTACATTCATCACATTTTATTTAATTGTTTTTTTTTTGTTTTTGTTCATACTTACATATAATACTCGAATTTCTCTGATTATTTACAATATAATTTCCGTTGTATTTGCATAATATTTAACGCAGGTTGTTGACTTCTGCTGCAGGCTCGAATTGCAAATCCAGAAATTTCTTCCGATTTTCGTTTTGTAGATAAGAATTATTAAGAATCTCTTTTTTTTTTGTTTAATCTACAAAACCGGTATAAAACAGTTTCTAAGAAATTAGTTTTCGTTGTTCTTAGAACTGTTCTTTTTTTTAAACGAAAATTATGCTAAACAAAATTAACACAACAATAAATAAACAAAAACTAACAATAATAATTAACACAAACGACATAAAAAGTGACACAAATCTTCAAAAAGACCACAAAATAATTTTACAGAATAAAATGTGGGGCTTCTTAAACGAAAAGTTATTTAAGGGATTTTCTTTTTGAGGTTTTTTGTTTAAATATATCAATTATTTTCTTTTCAATTACCACAACTTATATTTTTATGAAATGAAAATTTTCTTTTAACTATTCTTTTTTCACTATAAAATAAATATAAAACAATAAACATAAAATTCACGTCAAATTCCGCTGACTTGTCTGGTTTAACTGAACTCTTTTCTTTGTGCAACTTTTGTTATTTTGGATACAAATTGTGAATACAACCACTGAAGAGCTATTTGTTTTTCAAATGAGAGAAACAAAAAGAGGGTTCTTTCTTGCATTTACTCATCTAGTGGAAAGTGAAAGAGAATATGTATTGATTGCAACTTTGTATTTTAAAGATACAAAATGTTTGTATGATTTTCTTCTTTATTTTTAAATGATCGAGAAGTGCACGTTTTATTGATGTATTCCAGGAGAGTTCATACAAGATGGTAGCGATTTTACAAATACAACAAAGTGTGTTGTGATTTGTGCCAAAATCAGCTGAGCAAAACAGAAAAAGTCTGACATAAAATATGCATATACTCGTACAATATAAACAAACGGTTTGATAGCAATAAAAATACTAAAATTGCCGATTCACAGTCACTTTGTTGAAATTCCCTTTGGATGTTTTTTTTACCTGAATTTGATAATAAATTCTCTTTTATTTCCAACGTAAATAGATAAATGAGTAATGCACTAGATGTCATATACAATATTGTAGTGTTTGAAAATTCAATTAGATGAGTGTGTTTAATGGCAAACTAAAGGTTGCCAAATATTGAGTACATATTTGGTATCAGAGACTTAAGATATTTTCTAGAGTACAAACTCTGTAAAATTTCAAATAACTTAAGTATTACGGTTCAAAAGCTATAGCAATATGATAGGCGGACATACAGACAGACAGCGGAGCAAAAGAAATACGCTCAGTCCCATTATCACTCTTTCGGTGATGAAATCTATCTTCGGGTTGATAACGCATTGTCATCTGAATTGTGATATCAGTGTTATGACAAATGTCATCATTGAATTTTCTCATATTTTAAGTGTCATTATATTTAAAAACAAATTTTATTGAATAATTAAAAAAATTACATCACATTGATTTACATTTATCGTCGTCAAAACAATTACAAAAATAATAATAAAATCTACAAGCACATACAAAAAAACGTAAATGAACAAGAATATAATATCTCGCCTTCAGATTGATGACACTTAGTCATCTTATGTATGTCGTATCAACATCAAAAATAACAATGTTTATGTTTACTTTTTGCTGTTGTTATTTTAAACGACGTAGTTGAAGCGGTAAAGGCGTTGGCATGTGATAAATTGCGGAGCTTGAAATCAAGACCAACATTGTAAAAGAAAAAGTAAAGAACTCTGATGAATAGACGGTGTGGTCTCGAAACATGTAAGTTCAACCTTCCGTGCAGTCAAATGTTTCTTTGTCTACATGCTTTACAATTTTCTCTAAATAAAAATATAATTTAACTGAAAAATTAAATTAAAAACTGAATTCAGGCCAAAATAATTAAATTTCTTTGGATTAAACTCATACAGTTCGACTAAAATTCATAACTTAATTGTTATAAACTCTAAAGGCGCATATCTAAGAATGCACACTGTTCAAATAAATGAACAAAACAAACATTCACGCAATAGTATTCGTAATTACCGATGGCAAAACATATTAGAATAAAAAGATAAAAGCTTAATATAAGACATAAAGAAAAAATAGTGAATATCAACAAATACGAGTATCAAATGAAAAAGCTGAAAAACAACCCTAAGAGTGACCGCATGATTTGATTAAAGGTAAACGATATTTAACTAAATGACTGTAAACTAAAGGCATTGGTCGATCGGTTTAAGCGGTAAAGAGCTCTGATGAGTAGACCGTGTGGTCTCGAAACATGTAGGCTCAACCTTACGTGCAGTAAAAAAACTTGCTTATTTAAGTAAGATAGGACTGCTACTCAGAATCATATCCATCATACTTTTTTTGTAAAGAGAAGTAACACACTCAGGTAATTAATGCCTACTAGTCAATTAATTAATGTGGTACCTTCTTTGGGAAAGGGATAGTGTAGAGAGAACAGGTAATGAAGCTAAAGAGAGAGAGAGAGAGAGATGAATGCTTAATTCATTTACAACTCTGCTATTGCTCGCTATTTTTTTTTTGTTAAATTTTGTAGAGCAGTGTTGCAGCACCTCTGGTGTCAAGTAGAAGCAATCATTTGTTTATGCTGTGTAGCCTATTTATTAGTTCTTTTACTTTGCCGACGATTCTCCTACAATACCGACGAAGGAGAGTGCTGTGATGTGCACTAGTATATGTCAGTATTAATCGCTGCCGTTATTGCTAAGTAAGTGCCATCATCACCTTAACAGAATGACACACCAATGCACATCACAAATATTCATGATGTTGATAGCTTACCTGAAACTAGTCCCCATCCAAGACCTCAGGGTTTGTAGTCAACGCGCTAACCACTTCAGGCAACAGCACCCTCACCTTGAGCTGTTGGTCCATCATTGGGATACCTCGGAACTGTGTTCTGGCGGATTTGGCATCATAAAATAGACCGGAGCTTATTATCAAACACACAATACAATAATGCACAGATCTTTGAAAACAGAGGATCCAGTGGTGATAATTTGTTTCGTTTCTAATTGAGTATACTGACGTAAGAAATATTCGAAATATTTTTCTTGCTTCATATCATTCTAGTTGCCCCACTAATCACATACACCATAACTAAGATACGCTTTATATTCTTAAAAAAACAGCCCAAAGGCATGTGTGTATTTGCAGCCTATTGAGACATTATAACTAACGTCTAATACATATTAGGAATAACGGAGCAAGGGAAAGAATGTAGACTTACCTATACACTTCTTTGGGAAAGGGATAGTGTAGAGAGAACAGATAGTGAAGTGAGAGGGAGATAGAAAGTTAAATTCTTTTACAATTCTGCTGTTTTTTTGTTGTTTATTTTTAGAGCAATTGTACAGCCCCTCTGTTGTCAAGTAAGGATATTAATTTTCAAGCTGTATAACCATTTTATTAATTATTTTACTTCAATAAATACCGACGAAGGAGGACGCTGAGATATACATACATTAGTATAAATCAATATTAATCGCGGTCGGTTCCGTTCAGTGACCAGTGCTACGCCTTCGTCACTTAGACTATCCAACAACAATTAACACAATACCACACTAACGTACATCAGAAATATTTATGACTTGCCTGGAACAGGAATCGAACCCACATTCACAGGCATCATTTGCTCTGTAGTCATCGCGCTAACCACTTCAGCCAACATAAGCCTCAAGATAGGAAAAAATACCCATATAGCAAATAGTTAGAAATGTTCTATAAAATTTTTCCTCGTGGTGTTTTACATAATAGTGCTAAACACGTCTTATACCTAAAATAGAAGGATTGCGATATATCCTATGCCGATGCGGAAAGGGAATACATCATAAGACAAACGACGATGCTGGTTCCCAAGGACTTTCAATCGGTTCGAGCTCTGGAACTTTACATGGTGTTGTGATTCGAGGGGGTCAATTGACATATTTCAGATACTCCTGTGATAGGTTTAACACAACGGGACCTATAAGGACCCAAGTGTGCTGGTTTTAACCTTTTAAACTGGCAACATGTGCAACCAGTGATAGGTTCTAGATCCAAACCTAAGGTGCCGTGTGGTGGTTTTTTAATTACTAGTCAAATTACTGTACTTTAAAGAAATATTTTTGATTTAAAAAAATCTGCTTTTACACTGCAGGTATTTTGTTAACATTTTGGTTTTAGTTGACTGATGTGTTATCTTTTCACCGCTCACGACTTGGGAACATAATGCAGCACTCCGATTTTCACCAGCCATAGTACAAGTAAGTTGAAGAAAATTAGTGCAAAATGTCCCGCAGGGATAAATTTTCACATTAGCTAAAAATATATTGTACGTATAAAATACTATGTGCTAAAAAGTCTTCTACCCCTTTAGGCTTAAAATTCACGCATTTCAACTACAACTACTAACACTTGGCAACACCTAAAAGAGAATATTATTTATCTATCTCATCATTTTCACTCAATTAAAGAGTTGAACACATGTTTGCACTTCGTATTATGAACTTCTCACTAATTTTTTTTTGTTGCAAATTTTTCTTTTTAGGTCATTTAATAGATACCAGACTTTTTAGAATTTAATATGGACTAAAAATTCTAATAATATTCATTTTCAAATGATTGTGCTTAATTAAATAACTCATTTTCTTTTCAAAGTTCTTATTAGCGTCAAGTTGTCTTATTATAACAAGTAATTTTATTTAGAATTCGCCTCAAAGTCTGTATCAATTTGTAAAATTTAACAATTGAGAAACATGAGAGAGTATTCATTGATCTTGAAATATACTCTCCCATTTATTGATCTTTTCGCTCATCAGCATGTTTTAAAGTGTTGTCAATTTTACAAAGGTGCAACGCTTTAGATGTATATTTTAAAAGAGTTACATTTAACACAAAGCCAAAATTTCTACGACATTTTTTTAGTACTGAAAAATTCTACTATTTTCAAGTACTTTTCTTTTGGGTACTTGCTAGTACTCCATACTTTTACTTCTTTAATAACTCACGCTCAAATACAGATGTATTTTTAGACAGAGTTGTATTTTTGCTGTTGAAGTTTCCACTCATTTGAGTGATAAAAATAAAACTCTGAAACTAACGAGCACCTACTTTGCAGTATTGAGTACCCATAAAAATGGTAAAATACTCGATACTCGGTACCCACTACTCAACACTTTGGTAGCACTACTGAGAACTTCAAATTAAAATAAAGAGGAAACCATTTTTAATATTCAAGAAATTGGCTGTTGCAATTTTAGAGCATTAATGTTTGAATATGATTTCGGTTTTATTGCCACCGTAATAAAATAAGGTTTATTATTACATATACACTGTACAACAAAATAATTCTTTTTCAAAATTAGTTACAAGGTTCTAACGACTGCTTCTGGTGGAGGGCACCAAAAGGAAATCTTCTAAGCCTTACTTCGAATGTATAAGATGTGTTCAGCACTTTTATATAAAACACCACGAGGACAATTTTTGTGGAACATTTTATCCCTCTAACTTTTCGTTGTATGGGTCTTTTTGTTCCTTTCATAAAAAGAGAAGCAAAAAACTCCCCTTTAGCGGGCTGAAATGTTTCACAAAAATTTTTCTCCTGCTGTTCTACATAAAAGTGCTGAATATAAATTAAAGCTTAAAAGATTTCCTATCCCGAGTACTAACTGTGAATAAGTACGAAATTAATCCTGAAACATATATTAAGATTTTAATGATATGTGTTGTTCAAGTTAAGTCTGGAGCTTGTGTGTCTTTGAATACGTATAGTAGAATTTAATGCCGACAATTATTGTACAACATTTCAGCTCGCCATATGTACAAAATCTGCTATACCGAGTAGACTTGGGCCCAACTCGTTCGAACTCGTTCAGACACAAACCTATGATCAAACCCATTTAAGTTATATGGGTTTGATGGGTTTGTGTTTAGAAAGAGCTGTTGAACGAGTTTGAACGAGTTGGACCCAAGTCTAATATCGAGTTCTATTCGTGATTAAGGGGCCATTCATATATTACGTAACGCCCCCAGGGGGCGTTAAATATTTGTTACGGACTAGATACTCTGTACTGAACATTTTGTAAAAAGCGCTACAAAGGAGGGGGGGGGGGGGTGTATAAAACCTCCGAAAATAGCGTTGCGTAATATATGAATAGGCCCTAAGTACGAAATTAACCCTTAGATATATTTTAATATTTTTATGGCAAATAATTTTGTGGAGCATTTCACAGCGTTATACCGCCGCTGAAGGGGCGTTTTTTGCCCCATGAAACAGTTAATCATTATTGCAAATTTACTTTAGCCTACCAGACACGATAAACTTGGCTTTAACTTATCGCTCACTTTTAGTTAAAGTAAAGTTGTAATAAATATAAACTGTTTATCCATTCGACAAAATAAGATACATGTTAGCTAAATCTAGCAATACAAATATCTAAGTTGGCATCACTGATATTTTGCGTTTTCTTTCACACTATTTCAGAGATACTACATGCCATTTCACTTTGTTGTGTCTGTATCTTCTTCATGTGTTTCTTTCATTTATTGCCTTTTCCCTTTTGTCTTTGCGGATTTAATTGAAAAAAAAACCTTTTAAACTATACTTTATTATGTTTTTTACTTTATAGATTTTTCTTTCACATTTTTTTTAAATTTATTTGTATATTTTTTTATAATTTATGCCAATATTTATTTATCAGTTTTTGCACTATTTATTTTGATTATAGTATACGATATTTTATTTTTGCTGATGTCGTCTGTTGTATTCACGTTAATGACCTCAAGGTCTTTTTTTTTGACTAAAGCATCAGCAATGCTATCGAAGTTTTGTTTGTTTTATTTAATGATTTTTTATTTAAATACTTCACCATAAAACAAAAATTTAATTTAACAATTTTACGTTTTCATTCTTTAAATGATCAATTGCGCCAGCCGACAGACACTGACTGATTGAACAGCTAAAGAAGTCGTCGTCCGCTCGCATGCTTACACACTTACACTAACGATGTTGTAGGGCTTATTCTTTCCGCAAAACTGAGCCATCGACAACAAACATACAAAAAGTGTTTAATGACGCATGATGGTAGCTATGTATGTGTCTAAAAACAGTAAACACTTGACACACGTTACCTGTCAAAAAGTTTGTAATATCAAATAACTTTTAATAATTTTTTATACTCCTTGCAACTATTTGTTTTATTGAAACATTGAAATTTATATAAAAATTTATAACCAGATAATTTCTATACTTGTTGTCTATAAGGGGGCTTTACTGTAATGTCTGGTGCTACTGTTATCTATCGTATTTATAGTGCAGACAACATGTGTTAGATTTTATTCTAATTGGTAGCACGTAATATTAAAATCAGTTGTATACTCTTAGGCTGATTTATGAAAATGTGAAATCTTCTTAAATTTTTCCATAGACGGCGCTCTTTAGTATTTGTAATAAGAAATTTTAAATAGTTAATAAATAACACCACAAAAAAAATAATAATAAGGCTCTAATTCTGTAAACGAGGAACATTTTTGTATAAAATTTTAACCCTCTCACTCTTTCCTGTATGGGTCTTTTTGTCACTTTCTTGAAACAGGGACAAAAAACTCACCTTAAACAGTAATATAGCGAGTTGTTGAAATGTTCTACAAAAATATTTGCCCTAAAATTCTAGTATAGCTCTTCAAAGACAGCCAAGCTCCAAACTCAACTTGAACGCCAGAAATCATTCAAAAATTAAAATGTGTTTAAGTGTTAATTTCGTAGTTATTTACACCGTAGTTGTAGTTGTTTACACCTGGTGAGTTAAATTTCCCCTTTTGCGCATAGTTATAGTGACTCGGCATAGGAAATCCTGTAAGCCTTCTACCCCGTCTTCACGAGGCATAATTTTGTTCTAACATTTGTCAAACTTCATACATAAAAACATCAGAAAAATGTTAGTGCTATTTTTTCATATCGACTTTGACTTTTGTCAATACAAATCAATGGCTCGTGAAGACGCTATGTTACGTGCAAGGCATAATATGTGTTTAGCACTTTTATGTAAAACATCACGAGAAACGTTTTTGCGGAACATTTTACATCTCAATTTTTTCGTTGTATGGATCTTTTTGTCCCTTTCTTAAAAAAGGGGCGAAAAACTCCCTTTCAACGGCGATATAGCGGGCGCGTCTATTGGCAACACTATTCAGCATTTTGTGCTATGCTGGTGAATTTCCAAAGTGTGGGAAGGTTACTAATGTAACCCCAATCCCCAAAAAGGAGAGGCTAGTAACCTTGAAAATTATCGCCCAATCGTGATTGTTCTGAACTGTCCAATGTGATAGAAAATATGGTGAACTTTCATCGTGTGAAGTATTTGGAGTCCAACAGTTTACTCAGCGACCGACAGTATGGCTTTCGTGGGAGACATTCTACGGCTGACTTACTGACCTTCCTTTCTAAAGGCCTAAAATAAGGTGGTGCCTCTAGATATTTCCAAGGAATTTAGTGCTTTTGGACCTATTTTTAGTGCTTTTTGATATCTTAAAACGCCACATTTTTAGCTGTGCTTGCGGCTTTTTAAATTTTCTAGCAGTGCCCTTAGTGCTTTTTACAAATTTTCATATTTTATAATTTTTATAAATACCCATAAAATTACATAACTTCGATTTGGAAAAAGTTCGAATATCGACCACTAAAATTTCTGAAAAATAAAATTATGGTGATGGGACAATTTCGGTTACTTAAAAAAGTATCGAAGATATATGAAGAATATCTGCGATACTATTTTGAAAGGACGTATCTAAAAATGGGAACACTGTTTGCTAGTTTGAGATAGAGAAAACTTTCAAATCAGTTCTAAATTATAGTACTTCCAACTGCAAATTTTCCTGAACGCGGGAGTATTGCTTCTCTCCCATATAAACATGGTAATATGAAAATGCTGATTCTTACAGACAGTTAATAGAACAAAACACTAAAAAAACGTTTAGTGTTTTTAAGGCTTCTTTTATCTCATTTTTTTAAACATTTTTTTTAAATTTTCTTTGTGCTTTTTGCTTCACTGGTGGGTGATGACTTCTCTCGATTTATATCGATCTTTCTCAGTGATCGTACTATACGAGTTGTTATAGATGGGATCTCATCAAACGAGTTCATGCAAAAAAGATCAGTTTTAGTGTTCGTAAGACCCAATGTTGTGTAAGACGGTATAAATATTTCCATAGAAATTTTGTTTTAATGTACACTTCCAGAACACTTTATTTTTTTGCATATGGGGCTAGAAATTAGAAGCTGTTTATGTTCTTGGCATGAAAATCCACTGTCAAGTTCGAAGCAAAGTCTCAAAAAAGCCAAAGACGGTGTAAGAAATACTTCATTTCATCTGATCTGCTTAATACTTATACCACCTTGTAGGGCGTGTTTCGCTGTTCTATCGCTACTACAACGGCATGTGTTCTAATGATCAGGGAACTTGTTGGCGCAATCCGATCTTTTTTTTGCGTACAACACATTCTTCGTTAAGAACACATCCATTTGTGGTCGATATGCCAGTAAACCGCGCTACGCAGTGCAGAGATAATTCATACTTTGGTCGAACAGATCGTATGTGAAATAAACTCTCTGCAGAGATCTTTCCACTCACTTTCGGTGTGGGAAAGTTCAAATCGAATTTCCACAAACACCACTCCCTCTATGCTCCTTCCCATAACCAATATTCCTAGTTCCGGTACAATGCCTGGCAAAAGTAGGGGTTATTCCCTGAGTTTTGGCCCCTCAAAAAAATAAAAGATATATAAAAAATCGTTCAAATAACATCTGAAAAGTCACTTAGTTAATTTTTACTATATATCGAACCAAATAGCAAACACTTAAAAGGGTGCAATATAATTCGTCATAATGTTTTTAAATAGATTTCTAAATCTATTTTAAAACTTGTTATACTCCAATCATTCATACAATACGCCAGTCTATGTTCGATTGCTTGTTGCAATCGTATGCAAATAAATTTACAATAAACACTTCTAAAAAAAAACTATTCCCTGGCAAAAGCAAACAATGGGGGTCAAATCATGTTGACACTTACTATGTTCTTGGTAATTAAGGAAACAAGAATTAACAAACGAAATTATTCCTAATGCTAATTTTTCGCGTGATTTATAAACTTCACCTCGACAGACAGACGACAATAATACTGACTGACAATGATGCTGGCGATGACCAAGACGATGTCAGCGGCGGTAATTTTATAGACAGACAACTCCAAGAACACATGGCTATAGTATAGTAAATGTTGTCGTAATCACATAAATTTAAACTATAGAGTGGAAACGATGTAAAACGTTTTAATACACATCGATCGATACCCACCAGGGTCTCCTCTAGCTAACAAAAACAAAATCGATTCCATATCAAAAATCGAAGACTAAATACACTGTACAACACAATAAAAATATACATGGTTCTAACGAATAATTCTGGCGGCTTATCGGCGTTTTGAAAGTTTACATCTGGCATTAATTTTAGAGGGAGCTAAAATTCCCCACCAGGAAATCTTGTCAGTCTTACGTATAAGTTATAAAGCGGCCCACCCACTTGCAATGTAATTGTGCAATTTTTCGTATTGTACAATAATATCGCCAATGTGTATGCCATATTCGAAGGAGGCACAATATATTGGCAAAAATCAAAAGACCTTTGATTTTTATTGTACAATTAAAAAAATGTGTAATATGTGGCAACATTGTTCAATGTTGTTTACTTTTTCACTGTCAGGAAAATTGGGCAATATTTTCTTTAAATATATTGTGCCATTTATTGCATAGTATAGGTCAAAACGACAATAATATGTACAATAGCATATGAAATAATATTGTATTATGGATGGGCCGCTTAAGATGTGCTCAGCACTTTTATGTAAAACACCACGAAAAACATTTTTGTGGAACATGTTAACCCTCTAACTGTTCGTTGCATGGGTCTTTTTGTCCGCTTCTTAAAAAAGGGACAAAAAGCTCTCCTTCAGCGGCGACATAGCGGGTTGAAATCCTTTACAAAAATGTTCCTCTTGGTGTTTTGCCTAAAAGTGCCGAACACATATTTTACCTTAAACGTAAGGCTTACTAGATTTTTTTATGCCAAGTACTAATTGTGAATTAGTACTAATTGTGAATTAGTACTAATTGTGAATTATTACCTTAAACACATTTTAAGTTTTGAATGATTTTTGGTGAATTCCCGCCGTGTTGGAAGGTTGCCAACGTAACGCCAATCCCCAAAAAGGGAGAGGCTACTAACCTTGAAAATTACCGCCCAAATGCAGTATGTTTCTGCACTTTCCAAAATAATGGAATGTATGCTGAGTTTCAATCTTGTGAGGTATTTGGAGTCCAACAGTCTGCTCAGCGATCGACAACATGACTTTCGTAGGGGACGCTCTACGGGTGACTTACTGGCCTTCCTTTTGGAAAAATGGTGCACTTTTGTCGAAACTTACTGCTTTTGGTGTCGGTGATGACTTCTCTCGATTTATATCGAGCTCTCTCAGGGATCGCTCTATACGAGTTGTTATAGATGGGATCTCATCCAACGAGTTCAAGATTAATTCAGGTGTACCACAAGGTTCCGTTCTTTCTCCTACCCTATTTCTTATCTTTCTTAATGACCTTTTCTATCAAATTTTCAATCCTATCTAATCTTTTGCAGATGACAGCAGCATCTGCCATTCATATTCATTCAGTAATAGACCAAGCCTGTCGGAGATTGGGGCCATGAGACACTTAATCGCTATCTTATGAAAATCTCTGAATGGGGTCATGCGAATAGGGTAGATTTTCATGCTCGTAAGACTCAGTGTTGTATGCTTACCCAAAGACGTATGACCGATCGTGCTGCTTCATCTGTAAATATGGGAATCAGTAGCTCTTGATGTTCTTGGCATGAAAATTTAGTGTGATGTTCGATAAACGGATCACATTTTTCAGATCTCAAAAGAAGCATTCAAGTGCCTCGGTTTCCTAAGACGGTGTAAGAGATACTTCACCCCTTCTGGTCTCCTCAATATTTATACCGCCTATATCCGCCCGAAAATGGAATACAACTCTCATGTATGGGCCGGTGCTTCAAAGTCTATTTTGAAGTTACTGGACCGCGTAGAGGAAAGGGCGAAGAAGCTTATCAGTGACAGTAGGGTAGCCACAACTCTATTGACTCACTGGAGCATCGACGCAATGTGGGGTATGTTTCGCTGTTTTATCGTTACTACAATGGAGTGTGTTCTGATGAAATCAGGGAACTTATTCTCGAAACCCACTCATTTTTGCGAACAACACGTTCTACGTTAAGAGCACATCCATTTGTGGTCGATTTGCCAATGATTCGCGCTACGCATGACAGAGAAAATTCGTTGTTTGGCCGAACAGTTCGTATGTGGAATAAACTCCCTGCAGAGGTCTGTCCTATCACTTTCAATGTTGGAAAGTTTAAATCGAATATCCATAAACACTACTCCCTCTATCCCCCTTCCCATAACCAATTTTCCTAATTCCGGCGCAATGCATTGCATGAGTAGGGGCCATCCCCTGACTGCCGGTCTTCAAAAAAAAAAAAAAAGTTGAGTCTGGAACTAGGATGTCTTTGAAGACCTGAAGTCGAATTTTATGGCAAATATTTTTGTGGAGCATTTCTGCCTGCTAAATTCCCGCTGAAGGGGAGTTTTTACCCCATTTTTAAAGAAATAAGTAAAAAGACCTATACAACGAAGAGTTGCAGGGCTAAAATATTCGACAAAAATGTTTCTCGTGATGTTTTACATAGAAGTGCTGAACACATCTTATGCCTAAATCGTGAGGCTTAAAAGATTTCCTGTGCCGAGTACAAATGGTGAATAAGTACGAATTTAACACTTACTTATACACATTTAGAGCTTGGAAAGATATCTGGCGTTCAAGTTGAGTCTGGAGTTTGAGTGTGTTACTGATATGTCGCACAAAAATGTTTACCATAAAATTCTACTAGAGGTCTTCAAAGACGCCAAGCGCCATACTTGACGCCAGAAATCATTCAAAACTCAAAATGTGTTTAAGGGTTAATTTTTCACTTATCCACAGTTAGTACTCATCATAGGAAATCTAGTAAGCTTTACGCTTAGGGTATAATATGTGTTCAGCGCTTTTGTGTAAAACACAATGAGGAATACTTATGCAAAATATTTCAGCCTGCTGTATCACCGTTGAAGGGAGTTTTCGGCCCTTTATTTAAGAAAGGGACAAAAAGATCCATACCACGAATAGTTAGAGGGTCAAAATGTTTTACAAAAAGGTTCCTCGTGCTGTTTTACAAAAAAGTGCTGAACACATCTTATACCTTAAATGTAAGGCATACAAGATTTCCTATGGCGAATCAGTATAACTATTTGCAAAGGGGGAGCGGGGGCGGGACTCAACTCCCCCTAAAATAAATCCCAAATATAAACCTTTAAAAAAGCGCGTACAAATATATATATTTTTTTTAAAAAAAAAAAATTATCTTGTTGTACAGTGATACGGGAGAAGCAACAGCCAGTATGCTTATGACAAATAAACAATGATTGTAAATGAATTAAAATTGTTTAAATGACATATAAAATTTCTAAAAAATTACCAACAACTGCCACTAACAGCGACCAATTAGCACTTTAATTAAAGTGAAGTGGATAGAAAAAAAGCTTGATATAAAAAACAAATGAAAATAAATTTGCTAAATAATATGAACAACAAATACAAAAACAAACAACAAAAAAAAGCATTAGCAAGAAAATCAATTACAACAACATAAATTAACACTTAAATTAACAAATGCGTGCAATTATTAAAAGACAATTTATTATAGACTCATAATATTTGTCGTCTCTGGTATCTATTGAGCTAATGGCGCTTAAAATTTCAAATATCTATCTGTCAAGACCTGTCCATTTATCTAATAAATATATGAGAATGTTTTTGTTTTTCTGTCTTATGTCAGCCCGTGCTTGATTGAAGTGGTAGTTTAAGTTTTTTTTATAGTTTTTTTTCTTGTATTCTCGGCTTTATGCTTCTTAAGCTGCTTGAGTTTTTTTTTTAAATCTAAGTGGAGGTGTTTAAAATTTAATGGGTTTTTATTACACTGTTTCAAAAAATTGTGGGAGAAAGTGGGTTACAGGTGTTTGGAATACAATTAATTCCAAAATAAGAAGAGTGACAAAGTGTGTATAACGACAGTCTGCTGGTGTCTAGTTATCAGGCATGTCACACATTCCAATTGGAATGATTTTAATTGCAGCTTTTATATTGATCGTTTAATAATAAAGCTTTGTTCGTTGTCTTTTGATTACAAGCTGTCTATACTGGCCATAAGCTTTCTATAAGTTGTCTCCATCTCTGTCTATGTGCGGCTATAAGTTTAAGATCTCTTATTGAACGTTCTTCGAAGGCTATGAGACATTGAGTTTACCTATTTTAATGTGGATCGTCGCCAGGTGTTCTTTGGCAGCCATGGCTTCCCGTTTCCTTGTGGGTTGTAAACAAGGTCGTGGTTGCATATTTTTTCAGCCGGCTTATTCAAAGCCCTTGGCATAGTTCTTCGTTACTAATTGTACTGAGCCGAATATAACGCGAAACTTATAAATCCATAAAACAGCTAATCGGAACTGAACTTGCCACAACATCAAATATAAAGCATAGAGATGGGAACATTATCTTCAGCACCGAAGATCAGGTTGAAAGATGCAGGGAATTCTTTGAGTTGACGCGGCTAACAATAAACGCAAGCAGCTCATCTCCTCAGCGACAAATCAGAAGAAATCCAAGAAGAGACGTCTCCACATCACCACCGACCATCGAAGATGTAAAAGGAGTGGATGCTAAGCTCAAGAGCAATGAAGCTGCTGGCCCTGACATGATATCACCTGAGTTTTTTAAGGCATGCCTTGACCTCAATACTTATATATGGTAGCATATTAAAGAAGAGTGGATGGCGTGCAGATTCCCTAAAGAATACAAAGAAGCGCTATAATAACACTATGCAAAAGATTATAACAATGATCATATTAGAACGCATCTCACCAACCGTTGAAAAGTCTTTACGTGATGAACAGAGTGGACTTAGACCGAATCGATCATATGTAGACCAAATCAATACATTGCGCAAAATACTTGAGCAGTCCGCTGAATGTAATTCCCCACTCTTCCTAGTATTTGTAGACTTCGGAAGAGCATTGGACACCATGAAATGAGAGGCAATATGGTCTACACTGCGTAATATTGGTATTCCAGGCCTCCTCATATACCCACAAATGAGCTATATAGAAATGATCCATATAAAGCGCGTTTTAAAGGTCAAGAAAGACAAGGATGCGTGCTATCGCCTATACTCTTCCACTTAGTTTTGTATACAGTTCTTCATCAAACAAACATTGAGGCGCCCAGCGAAATTCAATGGAACCTGAACCAACGGTTACATGATCTCGACTATGCAGATGACAAATGCTTAATGTCACATACGCTGGATGGCATCCAGAAAAAAACTAGACAAACTGCAAGAGCATGGCATGCGAGTCCATATCAACAAAACTACAGGTGTTTGTAAACAAATGTCTGCGTAAAACAAACAAAACATTTTGGCCTAACCTCATCACAAACGCCGATCTTTTGTCAGTTAGCAATCAAGCTCCTATCGCCAATGAAATCCGTCATCGAAAATAGACTTGGGTTGGCCACACGCTTCATAAGGAAATCTCGAACATAGCAAAGGCCAGCTTGCAGTGGAACCCTCAAAGGAGACGTAGAAGATCCGTAGAAGTAGAGCGCCGACAACGAGGACTAACGTGGCCACATATTCACCAGATGGAGAGAAACGAACACACACTGCTTAAGTCATTACTTACGGCGCAAGTGTATGGTGGCAGAAGACACAACAGGTTGCGCCGACAACCAAACTCTGCAAGGTTTAGAGATTGGCGTGTCTTCTTACTACAGCCGCAATGAGGTCATGTTGAACCTTGACCATTGAGGCCTTTATTTTGTGGCGTAAACTGGTCGACTGTCAGGTCCTTAATCAAAGGAAATGACATATCGACCGCTAAGGAATGGTGGCTGGATTCTTCTGGTTTAAGACAAGCCAAAGCATTGATGCAGCCATTTTCATACAGTGGCATCCTGATTTTAAACGGGAAAGATTTACGGCTTGTTACCGGTTTTCTCTCCGGTCACTTTGGATTGAACTATCCTCTGTGGAAAAGTAACCAAGCTCGTTCACCCTTGTGTTGTTTATGCTTGCAAGAGGACGAGACAACGGCACACATTCTCTGTGAGTGTATTGTCTTATGTGATAGTAGAATGCGCGTTTTCTATTCTGAGTTTCTGTGTTCAGATGATATTAGGCTGGCTTCTTCAACCTCTGTCCTGACTTTCATAAGAAGAGTCATGCAGAGCTTGATTTAGTCTATAGATCTATGGCACAAGAGTGGTGCTCTAGGTGTCGCAGTGATGGCCTTTGGACTAGATCTTTCCCCTATTCTATCTCAGTGAGTCACTACTATTAACATACAAAGCTTATGGCCCATTATTTATTTGCCGCTCCAAAAAGTATTTTTGCAAAGGGAGCTAATAAAAAAAACTGTCAATTCCACTTTGGAAATCAAAAGTAGTTTGGCTTCAAAGAAAATTATTCTTTTCTGAAGACGCAACTTACGGAACTAAACCAACAAACGAAACAACAAACGAATTAACAAGCGAACCAACATACGAACCAACAAACGAACCAACAATCGAACTAGAAAATGAACCAACAAACGGACCGACAAACGAATCAACAAACGAACCAAAAAACAAACCAACAAACGAACAACAAACGATCTAACAAACGAAACAATAAACTTTTGATCGGAATTGTATAATGTGATACAGAATCTGCTGTAGTAACAGCAATAATATGAAACGACGGCAATTACCGGTTTACAATTTGCTTATGGTCCTTCGTATCAGAACCTGAGGGTTCATTCTGTAATTCGAATCCAAAGAAAATGTTTTCGAATTGCAATGTAAACGGCATACAAATTCGTATCGTTTCCTTATCGAATCGAATTACAGAGTAACCCTCTGTCGCTCTGTCTCTCTGTCGCTCTGTCGATTTGTCGCTATGTCGCTTTGTCGCTCTGTCGCTTTGTCGCTCTGTCGCTTTGTCGCTCTGTCGATTTGTCGCTCTGTCGATTTGTCGCTCTGTCGCTTTGTCGCTCTGTCGCTTTGTCGTTCTGTCGGTCTGTCGCAAAAGTTGAACAACTCCTATCTCTGGATCTAGAATTTCTAAGTTCAGAAACCTCTAGCTTAAGATTTTCTACATTTTGACACATTTCAGACGTAATTTTTGAAATATGTTGAAATATATCATGATTAATATAAGTTCTTTGGAAAGTTTCCGTAACCATAATTTGAATAGAAGTTTGCTGCCTATCATAGAGACTGAACCAGATAAGTTCGACAAGTCTCTGTAAAATTCTGAAGGTTTTCGATCACCTATTTGCTTATCAGAAAACAATTTCTCCAATCTCCTTTCTTCACTGACAGAAAATCTTTCACATGAATGTTTTTTAAGGAATTCAAATTAATGCGTTAAAGGTGGTTTTTGTAAAATATCCAAAACTTTTGTAATAACCTCCTGTTGAAGGGCGACAACTACACGTTGATATTTATCAGTATCATCATTAATTTGTTTAATATTAAATTGAATTTCGGTTTAAATAAAACAAGCTTCTGGGCAAGACGTCCAGAAAAACGGTAGTTTAAGAGAAAAATTATTAACATTGTGACTAGTTGGAAAATCGAAATAGTCCATTTTGGTGTTGCCTATTTATAGTTCACTGGCAGATACTCATTATAATACTTATGAACATAAGGTTCATAGTATTATACTATCCAAATGGATACATTGTCGTTGGCCTGTTGGTTGGTTTACGTGGCTGCCCACTTACTCGCAAGCATTCAAGTCGAATTAAGATAACTCCGTTTTGGCGGACCACTCCAATCGTCCGAATCCAGTTTCTTGGATCCAGTAATCGATACTAGATCCATCCCGTCGCATTGACATATCTAATCAAGCCACCTAGACCAATCTCTGATAACTCTGGCAGGTCGTCTAGTGTATCAGTCCATAATGGCGAAAAGGTTGTAGCCGACAAAAACTAAATTTTACATAAAAATGTTTTTATTAAAAAATATATAAAAAGTATACGGAAAAGGTTACTTACGTCTAAATGTTTTTGTTATAAATTTCTAACGGCACCTCTCACTGTTACGAAATTTGCAGATCTGATCTCAATGATCGTAAATTATCGATTGCCATCAAAAAACGAAAATAGCACAACATGTCGATCATGTTATTTTTCCCATTGCGGTAAGGGCGAGGGCAGGTACTCGCAAAGTGGAAACTGTTTCTTCCCTACCTTGTTCACGGCAGAACGCGTTGTAGGAAAGGCTTATCCTACTAGCATGTCTACCGATAGCCCAGTGTCCTTTCAATACTGCATCGATATGTCTCTACGGTTTCTGTTCGTTAATTGTGTTGAATGATCGCCGTTGTAGCCAAGGCCACATCTTTCCAGCTACCTTACAGGTACTCTGCTTGTGCCATCTGTCTGCAGCTTTTTGTAGACAATGTCTGAAGATATTGTTTCTAATAGTATCAATCGGCATAGCTACCGTTTCAACAATGGAGGCATCTGGAGCAGAGCCAGCCCCGGCCAGCACATCCGTCTGTTTGGCCTGTACTTCCTCGTGATACCAACTGGAAACATGATCCTGGTCGTGCGATAAGGGACAGTAGCCAATAACATGCAATAGAGATGAAGATGTTAATCCCTGAGTTAACTGCACTTAGCAACAAGCGATAGAGATCACGACTTCGAAGGACAATTGTAGTTTTCTGGTTCGAATGCCGTGCATATTGGCTTATAAATTTATTTCGTAAAACTTTGGCACTTCTTTTGTTTTCAAGAATTTATTCTTAGAAATTCATTAATTGAAAATTTGCTAAAACAAGTCATGTAAACATTTTACTATCGTCATTCGTTGCCAGGAGGAAACAGTGTTCAATAATATTAAATTACATGATATAATTGTGTTGTATTAAAGTCGTAATTGTATTTACATATGGAAATGACATTCGTCGTACATTAGTAGTAAACTTGTAAAATTTTACATTCGTCGTACCCAACTCCTCCCCGTATTAATAATGAAGGCAATTGCAAAAGTACAAGTATGAAGAATTGTAAGCTGTTGTATTTATTCAGAACAGCAACAACAACCACATGTGATAGCAATAAAAGTACAACCAAACAAATATCATTAGCTTCTTAAATGTCTATACAACTGTGGCGCAGGCGCAATTCATACATTTTTCAGAGAGAGAGAGAGAGAGAAGCCAACAGAAACTACGGACGTATGAAACAATTTTTTTTCATATTTTATCTGAATGACGGATTGAATGACTTGAGAGGCATGATTGTTGTTATTGAGCTCAGTAGTTGTTTGATATTGTTGATGTTGTTGCTGTTGCTGTTTTTGCCTACCACAGCATTCAAGCATGCATGCGTTTTATTTAATTGTTTAAATGCAACAGCTACAACAACAGCAACACTAACAATAATATATTCAAGTAGAAAGAATTTATTTTTTTTTCATTGCAATTTTTTTGTTGTAATTTCTTTGTATAATTTATACATCTTAATGAAAAGAATGAAAGATGTATGAATGACAAAAAGCAGAGAAGGAAAGGAATTGATTCATATGATGAAGTTGTAATGTTAAAGTAGCAATAAAATGCAAACATCTTTATAAGTCGAGGATAATTATATTATTTATTGCTGAAATTTTTCTCATCCTTTAAATTTATCTTATTGATACCAGTGAATTAATTGCTGTTGAACTGTCTCGTGACGAAGGTATAACACTTGTCATTAATTAAATTGGTGTAAATAATAAGAAATAGGCGGTGTGATTTGAGTTTTATTTTATGCTATGACAGGAAGATTCAAAATCGACTTCTGCGAAAGGCAGATTTGTTCTCTGTATATGCCCACATGTGTCTCCATAGGCCGGACATTTTAGCCTTATGTGAGACTCAGGTATTTGAGGATGCTGATCCACAAAATTCTCATTTACCTGTGCATAACTTTATTTCGCTTTTCAGTTTCCATCGCGCGAATGAAGTTGTATACCAGTGCCAGCAATCGTTAGACAGGCATGATCGATCCTGAGCTTAGCTGTCTTTGGGGTTAAATTCAAAATCATGGCACACTTTTTTCATTTCGGGCTTCTTTGCAGAAGTCGAAACGCGGATTGAGATAAAACTATATACGCCTTCGCTGCCTTCTCCGGTTCCATATCGAAGATCATGGAGAGCTGTGCGAACAGTGAAATTGTTGTTGCTGGTGTTTTCAATGTTCACAACTCATCTTGGCTTTGCCATTCGCGTCATACAGCTCCAGAAGGCCACATTTTCACTTCAAAACCTTGCAGGTATGAAGTGAGCGGTAATGCACCTCTCGGTAGCTCGGACCCTTGCACCTTTTCTGCCTTCTTTTCGTTCTCAAAACTTCGTAACGTAAAATATATGTACAAATAGGCTCGTTGGGCTGAGCTCAACGACTTTTTTTCGGCATTTCAACTGGAAACTATGATTCCTTAACAGTAATGTCAATGCCATGGCAGAAATGATCGTAAACACCACTTAACTCTGGGAATAAAAACTTTTATTCCATAAAAGCGAAATCCGCTTATGCCCAGGACAAAGTCTTTGTTTAATCAGACTTGCAAAAACGCATTCTGATCCAGAGAGGAAGTATTCAGTATCTGGCGTAATAACCAAAATGCAGATACAGATTCGCTGCGCAAAAGGGCGAGTTTCTTGTGTGCCAGTTCTTGCAGCCCCTCGGCGTAGCAAGAGCTTTTGGTCATTCATTTTAAGAGTAAAGGATAATGCTAGTTCCTCAATTCCGATTCTTAAAGGGTGGCCAATTATTCGCTGACCCGGTTGATAAACATTCGGGCTGAATTATTTGCAAGTAATTCCTGCTTGCCGGAACAATATGAAATTAATTTATTTTTCTTTAAAATCGGTTTCGTGATGTTCGCGAAAAACATGTTTTTTTTAAGTTTTTAAGCTACATATTTTCTAAAATCTTGAGAACTGCTTATTGGAATTATAAAAATTTTGCACAGTTGCATAAATATGTTTTTCCTCTTTCAGCCAATACATATACCGTAATGATCATTCATTGATTCATTGATTTACTGACGCTAAGATTTGAAAAAATTATAATTTTTTACGTTTTTTTCCAAATTCACCATTTTAAGTCTCTTCAGAAAATATCCGAATTTGAATTTTAATAAAAAGAAATTTGTATGGAGTGTGAGTATAAGACCGACCAATGCCTGCGCGGGAGAATCAAAATATTTCGGATATATGTATATCAAGCATTTCTAACTCGATATTCCAATCAGTATAAAATTTCACGTAAAGATTTGTCTCATTTAATTTAGGAATATGAGCTTCCCATATTGCTATGGAGCAGAGGTATAATGTGCAAAGTAGTGTCATTTCTCTCTTTCTCACCCGATTGCAAAAATTTCTTGTATCCTTGTAGGCTTTTAAAATTAAAAAAAAATTCTGGTTAGTGCACAGAAAAAACAAAATTTCATTTTCTGTAAAAAAAACTAAATTTCATTTTGTGCAATTCAATCAAATAGTAAATATTTTGCCTAAGAACGGACCTACAAACAAATTTGTAAATATAGACAAAAAATATCTCAACAATTTCATTAAAAAAACGTGTTTTTTCAGTGAACAAATTGTATAAATCTATAAAACAATTTGTCTAAAAATATTTACAAATTGTAAACAAAACAATTTACTAAATCAAACAGAAAGATTTACTGGCTTTTCTGAAATATATCAAGCAATATTTTTGTATGAATTTATAAAACAATTGGTCTAAAAATACTAACAAATATTAAACAAAAAAAATATTTACTGGATTTTTTGTAATATATCAAAAAATAACTTTTTTGTCTGGGTCATCATCATCATCATCCATTAAGCATTTATGAAATTTCACTTTGTTAAATATGTGCAAATGTGAATGTTTATCTAAAGACTCAAAAAAATTAATGAGAATTAATTCAACGATATTAACGAATTGATTCACTCAAAAACCTTCAGTAAACAAACTAGGTACAATCGCATTCTTTTTGCTATCATGGTTTTTGTTGGTATTTGTGTGTATGTTGTCATGGGGGTTGTTTTTTTACGACACAGTTTTTCTTCTTGTTTTTTGTGTTTGCGTTCTAAATAAGAGTCAAACAAACAATTCATTGATTATGTAAAGAACATTTACTGAAAATCAAATTTATTTTTAGACAAACTTTTGTTTGAAAATTTGTTGGTGATCATTTTTTCTGTGTGTATAGTTAGTGTGGTATACTCTTTTTAATATTAAAGTTTCTTAATTTTTCCAAACCTTGGTCCAGTATTTTCAAAATATCGGATCCCAATACCAGCCGATTGTCACAATTGTTTCCGTTTTAGTTACATAACAAAATTTAGAATAGTTTAAAATGTTCTTTCTAACGGTCCTTTTCACAATGTACGATTAGAAATTAACGTGGACTTAAACGGCAAGTTTTCTATGCCGAACTTGGCGTTAAAGTCAACGTTAATTTTTAATCATGATTGTGAAATTTTTGTTCGTTAATTTTTATCCGCCATTGTTTTAGCCATTGTTCCAACTGGGGTATATAATCTAGCAAATTGCGGGTGGCTTCTTGATGGCTTTTGTGAACACTTAGAAAAGCTGTATCATCAGCGAATGTTGATATGTGTATGTTACTGCTTACCGGCAAGTCAGAAGCATATATCAGATATAATACAGGACCGAGGATGCTACCTTGAGGAACTCCGGCTTCAATGGGTTGCGGAGGGCTTTGAAAACTACCTTCTTTAACGACAAATTTTCGCTCAGTTAAGTAGCTTTCTAAAAGTTTAAGGATGTTTTCGGGTAGGTTTTGCTTTAGTTTATGTATTAAACCGTCGTGCCATACTTTATCAAATGCCTGAGAAACATCGATGAAGAGCGCAGAACAATATTTCTTTTCTTCGAAGGTTTTTCCAACCACGTTCACGAGTCTATGTGTTTGGTCAATCGTACTATGTTGTCTCCTAAAACCAAATTTGTGGTCTGGAATGCATCCAGTACGATTCAGTATGGGTGTTAGCTTACTCATAAGCCTTTCATATAGTTTTGACATGTTAGACAACAGTCTTATAGGCCTATAGGACTCCACCTTCGTATGATCTTTGCCTGGTTTAGGTATCATGGTAATCAGCGAAACCTTCCATTCTGCGGGATAGCATTTGAGGCGCAAAATACTGTTAAAAATAAATAGAATTATCCGTTTTGCAGTATAGGGTAGCTCTAAGAGCATTTTATCGCTTATTTTATCAGCGCCTGGAGCTTTTTTCGAGTTTAGGCCCGCAATATAGTGTTCAATCTCACGAATGTTGAACCTCAAAGTAACATTTGGTATAGCGAGGACTGGTGGCAGCTCAACTATAGTATCAGACGTATTTGGAGTAAATACTTTCTGCAAGTGGCTTACAAACAGAGTACCTTTTTCAGCGTCAGTTCTTGCCCAGTCTCCATTCGAAGCTCGCAATGGAGGCTTATATATCACTGGTCTTTTGAGGTCTCGGGCTGCTCCCCATAGCTATTTTTTCGGATAAAAGCCGTTCTACATCTGCTGAAAAAATTTTATTATATCTCACCTGAAGATTTGTAGTAGTAGCATTTAGAGCAGCTTGCTTAAGGTCTGCCTCAAACATTCCAATAGAGTCATCTATGTCAGCAGGCGTTTTTAATGGAACAAAAATGGCTACACATTAATTTTACATTGTGCAAAGAAACCTGCCCACCTATACAAATAAATAACCAAACTATACCTCAACACACTGAAGTAAAATATCTCGGTGTTCTTCTTGATCGTCGTCTAACATGGAAGTCACAGATAAATGCAAAGGTGAGTCAAATGAAATTAAAAGCAGCTCAAATGAATTGGCTCATTGGAAGGAACTCTACTCTAAGCCTAGATTGTAAACTTCTATACAACTCCACTCTAAAACCAATATGGTCCTACGGAATCCAGTTATGGGGCACTGCCTCAGCATCAAATGTAGAAAAAATTCAAATGCAACAAAATAAAAGACTCCGTACGATTACAGCAGCCCCATGGTATGTCAGAAACAAGCGAATTCATAAAGACCTAGATGTGCCGCCGGTTAAGACAGTGTTTTCTAAACACGTGACAAGCTACATAAAAAGACTTGAGTTGCACCCAAATCCCCTAGCCCGAAACATCATTAACTTTAGAGGCCACACTCGGCTGAGAAGGAGGGACACTCTTGCTCTCAGCCGAACACGAGAGACGTAAACAACCAAACAACAAACCGCTGAAACAAATATTTTTGTCTGGCATTAAAATTTTAGAGTTAAGATTTGATCACTTATTGTTAGTTCAATTTTATTGAAGATACAATAAATAAATACATATAACCGAATAAAAAAAAATAATTGTGAAATGGGACATAAGCTGGAAAATATATAATTTTTAACTCTTTGTTTCTCTACAACAATTTTTTTCTTAAAGATCACATAATTATTACGTATATACATGACTTAAAGGCATCTTCGCAGACATGAATTTAGAAAAAAAAACTTAATCCAATTTAGAATTTTTGGTAGGCGTGCAACCTTTCCAAATCGATCTACTTTTGTGATACGAGTATATTGGTAATTTCTTAGAAATTCTTATGACTCTCACGCATGGGCCTGTGCTTCAAATTCTATTTTGAAGTTACTCGTTTACAGGAGAGAGCGAAGAAGCTTATCGGTTACAATAGGTTGGCTCGCTGGAGCATCGCCGCAATGTGGAGTATGTTCTAATGCAACGCGCTCTTTTTAAGCAATTTAAAAATATATGAGACAGTTCTCAATTCGTGTGTATTTGTTTTACTTTTTTAACGTTTGTATACGCATAGCTCTTACCATTTTTGAAAAGATTTTCAAAATTATTTTTTTCGAAAGTCGGGCGGTCTAATTGTCCTCCTCCATTTCTGGAACGATTTTGAATTTTTTTTATTTATTTATTTTTTTTTTGAAAAGCGGACAGACGATTTATCCGCCCGAAATATTAATTGTCACATAACTCTGCCATTTACGGACCGATTGGAAAATACTTTTTTATTTGAAAGAGTATGCTTGCAGGTTAGCTTAGGGCCATATAAATTTAAGTGGAAATCGAACGGACAAAGTGGCCGCCCGAGATATTGTTTATCGCATAACTCCGCCATTTATGGACCGACTTTAAACATTTTTTATTTGGAGGGCTCTTAGCATTGAAGTCGATTTATTTTTGCCAGAATTACTAGCGATGATCACGTTCTCAATACGTCAGTGAATTGCACTACACATTACAGAGAAAATTCGTTTTTAGCCGAACAGTTCATATCGTCCCTACCATATATAAACTATCCAAAATGCAAATCTTGACTTTTAAAAGAGTGCGAAAACCCGTCAGTTGTGAACTTACAATCAGCGCATTCCTAATCGATGAGTTTTCAATATTTTATGAAAAATTCAACATATTCCAACGAAACGTATCGCACTCATTGGAGGATCATGGTAACGAATCTAAAAAAAGAATTTTTCATATTCCTGTCATTTTCAATGCGGGAAAGTTCAAATCAAATGTTCACAAACGCTACTCCCTCTATTCTCCTTTTCATAAACAATTTTCCTATGAATGAATGAATGAATTTAAATTAAACGGGAAACATAGGCAGTTATTCACTTATTACATAACGCTGGAGGGGGGGGTTAAAGGTTTGTTACGGCTGAGATACTTTATACTGAAAATTTTGTAAAAAGCGTTACAAAGGGGGGGGGGGGGGGGGGGGTATAAAACCTCCGAAAATAGCGTTACGTAATATGTGAATAGGCACTAGGATACTGCGAACGAAGAAGATCTATTGTATCCCTTGCCAGGTGCTAGAGCACCTCATCTAGACCTACTCTCCTGAGGAATCTCAATCCTCGAATATGGGCTTGCCCAATTGTCTATATCTTCTGTGGCATAACGCTTCACAGTCCTTCAAAATATGCTCTGGAGTTTTATCTTCATAATCACAGAATCTGCATAGGCTATTACTCTCATTGCCAAGTCTGTTGAGGTGTTTTCTCAGTCTGCAATGGCCTGTGAGGAAAACTGTGATCATTCTTGAGATTGTTTTTACTTAGGGACATGAGAGTTATGAAACAATTTTGGTTATACGTTCCAATCATTAGCTTTGCATGCCTTAATCCAGGGAGACTGAACCAGAGGTGTTCCCTGGTACTCTTGATCTCCGTCGATATATCTTCCCGCTCCCTTGTGGCCATTTTGTCTGCATTTTCGTTGAATACCACCCCGACATGTCCAGGAACCCAGCACAGTGTGACGTTACTCATGCTGCTTAGCTGATTTAGCTTAATGCGACATTCACAAGTCAACATAGAGGTAAACTCATATGACCTGAGTGCTTTGATGTCAGCCTGACTATCCCAGCAAATGGATGGCTATTTCACTCCCTCGGGAGCCTCTGTCAAGATAAAATTCTGTGCATCTCTCAATGGCATAAACTTCCCATTGAAAAATGGTAGGAGCTTTTCCCAAGGACACCAAAGCCTGCCGGCATTCTGTAGGCATCAGTGTACCGCCTGATGTTGCCAGTTCCAAAGGAATATGGGGCTGCCATTTCCCCCCCTTCCCTTCTATTTTCCAGAACGGTTCAAACCTCTTGTCAAAGTCATACACTTTATTCATCATATCCAGTGGGTTGCGCAAGTAGGGGGGAAATTGTCTTACCAGGTATGCTTGCTCCCATTGGCTAATTAGACAGACCCTGCCTGTACTTTTTCCCGCGATGCTCATTACTTTTTGACTGGCAGCAGTCTCTATCACGATCGTCAGAGGTATGAGTTCAATGAAGACTTCTATAGCCGCCGTAGGAAACGTCCTCATAGCCCCTGTTATACAGAGGCATGCTAGCCTCTGTAATTTCTCTAACCAATCTCTTGTAGTAGCCAGCCTGACTCTGTCCGACCAAACAACAGCAGCACTAGTGATGATGGGTCTCACTATCATGGTGTATATCCATCTCAAGATTTTGGGTGTGCAGCCCCATGTTTTACCTGCAACACGTCTGCAAACCATTGTTGCTTTTGTTGCCTTGTCAACAGTCGCCTCTCAATGCTGTCTCCATAAAAGCTTTGAGTCTAATATCACTCCCAGATACTTGACCTCCGATGAACTTTCTGTTTGTATTTTTCCTAGATGTGACACAATGCATTGCATGAGTGCTGATTCAAAAGAAAAAAATTAGTGGGATATATTGATATTGATATTTTTTTTCAATAAAATGCAATTTATCAAAATGCTGTTGGCTGAGTAGTTGGCGCGTTTGACTACAAACCCTGAGGTCTTGAGTTCAAAACTAATTTCAGGTAAGCCAACAACATTATGCATTTTTCTCATGTGCATTGGTGTGTTATTGTTTTGGTTGTTGTTGGACTGTTAAAGTGATGAAGGCATAGTAGCACTGATCAATTTGTCAGTACCAGGAGCGATTAATACTAACATATCCCAATGCTCTTCTCAGCACACTCCTTCGTCGGTATTGTAGCAGAACCCTCGGCGAAGTAAAAGAACTAATAAAATGGCTACACAGCTTAAACAACTCAATCGCCCCTATTGTGAATGTCGACGTCGACGTCAACACAATACATTCGTCACTGTCAATTCGATATGTCGTCGTTGTCACTTCAATGCTAAATCGGCATTTACTAAAAGTATAGTGTTGACGTTGACTTGTTATCGATAATGTGAAGGAAATAAATATCATCGCTATCATTTTGACGTTTATTCAATTTGTTTATTGCCTTGGTTTATTAAAATTTTTTTATGTTGTAGTCAAGTGAAAGTTTTAGTGATGAAGCAAACAAATAAAGACTTCTTCTCTTTTGAAAAGTTCTTCTGCTTGGTATTATATTTCCATCATTTTCTTTTCTTCATTTTCCATCATTTTCTTTTCTGCATTAAAAACCTCCTTTTTGTTGGTATTATGTATAGCATATGTGGAAGTTAACGGGCATCCCCGTCATCCTCAAACATATCGTCATATGAAATGCAAAAGTGCCTATCATCAATTTTTAAAATTTTTCGCTTTCCTGAAACATTTTTAAAAATTATGATACGCCGCCGCCTTGCATTTTATATGGCGATATATTTTCTGGTGCTTACCGTTTGTTAACCATCGCTATGTATAATTAGTGGTCCAATAGATTTAATTTCGCCACAGTTTACTCCAATCCTTTCTTAAAATTATTAGGAGTTCTGCTCCTATGAAATCCTTTTACTAGGCTTGGTTTACTTTCAAGCCGCTGCATTAATTCCTCAAATTGTTTGTTGGTTGTTATTTTAATTTTTTTCTATTTTAAATAGTTTTTCAGATAAATAACCGTGACAGCTAAAACTTTCTATCGAGTCGTTGCCAAAAATTGTGTCGACAAAAACAGAGTCAATTTAACGCAATGTTGTCTTAAAGTCGCCTATTAAAATGCGAAGCAGCTGTCAATTGTTATCGAAATCCGTCAATATTGACAACGGCAATGCCAATATTGCACCGTCAACGTCACTTGTGGCGACGTTGACATTCGCAATAAGGGTGAATGCCTCTACTTGACACCAGAGGGGCTTGCAACACTGCTCCACCAAAAATGCGCAATAGCAGGGTTGTAAATGAATTAAGCTTTATATCTCTCTCCCACTTCACCACCTGTTCTCTCTACACTATCCCTTTCTGAAAGAACGTAGCACATTAATTAATTAACTGGTAGGCATTAATTGCCTGATTGTGTTACTTTTCTTTATATAAAAAAAATGCGAACAAGCTAATTGAGCAAAAAAATTTTTATGGAAAAAACAATGATTGATTGAATTGTGGAATCAACACATAAGAATTTTAATCGAATTATTTAATGCATTTATTTTCGTATCTGTTCAAATAATTGTATCGTTAAAATGACGGATTACTTATACGACAGACAATAAATATATAACTATGTATATATGTATGTGTGTGTGCAGGTATGCAAATGATCAATCGTGTGCGTGTGTGTGAGTGTGTTAGAAGTGGGCCTGTCACTTTTTGCGTTTCATTTACAAATGTAAAATTATTAATTACATGAAAATCTAACAACAACACACTGTTTGATTTGGCACCGTTTTTTTTGTTTTGTTGTACTTGATGCCACTTTGGGGTGGAGATTTCTAACGTTTGTTGTTGCAATTACTTTATACATTCACTTGCATTGTTGTTGTTGTTGTTGTTGTTGTAATTCGCTTTTTAATATTTTATTAACGTTTTTTCTGTTTAATCGTGGGTTGAATTTTTAACTTTTAGCAAAAAACGAAATAATAAAGAAAAAATTAAAAGCCAACAAAAAATGTTAAAACAATAAATAAATATGCAATAAATATTTTAATACATGTAATTTAAATTAATTTATTTATTTGCGTTGGCACAGTGGCGTATGATTAACACCTTTTAAATATTTATTTATATATATTTTTTTCATCTACAACCATAATTTTTTTCGTTTCATATTTTTATAGTTTTTGTTAAGCTCTTTATTTATTGGTTTTGTTAATAATAGATTAAAATAAAATGTTGTTGTCGGTATTGTTTTGTTACTGTTGTTTGATGATGTTTTCGATATAAATATTTCATTGTTTTGTTCAGGTTTTGTGTTTTTTTTTAAAGAGATTTTTAGTATTTTTTTCCTATTATTTTAAATGGTAGTTTATAGTTCTTTAGCATTTAATTTCAATAACATGAAGGACCACTTGTACAACATGTTGAATGTTAAAAATTTTAATTGAATTATAAACTGTCTTAAGTGGTGGCTAATAAAATCGATGATGTAAATTTATTAACACCTTTATCTAAATACCACAAAAAAAAAAAGTAGTTTAATAGAGTTTATTTAACATATTTGTTAACATATTTAAAATTATATATGCGGCTGCTAAAGTGGCCAGATCTGGGAGAGTTCGAATTAATTCATGTAAATTTTTTTCTGCCCAGCAGATGTTAAAAAGATTTATTTTTTAAGTTATATATTTTGGACCAGCAAGCACTCAGGGGATAACCACTACTCATGCAATGCATTGTGCAGGAACTAAGAAAATTACTTATGAGAAGGAGCATAGAGGGAATAGTGTTTGTGGACATTCGATTTAAACTGTCCCACACTGAAAGTGGCTGGAAAGAGCTCTGCGGAGAGTTTATTCCACATACAAACTGTTCAGTCAAAGCACGAATTGTCTCTGTAATGCGTAGTGCTGCAGATCGAATACCAATGGATGTGCTCTTAATGAAGAATGTGTTGTACGCATAAAAGATTGGGTTTCGGGAAAAAGTTCCCTGATTTCATTATAACACATTCCGTTGTAGTAGCCATAGAACAGCAAAACACACCCCACATTTCGTCCTTGCTTCAGTGAATCAATAGATGTCGCTACCCTAATGTCACCAATAAGCTTCTTCGCCCTTTCCTGTACGCGGTCGAGTAACTTCAAAATAGACTTTGAAGCACCGGCCAATATATGAGAGTTGTATTCTATTTTCGGTCTGATATATTTGGTATAAATATATTTAAGGAAATCAGATGAAGTGAAGTATCTCTTACAGCGTCGTAAGAAATCAAGGCACCTGAATTCTTTTTTTCTAGACTTGAAAGATGTAATCCATCCATCGAACGTCACATTGGATTTTCATGTCAAGAACATCGCGAGTATCAGATGCTCTAAAACTTGTGCCAAAAAAAGAAATTACGGCATAGGATCTTGTAAGCCTTGCGTTTAAGGTATACGATGTCCTTAGCATTTTTATGTAAAATACCTCGAGAAGATTTGCTGTGGAATATGTTAACCCTCTAACTCTTTGGCTATGCCATGAAATTCTACAATGGGTCTTCAAAGACAACCAATCTCCTGACTTATCCTGAACGCCAGATATCATTAAAAACTTATAATGTGTTTAAGGGTTAATTTGGTACTTATTCACAGTTAGTACTCGGTATAGGAAATTTCGTAAGCCTTACATTTAAGGTAGAAGATGTGTTCAGCATTTTTATGTAAAACACCACCAGGAACATTTATGTAGAACATTTTATCCTGCTATATCGCCGCTGGAGAAGAGTTTTTTGGCTCGAAGATTTAAGGCCGATTTAGCAGACCGTAAATGTAGTCGAATGTACTGAAAGTTTCTGTCACATTGAAAAGCTATGAGACAGAAACGATCACTACATTCGACTACATTTACAGTCGGCTAAATCAGCCTTTATGGGGCTAACATGTTCAACATAAATGTTGCTCGTGGCGACGTAAAAGTACCAAAGACATCTTATAGCTTAAACTTAAGGTTTACAAGATTTCCTATGCCGAGTCAGTATTACTATGTGCGAAAAGGGGAAATATAGCTCCCCTAAAATGAGTCCCAGATGTAAACTTTCAGAACACTGATACACGTATACATTTTTTTTGGTGTCCTCTATCAGAATCATAAATTGATTTTGTTGTACAGTGTTATTACAGATAGAGCAGCAAGTTCGGTGATATGCCTGTGCGTAAGCATACAGCATTTGGTTCTTACGAGCATTAAAATCGACCCTCTTCGCACGAACCCATTCAGAGATTGTAACAATATTCTGATTTATACACTTAATTCATGTTTTGCCGCCATTCTCCACCAATTTTGATAGGATTCGAAGTTTGACAGAGAAGGAGAAAGAATTTATCCTTGCAGCACCCATGCATCAATCTTGAACTCGTCTGATAAGACACTTCTATAACAACTCATATAGAGCGATCCCTGAGGAAGCTCGATATAAATCGAGAGCAGTCATTGCCAACACCAAACATGTTTGTGAAAGGTGCACCATGCAATACTCCATAAAACGCCTTAGAAATATCTGAAGCCACTACTTTACTCTCGCCGAAATGGTGTATGGAGTAACACAACTTTTCCTAAAGGAACGCCAGTAAGTCACCTGTAGAGCATCCTCTACGAAAATCTTACTGAAGGTCGCTCAGTAAAGTGTTGGTCTCCAGATACTTCACAAGATGCGAATTCCACATACTTTCCATCACTTTGGAAAGTGCAGAATATATTGCGATCGGGCGGTAATTTTCAGCGTTGCTAGCCTTTCCATTTGTGAGGATTGGCGTTACATTAGCAAACTTCTAATACGATGGCAATTCACCAGCATGATATAAGGTGCTGAAGTACTGAAGCCGCTCGAAAGATTTTTTTTTAACGTAGTTACAGATACTCTTTCAAGCTCAGGCAGTGGAGCATTGCTTTCCCGCAAGGCGAATTACTTGCAAATAATTCAGCTAGAAGGTTAGTTTTATCAAACAGGCCAGTAGTGAATATTGGGTGATTTTTTAAAAGAATCGGAATCCTTTACTCTTTTAAAGAGCCTTCCTGGAGATCGCTAAGTAAACTGTTGGTCTCCAGGTGCACATTTCCCATACTTTTCATCACTTTTGAAAGTGGAAAAAATATTGGGATCGGGCGGTAATTTTCAGGGTTACTAGCCTCTCCCTCTTTCAAGCTCAGGCAGTGGTTCATTGCTTTGCCGAAAGTGCGAATTATTTGCAAATAATTCAGCCAGAAAGTTAGTTTTATTAACCGGGTCAGTGAATATTTGGTCATCTTGTAAAAGAGTCGGCATTGAGGAACTATCTTTATCCTTTACTCTTTCAACGAAGAACGAAACCTCTTACTACTCCGAGTGGAAGCAATACCTTTAGCACAAAGATGCTGCTCGTACAAAGCTTATTTTCGCCTTAGTACTATGGCACAGGAAGATCTCGTCGTTTTGCGCAACGAATCTGCATCTGCATATATGTTACTACGCCAGATACTGAATGCCTCCTGCCTGGGTCTGACTGCATTTTTACACGTATGATTAAAACAAGACTTTTGCCTGGGATTAATCAAGATTTGCTTAGAAGGGATGAACACTTTCATTCCCAGCAAGATGGGGTCTACAACAATTTTTGCCATGGCATTGACACAATTACCGAGGAAACATAGTTTCTTTAATTAAACTGCCGAAGAATTCGTTGAGGTTCACTTAACTAGTTTTTTTGTAATTTAATATTGAAAGAAAAACGCAACACACGTTTTTCTTTCGACGGGGTTTGTTTGAATTTGGAACGATTTTCTGTCATCCCACGTCAAATTTGGTTGATAAACAAACCGGTTTCGGCTGTATGCCATCAGTGAGTGTTCTATTGAATACTAAATATTGAACGTCTTGTTGTTGATTGTAAAGCGTTACGAAGCTTTGAGGATGAAAAGGAAGCGGATTTGGTGCAACATATTCGAATTGCAAAGAGCTGCATTGACGCAAACTTCATAATTGTCAGGATGTGAAGTCCGGAGAGTATTGTGTTGGTATCCTTCAACTCACAAAGTACTTCAAATTTATGACCATATTTCATCAGGTTGCAGAAAACAGACAACTTGAAGCCCTCTTTGTGAGGCCAAGTGATGTCAAGTACTGTTTTAAGAAGATTAGCTTTATAAACCGGGTCAGCGAATATATGGCCATAATTTAAAAGGGTAAAGGGTCGGAATTGAGAAACTAACATCACCCATTACTCCTTTATAACGAATGACCGAAATCTCTTACTATCCCTAGGAGCAGCAACAACTTTATCACGAAGACGCAACTCGTATGTACAAAGTACGCAGATCTCGTCCTTTTGCGCAGCGAATCAATATCTGTGCTTTTCTTACTACGCCAGATACAAAATGCTTCCTCTCTGGATCTTTTAATTTCGCGTCCACGTATTGCTAAGTCTAACTTAAATTCTTAATACAATACCTAATTAAATGTATTGGTCACCTTAGTACTCGAACTAAACTATTTACATTTATTGTTTATTTCTCGTTCCCGATATGTAATTAAATCATTTATCATTTGACATCGATTTAAATTTAATAAGTATTAAAGAATATTGTCTGTATAATAAATATGCCTAAGATATGCAAAATTAATTTTCCCTCAGGCTAAAATTGAACTAAATAGAAATTCAAATTAATTGTACAACAAGAAAAAATCAAATCAACAACAAGTTAATACCCAATTCAAATCAATTGCCATGCAAATCAGCAGCTACAATTAAATTACAAATTGATTACCTCATTAATTACAACTAAACAAGAAAAAAATAAATGAAAAACAGGACAATAAATGCGGAAAAACAAATAAATAAACCATGATTGCAAAAATTAGACAACTTAAAAGTAAAATAAACTTCTTGAGAAATGTAATTTGAAATAGTTTACGATCCCCCCACTACAAACATTATTAGTTCGTGTTAATCGAGAAAAATAAATAAATAAAATAGACAAAGAAATAAACGACCAATGTTAAGGCAATGGTAATGGCAAATCGTTCAAATATGAATGAATTCCAGTGAATGAATGCCAGTGATGGACTCACGAACGTAATTTTTTAAGAATTTTAGACTAATGATGCCGCAGCATATTGCTTCGCTCCCATATATCTAGTGGCAAAAAGTATAAACAATGATGAAGGCATAGCACTAATCACCTAGGCAGTATCGGCAGCGATTAATACTAACATATTCCATTGCAGTTCACAGCACCCTCCTTCGTCGATACCGTAGCAGAATCGTCGGTGAAGTAAAATAACTAATAAAATGGCTGCACAGCTAAAGCAGATTAGTTCCTCTACTTGACACCAGAGTGGCTGCAACACTGCTCTACAAAAAACGCGCTATTACAGAATTGTAAATGAATTAAGCTTTCTATCTCTCTCCCACTTCACCACCTGTTCTCTCTACACTATCCCTTTCCCAAAGAAGGTAACACATTAATTAATTAACTGGTAGGCATTAATTGCCTGAGTGTGTTACTTCTCTTAAAAAAAAATAATTTAGAATAGTTAAAAAAATATCGAGCTTACAAGAAATCTATAAAATTTAAGTGTCGAAGTAGTCTTATTAATTCAGCACTTAAAAAAAAATTCAAAGTGGAGTGAACAGTCCAGAAATACAAATAATAAATACAAATACAAACATTAAAGTTCCTGAAAGAAGGTAATGCTTGGAAGTCTAAGGCTGCGCTCTTGCAGAATAGAGGTCAGTCAGGGAAAATGTGTGGGATTGACTGATATTCTTCTTGTCGAAGGGAGAAATTAGACGCTCCGACATGATGGCAAGGATTCAAACATTAATAGTTGCTATATCTTCTTAGTTGGGGTCAAAGGGTCGTAGGTTTCCTGCTAGTGATAATTATGGTCCAACTGAGTACCGTATTTTGCAGTGCCTACTCCTTAATCTCATTCGACACCTGAACCCAGGAAATCCAACTTTTTAAAGCCAACAAAAAATTGTCAAACATCATATCTTAGATAGTTAAGGTCCTGAAAAAAAGCGATTGCATAGAGTCAAATAATGTGTTCTTCGATAGATGGTCAGTCAGCGAGAAGGTACTGGATTGAACCTTCTTTAGCTAGTATATTGTGATGCCAAGAAAAATATGTTCACTCCTCATATTCCTATTAATTTATGGAAATCAAACTATTGAGAATCAACCACAAAAGATACCATTGACACAGCGTCCAGTCGCTCCCAATTCGAGAAAGTCATGGTAAACCTAATTACAGGTAAGACAGCTCCACGCCCAATTAGGCTGTTGTCGCTATGCTGATTGTTTTACCAAGTGGATCTTGCTAACCAAAAATCTTGCTTTGGACACAGCAGTGCGTCTGCACGCTACAAATGCACGGAACCACAGACCGCGAGTTCATTGACTATATAAGCTCTAGACTATCGTTTTCCAGGATCTTCAGTTTCTACATCTCGGAGGAATTGAGGTCTACTGGAGGGTGTCCAGGAAGGTTCCAGGAGGGAGGACAGGATTGAACACGTGGAAGTCAGTATAACCTTCAGACTTCCGCAAAAATGTAGTGTATTGCAATCTGAGATATCGGCCAGCAAAACGGTGGTAAACTGTTATGGATAGGTATAAGCGAATCTTTACCGACAGCACCGCAATTAGGTCCCTAACTGCTGTATACACAACATCTAAGCTGTTAAAATAATGCCGGGTATCCCTGAACGGCATAGCGAGACATTAAAATACCGATCTTATATGGATGCATGGACACGGGACCTGCGCTGGAAACTGCATCGCTGACGAGCTAGCTAAAAAGGGGACAGCACTACAGCACGCTTGCAAACAGCAAATTGAAAACTATTTCTGTACCCTGGCACAAAGCAGAAGGTCTAACGAAACTACTTGCAGGACCTTCAGAATGTACTCAGACCGTACCAGGAAGCTCTTGAAACTCCAGAAGACGCATCTGGGAGTCATCGTTGCATCATCATAGGACATTGCAAATATGGCAATAACGACAAACTAATGGAACGAACATCGCACGATTTCTGCAGAAGCTGCCAAAATAGGGAAGAATAGGCGATATTTTTCCACCTGCTGTGCGTCTGGCGAACCGACGGCCAGTACAGATTGGCCAGTAACCCTCCATCAGTCTACCTGAACTGGCGACCACGAATTTCTACAGACTAAGCTTTATTATCAGGAGCAGTGGATTGCTCCAACCCAAAACCATCCCTTTTTCGGCATACCTTCACTTCTACGCTTCTATTTTCCTCTTCACTAACACATTCATAACTCCTAGACTTTACGTCTTTTTCTTCTTCCTCTTCTTCTTCCTATCTTCACAGGCAATACAAAGGACCAATCCCAGGCCCAAGTGAGTGGAAGCTGCCTGTCTAATCTAACCTAACCATACCTGAGACAGTTTTTTAAGTCCTCAAAAAGGCGATTTTTTTTTAAAGAACAAACACAACCAGCGAAACGATTAGCTTGTCTGCGGGTCTATGGCGGGAATGGAACCCACGACAGCCACAGGGGCACCCTTAGAAGTCTAAGCCTGCGTTCCTGGAGAGCTGGTCAGTCACACAGAAGCTGTTGGACTGACTCTACTTTCTCTTCATTGAAGCAACTCCTGCGCTACGCATTATGGATAGAACCCGGGCTCTCCGATATGCCTTCGATCGAGTCATCCATTCACCGCAACCGCATTCCCAGCCGAATTTTTGAAAAAAGTAGCCCAATCACGCCTCCAGATCACACAGCGCACCATGCAGTGAAACGTTCAGCATGCAAAAGCCTTTCAACAATTGGTCTTGGACTTCCAGTAGCCCAAATGCGACAATTTTGGTTGCTGACGTATCAAAAAAAAAATATATATATATATATAATATTCTCCGTCTGAAACTATTTCCTGAATGAATTCAGCAAATTTATGGCGAAGTGAATGGTGTGCTGGCCTCCATTCATGCTCAATCCTTACGCAAAACTCTCCATGTGGACGTTGTGGATAGCCTCAATTGTTGAGAACGTCAAGGAATCAACAAATTCGCTCACGACTGTGATGTTTTCACTTGAACGACTCGATCGAACTCGCGTTGGTGGCAGTCGATTAGAATTTATCGACCAAATTCTTAATAGCGGTTTCAGAAGGACGATTATGTTGACCGAAAACATCATGAATCTTACGAAATGTAGTTTTTGCAGATCCACCCTTTTTCCTAGAAGAATTTTAATATTTTAGTGCTATTTTCGAGCGAAATTAAACTCATTGTAACAATTGATAAAGCTTCTACTACTGATATGTCAACAAGTAAAATGTTAAAACTGTCATGTCATTCGAATATGCCACTGTTGAAAAGCAAAGTTCTTCTTGAAAAACCCTTTAGCTGCCTTGCCCTCTCGCTTCTTTGTAGCGGCCAAAGAGTCATGAATGTCCTACAAGTATCATTTGATAACTCAGCCAATGAGATACAAATATCTCTTTCTGAGTCTACCAAGTCTTAAGTCTACTCTGATTTTCGGCTTTTTAATTTTCCTGTAACCGATTCTCCACTCAGACTATCCTGATATAATATCATTCAAGCAGGATCAAAAATTGAATGTACAAATTTCGACTTTACTACCTCTGAATTGAGGACCACACTATTCACAAAAACTCGATAGTACTGGTCTATCTCTAAGATAGGCTTATTAAGCTTTTCAGTTGCTTCTGTTAAGTCTGGAAAACGGTGCAAGTATGGCATAACCTTAGCGACACCGAAATATCAAGATCTTCAGAGAATAACATCGATCCAGTACCACCGTCAACTTTACTCAATACATAAAGGCTAAAGTTCGCAATGTGATATTCAAAAAGAATAAGATATGATCAATATCCCAAGGAATAAGGGAAACTGATGAGCAATTAATTTTCAACAATTTCTCCCTCATTCGGAAAAAAACCTCAAACTGACGAGATACGCTGTAATTCAATGCGAAAAGAAAACTATGCTGAAAGACATGAATACAAATGAGCACTGACGAGGGAGTGTTGCTACTTCCGAAAACAGCGTTTTTTGTGTAGGTTAGAATTAATTAACGCTAATAGTTCTTTAGAGCCCTGGAATATTATTACTTGTTCAAATCATTCTGACTAAAATGTTACTAAGTTCCGCGTAGTAATAATCAATTTGGATTGAAAACTTTCGGGAATCGATACCAATTGTAAAGTTCTGTAAACTGGCAAAATGCCAGCTTTTTTTTCAAAAACCAACAAATTTCTATTTCAAAACTTTTAGCAATAGCTTTGCTAATTTGTGCAAATGTTGCTTAAACATATTAGCCCAATTCACAATCTTGTGGAAATGGTCTTGCATCGTTGCATTTGCAAAATGGTATAGCATATCGATACTCACCACTAACAATTGTTAAGTGGTAAGTATCAATATACTATACCAATTTGCAAATGCTACGATGCAAGACCATTTGCATAAGACTGTGAATTGGGCTATTAAATTTATTGGATTTTTCAATTAAATTCTTGTAGCATACCAAATGTGATACAATTGTACGAGGTGATGGTGGCAGAGCCAGCTCAGTGGTTAAGAAATTTTCTGACCAAACCAAAAGACCAGACAGAAAGAGAGAGAGAGAGAGAGAGAGACACACACAAAAACCTAGAGCCAAGCGAAGAGACAGACGCTAGTTTATTTAAACTAAATAAATGCGGCATTTAACAAATGCTCCAATTAGTGTTAATAAAAATAAATAAAATACTAACTTGACATTACATTTGGCGCTTAAACGCTTTAAAAACGTTGATTTTTTTTTGTGGCTTGGTTCTGTTTAAAACACGATTCAGTTTCAAATCGTTTGTGTCTGTTACACAGTCCTCCACTAGATTTTATTACAACCATTTATTATTACTTTCCTAAACACTTGAATTTGTTTAGCACGAGCAAAACTAAATTTTTTTTTGTTGTTGCTGCTAAAGTTATAAATTACCACTCGTATAAAAATCGGTTTATGTCGGTTTGTCTGTTTGTTAGGCGTCTAGTTGCAAGATGTCGATTAAATTCTAGGTTTTTAATTTAATGTCACAATAATGAAGGTTGTTTACCACTTTGCACTTTGATTTTTTTCGTCGTCGCATTGATTTGATTCTGTTCGATTTGCTTGTGAGAGTTAATTTTTTTTTGCTTTGTTTCTTATGGTTACCAAACCCATGATTACTATTGTCAATTGATTTGCGATTAATCAAGTGATTATGATTTGTGTTTTATATTGTATTTGAATTATTACTATTTTATTTAGTTTGAAATGTTATTTTGTTGTTTGCTAATTGCAAAATGTAATAACTTTAATTAAGTGTTTGGAAGTACCCTACTAAAGGCTTTGTTCGTGTGTTTTGGTTTTGTTAATCTTGTTGGAAATGTAGTCAGATTATATTGCAACCAAAAAGTTAAAGGCTATGAAGAGACAGATTGTTAATGTGGGCACCAGTCGTTAATATAGTTAATTGACACTTGCTTAAATTTCTTAAGATAAAAGAAGACTTTTCTCCGCTAGAAATAATTCCCTAAAGCAAACATGGAACAATTTACGGTAAACTTTGATCGACTATAAATAATCGTTGTGTTTTTTAAGTGTTATTTTGAACAATTATTAATTAATATATATTTGCAAACAGGATTAGATTTAATTACAATTAATTAAAACCTTTTGAAATATTTTTATATGGGAGTGCCACCATAAAGTATTCTAACAAATTTTTGTTGTTGTCACTTAAATTACAGTCATAAAAATTCAATATGCAAAATTAAACTTCAGTAGATTTGTAAAAGTAAATAGGGTTTTAAAGAAGTTACCTGAAGTTTTTTAAAGTAATATGAAGATCTGCAGTAATAGTGGTAGTAGTAATAATAGCAGCAGTGGTACACTCATAGAAAAATGAATCATCGCATTGATGACTTCACAAAGGGACCAAAGGACCCAAGTGGGCCCGTTTTTAGAAACCGGACAGCCTGTTCATTGATGACACCCTGTCATTTTTGACATAAATGTCAATTTTGACATAAATGCTATGACAAATGTCATCAATAAAACGAAAACAGACATCAATCTGATGACAAACGTCATCATAGAATTTTCTCATAGTTTAAGTGTCATCAATGCTATGACTGTAATGATATCAATATGATGTCACTTATTATATATTATTGAATTGTAAAATATCTATACAAAAATAAATAATATTTCTAAAATGTATTTTAATGCAAATGTTATTGTTTAATTTTTTATTTTTGTGTTTAAACTAGAGGCATGCGATTCTTGGTCATAGACCACGATGTTCGTCGGCTATTTACATGTGCACAACACAAACAATCAAAATAAATAACAACAAGAGCACAATAGTGGGTTGTATCTATCAGCCAAACGAATAAACACCAATACACTTAAACAACACACTATTTTTAATTTTTTTAGTTGTCTCTTTGTCTGGCTCTGGTTTAAATGCATTTTTAAAAAGTTAGAAACATGACATTGCATTGATGTACACTTATCATCATTACTATGACAGAGCTAATAATAAAATATGCAAGTCTTTTAAACATTAAACCAATACAGCATACATGCACAGATAAAAGATTTCATCAAATTGATGACAGTTAGTCATCATAATTATATCGCATCAATAACGTTTATATTGACTTTGTGCTGCCGATGTTTTTGGATGGTGACATAGCTGAAATGGTAGAAGGGTTAGTTTATAAATGTGCGATGAACTGAGAGCCTGCGATCGAGTCCAACATTAAAAGAAAAAATAAAATAACAAAAAGTAAAACTAAAATAGAAACAAGTAAAAGTAAGAAAATATAAATATGTATAATTTTTTCAATTACTCCATTGATTACAGCTGATGTAAAGGTGGACATGACAATGATGAAAAGTGTGATTGGGTCAAAACCGAAGATACTTGACATAGAATTGATGTAAAATTATATCAGCGTTATGACGGGTATTCTTTCAGCGACATCATATTGATGACATTTTGTCATTATATTAATGCCAATTATTTATTTCCCTGAAGTCGATGTTATCATTGGCTTTGATGACCAGCTGATGTAAAGGTTGACATCACAATGATAAAAAGTGTCATGTTGTCAAAAAAGTAGACACTCGACATAGCATTGCTGTCAAATTACATTAGCGTTATGACGGTTTTTCTATCAGTGTATAGCTGTCCTCTGCCTTTGTGATCGACTTCTAGCTTGCTGTTTATTCCTTGGTTCAACTCAGCTTCATCGCGCTAGCTGCTAATGTAGTATAAGTTTAGTTAGATCAAACAGCTTACAAGGTGTTTATGCATGGTGGGTGGTTCATGCACAACAAGTTGATACCTGTGTGTTCCTTGCAAGTTACACAGATACACAGATGCCTTCGGGTAAACTCTTGGGTGGTGCTGCTGAACACTCAACTTCAGTCGGTGTCAAGTGCACAGTCAGATTAGGCCGCAAGGCAGGTGCTGACGTTATTTTTGAACAGAATCTGATCATGTCCAATTCTTTCTGAATATATCGTTACGAACCTTAGCCCAATATAGTCACATCCCAGCAAAAACTTTTGTCATTTTTGTAATCGGTAGTACTTTATTAATGGGTTACAAAGTAATGAGTGGTACTTATTTATCTTATTACTATGCTTATGCTTACTATACACAGAAAAAAATAGACAAGAATTATATTCAATAAAACCATGTTATTAAAAAAAATATGAATTTCAATAACATTTATATTTAACATAATAAAATATTTCGTTGTAAGTATTTCTTTTCCATGCCGGATATTTCTTTTCTTTTTATACATAAGTACTTAAAACAAGTTGTATCCCATAAAAAAATAAATGGGATATGGCTCAGTTAAAGAGTGTATGCTTTACGTCCGGAAAGCCCGGGTTCGTATTCCAGCCATGTCAACATTTTTTAAATTTATATATATATATTTTTATTTTGAAATAATTTTGTTATCAATATAGGGGAATTCTTTATCACAGGAAATTTGAAAAAAAAAAATTATTGAATACCGGGATTTTTGTTATCAAAAACGAAACTTATTTTTTTCTGTGTACTTAGTTTTTAATAAAATTAGTACATATTTTTCTCATTATCTGAAAATAGTTATAATTTGTATAATTTTCTTTTCATTAGCGCTTTACCAAATCTCAGTAGACTTTAACCACAACTTTGAAAAGTGTAGTGTAGTGAACTGTAGTGTAACTAAAATTCTTAAAAGTTAAAAAATTCTTAAAAGTTGAAAGAAAATGAAGATTGCGAAATTGGCTCATAATATTAAATTATCTTTCGCATATAGTTTTAATTAAAATTTAATTGTTTTGAGAAAAAATAGTAAGAAATTGACGTTAAAATAATTTAGCTGAAAAAATGTTTTTTCCCAGAAAGCTTTTATCGTCGCCTCTACACTCCGTAAGTTTTGTTGTGTTTACTTGAATGTGCTTGTTTGTTTGGCTGTTTGTTTATTGACATAGATAAAAAATATTGTCAATATGACAACCGATGTTCATAATGCACAATCAATATTTACATTGTGGTAAGTCTATTGTTTGTTCGTTTATTTATTAGTTTTGGCTTGAGTTCTTTTTGGTTTTTTTCTTCTTTTTTTTGTATTTAATTTTATTTTGTTGTGCAATAAACATGAACAAATAGTGTTGGCGTTTTATTTATTTAATTTTTTGTACTTTTAAGTACCATCTTTAGGTCATTGGAATTGCAAAATGTTTCGATGGAAGAAACTTGTGCTATTAAAGCAGGCCTTCAAAGGTATAAAGTTGTTATGGGATTAATTATAGCACAAATACAAGGTGGGCCAAAAGAAATCACCCTATTGGAAGATGCTCTTATTTTTGCAAATGGCGGCCAATGTCAAATCTGTTTTGACATTTGTGAACTAGAGAGATGTAGAATACAAGTGAACAAGCCATGGAGCGATATACTCCCCAAGAACGCGGAATAATAGTGTCTATTTTTTTGCGTAACAATTCGTCTGTGGTGTTGGCGCAGCGCGAATTCCGTTGCCGATTCCCCGGTCGTCCGGTACCGACTGCTCAAACACTGCGCCGTTTGGCCACCAACCTTGAAGAGTATGGGGCCACAGGAGACGCTGCCAAGAGTGGCCGAGCCCGGAGCGCCCGTTCTGCCGAAAATATCGCCGCTGTTGCCGAGGATGTCGAGCTGTCGCCAGAAACATCGACCAGACGCCGTGCCTCGCAATTAGCCATCAGCCAGTCGTCCAGTCCGTGCATTAGCTGCTGCCTATCGGCCGCCAAACGCGTGTAACCTACGCCCAAGCCATCCACCGCCAAACGCGTGTAACCTACTCAATCTCAAGGACGAAGTGGACGATTTTTCGACCAAAATAAAAAATGAGCGATGAGGCTCATTTCCACCTCAGCGGGTACGTGAACAAGCAAAACTATTGCTTCTGGGGCACCGAGAATCCACGAGTGATGCACGAGGAGCCATTATACCCGCTCAAAGTGACTGCATGGTGCGCTGTTCACGCTGGAGGAGTCAGCGGGCCATTTTTTCGAGGACGCCGCTCGTCAAACGACAACAGTGGACGGTGCGCGCTATAGAGCCATGTTAACCGAGTTTTTAGGACTGGAGGACATGTGATTCCAACAGGATGGTGCAACGGCACACACTGCGCGAGCCACAACTGATATTCTGAAGGCGGCGTTCCCGGGTCGCCTCATCTCTAGTTTTGGCGATTTACACTAGCCCGCAAGATCGCCCGATTTAACCGTTCCAGACTTTTTTGTGGGGTTTTTTGAAGTCCCGTGTTTACGTGATTAAGCCCGTGATCCTGGAAGCCCTCAAGGACAATATTCGACACGAGTGCGAGAATCTGTCGCCCGAAGTTCTCGCCGAAGTGATGAAAAATGCCATAAAACGAGCCCGTATAGCAATCAATTGTGACGGCGCCCATTTGGTCGATATCATCTTCTTGATTTGACCAATCAAATTCTAAAGTTTCAAATAAACATAATCAAAAAACAGAATCGAAGTTTTTCATTTAGAAAAAAAAATTAGAGCCAAAAATCATCGGATACTTCTTTTGGCCCACCTTGTACATAATTATGATGATATCTGTAGCTTCATCGGAAATTGGTATTACTTTCTATTGATATCCAATTGTATTCTGGAATCTTTATGGTCCTTCGAACCAGATTGTAACTATTAGCATTTTCTGGCTCAAAAATATTCGAAATATATATTACTATTTTGAAAATCCATGATTTATTTCCTTTAAAAAGCTTGCTTTTGATCGTAATTGTACACTTATTTACATTTGTTTATTAATAAATAAAGTTATTTGTTTAATTAACACCTTTAACTTTTATTACAGTTAGTTGTGTGATTAAAACAAAAAATAGCAAAAAAAAAATCGGTAGCACCTTCACCTGTCTGACGACTGTGCTCATAAATTAAAGAAATCCTCCTTCTCCAAGTGATATTCTGCTACTGTATTTTGTTTTCAATAAGGTGTGACCATATTACTCGTTATGTTTATGTCGTATTTTTTATTTTATTTTTTTCAACGAATCATGTGAATTATATAAAATTGTAAAAATTAACAAACCAATGAGAAGAAAAACATTTTAGATTTAATTGACACAAAAACATTAGAAGAACGTTTTACTATTTTTCTAAGATGCATCGTAATATTACTGCATACGAGGGCATCATTTATATTAACTACGAGAGGTGCAACAAAAAAAATTTTTTTTCTTTCAATTCGAGGTATATTGTTTTATCTATCTATCTTCTATCTATCTATATCTATATATACTCATGTATGTGGGTGATTCTCAATTTAAGTGTACATTATGTATATGTTTTTTTGTTTACCAATATAACTGATAGAAATATGAGAAGGAAGGCTTCAATCATAGTTTTTGCCTCATTCAATGGTTCCTGAAATAAAACTATATATTTTTCGATTTTTTTTTACATTTTTGCGTATTAAGCGTTACATTTGCTTTCGCGGTTATTCCAGGAATGATTTCTGCTAAAAAAAATACATCACAAAAAATTAGTATAAGGTTTGAAAGTACTATACATCTATTCTCTAAACACAAAAAAAATATAATAATCGCAGGACGAAATTAAAAGTTATGACCACTTTGTCAATTTTAACTTGGGTTCACATGGAATCATAAAAAAATTTTGTGTTTCAAAATAATACTTTACAAACATTTATACATGAACAAAAATAAGGTTAACTCTTCTTTTAAGTAAGACTTACTTATGTCAACTTGAAATAACTTTTTTGTTGCAAAATACGACCTACCTAATACTTTCTTCGCAAATATAACAAGACACAGTGCGGTAGGAGCAATATTTTTTCAAAGAAAACCAGAAATTTGTAAACAGATAATGTTAAATTTTTTTAACGTCCTAAAATTTATAGAGAATTATATTAAAAAAATTTTTTTACCTAACGCTCAATACATTTTTATAAGAATTCAATATATTTTCATAACACACTATATTTTGAATTTAAAATAACTCATATGTATAATCTTCCATGCATTTTAACATAAACTCCTTAGTTATTCGCTAAGAAATATCAATTAAACTAAAACAAAAATGGATAACACTCAATACATATTTTTTTTGGATACAAACCATCATTGATTGATGAAACGTTTTACAATATAATACTATTTAACCAAGTTCACAAAACTTTTAAATATTTAGAAGTACACACCTATGCTGTTATTTTAGTGTATATTGTTAATGCAATTTTAATAATTAAACTGAGTAATGAAGCGTACTAAAAATGCGTAATGCTCAATACACAAGAATGCGGACAACAACAATAAAAAATTATAATTTCTAATATCTTTCAATAATTTGATGTGTAAAATAAGAGAAGCAAATGCAAATATTCTATAACCGCTATAAATTTGTACTCGTTTTTTGAAAAAATTCATAGTTCCTTAATGTGGAAAATCTACAGCATGCATTACGGACATGCCATTTTGTATGGAGAGAGTATTAATAGTATTTTCGTTCTTCCTTTTTAACACATAATGGATAGTCTTACACAAAAAAGGGGAGAGTCTGGGAGGGTCTTTCGAGCTCTCACTAAATACAGAGTGTGCCTGTGATCCTTGTAACATCGTGGCGAGCAATTGGCGCCAACTGACAAACCCAATATCACAACCGACCATGGGCGGTATAACCCTAGCTGCAATCAGCCATTCGTCTTAAATAAACCCTGATTACCGAAACTGTAAGAACAAAAAATATTACTAATAGTCCCGAACTTTGGCATTAAAACAAGGACACGAATAGGAACATCTCGCCTGGCACAGGTATGCAAAGAATTTAAAACCTACAAACTTCCAATGCTCGGATTAGGCGAAACGTGATGGCATGATTCAGGTGAATACAACTGCCGATGGCCTTACTCTACTCTATTCCGGAAAAACCGGTGATGAACCTCGATCCAGTGGGGTAGGAATCTTATTTTCACAGCCAGCGAAGAAAGCCCTTATCGACTGGAAGCCATATTTAGATCGAATTATAACTGCTAGACTGCGTACTCGAGCCCGCAATCTCACGTGCATACAGCGCTACGCATCAACAAAAGCAGCCAAATTATTTACAAAAGAATCGTTTTATCACTTTTTCAGCAGAGTATTAACATCAGTACACCAAGGTGATATTGTGATAATGATGGGTGATTTTAACGCCCAAGTTGGAACAGACAATACCAGCGCAGAGAGCACAATGGGAAATCATGGATTAGAGCGGTTGACAGAGAATGGAGGACTGCTGGTAGAGATATGTACAATAAACAACCTGGCTATAGCTGGCACGCTGTTTCCTCATCCAAGGGTACATAAAGTGTCATGGGTTTCTCCGGACGGGATAACTGAGAACCAAATCGATCATATCACTATTAACAGAAAATGGCGAGGTTCGCTTTTAGATGTACGTAATAAAAGAGGAGCCGATGTCGCAAGTGATCATCACTTAGTAATTAAAATCGCCGCCATTAAAAAGGACCCACAAATCTCCACAAAGAAGATATAACGTTGATAAACTTAAATATTCAACTGTTGCACTTTCCTTCACGTTAGCATTGAGAACATCGGTGCAGAACAACAATAATAATAATAGATATCGTTGCTAAGAGGAAACAAAAAAGATATTAACACAAACTGCAGTAAAGAGTGGATTAGTGATAAAACCTGGAGACTGGTGTTCCAAAGTATTATGTCAACAGTTTCACAATCGCCTCAACCGGGAAGTCAAGTGGAGTGCCCGGCGTAACAAGCGAAACTGGGTTAACAATATCGCTAAAGAGGCATAGGCTGCTGCCGAAACGTATCGTATGGAAGAACTCTACCGCGCGGCAAAAAAAACTAATAGTTCAAAACCCACTGTTAAACCATTGAAAATAATTTGGAACGATTTTCCGTCATCCCACGTCAAATTTGGTTGATAAACAGACCGCTTTCGGCTATATATGCCATCTTCAGTGTTCTATTGAATACTCAATAGAACACTGAAGATCACAGACAGAATTCACAGAACAGAGTTCAAACTGCGGGGAAAAAATAGCATTTACTTTGCAATTGACCCATATATTTTTTATAAATATGTATGTAAGTACACAGAAAGAAAAATGCCGTACTAAATTGAAGTATTTTCTACTTACTTTGGGTATTCTTAAATTGTGTACAAAAGTTCTTATTTTATGTACTACTCTTAGTCCATTTTTAGTGCAATTTTTGTTGCTGCACTTTTTTAAACTCTGCTGCAGAATTGCATTAGTGTCCACATGATGTAATACTAGTTTTGCAACTTTCTTATGCAAAATAAAATAAAACGTCAAATACACCTACAGCCAACTTCAAATTGAGAGTGCGAATTTCAAAGCAAAAGAGAATTGCAGAGCACATGAAACTGTATACCCCTCCCCAATCTTCTCATCTCTCACACCTATAAGCTTAAGAGTTTCTGCAAGAAAAATTGCAAGTCTGGACAGGAACTTAGTATAAACTTTTTACACAGTCGTGGTGTGTTGGTTTTTGTTTGCTCGTTGATAGCTTCAGTCGCATGTTGTGCTTATGTTGTTGTCTAATAGTCTACAAACGTCCAGCTGCTGGCTTGTACTGGATTTTAGCTGCCGTTCTCTCTATGTTGAGTTAGCTGAGTGGTCTAAGGCGTTGGCTTACAAACATGATGATCTAAGTTCAGTACTAGGAATGAACAAAAATAAATTTTAAATTAAAATAAGTAATTAAGAATATTAAATTTATGTAAGTAGTAAAAATATAAATTCTCATGTCTGTTCTGTTCCAGGATTAAATAAGTAAAAGTTAGCCTGATTCGGCCTTGATTCAAGTACGCGGCGGGATTTATTAGAAAGTACGCAGTTAGGATTGTCAAGTACGCTGCGGCTCGATTCAAGTATACAGCGGGCTTGAATCTACATGTAATACGACGTTTGTCAGCTACTTGTTGGCTATGCCCGAGCAATGAAAAGAAACAAGAACAAGAGCACAACAGTAATTTATGGCTACACAGAAAAAACTATCATCAAAAAATTTTCAAACAAAAGTTTGTCTAAAAATAAATTTAATTTTCATTAAATGTTCTGTCCATAATCTATGAATTGTTTGTTTAACTTTTATTTAGAACGCAAACACCAAAAACAACAATAAAAACTGTGTGGTAAAAAACCACCCCGATGACGACATACACACAAATAACAACAACAACAATCACAGCAAGAGGAATGCAATTGTACCAAGTTTGTTTACAAAAGATTTTGTAGTGAATCGACTAGTTAATGTCGTTGCGTTAATTCTCATTCATATTTTTAGAGTATTTAGATAAACATTTAGACTTGAAAACATTTAAAAAAGTGAAATCTCATGCTTAATGGATGAAGATGATGATGACACAGACAAACATTTTGTTTGTATTTTTGTTTGATTAAGAAAATTATTTTGCTTAATAATTGTTAGCATTTTTAGACTGATTGTTTATTAAATTCAGATAGAAATATTGTTTGATATTTTTCAGAAAATCCAGTAAATATTTTTGTTTGATTTAGTAAATTTTTTTGTCTACAATTTGTAAATATTTTAGACAAATTGTTTTATAGATTTAAACAAGTTGTTCACTAAAAAAACACGTATTTTTTCAATGAAATTGTTGAGGTATTTTTGTATATATTTACCAATTCGTTTGTAGGTCCGTTCATAGACAAAATATTTACTATTTCATTGAATTCCTTTACAGAAAATGAAATTTAGTTTTTTCTCTGTATCATCAAGCAAACAAACACCAACGCAGTACGAGTACGACTGTGTATAAAGTTTATAAACATATTCGTACTTAAAATGAGAATTTTTTTACACGAATAAATGCTAATCAGGCTAAAATTAAGTATTTTGCACTTGAATATTCCGACTTAATCAATCTTTCTGTACTTGATTTCAGAAAAACCAGGACTACCGTACTTTTGACACCGCTTGGGATTAATTTAAGTACGGATGTATTGATTTTGATTTTCAGTGTATGTACAACAAAATTATGATTACCATAATTTTCAATATATGCACTTTATTTCCACAATCTCTACCTTTCTGTTTTTCTAAATAATTTTTATTATTTGTTTATTAAAGTTTATAAATTTATATGTTTATCTATTAGTTTGTTTTTTTTTAATATAAATATTAAAAAAATATATTAATAATTTATTTTAAGTTGACTTCCCAATACATGTTAATTTATTTGAACACATCTTTATACACATTTATTGTCTTGTGTGAATATTTTTTATAATTTTTTTTCCGTTTTATTTGTTTTTATGACACTTTTCGATAAATGTGTCATTTAAAAATTTCATTTGAATAAATTAATTTAACTCAGGAATGTGGGAGTATCAATAGTAGTGTAGTAGAGTTTGTTGTATGTGTCTGTTTCTGTTTCTCGATGTCTTCTTTTTTTGCGGTGTTTAGTAAAAACACTGCGAGGGTAGCTTAAAATGTCACTGATCTTAATCATGCATGTACAGGAAAAAAAATGGAAAGAACATGCGGCTATGAGATAACCGACAAGGATTCAAGGCTTTACATTTTGTTAAAGACCTTTTTAACCATATATTTCGATTTTTTATATTAAATTACACTGTACAACACAAAAAATGACAAGGCTCTTTACACTTTCTGGTAGGGGGCACAAACAAAATTATAAAGTAGGTGTTTTGAAAGTTTACATCTGGGACTCATTGTTATAGAAAGTCTTGTAATTATCATATTTTAGGTATAAAGCGAGCTCAGCATTTTTATGTAAAATACCACGAGAGCCATTTTTGTGGAACATTTTAATACTCTTATCACTTCACTGTATGGGACTTTTTGTGTCTTTCTTAAAAATGGGGCAAAAAAACTTCCCTTCAGCGTCGATGTAGCGGACAGAAATGTACTGCAACAATTTTTGTTATAAAATTCAATTTGAACGCCAGAAATTATTCAAAACTTAAAATGTGTTTAAGGGTTACCCAATTGGCCACGTTTTAAAGACCTCATCAATGGCGAGTGCACGATAATGTTAAATCCTCGACGAAAAATGTCGGATAGCTGGAACAAATCATCAAAAACGTTTTCGAACAAGTGTCGCGAAAATCGTGTACGTTTCAATGAGAGACAATGTCGCTCAGATTGTCATTCGTATAATACTAATGTGAATGTGGCGATATTGTTGTTGTGGGCGATATTGTTGTCTATTTTGTGGGCGATGATTATATAAGTGACACTATCGTTTGTCTTCTCGTCAATGATTCCCTAAGCGAAAATGTCCCCTATCTTGTCTTCAATGATTAAATAAACGACAATGTAGCCTATTTCGTATCCAATGATTAAATAAGCAAAAATGGCGCCTATTATGCCGTCAATGATTGCATAGGCTACAATGGCGTTTATCTTGTCACCAGCGACTACATAGCGACAGTGTCGCCTATTTTATAATATAACGGACTTTGTCTAATATTTTTAACATACAAATTTAACTTTTTTGCTTATTTGTTTGTTTCCGTTTCATTTAAATTATTGAAAGATTTAGTTAGCTGGGATTCGAACTGACGCTACAAGCTTATAAGGTTTCGAGACCAAGAGGCCAACATAGTCATATGTTTGATTGAAGACTAAACGTAAGACGTTGTCAGTCATCTTGTTCTTAACAAAGTTGGATTGAGGACAAAATGTAAGGCAGTGTTGTTTATCTTGTCGCTCATATTGTTCTTCACAATGTTACTGAAGCCAAAATGTAATATATTGTCGCCCATATTGTCAAGACATTGTCGCTCGTTTTGTCCTTCACAATGTTACTGAAGAAAAAATGTAAGAAAATTTTCGCTCATATTATCTTCAACAAAGTTGGATTGAGGACAAAGTTTAAGACATTATCGCTCATCTTGTTCTTCACAATGTTACTGAAGACAAAATGTAAGATATTATCGCTCATCTTGTCCTCCTCAATGTTACTGAAGACAAAACGTAAGACACTGTCACTCATATTGTCCTCAACAAAGCTGGATTAACGACAAAAATTAAGACATTGTCGTTCATCTTGTCCTCCTGAATGTTATTGAAGACGAAACGTAAGACGGTGTCGCTCATATTAAGCCATTATCGCTCATCTTGTTCTTCACAATGTTAATGAAGACAAAACGTAAGATATTATCGCTCATCTTGACCTCCTCAATGTTACTGAGGACAAAACGTAAGACACTGTCGCTCATATTGTCCTCAACAAAGTTGGATTAAGGACATAAATTAAGACATTGTCGCTCATCTTGTCCTCCTGAATGTTACGGAAGACAAAACGTAAGACATTGTCGCTCATCTTGTACTACATACTGTTACTGAAGACAAAATGTAAGACATTGTGGCTCATATTGTCGTCAACAAAGTTGGATTGCAGATAAAAATTAAGGCATTGTCGGCCATATTGTCCTTAAGAAAAAATGTGAGACATTGTCGCTTTTATTGTCCTCAACAAAGTTAGATTGAGGATAAAATATAAGACAACATGAAAGAATTTGTCGCTCAAATAGTCGTGAACAACGATTTCCTTTAAATTGTCGATTAGAAAACCTAATCGACAGAGGATAATTCATACAAGAATCGTTGGCGATAGTGTCTTGCAAGGCGATCTGGCCAACTGGGTAATCTCTTACTTTCACACAGAAAAAATACCAATGCAAAATCAACATGTGCCAATGTTTGATTAGAAATCATATTAAATTTATGAGAACTAATTTGTTGTTTAATTGAGTTAATTTGCTTTCTTCATACACTCTAAAACACTTTTGTTGAAAAATAGGTTGATAATAGTCGGCAACACTTTACCGATTATTATCGACCTAAAATTACACACGTATTATTTTTGAACAAAATTTTTTTTACTAAAAAAACGATTGGCTGCGTGCAGGTTTGAGCCGCGATCTCCTGACTAATAGTCTGACGTATCTACCATTCAGCCATAGCCGTATTATACTTTATGTTAAAATTTTTCCACTTGGACTAAATATGTTTAATTTGAAAGGTTTTTTCTTTAATAAAATAACTACAAAATCAATGTAATTTTAGACAAGAAGAAATTTTCAAGACAATTTTAGACAATATATGATCGTAAATTTGAAGTAATGCTTTAGAGTGTAGCTGCAGTGCACTGCTGTGCTCAGTTGTATCACTCGTTGTTGTTTATTTTGATGTTAGTATTGTGTAAATGTAAATAGCCGACAAACTTGGCATTATCAGCGAAAACTTCCAGGTATTAATATAAAATTACCATTGTTTCATATGAATTCTACACGAAAAATTATGACTTTATATGTTTTACTGTTAAGACAGTGTTTTCTAAACACGTGACAAGCTACATAAAAAACTTGAGTTGCACCCAAATCCCCTAGCCTGAAACATTATTAACTTTAGAGGCCACATTCGGCTGAGAATGAGGGACACTCTTGCTCTCAGCCGAACACGAGAGACGTAAACAACCAAAGAACCAACCGCTGAAACAAATATTTTTGTCTGGCATTGGCTGGACTTAAAAATTAAAATTTTAGAGTTAAAATTTCATTACTTATTGTTAGTTCATTTTTATTGAAGATACAATAAATAAATATAACCGAAAAAAAATATGTTTCACTGTTAAAACAACATTGTCATCAAAGTTTCATTTCATTTCAAATGTACATGACTATGACTATAATTTCAAATAAATTTTATTATAAATCGTCAATTAAATCATGTTGAATTAAAACGAAATTCATGTAACTTATGACGGTATTTATATTAGTGTATATCTGAGGCTGTTGTGGCTACTGCGGTTGGCGCGTTCACTGCCAAGCAAGGGGCCCGACTTCAAATCGTGGCTGGGGCAGCCAACAAGAACACAAATTTTTCTGATGCCTATGCTTATACACATCACCTAAGTAAAATAATTATTAAAATGTCTACATTAAATTCATAACTTTGATTCAACATGATTCTTCGTGTTGTTTCAATATCAAATTCACGTTGTTTCAACATGAAATAACTTTGATTCAACATGATTTTTCGTGTTATTTTAGTATAAAATTAGTGTATTTTTCCACTCGATATAACTTTGATTCAGTTGTACTATATATACTTAAGAGATTGAAATAATAGAACTCCAACTAAAGCACTTACTGCTTCAAAATCTACACATATATTTTTCTCTTATAACTTCTCACACTACCTTCTGAATAATTTTTTCTTACATAAAAGCCATTTTTTTTTTATCTTGTATGTTCATATTTTTTTTCTAAATTTAATTTTTGTCTCTATTCGTAATCAGATGAATGTGCGACTTTGTGTGTCGGTTTTTTGTTTCCCAGGAATATTTAATTGTTTATATAGAATAGTTTCCACACAATGTTGTTAAGTTTTATTAATGATCATGAACAATTTTTTTTCTCTTCTATATAAATCGTTTTCAACTTATCAGGTGATTGTGAAGTGGAAGCAATATTTTATTATGCTAATTGATTTGCATAGAACTCTTTATTATAGTTTTAAAGATATTTATCAATTTAAGAACAAATCAATTTGTTTGATGTGCTGCATGTATGTTTCAATAAAAGAAAAAATAGTTTACAAAAAGTATGAGAAAATATCAAAGACAATTTTGTATGTATTACAGTATACGCACAGAAAAAATGCATATTAAAATCGTCAAAAACAAGGCTAATTTAGCATTTTTCGGTAGTGATTTTACTTCATAGGTGTATCATGATAATTCAATATAATTTTACAATAGCCTACAAAGAATATTTTGTCTTTTGAAATAACTATATCGTATGTTGATTTAATATTCCAGTACAGTAAAATCAAAATGAAGTTGATACTGAAATAATACGAAGAGTCGTGTTGAATCAAAGTTATTTCAAGTGGAAACAATATGAATTCGGTACTGAAATAACACGAAGAATCATGTTGAATCAAAGCTATTTCAAACTGAAACTTTATAAGTTTAATGCTGTCATTTTATTAATTATTTTATTTACACAGGCGCCAGAAAAATTTGTGTTGTAGTACGCTGCCCCAGCTAAGAATCCTGGCTCATCGCTTTGTAGTTAACGAGCTAACCGCTACAGCCACAACAGCCTCAAATATACTTTAGATATACATTAAATAAATGCCATCATAAGTAACATGAATTTAATTTTAGTTCAACATGAAGGTGTAAAAAAGGCACCCGCGATATTAGTGAGTGGTCCGCTTCGTATATAAATATTTATAAACGTCTTCATTGACCCTTCAACTTCACGGGTAGTGCAGTCGTTCGATAATCTGTCGAGCGGAATTGAAATCTCCTCGAAAGGCCATATAGTCCTTACGCTTGTTCCTCTTTCACACCATCTCCACATGCTTCCGCGCGATACGCATCAGCTCCACATCTTCGCCGCAGAATATCAACTAATATTATATCATCGTTACACTTTGGCTAAGCATCTCTGAAGTTTGTTCACCAGACTGCAAAACGTCCCAAAGAGAACTACTCCCCTTTCGCGGTTGAACTTTTTCATTGCACAGTTGTAGCTCTTAGCACTCTTTACTAACTGCCTATATCACAATGTCGAAAGAGTTCTTTCTTTCGTATAAATACATTTTAAACAAAAACAAATTTTAAAACTTTGTTTTTATTTCAAATGTAATTGTAAGAAAGAAAGAATTCTTTCGTCATCGTGAAATAGGCAGTAAGCCTTCTACTCCTGTGGTTGTGCCCTCCTTCGCCGAATACATTTCTTTTCTTTGTTTCATTTCAACTCATGTGTCTGCGTGTTCCGCATCATCTCCAAGTCGTCACTAAAGAAAACAGGGGCCGAATCGTCGCTTTCGATATCGAGCTGATTCGATCGAGTTTTTATAGTTTGAGATTATTGCCGAACAATATAAACACATTGTTCGATATCGAATGTCATAATCTCAAACTAGGAAAACTTGATCGAATCAGCTCGATATCGAAAGCGACGATTAGACTCCAGTTCTGACTGTTGAATTCAATACAGAGATTAACTTTTCCGCCCCATTGCAAAATGTCGTTGTCCGTTTTCTTGTCTTGCTTCCAGTCAAATGCGATCCTGAGGTCCGTTCGTCTTTCTTCTCAACTTCTCGCGTGTCCACTTGACCTTTATCGACCTTTGAGTCGTTTGTCTGACTGGAATTAACTCACAGATTAAACTGTCTGCCCTTTATGAGACACTGCTGTCCATTCTATTTTGTTTATATACTCTTTATGTTTCTAGCTGGAGTTGCTTGGTTTGGCAGCAGTCTTAAACCTCTCAAGGACCTGCCACCTCAAGATGGTACAATCTACAACTCTGAGAGTTTACTCCCTGAATATCTGCTAGTTAACAATTCTTGAATTGAAGAAAAAAAAATATCCTATCAAATATCTTATTAAAAATTTCATACCTTTTTCAACAGCGAAAATCTGCCATCTTCGGTGTTAATACACCAGAACTCACCACCTCATTTGTGAGCATACTCGATTATAAAACGATTAAATCAAGTATATATCTTTTTTGTGGTTTAACAAAATTAAGTGTTCCAAAACATGTATATCTCTGTTTTTGGGTCAGCAGCTCAATAATTTAAGGCTTAAAAGAGGTAGAGAAGTATAAAGCGGACACATCAAATATGTAGTATTTTAAATAAACAACAGAGGGCACCAAATCAATTTCTCAATGTTTTCAATATTTAGTTTCGCTTAATGCGATTGTTTAGATTCCCAGTAAAAAAAATTGGAAGTAATTTTTAAGGAACTACATTTTCATTGCTTCCAAAGAATCGATATTAAAAATATGCAGATAGTTAGTAGAATCGCAAGTAATTAATTCTATTATAGTTTTACATTTCATTTCATTTTTAAAAATCGATTTCTTAACAAAATTTATGAAGTAATTTTCATCTGAAAATGAAATTTACATGAAAGCACTGTTTTGCGTTTAAGTTCGTGTAAAAAGAAACAAGTTGCGAAAATGGATAACTCTTTAGCCTTTTTTCTAGAGAAATATTATTATAGAACGCTGAGTAGTTAGCGCGTTTGACTACAAACCCTGAGGTCTTGAGTTCAAGACTAGGTTCAGGCAAGCCAACAGCATTTTTCTCAGTTGCATTGGTGTGTTATTGTGTTGGTTGTTGTTGCACTGTTAAAGTGATGAAGGCATAGCACTGATCACTTTGGCAGTACCGGCAGTGAGTAATGCTAACATATCCTAATGCACTTCACAGCACCCTCCTTCGTCGGTATTGTAGCAGAAACGTCGGCGAAGTAAAAACTAATAAAATGGCTACACAGCTTAAACAACTCAATGCCTCTACTTGACACCAGAGGGGCTTGCAACACTGTTCTACAAAAAAAAAAAACTCGCAATAGCAGGGTTGTAAATGAATTAAACTTTCTATCTCTCTCCCACTTCACCGCCGGTTCTCTCTACACTATCTCAAAGAGGGTAACACATTAATTAATTAACTGGTAGTCATTAATTGCCTGATTATGTTACTTCTCTAAAAAAAAATTCGGTGATTAGGAATCGAAAAAGAAAACTTTTTGCAATGACAACAGCGGATCACAAAGTATACATTTTCATTACTTCTTTGGAGTGTCTTTTTTTACTGGGTTAAAATGCACTTAACAAAAATCATATTCTTGTTTTTTATCTCAGTCTTTAGCATTTCAATACAGATTATATCTGTATATTAAATCACTTAATAATAAATGTCATTTGTTAAATACCTGTCACATATTTTCTTTGTAATATTTTATTAATTATAAAATTATTGCATTTTAAAAGTCAAACTAATGACATGCACATGTCCCGCGCTAAATGGCTGGTGCATTGAAAAGAAAAGTGAATTTCTTACATTTGAATAAGTTTTGCATTTAGGATTTGTCATAGAATACAATCAATGGCAAGCGTGTGTGTGTGTGTGTGTGTATTCGTATGTGCTTTGGATTCCACACCCACTCTTATAATTTATACTCAGTTAGTTTACAAATAAATGAAACAAACGAAAAAAAAATTATCGAAAGAAATCGAACATTGAAGTCATGTGTCAATTCAAAGTTGCAGTGTCTTTTTGAGGCTGGCTGTCTGGCTGATTATATTGCTCTATCTATTTGACTTGCATGATTGTGGTGTCCGTCCATCAAGAGATGCTATCTTATTGAGATATTTATTGCTTTCAGCAAAAAAAAATAAAAAAATAAAAAATCAATATACGCCAACAACTGCAACATCAGACATTTATTGCTAATGTTGCTAATGTTTGTTAGTTGGCTGCTTGATTGCCAGATCGTGTTGTGCTTGAATTCATTGCACTGTAGCACGACTAATGTATAAGAAAGAAAATAACTAAAATTGAACATAATATATTTCCTTTTCTTTGAAATGTCCTTAAAAATAATAGATGTTGCATAATTAAAATCTGTATTATACGAGGGTTGTTGTTAAAAAATAAAATTTTATTTTTGCTGTCTGGAAGGTTGAACTAACATCCTGATGTTGCAAGACCAACCACCTTATCATTGTCAGAATTCTTGTCCGCTTAGACCTCACTACCAATCACGGCAGTTACAATGAACTAGAGTGAATATCCTTTTACTTTAATCAATTCGGCTTGAGGCACCCAGCCTGTAGTTTTTCAGGCTTAAACTATGTTGAGGTACACAGAAAAAAATATCATCAAACTGCAACTAACAATTCAAATTAATAATATCTAATTTAAATTAAAAAAATATATTTAGTTAATATAACTAATTGGTGTTCAGAGTGGGCATACAAGGTAACGGAACTGACCGCCTTTAACTTGGTAAAGTCCAGAACCAACCCTGTAACCATCTAAGAAGACTCACGACCTCCGACCCCTCGGGGCAGGTGGACACCGGGCAATGATATTACAACACTCGTTATGATATTAGCTAATGTGAGCAACGTCATATCTGTTTGAGCCAACCTGATTTATTCGGGGAGTAGGGTCAATCAGATTAATGCGCTATTATGGCTGGATAGTGCATATGGAATGGTAGCGGAGGAACCTTCAAAGGTCAACGGTAGCACCAAAAAACTTCGAGGAAGCCTACGCCTATGCTTAGTCAAACAAGAAGTGCCAGGCTCCACTAAACTCTTCTTTGTCCTTACAAGCATTGAAGGAATTCTGACAAAATCAGTCAAACAAATAACATGAATAAAACGCCAATACAGAGAATAAGTGTCCCAGGATGTCACAGACGTTTGTCAAATCTTCTCGCTTCGGCGGGAAGTACCATGTGTCTGGAAGGGAGCAATTCATGTTCAGACAGTATTTTAAAAACCTTTTGAGGCCTTATGCTCCACAGGGAGTTAAGTGGACTGAAGAAGAAGAAAATATAACAAATTAAGTTGTTGATGTAAAAGGCGCAAAAATTAAAAATTTTTGTTGAAAATTGTGAAAAAATTTACGATCATCATTGTTGATATAACAAATGAATGCACACACTTAAATGAAATAAAGCAAATCAAGTTTCGTGTGTATTCGTTATTTGCGTATTTAATAACGAATTGCTCTGTGGCTGTGAGGTAAGAACTTTAGTCTATCAGTCCAGAGGTCGCCGGTTCGATTCCGCCCAAATACATTTAGTGTTTTTCGCAGACAAGCAAAAAGTCGCTTCGAGGGTTGTGATTGTGTATAAAAAATATTCAATGTGATACTACCTCGCACGAGTTCCAGCAATGTCGACTTAACGTCACGGTGGTATTCTCATGACATGACCAGCTGAGACGAAACAAAAACGCGCGTAATGATTATCCTAAGCTTAGGAGTAGATGTGTTGAAGATTAACGTCAGTAGCCGTGTTTCGACCTAACCGGACGGTGTTATTTAGCGTCTTGTGAAATTAAGCGTTGACCACCGCCCCAGTGTGAGACTCGAACACACCTACCCTAGCACCTGACCACAAAGCACTGCTTGATGCTGCTTTTGTTGCCTTAGCTACAGTACATAATTGCTTAGCCAAAGTCCAATCAGTCACTAGCTCTTCCTGAGAAGCAGCTGTTTGACGAACATCTTCCGCAAGCGATTTTGGTTTCAACCACAGACATCCCATTTACTTCCAAAGGGGACATCACCGTGAGCGTAAGGCGAAGACCGCCATCATATTCATTCCATGTAGGAAAAGATAATGACTTAGTGGCGAACATCATCTCTCTAACTCTCTGTGAAGGTAGAGTTCAACTTTCTATAGAGTTTTGATCTGGGCAGAGACCTCGTACTTCCTTTCGGAACTTTCATGTACGATGATTGAAGCTAAGATCTTATTGAACTCCTTAAACCTAAAAAGTGGACACGAGACACCTGCTTGTGGACAAGCAAGTAGCAAAAGGTACTCGCAATAACGATATATTCGGAAGAGCCTAAGCTAGATGACTACGTTAGTGACATCTTCAAGAACGAAACCCTCCTTAAACGTTGCTTGTCAAATCAGAATATGAAGATCTCCTCCCGTGATTTGGCACACGGGACCTTTGTTTTCAACACCTTGGTGCTATGCTTTCTGGTGTATACAGGTGTGACAACTTGCGGGGATAGGCAGGAGCTCAAATTTTAAAAACGAATAAACCCTTCGTCATCCATCACACTGGCACAATGGGAACCGGAAGTCCCGAGGAAATCATGCCTCCAAAGAAGGCAAAGAAGGCTTCATAAGATTATACTTGCCATTAGTGCAAGTGGTCAGGACACGTGACCGTAGTAGACTTATTCTGATTCTACTGTGTTCGTCTCTACGTAGGGCTGTGGTTTAAACCTAAATCGAAGGCATGGATACTTGGCCTCGATGTAATGTTGGATTAAAATAAAAAGCTGTAAATAGTATAATAGAGTTTTAGGTCATCGCCACCCCTCAGCAAGAGTTGAATATAGATATATATTGACCTAACCAGCAGTGTACATGGATTGTCATCAGTTTTTACCTAAAACATGGGAGTAATGGTGATTCGACGCACACACTGACTTAATGGTAAGATCACCCAGCAAAAAAATAGAGTTTCTGGAAGCAGTAAACAAATTTCATGTTTTCCAGATACGCCGTTTTGAATCTCTTCTGGCGATGCGAAAAAAGAACACGGAAGATCTTTTAAATTACACTGTACAACACAAAAAACAACATGGTTTTAACAACTTATCCTGGTAGCGGGAACCAATAAAATATATAAGTATATTGGCGTTTTGAAAGTTTACATCTTGGATTAATTTTTAGGGGGAGTTAAAGTTCCATCCATTTTATACATATTTGTAGTGCATCGGCATAGGAAATCAGAGTTATGGTATAAGATGTGCTCAAGGTTTTTATGTAAAAAACCACGAGAAACATTTTTGTTAAACATTTTAGCCATCTAACTCTTCATTGTGCTTTGTACCTTTCTTAAAAAAGGGACGAAAAAACTCCCCTTTAGCGGCGATATAGTGGGCTAAAATTTTCTATAGAACTGGGCACAAATCTACGTGGGTGTCACCAGATGGCACGACAGAAAACCAAATCAACCATATCGCCATCAGTAAAACTTGGAAGCCTCCTCAATGTTCGAGCTAAAAGTGGGAAGATTACTATTCAGATAACCACCTTGTAATTTCCTCGATCCGTCTTAAGGTTGATACGTTCTGTAGACCCGATTGTTTTGGGTATCGCAAAATATGCAATATGAGTAATCTCCAAGACCCTACAAAGCGCCGTAAATACACTGAATACTTAAAAGGGGGCTTAATTGTCGAACACAACCTCCCGGCTACAGAGTGGCCTTTTATTCAAACACATTTTGACGATGTTGCCAGAGAAAATATCGGTTACAGAATACCACAGAAAAGATCTGATATTAGCAAGAAAATAGTCAAATCTAAGCTCAAGCTGCTAGAATTAGATCGAAGAAATCCGTGCTGAGAGAGTCCTACAACCAGCACGATAAACCGGTGAAGCGAAACAATAAAAGACGTTTTTATACAGAACTTGCGTACAATGCACAAAACACTGCGAAAGAACACAGACTGAGAAATCTCTACGCCATCGCTAAAAAGTTCACATTGATAAGTTTTGCAACCACAAAGCCGCTAACAATAACGGAGTGTTAACAACATCCCCGCTTGAACAACGCGAAATTTTGGAAGCAGCACTATTCAGATATATGTTCTCCATCTAACGGAAACTTGTGCACATGTACTTCTCATGCAGTAAGACAAGATACACCAACCGAGGCCCTTGGACTCAATGAAGTATTAGATACTATCTCTGCCTCTTAAATCAAATAAGGTTCCTATAGTAGACAACATAGCCGCTCAAGTGCTTAAAGTTTATAGGGCAACATCTTCCACCTTTCTACTACCACTGATCCAGCCACATTTTAGAAGGGGTGGGTAACAATTAAAAGCCCGATTAATTATATTGAATATATATTTATAAACTTTACACCAAGTTTAAATTCACTAAAATCAGATAACTTTTGTAAAAGTTATGAGACCGACAAGGTTTTTCATGCCCGAGGTAGTCAATTTTGACACCCTGTAGCTCAACGTCTGTTTCAACAGGGTGGTCTAAATTTCAACATTCTTAAAGCTTAGGTTCTCCTCTATGATTTTTGCATACATCGTTTTGTACTCTGATCGCAAGTTTCAGAGATATATATTTATTACCCTTTTTTTCTAATTGGAACCACTGTGCGTCGTCGGCCTGCTACTTTTATCGTTATGAAATCGGGCTGCCACTTTCAACCATATGCCATTGGAAGGCCACCTTCGGCCGGCCACGTTCGGTCGCTATGTCAGACGCACCCTCATGTTTATGGTCCTTCGACACACTCCTCCTAGTCACCGGACCCGGCCAAAAATAAAAGTTATAATTTAAAAACAAAAATTACCAACCATTACCCAAGGCAAAAACCTGGTCCAAGATTCCCAAAAACTAAGGAAATAATCTCCTCAAAATCCCAGAAGTTCCCCGGATTCCAAAAAAACTAGGACAGAAATTCATCCAAAATCCCAGAACTTCCCCGGAAAACAACGGCAACACTGAAAACTGCGAAAATACCAAAACGGCAGCACTGTTTTTTAAGAAGTGACTCACTTGGGTCTGTTGATTCGGTCCCTTTATGATACCCTAAAGCAGACAGGGCGTAAAAAATCGTTAATTACGATTGTCCTGGCGCCGTGTCAAAGCACCCCGATTGAACTAACTACGAGGATAGCCTGAATAGTTCTACATTAGCCAGAGTGGAAATATGTTAGTGCCCAAGATTTTCGTCCTTCAGCTGGCTAGAGCCGGACACTGACATAGAAGATGAAGAACGGTCTCCTCCTCTTTACAACTTCTGCAGTAGTCGTTATGATTTAGACCCATCCTTCTGGCGTGGGTCCCAATATTCCAGTGTCCTGTGAGCACTGTTACCAATAGTTTCGTTCGACCTTTACCGAGCCTGAGCGGATCCCGTATCCTGCTGAAGTCTTAGTGGAGCCACGTGGACCTAGCCACGCGGCAGGTGCTTGGCAGGGGAACGCGAACCACCTATATTGTGCCAGCTTGTATGCTTCAAGATGTATCATTAGTTTACAGTGTGGTAGAGGGATGCCAACGATGTAGCATATCATCGAGTTGCTCAATGTCACACATTGTTTGGCGATTCCGTCCACAATATTGTTTCCGGGTCAATCTGAGTGTCCCGGAACCCAAACGAAAACTTGAAGATAGCATAATCTTTGAAATTGAAATGGCCATAAGGACCTCCATTCCAATACACAATCGCAAGTGGCGTTCGATTGGGCATACGTTGTGCAGACCCTTAGGGAGACGTTGGCAAAATCAGCTATTGACTTGAGTCCTCAGCGCAGTCATGGAGACGCCAACTTAAACTCAACGTATCTAACAGCCATCTTAACTGGAGGGAAATTAAGCATATATCATCGAACATAACTGCATGGAATCAGTTTGTAGTGACCCTTTATTCCTTGTAGCAATCACATGACATAATAATAAATAATAACAAAGTATTGTTCCACTGTGCTTCAATTGGCCAAGAAGCACGATCCCAACAAAAACGTTTCTTCATTACTTTTTGTACATTTTGTATTTGCTCTTTTCTAAAATCGCAACCTATCGATCTTTTAATCAAAACCCATTGTCACCTATTAGTTTGATCGTGGTGACATTTGAGTGACATCGTCATGCGACTATTTATTATTTTTACGTTTTTTTCTTCTCATTGATATTTTACTATTCTCGTCATAGCCAAAGTTTTCATGCCTGGAATGGATTTTCTTAAAAAATTGGATAGTTTTCTATATAAACAAAACCGCCAGTGCCTGTAACTAAAAGTCTATAAGCAAAATTTTACCATTGTCTCATGATAGTCAGTTTATCATTTGATTCTGATTGCATTTATTTGCTGGTAGTATATATATTTTTTCTATATTTTATTTTATTATGATCGTAATTACACCTGAGAGTGTAATGTCGTGACTTTATTAAGTTGTGTCTCCTGTTGCCGTTGATACTATTGTTGGTATTGTTGTTGCTTTGAGATTGGAACTATTGTTTATTGTTTGACTGCCATAAATTCTCGTATTAGATATTCGGTGGTTTCGTTTTTTTTTTATTTGTTTTTAGAAATGATATCATACAGTAGTGGCCAGACATTGGTCGGTCAGTTTTATTTCACTGAAAATGTTATAAGCAGGAGTAAATAGATAAAATATATATTTATATTGCAGTTTGGTTTAACTTGTATTGTGGTTTGTTTTTGTTGTCAATACCAGTAGAATTGAAATGAACCTGCAATTAATCATGATTTGTTTGCTGCAATCACAATAAAAATCATGTTAGGTATCACACAATTTTACTCTTGTGTCTAAGACAGGCAGAGTCAAATAGACAGACAGACAGACATATAGACAATGTATGAATGATCACATTATTATTTATATAAAAATTATTCGAAATTTACTCGTTACGTTGATTTATTGGCGACAATCAGACAATATCTGATTGGCGTCGATTTAGAAAAATAGAATAAAAATGACACAAAACTTTCAAATGATATGTTGGGGCGTGTTTTAGATAAACATTATTGTAATGCAAAATTAAATAAATTTTCTGTAAAAGACTTTTCAAGAGAAATTTTTTTCTCTTTTTCTATATCAGTGAGTTTGATAACGTGAAAGAAAAAAAATCTCTTAGTGCCAATATAATTCATATAAAATTAAGGAAAGATACATTAATTAGACACGAACAGACAATTGAATCCTGAATTGTTTTAAGTTCTTAAGAATAAAAAAATAGTTTTGGCAAAACATAACTGCTAAAATTTTATGGAAATCCGCCATTAAGTTTTTTGTTCTATTTTGAAAAATTTAAACAAATGGATATCAATCACTTCTCTTTGAATGACAAAGCGGCTGTAGAAGTCCGAGATGAGTTATATGCTGCATATGTCTCTTCAGAACCAGCGATTGGGACTATGTATTATTGGATGAATCACCTCTATCGCAAATTCTATGGGAATAAGTTGTTTGGATGGAATCCTATATTCCCATTCTCAAAAAATCTATATTTTCTGAGTAAAAGTTTTTATTATGAATGATCTTGGGAGTAAAATTTTCTATTGTAAATTATTTGGCAGTGCTTTATAAATAATTTGAGTAATTGTAAAAGAGAAATATATATTGGAAAATTGCATGGCGTTTATCTGCGTTCTCTTGCCGTCGCCGCTATATCCGTTTATATATATATATATATATATATATATATATATATATATATATATATATATATATATATATATATATATATATATATATATATATATATATATATATATATATATATATATATATATATATATATATATATATATATATATATATATATATATATATATATATATATATATATATATATATATATATATATATATATATATATATATATATATATATATATATATATATATATATATATATATATATATATATATATATATATATATATATATATATATATATATATATATATATATATATATATATATATATATATATATATATATATATATATATATATATATATATATATATATATATATATATATATATATATATATATAAATATAAATATAAATATATATATATATATATATATATATATATATATATATATATATATATATATATATATATATACATATATATATATATATATATATATATATATATATACATATATATATATATATATATATATATATATATATATATATATATATATATATATATATATATATATATATATATATATATATATATATATATATATATATATATATATATATATATATATATATATATATATATATATATATATATATATATATATATATATATATATATATATATATATATATATATATATATATATATATATATATATATATATATATATATATATATATATATATATATATATATATATATATATATATATATATATATATATATATATATATATATATATATATAGAGGGCGCATTTGATAAGATCTCTTTTGATAAACTGAGAATAGCTCTTGCGGATCTAGAGACAGACGGCATTATATTATAATGAATGGACTCTATTCTACGATTGAGGGCTACAAACCTCAGGAATGAGAGTTTCAGTGTCGTGGCAACGTGGATATCCACAAGGAAGGGTTCCTTACCCTCTACTGTGGAACATAACCGTATATGGCGTTTTGCGAAGACTGGACTTAATGGGCATACACATTATAGGGTATATTGACTGATGGTTTGTGGCAGGTTCATGGTTACCATTCTGGGCTGCATGAGACAGGCTCTTCTCAGGGTAATCGAGACATGGTGCACTGAACAGGAACTAACTATAAATGCTAGCAAATCAGACGCTCTGCTCTGTAGTCGAAATGAATGTCACCAAGAAGTTTAAATATCTACGGTTAACGTTAGATACAAAACTAACCTGGAATTATCACACTGATTTGAAGATATAAAAGGCGAAAAGGATACTACATCAATGTAGAAGGGTATTTCGCCTATGGTTGCACACTGGATCTATACTATAATGGTTAGACCTATACGTGCGTATGCATCAGCTCTCTGGTGGCCGAAGGGTTCTCAGGAGACAAGGAAGCGGAAGCTAGATGGGGTTCAAAGGATCGCTTGTGTGGGAATATGTGGAGCAATACGCCCCACGCAGACGCAAGCAACGGAAGCAGTACTTGGATTGCCGCAGTTGGAGCTAGGTCTCTCCTGTGTCTTGCGTTTAACAGACAGAAATGCTTGAATTGATGCATGCATTAAATCACATGATTAAGACTCAGGTGGAGAGCAAGAGAATTCTCATCGCACTGGATAATCAGTCGGTGCATTGATACATACAGCAAGCGAACGTGTACTCCAAACTGGTGCTAGAATGTGTTTCAAAACTGAATTGGTGTGCTTCTGTCAATGAGGTAACACTGATGTGGGCTAAGGGACACATCGGTATAACGAGAAACGAAGCAGCAGATGAACTTGCAAAACAGGGATCTGCTGTGACGTTTTGCAGACCAGAACCCAGGATGGCACTAGGGTATGGTACGATGAGAGCTATGATTCTACAGTAGTTGAATTCCCAAAACCTAGAAAGGTGACGGAAGACTACAACATGTAGGGAGGATCGTATTGTTCTAAAGGAGCCCACGTTAATTATAGGAAATGGAAACTTCAGGTACCATCTGGCTAAGATGAAAATGGTACTTGAGGATACTTGTAGACTATGCCTGGAAGAAGCTGCGACAGCAGTGCACATTGCATGTGAGTGTCCAACTTTGGATAGTATTAGACTGAGAACCACCGCCCAACACATATTAGTTGTGGAGGCTATGGGGAAACTCAGTCTAAGTCAGATGCTAGTAATTACTGAGAACTTCGTGATGAGAATGGAAGTCGATAATTACCAGTTGACTTTCAGAATTCACTAGAGTTCAGAGCAAACGCGTGATGCGTGTCTCACTGATTGGCAGGCCTATCCAATGGTGGACTGAACAATCAAGTACTGAGACACGTAAAGGGGCCGAAAAGAGATCCGTTACAGTTGTGGTCTACTTCGATATTCCCTCTACATATTCATATATATCTGCGTTTCCTGATGCTGGAAAAGGAGAAGCGATTAATAGAGAGATTGCAGCGAAGATATATATACTCTATTAATCGGATCCATTATCGTTAACGGAGACAAAGTAAAAATAATACAGATCTACCCGACTAAAAATTGTCAGAATACATATATTGGGGCCCACTTGCGAATGCATGTAGGAAACAAAAAAAAAATTATCCCATTCGGGATCCGACCGGCAACTTGTTGAGATAGCCTATCTACAAATTAGTGATATAAAATACGTTCTTCTCAAGTGGGAAACTATTGGGAACTTGCTAGTAAAATCTAACACATATTTTGCAATTTTCTCGATTTGAGAAAGTTTTTGCGAGTTTTCGATATTTCTCCACAGGGCATCCATCGGATCCCAAGTACGTTTTTGCGTTACATCCCAATTGAGAACCCAGTTGGATCCCAAATGGGTTCGCTTGCAAATTTCTAGTTTTACTAGTAAAACTCTCGACGTCATTTACATTTTGGTTACTGATTGTGAAGCGAGTTCAATTATTTGCTTTTACTCGAATTGACTCAGTCTTGCGTATATTTATCTTGAGTCCGACTTTAGACGATTCTTGTTGCAGCGGGTTAAGTTTCGACTGCATGTACTGTTGCGTTTGTATGAGAGCCTATTCACATATTACGTAACGCTATTTTTGAAGTTTTTATACCAACCCCCCTCATAACGCTTTTTACAAAATTTTCAGTATAAACCATCTAATCCGTAACAAATCTTTAACCCCACCCCCTGGGGCGTTACGTAATATGTGAATGGCCCATAAGTAGAACGATATCGTCTGCGTAAACTAGATCTTCAAGCCTTGTATTTAATCTCCAATTGATACCTCTATTTTGCGTGTCGAAAATTTCCAGAACTCAGTCTAAGATCACGATAAGTAATACATAATGGTGACAAGATGCATCCTTGTTTGACACCTATGGTTAATACAAATGATTCGCTTAACTTTCCATTATGCAGTACTTTACAGATTGAGCCCTCGTAGCTATTTCTTATTATATTTATCATTTTTAAAAGGACCCTCCATTCTTTCCAAATACAACCAGATGCATTCCCTTTTGACTGAGTCGAACGCCTTTTCATAATCTACGAAAACTGCATATAAAGTGTTGTTGAATTCGATGCATTGCTATATGATAACTCGCTTACTATTTATGTTGTCGATACAGGAGCGATTTGGACGGAAACCTGATTGTTGCTTGGGAAGTTTCACATTTAACGGGTCAAAAATACGACTTAATATCACTTTGTTAAAAACTTTGCTTATAACTGGAAGTAATGCTATTCCTCTTTAGTTATTGCAGTCAGAAAGATTGTATTTTTTCGGTATTTTCACTATAATCGATTCTTTCCAACCTATCGGTAACTCTTCAGAGTTCCAAATGTTACGAAACAGGGGGTATAACATGTTGGTTGTACTGTCAATGTCGGCCTTAAGACACTCAGCTGGAATGTTATCGATGCCTGCAGATTTTCCATTCTTTAAAGTACGTATGGCATCCGCGATTTCTTCTTTGGTTGGTGGGTCAGTATGTTTTAGTTATTAATACTTTCTAATGTATTTTGTAATTTCTTCTCGAATGGTTTCGTGTAATATACAAACTGTATGGCCTGACGCACTACGATACGCCTACATGTTGTATTTTATATATTTGTCCTGAAAGTATTTTGTATTTTAAATGCATGTGAAAAAGTGTTGTGTAATTTGTATTTCATTTGCCGCAACAAGGCAAGAAGTGCTCTGCCCAGCTCTGACAGGAAGAGAATGTTTCTACAAAGGTTCGTAAGAATCGATAAAGAACTTCGTTCTAAAATAGTTTTGGCGAAAGAAATTGGTTGCCTGGCTTAAGGAAATATGTACTAAATTTCCATTGCATTCCGAATATTTGTCTTAAGATTATTTCCCCCTAGGGATGTGACCTCGAGTCGGAAAAATCGATTACTCAATAATCGATTTTGTTTTGTGTAGAGATAAATCGATTTGTGAAAAATCGATTCTAAAAAAATAATCGATTTTTTTAAAATCGATTTTCTGAGAGTAAATTTTTCAGTTTACTCAGTAATTACTCATTTTCTGCATTTTACTGTAAAAGTAAACAAACGGACCTATTGTGGAGACGTTTTGTGAGCTAGCCTTAATTGAACACTTTTAAGCCGAACTTTGATTTCAATACTTTGCAAAATTTAAATTTAATTCAGATATAAGTGGCATATGTACGAGCGGACGAAAAGGATAAAATATTTTATCACAATAAAAGAACTGCAATAATGAGGGTTTCTAAAAAAAAAAATTTAAATATTATTAATTGTACTAAATAAGTCATTGGTGTACGTACTACCATTGTACCTTTAAAATCCGAAGTGTACCAAAAATGGTCAATTGTACCAACTTTCCCATCCATGTTTTGGTCTGCAGTTTTTGACAGATTAGATTTATTCAAAATGGCCGAACTGCATATTGCTTTTGTATTGTTGTAGTTATTCTAATGACAAGTTTACCTGGTACTGAATTCACCTTGACAACTAATTATATATTTATAAGTCTGTACAGATGGCGCTGACTTTTTATCGACTTGTACAGTAACCTTACCCATTTTTTTATCCATCGCACAGATGGCACTATTTAGAAAAATCTATTAAAAATGGGTAATTCTTATGATCGATTTATTAAAAATCGATGTTTACCTTTAATAAAATCGATTACAAAAAATCGACAATGAAAAAAAAAATCAATTAAAATAAAAATCGACTATTTATTCACTTCCCTATTTCCCCCGTTTAAATAAAAACAGAATTGAGTGGTTTTTAAATTTTATTTCAGTATTTAAAAATTAAGTTTTTATTTCATTTTGTTTTTCTTTTCTTTTCTCTTCTCTTTATTTTAATAAAAGTGTGTTAACTTTTATTAAAATTATTTAAACGCTTTTTTATGTTGCAGATTGTTTTTTTTTTCTTGATAATTTTTTAATAAATATAATAATTTCATTAAAAAAATAATATAGTAAAATATATGATGCAAAAAACTAGTACAACTATATATTTATTTCTTTTCTCATAAGCATATTGTATATACAAACATATATACAAACATATAAAAAAATAAGATTATAATTATTATTAAAAAAAACGTAATTTGGTTGTAATATGTTTTGGACAAGGGGCGGGGCGGGGCGGGGGCGGGTGTTTTGTTTGTGTTTTGGGGGGAGGGCGGGGGTGGAGGATGTGTAACATGTTTAACAAAAATATTGAAGTTGGTATATTTTTAGTTTGTGAAAGATGATGGCATGAAGATGAATAAATAAAATAGTTACCGATTTTTTTCTCGTTATTTTGAAAAGTACTTAAAATAAAAAATAATACAGAAAGAAACATTGTTTGATAAAGAAATTATGTATGTGAAAAAAAACTAAGACAAATAAAGAAAGAATTGTACAATATTATTGCTGATTGTTTTCAGTAATAAAAGAAAAATGAAGTTAAAATTTAAATTATGTTACAATTAAAATTAAAATATTAACATATAAATTAATACAATTGTTTTTTTGCAAGTTTTTTTTTATTTTAAGTATTTTTTATTTTTCATTGAAAAGGTTTCAAGGAGTCGCAAGGGTTAATGCGGTTGCAGGGTTGGGGAGCTGTAATAATTTCAGCAATATATTTATTTCCTTTTTAACTATTATCCTTATGTTCATAAGCGATTATTAAATTTAGTGTTGGTTTAATGTACGAATTTTCTATGGGAAAACCGGCTTTAAAGCATACATTAACTTTAACAATCGTTTATAAATATGGCTATTATTAATGTTTGAATTGTTATTGTGTATATAAAAAAATATACATAATTTTAAACATTTTTTTTAGCATAAATAATTGTTCCTTTTTTTAAATTTCGTTTAATTATATTTTTAAAATATAATAATGAAATATTTAGGATTTATTCAATAAAAAAAATATATGTAACAGCAATGTTTTCGTATGCTTGTTTATGAGGATATGTGTTTTCAAAATATGTATGTATGTGTGTGTGCTTCCATGATATGTGTATATGTATGATTTTAAGCAGATTTTACTCTGAGTGTTGCTCTAGACATTTTAAACAATTTCTGCTTGCTTTTTTTGGGAGGGGGGGGGGGGGGGGGGGGGGGGGGGGTGGGTTGTCAAGGGTTAAAGGTGTTTCTCTGTTTGTATGTGCTGATTTTTAAATTAGTAAAAAACAAGTTTTTTGTAGTTATTTATATTAATAATAATAAATTTTTTAAGTAAAATATTTTTTTCTCTTTTTTTTTGTTAAACTTAAAACTAAAGTTGCCATTCAGTCAATCAGTCGAAACTTTTGGGATGTGTTTCTATTTATATTTATAAATATAATATTTTCACGAAATTTATAACATAAATTTCTTTAACAAAATTTCAAATTAAATCTTTCTTTTTTTTTCGAGAAAAAAAGAAATTTTGAATCTGTTTTCCTTTAATAAGATTTTCAAAATGTTTTGAAAATCTTTTATAAAAAATACCGCACAGTTTTTAAGTAAGTTTTTGTTTTCAATTTTTCTTGTCTAAAATTTTTTCTCTTTAATAAAATAAATAATTTCGTTTTGTTTACTGCACTGGTTTCAGTAGCTGTTTTATATTATTTCTTTAAGTGTATTTCTTTTTAAATTATAATACATAAGAGACATTTCTATATGCTTTGCTATCATCTAGTTAAGTGTATATAAATGGGTTTTATATGCTGCTTGGTTTTCCATTCGGTTCACTAGTTTTCTATAGCTTTTCTAATGTTGTGTTGCTGCTAAGTTTGAAAATTCTCTCAGTGTTGAATTTTTAAAAATAAAATAAAACATATAACCCAGAACAAGTTAAGTGTTGAAGAAGGAAAAAAAAATTCGAATTATTATGATCAAATTTTTTATTGTTGCTGTTGCTGTTGCTGCTGCTGTTAATGTGTTGTGTGTGCTTCCAACAAGTAAATAATTTTAATTAAAAATTGCTTTTCAAATTACAAACTTTTCTCTTAAAGCTGCATTCATGTCAATTCAGCTGCTAACGCCGCCACCTCCCTGATGATTTAACTTCTTTGGTGGTTGTTCACTTTGTTGCTGGGTTCGTCGGTGATGTCTTCGTGGTCTTTTGCATTGTGAAGAACAGCACTCATCCAGGGCTGGCTCACTGCCAGGTTTTTCAAACAGTTTTCTTTTGGAGGAAACTCGATTTTGTTGGCACGTGGAACGTGAACAACGTTTGCGGTCACAATTGACTTTGGAATCCTTTAAAATAAAAGAAAAAGAAAAATTAATTTTTATGTCAATTCTTATGCACTTATGCACAGTGGGACAGAACATTTCAATAATGGCAATAAATCTATATGGTTTAAACTAGTGATGGGGTTACAAAATGAGGATGAATTAAGATTTCAGAAAATCAAATTTTTGACTACCCTGTTAGAATACTCGATGATCTGCAGGGTGTTACACTGCAACTTTTACATATCGTTCCTACCTTGTCCAATAGAGTAGCAAAGAAAAAAGAAAAAAATAGTCTGTGTTTATTATTGTGGTTCTTGGTCTAAAACTCACCTGGTGAAAATTTTAGCCAAATCGGATAACTCTCAGGCGTGCCCCATTAAGATCAAAGTTCAAATTACACTTTACAACAAAATCAAATTGTTTTAAAATTACAATAGGCCATGTGCATTATTGTGGTGCTTGGTCTAAAACTCAAGTATTGAAAACTTTATTCAAATCGGATAACTCTCAGGAGTGTCCAGTTAGGGTCAAAATTCAAATTACACTATACAACGAAATCAAATTCTTTCAGAATAACAAGGTTCCAGCAACTGATTCTGATATAGGCCGTCAAAAAATATATACGTATATCGGCGTTTTGAAAGCTTACATCTGGGATTCATTGTAGGCGGAGTGAAAATTGTCCCCTTTTTGCACATATTTATAATAACCCAGCATAGGAAATCTTGTAAGCTTTACGTTTAAGATATAAGACGTGCTCAGTACTTTTATGTAAAACACCACCAGAAACATTTTTGTGCAACATTTTAACCCTCTAACTCTTCGTTGTCTGGGTCTTTTTGTAGCTTTTTTAAAAAAATAGGCAAAAAATCGCCCTTCTGCGGTGAAATATCGGACTGAAATGTTCTAAAAAAATATTTGCCATAAAATTTTACTATAGGTTTTTAAAAACGCCCAAACTCCAGACTCAACCTAAACGCCAGAAATCATTCAAAATCTAAAATGTGTTAAAGGGTTAATTTCGTACTTATTTACAATTAGTACTCGGCAAAGGAAATCTCGTAAGCCTTACGTTTTAGGTGTAAGATGTGCTCAGCAGTTTTATGTAAAATAGCACGAGGAGAATTTTTGTGAAACATTTTAACCCTCTAGATCTCCGTTTTATGGGTCTGTTTGTTCCTTTCTTGAAAAAAGAGCAAAAACCTTACACGTAAGGCTTGCAAGATTTCCTAAGCCAAATCAGTATAACTATTTGCAAAAGGAGGAAATTTAATTCCCCCTAAAATCAATCCCAGCTGTAAATCTTCAAAACGCCGATAGGCGTACATTTTTTTTTACCGGAATTCTGTTATATTAAAAAAAAATATTTTGTTGAACTGTGTATTTGGTGTCATTATAGTTTTATAGATGCACATGACCATTTTTGGGCTTATGGCTGTTTAAAATACAGTTCTTCGCTTATATCGAATTTTCGGGGGCTAGAGCGGTTCTGGGGATGGCTTAGCACCCCCAGAAGGGCCTAACTACGCTAATTGTGCTGTCTCAATGAATTGATGCTCAATGAATAGATTTACTGAAAATGTAGGACCTTCTCTATGACTTTTGCCTGCATTTTTTTATAATCGGATCACTAGCTCATAAAATACATATATCTTTCCACTATTTTTGCAATCTTCCCCACTGTGTGATTAGGGTTAAGTATGTTTGTATGTGCTACTTACCTTGCATCTACATTTGATACATTTCTGTTCGCCATGTGAAGCTAAAACGGGATGCCATTCTTGGCCATTTTCATAGATCTTGTTGACTACTTTACAGCCACCCTGTTGGAAAATTTCTTCCGACGAACGTACAATAGGCTTAGAAGAGGCCTGATCTTGTAAAACATTAGGATTATTGTTGCTGCTACTGCGTGATGATACTTTCCCTTCCGGACACACCTTACAACAGGCTTTCTTGTCCGGTCTATAGGCATCCTTTTCCTTGCACAGCAACGGTGGACAAACCATACGGGGACATCTGATTTCCAAAGTTAAAGCATCACAGGTACAGGTGGTGCAGGTATCAAAACCATTTGGAGGCAAAAATGGATGCCAAGTGGCTCCGGCTAAATGGAATTGTTCACCTAAGCGACAGCCTCGTTTGCCATTTTCTGATTCTTTGTTATTTAAATCTTGAGTCACGCACATAGCACAACATTCACCCTCTAGCTGTACCAACTCCTCGTTGAGCTTGCAATGGATTACAGGACATTTAATGGGTTCACAGGTGGCATGACCTCTTTGGCAGGCACACATTTGACAGGTGTCCTCAGTACTGCGCCATTGTTCGGTTTCATCGTAAAAGCGACCGGAATGGAAACATTTAGTATCTTGAGTTATTAAAACATCATCACCGGGTAAGAAAACATTGGGTACATTGTTATCAGTGTAGATGGGGAAGCAATGAGCCGGCACTTTTGTCGATTTCAATTTACCTCTCAGCAATAATTCTTTTTTATCTTTGGCATGAATTTCCAAATAGCAAACACTAGACTCCAATTTAACCAATTCATTTGAAGCCATACCCAAGACAAAGCCCTCCATGTAAGAGCCATTAAATTCTTCCAACAATTTGCGTGTCACGGGAGCTCCAATAGCCTCTATGGGTTTTTCCTCCAAATAGATTTGTAAATCTTGCACATGAGATTGAAAACCGCTCAAAGTAATTTCATAATGTAAATTACACTCATTATCAATTGAAAGCCAGGCCATGCCCATGGCATGATTGGGAGCCGTTATAGAATTGTCAGATCTTTTCAGTAATATAGGTTCAGCCGAATCACGGGCATCGGCTACGGGTCGGGGCACCAAACGGCCTTTAATCAAACTGCTTTCATGCTCTATAGCAATATTGACACCCAAATCGCCGGCATACAAAGACTCCACTACTTTCGGGCCTAATTTATCAACGGTGCCAATAGCTTGATTAAAATTAAAGCTGGGAGTTAAATCTTCCAACATTGTTTTCCTTTTACCCAAATCTTCTATTAAACTTATTTCTGGATTATCACGAGCATTTACTTGATCGGTTTCAATGTTGTACGACAAGGAGCCATCTGTGTTCAAGAATACCCAAGCCAAACCACTGCTGCGCGCCTTAGACTCAGTGTTATGAGGAGCCAATAAAGTCTGGAAGATTTCACAAGTCGTACGGGTAATAATGTGACCTTGTATACGCAAATTAGGATTCTTTTTCGATTCGATGGTTAGCAACAGTTTGCCACGAGACATTAAACGCAAATTTTGTATGGATATAGGGGAAGAGATTTCCAAAATATTGATCTCCGAAGAAGGTTTGCGTACTTTTTGAATCTCATCCAAGACCACTTCACGGCGATCCAAGGATTCAACACGTATATTAATAGGAGCATCCATAATTTCATCGGGTGAAAAGACACCATTGAAAACCAAAGTTAAATGCATGGAAGAGGCAGCACCACTACTGGTGGAAACTATGGCTGTACCACCCGAACCAGACATTAATTCTGTCTTCGAACCGGGAGCTGGTTCCATGAGAGCACTAAACAATTCGGATTGTAAGGCTGTGTATTTGGCAATTTTGCCCGCCAAAGCTAATTCAGTTTGGAATTTATTTCCGCCCCATAGCAAGACCACATGCAGACGCTCATCTCTTAATAAACGCTTATAGTCGCGGGGTACTCGGCGCCATACACCACAAACTTTACCGGTTACATTTTGATAAATCGATTGGGGACCAGCTGGCAATTGCAATTGATGTTCTTCCAAAATAGTGCCGGCATCATCCACAAATTGTATGGCACGAGGACGATTGACTTTGGTCGAAGTGTAGAAAGAGTAATAGAGATTCTTTTTGTGAAACATAAAACGACCAGTGGCCACAATGTTGTAAGGATTATGGGTGGTATACATGGCCTTCATTTCTTCGCCTTTAAGGAAATGAGAGGTCCGGCCAGTTAAGAGTGCAGCGAAATCTGAGCGGAGGAAAAAAAAAAGAAATGTAATTTCAGTTAATTATTATTTAGTATGCAAGAGAGAAAGAGAGGGGAAGGGAAAGAGAGAGAGAGAGAGGAAGATAAATAGAGAAGGAGGAGTTTTACAAACAGTAAAGAAAAAACTAAAATGAATTCAAATACTAACGTTTCATGTTGCGCTCTTCTTCTTCAATTGGTGCCGGTGTATCTAAGGCGACATCGGTGTCTAAAATGAAAACAGGAAAGAAATAAGAAAAATTAGTCATGAAAATGTCATCGGTTTAAAGAGAGTGATTGTTGTTGTTGTTTTTCTTAAATCCTTATTCTTGAATGAATCTGTTTAAAGCAATTAATAGGAATTTTTTTTTATCATGCTTAAGGAAAATCGCTCGCCTACAGCGCTATTGTTTTCAAATATTTCAAAACTATTTGATCGGTTCTACCAACGCTTTTGTTTGATGAGAAGAATAGAGGAAAGAAAATTGTGTGAATAGAGGAGTAACCAGCTCACACACAAATGCGTACATACATACATACATACTTTTATTGTACTCAATTAATTCATTTCTTTTCTCTAGAGTGAACGTTGTTTGTGCTTTGAAATAGTTTTCTTTAAATTTCTTTATGTTCAGGCTTCTGACATAATACCCCTAACAAGTTACCGCCTTCCAACTACCAACACACGTGATCCAGGAAATGTCTGTGTGTGCTTTTTTTTGACAAAAGGTAAATTGTTACGGTTAGTAACAGAAATTTAATACGACAACAATAGATTTTGGAAGACAAAACAACTTTGAAGAAAAGAAGAAAATTTTTTGTGTTTTTGAAATCTTTAAAATCTGTAATTCTCGGAAACAATTTATTCATTGACAAGAAAAACATTTTTACTTGTCAATTTTTTCATTCTCTTTTCGTTTTCTTTTTGGTAATACCGATGTTTCCAAAAAGAATGTTACCAAAATGACAATAAAACGTCGTTAAATAATTAAAACGAGAAATTTATGGGGGCACCCAAAGAGTTTTAGTAAAAAAAAAAAAAATTGGTATTTTTTTTAAACAAATTGTGGAAATACGATTTTGGTTGAATATTGACAAGGATATTTTTTCATATTTAATAAATAATAAGCCGGATGTCCAGCTTATAAGAAATAAATAAAAAAAATATTCACAATATTATTTGATATTAACTATGTACAAGGTTCTAACGATTGATTCCTGTAGAGAGCACTAGAGATCAGCAATGAATCGCGTTTTCGCTTTTCATATTCACTCATTCAAATTAAACTACTCAAGGCTCAGTTAGCCGACCGTAACGTTGATGTAGTTGGATGTTCTGATCGTTTCTGTCACATTGAAAACTTATCAGAGAGAAACGATCAGCACGTGCAACTACATCCACGTTACGGTCGGCTAACTGAGCCTTCATTTAGCCGACCGTAACGTTGATGTAGTTGCACGTGCTGATCGTTTCTGTCACATTGACAAGCTATGAGACAGAAACGATCAGCACATGCAACTACATCAACGTTACGGTCGGCTAAATCTGCCTTCAGACTAGAGTTGGGTCTAAAGGCTCAGTTAGCCGACCGTAACGTTGATGTAGTTGCATGTGCTGATCGTTTCTGTCTCATAGCTTTTCAATGTGAAAGAAACGATCAGCACATGCAACTACATCAACGTTACGGTCGGCTAACTGAGCCTTAACTCGTTCGAACTCGATCAGCAGCTGGTTTTAGGCACAAACCTATTATAAAACCCATGTAATTTGAATTGGTTTGATCATAGGTTTGTGTCTAAAACGAGCTCCTGAACGAGTTCGACCCAAGTCTAGTTGGTTTTAAGTTAGACTGGGGTTCAATTCGTTCGACCTCGTTTAGCAGCTCGTTTTAGACACAAGCCTATGATTAATCCCATTTAATTTAAATGGGTTTGATCATAGGCTTGTGTCTAAAACTAGCTAGTGAATGAATTCGAACGAGTTCGACACAAGGCTGGTTGATTTATAAGTATAAGTTGCAATAAATATGACTCCGACGTCAACATCATACTTATACCCTCTCAAATCTGTTTGATTCATAAATCACCTCAGTTTGATTTATAATTTAGGAAAAAATTGATAATACTTAATTGATTGATTCAACTCATTGAACTCAAAAGAATAAACACACGACACACAAACACGTAACAGAGCAAATAGACAACCTCATAATGATTGTTTTAATGTTCGCATGCGAATCATATTCATTTTGCATCGTCTATAAACATTGAGCCAAGGAGAGTCGAAATCAACAAGGTCATAAGTGTTGTTAAGTATGAGTATGATGAGCACCTCGAACTTTAGAGTGGTTAAGAGGTTCGATAACATTGCAATAACACCGCTTTCGCACTAGCAAAGTTTACTTTGCAAAGTTTTAATTCACCCGGTAGAAAGACAGAGAGAGAGAGAGGAATACTTCATGTCTCTCTCTGTCTTTCTACCGGCTGAATTAAAAGTTTGTAAAGTAAACTTTGCTAGTGCGAAAGCGATGTAAGTATGAGTGCGTATAAAAAAAAATGATTCCACTCTACTCACTTTTTCAGTTCCCATTGCTGAACTCTGGAGGGCACCAAAAAAATATGTATGTATAAAAGCGTTTTAAAAGTTTATATCTGAGATTAATTTTAGGGGGATCTATATTTTACCTCTCCTTTTGCAGATACATATGTAGTTATACTCGTAGTTACTCGGCATAGGAAATCTTATAAGCCTTACGTTTAAGGTATAATATGTGTTCAGTACTTCTATGTAAAACACCACAAGGAACATTTTTGTCAAACATTTTAACCCTCTAACTCTTCGTTGTATGGGTCTTCTAGTACCTTTTTTAAAAAATTGAAAAAACCTCCTGTTTAGCGGCAATATAACGGACAAAAATCTTCTACCAAAAAAGTTTCTCTTGGTGTTTTACATAAAACTGCTGAACACATCTTATACCTTAAACGTAAGGCATACAAGATGTTCTATGCCGATCAATAATTGTGAATGAGTACGAAATTAACCCTTAAACACATTTTAAGTTTTGAATGATTTGTCGCGTTCAAAATGAGCCTGGTGTCATTGAAGACCTATAATAGAACTTTGGCGAATATTTTTTTAGAGCATTGGCCCACTGTATCGCCGCTGAATGAGAGTTTTTTTTTACCTTTTTTGAGAAAGTGTCAAAAAGGCCCATACAACGAAGAGTTAGAGGGTTAAAATGTGCCACAAAAATGTATCTCGTGGTGTTTTACGTAAAAAAGCCAAATACATCTTTAACCTTAAACGCAAGACTTACAAGATTTCCTATGTCGAATACTGATTGTGCGCAAGTACGAAATTAACCCTTAAACTCATTTTAAGTTTTAAATGATTTCTGGTATTCAAGTTGAGTTCGGAGCTTGGATGTCTTTCAAAACCTATAATAGAATTTTATGGCAAATATTTTTGTAGAACATATCAGTCCGCTATACCGCCATTGAAGGGGAGTTTTTCGCCCTTTTTGTAAGAAAGATACAAAAAGACTCATACAGCGGAGAGTTAAAGGGTTAAAATGTTTCACAAAAATATTTCTCGTGGTGTTTTAACTAAAGAATATCACTAACATAGATTTTCAGATATGCGATAATTAACAATTGTTTTGTATTGGAGGTACCCTTCAGCACAGCATATATCCCACCAGTTTTCTATTGCATCTACGTGCATTGACTATAAAGTAATTCATACCTTGTTTCAAAACTTTCACTGGTATAGTATTCCAAATATGCGAAAATTAGTGATTACTTTATATGGGAGGTACCCGAAATTTTGCTACTAGACTATACGCATTCACACCTACTTTAAAGACTCTCACTGATATAGTATTCCGGATCTATACGATAATTGATAATTACTTTGTATGGGAGGTACCCTTTCCCCGCTCTTATCGTATATTGGTGAAATGCATTATATTAGATAAAAAAATTATTATTTTTGCCACTAATTTTCACCAGCCATAGGATTAGTAATTTCAAGATAAATCCCACAAAATTTCCCTTAGAGATATTGAAGATCAGAGTGATCAAAGCTTGCAAAATCTTCTTGTTAGAAATCTTTAAAATTTTTACCGGTTTTATTTACAAAACAGGGCTTTATAATTTTTTTTACAACAACCTTCACAACTTGTGTGGTTTAATCTCTTGGCATTTTTATAGCCACCTCCTGCGGTTTTTGGGCTTAGTTTTATTTTTTATTTTTTTTTTTGCCATAAAACATAAAGAAAGCTTTAAAGAGAAACTTTATGAAGTCTTTTGTTGTTAAGTCTCCCAGGATTTATTAAGAAATTTTCTTTAACAAAGTTTTTTTTATTGCATTTTTTGCTGCTACAATTGTATAAATTGCTAAAATATTTCAAATATTTGTAATTTTTTTCTCTTTGCAGGCCATTTAACTAGCAATAATAGCAAGAAACCAGGGGAAATCCTTATAAGGTAAGTTTACCAAGTTATATTTTTATATATATATTTTTTTAATATTTTATTCCTAAGAAAGTTTAAAAGGAACAGGTTACTTTTTTTGTAATTTTGTTTGTATTAGCAAGATTTTCTACCTATTATTAGATGGAGTCTATAATTCTAGAAAAATTCTTAAGATGAATTTGATTTGTTTGGTATCGATCGAAAAGCAAAATAAAAATGTAAAGCAAATTTTCACTTTTTATAAGATAAGGAAAGATGAGGTATTTTTTACTATAATTTTTGTTGTTGTTAATGTAGTAAAAATGCTAAATTGTGAAGTTAAAGAATTGATCATGCTTTTAGCTTTGTTGATGTGTGTTGGCTGCATGGAAGAGGATGATGAGGCTGATGATGAAGGTGCCTAGGCATTTATCCAAACATGAACTCGTTTCCATAATAGTGCAACTTCATTTTTTATTTATTTTTTGTATTTTGCAATATATATATAGTGTATAAAAGTAGAAAGGAAAAAAAAACGAGTTAAATCATACCAAATACAATTGCAATTGCAGCCAACTTTGAGCCATCACCACCACCAGCAACCAGCAACCAGCAAGTAAGCAAGCAACATTTTATTATAACTGACTTTAAGTGGTTGCTTGTATAGCAGTAGTTGGTCACAATTACTAAATATGACTAGAGTAGTAAAACTCCTTTATAGTTGAGAAAAATTGTTAAAAATACTATTGAAAAAAAAATATATACATCAAAAGAAGTTGAGTATTGTTTGGAAAACTAAACATAGTTAGTGGTGGCTGCCACTTCAATACCAAATTTGGTTATAACAAAAATATGCCATATAAAACCAAAAAAAGTCATTTACTTTTTCAAACTCTATAATTGAAAAAATATATATTTTTTTCGTTTCGTAGCAGTATAAATATCTAAATATTTCTGTAACGTTTACGAAAAAAAGAGAAGAAGAAGATGAAGAAGAAAAAAAAAACACTCAATGAAGCTAAAAATTCTTAAAATTATTGTCAACAACATATTTAAGCCTTAACAAATCATTACCAACAAAACACATCATATAGATCTTTTTCTACTACAACATACTGCCTCATCATTGTCATCATTATCATTAAAATTTACAGCATGATGCCTCATGTTTATCATATACAACTTTAGCTGTTTGTTGGCTCATATTATTTTTGTTGCTGTTGTTGTTGTTGTTGTTGTTGCCGGTCATCCATCCTCTGGTACTAACAACTTGCAACTACTTCTAGTTTATAGTGACTTGGCAATGTGTTGATTCCTAAAGGTTTTTAATCATGCCACCAACTCTACCTTCTTTTTTTATTACTTTTATAATAACACTGTACAACAAAATAATTGTTTTTATTTTCAAAATAACAACGACTAATTCGGGCAGAGGGCACCAAAAAAAAAATATATATATATACGTCTTAAAAAACTCCCCTTCAGTGGCAATTTAATGGGCTGATATGTTTTACAGTAATAATTGGCGTACAATTTTACTATAGATCTTCATAAGCACTCAAGCTCCAAACTCAACTTAAATGCCAGAAATCATTCAAAACTTAAAAGGCCTTTAAGGGTTAATTTCGCACTTTCGCACAATTAGCACTCGGCATATGAAATCTTTTAAGCCTTGCGTTTAATGTATAAAATGTCTTTAGCAATTATATGTAAAATACAGCGAGAAACATTTTTGTGGATCTTTTTTGACCCCTTCATAAACAGTGGCATAAAACTCCCTTTTAACGGCAATGTAACGGGCTGAAATGTTCTATAAAAATATTTGTCATAAAACTCTACTACAGGTCTTCAAAGACACCTAAGCTACAAACTGAACTTGAATGTTAGAAATCATATAAAACTTAAAATGTGTTCAAGGTTTAATGTCGTACTTATTCACACTTATTAGTCGGCACAGGAAATCTTGTAGGCTTTACGTTTAAGGTAGAAGAGGCTTTCAGCACTTTTATGCAGAACACCACGAGGAACATTTTTGTGAAATATTTTAACCCTCTAACTTTTCGTTGTATGGGTCTTTTTGTCCCTTTTTTTAAAAAAGAGCAAAAAACTCTACTTCAGCGGCGATATAGAGAGCTGAAATGTTTTAGAAAAACATCTGTCATAAAATTCAACTTTAGGTCTTCAAAGACACCCAACCTCCAGACTCAAGGTGAACGTCAAAAATCATTTAATACCTAAAATGTGTTTTAGGTTTAATTTCGTACTTATTCACAATTAGTACTCGGCATATGTAATCTTGTAAACCTTACGTTTAAGCGATAAAATGTGTTCAACAGTTTTATGTAGAACACCATGACAAAAATTTTTGTGGAATATTTTAACCCTCTAACTCTTCGCTGTATATGTCTTTTTGTCACTTTCTTAACAAAGGGCAAAAATCTCCACTTCAGCGGCTATATAGCGGTCTTTAATGTTCTACAAAAATATTTGTCATACAATTCTACAATAGGTCTTAAAAGACTTCCAAGCTCCAGAGTCAATGTGAGCGCCAGAAATCATTCAAAACTTAAAATGTGCTTAAGGGTTAATTTCGAACTTTCTCACAATTAGTAGTCGGCATAGATAATTTTTTAAACATAAGTAAGGTATAAAATCTCTTTATCACATTTATGTAAAACACAATGAGAAACATTTTTGTGCAACATGTTAACCCTCTAACACTCCGTGGTATGGCTCTTATTTGACCCTTTCGTAAACAAGGGCAAAAAGCTACACTTCAACGGCGATATAGCGGGCTAAAATGTTCTACACAAATATTTGCCATTAAACTCTACTGTAAATTCTCATAGACATTAAAGCTCATCATTTAAATTCTAAAATGTATTTAAAGGTTAATTTCGCATTTATTCATTAGTAGTAGTCGGCATAAGAAATTGTCTAAGCCTTACGTTATGGTATAACATATGTTCCGCATTTTTAGGAAAAAACCACGAGCAACATTTTTGTACCATATTTTAGCCCTCTATGCTAGTGCCGGCTACTTCCGCTACTTTTAATTACTCGATACTACTCATTCCCCTCTGTTATGAAAGTCGACGTCGACGTGACATTAACACGATATCAAAAAATTGTCACTTGTCTACACTTTGCCGGCAACAATTGATTAATATTAACATGCTGGAGTAATTTCATAACCTTCAGAAAATAGTAAGAGACTGTCAATAGCAGTCAATTGTTGTCGACAATGAGTAGACAAGTGACAATAGTTTACTGTCGTGTTTATGTGACGTCGATGTTGCCTTTCTTAATAGGGGGAAATATATCTCATTTGGGTACTCAATACTTACTCGATACTTTTAACGCTTAGAAAATTGTATACTTTTAAACAGAGTTGTATTTGGGCTCTTAATTTTCCGTTCAGTTTAGTAATAACAATACCACCCTAAAAGTATCGAGTAACTACTTTTGAGTATTGAGTAATGCAAAATAATAGCAAATACTCGATACTCGTTACCCACTACTCAATACTTTGCCAGCACTATTCTATACCGTCACTCAAGGGGAGTTTTTTTTGCTTCTTTTTAAGGAAAGATACAAAAGGCCCATAACACAAAGAGTTAGAGGGTTAAAATGTTCTACAACAATGTTCCTTGTAATGTTTTACATTAAAGTGCAGAACTTATCATATACCTTAACGGTTAGGCTTACTAGATTTCCTATGCCGAGTCTTTAAAACTATGTGCAAAGGGGAAATTTAACTCCCCCTAAAATGAATCCCAGCTGTAAACTTAAAAAAACGGCGATTGATACACGTCGTAAAAAGAATCAGTCGTAACCTTGTTATTTTGAAAAAAAAAATGTGATTTTGCTTTACAGTGTAATTTATGCAGCAGCAACTCTACTTGCCACAATGTAAAACTGCTTTGGCCATCATCTTAACGTTTGTCTTTATAATGACATAACTCGAGCATTTTAACGCTTATTAAATTATCTCATTTTAAGGAATTTGAAGACATTTTTTCGAAACCTTTTTTATGTGTTTGTTTTTGTTATTTCCTTAAGACACGTTTTGGTTAACAGCGGGAGGCAAAATTATCTTCACATAAAAACCCTAGATGGCTAATGATAAAACCTCAGCAGCAGTAGTAGTTTGAGCAACACCTCAACAAAAAAAAAAAAATCACCAAATCTTTCAAAAAATCTTTAATTCTCTCATTGATCTGAGACGAGCTACAAAAAATCTTCGTTACCGAGATTAAAAAAGGCTTTTATTTTTTTCTCAATGAATTCGAATTGTGACATTACTTTTTTTTTGAGTTTCCTTTAAATTACAACTGCCGCATCAAATGAAAAGTGAAATAAAGCGCTTTTGGTTTATTCAAAAAGCCATAAAATAAAGATTATAATCAGTTAAATAAAATTATCTGATTTTTTCTGAAATAAAAATAAAGAAAATGAAATAAACTTTAAATCGCCCCCCATTAAAAAATGTTAACGTCTAGAACAAATTAACCGAAAGACACATAAATAAGCCTTAAACTGTTTTGAAAAAAAAATGTTAAGAATTTTATTTTAATAAAAAGAAATTTGAGAGAAATTCCATGGTCTTCTTAAGCTTTATTAATGATGCCTTTTAACATTTTTAATGATTTATATATACTGAAGTTAAAACTGAGTAAACAAAATCTTTAATTTTGAATTTCCAAAAAGATTTTTTCTTAAACACAAATGATTTTTTTTTTTTGTTTTTCATTTGTAACGTGCGTTTTTCCAAAGGTACGACTTTGGAGTTTGGTAAAAAATTTAAGAATCACAAATTTTCTTACTTTCGGTTATAAGCATATCCATAAACGTCAAAAAGGAAGGAGCAAAAAGTCTTGAAATAAATGCGCGCGACTTTTCGTAGGATTTGTAAAAAAAAATTTTTTTTAAAAGTAAAGTCAACTATTAAGAAAGGGATAAAAAGACCCGTACCACGAAGAGTTAGAGTGCTAAAATATTCCACAAAAATGTTCCTCATGGTATTTTACATAAAAAAGCTGAACACATCTTATATGTTAAACGTAAGACCGAGTGTGAATAAGCAGACAGAAAAAATTATCAACAAAAAATTTTCAAACAAAAGTTTGTCTAAAAATAAATTAACTTTTCAAGTAAATGTTCTTTACATAATCAATGAATTTATTGTTTGACTCTTATTTAGGACGCAAACACCAAGAACAACTAGAAAAACTGTGTCGTAAAAAAACAACCCCGATGACGATATATACACAAATAACAACAACAAAACAACAACAACAATAATAGCAATAGGAATGGAAGTTTGTTTACTGATGATTTTTGAGTGAATCAATTCGTTAACGTCGTTGCGCTAATTCTCATTAATTTTTTTAGAGTCTTTAGATAAACATTCATTCAGACTTGAACACATTTAGCAAAGTGAAATTTCATAAATGCTTAATGGATGATGACGATAACACAGACAAAAATTTTGTTTGATATATTAGAAAAAAATCCAGTAAATATTTTTGTTTGATTAAGTAAACTATTTTGTTTAATAATTGTTTTTTAGACTAATTTTTAGACTAATTGCTTATTAAATTCAGACAAAAGTATTGTTTGATATTTTGTAGAAAATCCAGTAAATATTTTTTTTTGATTTAGATAATTCTTTTGTCTACAATTTGTAAATATTTTTAGACAAATTGTTTTATAGATTTAAACAATTTGTTCACTGAAAAAAAAAACACTTTGTTTTTTCAATGAAATTATTTGTCTATATTTATAAATTCGTTTGTAGGTCCGTTCATAGACAAAATATTTACTACTTCATTGAATTCCTTTACAGAAAATGAAATTTAGTTTTTTTTGTGTACGAAATTAACCATTGAAACACATTTTGAGTTTTGAATAATTTCTGGCGTTCAAGTTGAGTCTGCAACTTGGGCATTTTGAAGAATTTTAGTGGAATTTCATGGCAAATATTTTTGTAGAATATTTTAGACCGCTACATTGCTTGCCACTGAAGGAGATTTTTTTGCCTCTTTTTTAAGAAAAGGGCAAAAAGATTTATACAACGAAGAGTTAGGGGCTTAAAATGTTCCACAAAAATGTTTCTCGTAATGTTTTACATAAAATTGTGGAATATATTTTCTACCATAAACGTGAGGCTTACAAGATTTCTATTCAGAGTATTTATTGAAAATAAGTAGGAAATTAAACCTTAAACACATTTTCAGTTTTGAATGATTTCTGGCGTTCAAGATGCGTCTAGAGCGTGGCTATTTTTAAAGACCCATAGTAGAATTTTATGGCAAATATTTTTGTAGAACATTTTAAACAGCTATATCGTTGCTGAAGGGGAGTTTTTTTGTCCCTTTTGTAAGAAAAAGACAAAAATACCCATACAACGAAGAGTTAGAGGGTTAAAATATTCTATAAAAATATTTCTCATAATGTTTTACATAAAATTTCTGCACACATTCTATATTTTAAGCGTATGGCTAAGAATACTTTCTATGCCGGGTACTAATTGTGAATAAGTACAAAATTAACCTGTAACACATTTTAAATTTTGAATGATTTCTAGCGTTCAAGCTAAGTCTGTAGCTTGGGTGTCTTTGAAGACCTATAGTGGAATTGTATGGCGAATATTTCTGTAGAACATTTCGGCCCGCTGTATAGCCGCTGAAGAATGGTTTTTGTCCCTTTTTTAACACAGGAACAAAAAAGACCCACAAAACAAAGAGTTAGAGGGATCAAATGTTCCACAAAAATGTTTTTCGTAATCTTAAGTTTATCGCTTACAAGATTCGCTATGCCAATTCACTATAACGATGTACAAAAGTGGGAACTTAACTCCCCTTGAAATAAAGGCGAGATGTAAGACTTTCAAAACGCCGATACACGTAAATTATTTTTTGGTGACCTCTAGCAGAATCAGTCGTTACAACTTTGTTATTTTGAATTAAGAAATTTAAAAATGTTTTAAGCTTAGGGCTGATTTTTTTAAATGTTTTTAAATAACTTTGTAGAGAATGATTTTCATAATTTAGTAAAACAATTGTCTAAATGAAATCTTAAATAAATTTTGTAATGAAGCATGAAAATTAAAAAAAATTTAGTAATGAATTTTATTCCAACTGTATGGCTTTTTATCCAAAGTTATTTAATTAATTTGGCTTAAGTTTGTTTTTAATTTAATCTTTCGATCAAATTATTTTTTATTTTTAAGAAACAAATTCTAAAGCATGTAAATATTGAACAGTCAATGAAAAATTTGACTGTACGGAAGGTTGAACTAACATCAGATGTTTCGAGACCACCACAGTCTTCTCATCAGAGCCCTTCTACCTACACTGCCAGCGAAGGCAGCAGCAACCAACTAGCGAAAATCCTATTAATTTAGTAAACCCAATTAATAGATGTGTCTCCATCTAGTGACGAATCGCTCCTATTACTGTATTTTTGTAAAGGTTCGGAACTTCACTAACTGTTTTTTTTTCTTTCGTTATCATGTTCAGCTATTTTTTCAAGTTTTTTGATTTCTTTCTTACCAGCGTGAAATATAATTAAAAAAATTAAATTGAAATTTTTGAGATTAGTTCAGGGTTTCAGTTTTTTATTTGTTTGAAAGGTAATTCGATCGAGAGTATTCTTAGTTATATTTCAAGAAAATCGGTGTAGCCGTTTGGCAGCTAGCACATCACAAAGCCAAAGGCTATGGGGTTTTACAATTAAAATGAACAAAGAAAAAACTAACTATTCCGAGAACGGTGAAACTTGGCTTTCTCAAAGCTCGCTGCTACATCTGCTTATCTGTGTGTTCATGTGTATTTCCACATTTAATTTGAATTTTTCAGTTTTAAATTGATTGCTTTTTTTCATCAACAAATTTCTTAATTAACCCTTTTTTGCTCTGTTTTTTTCCTTAATGGAAAACTTAAAATTCTTGTTTAATTTTAGTATTTATGTATTTTTTTAAATAAAAATTCCTTTAAAATCTTCATTATTAATCATCTAAAAAAAACTTGTATGTATGTGTGTCTGTGTCAGAGTGTTTGTTACATTCCTTAGCGTAGAAAAATCATTTATCTTGAAAATGAAATTCATTCGTTCATTTCTCACTTGCATTGAAAAAGATTCCTTGAAGAAAAATGATCCAAAACTAACGATCAACAACAAAAGTTTTTTTGAATTAAGCCGGAATTTCTGATGCTTGCTTGTATGCTGGACAAACACCAAAAATGAAGAAGAAGAAAAAACAACAACACGTTGCACAGGGGTATCGTTTCATATATTTGGCGGCAAAAACTAGAAAGCGTTATTATAGAACGATGGGCTTTGGCATGTTTGTTTATATTGATTGGCAAGGCTTGGAGAAATTCAAAATATGCTTCATATCGGTGCAAGGATTCGCGTCCTTCTCCTATATCTTTAAATGAAAAAATGCCATAACTACTGAAATAATTCTATCTCTTCTGTAAATCGAGTCGATTTCAAAATGCTCGATTTAGAGTAATTAAATCCACCATTAGCAATATTTTTGCAGATTATTTAGCAGTTTCATATTTGTTAGAGCTTCAAAACGAGAAATTTACTCGGACTTGGTTCACAAAACAGGCTCGAATAATTATATTCTCAAAAAATTCTCATAAGTAGATATAAATAATGCTGGGATCGAATTGCGCTAAATACGAAATAAGGATACCTTTTGCTTAAAAATGTTACTCTTGTATGAAGATCGTGATTTTTATCACTTAATTGTGAATAAAATCAGAAGTTGTGTAACGATTTTAGTGAAATGTGGCTCATTTTGTTTGCAACATATTAACCTACATGTTTATAGAAAAAGAAATGAAGTTTTGTTGTTTATTTTTTATTTTTTATTAATTTTTTATTAATTTTATAAAAAGAAAAATGTTTATAAAAATTTTTTTTATTTATATAAGTTTGTTCAGGGATTGGTAAAATTGGTTGGTGGATTTTTGTATGTAACTTGAAAGAATAGACTCTCACTTTCCATTGCAGTGACAAGACGCAGGTAAGCGGAGCTGACAGCTAGCTAACTTCTTTATTTTTCAAAGAAAACTGAAAATGCACAATTTTATAAAGACATTTTAATTCGCTCATATCTAATAAACCACCCTGCGGGAAATGTTGTGCCAATTGTCTTGAACGTACTTTTTTAATTTTTGTATTTTTTAAAGAGAAGTAACACAATCAGGCAATTAATGCCTACCAGTTAATTAATTAATGTGTTACTGTTTTTGGGAAAAGGATAGCATAGAGAGAGCATGTGGTGAAGTGGGAGAGAGATAGAAAGCTTAACTCATATACAACCCTGCTATTACGCGTTTTTATGTAGAGCAGTGTTGCAAGCCGCTCTGGTGTCAAGTAGGGCATCGAGTTGTTTAAGCTGTGTAGCCATTTTATTAGTTCTTTTACTTCGTCGACGCACTGTGTTGCGGCTAGTGGAAAAGTAACCGATTATTTTTTCAGTGTTTTTAATGATGCAATTTTGTCACAGACATTCCAAGTAAACAAAAAACACATAAAGCTTATTTTTCTGTTGGCCCGTTGATTTTTAATTGATTTTAGAAGTCAAATATACAAAATTTTCACGAAAAGAGGGGATTTCAGGGCTGTATTCAAAATGATCTCATTTGATTTTGGTGACAGATATTTTGATTCTGAAAAAAAATCTGCCTTCGGACAAGTATCTTCTGTAAAAAAAAGGAATGTTGTGTGAGACATTTTCATATGCACCTTTTTTAGAGCGAAAACCCGACTAAAGGTCCATTTTTCCTTAAAATTTGGGTTAGGTAAGCAATATCTAAAAAGTCCCAGAGAGTCCCAGTTCCAAACCACTACAGAAATGTTACATAATTTGTTTTCAACGAACTGTGAAAAAATCAGCTGCCCATACCTGCCCTCCTGGGAGTTATAGCGATTTTAGTATATCACTCTCGGTATTTATTCCATAGAAATAGAACGGAAATTCTCGGAATCACTTATTGAATAATTTAATCATATTGGTTTTCGGGTGACTTTCCGTCATCCCACGTCAAATTTTTATTATTTTCAGACCGGTTTCGGCTAATCGCCATCTTCAGTGTTTTCTTTTTTGTCACTAATTAGTCCGCATGTGTGTCCGTCTTTATATAGTGTTTTCTTTTAGCTTGTGGTTTATGAAAACCCTACTGAACATTGCTTATCAAATCACTGTGCGCAAGGCAGGGGAAACAAAGAGAACTAAGCTCAGTGAAGATGAGAAGATTATTAGAGATCAAAGAAAAAAGGAAGTTCAACAAAATCTGAAAGATCAGCTCCAAATAACTGTTGATGTTGTGAAACAAGGAAGTGGAACAACTAATGATGGTAACACAGCAAGGAAATTCTTTAGTGATCCTGAGAAAACCGCTCTGGCCACAGGAGTAGATACCGAACTTATAAGAAGGTTTTCTAGTATTCTTCAAGCTATAACTTCTGGATATAAGATAGACTGCGATAAGTTCTCGAAGTACGGAAAAGAAACTGCTGGTCTCTATGTAAAGAAATATTCGTGGCATTATATGCCACCAACTGTCCACAAGGTTCTTATTCATGGAGCTGAAATAATTCGTTAATTTTTGGTCCCCATTGGCCAACTATCAGAAGAAGCATTGGAAGCAGGAAACAAGGACTTCAGAAACACAAGGCTTTACCATGCGAGGAAAACATCAAGGAAAGACAATTGTGAAGACATATTACATTATCTGCTCGCCAATTCTGATCCCGCAATCACAAGTAGGAGAATACTGAAGGAGAAGAAACACCTGGATGACTGATAATTTGTAATTTTTTTGTAGAATGCAATAAAATATGCCTGTGTTATAAAATAGTATCTTCAAAGTTTTTTTTTATTCTACATCTATTCTAGCACTCCACAAAAATGAGCATAACTCTCTTAAAACTGAAGCTATTGACTTCAAACCGGTATCAAATTAAAGCTTTTATTGCCACCTTTCAAATAAGAAATGAAATAGATTTTGGTTTTATATAAAATTTCAGAGTTTTTCAACAAATATCGAAAAATCATGAAAATTTGACGTTTATAATTCTTGTTCGGACCACCCTATAATTTATTTTAAAAACTAATCATTGGGTATTTATCAGAAATAAAAGAAGAATTAAAATAAATTTTTTTTTAAATTTTTCGAAAAATTTTTTTTATTTTTGACTTTTGTTGAAAATTTGACCCAAAAATTTTTTTCGGTGTAAATTTTTTTTCACTCATTCTGTTTGGGATTTCATTCTGACCAATCTGTAGAAGTTTCTCATCGATACAATTAAAATTACAGTTTAGGCAATATGATTTCCAAAAAATTCCGGTTTCGCAACACTGTGCGACGGTTCTGCTACAACACCGACGAAGGAGGGCGCTGTGAAGTGCATTAGGATATGTTAGTATTAATCGCTGCCGGTACTGCCAAAGTGATCAGTGCTATGCCTTCATCACTTTAACAGTCCAACAACAACCACCACAATAACACACCAATGCACATGAGAAAAAATGCATGATGTTGTGGGCTCGCCTGAAACTAGTCTTGAACTCAAGACCTCAGGGTTTGGAGTCAAACGCGCTAACTACCCAGCCACTGTCCTGTGACTGGTGAAAATGGGAATGGTACGAAATGTTCCTGAGTGGTGACCGGTGAAAAGAATCATATCACAACTTATAAAAAACTAGAACAAAAATGTTAGGAAAAAACCCTCATTGCACAAGCAGATTTTTTTTCAAATTAAAAATATTTGTTTAAAGTACAGTAAATCAGCAAGTATTAAAGAACCCATCACAGGACAAGTAGCCTTAGTTTGGGTCTAGAACCTATCACAGAGTATCTTAATTATGTCAATTTACCACTTCCAACGACAACGCCATGTAGCAGATACCGGTCCCTTTCATATAAAGGTCCGGAATTTGAACCGGTGTGACGGGTGTGACTATTTTACACAAATTTTTTTTTTGTTATAAATCAATAATATACAATTTTTACTTTAAAAAAACGTTGCGGCACGCAAGAACATTAAGCTTAAAGTCGTTGAATAACGGGTAGACACTGATAGAATACGATTTCTGCTCACAATGGTCGTCAGAAAGCTGCGACTGCGACGGGTGTAACCTTACAAATCTTAATTTGAAAGAATTATGACTTTCAGTAAGAATTCTGTAAAATTTTGACTATAAGGTACACAATAATTTTGGTATAGATATTTGTTCAAAGTGTTTTAATTCTATTGTGTATTTACTGTTTGACAAAAAACTATTTTTCTTATAGAAAAACTATTCTGAAAATGAGACAGGTGTGACCAACGGATGTGACCTAGTGCGAAAATTTAAAAAATTCGATGAAATAAAACTTTTTATTGATTTAATCAATATAAATAATATAAAGATAACCTTACAAATCTTAATTTGAAAGAATTATGACTTTCAGTAAGAATTCTGTAAAATTTTGACTATAAGGTACACAATAATTTTGGTATAGATATTTGTTCAAAGTGTTTTAATTCTATTGTGTATTTACTGTTTGACAAAAAACTATTTTTCTTATAGAAAAACTATTCTGAAAATGAGACAGGTGTGACCAACGGATGTGACCTAGTGCGAAAATTTAAAAAATTCGATGAAATAAAACTTTTTATTGATTTAATCAATATAAATAATATAAAGATAAACTCATAAGAAAATAATAAGACATTAAATGATCTGCAATCTGTTCTATTATACTGTCTAAAATATTACTTAAAATTTACGATCATATATTCTCTAAATTTGTGTTGAAAATTTGTCCTTGTCTAAACTTACATCGATTTTGTAGTTATTTTATTAAAGAAAAAACCTTTGAAATTAAACATATTTAGTCCAAGTGCAAAAAATTTAACACAAAGTTTAATATGGGTATGGCTGAATGGTAGATACATCAGACTATCAGTCAGGAGGTCGCGGTTCAAACCTGCATGCAGCCAATCGCTTTTTTTTAGTAAAAACATTTCGTTCAAAAATAATGCGTGTGTAATTTTAGGTCGATAATAATCTGTAAAGTGTTGCCGACTATTATCGACCTAATTTTCAACAAAAGTGTTTAGAGTGTAGGCAGCAGAATACTCTAGCTTAATATTTTTTTTAAATTCAATAAAAAGCAAAAAAAGTATATTCTTTTCAGAGATAACGGCTTTTATTAATAATGAGAAAGAGAATAAAAGAAAATCTGAAATAAATATTAAACATACAAAGATGGAGAGCAAAATGTTTCTTGCATGATCATTTAAAAGTGCCTCAAATTGACAAAAAAAATATTGAATAGTGTATTTTTTTTTATTTTTTTCTATAATTGTCATTCTCTAAAAACATAAATTGAGAGATTTTTATTAAGAATGAGAAAATTATTTTTTCATTGCATTGGGCCGTTTTACTTGGAATCAGTCACTCATATGTAATGCAAATAATTTTTTTATATTAAAAATAAAATTTGTATTGCATTTCAATAAAAACTTACGTGGAAGTCTTATTAAAATTTTCATCAGTTTTTGTTGTACAATATTTGAGTAATTTCATTCACAGATTTTTTCTCTCACAAAAACAATTATGGATTTTTCTTAGTGCGCTGCCACATTAGATTTGTGAAAAGTAATAGTCGAAAAATTGCTTTTTTCCCGCCAAAATACCACTGTGCAATGCTGTGTGATATCTGAACAGTAACAATAAAAGCAATAATAAAAACAACAACAAATACTTAAAGATCAAATGATAAGATTCGTTTTAAGAAAGGCCTGTAACAATAATTTTAAAATACCTTTTGGTTATAAAAAACGTTTTTTTCTCAAAGAATTTTTTGTGTGTTTGTTTTATGCTTAAAGGAGATAAAATGTTGCTTTGCTGTTTGTATCTTGGGTTGGCAACATTTTGAAAATTTCAATGCACAAAAGAGTTTAAAAAAAGAACGTGTTAAAATTTATTCAAAATTTTTTTAACGCAGTTTTTTCTTTTCTTATAACTCAATAGTATGTTGCATATTTTAGTGTTTAATAAGAATTTTTTGTTTTTTAGCCAAAAGCTTAAAAGCTCTCTGTCTGACCCATTGTTTGCAATTTCGAGACCAGACATACTGACAATTAGTTAATTAAACGTGATTGTTTAAAATAATGTGTATAAATAATTTTTAACTATTTGTTTGAAATATATCCCCACCTTTATAAGCATGAACAAAAATAAATAAAAGTTTGTTGAAATGAATGAGTCAATGACGCCAATTTAAAATTAAATTTTTTTTCTTCACAATTATGTATGCCGTGCAGGCAGCAAAATATTTATAAAAATAAGGTTACATTTTTCACATAATTTAGCTAGAATTTACGCATTTTTTCTTTGCGCTGATAACAATAGAAATTGACTAATATCGAAAGGTATTTTGTGCGCAGTGCAAGGAGTAGAGATTTTTCACTAATTGTTTTAAACTGAAAGCTTTGGACATCCATCGATAAGAGCCGTAGTAAGTGACAGTTGACAAAGTGTGTTTTTTCTTTTCAAAATATTTAAAAAAGGTGTGTGTTTTGAAAAACATTGTACTAATATAAAATAGTTAACAAAATGCTAGCAGATGTTAGACAAACAAATAGAATAATTTTTGAAAGACAACGAAACGAATTAGAATTATAGACATTCATAGATATTATAACATATTTTGTATGTATATGATGGAAAAACTATTGAAATAATTTATACAATTGAAATAATATATAATAAACAATAGCAGAGTTCAGTGTCTGATGCAAAATTGAGGGTGCTGTTGGCTGAGTAGTTAGCGCGTTTGACTACAAACCCTGATGTCTTGAGTTCAAAACTAATTTCAGGCAAGCGAACAACATCATGCATATTTCTCATGTGCATTGGTGTGTTATTGCGTTGGTTGTTGTTGGACTGTTAAAGTGATGAAGGCATAGCACTGATCACTTTAGCAGTACCGGCAGCGATTAATACTAACATATCCTAATGCACTTCACAGCACCCTCCTTCATCGGTATTGTAGCAGAACTGTCGGCGAAGTAAAAGAACAAATAAAATAGCTACACAGCTTAAACAAGTCAATGCCTCTACTTGACACCAGAGGGGCATGCAACACTTCTCTACAAAAAATCGCGCAATAGCAGGGTTGTAAATTAATTAAGCTTTCTATCTCTCTCCCACTTCACCAACTGTTCTCTCTACACTATCAATTTCCCAAGGAAGGTAACATATTAATTAATTAACTGGTAGGCATTAATTGCCTGATTTTGTTACTTCTTTTTAAAAAAATAGTCTTGCGAAAGTGCAAATGTAAAATATCGTAGCTTTTTTTTCATAGAATCTTGTGCATTTTGTTGTTGTATTTCATAAAAAAGCTAAGATATATTGCAGTTGCACTTTCGCTAATTTTCATAAGAATCGGTTCAGTAGAAGTGGCTAAAAAATAATGGTATTTTTGTCTACTTTTCATATCATGAAATTGTATTGTCAGAGAAATTAAATATATGTGCAAAGTTTTATAGGAATCGCTAAAGTAGAAGTAGTTAAAGAACGATATTTATATTGCATGGGCTTGGCACTGACCAGATTTTTTATCAATAAATTTTATTGTCAGGGCAACTCAATGTGAGCGTGTAAAGTTTCAGAGAAATCGGTTAAGTAGAAATGTCATATTTGGTTAGTATGGGCGTGGCATTCTCCATTCTTATATCCATCAGATTGTATTGTCATGGTAACCTAAAGTGTGTGAAAAGTTTCAAGTTGATCAAAAGTCTTGAAAATGGTGAAAATTACGTTGCAAGATTGTAATGAATTATTATTTTGTTACAAGTGAAACTAACAAAAGCATTTTAGAAATAAATATATTTAAAAGACAACGAATAGAATTATAATTGTTTTCACTCTTCGTATTAAAGTGTCTTTTTAAAATTTACACCCCCTTTAAATCAGGCGCAGGCGATGTGTAGCCGTGATTTTTTAAGATATTGTTTAAAAGTAATGAAATATTTTCAAGCAACGATAACTATTATAACTTTCATGAGATTTCTGATAGAAAAACTTGTGAAAGCTTAAAGCTTTTTAACGTTTTAAATTAATATTTGGGGAACACTTTAGTTTAAACAATAACAATAACAAATTTAACCAGAAATCACAAATGTAAAAAAGCTTTATTGGAAGCTTAAAGCTAGATATTTTTATAGTGTGTATATAAATTTAAATAATTTTTCAAACAGTTATCAAACACAAATAAAAAATATTTCTGAGACACAATGAAAAATCATATGTCTTTTTAGTATTCCATGGAAAAACTATCAAAAGCTTAAAGAAAAAAGCAATTTCAACTATATTTAAGCCATGAATAGTTAAAAATTTAAGCTTTAAAGCTTTTTTTTTTCGCAACTTTAATTCTAGAAGCAGGTTTTGAGCATGAAACTAACATATTCAGACATCGACCAAAATTATAGATATAATTTTATATTTCTGATGGAACAACTCAAAACCTTTCTGAGATCCTAAAAAAGCTTAAAGCTATTTTTACAACTTTAATTCTGAAAACATATTTATAAAAACAATATTTTCAGACAGCGACAAAAATTATAAATACATTACGTACATATATGTATATTTTTATTTCTGATGGAAAAACTGAAAAATTTTAAAGCTTTCTTAGATCCTAAATCAATTTGTAAAACAAATCTGGAGCATAAGAAAAAGTTAAACATTTTTCATTATTTTATTGAAAGCTTAAAGTTTTGCTATATGTAATACTGTAGATATTAAAATCTAACATTTTTAAACGGCAGCGAAAAATTTAATATTTTCAAATAAATATTTCTTTATATTTCTGATAGAAAAATACTGTTAAGTTTAAAGATTTTTTAGATCTTGAGTAATAAAAAAAATAAAGCTTATGATACAAAACTAAATATTCATAAGAGTCAAAAATTAAACACAGCTTTATTGAAAGCTTTTAAATCTTTTCTATTATATTAAAAGCTGTCTGTTGGTATTAGGTCGGTTCTTTAAGTGCACGAAGTTACTTAAGCACACACAAAAGCTTTTCTTTATAAACATTTTGTAAAGAAAAAAGCTTTCGGGTAAGTTTAAAACGCAGTTTATGTCTGAATGCGTATCTGAGAAGATCGAGTGAAACGGAATTAATTAATAAAATACATGTATGTTTATATATTATTTATTTCTTCACCATTTAAGAACATAATTTAATCATTTAACTCTTAAAAATATGTTTGGAGAAAAAATTAAGTTAAAAAGAATGAATCATAGCATTCATTCTCCCGGTACATTAACTATAGTTATGCTTTAAGAGTCATACAAATCGAAATCAATCAAAATCCCGAAGCTTCCTATTACTTGATACGTATTGCTAGTAGAGTTTGTTTTCGGAAATTAATCGATTTCCATCACCTATTTCTTTACGAGCACAATGTTATGTAAAACTTCAAAGAAAGCTTTTTCCCAATACAAAATGTTTATAAAGAAAAGCTTTAGAGATAAGTTTTGGGTAGGTTTGGGCATGTACGGAAACACAGCTATTTAGTTGTAATAAATATGGAAAAGCTTTATTTAAAGTCCATCGTAAAAGCATAAATCCTTTAATAAAAAACTTTCTGTAAAAGCTTAAAGCTCTTTACTATTTTTTAAGCTATTTTTGTAAAATTTATATATATATATATATTTTTTTAAACATGAACTAATAGAATTTTAGAAACGTTCTTTAAAAATATGTATTTTTATTTTCAAGTTTCTTGTTTTTGCTAAATATTTGCTGTGCTTTAATATATATTTCGCCCAGTGTTGCTTTATTTTTTATAAATTATTTAAAAATAAAATTTATATATAAAATTGTCTGCTGTCTTAATTTTATATATACTGTGTACAAACATATTATATATTTTCTTGAGAAAATTTTAAAACTTTTGTCATTGAAAATATTCTGGTAACTTTTTGTATACGACTATGTGTGTTGTTCGTTCGTTCGTTCGCTCGCTGCCCATTAAATTGGATGAAATATGTTTATTATGATCAAAAACGACAAAAATCTTTTATAAAAAAATTTGCGAAAAAACTTTCTCGTAAATTGAAAAACGAAAAACATTGTAGACTTTTGTTTTATTTTCTTTAATCTAGCAGACAATTTATTTCAAAATGCTTAAACAATTTTATGATTTATGTTGCGCTAATAAATTTGGATTTCTTCTTGTTTTAATCTTGGCGATCTTATTGTATTAAAGGATTTTAAAACATGAATGATGATTCATTCAAAAATAAGTAATATAATTAATATTTTAATAAATTGTTTGGGAAAAAAATAATAAAAGATATCTCACCATTATTTTTATCGCTGGGGCATGTTTTACAACATTTACCGGGCAACAAGATGGGATCATCACACAAAGCAGGCGGGCATTCATTTTTAATATTGCGACACTGAACACGAGCCACCATGCGCCGTTTTTTGGGAACCTGGAAGAAGACGAAAAAAATTTGAATATACCGTGAAAAAACTTTTCATATTTTGCTTTTAATATTTCATTTGTGTATTTCTTTTACTATTTTTTTTGTTGCTATTTATGACTGTCTGTTAAAAAAAACCATTTGTTTTTCATAAATTTTAATTAAATCTTAATTTATTGATAATATTAGACGTTTAAAAAATTTCGTATCATGAAAATTTGATTTTGCGGTTTTTAATTGGTATTTTAAATTTAATAAATACGTTTTTTTAAAATAAAAAAATCATATTAAAAAATAAAATTCATTAAGATTTTTGTAAGAAAATCTTTTTGTGAACTCAAACAATTTTCACAATTTGATATCAAAAATGGTATTCTGAAATAAGTGTCCAAGTAAATGGCGTATAACACTGAACAATAAAATGAAAATAGCAGAAAAGTGCACCTTATGACGTTTTGAAAGTTTTTATTTGGGATTCATTTTAGGGGGAGTTTAATTTCCTATTATATCGTCCACATATCGCCGCTGAAGGAAAATTTTTCATCCTTTTTTTAATGGGACAAAAAGACCTATACAACGAAGAGATAGAGGATCAAACTGTTCCACGTAAATGTTTCTCGTAGTGTTTTACATAAAAGTACTATGGCGAGTACTAATTGTGAATAAGTATAAAATTAACGCTTGAAGCTATTTTAAGTTTTGAATGATTTCTAACGTTCAAGCTTAATCTATAGCTTTAGTGTCTTTGAAGACATATAGTAGAATTTTATAGCAAACATAGTTGTGGAACCATTGATCCCGCTACATCGTCGTTGAAGGGAAGTTTTTTTCCCTTATTTTAAGAAGGGGACATAAAGACCCATACAGCGAAGATTTAGAGGGTTAAAATCTTCCACGGAAATGTTCCGCGTGGTGTTTTACATAAAAGTGCTGAGCACATTTTATACCTCAAACGTAAGGCTTACAAGATTTCCTATGCCGAGTACTAATTGTGAATAAGTACGAAATTAACTTTAAAGACATTTTAAGTTTAGAATGCTTTCAGGCTTTTAGGTTGAGTTGGGAGCTTAAGTCTCCTTAAAGACTTATAGTAGAATTTTATGGCAAATATATTTGTGGAACACTTCGTCCCGCTACATCACCGTTGAAGGGGATTTTTTCGGCTCTTTTTTAAGAAAGGGACATAAAAACCGATACAGCGAAGAGTTAGAGTTTTAAAATGTTCCACAAAAATGTTTCTCGTGGTGTTTTACATAAAAGTTTGAGTTGAGTCTGGAGCTTTAGTGTGTTGGAAGGCAGTAGAGTTTTATGGCAAATATTTTTGTAGGACATTTCATCCCTCTACATCGCCGTTGTAGGGAGGGATTTAAAAACCAATACATCGAAGAGTTAGAGGGTTAAAATGTTCCACAAAAACATTTCTCGTGGTGTTTTACCTAAAAGCGCTGAGCAGATCTTATGCCTTAAACGTAAGGCTGACAAGATTTTCTATTGACATCTTTATTTCTTTACTATTTATTAAAAAAAAAATATAGCAATGCTCTTATGTTTGAAAATCGGATAATATTTGTAAAAGTTATGAGGCTAACAAAGTTTTTCATGCCCCAGGTAATCAACTTTGACACCCTGCAGCTCACCGTGTGTTTCAACAGTGTGGTCAATGTTTCATTATTCTTAAAGCTTAGGTCCTCCTCTACGATTTTCACATACATCGTTTTATTATAGGATCGCAAGTTTCAAAGATACAGATTTATTACCCTTTTTTTCCAATTGGATCCACTTTGCGTTGTAAAAACCCTCACCACCGCCGGTTTTATACATTTGGCGCCAAAAAGTAGAAAGAGTTGTCGTGTAGCGATAACATTTGACACGTTTGTTTATATTTTCAAGACTTATAAAAATTTAAAATATGTTTGATATCGGCGCAAGGACTCGTTTCCGTCCCATATATCCTTAAAAGAAAAAATGCCATAACTACTAAAATAATAATTACATTTTCGAAAAATACTTCGAAAAATTCTCACATACGCTACTTATAACATCCATAATGCTGGCACCAAATTTCATTTAATTCAGAGCAAGGATACTTTTTGCTCATAACTGTTACTCTTGTATGAAAATCGTGACTTTTATCACTTAATTGTGAATAAAATCAGAAGTTGTGCTCGATCTTAGTGAAATATGGCTGATTTTGTTTGGAACATATTAACCTATACATTTATAGAAAAAGAAATGAATTTTTGTGGTGTTTTTATTTTTTACTAGTTTTTTAAAAAGAAAAATTAATTTTTTTTTAATTTTAAATGAAATTTATTTGCTGGTGTTTAAACATTGTCTATATGCAGCATTTCATTGGTGCTTTACCAAATCGTCAGAAGACTTCAAGCACAATTTTGAACAGTTACAAAACCCTTTGTCTTATGTACAGACTTTCAAAAACCATTTGACAATTCACAAACATGTAAACGATCAAATGGTTTTTGAAAGTCTGTACATAATGTAAAGGGTTAGTAACTGTTCAAAATTGTGTTTAAAGTCTACTGACGATTTGGCAAAGCACCAATGAAATGCTGCATATAGACAATGCTTAAACACCAGCAAATAAATTTCATTTAAAATAAAATTGTGACAATATGTCAAACAAATTTCATAAAAATTTTTTTATTTAGTTTTTTGTTTTGTATTTTAAAAGTTACTTGAAAGAATATACTCTGACCTTCCATTTTGTTGCAGTGACAAGACGCAGGTAAACTTATTTTTTCTATTGAGTTGCATGAAAATTGTTATCAGTTTTCGTTGTACAATATTTAAGTAACTTCACTAGATTTTTTCTAACACAAAATGTGGCTTTTTATGAAAACCAATTATGGATTTTTCTTAGTGAAACAGTTCTCTATAGAACTGCATCATTAGATTTTTAAAAACTAATGGTCGAAAACTTTATTTTTTGTCAGCAAAGTACTACCACTGTGTGTCATTAAGAGCTGCTTACCAGTAGCCGGTTCGAAGGATCATCGGCCGGTTGCAAGCATCATTGTTTTAAGCTTGCGAAAATTTTAAGCAAATTTTCGACTGATACTTATGTTTACCTTAAACTTTATTTTGGCCAAAGGTGTCTTGAAATTATTTGCTGCAGCTATTGCCAATACTTTGAAAAATTTATATTAAATATCACCTGCTTATTTTTGCTGTATTATTGACATATGTTTGTTGTTGGTTGGTGGTGTAGCTATGCAGGGTATAAATATAATCATGATTATAATTAAACCCAGAAGACTTGAGACATTTGCAAAAGAAAAAAAAATCGCAGAAAAAGAAAAATAATACATTTATAACAATCACAGACATGTAGACTAAAAAAAGACTTTATGGCGTCAATTAAATTATTTTCGTCTTAATATTTTTTTGCCCATTCTTCTTATATTTACTTAATTTTCTCTTAAAATTTCTGCACAAAAAAAAACTGCTCTGCTTAATACAAAATTTAAACGAGGCCAAAAAACAAGACATCATCAAGTGTTGCAAAAAAAAAAGTTATATCATCAGGAGTAGAAAAAAATATTTTGCAAAAAAAAACCATTGAATTAAATAAAAATAATTTTTTTTTGGAGGCAAGAACTACCAAAAAAAAACGTGTGTATAAAGTTATTAATCATTTGACAACCACCACACGTTATTGGAATTCTACTAGAAAAATCAAAAAGATTATTTAATATTATTATTGCGAAAGTCTCAGCAGGGTAAAAGTGCTTGTATTTATCTTATTAGAATCATTAATTATGGCACCACCCTCGTGTATCAGTTTTTTTTGCGTATAGCACTTAGTTTTTTTTTTTGCAACATTGTCAAAAAAATTGATTTTATTTAAAAAATTTTTCCTGTCATGTTTTTCTTTATTTTAACTAAACTTAAAAATTTGCAAATATTAATTTATAATTTTCTTTATGTGTTTTTTTTTAAATTGCAAAAACACGTTCGTTATGAAAGACCTTTAAAATGCTCATTAATCATTTAAGTGAAGACGCACAAATTGAAAAAAGCAAAAACTTAAAAAATACATTAAAGCAAAAACTTAAATTTATTATTATTAATTAGCAAAATATTTGTTTGTTGTTTGAAAACTTACCGCCACACATTCACATTTAATGCAATACATAACGCCAAATGGTGGTCCCAAATCGGCATACCAGCTCGATCCCAATTCACGTAAAGTTTTGCCAAATTGACATTCGGAAACTGAAAATAAAATATTAAAAGAAAATACGTTATTTTTCTTTTTACTTGAAGTATCGCAATTAATTAAAGTTAAATTTTAGTAAACATAATCTAATAGCTTTGGATAAAAGAAAAATATTAGGGCCATTATTTTAGCAGGGCCTTTATTTTTGACAGGGCCTTTATTTTAGCAAGAGTTAAAGTTTCCCCTAGGAAATCTTGTAAGTCTTACGTTTAAGGTATAAGATGTGTTCAGCATTTTTATGTAAAACAGCACAAAGAAAATTTTTGTGGAACATTTTAACCCTCTAACTCTTCGTTGTATGGGTTTTTTTCTGCCTTTCTTAAAAAACTCAACTTCAGCGACGATATAGCGTGCTGAAATGCTCTACAATAATATTTGCCATAAAATTTTACTATAAGTTTTTGAAGACTCCCAAGCTCCAGCCTCAACTTAAACGTCAGAAATCTTTTGAAACTTAAAATGTGTTTGAGGGCTAATTTTGCAGTTTTTCACGATTTCTACTCGCCATAAGAATTCTGGTTAGTCTTGCGTTTAATGTATGAGATGTGTTCAGCAATTTTATGTAAAAGACAAAGAGAAACATTTTCGTGGAACATTTTCACCCTCTAACTCTTCACTGTATAGGTCTTTTTGTCCCTTTCTTAAAAAAGGACAAAAAGCTCCCCTTCAGCGGCTATATAGCGAACTGAAAAGCTTTCCAAAAATATTTGTGAAAAAATTTTACTGTAAGTTTTTGAAAAATTATTCAAAACTTAAAATGCTTTTAAAGGTTAATTTCGCATTTATTCACAATTGGTACTCGACATAGGAAAACTTGTAAGCCTTACGTTGAAGGTATAAGATGTGTTCATAATTTTTATGTAAAAGAGCACGAAGAAAATTTTCGTGAAACATTTTAACCCTCTAACTCTTCGTTGTATGCGTCGGCATACCAGCTCGCGGCAAAAACATCCTCTTTAGCCGCGATATACCAGGCTGAAAATTTCTACAAAAATATTTATCATAACATTTTATTATAAGTCTTCAAAAACACCCAAACTCCAGACTCAACTTGAACGTCAGAAATATTTCAAAACTTAAAATGTGTTTGAGGGTTAATTTCGTACCTATTCACAATTGGTAACAATTTACAGTTTTATTTACAAATAGCCCGTGCGTATAAACGTACACAGAAAAAACTAAATTTCATTTTCTGTAAAGGAATTCAATGAAATAGTAAATATTTTGTCTACACTGAAAAAATTCCATGCAACATATGCACGAAAACGTTCGTACATATTACGAAATATTTCGAAATTCTGTTGTAAAATATACGAAATTAATCAAAAAATAAAAGTAAGAGAAAAGTATGGCTCAGCCGGGGCACGAACTCGCAATCCTCATATTTCAAGTCATGTACTCTACCCACTGAGCCACTTTCTACTTATTTGATAAGAGCTAAAAATGTGTTTTATTTACTTACATCTGAAAAATACGTCAATTTATAAAAATTATTTTAATTTTTTTTATTACAAATATATTTTTTAACAAGGAAAAATGTTTACGGGAGGTATTCGTTGCTTTCGTAAATTCAAAAAAAATATTGCCTAAATATTTTTTCGTAATATATACGAAAGTTTCGTATATTCTACGAAAAAAGTCACTACGAAAGTTTTTTTCGTAAAATGTTGCATGGATTATTTTCAGTGTAGGAACGGACCTACAAACGAATTTGTAAATATAGACAAAAATATCTCAACAATTTCATTGAAAAAAACGAGTTTTTTTTTCAGTGAACAAATTGTTTAAATCTATAAAACAGTTTGTCTAAAAGTATTTACAAATTGTAAACATAACATTTTACTAAATCAAAAAAAAAGATTTACTGGACTTTCTGAAAAATATCAAACAATATTTTTCTCTGAATTTATAAAACAATTAGTCTAGAAATACTAACAAATATTAAACAAAATAGTTTACTTAATCAAACAAAAATATTTATCCATTAAGCATTTATGAAATTTTACTTTGTTAAATGTGTTCAAAGTCTGAATGTTTGTCTAAAGACTCTAATAAAATGAATGAGAATTAACGCAATGACATTAACGAATTGATCCATTTAAAAATCTTCAGTAAACAAACTTGGTACAATTGGATTCCTTTTGATATCATTGTTGTTGTTGTTATTTGTGTGTATGTGGTCATCGGGGTTGTTTTTTTTACGACATAGCTTTTCTTGTTGTGTTTGGTGTTTGCGTGCTAAATAAGAGCTAAACGAACAATTCATTGATTATGTAAAGAACATTTACTGAAAATGAAATTAATTTTTAGACAAACTTTTGTTTGAGAATTTTTTGGTGATAATATTTTCTGTGTACCTTAAACGTAAGTTAGGCTTACAAGATTCCTTAAGCCGAATAAAGGTCAGACGTAAACTTTCATAACGCCGTTACAAGTATATGTTTTTGGGTCTACTTAACCAGTAGCAGTCATTAAAACCTTGTTATTTTGAAGAAGAAGAAAAATGTATAGCATGCTAGAAAATAATTCATTAGAAATTTAAGCATGTTTTCTTTTAATTCGCTTAACTGTCTAATCCATTATAAACAATTTCTGTCTAATGAATTTTTAGTTTAATCGTTTTAAGTTTTCTTTTCTTTAAGATGACACTATGATAAATTTGTTTCTGTCTTTAAAAGTCTTAAAAACTATTACAGGAAGTTGTTTTGTAACTTAAAAACTACAATTTTGTTAATCTTTTTTCCTTTCAAAGCTTCCAACATGTTTAGCAAAATATAGCCAATCATCATCATCTATGGCCCGTTTTTTCTATGCCAAGTTTTTATTTTTCTATATTTTTTTTAAAAATTTTAGTTTTGTACCTACATACTCTTCACTACTCGTAGATAAAAAATTTAAGAAAAAATGAAAAAAAGTTTTAAAAGTAAAATGCTTAAAGTGGCGTCTAACAGCCGCTTACAATAAAACTTGAACGCGTAGGTTAAGTTTTCTTTTTTTTTTTTGTTGAAAAAAAAGAGAGAAAAAAGCAAAGCAATTTGATAAAATTGACAGTTTACTTTACATCAAAATGAAAGAAAAAAAAAAAACACTTAAAAATAACTTTTTACTTTATTTTTGTTTTATAAATAAAAATTGCATGTGTAGGAATCTGCTAAATGCAATTTGGCGCCTCAATGGCTTGCAACGTAGGCTTTAAACATTAAAACTTTTTTGTGTGTTTTTTTCTTTCTGGATTTTCAATCTTCTCAAAATATAAAACGAAAATTTTGTATTTAAATGTTTAAGTAAGCATTTCCGGCAGGAGGTTTAATTTTTTTAGCTTTTGTTGTTGTTGTTGTTGTTGTTGTTTTTGATTATAAAGGCATCATATAACACTTTTTTTCATTTCTGTTTTGTTAAGGTTTGTAATTTTATAGTTTTGTAACTGAAGAAGTTTTTTCTTTCTTTTTTTTTGCTGCGTTTAAAAGCAAAAACAAAAAGAAATCAAATTAATTTGTTGTTTTTGAAATTAGTTTCTGTTTTCGTTTGCTGGCTGTCTGTCTGTCTTTGTGGCGCCATTTAGTGTCAATGTGTCAAGTGTATGCGAAATATTTACAAAAATTTAATTAAGCGTAAGATGTTTTTATTTTAACACAATTTAAATAAATTTTATGAGAAAAGAAAAATATAAACAAATATCACAACTATATATTTTTGGCAGTGGCTAATTTTGTTTAGTGCAAAAATCAAGAAAGTGAAATTTTTCGAAATTGCATAATTGAAGAATTTTTTTTCGCTGGAAATAATCCAGGAATTAATGATTTAATGAAGTGTCGGGTATTAATTTTTATTGAAAAACTCATTTAAATAATTGATATTCTTAACAACTTACAAGCCACTTAAAACATAGAAAACAAAAACTTGTGAACGATGATGAGAGGTGGTGTAAGGACAGTAACTGCAGTTACTGTCGGAAACTCATTTAACTTTAAATTAACTTTAAGCTAACTATTTCGCAACTAGTGCTGACTGACACTAGTCAATTGTCCCACTCTGCACTACTTTTCAACTAACTTAAAGTTGACTTTACTTAAGTCACCTGGTAGTTAGCACATTAGCGAAAAGATGTTTGCTGGAGTTCGAACTATGTAAGCTAAGGTACCATTTAAAATAATAACAGCAATAAGTTAATCTAAACCTGAAATGAGTTTCAAAGTAGCTGAGAGTGAAGTTGTTGGCTCTCACCAAATCCGATTATGTACACAACTTAAGAGTTGATTTTGGGTCAGTCGTGGATTGCATTGTAGTTAGCTTTTAGTTAGTCTAAGAAAATTTAACTATAAGTTGATTATTTTTGTAGTCGACCAGGGATTTAGGCTTTAGTGTATAATACAAATTAACGAGCTTAATAAGCTTGATATAGAGCAGTGATGGGAGCTCAGCAATTTTCCCGTCAAATCTAGGAGATTTTGAAACCTGTTTAGCGTTTTAGTTATTAGAGGGAAATCTAGCGAATACATTTAAAATGTTGTAAATAATAAAAATTTTATATATAAATCCATAGTTTTATTACCATTTGTGTCCATATATTGCAATACATTTTTTTTCGGTTATATTTATTTACTGTATCTTCAATAAAATTGAACTAACAATAAGTAATCAAATCTTAACTCAAAAATTTTAATTTTTAAGTCCAGCCAATGCCAGACAAAAATATTTGTTTCAGCGGCTGGTTCTTTGGTTGTTTACGTCTCTCGTGTTCGGCTGAGAACAAGAGTGTCCCTCCTTCTCAGCCGAGTGTGGTCTCTAAAGTTAATGATGTTTCGGGCTAGGGGATTTGGGTGCAACTCAAGTTTTTTATGTATCTTATCACGTGTTTAGAAAACACTGTCTTAACCAGCGGCACATCTAAATCTTTATGAATTCGCTTGTTTCTGACCTACCATGGGGCTAATGTAATCGTACGGAGTATTTTATTTAGTTGCCTTTGAATTTTTTCTACATTTGATGGCGAGGCAGTGCCCCATAACTGGATTCCGTACGACCATATTGGTTTTAGAATGGAGTTGTATAGAAGAAATTTACAATGTAGGCTTAGAGTAGAGTTCCTTCCAATGAGCCAATTCATTTGAGTTGCTTTTAATTTCATTAGGGTCACCTTTGCATTTATGTGGGACTTCCATGTTAGACGATGATCAAGATGAACAACGAGATATTTTACTTCAGTGTGTTGAGGTATAGTTTGGTTATTTATTTGTATAGGTGGGCAGGTTTCTCTGCACACTGTAAAAGTAATGTGTAGACACTTTTGTTCGTTAATTTTTATCCGCCATTGTTTTAGCCATTGTTCCAACTGGGGTAGTAATAAATTTCTGAAAAATTTATTTACTAGCGATTTTTCGCAAAAATTTTGAACGAATTTTCGAGGCAAAAAAACTTGCGATTTATCGCTAAAGTTTTAGTCTTGCCAACAATTTAGCTATTTTCTAGCAAGCCACATTTGGCGGGCTTTGATAAAAAAGTTAACATCACTGACATAGAGTTAAACCAAACCAACCTCAAATCAACCAACAGGTGGAACTCACCTTCTTCGATTTCGATAAAAATTTGCGTAGAATTTCTTTAGTATATTAAAATAATGGGTATCAAATTTTAGATTTTTAACTCCTTCGGTTGTGGAGATATGACGTCATCAAAATTAAAAAAAAAGTCTAGAAAATTTGAGTTTATTTAAAAAATTATCAATATCTCCAAAAGTAGTTAAGTTACAGACCTCAACAATATACCGTCTGAAAGGCTATAAAACCGTCTACACAATGCCGCATAGTGGTGCTAATTAAAAAAATGTGGTAATAAGTATGGAATTTCTAAACTACTGAATGGATTTGTATAAAAATTGGAGGAGCCAGGCGTATCTCGAATTCTTGTTATTTTACGGGGGTTGGAAAAAACTGAATAAAAACTAGATCACTTACATACAGCAACATCTAATTGCGATACCTCTGTTATTTTCAACCATAGCTTCCCACTTAGCATTTGAAAGATTGTTTTAGAAAAATCACCAAACTGAGTCTTTTAAGACTCAGTTTGTAGACACACGTACTTGATAGTCATTCCCAGTAAACATTCAGAAAGTCTTCACAAGTTGTCGAATACGTATCCAAAGAGGGCCAGATAATGTAACGAAAATCATATGAGTGGTTGACAAGAAAACGAACCACTTTGCCTGAGGAAATTCTAAAAACTTTGCCGAAATGTCTGAGAGAATTCTTTACGAATTCTGAAGAATCTTCTAAGGGAACTCTAAAGGAATTTTTGACATGTCTTAGCAATATCGGAAAATGTCTGACAAATAATCAGAAATGTCTGACAAATAATCATAGCTTTTACGTCCTATCGTATTAATGTCGCAGAAATGTCGATCGGATCTTATATTTGAAATTTATCAGAAATTTCGTATAAAATTCTTAAATAAAATATAAATGTTGTAAGACAAAAAATAGGAATTTTTTGCATGAGTGAGTGAGAATTATATTTTTAAACTCCCGCACGATCAGGCACGGTACTTAATTTTTAAATCACGCTCACGCACTATTGCGTGACTATTTTTTAATTCAATCACGATCACGCGTGAATCACGTCTGACAGGACATGATTCACGTCTGACAGGACATGATGACGACATTTGCACATCTTTAATTACACTGTACAACAGTCCGATAATCTCGTAGGGTTTCATGACGTTTTTTTTTTAATCTTTTCGAGGTCGCTGAATCCGAATCTGAAGTTATTTTTTTCGGGTCACTTCAGGTTTTTGTACTACAGAGGGGCAAGTCCTAACCCCCACTCTCGCATAGGGTTAATATACATGACCAACCACATTACTTATTCAAGAGGAAAATTTTTTCCTTTGCGACCTATCCCAGAGGCCCTACTTAGGGGTGCTCCCTTACAAAATTTATAATTTTTGTGTAAGTTTTCTAACTAAAAATATAATAGAAAAGCTTAAAATAGTTGAACATGCTAAGAAAAGAACGTTAGTGAAGTTCCGAACATTTAGAAAAAAGTTCATTAATAAGTGCGACTCGCCGCGAGATGGCGACAGGCTGTTAATTGATCTTACTAAAACTAGTAGGATTTTCGCTACAGTCTTGTTGCTACTGTCGCTGGTAGTGTAGGTAAAGGGCTCTGATGAGAGACTTGGTAGTCTCGAAACAGTTGTCAGTTCAACCTTCGGTACAATGTTCAATATTTACCTGCCTTAGAATTTCTTTCTTAAATAAAAAATAATTTGATTGAAATATAATAGAAATATAAAAAATATTCCATTTAACTAAACAAACTGTTTTTTTTCTTTTTCTAAAGTTACACAAAAATCATAAAATTTGTATTTAGGAGGGTCCGGGAGATAGGTTCGAAAGGAAAAAATTTTCCTCTCGAAAAAATAATGGGGGTTGATCATGGGTGTTCTTATAAGAGTAAGTTTATGTTAACTTTGAGTTGTCTGTCGGTGATACAAATTGTTTTTTTTTGCCGAGTGGTGTTAGCGCGTAAGATTTCAAACCGAAAGAAGCTTGGTTCGATTCCCAGACGAAATTCAAATAACAATCAGTAAGTAAAATTAAGAAACCAATTAGTAAAACTACGAAATAATTAAATATCCAGTATGGAAAATACTTGGAAACAAAACGATATTCAATTTATTTTAAAACATTGTTCTTAAAAGCTATTCAAGAATTCGAGAATTACTTTTGATATGAAATGATAAAAACCATTCTATTTATGTTGGTTGAGTAAGGCCACCAATTAACAAGTGCCCCTCAATAATCTGCCAATCTAATGAGTTATTATCGAATTGCGATCACTATATTGCCCATATTTAATTAATTAAAACAATCTTATTTTAAAATGCCGCTAATTCCTCAACATAAAAAAAGAACTTTAGTTCAAAGTTCTGGATTTTTAATAAAATTTTTGGTCAGCCTAAATTATCTGCCTGTATTTTATTTATTTTTTCTTCTTATTGCTGTTTGTATAATTTTTTTTTTTCATATATACATATACATATTTTTTCAAGTTTGGCGCCACATTTATTCACTTTTGTATGTTTTTAATTCTTTTTTTTTCTTATATATTTTTTCTATCTTTCTTTTTTTACCACTGAAAAGTACAAAATAATTGTTATTGCTTTTGATTGTGAGCTCACATTTTTTTAAATAAAAAAAAAAAATAAATTATATAAAAAAAACAAAAAACAAAATTTAATGCTTTTTATAGTCGATGATTAGAAAATTAAATATTATCATAAAAATTATTTTCAAATCAACAAACTAACAAATATACTTCGTTTTGTTGTCTTTTTCTTCTTTTTTTTCGTCTTCTTAATAAATTAATAATTTATAAGCAAATTTAATGGCACACAATTTGTTAAATCCACCAAATAAATAAAATATTTTTAAGGGTCTTTTTCATATAATAAACAGATGAAATCAATTATATATTTTATTTTTATTGTTGTTATTTTTATTGTTTTTGTTTTTAATATTTTTATTAATTTTTTAGTGAAGTAGGTTAATGTTAAATGTACATTTAATTACATTAAAAACAAAATATGATAAACATAAATTAAAATTTTATTTGCAATTAAGCCAAACGAAAAATTATTTTCAAAAAGCGGGCAGGCATGTGTGTTTTTTTATTTTTGGTTAAAAATTTTAACCATTTTAAATTGTATTGATAGCGGCAAAGCCAATTTTGAAACATGTGTTTGCTAATAAATTGAATTAAACAAAAAAAAAAATCGATAAAATAAAAGCCACCGCTGGCTGGCAACATTTATTTATTGACTTTATTTTATAATCTATTTATTCTACCACTACTTTAGCGCTAAAGACCCCTAATAAGCAATTTATTGCAACCTTGAAATATAAGACTAACATCACAGCAATTACAACGTCAAACACTTGAAATACTATGATTCAATAATTTTATTTCATGCGTAATTTTTCATCTGGACAGAGAATTGTGATTAAACAACACAACGTCCAATTGGCTCATAATTAGATATCAAATTATGTACTACAAAAACCTCCAAATTCCCCAATTAATAATACAGACAAAGGACCCCAGTAAAAAAATTCATTCAAAAGAAGTAAATAAAGCGTACACACAGAAAAAAAATGGAATGTAAAATCAAGATGACGCAATTGTGATTTGAAATCATATTAAATTTACATGAAATAATTTGTCGTTTAAGTGTTTTAGTGTTTATTTGCTTGGTTCATTGCTATAGTTCACTGTTGTGCTTAGTTGAGTGACTTATTGTTGTTTATTCTTACATGTGTCAGCTATGTAGACGACAAAAAACGAATTACCAACGAAAATTCACTGCTGCTGGTTTAAAATTACCATTGTTTCATATTAGTTTTAAATGAAAAACTAATAGTCTAACCTTAAATCTCTTTGATTTAAAATTTTTTCAGTGTTAAAACAACTTTGTTATAAACGTTACATTTCATTTTAAAGCAACACAACTATAAATTTAATTTGAAACAAGTTTTATGTTAAATAATCATTTAAATCATGTTGAATTAAAATGAAATTCATTTTACATGCGATGGTATTTATTTAGTGTATAGGTAAAGTAAAGTTTGAAGCTATTGTGGCTGCAGTGGTTAGCGCGTGGACTATCATGCAGTTGGTACGAGTTCAAATCTTGGCTGGGGCAGCCAGCTACAGCACAAAGTTTTCTGATGCCTATCACGTAAGTAAAATAATTAATAGAATAGCTACATTAAAGTCATATTGTTTCAGCTTGATATAACTATAATTCAACATAATTCTTAGTGTTGTTTCAATATTAAATTCACGTTCTTTAAACTTGAAATAACTTTGATTCGACATGATTTTTTGTATTATTTCAGTATCAACTTCATTTTGATTTAACTGTACTGCAATAATAAATCAACATGAAATATAGTTAATTCAAAAGGATAAATTTTCGTTCAAAGTTATTGTAAATCATGTTGAATAAAAATGAAACGCCTATGAAGCAAAATCACTACCGAAAAATGTTAAATTAACCTGATTTTCGACGATTTTCGGTGTGTCGAACTTGCTATTCGGAAGTAGTGGAAATTCAAATCATTTCTAATAACAGTTTCAACAAAAAAAAAAAAAAAAAAAAAAAAAATATAACTCTAACGACTGATTCTGTAGAGGGGACAAAAAAAAATATATAGGTATATCGGCGTTTTGAGAGTTTACATCTGGGAATCATTTTAGGAGGAGTTAAAGTTCTCCCCATTGTTGTAGTGAATCGGTTTAGGAAACCTTGTAATCCTTACGTTTTAGGCGCAAGATGTGCTCAGCACTTTTATGTAAAACACCACGGGAAACATTTTTGTGAAACATTTTAACCCTCTAACTCTTCGTTGTATGGGACTTTTTGTGCGTCTCTTAAAAAAGTAGCAAAAAACTCCCCTTCAGTGGCAATAATGCGAGCTGAAATATTCTAGAAAAATATGTACCATAAAATTCTACTATAGGTCTTCAAATACACCCAAGCTTCAGACTCAACTTGAACGGCAGAATTCAGTCAAAACTCGGAATGTGTTTAAAGGTTAATTTCGTCCTTATTTACAATTAGTTATAGGCATAGGAAATCTGATAAGCCTTAGCGGCATTACAGCGGGCTGAAATGTTCTACAAAAATATATGCCATAAAATTCTACTATACGACTTCAAAGACACACAAGCTCCAGAATTAACTGGAACGCCAGAAATAATTTAAATCTTAAAATGTGTTTGTATAAGGGTTAATTTCGTACTTATTCACATAGGAAATCTTTTAAGCCTTATGTTTACGGTATAAGATGTGCTTAGCTTTTTTATGTAAAACAGTACGAGGACAAATTTTTGTGGAAAATTTAAGCCCGCTATATCGTCGCTGAAGGGCAGTTTTTTGCCCCTTTTTTTTAAGAAAGGAAGAAAAAGACCCATACAACGATGAGCCGGAAGGTTAAAACGTTCCACTAAAATCTCCCTCGTAGTATTTAAAAATAAAAATGCTGCACACATTTTATACGCCAAATTCAGGGCTTACAACATTTCCTATTGTTTTCCTATTTTACTAATTGTGAATAAGAGCGAAATTAACCCTTATACACATATTAAGTTTTGTAAGATTTCTGTCGTTCCAGTTGATTCTGGTGCCTCGCTGTGTTTTGAAGAAAGAAGAAAGTAGAATTTTATGGCAAATGTTTTTGTAGAACATGTCAGCCCGCTATATTGACGCTGCAGGGGAGGTTTTTTGCCTATATTTAGGAAAGGGGCAAAAAGACTCATACAACTAAGAGTTAGGGGGCTAAAATGTTTCCTGAAAATGTTTGTCGTGGTATTTTATATAAAAATGCTGTATACATCTTATACGTAAAATGTAGGGCTTACAAGATTTCTTATGCCGAGTACTAATATTGTGAATAAATAACAAATTAAGCCTTATACACTTAAATTTTAAGTTTGCATGATTGCTGGCGTTCCAGTTGATTCTGAAGCTTGGTTGTCCTTGAAGAACTTTAGAAGAATTTTATTGCAAATATTGTTTTAGAATATTTCAGCTCATTATATTGACACTGAAAGCTGGTTTTTTTGCCGTTTTCAAGAAAGAGACAAAAATACATAGACTACGAAGAGTTAGAGGGTTAAAATGTTGCACAAAAACATCTTCGTGTTGTTTTACATAAAAGTGCTGAACACATCTTATACCTTGAACGTAAAGATTACAAGATTTCCTATTATTCGCTATAACAATGTGCAAAATGGTGAGAATCACAGATGTAAACTTTCAAAACGCCGAAACATGTATATAACTCTTTAATGCTCTGTGCCAGAATCAGCCATCAGAACCATGTTATTTTTTTGTGTACAGTGTTATCAAAAAAACTTATAAAATAAAAATCGTTTTAGTTCTTTTTAGCAAAAACTTATTATAATGGCAGGGAAAAATTTATAGCATGCTACAAGAAATTTACAATCCGATAATGCGTGACACTATTCGTTTTAAATTTTTCTGTTGGAAGACACTAATAATTTTTTTTACCTCTTTCTTTGTTTATTTGAAACCATTTATATTTATTTGCTTTTTATAACCTTTAAATTTTATATAAAAAATTTTTATTTATTGTGGGTTACAAGCTAATCTATGCCTGCAGTTATTTATTTATTTATTTTTTCTGCGTTTCACCTGTTTGTTTGATTGTCACACATATATTTATTTTCTTATTTTGTTCATTCACAAATAAACATTTATATATATTTTTCATTCAGTTTTTCTATACTTGTTGTTAAGATTTTGTAATTATTTCACTGTATTATTATTATTATTATTATTATTGTGTATTTTTTACTCAAGTTTTTTTTTTTCATATAAAATATTTGTTATTTGAAGCTGTCACCAAGTTTCCTTTTTCATAAACAATATGAAAACCATTTCATGTGTGCTGACTACAAAAATAGTAAATAATAATTCTACTACATTCATAAATAAACAAAAGAACACAGAACAACAAGTTGAAAATTGTTTGCCAAAATTAAAAGGCTCTGAAAAACAGAAAATATACGAGTATCGGTGTTTTGAAAGTTTTCGTCTGATCTTTATTTTAGGAAATTTAAAATGCCGCCACTTTTGAACCGGCATAGGAAATCTTGTAACTTACAATTTATATAACGTGTGTGTAGCACTTTTATGTAAAACACTACCAGACACATTTTCGTGGAACATTTTAACCCTCTAACTCGTTGTTGTATGGGTCTTTTCGTCACTTTCTTAAAAACGGGACAAAAACTCTCCTTCAGCGGCGATGTAGCATGTTGAAATAACCAACAAAAATGTTCCGGCTAGTGTTTTACATAAACATGCTGAAGACTTCTTATGCCTTAAACGCAAGGCTTACAAGATTTCCTATATCGAGTAATAATTGTGAATAAGTACGAAATGAACCCTTAATCACATTTTAAGTTTTGAATGATTTCTTGTGTTTAAGTTGAGTATGGAGCTTGGTTGTCCTTGAAAATCCATTGTAGAATTTTAAGAATATTGGCGAATATTTTTTTAGAGCATTTCAACTAGATATATCGACGCTAAAGGGGTTTTTTGCCCTTTTTGAAGAAAAGAACAAAAAGGGCCATACAGCAAAGGGCCATACAGCAAAGTCTTAGAGCGTTAAAGTGTTCTACAGAAATATTCCTGGCAGTGTTTTATATAAAACTACTGAGCACATCTGATACCTTAAACCTAAGGATTACAAGATTTCCTATGAAATTAACCCTTAAACACGTTTTAAATGTTGATTATTTTCTGGCGTTCAAGTTGATTTTGGAGCATAAATGTCTTTGAAGAGCTGCAGTAGAATTTTAGGTTACAAAATTTTGAAGAACATTTAACCTCGCTATAATGCCGCTGAAGGGGAGTTTATTTCGCCATTTTTAAGAAAATGACAAAAAGACCCATTAAACGAAGAGATAGAGGGTTAACATGTTCAACAAAAATATTCCTGGCACTGTTTTATATAAAAGTACTGAACGCATCTAATACCTTAAACCTAAGGCTTACAAGATTTCCTATACCAATTGTGTATGAGTACAAAATTAACCCTAAAATACATTTTAAGTTTTGAATGAAGGAAAGTTTTTGCCCTCTTTTTAAGGTTTTAAAAAAGTGGTTTTCGTGGTATTTTACTTAAAAATGCTTAACACATATTATACCTTTAGCCGAAATCTTACAAAATTTCCTATGTCGAGTGCTAATTGTGAATAAGTACGAAATTAACCCTTAAACATATAATAAGTTTTGAATGATTTCTGGCATGAAATTTGACTTTGGAGCTTAGATTCCTTTGAAGACCTATAGTAGAATTTGATAGCAAATATTTTTGCAGAACATTTAAGACCGCTAAAATACCTCTGAAGGGGAGATTTTTGTCATTTTCTAAGAAAGGGAATTTTTGTTAAGAAGCAACTCTTTTTTTCTATCGCGGGTTGGAACAATATTTCAAGAAATTAATGAAAAATGCAATATATGACATTTTCTGTGATAATTAGTGGACATTTATTTTTTACTTTAAAGACAATAAATGTTTTCTAACACGCTAGAAAAAAGAATACATATTTTTGTATACCTTTACTGATATAAAATGATAAAGAATTACATGCGGTTTTATTGCTTTTTCTAATCTAAAATAAATTAAAATAAACTTTTCGCTTGATATAATTTTTTTTATATATTTCTCGTATGCTACATTTTGTAGTTTTTCACAAGTGAGCTTACTAAATAAACTAAATTATAAAACAAAATTATTTAAAACAAATTTATATCAATATAAAAAATTCTCTCATGGTATAAAATTTTTTTGAAGACAATTTAATATATAAAAAATTTTTTATAAAAAAATAACATGGTTCTAACGACCGATTCTGGCAGAGGGCACCAAACCATATATACCTATACAGCAAAGAGGCAGAGGGTTAAAATGTTTTACAAAAATGTTGCTCGTGGTGTTCTGTATAAAAATGCTAAACACATCTCATACCGTAATCATAAGGCTGACAAGATTTCCTATGCCGAGTCTCTATAACTATGTGCAAAAGGGGTTGGGGACCTTAACGCCCTTTAAAATTAATCCCAGACGTAAACTTTCAAAACTAGGATACACGTATATATATTTTTTTGGTTTTCTCTTTTAGAACCAATATGTAGAATCTTGTTTTTTCTGTGCTGCATAGTGTAATATAAAATTATTTTAACAAAATAAATGCAATTCTATAGATTATTCTATTTTTCTTTGGAAAAAATCTGTTACAAACCAAAATTTGCATTTGATTCTACAATTTTTTATCTAAACATATTTCATTTGCGCCATTATTTTTTATTTTCAAAAAGGTGTTAAAAAAAAGTTATTATATCTATAAAAAAAAAATTAATATTAACGGTCGGCGACCTCAATAATAAATTTATAAACAAAACCATAAAAAAAAATTGTGAGAAAAAAATCGCAACATAATTCAGGGTAATGACAGCTCAATTAAGCTGATTGTTTTTAAAATATACCCTACGGAGAATTTTGTACCAATTTTCGACAACGCCATATAAAAGTGACAGGTTTCTCTCATTTGAAGTTACAAAAGTCTAACCGGTTGCTAGTTCTTGAGAACGTGACTTTTCCTGTGACAAGTTCTCTTCGCTATAGGAATGTATCTACTGTAACATCATTATGTAGTTATCTTATACAAAAACAACTCAAGAGCAAGCAACTCATATAAAATAATTTTTCAAAATTTTTTAAATTTCAACACCAATCTGTGATTAGCCTTAATGTAAATTACTATGATTTTGTGTGGGAGTCAAATGCATGCAAGTAGTTTTTGTTTTATTTACATTTTTATTTCGAACAGTAGTCAAATATGTTAAATAAATATCTATTATATTTATTGAAAATATTAATAATTTTTATCTTTAAAGGGTAAAAAAATATAAAATGAGAAAAACAAAAACTTGTAAAGTTGTTAACAATCTTGTTTTAAAAAATTATTGAAATTCTTTGGCGCCAAAATATTACAACTCAGCAATTTACATTAATTTACTATTTAGCAGAAAAAATTCAGTTTCTTAACAAGAACTACGCAAATTCTTTTGTTGTTGTTTTTATTTATTTAAATATTTAAATTTATTTTGAGTTTATTTATGCATCTTTTCAATTACCAGAAAATTACGCTTTTAGTTTTTAATAGACTTTTGATTTGTTTTCATTTTTAATAAATAGCAAGACATTTTATTGTTTATTAATTTGTAAAATGTAATTAAATTTGCATAGTAAAATTATTAAATAATTTATATTTATAAATACTTTTGACACATTCAATGACAATAAAAACACACACATACTTATACACACACACACTTTAGCTAGCTCATGCTTTGGCCGATAAAAACTTGTTAGCAAATAACGATGCAGATTTTCTAATTAAAATAGTAGAGAATATGAGAGATTAAAAAAAATATATATCAAAAATACTTATAGGAAATCGAACGTAAGCAGATAGTTATCTAATTAGAAACACCTGGGAAATTTTAAAATTACACTATGCAACAAAATCCCGATTACAAAATTCTAACGTCTGGCTGTGGTAGAGTGGGCCAAACAAAAATATACGTGTATCAGCATTTTGAAAGTTAACGTCTAATTTTCATTTTAGTGGGAGTGAAAGTCCCCCGACTTTGCTACACGGTTATGAATGAATCGGCATAGGATCTCTTATAATCCTTACATTTTAGGTATAAGGTGTATTCAGCAAACTTATGTAAAATACTATGAGGGAAATTTTGGTGGCAATTTTTAGTCCTCTACCTTTTCTTTGTGTTTCACTTTACTGTGTCTTTTATAAATAAAAGCAAAAAGCTATACAAAATCTTCTATGGAAATGTTCTTCATAAAATTCTCTGAATGCACCAGCGCTCAAAATCTAACTTGAGCACAAGAAATGAGTCAAAACTTAAAAAGTATTAAAAAAATATTTTTTATAGCATAAGAAAAAATTTTATTTTGTATTTGCTTAAAATGATTTTATAAAAAATTTTTTAAATTTAATTTTGAGGCTCCTAATTCACAAAAAATATTTTTTATAGCATGAGATAATTTTTTATGTTGTTTAAATGATTTTGTACTAAAATTTTGTCTTTTCGACCACCGCCCTTATAAAAAATTTGGAAATCTTTAAAATTTTTTTTAATATATTAAATTTATTATATGAGATATTTTGCCAATTTTATTTAAAATAAAGATTTATTTGTTGAAGGTTAAGCAATATGCATTTCATTGCTGATTCACCAAATCGTCAGTAGACTTCAACCATACTTTGGACGAGTTTCAAACCTGTTATGTTATGCACAGACTTTCCGAAACCATTTGAGAACTTACAAATAATAATTTTTGAAAATCACAAAAGAATGAAATAAGCGTGGCAGGCTTAGAAACTTATGCGAAACCCAACAAACAATTTATATTTGATATGAATCTACTTTTATTGTCACACGATGGCCGAAAAATTATATAAAGCTGTAGAAAAATAATGTACACAATTTCCCGCAGGGTAGCTTTGAAACACAAACTTTTCACCAGCTCTTTCATCATTACTTATTTTTTAGTTGTAAGGGGCTATTCACGTATTACGTAACGCTCCAAGGGGGATTAAGGATTTGTTACGGAAAAAATAATTCATACTGAAAATTTTGTTAAAAGCGTTACGAAGGGGGGTGGGGGTATAAAAGCCCGGAAAATAGCGTTGTGTAATATGTAAATAGCCCCAAGTTCTACTTTGCGTTTGATATGAGGTAGTCAAGCTTGTACTGGAACTCGTTGTTCTAGAAAATGTCTCTTAGGTGTTCTTAAGGAGAAAAATAAACCATGAAAATAGTTCAGCAGTTTAAAAAACCGACTACTGTTGACGTTTATTAATGAAAAAAACTTTTCAAAAGTAACGTTGTATCGGCAATAAAAACATCGCAGATACCAATGTATCGGCAAATCCGAAGTATAGCCGATATACATACATACAACAAAATAATTTTTTTTTTCAATATATCAAGGCTGTAACGACTGATTCTGGTAGATGACACCAAAAAAATATATATGTACGTATATCGGCGCTTTGAAAGTTTTCTATGTAATTCATTTTAGAGGGAGTTAAATTTGTCCCCCATTTTGCACATATATATAGTGACACGGCATAGGAAATCTTGTAAGCCTTACGAATAGCACAAAAATACCCATTTAACGAAGAGTTAGAGCGTTAAAGTGTTTCACAAAAATTTTCCTCCTGGTGTTCTATATAAAAATGCTGAAGATTTCTTATACCTTAAACGTAAGGCTTACAAGATCTCCTAAGCCGAGTCACCATGACTATGTCCAAAAGTGGAGAACTTTAACTCTCCCTAAAATGAATTCCAGAAATAAACTTTCAAAACGCCAATATATGGTTTGGTGCCCTCTGACAGAATCAGTCGTTAGAGCCATGTTATTTTTTTATAAAAAATTTTTGATATATTAAATTGACTTCAAAAAAAATTTTATAGCATGAGAGAATTTTTTATATTGATATAAATTTATTTTAAATAATTTTGTTTTATAATTTAGTTTATTTAGTAGGCTTACTTGTGAAAAACTACAAAATGTAGCATGCTAGAAAAATATAAAACATTTAAATATCAAGCGAAAAGCTTATTTTTATTTATTTTAGGTTAGAAAAAAAAAACAATAAAACCTCACGTAATACATTCTTTATTGTTTTATATCAGTAAAGGTATACTAAAAAATGTCTATTCTTTTTTCTAGCATATTAGAAAACATTTGTTGTCTTTAAAGTAAAACATAATTTTCACTAATTATCATATTTTGCATTTTTCATTAATTTCTTCAAATAATAGAAAAAATAATTCCTTCTTTAAACAAAAAAATCCAAAAATAAATCCCCATAATTAAAATTAGTTTACAACTTTTTAAAATAAACAAGGAAAATCAAAGCAACAACAAAAACCACAAAAGAAATATAAAAAGTAAAAAATTAAAAAAAACAACTAAATGTTTATACTAAATTAGACAATAGTTGTGTGTTACAATTACAATTATATAACCAGGGATGGACAGAACTCTAAAAAGAATAATAATAATTAAAACAGACATTTAGGCGGTATTCGTTAACACCCGCTGGCCCGCTTTGAAGTCAAAATGCAACCAACAATTTCCATTTAACAGTAATATAATTTTTTATGATTTTGATTTGAAAATCTGCTTGTTGTTTCATTTTTATTACACATTTAACACCTCAAAAATGAAGCTGTTTAAAGAGGCACATGGGGTTTGGTAGAATATCTTTTTCTTTTCTTAATAAAAAGGTGTTTTTCATCGGAATCTTTTTAACATTTTCTTAATGATAAAGTTCAATAGTATTTGAAGTTTTACATTTAGAAATATTTAAGCATTTTATTGGCCAAAGACCAACCAGACCGCCCATCTTTGATTTACATTTTTATGATTTTATCTTTTTTATTCTATCTCTAGATTATGAAATCTATATTCTTAGAGGGAAAAGATTTTTCATGAACATTTATATATATATTTTTCATTTTTTTCATTTTTTTATATAGTGTTAATTAAACTATTATAATATTATGTGAATAGATGAAAAAACTTAATACAAGTACCCACACTATGGGAGATTTTCAGTTTCTGTTGTTTTTTTTTATTCATACAAACAAATAAAATTCATTAGACCTTAAGACGTCATTAAAAAAGTTTTGTTAAGAAACCTTAAAAGTGCTTGAGTTTTGAGAACAAATTGCAAAATATCTACATGTATATTCTCTAATATTGGTTTCTGTTCTCTATTAAAACAATAATTCATTTTGAATTACATTTGAAAGAAATAAAAAAATAAAACTAGACGTCACAGTCTCATTAAATTTAAGAGTGTTCAGGGTCAAAAAGAAATTTATTTGTTTTGTCAATTGAAAAATGATTTTTAATTAAAAAAATAGCGCACAAACTTTTTTTTGTTTATATTGACGTACCATACACACACAATGTTGCTGAAAAGGCTAAAATATTATTTTAATGGAAATTTTTCGGCAATGAGTTTGTTCAATGGCGCCAAAAAAAAAACATTTAAACAAAAGGAAATTTCAATTAATGGAAACAAAATAAATTTATATGTAAGCAAAATAATTGATTAATAAAGATTTAGAGGAAATTTTCTTTGAAAATTTTAAAATTATATTAAAATTACTAAAAAGTCGATTTATTTTTTATCGCTTGTTATAAAATTAAAATTTGGGGAATAAATACTTTAAAAGCTAAATATTAATATAGGAAGATAGGAAAACAAAGCAAAATTATATAGGAAGCTAAATTGCGAATGAAAATATTTTGTAGCATGGTAGAAAAATAGTTTATTTTATATCTTCTTTAACGGCAAATGAAAAACCTTTGTATCTTTTCATGTTAATATTTTCTTTCGAAAAACTTAAGCATATTATGGAAATTTTTAGTTGAATTAAATTTTGATAGCACTGTACAACACAGAAAAAAAACATAGTTGTAACGACTGACTATGGCGAAGGACAAGCAAAATAATATATATACGTTTATCGACGTTTTGCAAGCTTACATCTGTACTGTTTATCGCGGTTCCGAAAGCATTTTATACCTTTAACGTTAGGCTGACAAGATTTGCTATGCAGAGTCACTATAAAATGAGTCCGAAATGTAAACTTTCAAAACGGCGATACACGTACATACATAGATATAGGTTTTAGTGCCCTCTACCAGAATCAGTCGCTCGAACCTGGTTATTTTGAAACAAAAAAAAAATATGATTTTGTTGTACAGTGTTATTGTAAAGGTGCAAGGTGATTTGTGATAAAATCTTATAGCCTATATATTAAAAGTTATTAACAAATTTTAACATTTTCCTAGTTTTAAACTATTAATAGTTTCAATATATGTAGTAAAAAATTCTTAAAAATTTTTGCTTACGATAATTTGGCTCTAAGGAGTCGATATAATTCAGAAAATAATGTTTTTAGTATTAAGTCATTTGAACTATGTTATAATAAATTAATATTACTGTTCTTAAAATATGATTGCTCCAAAAGTATAAATATTATAGCATGCTAGAAAAATATGAAATTTGTGATAATTAAACATCTTATTTTATTTCTTTAATTTATTTACACAATTATTAAAAATGCTAAAATTTCCAAACTAATTTTTGTGTATTTTCATTTTTATTAAAAAATCTCATGCAATTTTTTATATTCTTTTTTAGTTTTCTTTTAAATTCCTTAGCTAAAGCTATAAAAAGTGTTTTCTTTTTCTATTGTTGCCTGGGTATCTTATCATTTACTATAAGTTTTGCCGAAATGTTTTGATATATTAGCGACACTGTTACAAAATAGTCCTCACCATGCCATTCAATAATGCAATTACCTTCAATATATATATATACTGCACACCATTTATTTTTTACCGCACTTTATATGTTTGAATTCTTAAGAATGTTTCCATTTAAATCTGTTAAATATTTTCTTTCTTTTTTAATGTATTAAACCTTATAGGCAATTTCGTAAGTGAATGTGTTAAGCCTATATTGGGATTTAAGCTTAAGTGCCATTGCCCACATAGTTAAAGTAAGAAGGTTTACACCTTCCTTGCCAAAAAAGCCAATGGACAAAAATAACTAAAAACCCTCAATAACAACAAAATCCAAAAAAAGAAACCTTTTTAGCATAAAATTCATACAATGTTCTTTTTTTCATTTGCTTTTTTCTTTCTTGAACATACAATACATACTTTTAACACTGTTAGTATAAAAACTGAAGTTGGAAAAAAGAGCAACAAGACAGACTAAAATTCTTGGCAAGGCTTGAAAAGATGTGTTTTGTGTGCTGTTGAATGTCTTGTATGGCATGTGTTATTTTATTTTTTCCAACTTTATCTTTTAAAACGTAAAAGAAACTTTCAGGTTTGTTTTTTCGCACGTTAAATAATTTGCTTTGCACTTCAAAAGACTTGAAAGCACAGGACAAAAAAAAAAATAAAGGGAATTTATATAAAAAAATCTAAAATATGCCAATAAGTTTTTGGTTGTTTGTCTTATTTCGGGATTTCTTAACAATAACAAAATTTTCGAAGAACTAAGTTGAAGAAGAAAAAAAAAAGATCATAAGAAAAAAATTTCATATTTTTAGCGTTCGTTCTCAGACAACATAGTTTTTGTGACAGGCTTTAACAAACGCGTAAATTGGATACAATTCTTGCTTATTGACAATAAACATAAGCCGATTTACTTTTAAAAAAATCCCATTGAAATACATTTCAAAATCAGCTTTAAACATTTACAAAACAAAGATGACCATGATCAAACGAGTATTATTGACAAGGAGGCGCGTTAAAGCTTGAAAAAATATTAAAGTTCTTACACTCACCCAGCAACAAGAAAAAAAAGTCATCATATCTTTTAAAACTCATTTAATTAATAAAATGTCTTTAGTGGCGAAAAATATAACAAGAACAAAAAAAAATCCATAACTTTAAGCCCTTTTATAGGGAAATAAAATAAAACTAAAAATAGGCAAAAAGTAAAGCAAGCGCCCGCCTTCTGCTCTCTAAGTAGCTTTACATGGGCGTCTACTAAACTTGTTATAAATTGTAAATTAAAATTTAGCCTCCTTGGCTGGGTTACAGACAGATAGATTTAACTCGCCAAAAGCTTACAGTGCTTGTATTAATTATAAGGCATCATCATCATTTAAAGCCACACTTAAGTAGTGGAATGTTTTGAAAAGTGAGAAAAAAACGGCGACAAGCATGTTTAAGGATTATGACTTGCTAAAATCTTAAAGAGTTTGTTTGTTTGACTGCATACTGATAGTGTGTTCTGTATTATGAGTGTGTGTTGCATATTTTATGATTATTGCCACGATTATTGGCAAGTCAAGTCGTCGTCTGCTAGTTGGCTTTTTCTGTTTTTGTGTGTGTGTTATTTTTCTTTTCCATTATTTATACTTGTTTATAATTTAAATGTGTGGATTTTTACACCTTAGCCCTGACTTTACTGTATAGCAACTAAAGTTAAATAAAGAACATGGCAAATGGCTGCAAATAATAAAGGGCTCGCTAAAAACGATACTCACTCTTAACTGACAGACAGATAGACTGAAAGACAGTCTTATTTTTTTTAATTAATATATTCTTAAAATGAAATGGAAATTAATTGTTTATGACACAACACTCAAGGTTGGAAGCTTTTTCTTAAAAAATACATTCATGAGATATTTTTAATTGAAACTAATGAAATAAAAGAATTTTAATAGAAACTTTTAAAGGATGTAAACAAACAAAAAATTGCAGAAATGTTAATATTAAACAAAAAATTTTAATAAAATCTGAAGAATTTTTTTGCTAAAATGTCTAGCATGCTATAAAAAATATTTTTTTAAAAAGATTGTGAACTTAGATTATCGAAATTCAAAAGTAATGATTGTTTTTAAAGTTTTGCTCTTTTGAAATAAAAACTATAACATGCTATAAGAAATTCGGAAACTGAAAAAATAGAGAGCTTCAAAGGCTGCTAATAATAAAGGACTAATAATAAACGATACTCACTCTCAACTCTTTTTTATTAAATTAAACTAATGTAATGGAAAATAAGTATTTATGACACAACACTCAAGGTTGGAAATTTTTTGTCCTTAAATATTTTTATGGGAAATTTTTAATAGAAAGTCATGAAAAAAGGGATTTTAAGAGAAATGTTAAATGTGATAAAGAAAAAATTGCAGAAATTTCAATATTAAACAAAAAACTTTTATAAAAAAAATTTTAAGAATTGTGGTTTAGAATAAATATTCTAGCATGCTTTAAAAATTACTTTTTTTTAAGATTATGAACTCAGATTATCAAGATTTAAAATTAATGATAAATTTTAAAGTTTTAAACATGTGAAATTAAAAATATAGCATGCTGTAAAACATTGGGAAACAGGAAAGATAAAGAGCTTCAAAGGCTGCTAATAATAAGGGACTAAAAACCATACTCACTCTTAACTAGCAGACAGGTAGACTGAAAGACAGTCTTATTTTTTTTAAATTATATAATGAAATGGAAAATAAGTGCTTATGACTCAACACTCGAGGTTGGTAATTTTTTGTCCTTAAATATTTTTATGGAGAATTTTCAATACAAACTTATGAAAAAAGGATTAAAAAGAAATGTCAAATGTGATTAAGAAAAAAATTGTAGAAATTTCAATATTAAATAAAAAAGTTTAATAAATTTTGAAGAATTGCGGCTTTGAAAAAATTCTAACATGCTATAAAAATTACTTTTTTAAAAATTAGGACTTGAAACTATCGAGATTTAAAATTAATGATACATTTTAAAGTTTTAAACATGTGAAATTAAAAATATAGCATGCTATAACAAATTAGGAAATAGGAAGGATAAAGAGCTTCAATGGTTGCAAATAATAAAGGGCTAAAACAATACTCACTCTTAAATTACAAACAATTAAACTTAAAGACAGTCTTAATATTTTAAATTAATACTAATCTTGAAATTAAACGAAAAATAAATGTTTATGATATAACATACAAACTTGGAAGTTTTTTTTTCTTAAATAATTTAATAAGAAATTTTTAATAAGAAAAATCAACAAAACATTCAAAAAATTTTAGAGTTAAACTATTTTAGCATTAAAGATCTTAAGAATGGCAGTTTTGGAAAAATTACTAGCGTGCTACAAATATAAATTTTTTCAAGAGCGCGAACTGAACTTATCGGAAGTTAAAACTAATATTCGATACTTATATATTTACAGTTATAGCTTTGCAGAACTGACATAACAAATATAGCATGCTATAAAAATTATGAAACTGGAACGATAAAGGGCTTCAACTTGCCATTTTTTGTTGTTGTTATGATCCTCGATGTACCACACAGGTTTAACTCAACAACCCTAGATGACTACATTTATAAAGTTCAGTTTTTTATAATTTCTATAAAAGCTCATCGGGCTATTAGAGCCTAGTCAAAATGAAATTTGCGTCTTGGATACACTGTCAGGTAGTTTTCCTAACATGTATATCCAGATGATTCTCCATAATTTCCAAGAAAAATGAGCTGAAAGTGACTGATCGAAATGAATTTATAATCAATATATTTGTAGAATATTTCAGCCCGAAATATTGCTGCTGAAGGGAAGTTTTTTGCCGCTTTTTTAAGCAAGGGACCAAAAGACCATTACAGGTAAGAGCTAGAGGGTCAAAATGTTCCGCAAATATATTTCCTGTACTGTTTTACATAAAAGTGCTGATCACATCTTATACCTTAAACGAAAGGCTTACAAGATTTCTTATGCCGAGATCTAATTGTGAATAGCTACGAAACTAACCCTTAAACACACTTTAAGTTTTGAATGATTTCTGGGTTGTAAGTTGAGTCTGAAGCTTCGGTGTCTTTGAAGACATATAGTAGAATTTTATGACAAATGTTTTTGTAGAACATTTAAACCCGATATAATGCCGCTGAATGGGAGTTTTTGTCGCTTGACAAAAATAAACCCACACAACGAAGAGCTAGAGGGCCAAAAAGGTTTACAAAAATGTTCCTTGTACTGTTTTACATAAAAGTGCTGAATATATATTATAACTTCAATGTAAGGCTTTCAAGATTTGCTACAATATTTTGCCGAGTCACTATAACTTTATGCAAAATGGGCGGGAAATTTAACTCCGCCTACAATCAATCCAAGATGTACACTATCAAAATGCTGATACAAGTATGTATTTATTTCCAACACTCTGCCAGAATCAGTTGTTAGAATTTTTTAATGTTGAAAAAATTCCATAGCTAATTATATATAGCATGGGATAGATTATTGGTTCTTAGGAAGATCAAGGGCCTCATGTCTAATAGCATTCCTAAATATGGGATCATTGGGTCTATTTACTAGTACCAATATTAATAATAATAATAATAGCTTTGCTTTTAACCTACATAATGCACATATTTTACTAAATTGTTTAGCATGCTATAATTAATAAAAATTTGAATCAAGCTTTTTAAATGAATGTTAAATAAAACTTAAAAATGTATAATAAGCAGCCGGGTTTTAGAGAATTTTTGACATTTCAGCTCAAGCCACTTATTTCTCTAAATTTTCTATCATCAATTGAAAAAATTGCATGCAATAAATTTCATGAAAAATGTTAACGTATAATTAAAACTACTCTACAATTTTTTTCTATCAAATATATGGTGTATTGTTTTTATTTGTTATTCTATTAAATAGTTTTTATTGTTTTGATCAAATTTCTTTTGAGAAAACAAAATCATGGCAATTGCTAAAAATACTTAAAATTCTTAATTAATTACAAGCAGACATCACAAGAGTACAAGTAAATGACACGCCTACTAAACGTTTCACTCAAAAGAAACACTCTACAAAATTGTAAATATTTTTCGTTTTTGTTTTTTGCAAAAATATTTATTTTTGGCCTTTTAAATTGTAAAAAAAAGATCAACACAAAAATAAAACATAAAAAAAGTATCTATAAAAACTGCAGCGTACTACAATTTTAAAATGCATAGACAAGATAATTTTCTTGTTGTTGTTGTTATTGCAATTTTTAATTTTTTAAAATGTTTTTCTTTCAAAAAAAAAAATGCTTAGAAGTGCATTGACTCGATTCTCTGTGCTGGCATAAAACAAAATCATTTTGCACATAAAAATATTTCGTTTCATGCAAAATATTTTTTTATATTCAAAATGAACTAAATACAAACTTTTGTGAAATTCAACTAAAACGAAGTATTGAAAATTAATTTTTGAAAATATATTTTTGTAGAATATTGTTTTTGTTGGATTTATTAAAAAAATCTGAAGAGATTAATGCTGCAGTTTTTTTTTGTTTGCTGCTAAAAAATATTTGTTTTTAGGCGCCCAATTGCCGCCATTTATCTAGAATGTTTAAAAATTGAAAAAGCTTACAAAATACCAGCCAGTAAAGCAGCTAAAGCAATAACAACAACAGCAACACCAACAAAAACCATATAAAATTGAGATTTAATTAAAATCAAATTGTTGAGGTCAGCTTGTGAGTAATTAATCGTTAAAACTAATTACTGACAGTCTGTCCGTTTCTCTGTCTGTCTGTCTGTCTTTCGTTCTATATGGTACTAAAACAACAACAACCACAACAACATCAAGAACTGCATCAGCGACAGAAGAAAAAAATACAACTTCGAACTAAATTTTGTTTATTTAAAACTAAATAAAATTGGAAATAAATTTTAATTTTTACGACTTAAAGTTCAAACGTTTTAATATTTTTTTTTCTAAATATTTTATGGATTTTGTAGCCAAACATGAATTAAATAGAAAATAAAATTAAATAAACAAAACATAAATTTTCTTACTACATTAAAGAAATCAACTAAATTAATATACGAGGATAGTTCTAAATGTCACCGAACTGATATATAGAAAACAGAGTTTTCTTTTTTTCAGTGACTTGAGTAGATCGATTGAAACAATAATGTAAATGTTTGACACAATTTCTAAAATGGGTTTAAATGTAATTTCAAATGGTCAGCCAACATATTGGCCAACAGATCGTAAAAAATGTCAGATGTTATTGATTTCGGAGTGGTAAAAGGTGTTTGTGCCCAGTGAAATAATTAGAAGCTTCTTTAGACTTATCTTCAGACCAATCACACACTGTTATTACCATATATCCATTCGAAATTTCAGCACCCAGATGCGATTAAAGGTTCTGTTATGGATAGCAATCGAACTTCAGTTTGGTTGCCAGCCGGCAACTAAGAATTTTTGGTTGCCAGAAAAACAATAAATAGCAACAGAAATTGACAGCTCTCAGTTACCAGTTGCCATCCATAATACCGCTTTCAGCAACTGGCAACACAACGGCGGTTCGGTTGCCATCCGTAATCGACCCATAAATTGTTTAAATTACAAAAAATATTTGAGGGCCCATAGAGGTCTCTGAAATTTCTGCACGAACTCGACGCAACAGATTACAAACTGGTAGAGATCACAAAAAAATCCACGTGTAGCGATTTTGAAAGTTTACATCTGGGATGTATTTTAGGGAGAGTAAAATTTCCCCCCGTTTTGCACATAGTTATAATGAGTCGGCATAAGAAATCTTCTAAAGCTTTCTTTTAAGGAATAAGATGTGCTCAGCACTTTTATGTAAAATACAACAATAAACATTTTTGTAGAACAAATTTATCCCTCTAACACTTCGGTGTATGGGTCTTTTTGTTCTTTTCTAAAAAAAGAGACAAAAAACTGCCCTTCAGCAGTAATATTGCGGGCTGACATGTTCTACAAAAATAATTGCCATAAAATTCTACATCAAGTCTTCAAAGACAACCAAGCTCCAGATTTAATTCGAAAGCCAGAAATCATTCATTCAAGATGTTTAAGGGTTAATTTTGTGCTGATTCACAATTAGTACTTGGCATAAAAAAATCTTGTAAGCGTTACGTTTAAGGTAATATATGTGTTCAGCAGTTTTATGCAAAACACTACGGGAAATATTTTTGTAGAAATTTCTAGCCAGCTATATCGCCACTGAATGGGAGTTTTTTTTTATAAAGAGAAGTAACACAATTAATGCCTATCGGTTAATTAATTAATATGTTGCCTTCTTTCGGAGAGGGATAGTGTAGAGAGAACAGGTGGTGAAGTGGGAGAGAGATAGAAATAAAGCTTAATTCATTCACAACTCTACTATTGCGCGGTTTTTGTGGTGCAGTGTTGCAAGCCCCTCTGGTGTCAAGTAGAGGCATTGAGTTGTTTAAGCTGTGTAGCCATTTTATTAGTTCTTTTAGTTCGCCGACGGTTTTGCTACAATACCGACGAAGGAAGGTGTTGTGAAATGCATTAGGATATGTTAGCATTAATCGCTGCCGGTGCTGCCAAAGTGATTAGTGCTATGCCTTCATCAATTTAACATTCCAACAACAAGAAATTCAATAACACACCAATGCACATGAGAAAAATACATGATGCTGTTGGCTTGCCTGGAAATAGTCTTGAACTCAAGATCTCCGGGTTTGTAGTCAAACGCGCTAACTACTCAGCCAATAGCACCCTCCTGTAAAGGAAATCAAAGAAATAGTAAATATTTTTTGTCTAGAAACGGACCTACAAACAAATTTGTAAATATAGATAAAAATATCTCAGCAAAATCATTGAAAAAACGTGTTTTTTTCAGTGAACAAATTGTTTCTGTCTATAAAACAATTTGTCTGAAAATATTTACAAATTGTAAACAAAACTACTTACTAAATCAAACAATTTTTTTGTCTGAATTTATAAAACAATCAGTCTAAAAATACTAACAAATATTAAACAAAATAGTTTACGTAATCAAACAGAAATATTTACTGTATTTTTTGTAATATATCAAACAAAATTTTTGTCTGGGTCATCATCATCATCCATTAAGCATTTATGGAATTTTACTTTGTTAAATGTGTTCAAATTAATGAGAATTAACGCAATAACATTAACGAATTGATTTACACAAAAATCTTCTGTAAACAAACTTGGTACAATCGCATTCCTTTTGCTATCATTGTTGTTGTTGTTATTTGTGTATATGTCGTCATCGGGGTTGCTTTTTTCCAACACAATTTTTCTTGTTGTTTTTTGGTGTTTGCGTCTTAAATAAGAGTCAAACAAACAATTCATTGATTATGTAAAGAACATTTACTGAAAATGAAATTTATTTTTAGACAAATTTTTGTTTGAAAAATTTTTGGTGATAATTTTTTCTGTGTGGCTCTGAGTTAGAGGGTTAAAATAAAAAAAAAATTCTCGTGATGTATTACATAGAAGTGCTGATCACATCTTCTGCCTTCAATGTAAGACTTACAAATTTAACTCCCCTAAAATGACTCCTAGATGTAAACTTTTAAAACGCCTATACACGTTTATATTTTTTTTGTGCCATCTATCAGAATCAGTCGTTAGAACCATGCAATTCTTTTTTTTTTTGTTTGTTGTGTAGTGTTATTTGTTATGCCAAGCAGCATGGCAAATCTATTTGAGAAACATTTTATGAGTAAGTTGACCCTCATACAAAATGATAGTTGATACATCCCAGATCATTAGTTTGATTTCAATAGAAAACATATTGCTACCGGACAAACGCATAGACTTGTGATTAGAAAAATTTCGGAAGAAAAAGAAATATTGTTCTGGTTTCTTCATTGCCGTTTCTCAGGCTTTTGATAACGTACACACAGAAAACTTTCATGCTAAAATTGTTGAAAACAAGCGGTTAATTTAAAATTATTCGGTTGTGATTTTGCTTCATACACTCTAAAACACTTTTATTGAAAATTAGGTCGATAATAGTCGGCAACACTTTAGCGATTATTATCGACCTAAAATTACTCACGCATTATTTTTGAACAACATGTTTTTACTAAAAAAACATGCAGGTTTGAACCGCGACCTCCTGAGTGATAGTCTGACGTATCTACCATTCAGCCATAGCCGTATTATACTTTATGTTAAATTTTTTCCACTTGGACTAAATATGTTTAATTTAAAAGGTTTTTTCTTTAATAAAATAACTACAAAATCGATGTAATTTTAGACAAGGAGAAATTTTCAACACAAAGTTAGACAATATATGATCGTAAATTTGAAGTAAGGTTTTACAGTGTAGGTATTTCATGTAAATTCAACATGATTTTACAATAACATTAAAAAAACATTTTTCCTATTGAAATAACTATATTTCATGTTGATTTAATATTCCAGTACAGTTAGTTAGAGCAAAATGAAGTTTATACTGAAATAATACGAAGAATGATAATGAATCAAAGTTATTTCAAGTTGAAACAACATGAATTTAATGTAGCCATTTTATTAATTATCTTACTTAAGTGATGTGTATTATTATGATAGACATCAGAAAAATTCTTGTTGTTGTTGCCTGCCCCAGCCAATATTTCAAGTCGGGCTAGTCTGTCATCAATTGCTTGGTAGTCAACTGCAGCCACAACAGCCTCAAATATACTTTAGATATACACTTATATAAATATCATAATATGAATTTCATTTTAATTCAACATGTTTTAATTGATGATTTAGCAAGAAATTTTTTTGAAATTAAAATAATAGTCTTGTTGATTTAAAATAAAATGTAACGTTGATTTTTCATTGATTCACTAAAGTAGATCCAACATTAATTTAACATGATAAAAATTCATTTTACTAAGAAACGGGATTTTATGGAATCAATATTGATCAATTTGGTTTTAACAGTGAAAAATGTTAAATCAATGAGATTTAAGGTTAGATTAATAATTTTCGTTTAAAATTAATATGAAACAACCGTAATTTTAAATAAAGTCTGTACTTCTTGCACGAATTTAATATCATTTCCCATCATCATTGCGTCATGTTGATTTTACGTTGTTTTTTATGGTGTTACGTATATGAGAAAAAAATTAAATATTTCTTGGAAAATAAACTAAATCTGCTAAAAAAAATAGTTTATGTTTTCAAGTAATTTTGAAACTGCTCTCGTAATATACAACAAAAACAAAAAAAAAACTAAAGATCTTAGGCAGTTTAAAACAATCATTAAATAAAGTAGTTGTTGGGTTGGTTGTTTAAATGGCATTTCTCTTTATTTTCAAGCTAAAAAGGTGATAAATATTGTTTTCGGTATTTTTTTTTTGGTTGGTGACATTTCAAAGTGTTGAAATGTCAATCATTTTCTAGTCAATCATTATTATTTGTTTAAGGCGGCATTTCAGTGAGATTGTTGGTTCTCTTTTGCTTAATATTTATTTGCGTTTACAGCTCTGTTAAAGAAATAAATCTTTAAAGGAATAGAGTACATAAAAGCAATTTTCTAGGTTTGAGAACTAAACTTTTGATTAATTTATGATCATTCATTACGATCTATTTACTTTTTTTTTTTTTTTTGTTTATAATTTATACGAAAATAAATATTTGCTTTAAAATAAATTTTTATTTATTTTCAAAAAAAGGCTACAACATTAACTATTTGTTGTTGTTGTTGTTGTTGCTGTGGCGCTTCATAAAAGTATTTTTATTTTTAAAATTGATTGCCTTATTTGTCAAAATGTCATGTAAAATGTTGACAAGTTGTATTATATTTTTTCTTGTTTCATACAAGTATTTTTTGGAGTTTTGATGTGTTTTCTACTTTTTATTTACTCTGTTTTTTTTTATTCGGCAATAAAAAACTATATATAAAAAGTGTCATATAAGGCTTTAAATATATGTACATAAATATGTACAGATATGCATGCATAGATATAAAACACATACTACCCAGCAGCTAAATTTACAACTAGATACGCTTTGGGACAGTCATATACTAGTTGTAATGATACTAGTAAAAAAAACACATTTATATTACTAGTTGTAACAAGACTAGTAACGATGCTAGTAAAAAAGACAATTATATTACTAGTTGTATCGAGACTACTAGCGATACTAGTCAAAAAAGGACACAATTTTTAGGTATACCACTTATACATAAAACATATTTCTAGCTCTTAAAAAAATAAGTAGAAAGTGGCTCAGTGGGTAAAGTACTTGCCGTGAAATATGAGGAATGTGTGTTCGTACCCCGGTTGAGCCAAAGTTTTTTTAAGAAATACAAAACGATAAATAAAAAAACTAGTAAGAGCACTAGCTTACAACAACTGGTATTCCAACTGGGTTATAACTGTATACAAATGAACTAGTTGTGCTCCTATGACAGCCTAATGTTAAAATCGATAGTTCCATATATGAAAAGAAAAGACAGATAGGCAACTAGTCTGAGTTAAAAAGCAACTAGTATATTTCTAAACACATACTAGTCATTTTGTCTGCAGGGTGCATACATACATATGTATGTATGTGTGGTTGTATTTGTATAGTAGAAAGAAATATCAGGAGACTTTTATCGTTTATCATCATTTAAAAAAAGTTTAGAAAAAAAAATTTTTTAGTTTTGGATTTAAGCATATCCGTCGTTGCTCTGACGTAATCAGTTATGTGAATATTGTTGAAAAATTTTTTATTGCACCAATCTAAACATTTATTATTCATACGTCTACCCACCAAAGGGTTTAAGGACATTTTTACCAAATCCTGCGAGAAAAAATAGTTACATGCCCAAAAATATTCTAAAATAAAAAATAATTTCCTTAGAAATGTTCCAATAAAGTGAGTTATGTGTAGTTCTTTGAGCAATTTGATTATAGCACGCTGGCATCCAATTATGTATCTTGTATTTTGATACATAATTATAGTGATGCGAATATGGTTTCAATAAACTGTTTAACTTTAAAAAATATCGCATGGTTACGGCATAAAACAGTTTTTTGCCTCTCCTGAAAACCTAGTAGAAAACACATAACTAATTTTGTCGGAGCAACGACGATATGTATTATTTTTATATTTGTAATTAAAATTGCTGGCCATATGCATGACGAAAACTTGGAATGAAGTTATCATAAGTGGCGAAAGTAAACTAGTAATTGGCAAAATAGTTACAATGCCCTGTTGTGCTCAGTTGTGTGACTTGTTATTATTGTTGTTTATTTTGATGTTCGTGTTGTGTAAATGTAAATAGCCGTATATAGCCGAAAAACTTTGCACTACCACGAAAAATTATTAATCGAGCTTTAAACCTTTTTGATTTTTTTTTAGAGTAGTAATACAATCAGGCAATTAATGCCTACTAGTTAATTAATTAATGTGTTACCTTCTTTGGTGAAGGGATAGTGTAGAGAGAACAGGTGGTGAAGTGGGAGAGAGATAGAAAGCTTAATTCATTTACAACCCTGCTATTGCGCGTTTTTTGTAGAGCAGTGTTGCAAGCCCCTCTGGTGTCAAGTAGAGGCAATGAGTTGTTTTAAGCTGTGTAGCCATTTTACTTCGCCGACGGTTCTACAATACCGATGAAATCCTGTTGAATGAAAATGAAATTTATGGTACTTATGATGGTATTTATTTCGAGTATATCGAAAGTATATTTGAGAAAACTTGAAGAACAATTGAACCAATGGCGAAAATTATTCGAAGACACGATGGAAACAAAAGAAATAAGTGTACAAGGCCGTATTAACATGCAGCGAAACCCATGTAGAAACATTTCGATTCAACCGCCATCTGTAGAAAAAAAATCCAAACTGCAAAATCAGAAGTTGAAGAACAATAAAAGCAGCGATCCAGATAATATAGCAGCGGAATTGTTTAAGTATGGATCTGATATTTTGGCACCCGTACTGCACCCAGTCTTCCACCACATCTGGATGGACAACTCAATTCCCACTCAATGCAAGGAAGGTGTAATAATTACAATCCCGAATCGTATAATTGTAGAACAGTCGGTAGAATGGCGTTCCCCCCTGTATCTACTGTTTGTAGATTTTGAGCATGCATTTGATACCATAAAAAGAGAAGCAATATGGCACTCCCTTCGTGGATAAGGTGTATCAGAGAAGATAATTGCCTTGATATGTGAATTATATGCGAACGCAGAGTGCACTGTTCGAGTCAAAGGGAAAAATAGCGAAAAATTCTCCATTCAGATAGGTGTAAGACAGGGATGCGTTCTGTCACCACTCTTATTTATCGCAGTACTTGATGACATTTTAGCCAACACAAATGCTCTAAGACCTGGAAAGTAACGGAAGTTGTATGCAATAAACTCCAGGTATTCATCAATAAATGCCTGCGACGTATTGCTGAATATTTTTGGGCCTTCTACGATCTCCAATGTGGACTTACTTAGGATAACTAATAGCGAAGCAATAGCAACTGAAATAAAATGCCGGAAGTGGCGGTGAATAGGCGGCCACACGCTACGCAAACCTGACGATGATATAGCAAAAATGGATTTCGAATGGAACCCTCAGGGATCGAGACACAATATTACATGGACAAGATCCACACACGCTGAATGTAGATCCAAAGAGACATGGCCGCAGATTAAGATCATGGCACAAGATACACTCTAAAACACTTTTGTTGAAAATTAGGTCGATAATAGTCGGCAACACTTTACCGATTATTATCGACGTAAAATTAGACACGCATTATTTTTGAACAAAATGTTTTTACTAAAAAAAGCGATTGGCTGCGTGCAGGTTGGAACTGCGTCCTCCTGACTGATAGTCTGACGTATCTACCATTCAGCCATAGGCATATTATACTTTATGTTAAATGTTTTCCACTTGGACTAAATATGTTTAATTTGAAAGGTTTTTTCTTTAATAAAATAACTACAAAATCGATGTAATTTTAGACAAGGAGAAATTTTCAACACAAATTTAGACAATATATGATCGTTAATTTGAAGTAAAGGTTTAGAGTGTAGACAGCAATAGTCTGATTTTGTTTCCGCCCTATGCTCCGACTAGGAGTTTTAATGTAGTTTACCTGTGTATCGTACTTAATTTAATCCATTATGTATAAAGTACATGTAAACTATAACTGAAGGAATAAAAAAAAAAGTAAATTTGAGGTTTTTGAGGTTAGCGCGTTGACTACCAAGCAAGTCGCCCGAGTGCAAATCTTGGCTGGAGCAGCCAACTACAACGAAAATTCTTCTGACGCCCATGCTAATACACAGCACATAAGTGAAATAATCAATAAAATAGATATATGAAATTCATGTTGTTTCAACATAAAATAACTTTGATTGAACATGATTCTTCATGTTGTTTCAATATCAAATTCAAGTTGTTCCAACTTGAAATAACTTTGATTAAACATAATTCTTCGTGTTATTTCAGTATCAAATAACACATTGTTTTAACTTGAAATAACTTTGACTCAACATGATTCTTCGTATTATTTCAGCATCAACTTTATTTTGATATAACTGTACTGGAATATTCTCCCTTATTCCACAACTATTTGTCGACGTCACGTCAAGACAATACCAAAAAAAAATTGGCACATTTCTACTCGTCATCGACAACTTGAAATATTGAACCTTATCGTGTTTGGCATTTTTGTAATATATTAAAGAAAAATGTAGCGTGATGTCTTTAATCTATTACAAAATTGTTGTAGTCGAAGGAGAAAATCGAATCGCCAAACACGATAAGGGGGAATAATCATGCCCAATTCCATCTATAATCGACCCATTAATTCAATGGAATTACGGCTTTATTTTCCATTTCATTTTCATGTTATTTTAATGAGCACCTTTTTTTATATTAATTTTGATGCAATTAAAAATTGTTTTCAAATATAAAACTGAAAATTTTCAATAATCTTTCTAATACTTTTAAGAACAGATATTTCAAATAAGTGAATTCAGAAACGTGTGTATGTAGTACATGTGTTTTATTTTTAAATATTCAATTTAACATGCAATAGAGAAACCAAAATGACGCAATTTTCCCAATTTATAATGACTTGGCAACAAAATATATTTTAGAAAAAAATTATATAGACAATTTTTGGTTACGGAATCTATCAATCATAATAATAATGAAAAAGAAAAAAAATTTCATTATATTAAAGAAAATTTTACAAAAATTTTATAACACAGTCATAAACGAAACATTATTATAAACGTTTTATTTAAGAGAAGAAAAAAAAAACAAAAAAATTATTTTAAAATGATTATGGGTTTTATTTTTCTTATGAAAATGTGACTGACCTAAGACAACACATACAACATTTGAGTGTTCAGAGTACTAGAAAGCCCTACTTTTTTTGTGTGATTTATTTTTTATATGTACACACAGTAATAGAAGTGCATGAATATTTGTGCATTGTATCTATGAATTATTGCTATTGAGGCGAACGTGACGAATTGCACTAAAAGTTGAGATAATTTTCACATGACGTTACAATGTACAAAAGCAATTTGCGTAATTATATTTAAATGCATATAAAAGAAATATATTCAATAAATCTTTTTTTTCGAGCTTAAATAGCAAAACAAATTTAATAGAAATTTAATTTTAATGTTAAGTAATAATGAAAAGATATGTGTATAGAAAACCAGTTATATAGCATTAACGGCCCTTTTCACAATGTATGTTTAAGAGTTAACCTGAACTTTAACGGCAAGTTTTATATGCTGAACTTCTCGTTAAAGTCCACGTTAACTTTTAATCGTACATTGTGAAAAAGGCCGTAAATGTAATTATTTCATATATTTTTAGTTTAATATTTTCTATAATTTTGATGATCATTGACTGTTTAACTCTACTATAAGGTTCATATTCATAATAAATGATCAAATGTTAATAAAAGTTATATTCAGAAAGAATTGGGCATGATATTCCAAGGAACAAGGGAAAAAGTAACATCAACTTGATTTTTCAACGTACACAGCAGAGCAGAGTAGCGACACTTTCGGAAGCCGCTACACTTCCATTATCAGTGATCACGTGTATTTTGCTTATCACCACTTGTCAGGTGGCTCTGTTGAATGTGATTTCAATTCTTATAGATACAACTTTTTCGTGAAAATTGAATACGAGAATTAATTAACTCTCAAGCTGATATTAACTGCACTTTCCCAGCATTGCCATCGGTTTATTTTTCTTCATTCCGATTTTTCTGATTTTTGTTCTACTCAAGACAAACTTTTTTGGTTTGATTTTATACTTCAGTATATATGAACATATAAACATGTTAATAAACGTTTTATGAAACAGATTTCCATAAAAAAAATTATTCATAAACCTTTCATAAACCTTTGTTAAGTATTATAAATAAGGTTAGCCCCTTTTTATACACTAAAAATCAAAATGAATATTGAATGTCAGAAATAAGTCAAAACTTAAAATCTGTTTAAGGGTTAATTTCTTCCCTATTCACAATTATTGCTAAAATATTTGGTTTTGTTGAACAATGCAATTGTCACTCATTATTTTATAGCTTATGGAACAACTACCAAAAATTACGGAAATTTTTAAAATTACGCCTTTTCAGGAAAAATATAGAATATATACACTCTAAAACACTTTTGTTAAAAATTAGGTCGATAATAGTCGGCAACACTTTACCGATTATTATCGACCTAAAATTACACACGCATTATTTTTGAACAAAATTTTTTTACTAAAAAATGCGATTGGCTGCGTGCAGGTTTGAACCGCGATCTCCTGACTGATAGTGTGACGTATCAACCATTCAGCCATAGCCGTGTTATACTTTATGTTAAATTTTTTCCACTTGGACTAAATATGTTTAATTTGAAAGGTTTTTTATTTAATAAGATACCCACAAAATCGATGCAATTTTAGACAAGGAGAAATTTTCAACACAAATTTAGACAATATATGATCGTAGATTTGAAGTAATGCTTTAGAGTGTACGTGTATCGGTGTTTTGTAAGTCAACATCAGGTATCCATTTTAGGCAGCAATATGTAAAACGCCACGTTGAACACTTTTGTGGAACATTTCAGTCCGCTCTATCGCGTGTGAAGGCGAATTTTTTGACTCTTTTTTAAGAAAGGGACAAAAAGACCCGTATAACAAAGACTTAGAGGCTTGAAATATTTCACAAGAATTTTCCATAAAAGTGCTGAACAAATCTTATGCCTTAAATGTGAGGCATACAAGATTTCTTATGCCGAATGCTAATCGTGAATAACTACGAAAGTAACCTTTAAATACATTTTAAGTTTTGAATGATTTCTGAGTGTAGTCTGGAGCATGGATGTCTTTAAAGACTTATGGTATAATTTTATGACAAATTTTTTGTACAGCATTTCAGCACACTATATCGCCGCTGAAGGTGAGTTTTTTGGCCCCTTGTTTTTAAAAAGAGACAAAAAGGCCCTTACAACGAAGAGTTAGAGAGCTAAAATGTTTAAGAAAAATATTCCTCGCAGTGTTTTGCATAAAAGTTTTGAGCATATCTTATACCTTAAACATAAAGCTTACAAGATTTCCTATGCCGAGCTCTAATTGTCAATAAGTAGAAAATTAATCCTTAAACACATTTTAAGCTCTGAGTGATTTCTGGTTTGTAACTTAAGTCTGGAGTTTGGGTGTCTTTGAAGACTTTAAGAAGAGTTTTATGGCATATCTTTTTGCAGAACATATAAGCCCGATATAACGCCGCTAAATGGGGAGTTTTTGTCCCTTTTTAAAGAAAGCGACAAAAAGGTCCCTGCAACTGAGAGTTCGAACGTTTAAATGTTCCACAAAAATGTTTCTCGTAGTGTTTTACATAAAAATGTTGAGCATGTCTTATATCTTAAATGTACACACAGAAAAATTGCATAGTAAAATCGTCAATTGCTTCACAGGTGTTTCATGTTAATTCAGCACGATTTACAATAACCTGGAAAGAAAATTTTTTCTTTTGAAATAACTATATTTCATGTTGATTTAATATTCCAGTGCAGTTAAATCAAAATGAAGTTTATACGGAAATAATACGAAGAATCATGTTGAATCAAAGTTATTTCAAGTTAAACCAACGTAAATTTGTTACCGAAATAACATGAAAAATCATGTCGAATCAAATTTGGTTCAAGTTGAAACAACGTCAATTTGATATTAAAAGAACACCAAGAATCATGTTGAATCAAAGTTATTTCAAGTTGAAACAACATGAATTTAATGTAGGTATTTTATTTATTAGTTTTTTGTTGTAGTTGGCTGCCCCAGGTAAGATTGTACTCAGGCCACTTGCTTATATATGCACTAAATTAATTGTCATAATTTTAATTCAACATGATTTAATTGATGATTTAACATAAAATTTATATAAGATTAAAGTTAGAGGCATGTTGATTTAAAATGAAATGTAACATTTATAACAATGTTATTTTAACAGTGAAAATTATTAAATTAAAGAGAAAAAAAATCATTTACATATTTGTGAATTCTCAAATGGTTTTTGAAAGCATGTACATAAAATAAAGGATTTGGAACTTTGCAAAATTGTGTTTGAAGTCTACTGACGATTTGGTAAAGCACCAATGAAATGCTGCATATAGACAATGCTTAAACAGCAGCAAATAAATTTCATTTAAATTAAATTAAAGAGATTTAAGGTTGGAGTAATAATTTTTCGTTTAACGTTAATATGAAACAAGGGTGATTTTAAATTAGCAGCAGCAGATTTTTGATGGTAAGTCATAGTTTATCGGCTGTTTACATTTACACAACACGAACATCAAAATAAACAACAATAAGTCACACAACTGAGCGAGCGGAACAGTGCATTCTAGCAGTGAACAAAAAGCAAATAAACACCAACATATTTAAACAACAAATTATTTCTCATTAATTTATAATGATTTCCAATCAAAATTGCAACATGTCGATTTTACATTGATATTTTTTTCTGTGTGCATATTATTATTAGTTTTTCGCGTTGTACACTGTAATTGTATGGCGCAATAAGACGAAGAGATATGCCCCCTTATCGTGGTTGGCGATTTTGTGGCGAAAATCACGCGTTTTGTACTAGATTAAAGAAAATTTTTGCTTATTTTCTTTATTCTACTACAAATTGTCGAATTTGAAGTCGAAAAACGCCAACCACGATAAGGCCCATGATTTTAATGAAAGAAGCGCAGTTCTTTGTGAAAAAAGAGCTCTCTAGTGGGACATCGCGTACAAAAATTATGCTTTTTTAAAAGGCCCGTTTCGAAGCAGGAGTTACAACAACAACGATCAACTATCGTTTATAGAGCTGCTTTATGCAAAGCAGTAAATTTTGCTGGGTTGTTTTTTTTTCTGTTTTACAGTATTATAAATAAAAATTTCTCATATATGGCTGGGTGGGAAGGCAACACACAACGTTTGCCGGGTTCTGCTAGCATTACATAAAAATTTTTTTGAAAAAAAAATATAATAAAAATTTTATTTCTTAAACTGCAAATCACGAGACATTTTGTTTATATTTTGTCTTTCCCAATTTCCTTCACAAAAAATTGAAATACAAAAAAAAAAAAAAAGAATCTCAATTATATTATTTTGTGGCACACAATTTTTATTACAAAATGCCGCTTGTGTTGAAAAGAGATAATAAAATTAGACAAAAAAAAGCAACATAAATTAAGAGACATTGTTATATATTTTTTTTTGCTAAAGGTCTTTTTATCTGTTTAGAAAATTGTGCTAAATTTAGTTTTAATTCTTAATAAGTTTGCAACAAAAAAGAATTTAAGGTCTGTACAGAGTTTAAAACAATTAAATTGTTGTTTATTTTTGGGGTGTTTTTTCCTGTTATTTTGTGATCATGTTGATGATGATGATGAATTTATAAAATATTTTTGCAAAAAATTCAAATAAAATTAGGCGGCTGAGGTTGGTTGGTTGGTTGGTTGGTTGGTTGGTTTGCCTTAAAAAATTATTTTATCATCACATGTTTCAAAGTGTTTGCCTTTTTGGCATTTGACTTTAATTGTTAGATTACCATGAATACACGAAGAAGAGAAAAATGGCAGCTGATGGCGAAATAGCTTTTAGTAACACACCCACTTTGCAAACAAATCACGAGGATTTTGAACTGGCCCCCCTTTTTTTTTTGATTAGTCAGGTGTGAGAAATTTTCTATTTTGTAACATGTGAATTTATTTTAAGGTTTCGTTGTAAACAAAATTTGTTTTAAGGGCGAACAAATAGAAGAAGAAAAATTAAAACTTAAAAATAAATCTAAAACATTTCCTTGTTATTAAGAATTTTTCTATTTTTCATAATAATTTTCTTTTGGTTGTTTTTTTGTTTGTTTTCTGTTACTTTTTTCCTATTAACTTTGTCTTCTATTAATACAATAGTGTCAGCGTTCCCAGTTTTGGGGATTTGTCCCCAAATATGGGATTTATGAAAGCCCCCAGGGAATTTTTTGGGGAAAAGCACTCTTTTCGCTGGGGTTTTTGGGGATTTGAAATCTATTTCTTCTTCACCAAAATCATTTAAACATGCCAGTGAACCAATAAATAATGTCTGGTGTTGTTGGCTTACAAGACCTCTTTAAGGCCACAGGAAAAACCTAGAATCATATAGTGAATCAGTCAAACACAAAAATATCTTCGAATCGCTTTATAAAAAAAAAACACTTTAAATAAATTAAAAGTAAAAAAACCATTTTAAGAAACAAACTTTTATATAAATGCGCTAAAAAGAAAATATAAACTTTTACTTTAAAACTTTTACTACCAACTTGTTACGTCATTACACAATTTATATGATATAAAAGCTCCGCCATATTGGATTTGGAGTGACGTCACTTTATTTTTCGAGTTATTCTTCGCAAGCCCTTTCATTTGATACCCATATTGTAGGAGTGCATTAAAAATAGCTAGTCCGCCATCTTTGGTGTGAAGCCATCTTGGATTCAGAATGATGTCACACAGTTAAGCATGCAGTGCCATCCAAACTGAACGTGTATACAAAATTTCAGGTCAATCGGTTGAGCATATCTGCTTCAAAATTTAGTTGCAAGACTTCACCCGAACAACCATACATAAATTTGAAGTAAATTAAAAGCTTTTAAAATACTACAGTTTTCTTCTCAAACGCTAATATTTTTTAATACAAACAACATGTACACAGAATTCAATGAAATAGTAAATATTTTGTCTAGGAACGGACCTACAAACAAATTTGTAAATATAGACAAAAATATCTCAACAATTTCATTGAAAAAACGTGTTTTTTTTTCAGTGAACAAATTGCTTAAATCTATAAAACAATTTGTCCAAAAATATTTAAAAATTTTAAACAAAAGAATTTACTAAATCAAACAAAAAGATTTACTGAACTTTCCGATAAATAACAAACAATATTTTTGTCTGAATTTATAAAACAATTAGACTAAAAATACTAACAAATATTAAAGAAAATAGTTTACTTAATGAAACAAAATTTTTGTCTGGGAGGATGACCCATCATCCATTAAGCATTTATGAAATTTCACTTTGTTAAATGTGTTCAAGTCTGAATGTTTATGTAAAGACTCTAAGGAAAATGAATGATATTTAGTGCAACGATATTAACGAATTGATTCACTCAAAAATCTTCAGTAAACAAACTTGGTACAATCGCATTCCTTTTGCTATCATTGTTTTTGTTGTTGTTATTTGTGTGTATGTCGTCATCGAGGTTGTTTCTTACGACACAGTTTTTCTTGTTGTTTTTTGTGTTCGCGCCCTAAATAAGAGTCAAACAAACAATTTATTGATTATGTAAAGAACATTTACTGAAAATGAAACTTATTTTTAGACAAACTTATTTTTAGACAAAATTTTTTGGTGATAATTTTTTCCGTGTATAAGAAAATTTCATTAACTGATTATTCAGAAGATTGTCTTTCTGAAGTTTTTGAAATGATAAACATTGATACACATGTAATTCTTTTATGCTTGTGTGTTTTTTACGTTACTCTTTTTTATAAACATACATACATATCGTGACCTTAAATAGAAAGGCCCTAACTCGCATTTTTTTCAAATCGAGGTTTTTGCATATTTCGATAGATTGAATTGGATGTTGATCCATCGCAAAATGCAAGAAACTTTTTAATATACATATTAAGTTTGTGTTTTGTGGTTGTCCAGTTTACACAAAACACTGTGATATTTTAAATTGTGTAGACATTTTAAAGTTTAAATATTTTAATAAAGAATCATCCCTGCAGAAGTTGGAAAACACCAACGAAACGTAGGATGGAAAACATAAATATTAAATAAGTAATCTTTTATTTATTTAAATATATAATTTAAAGTGACCTTGAAAGCCTGAATTTTGGAATAAAACCAAAAAACATCAAAATCAAGAAACTTGATTTGAAAAAAAAAAAATTAGTTAGGGTCTTTCTATATTAATGTACCGATATGTATGTATGTATGTATCAGTGGCCAGCAATAAGTATTGAAAAAGTGAGTAGAGTTGAATCACGATTCATAACTTCTTATACTTATACGCATTCATACTTATTGCGATATTGTGCTCATTAATACTCATACTTAACAAGATTTATGACGTTGTTGATTTCGACTCCCCTTAACTCAATGTGTACAGACGATGAAAAATAAGTATGATTCGCGTACGAACTAATTAAAATAATCATTATGATGTTGTGTGTATGCTCTTTACGTTTTTGTGCGTTGTGTGTTTGCTATGATGATTATGAGGTTGTGTGTATGCTCTATACGTGTTTGTGTGTTGCTATGATGACTTGAGTGAGTTGAATCAGATGTAAGTATTATGAGTGTTATAAGTATTTTATAAATCAAACTGAGGTGATTTATGAATCAAGCCGATGGTATGAGTACGATGAGTACTTATATGTACTTATAAATCGACGTTATTGTGAGTATGACTACATCAGAGTAGTTAAATTTGAATGATGTCTACTCACTTGTATTTAAAATTTCATGAGTGAGCATTAGTAGCGAAAAAACGATGCATTGCTTGCTGATCTCTGGTATGTATGTAGATATTTAGAGCTCAAAGTATGTGCAAATAAAATTAGTTTTAAAAATCAATATAAATGGATTTAATTAAATAAATGTATGCATATTTTTCCTTTGAAATAGTATGATTTTATTTTAAAGGTACTGTGGAGATTTTCGAAGATGAGAAATTATATATTTTGAAGATTTTCGGGGATCAAAAATCGAAAATTGGGGATTAGGTATGAAATAAAACTGGGAACCCTGATCAGTGTTTCCTTTTTTTTCTCGTATTTTTTAATAGTTTAACAGTATGTTACTTATTTGTTTTGAGTGTGTCGTTTTTTTGCGTTTGCTGTAAATGTGCCGTGCCGCACTGTCTGTGTTTCAAATATCAAGATTTACATTTTTGATGAAGCTTGAAAGCAAAAAAAAAAAAAATGAAAAAAGTAAAATAAAATTTCCTTACAAAATGCTATAATTGTAAGTAAAATGTGAAAAAAATTAAAGAAAAAAGCGAGGAGATTATTTTAAAAAGATAATTTGAAATGCACTTAAAGAATGTGGCATAAAAATAATGATGAGAGCAAAAGAAATTGAATTTTAAGTTTATAAGAATTTTTAAATTAAAGAACAAATTATGCAAATATATCCCTCGAGTAACGTGTTCGTTCATAACATGTTATTGCATATTTTCATGTAGGGTACAACAGGGTTAATAGCAAAATGTATTTGTAATTGCAAGTCATTAAATTGAGTTTGAGTTTGTTATTTTAAAGGTGTTTTATTCAGGAGCGAAAACAGAAAACAACAATAAATTAGAATGCAACAGCATAGTGTCTTCGAAGACCGCAACACCCTCTGGTCAGAGTTCATATGTTTTTGTTTTTATTCCACTTTTAAGTAGCTGTCAGTTGCTAAGAATATCAACTACTTATTTAAAAGAATTATTTAATAATAAAGCAAACAAAACATACTTTTTCATATTCATTTTAAACGACTTAAATTATGTTTAGAGCATTTGATGCAGCGTTCTAAGAAAATCTATTTGACAAGGACTTATGAAAGCAATTTTTTCGAAATACATGTATCGTATATTTCCAATTATCGAATGAGAAAAATTCGTGTTTTAGATATGTTACCTTGTTACTGCGTTTTGTACGACACGTCTTGTTGCAAAATGCTGAATTTCTCATAGAGGATTAAAAGCTCAAGAAGAAAAATTTAAAAGCTTGGGTTTTTAGGAGCGCGAATTTTGAGTTCACAACTAACGAACTTTCGCGCTCTCCTGAAAATTACAGATTTGCACATTCGACAGTTAAGAGCAAAATAGATTTTGCATTCGATTCGAATGCACACAGAAAAAATACTAATATAAAAACAGCATGTCGCAATTTTGATTGGAAGTCATGTTAAATTTATGAGAAATATTTATTGTTTAAGTGAGCTACAATGCACTGTTCTGCTGAATTGTGTGACTTGTTGTTTATTTTGATGTTCGTCTTGTGTAAATGTCAATAGCAGACAAATTTCGCATTGCCATCAAAACTTCCTTCTGCTGATTTAAAATTACCATTTTTTATATTAATTTTAAGCGAAAAATTATTAATCTAACCTTAAATCTCTTTGATTTAATACTTTTTTTACTGTGAAAATAACATTGTTATCAACGTTACATTTCATTTTAACTCAAAATGGATATAACTTTAATTTAAAATAAATTTTAGGTTACAGCATCAATTAAATTATGGCACAAAAGATCCACTAGGTGTCGCAGTGCCGGTCCTTGGACCAGATCTTTCCCCTATTCTATCAATTAAATCATGTTGAATTGAAATTAAATTCATGCTACTTATGATGGTATTTATTTAGTGTATATCTACCAAGCAAGTGCCCTAAGTTCAAATCTTGTCTGGGCAGCCAACTACAACAGACATTTTTCTGATGACTATGCGAATCCACATCACGTTCATATGTAAGTAAAATAATTAATAAAGTAGCTACATGAAATTCACTTTGATTCAACATGATTCTTCGTATTATTTCAGTATCAAATTTACGTTGTTTCAACTTGAACCAATATTTATATTTCAAAATTTTTGAAATCGCAACGGTTCACATTCGCACGATATCTAAATAAAGTCCAAATCAATGAAGTTATTAGTTTTTGTCGAACTGTGTGGGTTTAAATCTAAAGAATTTTTGGCTTGAGTTCGGTTTGAATATAATTTTTCAATTAAATTATATTTTTATTTAGAGATAAATGTGCAGCGTGTAGACAAAGAAAAAAAATTTTTACTGCACGGAGGGTTGAACTGACATGTTTGTAATTGTTAAACTAGCAAAAGAATGTACATAAATAAACCTGAATGTGGGGGAGTAAGAGGGAGGGTTAATATGCTCCACAAAAATATTTGCCCTAATATTTTCTACAAAGCTGTTGAACATACCCTACGCCTCAGATGTAAAGAACATATAGTTTCATATACCGATATGCTGCACGAACAGGCCGAAAGGGGGGAAACTTTAACCCCTCCCCCCCCCCCCCCCCCCCCCCACCCTAAAATAAAATTCCGATGTAATCTTGCAAAACTCCAAAACATGTATTTTTTTTTTGGTCTCCTCTAACAGAATCGGTTTACCCGTAATTTTTGCGTGTTGTACGGTGTAACCAGCGAAAAAAGTTCTTTTTATCAAATTTGGTCCAACAAAGCAGAGAAGCTCTTTACCTGGATAAATGCTAAAAATATCACCCATATATTTCTGAATTTTCTGGAAGAGCTCGAAAGCATCTTTCAACACATGTGAACAATGTCGGAAGCTTTTGTGGCGAAACACTAGAAAATTTGCGTATTGATGTCGGAGAAAAGTCTGACATAAAACTAGAAATTTATCGGAAATGTCGTAAAAGTTCGCAAATAGAATCAAGAAATATCAAAAGTCTACGACATCTATGGGGCCTATTCACATGTTACGTAACGCTATTTTCGGAGGTTTTTCGACTATTCTTTTAAATGTCTTAAAAGAATTTTGGTAAAGTTTGCGATTTTTTCTGACATCAGGCCAGTCGACAAGAAATGTTAAGTTCACTCGAAATAAAATATTGGTAAATCTAACCAATTTCATTGGTTTGAATTGCACCGACCCATGAAATACAGTAAAATCAACCAATGGAATTATAGTGTAGTGGATAGTGTGCTAAACTATTAACCGGGATGTCTCAGGTTCCATGCCTGCCCAGGCTTAAGCAGTAAAAATTCATTTAGGCTATTGTCCAGATAAGGCTACTAAATTACGCGTCGAATAGTGACTAATTCGATAGGATAAAAACGCCTGAGTTATTTATAGTGGATCAAAGTTAAAATGTTTAAAACTTTTAACTAATTGGTGTCATTTCGGAAGCTGTTTTCTAGCACAAATAATAACGAAATCCATTAGTTTATAATCTTATTAAATAGTCCATTCGATTTAAAAAATTTCATGCCATAGTAGACTGATATTGGATGAAAACTAAAAATGCTATAACAAAAAAACGGAAACAATATACATTTTTTACTTAATTATCAGGCTTCTTAATCTTCAGTTACGCGCCTGAAACTATGCTAATCTTTGTTTTACTTCGTTAGAGTTAATTGCATTTGTGTTTTGGGAGGAACACCAAAGCAAATAAACAACTGCTTTCACGCACACACGTAACTGACACAAAACCAGAGAATTTAAAATGGCGATGAGAGCAACAAGATAACGCCGTAAAAAAGCAGAGAAGTTGCTTTTTTTTTGCTTTGGTGCTTTTTTCACATAAAATGTCTATGATATAAAGAGAAATAATAAAGCTTTGTTGGGGTGTTATTGGATATTACAGGAAATGAAAGTTTTTTTAATGCAAATGTGCTTTAATTAAAAAATTATGCTTAAAATTAAAATTTTTCTATACTTATTGCTAATAATTTTTGATATTATTTTTAATGCTGTTATTTCTGAAATGATTTTTCTATATGTTTGCTTTATTAATCCTTTTATGTATTACTTTTTTATCTGAAAAAAATTTAATTTATTTTCTTGTTATTATTGTTGTTGTTGTTGTTAAGCTTAAACGGATTAAAATATCTTGAAGTGTTTGCAAGTGCAGCACAGTTTCTCATTTCATGTGGAGTTTTATTAAAAGAGCAAATAACTTTAAGACTTATATGGCGGCAACGGCGTCATCTTAAAGTTTTCTGTTTGTTTTTTTTTCTTCTTCTTAATAAATTTATTTATAATTTAATTTACTTTGCTTTAAGAAAAAAAAACTGGCAATTTGACACCTTGTGGGCATTTAAAGCTTCCTCTGCCTACATTATAAAAATATAAATTAAATATAAATTTATTTTCAATTCGTTTTTTTTTTGCTTCCAAACTGACAGTTTCTTCACACACTAAACTTAAAACAATGTTTTAAAGTTTATTTTTTTTTAAGTTATTTTCCAACTAAATTTCAAACATCTTAAAATCTTAGACTTGACGCCTTTAAGCCTTAAATGGTTTTATTAAAAAAAAAATTATATAAAAAATTGTTGTCTATGTCAAATAAAATCTAGTTAGAAAACAACTTTTAAACACCTTTAACCATATTGAAAATTTGTTTGTTATTTTAAAACTCATATATCATTGTGGACAAAAAAAGAACAGCTCTCAAAACTTCCCAAAAAAGTGCGTAGTTGCAATTTCTCATTCATTAAAATCACTTTTTAAAAGCACAACACAACAACACCATTCATAAAACAGCACCAAATAAATTTGAAAGATTTCATTCATTAAAATAAATTTTTTTTGTTATTTATATCTTTTATTTCAACAACCGCTACAAAACACGAAAACCTGTAGACGTACGCCTAAACCCACATAATAAAACAGAATAAATATCAATGAATTGAAAAAAAAAATTTTTTTTATAAAAATTAAAAACCTAAAAAAAACGTGGTGGGTTTTATGTTTAAATCACTTATAATTAAGCCAGATTTTGATATTGTGTCTGAGCTGGAATCTAACAAAAAAGTTAAATAAAATCCAAGTATACATATATGAAGCTCTGTTTGTATGTTTGTTTGTTTGCTCTTTATATGAAACCCAACGCTAAGACCGATCATGTTAAAATTCTGGAACTGGTTTACTGACGATTGAGAAATTCAATACAAAGCAATTTTTAATTTCCCTATATCTACATACAGGTAACACAAAGGGACCAACCATGGACCCAAGTGAGCGTAAGCTGCCTGTACAACCTAACCTATATATACATAACTACAATATTGAGGCTCTCTAAAATGTATGTGGGCCACTCTTCAAATAAACTGCTATTTCCACAGCACCCTCCTTCGTCGGTATTGTAACAGAACCGTGGGCGAAGTAAAATAACTAATAAAACGGCTACAGCTTAAACAACTTAATGCCTCTACTTAACACCAGAGAGGCTTGCAACACTGCTCTACAAAAACGCGCAATAGCAGGGTTGTAAATGAATTAAGCTTTCTATCTCTTCCACTTCACCACCTGTTCTCTCTACACTATCCCTTTCCCAAAGAAGATAATACATTAATTAATTAACTGGTAGGCATTAATTGCCTGATTTTGTGTTACTTCTATTTAAAAAAAAAGCTCCAGACTCAACTTGAACGCCAGAAGTCATTAAAAACTTAAAAAATGTTGAAGGGTCAATTTAGTACTTATTCACTATTAGTTCTCGGAATAGAAAATCTTGTAAGCTTTACATTTAAGGTATAAGATGAGTTCAGAACTTTCGTGTAAAACACCACGGAGAACATTTTTGTGGAACATTTTAACCCTCTAACTCTTTGTTGTATGGGTACCTTTTTGTACCTCTCTGAAAAATGAGGCAAAAAAACTCCCCTTTAGCGGTTTGAAACTTTCTACAAAAATATTTGCAAAAAAATTCTACCATAAGTCTTTAAAGACACCTATGCTCTAGACCCAACCTAAATGCCAGAAATCAATCAAAACTTAAAATATGTTCAAGGGTTAATTTCTTACTTATTCACAATTAGTACTCAGCATAGACAATTTTGGAAGCCTTACGTTGAAGGTAGAAGATGTGTTCAGCACTTGTATATATAGAACACCACGAGAAAAATTTGTGTAGAACATGTTAATCCTCTAGCTCTTTTTTTGTAAGGGCCTTTTAGTCCATTTTGTATGAAAGAGGCAAAAAACTTCCCTTGAACGACGATATATATAGCGCTCAAATATTTTATAGAAATATTTGCCATAAAAATTTATTATAGGTCTTTAAAGACACCAAATCTCCAAACTGAACTTAAGCGCCAGCAATCATTAAAAACTTGAAATGAGTTAAAGGGTTAAAGTCGGTCGTACTTATTCACTATTAGTACTCGGTCTAGGAAATCTTTCAAGCCTTACGTTTAAGGCATAAGTTTTGTGTAAAACACCACGGGAAAATTTTTTTTTGTGGAACATTTTAGCCCGCTATATCGCCGCTGAAGGGGATTTTTTGTCCCTTTTTTAAGAAAAAGTAAAAAAAGACCCATACACAGAAAAAAATAAGTTTCGTTTTTGATAACAAAATCCCGGTATTCAATAATTTTTTTTTTCAAATTTCCTGTGATAAAGAATTCCCCTATATTGATAACAAAATTATTTCAAAAAAAAATATATATATAAATTAAAAAAAATGTTGACATGGCTGGAATACGAACCCGGGTTTTCCGGACGTAAAGCATACACTCTCTAACTGAGCCATATCCCATTTATTTTTTTATGGGATACAACTTGTTTTAAGTACTTATGTATAAAAAGAAAAGAAATAACCGGCATGGAAAAGAAATACTTACAACGAAATATTTTATTATGTTAAAGATAAATGTTATTGAAATTCATATTTTTTTTAATAACATGGTTTTATTGAATATAATTCTTGTCTATTTTTTTCTGTGTACAATGAAGTGCTAGAGGGCTAAAATGTTGTACAAAAATGTTCCTCGTAGTGTTTTACATAAAAGTGCTGAACACATTTTATACATCACAAGCAAAGTGAACATTGCACAGTGGTGTAAATTAAAAAAAAAGTGGTAATAAGTATGGAACTTCTAAACTACTGAATGGATTTGTCTAAAAGTTGAAATGGTTGTAGAGGAGGAGCCAAGCCTTGAGAATCGTGTAACGAAAAAATGTGTGCACAATTGTTTTTTATCTTTTATAGCTTAAGAGATATTTAACTTCGAAATTAAAATTTAAAATTTTTTGCCTCGACTTTTTTTTTTTTTTTGGTTTTTTTGCTTGCAACTTTTTTATTAATCATCTGATTTTAACTTAAATTGCTGATAAAATTCTAAGTAAACACACGGAACAAAGCTTTGAAATACTTTGAGCCGTTAGTTCTTAAAAAAGTTCTTTCATAATTTTTGAAATGGTTAAACATTTTGCTAGAAATATTAATTTTATGTTTTTACACGTTAAAAGGCCATGCTTTAAGGATGTGTTTAGCGGAATTTTTTTTTCGTTTTGGTCATGTCCCCTACATTTGGCAGTAGTCGAAAATGATCGATTTTCAAAATAGTTTTTGAGTTTAAGGGCCTGTAAAAAACTTTGGGCAGGATCCCTTTAAAAAATCCCTCAACGACATATCATTAGATGGATAGTTAGCATTGATATAAAATTAAAAGCGAACTCAAGCCAAAATAGTTTTTGTTATTCTAAAATTCATAAAAAATAAATAAACAACGAAAATTCCGTTCTTTTTCTAGTAGCATATAGTTAAATATGGTGCAAACAAAACGAGCCATGTTTCATTAAAATCGTTCCACAACTTTGGATTTTATTCACAATTAAGTAAGAGAACTCAATTGATAAAAATCAATATTTTCATGCAACAATAAAATGCATGAGCAAAGAAAATGGCATCCTTGCTTCGAATTAGACAAAATTTTGTGGGAAGTTTCTTCAAACTATAATTTTTATTTTAGTAGCTATGACGTTTTTTCATTTAAGGATATATTGGAAGGATACGAATCCTTGCGCTGCTATCAACCATATATTGAACTTTTATAAACTTTTTCAATTGGGATTGGCAACTCTGGTCGTAAGGTAGTAAGTCGTGTTCCATTTAAGCTGTGATAAAAAATTGCTAATTTTCCTAATAAAGTACAAATTTTAATCTGTCAAGTTAAACCAATGTGCCAAATCTTATTGCTCTACGATAAATCTTTCTATTTTTTACCACCACCCCACTGTATGAAGCGATACCACTGTGCAAAATAGCGGTATAGTCTAAATTTGATTTAGGTCACACTGGTTTTTATTCCTGGTGGAATAAGAACGTGGAGACAGCTACCTCTCTCTCACATACAATTGTATGTATTAATTTTCTTATATCTGCACAACAATGGGCTAGCGAAGCACACCGGGTGTGTCTAGTAAGAAATAAAATTGCTTTATGTTTTATGAGTTTTTTTTTTATGTTAACAAAATTTGTTAATTTTATTACAAACACTTTTTCATAAAATTAAAATCTGTAGCTTCCGCTAAAGACATCGAGCGATCGGCCGCTCGATCGAAACAACCCAAAAAAGAAAAAGTAAATCTCTGCTTAATTCCTGCTCGTTAAGAGCTAATTAAATCTATACAAAAAACCAAGCAGCTGGCTTTCTTAGCATTTTTTATCTTAAATATCTTTTCATTTTAATCTTCAAGAAAAAAATTCTTTAACTAAATTTTCTTTAAAAAAAATATGCAAAAACAAAGATATCTTAAGAGACATCCATTTTCCAAGGAACCTTGTAAAATATTTTGTTAAAAGATAAATCCTTAAAACCCCTTGTAATTCAGGGAGGTCTGTGTCCTCTACTAAAATAAATTTCAAATTCAAGAACAAACAACAAAGAAAGCAAGCAAACAAATAAAAATTCTAAGCGGCTTAAAGAACAGGAAAATGTGAAAAAATGCTTTGAAATAAAACAAGAAATTCTTTAAATTTTGTTTTTTTTTTGTTTTCTTTAGACAAATTGGCACCGGGGATTTTCTAAAGCCAGTACAATAATATTCTTGTATATGAACATAAATGGAACGATCATTTTAAATCATAAAAACCAACCTTTAACATTCACTTTACTTGCTAACCATGCCCAGACGTCTAAATGTCTCTAAGAAAGTTATTTAAAAAAAATTTCTCTAGTTTGTTAAGAAAAAAACTTAAAATTCTTGAAGAACTATTTACTTTGACAATTATAACATTTATTTACTGAACTCTAACGTGGCCAATAGCTCTAAGCAGCTTCATGTTGCATTAGGAATTTCCCACAGCCTTAGTAATTGTGAGTGTGTGTACGTGCACGTGTGTGTGTGTGTGTGTTTGCCTTGTTGTTACTTTTTTTAATCCCTAAGGGATTAAATGACATTGACCATGTTCGAATGTCTAACATTTTTATGTCACCAGGGATATAGAAATAGAGGCATGTTACGGGATTAATTTAGTTTTTCAATAACAAGAAAAAAAAACACTAACTTGCCCACATTCATTTTTGGTGGATGGCCCAGGTAACTGCAAAATTAGCAAACATTTTTGCAAGAACAGTATAATGGGATATTCCGTCATATTTGTTTTTTTCCACAAAAAATATGTATATTTGCGCTGGCATATGGGGAAAATACCATAATTAGAAAATTTTTCATTTGCTGGTTGTGAAAAGTTTGTTTGTTTTACAACATGTTGTAAACTAGATACTAATAAATCTGTTGGGCCATAAAGGTTGTACAAAAGGCTTTGTGTGGGTATTTCAATAGTTTAAAAGTTAATAATGAAATTTCCCTTAATACCGGGGTATGAAAATGTTGCAGCAACATGTCAAATGGGAAGTTTTGAGTCTAATTAGAAGAATGTTTGTTTTTAGGAAAATTGTAATACATACCAGTAAGGTTTGTGTTTTTACTTAATCTTATATTAATAAAAGAGTAACATTATTGAGTGACTGACTGACTGACTGACTGACTGACTGACTGATTCATCATCGCCCAGCCCAAACCACTAAAGCTAGAAAGTTGAAATTTCGTATGTGGGCTCCCCTCAGGATGTACAGATCCACTAAGACGGGGTTTTAAGAAATTCAAACGCTAAGGGGGTAAAAACGGGTAAATTCGGTAACCTTATATCTCCGGATCTAACTAAGGTAGACATAAAATTCCAAAAACGGCATAATAAGATCGAAAAATAAGTGGACGGGTGTTTGGTACTTCTTTGAAATTTTTACATTTAGGGGCCGAAAAAGGGTAAAAATATAATTTTGGTACTTTTTTGTTAACCGTTTATCTCCTAAAGTAATGAAGATAGAAATTAAATTTAAAATGGATTCTTCTATCCTTACGAAGCCCTCATATATGTTTTAGTACTTTTTTATAATTCGAATATATAAAGGGTAAAATTGGTTGCTCTTTTTGGTACTTTTTTCCATACAACTATTTTTTATGCAAATTGATATACATAGTGAATGAATATGTTTGTATATTTTCACTAAGAAAGGATTTTTGAAAATTTTAATTCTAAGAGGATTAAAAGGGGTAAAAACGGGTAAAATCGATAACCTTCGAATCTAAGTAAGGTAGACATAAAATTCTAAAAGCATCATGATAAGATAGAAAAATGAGCGGACAGGTGTCTGAAACTTTTTTAAAATCTGTACATTTAGGGGCCGAAAAAGGGTGAAAATATAATTTTGGTACTTTTTTTGTTAACAGTTTATCTCCTAAAGTAATAAAGTTAGAAATTAAACTTGAAACTCATTCTTCTCTCCTTAAAAAGTCCTCAAAATCAATTTTGAATTTTTTAAAATTTAAATATATAAGGGGTAAAATTGGTAGCCCTTTTTGGTACTTTTTTCCACACAACTCTTTTTTATGCACATTGATACACATACTGAATGCATATGTTTGTATATATTCTCTAAGAACGAATTTTAGAAAACTCAAATTCTAACGGGATTAAAAGGGGTAAAAACGGGTAAAGTCCGTGTTCTTATATCTCCGAATCTAACTAAGGTAGACATAAAATTCCAAAAGCGTCATAATAAGATAGAAAAATGAGTGGATAGGTTTTGTACCCTTTTTGAAATTTGTACATTTAAGGGCCAAAAAAGGGTAAACATATAATTTCGGTACTCTTTTTGTTAACCGTTTATATTTTAAAGTAAAGGTACTTTTTCGAAAACCTACTTTTTTGAAAATGTACTTTTAAGAAATGGTACTTTTTGAAAAATGTTTTTTGGAAAGGGTACTTTTTGAAAATGGTACTAATTTTAAAATGGTTACTTTTTGAAAAGTTACTTTTTGGAAAAGGTTCTTTTTAGGGCTCTGTACACCAAAAGTGTAAATTAATCTTATTGTTTTCCATATGCTGTCCGTGAGTCCGTCTGTCTTTCTGTCTGTCACAGACTGTTTTCTTGAGAGCCGTAAGAACTACAGGCTAAAGATTAAAGGGTGTTCTAAAGCGAACAACGAAACATGTTGAAATACTAATGTAATATACAGACACTTTTATAAAGACTCTCGAAATTTTCAATGTTAGTGCTAATTGGTGTAGTCTGTTGAATATTTAACAGAACAAAAATTAAAGGGTGTTTTGAAAGTTAATGTAATTTTACCTATGTAGTTTAAACAGTTTGCTGTATCTTGGAAACCGTAAGAGGCAAACGCTTGAAATTTTAAAAAGCTCTAAAACTAAAAAATTCCAGAATTAAAAAAGTCAAAACGAAAAATCGCTAAAACGCGAAAATTCGCCAAAACTAAGAAGATCTCCAAAAAAAAAACTAAACAATTTTATGTTTATTTTTAAATGAGTTAAAAAATGTTTCTATATCTGCACAACAATGGGGTAGCGAAGCACGCCGGGTATAGCTAGTATTTAATATTCGATTTGTAATTCCAAAACAAAAAACCCTCAATTTGTGTCTTAAGATCTTTTATTTCCAAAAGTTTAGAACTAAAATCTTTTGGTGTATCCACCAAATGCAATTTTGCTGCGCATGGTCCTCCTGCGTTCACGCCATGTTCAAGTTATTTGTATGATTCAAGCACTTTAGCAATAATGTTGCTCTTGATAAATCTATGCAAAAAAATGCTTGGCTTCATTATACCTTAAAGTTAAGGCTTAAGAAATTTTCTATACCGAGTATAATTGTGAATAAGTACAAAATTAACTCTTAAACACATTTAAAGTTTTGTATGATTTCTGGCGTTCAAGTTGAGTCTGGAGTTTGGGTTTCTTTCAAGACCTATAGTAGAATTTTATGGCGAATATTTTTGCAGAACCGTTTACCCTACTATATCCTCAGTGGAGAGGAGTTTTTGCGCCTTAATTCGAAAGACACAAAATGACCCATACAACAAAGACTTATAGGGTTAAAATGTCTTACAAAAATGTTTCTTGTGGTATTTTACATAAAATTGCTGAGCACATCTTATACTTTAAAGGGGAGGCTTACAAGGTTTTCTACGCCGAGGTATAATTGTTAATAAGTTCGAAATTAACCCTTAAACACATTTTAAGTTTTGAGTCATTTCTAGCGCAAAAATTAAGTTTTGAGCTTAGTTGTCTTTGGAGACCGATAGTAGAATTTTATGGGAAATATTTTTGTAGAGCAATTGAGCCCGCTATATCCTCGGTCAAGGGGAGTTTTCTGCGCCTTATTTAAGAAATAGTCAAAAAGATCAATATAACGAAGAGTGAGAGAGTTAAAATGTTTCACAAAAATGTTCGCCGTGATAATAAAAATGCTAAACACAGCTTATACCTTAAACGAAAGGCTCACAAAATTTCTTATGCCGAAACTAATTAGAATTGTATGGCAAATATTTTTGTGGAATATTTCAGCTCGTTGTATCACCGCTGAAGGAGAGTTTTTTTGCGCATATTTTAAGAAAGGGACAAAAAGCCGCATTCAGTGAAGAGTTATAGGGTTAAAATGTTCGACAAAAATGTTTTACGCGGTCTTTTACATAAAAATGCTGAGCACATCTTATACCTTCAACGTAAGGTGAAGAAGTACCAAATTAACCCTTCAACACATTTTAAGTTTTGAATGATTTCTGGCGGTCAAATTGAGTATGGAGCTTAAGTGTTTTCGAAGGCTTTTAGTAGAATTTTATGGCAAATATTTTTGTGGAATATTTCAGCCCTTTATAGCGCCGTGGAAAGGGAGTTTTTTGCATATAATTTAAGAAAAATACTAAAAGACCTTTGCATCGAAGAGTTAAAAGGTTCCTTCAAAAATGATACTTGCGGGGGCTTACATAACAAAAACGGTGAACACATCTCATACCTTAAACGCTAGACTTTCAAGATTTCCCATGCCGATTCACTATAATTATGTACAAAATGGGGGAAAGTTAACTTCCCCTAAAATGAATCCCAGATGTAAAGTTTCAAAATATCGCCCTCTGCCAGAATCTGGAGTTAGAACTATGCTGCTATTTTTGTTTTGTACAATCGAACAATTTCACCACTTCTTGAATTTTTGAGATTCTTAAATTCATGTTGTTTCAACTTGAAATAATTTCGATTCAACATCATGTTGTTTTAACTTGAAATGATTTTGATTCAACAAGATTCTTCGCGTTGTTTTACTATCAACTTCACGTTGTTTTATCTTGAAATAACTTTGATTAAATATGATTCTTTGTACTATTTCAGTATCAAATTCATGTTGTTTCAACTTGAAATAACTTTGATTCAACATGATTTTTTGTGTTATTTCAGTATCAACTTTTTTTTACTTAACTTTACTGGAATATTAAATCAACATGAAATATAGTTATTTCAAAACGAAAAATGTTTTTTGAAGAAGTTTATTGTAAAATCAAGTTCAATTAATATGAAATACTTATAAAATAAAATGACTAGCGGAAGGTTTGAAATTAACCTTGTTTTCGAAGATATTATTCAGATTTAAGTTCGTTCGTATTAATGAAATGATTTTTTTGAAGCGTTAAGGAACAAATTAAATTTTCTAATAACATGAGCAGAACTCAGAAATTTGCTGTTTATGGAGATCCGTGTACAACTCTTTATTATGAATGAAGTCTTTATGGCACAAATTATATATATAATTGTCTAATATTAAAGCTTATATTTTATATAAATTTATTTATAAAAAATATTTATTTTATAACTTACCGGCTGGTCGACTGTTGCGTCGGCTGCCCTCAACTTCTTCTGTAATTAATGGTGAATGCTTGCGGCTTTCAACGCATCCTGATTGGCTGAGGCATATCAATGAAAATATGACAATTTTCAAGGCTAAATTTGTTAGTGATATTGAGTTGGAAGAATTACAGGAGGAGGCGTAGGAGGAGGTGCGGCTGCTGGGATATAATAATTTTGTCGTTGCCATAGTTGATGTCGTTGAGTGGTTATTGGAGTAACTTGATTTGCTCGTTTGATTTTTAGTAATTTTAGCCATTTTGCTGCGGTTTGTTTGATTAAATAAATCACTTATTTTTATATTCATTTGTTTATTTGTTGCTGTTTTAGTAAATTATCTTGCAGATACTAGATTTTTTCTATTGTTTTTTTTGTGGATTTGAAAACAAAAAAACACTTTTTGCAAACACAATTATTTGTTAAAATTTTTTCTGTTCGTCTTTTTTTTTTGTTTGTATTAATACAACTATAAAAATTTTATTAAACAAATGGAAATTTATATAGATTAGATAACATTAAGAAAATAATAATAGTAAGATGATGTTGTTATTTTATATAGAAATATTTTTCCTTCAACTTTTTTTTCAATTTAAATTTTTTTTGCTTATTTTTCTTCTCAATAATACACTTGCATCTACATATATATTACATTAATTTTATATTTATGTTATAATTTGTTGTTGTATTTTATTTATTTTGTTATAATTTTTATTTATTTTTTTGTGTTTAAGAGATACTTTTTTGTATTTCTTTTTACTCGCGTTCTTGCTTGCGTTTTGCGTTATTTTGCAGAATTATTTTTATTGTATTTTTTGTTTTCTTTAAATAAACTTGATTTTTTTTTGTTATAGATTTATTTCTGTACACACGTTTTGTGTTATAGTTTCTTTAATCTATCTTATAGATACGTTATAATTTTATAAGATCTTTTCATTATTGATTTGCAATAATTATTTGTTTAATTTATTTAGAAAACTTAAAAAAAAAAGATTTGGTTTGAAATAGTTGAATTAATTTTTGTTGCAGCTGCAGCAGAGTGTGTGTGTTGTATGTTGCGCGTTTCGGAAAATAATGTCCACACACGGTATCGGTCGTTGAATAAATAAACTAACGAGCTCACACACCAAAAATACAAAAAATATATATAAAGTTTTGTTGTTGTTGCTTTTGTATTTTAGAAAAACTCTTTACTTTGCGGTTTTTAGTCGGTTGGTTGTGTTTTTTCTTCTTAAAAGATATTGAGATACATTCATCTACTAGTATCCGTTCACTACAATATTAACAAAAAATAAAACCAAAACACAATAAAAAAACATACGAAAAAAAGAGGTTGGTTGTCGGTTTTTTTCTTTCTATATATTCAGATAATTTTTTTGCTTATAAACTTTTTTCTTGTTGTTTTTGCTCTCGTGCCAATTATATATAAAATTTTTTTTACAGTCAGTCATATGCTTAGAAAAGTCAAACAAAAAACTTTTAGAGCGTAAAAATAATACGAAATACTGAAAATAATAAGAACTCACTATATAAAATGTTTTTCAATTTACGCTCTCTGGTTCTTTTCGTTCAACGAATTAAAAAAAAATTATTAAATTGTTTATTTTTTATATAAAACAAAAGAAAAAAACAACGAAAAGTAAATTTTATTTCGTAGGCAATATGCGCACGTTCGCTTCTAATACTTGCTGCATACTGTAGATCACTAGCTGTGTCGCAAATACACGAAGCCTCGGAAAAATGTTGCTCAAAAGAGCTGGTTAAAATAAATGCAAAATATCTCTATGCTCTTTGTTAAAGCTGTAGCAACATGCTGCGTTTGTAACAGGTAGTATTGCAACATTTAAAATGTTGCTATACAATGTTGTCCTTAACTATAGACCGGATATCCGTTTAAGCACACAATAATTAAACAATTAGTTATAACACACACTCATGAACAAACTCACACACATAAACATTCACTAGCACAAACATACATACACGTACGCACTACCTGTTACACCATTTTTGCTTATATTTCCCTTCTTAAAAACAACAATAAATATAACACTCTATCTTGCTCTTAGATCCTGCTTGCTCTTTCATTACCTTTAAACAAAATGTTGAAGTTCTTGTTGTTGTTGTGTTGGTACATATTTAACATAATTTTGTGGGTATTTTTGTTTTTTGGGAAGCAACAACAAAATAAAGGTACAAATATAAATGCATAAGTACATACACACACATACACATACACATGGTGTACTAATGTAATTTATAATGCAAAAGTGTGAAAAATTGAGGGTTATTTGTACTTAACACCTTGCACAAACATTATTTAGTTAAATGAAGGTAGTATAAAAGGCCTATATCAAGAAGGCGCCTCTAATCCTTCTTTTGTATAATCTTTTTAGGGTTCCGTATACCAAAGGTGAAAAGGTACTCTATTGCTTTCGCTTCGCTGTTCGTCCTGTGCCTGTCACAGTATTCTATCTCGAGAACTATAAGAGGCACATACTTGCAATTTTCACAGAATATGTGCTATGGCCACTGCAACAATAAATACTAAAAGTCCATGAAAGTTAAAAATTAAAAGGTGTACCAAAAGCGAGCAAAGAAACGTGTGAAAATTCTAATGTATAGTTTATTATAAAACAACTTAAGTCAAATTTTAAAATATTTCAGGAGAGCAAACATACTGTTAAAGTGTTGAATATAAATTTTTGTATATGGTCTTAAAGAAAAGTTAAAATTAGTTATAACTAAACGACTTTGATTATAGTTTTGCTTAGAGGTTTTTCCCCTTTTTGACATATATCAAATTCTTCGTTGATCAGTCACAAATTAAGAAAAATCAGAGTTAGGAAATTTTCAAAACGTTAATACAGGAACATAGTCTGTATTAAATTCTAATAAAAATTAAAAATTTCCTTAAGTCGACTTAAGTGTTTTTGTCAAAAGTCGACAGATATATAGCCCCCCTCCCCTTTTCGGACGGTTTGAAAACGTTTTATTTACTTAATCTTGTAATATTTTTAGTACCTCTCAAAAAGCCTCCTGGTAAATTTTGCGACTTTTTTGATTACCCGTTAAAAATATATTAAATATTAAAAAAATCAATTATTGTTAGTGTTTTGCTCATAACTTTCTTACTCCCCGTCCACACATGCAATTTCTGTTGCAGCAATTATTAAATTTGTGGGAGAGTGTTGAAATAGAAATATATACCATATCTATTCCTTTCTCGCTCTTTCTCACTGAAGAATGAAGAGTTGCAGCAACAAAAATTGCACGTGTGGACCGAGACTTAATAACTCTAATTGGGATATATTTTTTTTTTAATTTTTGGTATTAGATTTTTTTACAGAAGACACGAAAAAAATATCCCAATTGTTTTTTATTTTGACTAAGATTTTTGGATTTAAAATTGTGATTGTCGTGATTTTGATTTTTTTGAAAGTTTTTGATTTTGAATGATGCGGCTAAAAATCTTCTCGCACCACATTAAAAATTTAAAAAGAATTTTAAATATCCGAAAATTAAAATCGATATATCTTAAAAAAATTCAATTTTAAAAATTTCAAAAATATGTAAATGGGTGATTCTCATGTCAAATGCTTTTTTCGTGTTCGTTGAAAGTGTAGTAAAATACTTCATAAAATAAATGCATATATTTTATAATCAAAACTGCTCTAGCACAATTTAAGAGATTATAATAAATGTACAAAAGTTTTTTTTTTTAACACTGTTCACTTTTTGTGTAACACTTTGTTAAAAACGCTGAATGAAAATACTCTTTATGTTCTCTTCATACAAAATTTCGTTTCCACATTAAGCAAGTATGACTTTTTCCAAAACCAAGATTAATTTTATAATGGTCTTATAATTTTGGAATTTGCTTCTTTAATTTCACACATCAAATTTTTAAAAAATATTAGAAATTATTATTGATTTTTTTTTGGGAATTGCTAAAGTTTATGTTTTTTAAATTTATAATCGCACTATTTCCCAAAATTAATAGTAAAATAATAATTAATGCAGATGATCAGGGAACCTTTACCCTTTAAAGGTTCCCTGATGATTTGCATTAGCCCCAGTGAAATGCGCATAGGAACTAGCTAATACCCCTCAGTAATCAATGTCAATGTGTTTTTTTTATAAACAATTAATATTCTGCTGAATAAGGAAAATATTAATTTTGAGAAACAGTGCGATTGATTATAAATTTAATAAACATAAATTAGAAATTATAATTTCTTTTAAATTGTTGTTGTCCGTAGTCTTGTGTATTGAGCGTTACTCTTTTTTAGTACGTTTCACTACTCCTCAGTTTAATTATTAAAATTACATTAACAACATGCACTAAAATAACAGCGTAGGTTTGTACTTTTAAATATTTAAAAGTTTTGTGAACTTTGCTAAATAGTATTATACACCGAAAAAACTATCACCAAAAAATTTTCAAACAAAAGTTTGTCTAAAAATAATTTTAATTTCCGGAAATGTTCTGTACATAATCTATGAATTATTTGTTTGACTCTTATTTAGAAAGCAAACACCAAAAACAACAAGAAAAACTGTGTTGTAAAAAAACAACCTCGATAACAACACACACACACGTAAAAACAACAACAATGATAGCAAAAGAAATGCGATTGTACCAAGTTTGTTTACTGAAGATTTTTGAGTGAATCAATTCGTTAATTTCGTTGCATTAATTCTCATTCATTTTTTAAGAGTCTTTAGATAAACATTCAGACTTGAACACATTTAACAAAGTGAAATTTCATAAATGCTTAATGCATGATGATGGTGACCCAGACAAACATTTTGTTTGATGTATTACAAAAAACCCAGTAAATATTTTTGATTGATTAAGTAAACTATTTTCTTTAGTATTTGTTATTATTTTTTGGCAAACTGTTTTATAAATTCAGACAAAAATATTGTTTGATATTTTTCAGAAAATCCAGTACATCTTTTTGTTTGATTTAGTGAATTGTTTTGTTTACAAATTGTAAATGCTTTTGGACAAATTATTTTATAGATTTAAACAATTTGTTTACTAACAAAAACACGTTTTTTCCCATAAACTTTTTGAGATATTTTTGTCTATATTTACAAATTTGTTTGTAGGTCCGTTCCCAGACAAAATATTTACTATTTCATTGAATTCCTTTACAGAAAATGGAATTTAGTTTTTCTGTGTATTGCAAAACGTTTCATTAATCAATGATGGTTTGTATCAAAAACAAAATGTATTGAGTGTTACATATCTATAAATTTTAAGACATAAAAAAAAGTTGACAATATCTGAAGGGCAGAAACGATATAAGCAACATTATCTGCTTACAGATTTCTTTTTATCTTGGAAAAAAAATTTCTTTCGCTCTGTGGGCTGTTATATTTTCGAAGAATGTATTAGATAGGTCATATTTTGCTACGAATAATTATTTTAAATTTACATAGCTTTTAACATTGTTGTGCGACTTTATTTAAATTAGTCTTATTTGAAAGAAGAGTTAGCCTACTTTTCGCTTATGTATGAATGTTTGTAAAGAATTATTTTAAAATATAAAATTTTTTTATTTTTCCAAGTCAAAATTGAAAAAAAGGTCATTACTTTTAATTTGGTCCTGCGATTATTATAATTTTTTGTTTTCAGAGAGTAGATGTATAGTGTTTTCAAACCCTATACTCATTTTTTGTGGCGTATTTTTTTCGCCAAAACCGTTCCCAGAACAACTGCGAAAGCATATCTAACGCTCAATACAGAAAAATATTAAAAAATCAAAAATTATAATTTTATTTCAGGGTCCGTTGAATTAGGTGAAAACTATAATATGAATACTATCTTCTCATACGTCATCTAGTTGCATTGAGAATCACCCATATATGTTTGTTTACCTTTATAGTTACATAAACCTTTTAGTGATAAAGTGGTAAATTTATTATATTCAAAATTAAAATCGTTATTTCTGAAAAAATTACAATTTGAAAACTTTCTAAAGAGTATATTAGAGTATGCAGAAACCGGAACCGAAAACCGGTTAACCGGTTTTTAGCCTTTCTGAAAATAAGCCGGTTTCGAATAATTTATTATTTCGAATAATTCGGCATGCCAGTTTTTATATGTTGATTAAGCGGTTTTTTCAAGAAAAATTATTTTCTAGATTTTGATGAAAAAAAAATTTGTATACTTATATTTTAAAAATATACCCCAAATAGTATTTTTCCATTTCTTTTTTAAATTTTATTTTACCTAGCGTTTATTCTACCTCTAGATTAACAAAGAAAATTCTTTTAAAGTTCCTGGGGGAAGGGACCTCATGCACTAATGGGTTAATTAAAATATGCACACACAAAAAAACTGTTGAGATTTTGTCATCCTGTCCAATATATTATTTTTAAAATATTATGTAAAAATCATGTTTAGAACTTTTTAAGTTTATCAAACCAAATCCATATAAAGAAAAAATTTGCATTACATACTTGAAGTTATTTCACTAAAAGCTATTAAAATCTGATGAAATTTTATGTTTTGAAGCAATTTTTTATATGCTCTAAAACATAAACTTTAATTACTATTAATTACGCATTAAAATTTACCGATTTATTTATTCAGTGTCGATAGTTTACCGACTCGTCCCACCTTACATATCAAAAAGTTTATTGCGTGCTCTATCTACTTTATGGATAATTAGTAACAAAATTAAAATTTTATAAATATCGCTCCAGTAGTTTAAATTCTAATAGATTTCCAATGCATATTACAAATACCATTTACTGAAAGACCGAAATTTTACCTCAGTAGTAGTATTTCAAACATTTGTCTTTCATACAAGCTTCGTCCTGATTTGTTTTTTTTTGAAGATATTTAAAACGAAAGTACCTCTTAAGTGTGTGGGTGTATTCACTTAATTGCTAATAAAATCAACACTTGTCCATCGATTTTCATGATATTCGTAAGACACCTGTTCTGAAGAACAATAATTAACAGGAGAAGTGTTTGCAGTTTTAAATGTTTTATGATTTTCTATAAAGAAAAAAATTTTAATTTGTGAATAACTCGGAAAGAGTTTGTGTAAGACATCTTTTGGTGTCTATTGGTCGAAATATTAGACATGCCGATTAAAAAAGATTGTAGCTGATAGGAAAACACTGAGGACTCTATTTTTAGAGCATTAAACAGCTTAGCTTAGTAGTTTTGTTCCAAAAAGAAATTTCACCGTAGCCCTGTGTAATTAAATTATTTTGAAACAACTTATTTCAAAGAAAAGATCCCATGAATGTGTATAGTATGTATTATATAGATTTTTCGCAAAAAGTGAAAAAATTAAATTTCCACATACACACACACATATTTTAAAAACCGTTTAACCGGTTTATTTGCACAAAACCGTATGCGAAACCGGGGTTAAAAAAAAGCATTTTTTCGAATTATTCTAAAACCGGTTTCTTTGAAAATTCCGGTTTCTGCATACTCTACTTCTAATACAAGAGAAGTATATATCGAGTCCTTTAGAAGGAAGAAACAAGACTGTATAGAAGCCCTGATTTGAAAGGAACGGATAATGGTGAAGCGGCTAGAAAATAATGTATAAGCAGGATTTGCAGAGGAGCAGAGGACCGGAAGTGGGAAGGCCTCTTTAGTTTTACCGCTGGGTAATTACATCAAACTTTAGCTTTATCTCTTCTATAATTTCTATTTATTTATCACACCTTCTTTTTTTTTTTTGCTTTCCAATTCCTGTCATATGTAACATTTTCAACACTCTTAACAAATATACTTTTCTACTTCGTGCATCTTTCATCTCATTTACAAATAAACATTAGAGGTGTTTTATCTAATTTGTTAGATTTCTTTTTTTTTTAATTCTAAACATTTTTTCTTAAATATTCTGCTAGCAGCTTATGATTTATTGTGATTGTGATAAAAAAAAACCCAACAAATTGTCAATAGTCATGTTTAATTTTAATCGATTCAGATTATCTTGAGATAAAACCTCAATGTAACAGAGTAAAAAAAAAGACAAACAAATAAACAAATACACTCTCTGGCACCAGGAATTAATTAAATCGGTTTACTTTAAATTACTTGATTAATTAATATTATTTTGCTTTGTATTATGATTTGGAGAGATTTAATGTGCTATTGAGCAGGTTAGCAGACTTTGACGTGATTTTGACATGTTAATCTATCTTGAGATTGTGGGGTATTAATTTTTTTTTTAAATCCCAACGTGGCTGGCTGCCTATTGGAGATTAAGAAGGAACAAATTATGTTAGAAACAAGTTGAATGTTATAGGACAACTATTCAAAACTTTTTTGAACAATGCAGTGGCTTATACCAGCTTTAATTATAGAATTAAATCAGAAAATAATACATGTAAACTTTTAGATATTTTGGTCATCCCAACAAAAACTTTGCATACTTGCATGACAAAAGGAGACAAGGATGTGATATTTGTTCATTTCTTGGTCCATATTTTTGTATAATTATAATTATAAACCGATTTCGGATTTTTGTTCTGTATTTAAAAGGATGTTCTTCCAGTACTTGGTCCCGTTGAAAAGTGGGCGGGGTCACGCCCATACGAAGTAAATACACATGCCTTCTCATCTACTTCTAGTCAACCGATTCCTACAAAACTTTGCATACACATTAAGCTTCTGTTTGAATACTACATCATGATTAAGAAAGTGGGCAGTGCCACGCCCATGCGAAGTAAATATCCTTTTCGAACAACTTCTACTAAGCCGATTCTTGTGAAACTTTGCATACACATTTAGTTATTGATACAATACAATATTATGGTGCCACGCCCATTAAAACTAAATATTTATTTATACTACTTCTACTTAACCGATTATTATGAAACTTCGCATACAATTAGTTCTCGTGAAAGTACCACGCCCATAATAGTCCGATTATAGACGTTTTTTTGTTGCAAGAATTATTATTTTTATTTTTTATAAATATTTTAAAAAGAAAAATTTTCATAAAATTTTCATAAAATTGTTTTTGGCAGCAGGTACTAACTAGTCCAGGAGCCAGCGACAAATTTGGTCAATTATTTCTTCTCGAACGATAATTGATGAGACGCATCAAGGAGTTGTATCATAAAGCCTCATGGAAATCAGCTGCGGTTCCGTTGAGGGGGTTGTTGAGCGGTGGGAGCCTCCAAAACACGTCAAAGAATTTTTTTTGTAGGAGCGACCCCCATTTATTTTTTCTATTTAACAATTTCTCTTTACATACCTACCGCCTATTTACATTCCTTAAGGGGCTCCCATATAAAATTGCGAATACTGACTCGAAATATATTGGAGAAAAAGTCCCATAACTGTTCCTGCGGGGGTAAAATGTATGACTGACCTCAATTAGTTTTTTCTTCCAAACATTTTCTCAAAACATACTTGCCCCTATCTTCATCCCTTAGGGGGCTCCCATATAAATAATGTGGTTTAATGAAATTGTTAAATTTGGCCCCCGGCAGCGCCTAGGATGGTTCTAGACGTGTCATATGTATGACAGACTCGCATTAATTTTTTTGCACCAAAATTTTTTCTGAACTTTTATCTGCATTCCTTCAGGGGGCTTCCATACACAATTTATAATACTGAATATAAAGATATATACGAAAAAGTCCTATAACTATCTAGGAGTCCCTCCTGGGAGGGTATAATATGGGACTGACCTCAATTAGTTGTTTGTTCCCAAGATACTCTCAAAACATACTTGCCCCCTATCAGGCGCGGATGCAAGAGGGGGGACGAAAACATTTTAACATTTTGTTGTATACGCCACTTTTTGCGACGCCATGACCCCCACCAAAAATAAAAGTTATATATCTATATATTTTTTTTTAAAGAGAAGTAACACAATCAGGCAATTAATGCCCACCAGTTAATTAATTAATGTGTTACCTTCTTTGGTGTAGAGAGAACAAACAGTGTAGAGAGAAAAGTTGGTGAAGTGGGAGTGAGATAGAAAACTTAATTCATTTACAACCCTGCTATTGCACGTTTTTATGTAGAGCAGTGTTGCAAGCCCCTCTGGTGTCAAGTAGAAACATCGTGCTTTTAAGCTGTGTAGTTATTTTATTAGTTTTTTTTTACTTCGCCAAGGGTTCTGCTACAATACCGACGAAGGAGGGTGCTGTGAAGTGCATTAGGATATGTTAGTATTAATCGCTGCCGGTACTGCCAAAGTGATCAGTGCTATGCCTTCATCACTTTAACAGTCGAACAACAACCAACACAATAACACACCAATGCACATGAGAAAAATGCATGATGTTGTTGGCTTGCCTGAAACTAGTCTTGAACTCAAGACCTCGGGGTTCGTAGTCAAACGCGCTAACTACTCAGCCAACAGCAAAAACCGAAATTCCACCTACCTTGATGACACCAACTAACGAAGATAGTAATTTCAACCTCTAGATGATAAAAGAAGATAATTCGTCAACAAAAAACAACTATCGCTTAGAAGATACTTAGGCGATACTTAAGCAATACATTTCAACAATTTAGCCGAGACATCTTCATTTAGCAGGGACACCAACCATTAGTCAAGACACAAACCTGGTCCGAGAACTCCCAAAAACTTAGATAAAAATATCCGCAAAATCCCAGAAGTTCCCCGTACTCCCAAAATAAGCTCCCCAATGTTCCAGAAGTTTCCCGGCTTTCCAAAAACTAGGACAAAAATTACCCCAATATCCCCTGAAAACAATACCAAAGCGGCAACACTGAGTTTTTAAGAAATTTAAGTTTCGCTCCGACCTGTTGCCTTCGTTCTAAACTGTCGTTACACGTATTTCTTACCCCAGTACTTTTTATTAAAACAATTTTTTTATCCCCCCAGCATAGAAAACATCTATATGCTGCATATCATATGCACAACGTGCCATAAGTAACTATCTTTTCTTTCCGAAAAGTTTGTAATGTACATTTTTGCGCTTTCTTGATCGTAATTAACGTGAAATATACTAATGTACATAACGGAAATATAAGTCATGCGAATTAAAAAAAGTCTGTGCGTGATAGAGAAAACTTAAACTCTTTATATTGCGCGTATTTTTATTTAAATAACCGATTTCGGATATGTGCCATCATCAGTGTTATCTTGAATACTTTATGATTTGATCGAGTTATTTAACGAAATAGAAAATGTCAGAGCTGGTTAATTCTTTGATATTTCTACTCACTAGTATCCACCTTGACAACTGGTAAAATTGAACAAACCATGGTGATGGGATGGTGTAGCGGTCTCGAAATCAGAACTAATCCGTTCTGCTAGTCTAATATTAATCTTAGAATAAATAACAATATATTAAAAATTTAAAAACCTCCGAAGAAAATGGATATAGATCAAGCCACCTTTTAAACAAAAGAAATTAAATTAAAATCGATCCAGCCCTTTGAGAGCTACGGCGCCACCGCCACACAGATTCAAAAGGATGCGCTAGAAATAGAGTCCTCAGTTTTTTCCTATCATTTACAATCTTTTTTTAATCGGCATATCTATTATTTCGACCAAAAAACACCAAAAGATGCCTTAAACAATTACCTGAAAACTATCCTAATGTAGTTTTATAATTTGATCAACTCTTTCAGAGTTATTCACAAATTAAAATTTTTTTTATAGAAAATCATAAAACATTTAAAACTGCAAACACTTCAGCTGTTAATTATTGCTCTACAGGCAATGTGTCTTACGAACAAAATGAACCATATATCATGAAAAGCGATGGGAGTGTTGATTTTATTAGCAATTAAGTGAATACACCCGCACACTTTAAAGATACTTTCATTTTAAATATTTTCAAACAAAAAATAAATTTATTTAAAAAAGAAATTTGATTGAAAACGGTGTACGACCGATTTGGATGATTCTTTTTTGTTGTTGTTATCTTCAAGACCTCAAGACGAAGCTTGAATGGAATACAAATGTTTGAAATGCTACTAATGAGGTAAAATTTCGGTCTTTCAGTAAGTAAATGGTATTTGTAATATTCTTTGGAAATCTATTAGAATTTAAACTATTAAAGCAATATTTATAAAATTTTCTTTTTGTTACTAATTGTCCATAAAGTAGAGCACGCAATAAACTTTTTGATATGTAAGGTGGGACGAGTCGGTAAACTATCGGGACTGAATAAATAAATCGGTAGATTTTAATGCGTAAATAATAGTAATTAAAGTTTTTGCTGTAAAGTATATAAGCAATTGCTGCAAAAAATAAAATTTTATCAGATTAATAATTGAGTTATGAATTTTTAGTCGAACTGTATGGATTTTATCTAAAGTTATTTAATTAGTTTGGCTTAAATTCATTTTCAATATAATCTTTCGATGAAATTATTTTTTTTATTTAAGAAAGATATTCTAAAGCATGTAAATATTGAACATTGAAAGAAAAATTTGGATGTACGGAAGGTTGAACTGACGGCTGTTTCGAGACTGGGAGCATTGAAGATATCTATGATATTCCACGCTGGTAAGACCGAAACGAAAAAGGCTTAAAATAGTTGAGCATGCTAAGAAAATATAGTTAGAGAGTTGGCGACAATCTGTTAATTGAGCTTACTAAAATTAGTAGGATTTTTGCTACGGTGTTGTTGCTACCGTCGCTGGTAGTGTAGGTAAAGCACTCTGATGAGCCGTCTTTTTTGGTCGCGGGTTAAAAATTAAACTTAGGCCGAAATAATAACTTTCCATTTCAAATATAAAATACTAATTGGACAAATAGCACATTATAAATTAAAAGCAAATAATCTTGATATTATTCACGATAAAATTTCTTTTCTTTTGCAGATTCAAACAAAATGTCTGTGACTACATATGGAGTTGGCGAAAATATGATTGTAATCAGGTAAGTCAGCTATTAAATGTGTATTACCATAGAAATTAAAACAATTCGGGCACACAATTGGTTCCTATTGCATATTGTGAATAATGAAAGAAATTTGCGTAAAAAAAGTAAAAATCTTGGAAATTATGCGCTTAATTGTTAACTGCAGTTTATACGGTTTGATACTGCAAATTGTTTACTGAAAAGTGGTATAAAATAAAAAAAATCTTACTAAAAGTTTTTTTCTTTACAATTATAAACAGCATCAAGTCCTAAAGTTGCTTAAAGTCTGATGATAAAATTATTTTGCTCAATTAATTCCAATATTCTATTTCGTCTTAAATTTAATGCCTAATTAATTTAAAAATTCTCTATTTTTTACTACGCCAATAAAAACAATAAACAATAAAATAAAATTGGAATAAATTAAAACAAAAACTATAAAAATCACAACAAGGTCACCTCATTAAGAGCCCAGCATTGTTCACACATCCTTCAAACAGTTGTGAATTGAATACCACAGACACAGTCGTCGACACTAGACAAAAAAATAAAAAATAGAAGAGAAAAATAAAACAAATATAAAAATAAAATATTAAAAACAGACAATGTGATGCATAATAAAAACACACACACAATCTACATTAAACTTAAATTTAATATTTGTCCAATTTATTTATATTATTTATTTTTATTTTTTTGGTTTTTAAAGTAATTCTAAGATTACCACAAAATATTGGGGGCGTGTAAAGTAATTTGTTCTTTCACACACGATTAAATACATTATGATCTGTTGCCGTGCGTCGTCAACTATCATCATGAAAAAATAAAATAAAATATGTAACAGCAGCCAACGGCAATTCAAAAATATGAACTCTAAAAAATAAAAACAAAAACAGAAAATTAAATCATTTAAGAAGAACACACAAATACACATACGTGGGTGGTGTAAGAACTAAAAGGCTTTAGGGGACATTGCCAGATTTACAGAACTTAATTTTGGATTGATTTTTTTTTTAGCTAAAACAAAGAAAATAAGACTAAATCTTCTGTGAGTGAAGGCTTCGTAGAGTAAAGATCACCTGTCATAAGACAAATTACATAACCGGCTTCCAAGTGGTAACGACCCGTTCAAACTCTGAAATTTTATATGAAAGGTACCAGTCAGTTTCACATGATGTTACACAGTGGTGTGAAATAAAATACTTCTGCAAAAAACCGACTTAAACACAAAGATTCCATTGAACAGATTACAAAAAGGACGCAATTGTGTGTTAGATCAAATGGTGTGTTCGTCGATAAATAGCGTGTGTGTTCGCAATTTTTCATAGTACCAAACCTTTCATGTCCTTCTAAATAAACAATTTTGAAAATCGGTTATGAAAATGGCGGAGTTATGCGATAATAAATATGTCGGGCTACCACATTTCATCTTCTATTGGACCAAACTTCAAGTAAACCTTTTCAAACAAAAATAATTTTGAAAATCGGTCCATAAATGGAGAAGTTATGTGATAATCAGTATTTCGGCGGAGCAAATTTCCCCACCGATTTTCCAAAAAGTTATTGGACCAAATTACAAGCAAACCCTTACAACAAAAAAAAAAGATTTTAAAAATCTGTCCATAAATGAAGGAGTTATGCGATAGTCAATATTTCGAAGGAGCGAATTTCCCCACAGATTTTCGAAAAAAATTATGGAACCAAACTTCTAGCAAACCCTTTAAAAAAATTTTTTTTTTGAAAATCGGTTCGCAAAGGACAGAGTAATGCTTGGCGGCAGTAACTTTCCCCACTGATTTTCGAAAACATATAACAGCATAAAACGGCAGGCAAACTCTTAAAAAAACAATTTTAAAAATCGGTTCACAAATGACACAAATGTACGTGGGGAAGCAAATTTCCCCCCTGATTTAAAAAAAACGCACGGTGTCGTGCGACACCGTGTTGGAACTTAGTTCCTTACGATACACTTACCTTAGAATTTTGAATTTCGTCAAAATCGGTTAGTTAGTTTTAGAGAGGAAGAAATTTCCCACTACCTCCGCTCGTGGTCCTAGTTTTTAAAACAGATATAACCTATGTGTCCTTCTATCCATGTTAAAAATTTCATAAAAATCGGTTCTGTGGTTTAGCCGTTAAAGCGCAACAAACAAACAAGCAAAGTTATTTTCGCATTTATAATATTAGTAAAGATACACAGTAAGCAGAGACAGCTTCAGGTATCATTGCCATGAACCACTTATCCAAATCACAAACATCTTAGTAAAGACACAATCCATATTGGAGATTCCCAAAAACTAGGCTCGAAAATCCCAAAACCCCAGGAGTTCCCCGGCGCTTCCCCGGAAAATTACGGCAGCACTGAAAATCTAAAAAACCCGCAGTGGCAGCACGGTTATGTTATGTAGTTGTTACCAGTATTTGTAACCAGTATTTTTTCGTTTTCAAAAAAATTTTTGTTTTTTGAAAACGATTTTTGTTATTCAAAGCATTGATGTGTATGGCGCGCCATAATGAACTTACGTTCCAAAACAATTATGGGGTTAAACTACAAGCAAACCCTTTCAAACTAAAAGAGAATTTTGAAAATCGGTTGACAAATGACAGAGTTATGCGTGTGGGAAACAAATTTCCCCCACCGTTTTTCAAAAAATAATTATGGAACCGTATCGCAGGCAAACCCTTTCAAACAAAAAAAAAATTAGAAATCAGTTCACAAATGACAGAGTTATGCATGCACAAACATGAAAAAGTAAAAAATACACACGAATTGATACACAGAAAAAACTAAATTTCCTTTTCTGTAAAGGAATTCAATGAAATAGTAAATATTTTGTCTAGGAACGGACCTACAAAACAATTTGTATATATAGACAAAAATAGCTCAACAATTTCATTGAAAAAAAATCGTGTTTTTTTTTCAGTGAACAAATTTTGTAAATCTATAAAACAATTTGTCTAAAAATATTTACAAATTGTAAACAAAACAGTTTACTAAATCAAACAAAAACATTTACTGGATTTTCTGAAAAATATCAAACAATATTTTTGTCTGAATTTATAAAACAATTAGTCTAAAAAACACTAACAAATATTAAACAAAATAGTTTACTTAATCAAACAAAAATATTTACTTGATTTTTTTCAATCTATCAAACAAAATTTTTCTCTGTATCATCATCATCCATTAGGCATTTATGAAATTTCACTTTGTTAAATATGTTCAAGTCTGAATATTTATCTAAAGACTCTAAAAAAATGAATGAGAATTAACGCAACGACATTAACGAATTGATTCACTCAAAAACTTCAGTAAACAAACTTAGTACAATCGCATTCCTTTTGCTATCATTGTTGTTGTTGTTAGTTGAGTGTATGTCGTCATCGTGGTTGTTTTTTTACGGCACAGTTTTCTGATTTTGTTTTTGGTGTTTGCGTCTTAAATAAAAGTCAAACAAACAATTCATTGATTATGTAAACAACATTTACTAAAAATAAAATTTATTTTTAGACAAACGTTGTTTGTTTGACAAATTTTTGTTGATAATTTTTTCTGTGTATATAAACTCCTCCTTTTTTGAAGTCGGTTAAAAAAGTGGTAATAGCCCCGTAATTTCTAAACTACGGAATCGATTTGCCTGAATCGAATTGCTAGGCACAGAAGAAGTCATAAGCTTTTCGAATATTTTATTTGGAGGCACCCTGTAATCTGTAATAAAACATGCTGAAGGTGTTATTGTATATCTTATACTTTTAAAATAATTTCAGTTACACAATTTTTTTTTTACTTTTTGCCTTGACTTTTTTCAGTTCTGGCCCATAATTTCTTTAATGTTTAACTAATACTTTCTTTGATAACTTATTTAGAAAGCCTACTCCATACAAAGTAGCATGAAGAAATTTCTCAAAAACTTTAGCACTGACAAGTTTTTAAATCGGAAATTCAAAAAATATAAAAAAACTGTATATTTCTTTCAAAGTTATTTAATTAGTTTGGCTTAAGTTCGTTTTCAATTTAATCTTTCGATCAAACTATTATATTTTATTTAAGAAAGAAATTCTAAAGCATGTAAATACATACTGAACATTCAAAGAAAACTTTGGATGTACGGAAGGTTGAACTGACAGCTGTTTCGAGACTACCACAGTCTACTCATCAGAGCCCTTTACCTACACTACCAGCGACGGCAGCAACAACACCTTAGCGAAAATCCTACTAATTTTAGTAAGGTCAATTAACAGACTTTGTCGCCACCTCGCGGCGAGTCGTACCTATTATTAATGAACTTTTTCTAAATGTTCGGAACTTCACTAACTGTCTTTTCTTAGCATGTTCAACTATTTTAAGCTTTTTTAATTTCGGTCTTACCAGCGTGGAATATCATCGATATTTTCAATGCTGGGATTTTTTAATAGAATTTTTTCGCAAAAACTTTTCTTAATATATCTGGGAAATTTATTTAATAGTAAAAAAAATTTTATTATATCTGAAAGACAAAGCTTTAAGAATTACTATACAGAAGTTTTTATGGAGCAGTTAGTTATACTTCTTTATTTGAACTTTTTATTAATTTAAATAATTTAATTATCAAACTCAAGGTCATTTTTTATTTAAAAAAAAACACAAACCAAAGCAATTGTATTTTATTCTTCAATATTTCGATACGCCGCACATTGGGAAAAAAGGCCAATCTAGCGGCGGAAAAATCATATCTTCCAAACTAACAGTCTTTTGATCCACAAAAAATTTATGGATGAATTATAGGGAAGGATGGATGTAGGCTCTAAAGTGCGTAAAAAGCTGGGCAGCTACTTTGAACCCAGTGGGCATTATATGTTGTTATATAAGACCAACTTTGGCGATAAAATTCTTTAGTCTTCGTACAAAATTAATAGTCTGATCCACAAAAAATGTATGGATGTGTTCTAGTCAAGAATGAGGGCTTTAAGGTCTGTAAAAAATTGGGCAGATGTTTTTTACACAGTGGGTTCTATATGCTGTTGTATAAGACCAATTTTACCAATAAAACTTTTAACTCAGAGATATTATTTTGCTAAATTTCCTTTAGGAACTCAATAGAAATGAGGTATATGTACATATTTTTTTCTTTTTTTACCATCCCGTTTTTATAGCAATTTTCCTTATACACATGCTGCCGTGTACTTCCGGTACCATCCTCGTACTAAATTAAAATTAAAATTATGTCACAACAAACAATTTGAAAAACGATAAAGTTACAAAAACAAAACAAATATTTCTATAAAAAAAATCTCATATTCAATGTTTATTAAATTATGCTTTTAAAAAATAAAAGTTTAAAAAAGTCGTGTGTTTGATTTAAATTTAGTATCTACATATCGAGGACGTATATTCAAATAGTGCTATCTACAAACACACAATGTTTTTAGGAGGGCAAAATGTCTTTTCGTTCTCGCATTACTACAATTTTGTACAATCAATCTTCTGATAATACAAACCCTCATAATATAATCTATCAATATTGTAGAATATTGATTGTCCGAATTTTTAATAATGAGTGAACGAAACGATTTTTTGGCCTGATAAAAAAACATGTATGTGTGTAGATATATTTCCGATATATTTCCTTTAATACTAGTATTCATAAAAATGATTTTGACACAATAAACTAGCAGTAGTATACGTTTTAAATTGAAAATGAAACAAATATGCTGCGCACATATATTTTTGCATGCACTAAGATAGAACTAGATATTTATAGGGCTTGAACTTGCAGTTTAAAGCACCAAAAACGAATTTAAATAAAACAAAACATGGTAAAGATAATTTCAATTTAAATATTATTCCATGTAAATATGAACGTCGTAATATAACCAAATTAGGAATACTCATTCGCTCTTAAATTTGCAGAACAATCACAACTCATTTTGCACGACAACTGAGAGTAGCGGACAAACAAACAAAAATAAAGTACCTATGAATACTTAGTAATCCTCCTGACTCAGTATTTTATATTGATTATATCTGTGCTCCCTCAAAGAGTACGATGGGAGCTAGCAGATGCGAACCGCACGTGGAGGATGTAAAAACAGTAACTTCCAACACAAAAATATATGTATGTACGCACAGTGGTTGTAATTGGAGAAAAAGGGTAATAAATATGTATTTTGGAAACTTGCGATGTGATTAAAAAACGATGTATGTAAAAATCATAGACGCGAACTTAAGCTATAAGAATGTTGAAAATTGGATGACCCTATTGAAACACACGTTGAGCTACAGGGCGTCAAATTTCACTACCTCGAGCATGAAAACTCTTTTCTGGCTAATAACTTTTACAAAAGTTATTCGATTTTAATGAACTAAAACGTAGTGTAAAGTTTTTAAATAGATAAAGAAAATAGAGTTTATTAGTTTAAGATATCTGTAATATTTTCAAAGATATTTGGTTTTTGGCGTCGACTTTGTTCTCTATTTCGTCAAAATTTCATTTAAAAAAATATATATGTATTATGATTTTCAATACAATGCTTGATAATATGCTGAAAAATTTTTTAGTTATCTCAATTCATGCAGTCGTGAAGAGGAATCAAAATAATTTTTAACACTCATTTCATTAAAATAATTAAAAAAACGTTTCTGCATGCTTTCAAGGGACGTGTTAAAAATCATAAAATAATTATTTTTAGATAATTTTGGCTATTGACGAAATAGAGAACAAAGTCGAGGCCAAAAACCAAAATTTTAAAATTCAAAGTCAAATATCTTTGAAAATATTAAAGATATCTTAATAAGATATACTGTATTTTCTTTGTCTATTTTTAAACTTTACATCAAGTTTAAATTCAATAAAATCAGATTATATTTGCAAAAGTTATAAGGACTACAAGGTTTTGCATGCCCTAGCTAGTCAACTTTGACACAATATGCGTTTCAACAGGGTGGTCCAAATTCCAATATTCTTAAAGCTTAAGTCTTCTTTCTCTATGATTATTACATCGTTTGTACATCGTTTTGTAATCATACATCGTTTTGTAATCGGATCGAAATTTACTAACGTACAGATTTATCACCCGTTTTAAGGTTCCGTACACCAAAGGCGAAAATCAACCCTATTGTTTTCGCTTTGGTGTCCATCTGTCCGTCTGTCTCTTTGGCACAGGCTTTTATATCGAGAACTGTAAGAGGTACGAACATAAAGTTTTCACAGAATATGTATAACAACAAAGACTAAAACTTTATGAAAGCTAAAAATTAAAGGGTGTCCTAAAGCGAGCGACGAAACATATTGAAATCCTAATGCAATGAACAGACACTTAATATGCATATAGACAATCGATATTTTCAAAGTTAGTGTATTATTATATGGACTACACAAAAATACTGAAATTTAAACAAAACAAAAATTGGAGGGTATTCAATTAGTTTATATAATTTTGACTAAGTAATTTTGACAATTAGCAGTAGCTTGGAAATCGTAAGAGGCAAACTCTTGAAATTTTCACAGCTAGTGAAGCATTTCAAAGGCAACAGTAACGTATGCTAAAAAACAAACAAACTAAAAATTAAGGTACGGCCCTATGCTCCCCATAGGAGTAAAAGGAATAAATATATATTTAATTATAATATATATATATATATATATATATATATATATATATATATATATATATATATATATATATATATATATATATATATATATATATATATATATATATATATATATATATATATATATATATATATATATATATATATATATATATATATATATATATATATATATATATATATATATATATATATATATATATATATATATATATATATATATATATATATATATATATATATATATATATATATATATATATATATATATATATATATATAAATTAAAGGGTACTCTATCAGGTAATGTAATTTCGAAATTAAACTGTATGAAATGTAATAATTAGACGCTTGATACAAACAAAATTAATAACTAAGGGAAAATTAATAGATAAAATTAATGCAAGGAACAAGTCAAAAAGTAACTCGCCAAAACAAACAAAAATCGTCTAGACGGAAAAAATCGCAAAAAAAAACAAACAAAAAACGCTAAACAAAGAAACCCTTAAATTAAAACAACAGGCAAACGAAAAACATGGAAAAGGCACTGAAACGAAAAAAGGAACCAAAACGAAAAAATTGCTAAAACTAAAAAAATCGTCAAGAAACAAAAAAAAAAAAAATATAGTCAAACAAAAAAAAATCGACAGAACAAAAAAAAATAAAAATAAAAAATCCCAATATAAAAAAACACCAAAACAAAAAATCGCCAAAACAAAACAAAAACGCCAAAACTAAAAAATCCCAAAACAAAAAAAAATCGCCAAAACAATAACAGCGTCAAAAATTAAAAAAAAACCAAAATTACAAAAATAGCCAAAATGGAAAAATTTGCAAAACGAAAAAAAGCTCTGAAACATAAAAAGGACCAAAACAAAAAAATCGCTAAAACTAAAAATCGCTCAAAATTAGAAAAAATCGCCAAAAGGAGAAATCGGCAAAACAAAAATAAACCCCCAATATTAACGAAATAGCAAAAACGAAAAAATCCCCAAAATGAAAAAAGCACTAAAGCGAAAAAAGCACCATAACGAAAAAAAATTGGTAAAACTTAAAAAATAGCAAAAAGAAACGAAAAAAATTCGTTAAAACAAAAACTCCTAAAACGAAAAAACACTTTTAAATTAAAAGACCCACCAAAAACAAACAAAAATCGTTAAACGGAAAAAGGGATATATGTATATGGCATTCGTACTAAACCCTTAGTGTGCCAAACAATTCTACTATAGGTTTACAAGGACCCCAAAGCTCCTTAATCAACTAGAACGCCAGAAATTATTGAAAACTTAAAATGTGTTTAATTGTTAATTTCTTACTTATTCACAATTAATACAGTAGTAATACCTTGATTTACCTCGCCTCGATTTACGTTGTTTCGGTTTACGTCGTCACATTTTGTGTACCTTTTAAATTTAATTTGTGTCTCCATTCGATTGGCGTCGCTAAATTTTTTGTGCCTTCGAAATTCGATTTGCGTCGCCATTCGATTTACGCCGCCTCAGTTGTTTACAAATTATTAGGAAAACCCGGGTAGTCCCAGAGTTTAGTTAAAAGCTTTGTCTACATATTTTCATCAAAATGAATCTCAGATACACGTATACTGCGAGTCAAAATGTTAAGATTAGTGAATTTTCATTCCGCTTATGCAAAATGGAAAGTAATATTGTATTACACCGGCACCTAAAATGATTGTTGCTGAAATGTTGTTCATCTGTAAAAAGTCTACTCTTCTTTCTTCAACAATATTTCTATTTTTAAATAAAATACCTAAAATGTAAATTTTTTGATATGCGTCAATATGATAAGGCCGGTGCATATTATTTAAATTAAACTAAAAATAAAGATTTTTTTAATTTATACAATTACCATTTTTATTTATTGTTTTAAATTTTATGACTAGTGGATACAATTTTCTAATGTTCCTAACCTTGTATTCTTCCAAGCATTCAAAATTCCTACTTTCAGCTCTTCGACCGAATTATACTGATGGGTTTAAACATAAACTTGCCAAACGAGCAATCCCCACATATTCTCCATTACATAAGATGTGGAGAATGTGCCGGTCGTTCCATAACAGACACACCATTTTCCCCAAACCACGCTTTAGTTGATCTGCTAGCATGTACTGTAGCGTTATCTTGCTGAAATATAAAAATTTTCACGATGTGCATCTAGTAGATATGGCAAGAGCACTCGGTGGTACTCCATAATATATATTCTAGTTTCTGGAAATGCTAAAGCCAGGGTTCTACTTGAGTTAAACGCACCCCAGACCATTAGTGAATCACCACCAAAATTTCTCTTTGAAAAGTATATGGGTTCATTTTTCAAATCTCTTAAGTGATCTTATCATTTTGAGTCACACTATACATATATTTCTTTTGGTCCCTTCCTTCAGAATCAAATTGGTAGAACTTTGGCTATTTTGAAAAAATTTCATTTTGTTTTACAGTGTAGTTAAAAATAGTTTGCAAAATCCAAAAGTGCTCGCCTCATAAAATCCAAAAGTGCTCGCCTCATAATCTCATTTAGACCGTGAAATTAAATAGGCTTCTATTCCTAATTATACTGAAGCGTAAGAAACAAAAAAGGACTCGATTAGTGAAGTCCACATACAGGATCCGTACATACAGACAAACGGACTTCCAAGACAGAACTTTTTTAAACAGTTTTTTAATTAGTTTAAATAATAAAAATGACATTAAAAATGTCATGAGTGTTAAAAATAGCAATTTTTTTCTTAATATGTGTGTGTATATATTTTTTACAAGTGCAATATATGATAATAATAGAGCCATTTTAAGTTTGAAAAATCAGTAGTTTCGCGTGAAGTGAGAGTAGTATCCACCTCAACGCTTCGCTTATGGGGCGTGCAATAATTGTCAACCATCGCGATGCATTGTAAGTTGAAGGATAGTTCGGTTTTAAATTTTTCTATAATAAAAACGCAATTTTCGCATAAAAAAACAAACTGCTAAAAAATCGCCAAAAAGAACTTTAGCATCAAAATAGCCTTATGTAATATGTGAACAGCCCCTTAATTAATCTTTAATATCTTATTATAGCCATTTGGTGTTTCATATTTGGTGGGCGACCTATAAAAACTGTCAAATTTTTTTTTATAAATATACTCGCCGCCGTATAAATTTTGTGGTAAAAATGTGAAAGATTCAATAAATTAATGTTTATTTATTTGCGACACAAAAACTAATAAAACTAAAACATTGATTTTATTTTAGTTTTCGATATCTTGTCCATAAAAATGGAACTAACTTTTTGGTACAACATCTGATTTTATATATATATAAAATTTATAACATGGAAACATTTGGCTCATTTGGCGACTAATAGAATGATATTAAAAATATATTTTTTGTACTCTGTCCAAAATATAAAAAAGAAAGAAACAAAAAAAAACAGAAAATAATGTCTACAACAGAAAATTTAAATCACAAATTTATTCTATAAATTCATCTAGCAGATGAAAATGTTGAATGGGGGATCATTATGGAGAGAGAATTTTTATTTAAATATAGTTTGTTGGTGATAATAATCTTCATCTATGCCAGTTCATCCTGATCATGGAAGCAAACATCATCATCATCATTATCGTCAACAACCCGATCACCATTAGCATGCTCCTCACTGTTAGTGTGTCTAACTCGCCCGACCTACCATCTGTATATTTGTCTGTCTGTCTGTTTATTTATTATTTGCTGCCTATTTTTGTTCAATCGCTGCTAATTTAAACATTTATAATGTTAATAATAAATATATTTATGTTTGTTTGTATGTTTGCTTTCTGTTTTTTTTTTCTTCACGTTTAATTTTTCAAAAATAGAAAATGTCGTTTTCTTGGATTTTCAATAGTTCAGTTCTTGTCGTAAGATCTTGTGGAAAAAAAATCTATTCACTTTTTATTTGAAGGAGCAAAGAGATGTGTACATTTTTGTGGTTGTTGTATCGTTTGTCGTATTTTTTCCTTTGATTTATTAATTCATCCATTCTCTATATGCAGATATAGGCACGTTATGATGATGATTACAAAGTTGCCATGTTGTTTGTTAACACTATCAACTACACGCTCATATAGACAAAAATATGTACACGCAAAGTTTGACTTCTTTTGCTCATAAGAATTTCAAGGAATGAAGTCATTCTTAGAATTGTTTGAATAATATATGCTCTCTTTTGGCAATAGAATTAAAGAGAGAATTAATAAGGCGGCTTACTGAAAGGTGGGACGGCCACTCCCCAAGATGAAAAGACATAGTACATTTTTTTTTCTTTCGCTATTTGTACTGAGATCACAGTATACCGCAAATTCTAAGCATAGATAGCCAGAAAAACTGTAAGAACGCTAACAAACTATAATATATAATGGCCCCACGTTGGGCGCCATCTTAGTGCTGATGGCTACCTATTGTTACCATTTATGATCAGGACAAAAGGGGTGGAATCTTCCTGCAAAGTAGGTTATATTGTATATTAATATGTTAATATCAGTTAATATCAGCTTGAGAGTGATTTAATTCTCGTATTCAATTTTTACGAAAAAGTTGTATATATAAGAATTAAAATCACATTCAACAGATCCACCTGACAAATGGTGATAAGCAAATACACGTGAGCACTAACGATGAAAGTGTAGCGGCTTTCGAAAGTGGCGCTAGTCTGTTCTGCTGTATTTGTTGAAAAATTAAGTTGATCTTAATTTTTCCCTTATTCCTTGGAATATTAATCATGCCCAATTCTTTCTGAATATAACGTTACGAACCTTAGCCTAGTAACCTTGTATATTAAATTTAAAAATAACTTAGCTATTAATATCCTCTTTGTTTTTACCTCATGATAGCTGTCGACATTTCGATGCCAACCTTAAGATCAGTTCGTAATTTTTTCATCAACTACAGTGATGACAGTTCTGTCATCAATGGTAATTTAACCTTTCTTACTTCTACTTCTATCTAATTTATTTTTTTATATTAATTTATCTTTCTAATGTTGATCTTGATCTCAGGTTCCTCAAATCATTATACATTAACCATAACATATAGGACAAAATATGACAAAATTCTTTGATGAGGTTTGTTTGTCATCAGATTGAAGTCAGTTTTCGCTTTATTGATGAAACTCATCATAACATTGTCCTAATTCTGATAACAGAGCGTCATCAATCCGAAGGTGAAAGCTTCTAAATATTTCTGACTCAAATGATTTCAAATATCAATTGAAGAAAATTCACTTTTAAATCTCTGCAATTCTGCTATATTTCTTCATTTAATATATTTTTCTTTTCTAAGATCAGATCTGTGTGTCTGTGGTATGTATTTTGTTGTTGCCGCCATGTCTCACCTCAGATCGTTTTTGTTTGTGTGACTTATTTAAATTTTTTTTTTGGCGTACAACATTCGTCCAACAAATAAAATACAGGAAAAATACTGTTGAAAAAAAAACCAACAACAAAAGAAAAAAAAATATCAAATAAAAAATTATTTAAAATGTGATTCACCAATTTTGGTGCAAAATGTGACCAAAATTTTTGTAAATTAAACATAAATAGTTTGAAAAAATAAAATAAAAATAAACGAAAAAAGATCATTTCTTTTATGCGCATAAAGATCATAGAATTTTAAAAATACTCTGTTTTATTTTTTCGCTTGAACAATTTAATTTTGGTTGTTCATGATGTATTTGTCTCGTAAAGTTCATTGTTTTTTAGTTGTTTTTTTTTCTCCGTTTTTGTTTGCTCTTCTCATACTCTTACACTCTTTTACTGGGTCAATATTGTTTAAAAATGCATGATGTTTTCAATGTGACACATCAATTCGTGAGGATACGGAAGAGACGCACGTACACTCTAAAACATTACTTCAAATTTACGATCATATATTGTCTAAATTTGTGTTGAAAATTTCTCCTTGTGTAAAATTACACCGATTTTGTAGTTATTTTATTAAAGAAAAAAATTTTAAATTTAAGCATATTTAGTCCAAGTGGAAAAAATGTAACATAAAGTATAATACGGCTATGGCTGAATGGTAGATACGTCAGACTATCAGTCAGGAGGTCGCGGTTCTAAGCTGCACGTAGCCAATCTGTAAAGTGTTGCCGACTATTATCGACCTAATTTTCAACAAAAGTGTTTAAGAGTGTACTTACTTACATGTGTGTATATTGATTTGAATTGAGTTGAATATATATAAAGAGTGAAAGATCGCAGAAAAAGCCACTACTAACTATCTGCTAATAGACTACTGTAAAATTTTAATCAAGCTGCGTCATTTAGTCAGCGTTTGATAGCTATAAAAAGCACAATTTATACGAAAATGCCAAACAATTAATGTCATATGTAAATAGAAAATTGCCTTTTGCGCAAAAATATAATAACCAAAAACAAGAAAATCTTGGGGAATTTGCATTATCAATTTTTAAAGTAAGAAAGGGTTTTCGGTTTGGTTGCACCAGCGCAAACATTTAGTTTGTCTAAAAACTGGAATAAAATTGGACGACAATTGGAATGAATGTTTGTCAGAAAGATGGCAGTCATATCAACTGAGCTGGTACATGACATTTTACTTGAATATTTGGACATGAAAAAGCTATGCGCGCGATTGCTCTTATTCGACCATAACCGGAAACACGCTAATACTTCAAAGACGCTTTTGACGATGCTGGACGACGATTCGTAAACTTCTACGAAGCACGGTTCCTTCACAATGCAAGGAAAAGTCAAAGAAGTAAACTTCCCGGGGAGAAAATGTAGCAACTGACGGTAAAATTGGGTGTGTCTGTTATGGCAGCACTTTGTTTTGATGAATACCCATAGATTTTTTTAAAAAAGCTAAAACGAACAAGAGCGAATATTATTCGCAATTTTTCGATACATTCGACAGATATGCAGTGATAGAGAACTCATCATAAGGTGGATGTAAAATGACATCAATACTATGACAAGTGTCCTCTTTTTTTACCTCAAAACACTTGTCATCACTGCGATGTCAACCTGATGACAGTTGTGTCATCAACGGAATGATAAACAAATTTTTAATTAAAGTTACTCTTACTTTAACTTAAGGTAAACTAATAACTAGAACTATAAAGTCTTTTTTCATATGGACTTAAAAAAATATGATAGCAGATGATAGCCATAACACCATCACAGCACTCTAGAACAATCAGTTGTCTTCCGAAATTGAAATATTTCAGCTGCGAATATTTGCGTGTTTTTTTTTAATCGCGGTTTTTTAGGGAACTACAACGAAAAATATTAACTGTATTTTTTAAATCCCATTTAAGACAAAACTTTCTATCCAAAGACATTTTTAATTATTTTGGCTTAAGTTCGGTTTTAATTTAATTTTTCAATTAAATTATATTTTTATTTAGAGATAAATGTGAAGCATGTAGACAAAGAAAATTTTTGACTGCGCGGATCTCATCAGAGTTCTTCACCGCTTAGACCACTCGACCAAAGTAGAGAAATAATAAAAAGAAGCTTAACACAATACAAAAGAAAAAACTGAATATCAATAACTATCAAATGAAATACAGCTCTAAGAGTGACAGTATGAATTGATTAAAAGTAGATGATATTCAGCTCTTGACTGCAAACACCCGGCTTTGGTCGAGTGGTCTAAGCGGTAAAGAACTCTGATGAGATTAGCGGGAGCTATCATAACGTCAGTTCAACCCTCCGCGCAGTCAAACATTTTCTTTGTCTACATGCTTCACATTTATCTCTACACAGAAAAAATTATCAGCAAAAAATGTTCAAACAAAAGTTTGTCTAAAAATAAATTTAATTTTCTGTAAATGTTTTGTTCATAATCTATGATTTGTTTGTTTGACTTTTATTTAGAACGAAAACACCAAAATCAACAAAAAAAAAAACTGTGTCGTAAAAAACCACCCCGATGACGACATACACACACACACATAACAACATCAACAATCATTACAAGAGGAATGCAATTGTACCAAGTTTGTTTACAACAGATTTTTGAGTGAATCGATTAGTTTATGTCGTTGCGGTAACTCTCATTCCTTTTTTTAGAGTATTTAGATAAACATTCAGACTTGAACACATTTAACAACGTGAAATCTCATAAATGCTTAATGGATGATGATGATGACACAGAAAAAAATTTTTTCTTTGTATTTTTGTTTGATTAAGTAAATTATTTTGCTTAATAATTGTTATCATTTTTAGACTAATTGTTTATTAAATTCAGACAGAAATATTGTTTGATATTTTTCAGAAAATCCAGTAAATATTTTTGTTTGATTTAGTAAATTGTTTTGTCTACAATTTGTAAATATTTTTAGACAAATTGTTTTATAGATTTAAACAATTTTTTCACTGAAAAAAACACGTTTTTTTCAATGAAATTGTTGAGGCATTTTTGTCTATATTTACAAATTCGTTTGTAGGTCCGCTCATAGACAAAATATTTACTAATTCATTGAATTCCTTTACAGAAAATGAAATTTAGTTTTTTTTGTGTAAATAAAAATATAGTTTAATTGAAAAATTAAATTAAAACCGAACTTAAGCCAAAATAATTAAAAATATCTTTGGATATTAACCCATACAGTTCGACTAAACTCATAACAAAACTTTCTTTAATGCGCGGTTAAGCAAATTAAAAGTGTCTAAAAAAGGGGAACGCTTCGAAATTGTGACGCATGGGAAGGCGTGAGCGTTAGTGATAAAAACACTTTTCTTCGTGACATCAATGGCGTTTTCTTTTCTAGAAAAAATTTAACATATTTTTACTTTTTATTAAAAAATCGCAATTTAGCATTCCTTTAAAGCAAAAATTTACCTTTGTAAGGGATCGGATCATACTATAATTTCTAGTAAATTCACTTCCTCGAAAAAGGATTGTATTGCAAATTTTCATTGAAAAGTGTAAACAATGCAACATTTTTTTAGAAAAGGAAATGCCATAAGTAATGAAAATATTTAAGGACCTTCCAAATGTCAAATCCAAAATATTATTTAAATCGGTGTTGCTACTTAGCTGTAATTAATAATGACCACAAAAAAACGGTAAAATTTCCCATAGTGCTGTAATCCTGGAAACGCACTGCAATGCCATTAAACATTTACACCAGATTTAATCCCGCTGCTACTTTTCGTCTCCAAACTTAAAGAATTGGCTAGACGCACAGTGTTTTGTTTCCATATAACGATGGAACAGAAATAGAAAGAGTTGACACAGTCCTCTAAAATTTAGTACATTACTTACATATACCATAGTTAAGAAAATTTCAACCTTTGAAAAAAATCAGACCAAGGATACGCCTACCTCCTATACATTCTGAATTTTTAAATTTTAATTTTAGCTACAGTTATTATCAGAATGTAGCAAAAATTGGTATCTGCCTCTAAAATTTAGTATTCTAGCGCTGTTGTAAATTTTATTTCATTCGGTGCAAGGACATGACTACCTCCCATATATCCTTTTTCTCAAAAACTAGATTTTAACTACATTTATGATTAGAATGCACTAAAAATTAATGAAAGTTTCTAAAATTATGCATCTTAGCTGTGCTGTAAATTTTGTTCCGTTTGGTGCAAGGACATGACTACCTCTCATATATCCTATTTCACAAAAACTAAATTTTACCTGTATTTATAATCAGAATCGAACTACAGGTATTTTAAAATGGCGGAAAAAAGCGGTGGCTGTTATTACTATTTCTGATTGGTAAAGGTATAATCTTAATTATGCCATTCTCTCTTTTAGCCGATATTTGTGCGGATTGCCTTTTATTGAATTAATTAAAAACGGCGGATTTTGCAAAAAAAAACATTAAATTTTAAGTCACATAAAATTTTTATTTTACAAGTTTTCGTAACAAAACTTAATCCACATAATCTCGTATCATCTAGCTTTGAAAAAAGTATAGAATGATATCAGCCAGGTAAAAAATATAATTATGTTTTTTTAAACACCTAACAACGACAAATATGTTGTAGTCGATCAATTTTGCATTAAAATAACACAACTTTAAAATGTCGTAGCACCGTCAAGAAACATTTTCAAACAAAAATGTGTTGTATTTGTCTTAAATGGACAATTAAATGGACAATGATACCCAATTTGTTAGGTTTCAACACTATGCATTTTTATATTGTTGTCTATGGGACACAGCACTGTGTAACGACGGTAAGAGATTTGGGTTAAAAAACAAAGGCCTAGTTTAGAAACCTTGAACATTCTTTTGCACTGTACAACGAAAATAAGAAGGTTCTAATGACTGATTGTGGTAGAGGGCACAAAAAATATATACGTTTATCAGCGTTCTTAAGGTTTACATCTGTGATTCATTTTAGGGGGAGCTACGTTTAACGCCCTTTAGCACATAGTTATAGTGACTCAGTATAGGAAATCTTGCAAGCCTTACTTTAAAGGTATAAAATGTGCTCAAAACTTTTCTGTAGAACACTACGAGGAAGACTTTTGTGGAATATTTTAACCCTCTGACTCTTCGCTGCATAGGTCTTTTTGACCATTTATTAAAAAGGAGGAAAAAGCTCTCCTTGAGTGGTGATATAGCGGGCTGAAAAGTTTCACAAAATTTTTCCTCGTGATGTTATACATAAAAGTGCTAAGCACATCGTATACGTCAAACGTAAAGCTTACAAAGTTTTCTATGCGGAGTACTAATTGTGAATACTTGCGAAATTAACCCTTAAACACATTTTAACTTTTGAATTATTTCTGGCGTTCAAGCTGAATGCGGAGGTATGGTGTCTTTGAGGGCTTACAGTAGAATTTCACGGTAAATATTTTTGTAGAACATTTTAGCCCGCTGTATCGCCGCTCAAGGGGAGTTTTTTACCTCTTTTTTAAGAAAGGGAGAAAAGTACCCACGCACCGAAGAGTTAAAGGGTTTGAATGTTCCACAAAAATGTGTCTCGTGGTGTTTTACATAAAAGTGCTGAATACATCTTATACCATAAACTACCCAGTAAAACCTTCGCTTACTGGTAGGCAAGAAAGTATATTTGAGGATTTAAGTCGTAACTACTTACAATTTGACTCGATAACTACTTATTTTTGTTTGAGAAGTCCAAAATATAAGTAGTACCCCTTACAAATGTATTTAAATAGTCACAGCAATTAACTAGTTATTACTTGGCTTATGTGAAGCTAAAAAATAAGTAGTTAAATAAACAAATTGAAATATCATATTTATATTTAAAATTTTTTTTGTTTTTTGACACAACTGGGATACGAACCTATGTTCGTTCATATTTGAAGACAAGTACTTTACCCACTCAGCTATCGTTGACTTATAAGCTTAAGCGACAAAAGCTATTTTCATTTACAAACACATGTTGACTTAAAAAGTGCTTGTCTACTTATTTTATTAATACAAAACAATAAATTATAAGTATTTTCAAACATTGAGAAAAATACGTACTAATTTTATCAAAAACTAGTAGAAATTCTAATTTGAAGCATAATAATGAGATAAATAAGTACCACTCATTACTTTGTAGCCCATTAACAAAGTATGTACTACCGATTACAAAAATGACAAAAGTTTTTGCTGAGTTAAAGCTGACAAGATTTCCAATGTCAAATACCAACTGTGAATAAGTACGCAATTAACCCTTACACACGTTTTAAGTTTTGAATTTGTTTTTGAAGTCTTATAGTAGAATTTTATTACAAATATTTTTACAGAAAATTTCAGCCCGCTATAATACCGCTGAAGGTGCGTTTTTTGCCTCTTTTTTTAAGAAAGGGAGCAAAAAGACCCATACAGCGAAGAGTTACAGGGTTAAAATATTCCACGAAAATTGTTCTCGTGTTTTTTTTGTATAAAAGAGCTGAACATAAGTCATACCTTACGATATTTATGCGCAAAAGGAGGGAAACTTTAACTGCCCCTAAAATTAATCTCACATTTAAACTTTCAAAACGCCAAATCAATCATTAGAACCATATAAAGGCGCGGATCCAAGGTGGTGGGGGAAAGGGGATATTACCCCCGTCCTAAACCTGTAAATTTCTATAGAGTTTCTAAAAGAAGTTTGGAAAAATAGTATGCTTTACTTAGAAGTCCCCCACTCCCCCCAAAAGCTCAAGCTGGATCCGCGCCTGATCATATTATATATTTTTGGTGTTGTACAGTGTTATCAAAGACAAATTACCTTTAATTGATTCTACAAGATACACGGTGGAATATAGCAACGATTTTTTTCGGAATCCGCAACACTCCCCCGTTAGTGTTCATGTTCATGTCCATTTCATTTCTTTGTTCAATTGGATCGGTTGGATGTGAATTTAAATCCTATTTATACTTATTTGGAAATTTTAGGATCTCTCTTCTTTTATCATTTATCTTTATGCACATAAGGGAAAATAGGTTTTTTCCGTTTATATAACATAAACGACTTTAATAATCTTAATGAGAGTTCTGCCCGAGAGTTTTTTAGTGTGATTTTGGTACTAACCTCGTATTATATAAAAATATTATTAGAGATTTTTTTATAGCTGTCAGCACTATATTAATATACCATAATTTATTTAATTGTTTTGTGGTTAAAATTTCCCTCCATTTAGATAATTTAAAGTGTGTCTCAAAATGGTCAGATGATTCAATGCCGCCGCACCCAATCAATTTCATGGTTGGGCATTTCCGATAAAATTTGAATTAGATTTTTATTTTATACAAGTATTTCGCCAAAAAATAATGTATTCAATTTGATGTCACTTCTTATTAAGTAGATTTTTTTTGCAGGTTAGTTTTTTTTGAAGAATCGGAAATGTTTGATTGTGACTTGACAACCGCTACGACAAATTTATATAAAATTTGATGTTTAAACTTTAAAGCAAAAAATTAAAAAATAAAGTAAATATGTACATAAATAAATATGTATTAGCGAATACGAAGCATGTGTGTGTTTCTGAGTGTTAAAAATTTTCTTATCAAGATGTTTTGCTGTTTTAAGAATATTAAAAAAAAATTATAAATTTGAGTGAACATTTTCTATATTGGGATAGGTCTGCAAGGGAGTATCGTCATCTAATCTAAGTCAAACTTATTTCTTAGATGCAGTCTTAATAACCCTGAAGAAAGCCAGGGGCCAAGTGTCTCCAATCTCCAAGTCACCACTTTTGTCGACAAGTTTGGTGACTTTTTGGTGACGTTGTCAACGAATCGTCTAGACTTTTTATATTAGCTTTAATGAGAAGAGAAGTTTTTAACAGCTAGAAAACGATTTTTTGTGGTCTCATTTTGATGTGTTGAAAATATATGCGGCTGAACGGAAAACTAAAAATTTTCATAAAAAATCTAATTTATTTGTCTTAGCTGGTAAAAAGTTTCTTATATGTTGACTAGAATCATTAAAATGCATTAGTAAATCTACCAGTACCGGTACCAGTGTCTCCATATGGTCCCATAAGAACCACCTAGTCTATAGTAAGTCAATAGTTCCGAGGTCAGTAGTGTAATCTCAATGACAAGCACATGTTAAATGTCTATAGCACAGAACATTGCCTGGGTACAATTAGTCAGTTGTACTGGTGACAAAGTCAATAGTGAATCAGTACAATTTTACTATCGACATTTCCTGCAGAAAAGTTATCTATTAAAACGCTTTGTACGAGTAAATCTTCTTATGTTCATTGTACAAGTTTTGATTTTATTCAAAAAATTTGGCGACGGTACTTCATTAACAAATATGAACAACCTTTTCTATGTGTGTGCTCTACTCTAATAGAAAAACTGTCATCACGCTGATGTAATTTAACATCAGTATTGTAACAAGTGTTTCAATTTTTGACCCCTTGACACTTGTCACTATTTCGATGTCATCTTGTCATTAATGACAATGATGACAATTTTGTTATCATCATAATTATCAATATATTTTTAAGTAATTCTAAGTACGTGTATCGGCGTTTTGAAAGTTTGAGGGTGCTGTCGGCTGAGTAGCTAGCGCGTTTGACTACGAACCCTGAGGTCTTGAGTTCAAGACCAGTTTCAGGCAAGCCAACAACATCATGCATTTTTCTCATGTACATTGGTGTGTTATTGTGTTGGTTGTTGTTCGACTGTTAAAGTGATGAAGGCATAGCACTGATCACTTTGGCAGTACCGGCAGCGATTAATACTAACATATCCTAATGCACTTCACAGCACCCTCCTTCGTCGGTATTGTAGCAGAACCGTCGGCGAAGTAAAAAAACTAATAAAATGGCTACACAGCTTAAACAACTCGATGCCTGTACTTGACACCAGAGGGGCTTGCAACACTGCTCTACATAAAAACGCACAATAGCAGGGTTGTAAATGAATTCAGCTTTCTATCTCTCTCCCACTTCACCACCTGTTTTCTACACTATCCCTTTCCCAAAGAAGGTAACATATTAATTAATTAACTGGTAGGCATTAATTGCCTGATTGTGTTACTTCTCTTTATAAAAAAGAAGTTTACATCTGGGATTAATTTATGGGGAGTTAAATTTTCGTATAGAGACTTGGCATAGGACATCTTGTAAGCCTTACGTTTAAGGTGTAAGATGTGTTTGGCACTTTTATGTAAAACACCACGAGGAGCATTTTTGTGGAACATTTTACACCTTAACTCTTTGTTGGATAGGTATTTTTGTAACTTTACATTTCATTTTAAATCAACATTAGTATAATTTTAATATCAAATAAATTTTATGTTAAAACAGTAATTAAATCATGTTCAATTAAAATGAAATTCATGTAACTTATGATGGTATTTATTTAGTGTATATCTAAAGTAAATTTTTAAGCTGCTGTGTCTGTAGTGGTCAGCGCGTTGGGTTGGTTAGACCAACTACAACACAATTTGTTCTAATGCCTATGAGAATACACATTACGTAAGTAAAATAATTAAGAAAATATTTACATTAAATTCATGTTGTTTCAACTTTAAATAACTTTCATTCAACATAATTCTTCGGGTTGTTTCAATATCAAATACACGTTGTTTCAACTGGAAATAACTTTGATTCAGCATGATTCTTCGTATTATTTCATGATCAACTTCATTTTGATTTAACTGTACTGGAATATTTGATTAACTTGCAATACAGTTATTTCAAAATGAAACATTTTTTTTGAAGCTTATTGTAAAATCATGTTGAATTAACATGAAGCAAAATAACTACCGAAAATTTAAATTAACTTTGTTTTCTACGATTTTAATATGAAATTTTTCTGTGTGTAGAACTTTGCTATTATTTTTTATTTTATTTTATTTTATTTTTTTGTTTTTTTGTTGTACAGTGTTTCTTACGTAAATTTTTTTACTAATAAATACACTATTATCATCGAAAAAAATCTTTTTTCTAAACCAAACGGAAGACAAATGTGCAAAAGAGGAAAAAATTGTGAAAAAATTGAATTTCAGAAAAAATTGCCAACAATATTTTATAGAAAAAATGCGTTTCTCGCCTAATTACTAAATACAACAACACCTTTTTGATTATGGCGAGCGTGATCGCTGGTGCACAACATTATTGTGAGAGCATTTGTAATGATCTTATGATGATCACTGTTTAACAACATCATAATGAGCACTTCTAATGAGCATAATGATGTTGCTGCGTTGTTTGTTTGATGTTGCTGAACGATGCCACACTGATGCCAGTTAGACTCGCCCAATTTGTTCAAAACGGAAAAGAAGAAGAAAGGAAAAACACTGCAACAGCACTGCAACAGTGTTAAATAAATACATATACAAATTAAATGCAAAAGTACCAACAACAAAAAAAAAAAGAAAAAAACTTAAACGTAACGAATCATCCACAGCATGTTGGATCATAAAAGTTTGTTGTCGATGAGCCAGCCAGTCAACCAGCCACCACACTGCTCATTTCAACGAGAATGTTGTAAGATCAAAAAAAAAAAAAAGAAGAAAAGACATAAATTGCAGCGACAAAAAAATTAAAATTAATTTTAAGGAAATAAGTTTGTTTCTCTTTTTTTTTTATTTATTTATAAACTCGTCTATAAAAACATTAACTTTTTACTCCGTAATCGTGTCGTTAATTTTAGCCGCAACAAACGATGTATTGCAAAATGCAACTATATTCACGATAGTACACAAAATACTTACATATAGCGCGTATATTTACAGTGGAACAAATTTGATAAAAGAATTTGGGGTAGGATAAGCGTGATCCCAAAAGAAAATTGTTGTAACTCCCGAGGAAAATGGATGATACCTTCCAAACGGTTAGAGCGATTTTCTTCAAACATAGGCTAGAAGATTTTAGATCAAGTCATCTTTCCAACGAAAAAAAAAATTCAAATTGGTCTACACACACACACACACACACATAATTTCAAGAGGATACAGCTAGAAAAGAGAAGATAACTTCGAAACGGCTGGCCCAATTTTCTTCAAACATAGCTAAGAGCTAGGGTATTCACTCTAATAATGTTTTGCTCGATTAATCGAATAATTGAAGTCAAATAATGTTCGATGTAAGAAAAAATTTCAATTTCGAATAAAAATTTATTCGAGTAGATTTCTTAATCAATTTTCAAAATTATGTGAAATTTTGCCATTCAATTCAAACGATATTTCATACTAATAGACGGCATGATCAATAAATATCTTGTACGAAAATTCGGAAATATCGAGCAAAAATTATTCGAAGTAAAGAAGAGATATCAAGAGCAACTAGTCAGCTAGATTTTTCCTATTAAGTAATCGAATGTAATCTAAAAGCGGAATTCAGTAAATAATTAAAAGCATTCACAAAATCAAAAAAATAATTACTTTGCTATATAAAATATTAATTTATGCCAGGAACCGGCAAACACATACTACTACATTTTGCTTGTATGGGTTTTATTTTCCAATTCTCCCTCTTACAAAGTTTTTGTTAGTGTACATCAAGCCACAGTCTAACCAGACACGTCAACTTTGACAGGTCAAAATTCCCCAAATCAGCTTTTTCTGCCGCCTAGTTGAGAAAGAGACAATAATTACGTGTTGGTGTTTCATTTTATCCAATTAAAAGTGTTGCACATTTTACAAATGTATGCGTAAAACAAAACAAATTAAAACACTAATACTTTCTTATTTCTCTTTTGCGCTGCTGGCCAATTCGGCTGAGACGGCAATATCTTCCGGCTCGTGTCGCTTCTGGTTAGACTGTGCATCAAGCAATAGCAAGAAACAAGCGATAACACAACCTGCTTGTTTAAATGTTCATGCCACACTGATTGATTTTATTTAAGGCAGATTTAGCCGACCGTAACGTTGATGTAGTGGCATTTGCTGATCGTTTCTGTCACATTGAAAAGCTATGAGACAGAAACGATCAGCACATGCAACTACATCAACGTTACGGTCAGCTAAATCTGCCTTTACTTTTAGTTAATACGTGTGAGAGTAAAAAAGTAAATGTGATATGTTTTGCCGGTTCCTGCTTTATGCATCTAGAAAAAACAAAGAATTGATAAATTGGAAATACTTTTTAATTCACTTTTCCCAAATTTTCTAGCATATAGGATTAGTGAAAGATCATTCTTCGTAATGCGAGAAATGTTCAATCGAAAAAATATATTTATGAAATAAAGAAAAAGCACGATATTTTTAGAATTCTGTTCTGCTTAGAATTCTGTTCTGCATGCAGAATAAAAATGTTCGGAATTGTAAAAAAAATAAAAAAAATTTCCTGTTACAATTTAATATTTATAACAGAAATTCTTGTGATTATTTAAACATTTTTATAAATCTCCCCAAAATCCCAGAAGTTCCCCGGAAAACAACGGCAACACTGAAAGCAGCGAAAACACCAAAACGGCAACACTCTGTAAATTACGAGAATTAAAAGCTTAAAGTAATCGTTATTTGTAAGCAAAAAATAAAAATCAAGAAATAATCGTACTTTCGAGCAAAAAATTAAAATAATCGTTGTTTTTGAGCTAAAAAATAAAACTCAAAAATAAGAATTATTTTACGATCAAAAAATAAAACTCAATTATAATTCTTATTAATTGATTTTTTTAGTAAAAATTGAAAATAACAATTAAATCGTAATTTTTATGCTCGTACTCATAATCTTTACGGTCCCTGAAAAAAACTAAATCAAAATCGGTCCAGCCGTTTGGGCTGTACAATGGCGCAGACATACATACAGGCTCAAACACACACTACAAACTTATAACACCCCTCTTTTTTGGTCGGGGGTCGAAAAGGTCAATAATGCTACCAACATTAACATGCCACAAAAAGTGCTTCCTAATTTCCAGTATCATTATATCAGCAAAATTGCGTAACTTTGCTCTGAAAATAGGATATTTTATCGCGGTAAAAAGTAACCTATATGTTAACCGCGGTATTAAAGAACCTCTACACCAAATGCTATCAAAATATATTCAGTAGTTTTTGTGCACAGAAAAAACTAAATTTCATTTTCTGTAAAGGTTTTCAATTAAAAAGTAAATATTTTGTCTAGACTAAAATATCTCAACAATTTTATTGAAAAAAAAACGGATTTTTCCAGTGAACAAATTGTTTAAATCTATAAAACAATTTGTCTAAAAATATCTACAAATTGTAAACAAAACAATTTACTAAATCAAACAAAAAGATTTATTGGATCTTCTGAAAAATATCAAACAATATTTTTGTCTGAATTTATTAAATAATTAGCCTAAAAATACTAACAAATATTAAACAAAATAGTTTATTTAATCAAACAAAAATATTTAATGGATTTTTTGTAATATATCAAAAAAAAAAATTTTTGTGTGGGTCATCATCACCATCCATTAAGTATTTATGAAATTTCACTTTGTTAAATGTGTTCAAAGTCTGAATGTTTATCTAAAGACTCTAAAAAATGAATGAGAATTAATGCAATGACATTAACGAATTGATTCACTCAAAAATTTTGAGTAAACAAACATGGTACAATTGCATTCCTTTTGCTATCATTGTTGTTGTTGTTATGTGTGTGTATTTGGTCATCGGGGTTGTTTTTTTACGACACAGTTTTTCTTATTGTTTTTGGTGTTTGCGTCCTAAATAAGAGTCAAACAAACTATTCATTGACTATGTAAAGAATATTTACTGAAAATGAAATTTAATTTTAGACAAACTTTTGTTTGAAAATTTTTTGGTGATCATTTTTTCTGTGTGTGATGCGTGCTTAGATAGATAAATAGACAGATAGATTAAGGACCAGCAAGGTAGGTAGATCATAATTTTAAAACTTAATTTTTTTGTATTCTAAACCGTTCACCATAAAAATTTTAAAAAATGTATTCATTTACTTTATAGTTTTATTATTTTTATAGGTTTTGTTATTTAGAATTAGTCATTGCCCCCACTGTTTTATAGAGTCGAGCCAATAATCAACTACAACATTTGCTAGTTTAGCAACATTTAGGAATCAGATCATACATTGAGTTTTTTTCCTGTAAGCGCTTGTACTGTGGGTACAATGTTTGTATTTACAGAGGAATGCGAAATAAATCGTACAATGTTTGTACGATAGCAGCTCAAAAACTCCGTGAATCTTTCAACTTCCCTCATAGTTAAATGAAAATCAATCCACACTTCTGCTGCCAAATTTTATCTGGTAATAGAGTACTCTACAATTTTAGCTTTAAGCATGTCAGCCGAGCCCATCATTTAACATTAATGTTTGGAAAGAACGTTGCTATTGCCGAAATAAGTCCTATTTCGTAATAATACATGATTATTTTCTAAAAAATGTTCGATGATTCAATAAATTTGATCCTACTAATATTATGAATGAGAAAGTTTGGATGTTTGATCATCCACTATAACGTGAAATCCGCTTAATGGATTTGAATGAAATTCGGTAGACGGACAGCATATGTCCCAGATTAAAATGAAGGGTACTTTTAAGAGGTACAAACGGAAAAAATTGGTACTTGGTATTTCAACAGCACGCGGACAAAGTCACCGGTGAAAGCTACTCTGTAATAAACTACACGTTAGGAATGACTAAAATCACTACACTCATAAAAAAAATCAGCGTCAGATGGATGACGCCCGGCCATCAGTATTGTGTCATCAATGCTATGACAACTGTCATCAATTAAAGCGAAAATTTATATCAATCAGATGGCAAACTACAGCCTACAATTTTGTCACGAAGTGTGGCGGATAATATATCTCTTAGCTGTAGTCAGAATGACCCTGTCGCCGACGAATCGGAGTTGATATTGGACACGCGCACAGAAAAAAATAGACAAGAATTATATTCAATAAAACCATGTTATTAAAAAAAAATATGAATTTCAATAACATTTATCTTTAACATAATAAAATATTTCGTTGTAAGTATTTCTTTTCCATTCCGGTTATTTCTTTTCTTTTTATACATAGGTACTTAAAACAAGTTGTATCCCATAAAAAAATAAATGGGATATGGCTCGGCTAGAGAGTGTATGCTTTACGTCCGGAAAGCCCGGGTTCGTATTCCAGCCATGTCAACATTTTTTTTAATTTATATATATATTTTTATTTTGAAATAATTTTGTTATCAATATAGGGGAATTCTTTATCACAGGAAATTTGAAAAAAAAATTATTGAATACCGGGATTTTTGTTATCAAAAACGAAACTTATTTTTTTCTGTGCGGGCACGTGGGAAGCTAAGACGAAAGTAGAACAGGCGCACTTTCGGGCAGCACAGGTCGAAAATGGCGCTTAATTCAAGGAAGGCCCAAATCGTGTTTTTCCCTTGTATCTAAAATAATTTTTTGAATTATAAAAATTTTTTATGGCTTATTTATTTCAAAGATAACACAGCACAACAATGAGGAGGTTTTTTGTGTTGTTTAAATAAAAATAGCTGATCCTTATGTATTTTTATCTCCTACTTACAATAGCGTCATTAGTTTTTCTCTAGCAGCTCTAGTTTTACATTTAGCATTTGTATAATTTACACCACTTTTTTTATTATTCGGTTAATATTTCACGAATGGTTCTCCAAACTTTAAAATACTTTCTGGATTAATAAAAGGGTAGAATAAAAAAAAGTTTTAAGGACGAAAGCAAAAGGCACGATTTTTAACATACTTGCAATAACAGTAAGATGTCCTGATATATTCATCAATGTGACTGTATCCGAATGAAAGAGACTTTTGTGTAGATTAATAATCCAGAAAATATTTTAAAGTTAAGCGAATAAAAAGAGGTGTAAATTATGCAAATGCTAAATATAACTATATCTTTGAAACTAGAGCTGCTAAGGAGAAACTAATGATGCCATCGTAATCAGCAGATGAAAATACATAAAGATCAGATATTTTCACTTAAACAACAAAACCACTGTGTAACTTTACAAATTTTGTCATATGATCATATTTTGTCACGAAAATGCAGATTACTAAATTTGCTTGGAACCATACCATTAATTTCACTTGGCGCCTATACAAACATCTTCCTGAAATGAAACCTTAACGGTATACTGATAGAAAACCCCTTAACGCTTATGTAATTTGACAAAAATGCTATGTCGTATCTTCGTTTTTGACTCCATGACACTGTTCATCACTGTGATGTCAACCTCTACATCAGCTAGTTATCAATGCCAATGATGACAAATCTAGCATCATTGCAGTGACACTTTGACATCAGGGAAATTGCTTATTACCATCAATTTAATGGCAAAATGTCATAAATATGATGTCGCTGATAGAAAACTCTTCACAACGCTGATGTAATTTAACATCAATGCTGTGTCAAGTGTCTTCTGACTTAATGACACTTTTCATCATTGGGATGTCAACCTTTACATTAGCTGTCATCAATGGAGTGATTGAAACAATTATACATATTTATATTTTCTTAACTTTTAATTGTTTCTATTTTAGCTTTACTTTTTGCTATTTTATTTTTTCTTCTAATGTTGCTCTTGATCCCTTCTCAATTCACCGCACATTTATAAACAAACGCCGCTACCATTTCAGCTATGTCGCCATGCAAAACATCGGCAGCACAAATGCATACACATGCATATGCACACATACATATGATGACTAAGTGTCATCAATGTAGTGAAATTTTGTCATGCTATCGTTTGCTTCAATGTATGGTCTGTGCATGTATGCTGTACCGGCTTAGTTTTTAAAAAGACTTGCATAATTTATTATTAGCTCTGTCATAGTAATGATGATAAGTGTACAGCAATGCAACGTCATGCTTTTCAAGTTTTTAGAAATGCGTTTAAACACGAAAATAAAAAATAAAACAATAACATTTGTATTAAAATGCAAATTATAAACATAAATTATAACATTGCTTACTTATTTCTTTTATACATATTTTACACTTTAATAATATATAAGAAGTGACATCGTATTGATGTCATTCCAGTCATAGCATTGATGACACTTAAAGTATGACAAAATTCGATGATAACGTTTGTCATTAGATTGATGTCTGTTGTCGTTTTATGGATGATATTTGTCATAACATTGATGTCAGGTCAGAATTCTGATGATAGGGCAAGTATCACTCGTTAAAGCCATGTAATTTTTTTTCTTATTGTTGGACAGTTTTATTCCTAAAGTTGTTCAATAATAAGTTGCTTACAATATCCGTCATTCATTTTTAAATCAAAATTATTTTTGCTTCAATTGTTCCTGTCACTCTGTCCATAACACCAAACATGATTTTTACTATGATCAATTGTATGGACTCGTATGATGTATACAATGCTCTGGGTAGAATGTACCACCCGATCAGAAGCTCTGCATGTCGTAATTTGTGGTCTATTTAAAACACACACAAGAAAAACATATTTAGCAGATAGAAAAAAAGGGGGGAATCAACCGATCTTGTAGCTGCTGAAGGTTGTTTTTGCCTGCTTGTGGCAGCTCGCTAGTTGTGACTCCTTGCAGCTGTGACACACGCGCGCACACACAAACACACTCGATTCGTTACAAATGATGTGTTTGCTGTAATGTTTTAGCTGGTCATTATGTAGTGCGACTGTCGATGACGATATTGAGTGTTTCGAATCGGTATGTTCGCTCATTTACTCTGTATGAGTTAAAAGTATGTACCCTGAAGGAAGCCAGTGGCCAAGTGTCTCCATGTCATCACTTTTGTCGACAGGTTTGGTGACATTGTCAAGGAATCGTCTACACTTTTTATTTTGCCTTTAATTGGGAAGAGAAGTTTTTGACAGCTTCAAAACGATTTTTTATTGGCTTATTTTGTTGTGTTGAAAATAAATGCGTCTGCATGCAAAACTAAAAATTTTCATAAGAAATCTAATTTAACCCTCTGCGACTGACATCGTAGTCTAGCAGACACCAGTAAACAGAAAACATTGTTTTACGCCATAATTATACAAATATCGATTCTGGTGTTTGTGTACGTCAAGTGTACGTTAATGCGAAGAAAGCAATTGAAACAAGCGCACGCGTTGATGTGAGCATACAAGTGTCTAGAAGTCTACCACGTCAGTGTTGAGTTAGACCTGACAAAATACGTTATAACTTTTTATTAAACCATTGATATTATCTCGTTTTTCTCTATATTGATTAGCCTAGGTATAAGCTAAAATTAATATTAAACTTTTTACGAAAAAAATTAAATATGAAGTTTCTTTTTGTTTTTGTATGGATGTAATTTTTTTAACGCTAATTTATGCCATGCCAATAATTTTATTTTTAATAAGATTTGTCGTTTTGGTTTCAACAAAAAATTACAATAAATAACAAACTACTACACTAAACTAAAATCCAAAATATTTTCATTGGGTTTACAAACGGAACTTGGAAAATATAAGCAGTCGAAATAGTGTCTAGTGTACTACCACGTCAGTGGAATTGTGATAATGAAGTCACGTCAGTCGCATAGGGTTAATTGCCTTACCTAGTAAAAAGTTTCATATGTGTTGACTAGAATCATTAAAATGCAATGTCTCAATATGGTCCCATAAAAATCACCTAGTCTATAGTAAGTCAATAGTTCTGAGGTCACTAATGGAATCTCAATGACAAGCACATGCTAAATGTCTATAGCACAGAACATTGCCTGGCGTACAATTAGTTAGTAGTACTGGGGACAAAGTCAATAGTGAATCAGTACAGTTTTATTATCGACATTTCCTTCAGGGTATATTTTATTTTTTTAAATATTTAATTTACAGAGGTTGTTGTTGCTGTTGTTATATTACTATAATGTTGCCCCTATATTGCGATCAATTTGTGTTTACATGCAAATTAATTGGCGGCAACAATTAAAAATTGTCGACCAATTCTTTACCATGCATAAATAGGAGGGCAGATTGGAGAGAACCTTAAAAGAAATAAAAATCAAATAAAATATCTGAATCTCTTTTGGGAAACAATTGTTCTTCGGTTGTATGAGCTTTTAGTAGAAAGTTTCTACCAATCTCAACCATTTTTCAATAACGAAGTTTCTTATTATATTTTATAGTTCATCAGTGTCCCTGTGCAATATCATCAGAGTTAGGTTGATATCCAAGGACAGGCTCGTTTCGAAGGAGAGCAAGAATTGTTAAAAAAATTATCACATTATATGGTAAATCGAATAGTAGGTATATCCTCAACTTTAAAAAATTGCTTGAAGAAAGACAAAGCAAGTGAAAGCTGTTTTACTTTGTAGAGATCTCTTTGCTCTCTAGTATGTTGGACTAGTTTATTACTTCACTCCCAATTACATGCCAAGTAAAGCAAAACTTCTTCCGAATTTTTTTGAACATGAAATTTTAATAGCACTTTTCAGATTGCCTTCGTATAGCTATTACTCACATACAATCAACAGCTTTTCTATAGAGATAGAATAAATATATCAGAAGGGAAATTGTTAAGCGTTTTACAAACAAATTAATGTTGAATTTTTTTCCTCCAATTTATTAAAAGAAATTATGATTGTTTTTTTTCTATTTATTTTGCTTTGAAAGTTGAACAACAACGATAAAAATTTATAAAATATAATTAAGAACTAATTGTTGAAAACAAACGAGATCAAACAAGTAATAACTTATTATTTACAGATTTCTACTTCAGGTTAAGCAATTGTATTAGAAAAAAATAGATAAATTAAATGTTGAGGAAGCATTTTTTTAAACCTGGTGTTCAAAAACAAACCATGGCGGTCATGATCAACTGGAAAAAGTCTTGGGCAGCGCTGGAAATGAAAGATTTTCAATGAGTCAGTTTAATAAAAAAAATAAATAAATTAAGTAAATTGCGACTTTGGCTCGCACACGAAGGGTTCCGTACGAATACACATATGTACGAGTTTTTGCTCCTTTTTTCATTTTGGCAGTTTTTTTTTAATTTTGGTTTTTTTTAATTTTTTAAATTTATTTTTCGTTATTTTGGCGATTTTTTTTAGTATCGGCGCTTTTTTCATTTTCGTAATTTTTTCGTTGTTTTTTTACGATTTTTTGGTTTTTTGCAATTTTTTGCCGATTTTTTTTAGCTGTGGCGATTTTTTGGTTTTGGCGGTTGTTTAACCTTTTTTGCGCTTTTTGGCTATATTTTTAGTTTTAGCGATTTATTTTAGTTTTGGCGCTTTTTTTCAGTTTTGGCGTTTTTTCGGCTTTGGGGATTTTTTGTCGGTTTTTGGTGTTTTTTTTTAGTTTTGGCGCTTTTATTTTCGTTTTGGTGATTTTTTTAAATTGTTGTCAATTTTTTCGTTTTTTGACGATATTTTTAGTTCTAGCAATTTTTTTTTGTTTTAGTGCTTTTTTCGTTTTGATGCCTTTTTCGGTCTTTTGCGTTTCTTTTAGTTTTTTCTCGATCTTTTTAGTTTTGGTGATTTTTTGCGTTTTTGCGTTTTTTTTAATTTTGGTGCTTTTTTTCTTTAAGCGCCTTTTTCATTTTGGCGATTTTTCGTTTTGATATAGAACACCCTTTAATTTTTATTGTTTTAAATATCGGTGTTAATTGGTGTAGTCTATTCTACAGACTACGCGATTAACACGAACTTTGAAAATATAAAGTGTGTATATATGTAAGTATAAGTGGCGGTATATTACATTAGTATTTCAAAATTTTTCGTTGCTGGCTTTACAACACCCTTTAGTTTTTAACTCGGATATGTAGCGGCCAACGTTTTACATATTCTGTCAACATTTCAGGTCCGTAGCTCTTACGGTTCCCGAGAAAACAGCCTGTAAGAGATGGACGGACAGACATACAGAGAGACAGACAGACAGACAGACAGACGGACAGCGTAGCGAAAATAATAGGGTTCCTTTATACGTTTGGTGTATGGACCCTAAGAAATAATAAACTAATCAAACTTTAGTATTCCAACATTGTTGTGCCATGGAAATGAAGCGCGGTATTTTCACACAAAGCACGTGGTGTTAAAAAATCTTATGCAAATATAAATTAAATTAAATTAAATGTTCGCGCAACAAAAAAAATTAACACGGTTCTAACACCAGATTATGACAGAGGACACCAAAACAATATATGGCTGATTATCATTCTAGACGTACATTTTGTTTTTAGTTCTTTTTTTTTTGTTGTTTTTGTTTACCGATGTAACTAATATAAATATGAGAAGGCATGACTATTATAGTTTTCGCCTCATTCAATAGATACTGAAATAAAACAATATTTTTAGATTTTTTAAAATTTTTGTGTCTTGAGCGTTACATTTGCTTTCGCGGTTGTTCCAGGAACTATTTTTGCAAAAAAATGCACTACGAAAAATGAGTATAGGGTTTGAAAGTACTTACTATACATCTACTCTTTAAGAAAAAAAAAATATAATGATCACAGGGCGAACTTAAAAGTTAATACCACTTTTTCAAATTTGACTTGGGTTAACCTGGAAAAATAACAAATTTGTATGTTTTAAAATAAGTCTTTACAAACATTTATACTTGAGCAAAAAGTAGGCTATATCTTCTTTGAAATAAGACTTATTTTAATAAAATTGACCAACAATGTCAAAAGTTATGTCAAATTCAAATAATTTTGGTTGTAACAACCAGCCTAATACATGCTTCGAAATTATAACAACCAACAATGCGAAAGAACTAAATATTTCAACGCAAATCAGAAATCCAAATTGTTTATTAGGCTAAGGTTCGTAATGTTATATTCAGAAAGAATATAATATAGAGATAATGTTCTTTATATAGTTTCTATCCTTCAGCTGCTGTTAACTTTTTTAACGTCCTAAAATTTATAGATAAATTATATTTAAAACATTTTTGTATGTAACGCTCAATACATTTTTATACGAAATGAATATTTTTTTCAGAACACACATTTTATTGAATACAATTCAGATGTATAATCTTCGATGTAATTTAACATAACCTCCTAAGGTATTCACTAAAACATTTCAATTATATTAAAAAAATATGGATAACACTCAACACATTTTTTTTATACAAACCATGATCGATTGATGAAACGTTTTGCAATATAATAAAACAACAAAAAATTTTGGGGCCATTTTTCCATAAACCTGTATTATTAGAGGCAAAAAAATAAAAATTAAAAGCTACTGCCTGTTTTTGAAAATAAAATGAAAATTTTCGTTTGGGAATTTATATTGCAAACAAAAATGTAATGCAGCTTCATTTTTCAAACGCTTGACTTTGTGCTTGCTGGGTAAACTCGCGCTCTTCACTAATACTAATATGCTGCAATACAACCACAGTTTAAATTTTGCGCATCACTGTTTTAAAGACATCCAAGCAGCAGATTTAACTTGAACGACCGAAATCATTCAAAACTTAAAATGTGTTTGGGTCTTTTGGTCCCTTTCTTAAAAAAGAGGCGAAAACTCCCCTTCAGCGGCGATATTTAATCCCGCAATATCTCCGATAAAAGGAAATTTTTACCCAATGCATCCGTTACACTGAAAGAGCTGTGAATCGTAAATCCCATGAAACGATTTCGTTTTTGAAAAATTCAATATTAGAATTTCATTGGAATTGCTTTAAGTTTCGACAAGATATATTCATGGATACTTAAAAACCTTGAAATATGTATATGGTACTCTTCAAAATTAAGAGAATAAAAATAAAAATTTCAAGTTTTTAGATGTCATAATTTTATTAAACTAATGAAATAACTTCATTAAAATAAGGAAATAATTAAATAAAATAATAATTAAAAATAATGAAATAATTTCACTAAACTAAGAAAATAATTTCATTAAAATAATGAAATAATTTCATTAAAATAATGAAATAATTTCATTAAAATAATGAAATAATTTCATTAAAATAATGAAATAATTGCATTAAAATATTGAAATAATTTCATTAAAATAATGAAATAATTTCATTAAAATAATGAAATAATTTCATTAAAATAATGAAATATTTTCAATAAAATAATAAAATAATTTGATTAGAATAATGAAGTGATATCATTAAAATCATATTATAAATCATAACATCATTAAAATTATGAAATATTTATTTTAAAATAAGGAAATAATTTCATTAAAATTATTAAATAATTTCCTCAAACTAACGAAATTATTACATTGGAGCAATGAAATTATTTCATATAGTTGGAGAAATTTTCATTAAAGTAATTTTAAAGAAAATTGTTTGAATTCTCCAACGAAGCGTGATGTTGGTTGGGTTGTAATGACGTTTTTCATTGGATTAATATCGAATTTATGAAGAAAATTATATCATTTTATTAGTATTTATAATTGGGCAATTCCAAGAGAGTTTGCATATTGTTCTATCCCGTATTGGGTATTTAAATACTACCTGATGCTTTGAACAGCTTATATCTCATAACGATTATAATTTCTTTTATTTTTCCCGAAAAGTTCATTTTAAAATCGGCATGTATTAAATTGCGATGTCTTTTACATTTTTATTTTTCACAAACAAGTTTCTGTATTTATTTTCTACATTTTAATTTAATTTATTTTATTTTAAACATCAAAATTTCAAAGAAAATTATAGAATATGAAATACAATTTTTTTTTGTCTTTTATCCAAAATATATAAAAGTAAAACTAGAACCAATAGATGTGTACATATTTCAAAATTGACCCTTTTTTGTTGAAGGAACCCTAACATTTAACAAGATTCTGCAGCATCCACAGCTATTATGCTCCTGAAGCAAAGTCGTAATAATAATTGCTTTGCGTGTTTGTTTAACTACTAGGGCAATAAAACACACACGATGCTTACCCTCTCTAAGATTTAATCAGTCAGTTCGTATTGTGGAGTTATTTTGCAGCTCTATTATTTCTGTATCATATTTTATAGTGAGGATATGTATCACTCTGGTAGTTAAACATTTAAATACTGACATCGATCATTCTTTATATTTGCTGCCAGTCATTTAATCATTCGTTAGTTTATTGGTTTGACTAAAACAACTTAATTTTAATAATAAAATGTATCTTATCTGGTCCGTTTTGTTCAAACTTTACCATAACTACGTTGTATAATTTTAACCAACAAAGTTTATTAAGAAAAAAAATCACAAATTAAACAACTGTTAATGGGGATGTTGATGTGATTTTTATTAGTTTACGACGAACCAGTTTTTTATATTAATTTAGCTCATATTTAAACATGAATTGGTTTGGTTGCTAGTTATATAAAAAAAAATAATACACAATATTTAGCCTAAGGCCTTAAATTAGCTAATAATTTAAAAAAAGCAGTGGGCAACAAGAAAAAAACTGTATTAAAAAGATTCATTCACAGAAAGTTTACACACCAGTCGACCACAAAAATATTGATTCATGCCATACATTCAATAAAGTGGTTTCTCATTCAGATATACGAGAGTGGCCTTAGAATTATCCAACGAATATTTCACAAGAAGACGAACAAAAGCTCTTTTTAACCGATTTGAAAATATTTATAGCTTTTAAAAAATCAAATACTATGGGAAGACCACCTGCTGCCATTAAGAAGGTGTGGCATAGTGACACGGTCAGCGATATTAATAAGAGGGAGAGGGGGAGGCGCTCTAAGCTATCGTCGCCTAAGATCAGGTGTTCTGCTGCTGCCAAGAATGCTGTTGGTGCTAATTTTGCTGCTAATGCTATTGGTGGGGATTGCCAAGGATGCCAATACCGAAATCCAGATTCCGAAAACCGCGGGATTTCCCGGGATTCGTCAAAAAAAAATCCCGTGGAATCACGAAATAGTTAAATTAGGTTTTTTAAGTAAAATTCGTATACAAAAAACTCGTAATGAAAAGTAACAATTGTAATACTAATTTATGAATTTAAATTTAAATGTGTTATGGTTATGGATACCCTTCCTCTATTCCCACTCCCCTGGTCGGTGGTGATAGACCAACTTCTCCACATTCGTGGTGAAAGTGGGCATGAACTGACTGGAGACGCCCATCATGGTAACTGGAAAATTCGGCTGTGCTCTCTCAGGCGTCATGAATGAATGATGTTTGTACTCTGCTTCATTATTAGCAGAAAATTTGACTTTGATATCGTATCGTTAAATGGATACAATATCCCTCATGCTATGGATATCACGTATTTATATGACTTTCTTGGCAGAAGGCTGACTTGGAATACCTATTCAGAATTATTTATACAAAAAGCCTCTAGAGTTGTGGTGGATGCACCTGGATGAAGTATGAGCCCTAAAATTATCGTTCGGATCTATGAAATTATACGGGTATATTCTGTATTCCATCCGGAATGAAAATATTCCGAATTATCAAAGCATTGTTGCTGCAAATTATTATTTATAACAACAATGCTACAGCAATTCCGAACACTGTTAATCCGCATGGAATATACAACAAGCATGAATATCAGACCAACTATCACGTACGTCACACTTGTATGGTGGCCGAGAGTTTGACTGAATGTAGAAGCTACTAAGCTGTGCAAGGTGAAGATGTTGGCATATCTTGTTGCTACCGGTGTAATGAGAATATATCCAGCCTTTGCTATTCAGCACTTAATTAGTCCAACGTCTTTTCAGATCTTCATACTACTTACAGGAGGGGTCTTGGAAACTCTGTTCATTGTGTTGGCAAAAAGCAATCATCGATCCTGAGTACAATATCTTAAAGAGAACTATAAGCTATGCCGAATGACAGCATTAACCATGAGCTGAGGCTTGAAAAATATCATGTTGCTTTCAGCTTAGGGCGCTCAAGGCTACGTGTGAGGATGTTGGTTCACCTGTGGATTCCAGAAATATACGGTGGTTTGCGGTTAGATCCAAAACCCAGTACTGCTGCGTGAGTCTTTGGAGCTATATGTGCATAAACAAAACATTTTAATAATACGAGTAAGTTTTTGCTCAGGTTAGGATAGGTCATTTATAAAAACTGAAGTATAATGGATAAATTAATCACAAAAAAATATATAGGGGGTGGGGAGTACCCCTTCCCCTGCACCTACCCCGTCAGTTTTTTTCCCCCAACTTTGTGCTTTGTATTAAAATTGGTTCATACCAAATTTGAATACTCTTTCTTTTATTAGTAATTATTAATTACTTTGTATGTGAATTACCCCTCCCCTCGCACCTACCCTGCCAGTTTTTTACATAACTTCATATCTTGTCTTCAAATTAACTCATATCAAATTGAAGACTCTTACTGTTATAGGTTTCCAGATAGATAGCAGGTAATAATTAATTACTCTGTATTTGGAGTACCCATTCTCCCATACCTACCCCGTCAGTTTTTCACCTTACTTCGTATCATGTCTTCAAATTAGTTCATACCAAATTTGAAGACTCTTGCTGTTATATCTATCAAGATAACAGGTAATTATTGTATGAGGAGTAACCCTTCCCTCGTACCTTCCCCGCCAGTTTTTACTTCGTATCTTATATTCAAATTGTTCATTCGAAGTTTTAAGACTTACTATTATAGCTTTCCAGATAGCAGGTACTCGTAATTATTAATTACTTTGTATGGGGAGTAGCTCTTCCCCCGGTCCTATGCCAATTTTTTGACATACTTCGCATTTCGCTCTAAAAATAATCTGACTGCTGTAGCTTTCATGATATAAGATATTTAGTTAGCATAGGCGTGGCACTGCCGACTTTCATATCTATCAAATTGTTTTGTCATTGGATCCTAATACTCGTATGTGTACAAAGTTTCAAGTTGATTGGACATCTAGAAGTTGATGAAAATTTATCACACTATTTTGTACCAATAGGGAGAAAATTAGCGTTCTTTGAATAATAATATTTGAGTGTTTTTATTAAAATTAAAAAGGTGTTATACGGGCGGATACAAAAGTATATATGGAGTTGAAGAGGACACTTTCACCTTTCTTTGTAGGTTTACTTTTTTTTGGTCGCATTCGATCTTCAAAAGTTCTATTCCTCTAAAATTAAAATTTGCGAAAAATATAGTAGTTTAAAAAATATTTATATTTTATAACACCTTAAATATAAACAGTACAGTGGCCACTTCCTAAAGACTACAATCCTGCTAACGTTGCAGAAAAGACCGCATCTTATTATCGATGATAGTTTGCGAGAAATAATCATTTCTTTCTAAGCAAATATAAAAATCACCTATTTCTAAAATTGTATAAAATGTATGTTTTTAACAGCATGACACGCCCACTATTGCAAATATTTTTAGCTAATTTTACTATACATCCATACCACTACATCTGAGGAGATGCAATAGGACCTCCTCAGATGCACATGTCATGTCATGTCTAATCATGTCATGTCGATTCCTGTCATGTCATGTCAAGTCACATCTTGTCATATCATTTCATTATTGCTATGTCTAGTCATAGCTTGCCATGCCATTTTATGTCTAGTCATCTCATGTCGAGTCCTGCCATGTCATGCCAAGTCACATCTTGTCATATCATTTCATTATTGCTATGTCTGGTCATATTTTGCCATGTCATGTTATGTAACCATGACATAACATATAGTTTTATATTTTAAGTAAATAAAACCTAAGTAACTTCCTTCCAAGCCAATGTCCCCCGACATGTCGCAACACCGTGTTTTCTTTTTTAAACGTGTATGCTGTGAGTAAGCTTATTCCGTAAGCTATAGGAAATTCCACGACCGTCTTCGTATATATTAAATTATTTCGGTCTTACTATACATGAGTAGTTATTTATTTAAGTATTTGAGTAATTATATATAACTTCATTTTATCTATCTTTCTGTTTTCCTTATTAATTTATAACAATTTATTATAATTTTAATGTGAAATATATTTTTCTGTTTGCAGTCCATTGAATACATTTAAAGGTTGTAATTAAAATTGTCATTAAATGAATTTATCCATAACATTTAATGATTTATTTATCAATTTGCATAACATTTGTTTATTTGCACTTTATTTCATATAAATACAATATTTTTCATTTCTTTCGTTAGTTTTTTTTCAGTTTTTTTTTATTTTTTTATTTTTTATAAATTAGTTGGCATCATATGTCGCCGCCGCCGTCGTCGTACAATAAATGGGTGGGTATTTTATGTTTGGGTTGGGATTTGATTTTGATATTTAAGGACATATGGGGAGCGTTTCGTTAGTGTTCATTGATTTTAATCCCCTCTAAATGAGTTTTAATAAAAAGTATTTAACTAAATATAGAAACTAATTGCTGAACTGTTATTTATAATGCGAGTATGATGTCTGACATGGTGGCGTTTCACAGACATGTGCGGCATGAGTGTATTGACACTTTTAATATTTAACTGTCATTGGGTGTATATAAATCAAAAAGTATATGTTAAATTTACACGTTTGTTATATATTCGATTCGAATTTATATTCCTTGGTGTAACGCACAACAATTGATAGTCAAGTGAAATTAATTACATTTTATTATTTTAGTTTTAAAAATTTTACAAAAACTTTCAATTGGACATCAATGCAAAAGTAAAGTGTGATTGCACTAAACAGAGTGGAATACCAATACGTACATAAGTGTATCAACAAGGTTAACATAGATGTTACTATTACAAATTTAATAGTCAGTTTTGATGCTTATGTATCTTAATGAAATTCCTAGTCTCTAAATTATTCTACTTCAATTGACTCTGGCTCTCGAGATAAACCATTACTGAAAAGTAAGCCAGGAACTTCCACGTTCTGTACACTCTAAAACATTGCTTCAAATTTAGGATCATATATTGTCTAAATTTGTGTTGAAAAGTTCTCCTTGCCTAAAATTACATCGATTTTGTAGTTATTTTATTAAAGAAAAAACCTTTCAAATTAAACATATTTAGTCTAAGTGGAAAAGATTTAACATAAAGTATAATACGGCTATGGCTGAATGGTAGATACGTCACACTATCAGTCAGGAGGTCACGGTTCAAACCTGCACGCAGCCAATCGGTTTTTTTAGTCCCTACATATTTGTCCCTACAGTTTATATTATATATTAATATATTATATAATATCTTCAAATTCTAGAGGGGACTAGAGCGATTCTGGGGATGGCTTAGTTCCCTGGAAGGGCCTAGCTACGCCAATGCGTACTAGCATTATTTTTTAATCGGATGAATAACACTGTACACCACAAAAAAATGACAGGGCTCTAACGGCTGGTTCTGGTAGACGGCACCAAAAAAATATATATGTGCATCGGCGTTTTGAAAGTTCCCACCTTTTTGCACATAGTTATATAGTGACTCGGCCTATGTAAAAGACTATGAAAAACATTTTTGTGGGACATTTTAACCCTCTAACTGTGCGCTGTATGGGCCTTCTTGTCTCTTTCTTAAAAACAAGGCAACAAAACTTCCCTTCGGCGGCGATATACCGCGATAAACCGTTCTGCAAAAATATTTGCCATGGAATTCTATTAAAAGACATTCTATTCAAAGACAACAAAGTTGCAAACTTAACTTGAACGCAAGAAATCGTTCAAAACTTAAAATGTATTTAAGGGTTAATTTCAGACTTATTCACAATTAGTACTCGGCATAGGAGAACTTTTAAGTCTTACTTTTATGTAAAACACCACGAGAAACATTTTTGTGGAATATTTTAACCCTCTAACTCTTCGTTGTAGGTATCATTTTGTCCCTTTCTTAAAAAATGAGCAAAAACTCCCCTTCCACGGTGATATAGCAGGATGAAACGTTCTTCAAAAATATTTGCCATGAAATTCTATTACAAAGATTCACAGACACCAAAGCTTCAAACTCAACTTGAATTATAATTAATACTCGGCAGTGGAAAACTTGTAACTCTTATAATTAATTTATAAGATGTACTCAACACTTTTATGTAAAACACTACAGGAAACCTTTTTGTCGAACACTTTAACCCTCTAACTCTTCGTTGTAGATACGTTTTTGCTTCCTTAAAAAAAAGCAAAAAACTGCCTTTCGGTGTCGATATAGCGGGCTGAAACTTTATATTGCTATAAAAGTCTACTATGGATCTTCAAAGACACCAAAGTTTTAAGCTCATCTCGAACACCAGAATTCATTCAAAAAGTGTATTTAAGGATTAATTTCATACTTATTCACAATTAGTAGTCGGCATAAGGAAAACTTGTAAGTCTTACGTTTAAGGTATAAGATTCAGCTTTTTCAGCTTTTCAATGTAAAACAGCACGAGAAACATTTTTGTAGAAAATTTTAACCCTCTATCTCTTCGACGTATGCGTCTTTTTGTCCCTTTCTTAGAAAAGGAACAAAAAACTTCCCTCCAGCGGCGATAAAGTGGGCAGAAACTTTCTACAAAACCATTTGCTATAAAATTCTACTTATGGGTCTTCAAAGACACTAAAGCTCCAAACTCAACTTAAACGCTAAAAAGCTTTCAAAACTTAAAAAGTGTTTAAGGACTAATTTCCTACTTATTCACAATAAGTACTCGGCATAGGATATTTTGTAAGTCTTACGTTTAAGGTATAAGATGTATTCACCACTTTTATGTAAAACACCACGAGTAAAATTTTTTGTGAAAAATGTTTGTCCGCTATATTTTTTATACAATTTTTTTTTGTGGAAAAGAAAAGTAACACAATCAGGCAATTAATGCCTACCAGTTAATTAATTAATTAAGGAATTCACAATGTGTATGTTAAAATTTGGAAATATGTAGCAATATAGTTACACATTACAATTTCATTGTGAGCAACAACACAAAGCACAGCATTTAAAGTAATAAAAGTAACGACGAAGTTTGCCGAATATTTCTCACTATTTACATGTATAGAACACGAACTCAAAATACACAACAAACAAAACAACAACACAGGCACGATAGCGCTTGGTACCTATCAACATGCCAAAGAAAAACCAATACACTTAAACCACACACAAATTCTCAATTAAAAATATTGCGGCATTGAAAAAACATGCTTTTTGGACGTTTAAACTTGCCATCTGGCAGCAAATTTCATTTACACACAAAACAAAAACAACAAATTTGCCAATCCATAGCAAAAGACTAAAATTGAAACGTCGTTATATTAAGACACATTTTAGAACGCTGTTGTGAATTCCCTAAATGTGTTACCTCCTTTGGGAAAGCGATAGTGTAGAGCGAACAGGTGGTGAAATGGGAGGGAGATAGAAAGCATAATTAATTTCCAACTCTGCTATTGCGCGTTTTTTTTTTTGTAGAGCAGTGTTGCACGCCCCTCTGGTGTCAAGTGGTGGCATTGAGTTGCTTAAGCTGTGTAGCCATCGTATTAGTTCTTTTACTTCGCCGACGGTTCTGCTACAATACAACCGAAGAAGGGTGCTGTGAAGAGCATTAGGATATGTTAGTATTAATCGCTGCTGGTACTGCCAAAGTGATCAGTGCTATGCCTTCATCACTTTAACAGTCCAACAACAACCAACACAATAACACACCAATGCACATGAGAAAAATGCATGATGTTGTTGGCTTGCCTGAAACTACTCTTGAACTCGAGACCTCAGGGTTTGTAGTCAAACACGCTAACTACTAAGCCAACAGCACTTTCAATATTCCCGTTGAAGGGGAGTTTTTGCCTTTGTTTTAAGACAGCTACAAAAAGGCCCATACGACGAAGAGTTAGAGGGTTAATATGTTTCACAAAAATGTTATTCGTGGTGTTTTACATACAATTGCTGAACACTTATTATACCCTAAAGGTAAGGCTTACAAGATTTCCTATGTCAAGTTACTATATGTAACTATGTGCAAATTGAGGTGAAATTTCACTGCTCCTAAAATGTGGCCCAGATGTAAACTTTCAAAACGGCGATAAACATATATATTTTTTGACGTCTTCTACCAGAATCAGTCGTTAGAGTCTTGTAAATTAGCAAACAAAAAATGATTTTGTTGTACAGAGCAATCAGCCTATTCGGGTTAGTTATGCATTAGTTTCTGTACAAAACCGACTGATTGCGTTCATAAAATCCTTTTGTACTTCAATTGATAAAAAACTTCGCTCGGAAACGGAATAAAGTATTCATGAAGTTTTTAACTTATGCTTTTAACATCTAGAATATATTTTGCCCAAATCCCTATAGCGAATCCTCTTATTCGTCTAAAATCGAATATCTTAATCAATGTTTTACGGATCTATTCTATTCCTTATATTTTTTTTGTGTATTTCAAATTGTAGATTTAGCAAAATCTTTGGTGGCATGAAGTCATATTTATTTTTATTCAAAGACTCGTTACTACGAAATTTATTCTCTCGTTCTCTGGTAAAAATATTTGATTTTTTACATCGACATTTTTGTTTTTTGCATTTCAATGAACAACTAATAAAAAGTACAAGTATTTATTTGTTTTTCTACTTGCACTTAGTTTAATGTATTTAATTTAAAGCTCGTTAGTTTACAAGTATTATTATTATTATTATTTTTCATAATTTATTTGTAATTTTTACAATGATTTGTACAACATTTTATTAATTGTTTAATGGTAAAAGGGAAAATGATATACAAATTATAAATAAATATAATGAATTTTTAACAATTTGTGTGACTTGAAGAAGAATTTCTTTCGAATTCAAATTGATTATTAGGCTAAAGTTCGTAACGTTTATATTCAGAAAGAACTAGGCAGGATTAATATATAGCAAGGAACCAGGGTAGTTTTTAGTAATTTTTTTACTTTTTCCTTTTTTAAAAATTTGAAATGTTCAATTTTACAAAAAAAAAATTTGTTTTCTATTATGTCTTTCTGAATAACTCCAAAACCTTAAAGAATATAAAAAATAATGTTAAATTATCTTAAAGACGGCTAAAATTTAAATTTTTTAAAATTATTCTTTAACAAAAGAGGCTCTCTGATGGGTGCTGTTGGCTGCGATGGTCAGCGTGTTTGACTACAAATCCTGAGGTCTTGAGTTCAAGATTAATTTCAGGCAAGCCAAAAACATCACCAATTTCCCTGGTGTGTATTAGTGTGTTGGTTGTTGTTGGACTGTTAAAGTGATGAAGGCATAGCACTGATCAACTTTAGCAATATTGGCAGCGATTACTATTAAAATATACTAATGCAGTTCACAGCATTAGTATTGTAGCAGAACCGTCGGCGAAGTAAAATAATTAATAAATGGCTATACAGCTTAAGCAAATTAATGCCTCTACTTGACACCAGAGGGGCTGGAACACTGCTCTACAAAAATTTAAAAAAGAAAAAAAGAAATTCAGTAAAGTGCGACTTTGGCCCGCACACGAAGGGTTCCGTACAAATACACATATATACTTTTTCGCTTAATTTTAGTTATTTTATTTTTTAACACTTTTTCTTTGTTGTTTTGGCGATTTTTTTTGTTTTTTTTTTGGTTTGGCTCTTTTTTCATTTTGGTTATTTTTTGCTTTTTTGCGATTTTTCGTTTTGTTTTCAATTTTTTCAGATTTTTTTAATTCTGGCGATTTTTTTGGTTAAGACGTTTTTTTGTGTTTTAACGTGTTTTTTTTTTTGCTTTTTGATGATATTGTTAGTTTTAGCGATTTATTTTAATTTTAGCGCTTTTTCAGTTTTGGCGATTTTTTTGGTGTTGGGGATTTTTCTCGGTTTTTAATGATATTTTAGTTTTAGCGTTTTTTTAGCTCTGGCACTTTTTTCTCGTTTTGGCGATTTTTTTTCTGTTGTTTGCGATTTTATTTAGTTTTGGCGCTTTATTTTTGTTTTGGCGCTTTTTTCGTTTTGATGACTTTTTTTTAATTTTCAGCGTTTTTTTTTTCGTTGGCTGATGACATTTTGGCAATTTTTTTCGGTTTGACGAATTTTTTCGGCCTTGGCGTTTTTTTTTATTCTTTTTTTTCCTAGTTTCTTTCTAGTTTTGGTGATTTTTTGCGTTTTATTTTGGTGTCTTTTTTTCTTTAAGCGCTTTTTGCATTTTGGCGATTTTTCATTTTGATTTTTTTTTTAATTTTGAAATTTTTTAGTTTTAGAGTTTTTTAAAATCTCAAGAGCTTGTCTGTTACGGTTTCCAAGATAAATTACATAGTCAAAATTACATTAACTTATAGAATACTCTTTAATTTTTATTGTTTTAAGTATCAGTGTTAATTGGTGTAGTCTATTCTACAGACCACACCAATTAACACTAACTTTGAAAATTTAAAGGGTCTATAAGTGTCTGTATATTAGTATTTCAACATATTTCGTTGCGCGCTTTAGAACACCTTTTTGTTGTTGTAGCGGCTAAAGTTTTACCTATTCTGTGAAAATTTCTTACGGTTTTCGAAAAAAACAACCTGTGACAGGCAGACAGACGGAAGTGCGAAAGAAAGAACTCCTTCGACATCGGCGAACAGGCAGTTAATATTAATAATAAATTACACTGTACAACAATTTCAAACTTTTTGCAAAATTACAGATTTCTGACAATTGATTCTGGTAAAGCAGACCAAAAAAGATATTCCAGACCAAAACCAAAAATTTTCAAATTCAAAGCGAAATATCTTTGAAAATATTAACGCTATCTTAATGGAATGAACTGGGTTTGGTTTATCTGTTTATAAACTTTACACAAAGTTTAAATTTATTAAAATTGGATAATATTTGTAAAAGTTATGACGCCCAAAGTGTGCTTCAACAGGGTGATCCAAATTTCAACATTCTTAAAACTCAGGCCCTCCTTTATGATTTTCCTATACATCGTCTTATAATCGGATCGCAAGCTTCAAAGTCTTCTCTCCCAGAATCCATTGTTAGAATCCCGTATTTTTTTTTTTTTTGTATTGTATAGGGTTATTATTATGACCATTTAATTTTGTTTCGCTCTTATTCATTTATTCATTTTGCATATAAATCATTTGAAATAATAAAAAATAAAAATCAAGAGCAATTAATTGCAAATTGTAATTCTCTAGAGCAAAATAAATTAATTAAAGACAAATAGACTGGCCGACTACTTGAATTTGTCCCCAAAGAAGCCAAAGCATTAAATTTACTGACTGTGTTGTTGTACATGTAAAAGAAATGGTTTTACAGAACCAAACAAACATAAACTTTTAGAGTTTGCTAACACCGAGCGAGTGGTCGATCTAATCTCTAACATAAATCTCTAACAATGTTTTTGCGTTTCTAATGTCTGATCTGATGCTGGTTTCTGGTTTTTTTTTTCGCCGATGTTGTTGTTCTTTGTTAATTTATGCCGTCAACTGGCAAAAAGACAATCATAAATTATAAATTTTCTAATTAATTTATTATTTCACAATAGTAATTAATTAAAAGAGAGAACAACTAAGACTGTTACGAGTAGTAAAACAAAACACTTTTAATTTTAAGGAGTGTGTTAATATGAAACAAATTTAAATATAGACATAAATTAAAATTAAAAAAAACTTTATTCAACAACTCGAAGACGACAGACAAACAACAATATTTTCTACTTGGAGTGTTTAACAAATTTTGTATGATTTCATTTTAAATACGAGTATTTTTATTAAACGTGTGAAGGTATTTCGTTGGTTTTAATACGAGAGACCACCCATTTGGTAGATTTATGAAATTCTGCTTTTTTCTTTTGCCTTTTTTATATATTTTTTTGTGTCTTTATTTTTTGCTGAATTTTAAACAAGTTTTGCTGATGTATGAATTCTGGCAACCTTGTTGATATGTTAATTTAATTTTATTAAACTAATAAAGTATTTTTTTTTTTATTTAATTTAAGATTTTATACAAAATTAATATCATCTGATGTGATTAGAATACGTTGCGAATGTTAGAACTACAAACATTAGAATTGATTTGAAAATGAATTACAAGAACTTGTAAGAAAGTTTTAACACATTTAAAATGTTGAGTGCATCAGATGAACAATTTTGATGATCTCCCCCCAAAATGTTTACCATGTACTATAAATTTTCATTAGAACCTTTTTATTTTTGTATTGTATACGAGTATGTATTGTAATTGCTCAAATAACATTTTTTTATTTTCTTTTAATAGCTCCCAAATATGTGCCCATATACTGTTGTAACTACGAGTATTCAGAGAATATGCTCTTTACTGGAAGGAGAAAATATATTGTGTTGAATCTTTTAAGACTTTTTGGTTCGGAAATTAGTGTCTCCAGGAAGGTGAAATATCTAGGATTAACGCTAGATATGGAACTAACCTGGAATCATCACGTTGATTTGAAAATACAAATGGCGAAAAAGATGCTCATCAAGGTAGATGTTTTCGTTTTGGTGTTTTTTAAAGGGTTTTGCGTTTTTTTTTTCTAGTTTGGCGATCTTCCTTCGTTTTGGCGATTTTTTTGTTTTGCCGAATTTTTCTAGTTTGGCCATATTTTTTTGCGTTTTTTATTCTTTGCGGTTTTTGGGTTTTGACAGTCTTTTTTCTTTTTGGCAATTTTTATTTTTGACGTTTTTTAGCGGTGTTCGTTTTAGCGATTTTTTTTGTTTCGTTAACTTTTTATCTAGTATGGCGATTTTTTCGTTTTGTCAATTTTTTCTAGTTGGTCGATCTTTCTTCGCTTAATCGATTTTATGTTTTGGCGAATTTATCTAGTTTGATGATTTTTTTCGTTTATTTTTCTTTTTTCAAATTTTGGTTTGTGACCATTTTTTTCATTTAGGTGAATTTTTCGTTTTGGAAATTTTTTATAATAACACTTGGTGATTTTTTTTTTGTTTTATTCGCTTTGGCGATCTTTTCTGGTCTTGATGGTTTTTTTGATGTTTTGTTTTTTAGGCTTTTTTTCATTTTGGGTATTTTTTTTTTGTAACATGTAGCGATTTTTTCTTATTGGCGTTTTTTTTTTGCTTTGTAGATTTTTTTACTTTGGTTATATTGTTTTTAGTTTTGAAGATATTTTTTTTCGATTTTTATTTGTTTTGGCAATTTTTTGTTTTGACGTTTTGTTGCATTTTGAAGATATATTGTTTTGGTGACTTTTTTGTTTTGGCGATTTATTTTTTTTGCGTTATGGCCACTTTTTTTTGTGGATTTCTTATGTTTGGCGATCTTTTTTCATTTTGGAGATTTTTACATTTGTCGATTTGTCTTGTTTTTGCAAGTTTTTGCTTAGGCGATTTTTTCTAGTCTGGCGATCTTTTTTCATTTTTGTGATTTGTTTCGTTCTGGCAACTATTTTGATTTTGGTGGCTTTTTTCGACTTAGGCGATTTGTTTTATTTTTGGCGTTCTTTTCGTTACGGGGATTTTATATTTTTGGCAATTTTTTGTTTTGGCGATTTTTTCCAGTTTGGCGATCTTTTTTCTTTTTTCGATTTTTTTTCGTTTTGGAAACTTTTTTTGTTCTAGCGAGGTTTTCATGTTGACGATGATTTTTTTTGGTTTTGGCGACTATTTCGTCAGGGCCTTTTTTCTTCTTTTCTGATTTTCTACATATTTTCTACAAAGTTGCTAAACATACCCTACACTTTAGATGTAAAGAACACATAGTTTCATGTACCGATATGCTGCACGATCAGGCCAAAAAGGGGAAACTTTAACCCCGCCTAAATTAAAATTCCGATGTGATGTTGCAAAACGCCAACACACGTATATTTTTTTTGTCTCCTCTACCAGAATAGGTTTACAGAACCCCGTAATTTTTTTTCGTGTTGTACAGTGTATTTAGCACTTCCACTATGCACACTCGCAACAATTATTCTGCTTCTTCAGCATCATCACGGCTTTACGAGTATTTATAGCAGCCACTGTGTTTGTAACCTGAGTATTTCACCAAGCTTCAAGGTAGAATATACACAGAAAAAATTATCATAATTATGTATTAAGTTTTTATTTTAACACACATGTGTTTGAATTTGTTTTTAAATTTAATTATTTTTTTGTATGGTTTTTAAATATTCCAATACAAAAATTTTGATAGAAAAAAATCCGATTTTTTCTTATTTAGTGTTTAATTTTACGAATTTTGTGATAGGTCCCATTTCCGTAAAATAAATATTTGAATTTATGAATTTTGTAATAGAAAATGAATTATAGTTTTTTCTGTGTATTCACAATCAACTTTTCTCATCTCAGCAAAAAATGCAATCAAATTAGAACATTTAATCACTGATTAGGACCCAAAGATATTATATCAAATACTTAAATTCCAGTTTAATCAATAATTTTACTAATGATTATATACCATATTCATGATCGGAATTAAAGATTTTTTTTTTATATTCGTCCAGTCATTGACTTGTCTTTATAAATAAAATTTATTACATAAGTCTAGATTTTACTAACATCGATTGAAATGATCTTATGGGGGAAAATAACGGATTATTTGTGTCTCTTATTTGTTGTGTCTCACTTGTACTTCCAATATTTATCACTGTCTCTGATCCCTTTTGTCTACCTGTTCTACATAAAATTAATTGTGACACAAATTTTGATCGTTAAAGCTCATATTTCAACTTTTGATCTATAATTAAATGCTTTGAGTGTTTATTTTTAGTATATATATTTATATTTTATAGCTTTTTTTTGCTGTAGTTGTTAATCAACACGTTATCAGCTAAATTGTTGATATTTTAGCGATCTACTTTATTAAAATTGGTTATAATTTGTTAAGCAAAGTGTTTGCCAAATAAAAAAAAATATTTATAATGAAAATTTCAAAAGAAGATTATATTCATATTATGGCAGATCGAAAGCTTGGTAGTAAAAATAATAATAACTAAAACAAATTAGAAAACTTCGAATTAAAAGCAAAGTGACAACATGAAAAACCTGGAAAATTACAAACAATCAAAATCATTTATGGATCAGTTTTTGGCGATTTTCTGGCCCGACCAAAAAATCGTATTGGGCGTATGAGGCGTAGTGCTAGCGATTTCTGCTACTTTTAATTATTGCATACTACTCAATACTTTTCATTTTGGTACTCAATACTTACGCGATACTTTTACAGCTTACAAACAGAATTGTATTCTACTTCATCAAATTTCCAGTCGGAATGAGTGTAAAAAAGTGCCACAGCGAAAGTATCGAGTAACTACTTTTTAGTATTGAGTACCCTAAAGTAAGAGCAAATACTCGATACTCCGTAACCATTACTCAATACTTTTCCAGCACTAATGTGGTGGGCGCTAAAGTCAATCAATTTATGAAAAAAAGTAGTTACCAATTTGTTCTAGGGGCTGTTCACATATTATAAAGGGTGGACAAATTTGAGGTTAGGAAGTAAATAGGCTGTCAAATGATGAAATGTCAAGAATTGAACTGTTATCCTTTGGCAAATTCTAACCATGGAATGCTACACTCTTGAACAATGAATTTTAATTGTAAAAATTGATTATCAGAATGGTGAAAATTTCACTGTATCAGTTCGAATGAGCCTTGAACACCACAACTCGTCGAAGTTCGCAACAATTGCATATCAGCAGACACACTTTGCGCAACATTTTGCTTAAGGATCTTCATATTCATGCTTATAAAGTTCAACTTATCCAAGAATTAAAGTAGCCTGATTACGAGGAAAAACTGCTCTAATTTTACGAAGTGATAGAGTAAAATGTTCACAATTTTGATAGCAAATTTTCACAATTAAAATTCGTTGTTCAAGAGTGTAGCGTTCCATGGCTAAAATTTCCCAAGTTTTCTCTAAATAAATGCCAAAGGATGACAGCTCAATTCTTGACATTTCGACATTTGACAGCCTATTTACTTCCTAACCCAAATTTACCCACCCTTTATAGCACCATTTTTGCTCTTTTTTTTTAAGAAGCGCCGTAGGGAAACTATGGGTAATAAATCCAGGTTCATAATTATATACTCTTCGAAGTTAGAGTACAAAACAAACAAAAATAGTGGTGCAGAAACCCGAGAAGAACTGACTGGAATAAATTCAACGGGATTCTGAAACATAAATTAAAAAGATTACCACCAGAAATGGAGAATACGATTGATGGACTTGAACACAATGTGGAAGTTTTCAACAAGCCTATAACCAAAGGCTTTGAGCTTTCCTGCCTCTTAACGAAACCTAAGAAGAGTTACCCTCCGTGATGGAGCTCGGAACTCTCTAAGCTACGTAAGGAGGCACGAAGAGCCTTCAACACTTGCTACGAGAATAAAATGTGGCAACGTTACTGCGACAAGTAAAAAGCTTATAAAAAGCCTTAAAAGTCGCCAAAACAAACTCACGGAGGAATTTCTGTGAAACCATAGATAATACTAGAAATTCTGCAAGTCTTAGTAGGGCTCTGGCCATGAACCACTCCTGTCTAACCTTCATTAAAAATCCATATGAATTCTGGTCAGAATCCTAGATATCCTAGAGTCACTAGATATACTTCTTAAAACACGCTTTGCCGGCTGTACGGACACGGAGAATGTGAGCAGATCCCTTAGTTGGAAGCAACTCGCTGTCAATGATGATATTATATACCTGGAGAAAATCTCTTCGGTAATTGAGGGCTTCTCTTCGTTTAAATCGCTGGGTCCTGATAGCATCATGCCAAAGATGCTAAAGAGCGCGAAGAGCTCTATCATTCCCTAGGTCTTTAGATTCTATAAACTTTGCCTCTATCTTAACTATGTTCCGACCAGCTGGAGAAAGGTCAGAGCAGTTTTCTTTTAAAAAATTGGCAAGAGAAGTTACGAAGATTCAAAAGACTTCCGACCAATCAGCCTTTCATCTTTCCTGGTAAAGACGCTGGAAAGATTAATAGACTCTCATATTAGACATCGGCTTGTAGGGTCGTCAAGACTCTCCGAGAGTCAGCATTCCTACCTTAAGGGGTGCTCTACTGAAACAGCGCTATACGAGGTGGTAAGGTTCATAGAGATCCCTTGAACATAAATAGTATGCTCTGGCTGTCTTCCTATATATGGAAGGCGACTTTAACAATGTATCAGTGACAACAATTCAACAGGATCTCCTGTATGTCGATGTTGAGGAATACATTAGCAACTGGATTATAACCGTGTAGAGGGCAAAAAACGGCACTGCAAACCTAGGCAATAGCGGAAAGTCATAATGGGCAAGCAGAGGAACACCACAGGGCGGGGTGATCTCACCTCTGCTTTAGCTTCTCGTTATTAGTTCAATTCTTTTCAGATTAGACGCTGCGGGAGTCAAGGTTGTGACTATGAAGTGTTAATGGTATCAGGGATGTTCACGGACGTGATAAGCGATATCATGTCTAACGCCGTGGGCACACTCAGCAAATGGACAACAGGTTGTGTTATAGGAGTGGACCCAAATAAAACTGAAGTGATACTACCTACTACAAAGACCAAAGTTCCGCCACAAGCAAGAAATATGTGGCAGACCAACTGTACAGAATACAGAGATCTGCTTGCATCGGGATTACAGGTTGTTTACGTACTAGCCCTTCAGAGGCTTTGAATACTATACTAAACGTAATTCCGATTGATCTTCATGTATTGGCTGTATCCTCGAGCAGTGCGGCAAGACTAGCGGCATCTGGGAGGTGGAGATCAAGGACTTGTGGTCATGTCAGAATCTTAGATCAATTACGACCGACACTGAGGAAGCCCTCTGATTACATGGTACCACATCTGGACTTCGATAGCACTTTCAAAATCATTATTCCATCCAAACGGGAGTGGAAGGGAGGTTACATAAAAAAGACTTCAACTTGAGAGTGTATACTGATGGATCAAGAATGATCTGCGGTGTAGGCTCTGGAGTCTTCTCGAATGACCTTGGGGTAAGACTATCCTTCCGACTTCCCAACCAAGCCAGTGTATTTCTGGCTGAAATGTTCGCTCAGGGTGTTAATTGACAGGAGTTTGCTCATCTTCGTGTCGTCATCTTCGTTGACAGTCCGGCGGCACTTCTGTCTGTAAGGTCACACCCTACTTCTTCTACTTAGTTAGGTAGTGCAAGGATGTGCTATCCAGATTAGGTGGTCAGACAGACGTTGCGCTCATCTGGGCTCCCGCACATAGCAACTTTCTTCGCAATGAAAAGGCGGATGAGCTGCTCAGGGCTGGCTCTACTATGAACGCCTCTACTGCTGATTCGGTAGCCATACCGTTTGGCATTACTAGAAATCATATTTTCAAGCATTATCGGCAGAAAGCTGAAGATTGGTGGCGCAAGTTGAGCACGTGTAAGGTGGCTCGGAAGATGTGGCCTTGCTACAGCGATAAGCTCACAACACAAATAACTAACAAAAACCGTAGGGACATCTCGACGCTCGTCGCAGTAGTGATGGGGCACTGGGCGATCGGCAGACACGCTAGCAGCATAGGTCTTTCCTAGAATGCGCTCTGTCGTGGCTGCCGGGATCAAAGTAAAGAAGAAACAATCTTTCACTTTCTTTGCGAGTGCTCGGCATTGCACCTCTCGACACACAAATTCTGGGGCAGCAATATACTACACGATCTATCTAAGCTATCAGAAATTGGTCTAGATGCCCTGATTAGGTATCTCAATGCGATGGGATCCGGGCTCGAACCTACATGGATCAACACTGACGAGTGGAGTTGTCTGTCAGAACGGAATTTTATTGATTCTACTTGATTGCTTGCTTGCAGTAGGCAGCCATGTATAACAACCAACCAACCAACCAAATCTCAGGAACTCTCCAAGAGGTTCTTCAACATGGTAATAAAGCCCATAATACTGTACAATACAATACAGTTCTAACGAGTGATTCTGGCAGAGGACAGCAAAAAATATATATGTACGTGTATTAGGACTCATTTTAGCTGGAGTTAAAGTCCCCCCCCCCCCTTTTTGCACATATATATAGTGAATCACCATAAAAAATTTTGTAAGCCTTACGTTTAGGTAAAAAATGTGTTCAGCTCTTTTGGTGAAAACCCCACGAAAAACACTTTTGTGCAACATTTTAATCCTCTAACTCATCGATGTGCGGGTCTTTTTGTCTCTTTCTTCAAAAATGGGTAAAAAACACTCCTTTAACGGCGATACACCGTGCTGAAATGTTCTATAAAAATATTTGCCGTAAAATTAAAGACACCCAAGCTTCAGACTCACTCTCCCTAAAATGAATCCCAGATGTAACATTTCAGAACTCTAATAATTGTATCACTATCCTCCTTCACCAGTCGTATGAGTTATTTAAGTTCTATTTCTGTGCGAAACAACTTTCTTATAAACGGTAATTGCTTTAAAAAAATCGCATAATTAATGGGTCTCTATTGTAGTGATTTTTTTTAGATCCAGCATTAATAATTCGTTCTCTTTTATTCACAAGCACTTTACTTCTCTTTCTCTTTTTAGCTACCCTTTAGTGCTGTGCATTAATGTATGTCCCCAAAAATACAATAAAAATAATATTTAAAAAAAAACACACACACAACAAAACGCAATCAAATTAAATGATAATTGGACTGGATGGCTGGTTTCATTAACAGGTACGAGTACAAACATACGTAAATATGTATGTATGTACGTACATATATTTATTTATATTTTAGTTTTGCCATAAAAAGAACGCAAATCTAATAACGTCTCTCAATAGTTTGCTGACGACATAATTCTATTTTAAAAAATTATTGCAGCAACTCGAAAAAGCAAAAAAGAATGGCAACAACAATTAAAGCATGAAAGCTTTAGCAAGTACGACTAGATTTTAACGAAAAGTATTTTTAGGATACTAATAAATTTAACAATACATACATAAATGCATATGGGTGTATGTATGTACCCAGCAAACATTTTTGCCGATTTCCGTTCGAACTCGATCATAAAGTCTGCACAACATGTGCAGAATTCTTATCTAAAGTCGGGCAGAAAATGCCGTTGTCTGAAGAAGTTCTGCAAACTTCGCCTAAATGTTTGAGAGAATTCTGTGCGGACTCTGGAGGAACTTTTAAGGAAATTCTGAGGGGATTTTTGAACGAAGTTGCCTATGGCACGTTGTGCATATATGTCATCTATGCTGGTTTTAAACTTTTTTTTTTTTAATTGAAAAATACGTATAACAAATATATGCGTGACACGAATACTGGTAACAAATCATACGTATAGCGAATACTTGGATCGACAATTCAAAGCGAAGGCAACAGTCCGGAGCGAACTCTAAATTCCTTAAAAACTCTGTGTTGCCGCTATGGTATTTTCGCGGTTTTCGGTGTTGCCGTTGCTATCCGGGGAAGTTCTGGAACTTTTGGGGAGATTTTGTCCTATTTTTTGGAAATCCTGGGACTTATGGGATTTTAGGGTGATTTTTGTTCAAGTTTTCTGGAATGCGGGGAACTTCTGGGGTTTTGTGGGAATTTTGTTCTAGTTTTTGGGAATCTTTTCAACAGGTTTGTGTCTTGGCCAATGGTTGGTTTCCTTGATAAGTGAGGGTGTCTCGGCTAAATACCAGGTGCTCTGCTAAATTCTTGAGAAGTATCGCTTAAGTATCTTCTAGGCTATAGCGGTTTTTTGTTGACTTTCTTTTTTACAACTATCTTCATTAACTTGGTGTCTTCAAGGCAAGTGAAATTTTTGTTTTTAAATTATAATTTATATTTTTGGTGCGGCCAGGGCGATAAAGCTGAGGGAGCGTGTGGCATAGCTTCTGAACGGGGCCGACCAAAGGTGGCCTGCCGATGGCATAAGGGCGAAAGTAGTATGCCGAAGACGTCAGCTCCAAGCCGATAGGGGGTAGGCCGAGGGCGACAGGAACTTAGTTCGTGTCGGAAAAATGTCTGACAAAACATGAGAAAATGTTCGGATTTTTCAGATACTTTTTACATCCTGCTGCATTAATGTCGAAGAAAAGTTGAAGGTAAAATTACAAATTTATCAGAAATGTTATATAAAATTTGCACATAAAATTAAAAGAAAATGAAAGACTTCTTCCGTAACTCTTCTTGTGCCATGAATTTTTCACTTTATTTGGTAACTTTAAATACTTGGACATTTATGCACAAACTCTCAAGAGATAAATGAGAATTATTGCGAAATGATGGTCATAATTTTCTACCTTCAGATAATATGCAGACTAGTCTGATATTAATCGGATAATATATCAGAAAATGTACAGAAACATCGTACCAGGAAATTGCCGACTATTCTGCAAAATGTCTGAGGGAATATCACACAACTCGGTTGAGTTTATTGTAAAGTTTTAAATTTTTTCTGATGCCAGACATATCGCCAAAAATGTTTACTGGGTATTTATGAACACATTTCCAAATACTATTACCACTAAAACGATCATACCATATCATTTCATATCGTAACATTTCATTCATTCATCATTCCCATTAACTGACAATAACACTAAATGCTTAAATACTGTTGTTGTTCGTATTGATTTTGTTGTCATAAAAGGTGTTATTTATTTTGTTTGCATTTCGTTTGCGATATGGGTGACAAGACGATTGTCACCTGTTAAACTGTATGTGTGCGTACGAGAGTATGGAGAAACTGCCCAATAAACGTATTTTCTAGTTTTTGCCCGAACTCAGTCAGAATTCGATGAGACAGTCTGCACAAATGTTCCGAATTCATACCCAAAGTCGCTCCGCAAATGTAATGAATGATAACACTGTACAACACAAACAAATAACATGTTTCTAACGACTAATTCTGTCAGAGGACACCAGAAAATGAGTCCCATAAATGCTTAGAAAAAGACTTGTTTTGAGTATTGTTATAAAAAAAAAGTTTATGTTAGCTTTTTGCTGTCGATATTGTAGGCAGTACTTTAGCTAAATGGTTGGTGCATAAGGTTACAAATCTGAAGGAGCTGGATTCGATTCTCAGTCAAAATTAAATTTTTTTTTATTTTACTTTCTCGAAAATGAGTCGTAATTGACTCGGAAATGATCACAAATACTGCTTGAAAATTACTAAAAAATTAGTCAAAACTGATTTAAAAGCGGGTAATAAAAGACTCTTCAAGAGGAGGCGTTCGTCGAGTACAATTTTCTACCGACAAAAGTATCTTTTATGATCAGAAAATGAGTGCATAAATGAGTTTTTTAATCGAGCTGAGGAATCAATAAAGACTCAAATATGATAAATAATTTCATAAATTGTTAGCTGGGATGGCTCGGCTGTAGAGAGCTGCTTTACGTCCGGGAAGCCCGGGTTCGTATCCCAGGCATGTGAACATTTTTTTAATTGATAAATTTTTTTCTTTTGAAATAATTTTGTTATCAATATTGGGGAATTCTTTATCACAGGAAATTAAAAAAAAATATTGAATACCGTTTTTTTTTTGTTATCAAAAACGAAACTTATTTTTTTCTGTGTATGTATTTTATATATCGAAATTTTTGATTATGCTAATATTTTATATGGCTCAGAGGCCTCACTGGCTTTTGAAAATACCTTTGCAATAATTTCTATTTTCGAAAATGGAATAAATGCATGGAGCGCTTTAGTTCCGGAAATAGCAAGCGACTTATTAAGCCTACTGCCTAATTTATCCTTTTGTTTTATGTACTCATCCTTTGCGCAAAATGAAACATTAATCTTCGGTAATGATTTTGCAAAGTTAAACAAGTCCATTGCATTTAAAATTTGGGTTTCCAATGGCCGCTGTAAGCTTGCTTTCGCTGCAGCTCTTTTGAATTCCTCTCCAACTCCATCGCATAGACTTTTTCGATGTGAAGTGGCAAAGAAAGAGTGCCATTCGACTGTGCAGCCAAAGTCATATTTATGGTAGACTAAGTTTGCAAAAGTTTTATGATGTTTGTATTGCGCAGCACAACCGTCAGAGAAATAAATAACTTTATTTACGGTTTGTTCAAAACGTTTTGCTAAGAATTCCATCAACATACTTTGAAATAGATGCACAGCTACACTCAAAATAAAATGATAGGTAAATCTAACCAATATAAATAGTTAACCTACTGTTAATGTAAATTGTTGTTACAATTTTTATGAAATGACAATTTTCATTGGTTAAAATAACTTTTAAAAGTTGTAAAGCACTTAATGTCTATGGTTACTTTGTGCTATCGTTATTCAACAAGATGACTTAGCTGAGATGGTAAAGGCGTCCGGTTCATAAGCATGAAAACCTAAGTTCAAGACCGAAATATTACATTTTACTGAATTGTAGAATACAAATTTTGGAAAAACGACGTTTTAAAAATAAAATTATTTTTGATGGTTAAAATTAGTTATTTAATTTTTAAAAATTGTTGTTGTTAAAATTACCAATTTTAATGGTTAAAATTACCAATTTAAAATAATAACAGCTACAATAGTTATTTCACAAAAATTACTGTATTATCCTTACTTAACAAGGTGACTTAGATGAGATGATAAAGGTGTCCGGCTTATAAACATGAGAACCTAAGTTCAAGCTCAAAAAATTACAAACAAACAAAAATTTTTTTTAAACAAACACACTTACTGCTTAAGACTTGGCAGGCATCGAACCTGCGACCTTCCGGTTAGTAGTTTTACATTCTATCAACTAAACTACAATTCCATTGGGTGGTTTTTATGGGTTGGCTCAATTCTAACCTATGAAATTGGTTAGATTTACCAATATTTTATTTTGAGTATACCGTATTGTGCTCTAAAATATCGAATATAATTACAAGGCTGATATATTCTAGTTTTTCCTCTTTGTTGACGCACGAAATATTTTTTTCTTGTTTTGTGTTTGTATATTTTAATCAGTAACTCGAAAACTAGACATATCACCATTTTAAAACTTTTATCCACACAAAAAATAAAAAGAATCGAAGATACATTTTTTTTAATTTAGAAATAAAAATTTATTTTAACTGGAAAAAATTTTTTTGAAAGAAAAGTTTTTAAGAAAAAAATTTTTTCTAATTCTTGCTTAATCCTTAATATTATAAAAAAACATTGTAAAATTTTTTTTTAATTATCACCATTAGAACCAAAGTTATGACAATCCTTAGGTCCACGAAACTGATGGGCAGAAATGTAGCTGAAGGCGAGACGGTACGTCGACAGTAAGGCGGCGCTAAAATCTTTGAAGGGACACAGTATGAAATCGAAACTAGTTAGTGACTGTAGGAGAGCCCTCATTTTGTTTATGGACATATATAGTGGCAGACTTTGTTGGCTTCCTGGCCACTGCAATGTTGAGGGAAATGCAAATGCCGATGAGCTGGCAAGAATAGGGTCAGCGTTAGATGAGGAAATGTGTGACAGATCGGTTAAACTAACGATCGGTCATTACTATAGGGAGCTCAATAATTGGGTGTTGAGCAGGGTCAACCGTTCATGGGGGAGTAGGGAGGAGTTTAGAGTCTCGAGGGCCATGTGGCGAAAACTTGACTTAGGTAGATCCGAAGTACTACTGGGTAGGCACATTGACTGGTCACTGCTCGGTCAGAGCGAGGACCATCATTTGGGAGATTGACACTCCAGATTAGTGATATCGCGAAGTATAAACTGGGAGATATCAGGAGCTTCATCATGAGAAGAAGGTTATTAAAAAAAGTGATTTGATTTTTTATGCAATTGCTGTATTATAAGTCTTATAATAAACCAAAGCTCCAGACTTAAGTTGATCGCCAGAAATCAGTGATTAGCGCTTCGACTACGAACCAAACTGATGCCTAACGACCTGGGTTCGAGACTAGTTTCAGGCAAGTTATCAACATCATGAATTTTTCTGATGTGCATTAGTGAGTCATTTTGTTAGTTCTTGTTGGACTGTTAAAGTGATGAAGGCATAGCACTGGTCACTGAAGGCTGTTTCAGACTATAATACAAGTTTTAATACTTTTGACGAAAATAAACGGCCTTAAGCAGTATCTTGAATGATTCATGCTGTTCTATATACTAAGGTCATATCACTGAATGTTAACTACACACACTCTAAAACACTTTTGTTGAAAATTAGGTCGATAATAGTCGGCAACACTTTACAGATTATTATCGACTTAAAATTACACACGCATTATTTTTGAACAAAATGTTTTAACAAAAAAAAAGCGTTTAGCTGCGTGCAGGTTTGAACCGCGACCTCATGACTGATAGTGTGACGTAGCTACCATTCAGCCATAGCCGTATTATACTTTATGTTCCATTTTTTCATTTGGACTAAATACTCGTATGTTTAATTTGATCGTAAATTTGAAGTAATGTTTTAGAGTGCATATCACCCACGATTACAACTGAACATTGGATCAAAAAATAGTATTAAAGTCCACCTTATTAGCATGACCCCATTTACAAAGTATTTTTTATTTGGCTTTTCAACAAAGCTTGACATAAAATAATAATAAAATCTTATTTGTATTTCTTACAAATACATGCATCATTTTTCGCTGCCTTCTTAACCACTGTCCTATTAAAAACATTTATTTGCTAATTGAATTTTCAAATAATAGTTTTCTTTTTTGAAAAAAAAAAGTTAGAAAAAGTAGCTGCAAACTTAAATGAGGTTTTATAGAGAAATAACATTTATGTGCTGTTTCCACAATGCAAACAAGCACTGCTTGTCTAAAATTTATATGAAAAGCACTCAGTTTTTTGATTGATTTCCACAAAAATTTTAGACAAGCAGTGCTTTTTTGCATTGTGGAAACAGCACATTAATTGAAGCATTGATGAAAAAAAAGAAGAAATATATAACAGTTGAAATTTAATTCTAGCAAATAGAACAAAAACTACAAAAAGAATCTAATGCTATTGAAATTTTTATAATAAAGTTTATAATATCAGTTTACGGCACTTTTCACAAGGTATGATTAGAAGTTAACGTGGACTTTAACGGCAACTTCGTGACATACAAAACTCGCCGTTAAGGTAGAAGTACAATACATGCGTTAGTGCGCGATCGCGCCGTATACTTATGTCAATAATTCTTGCAAAAAAATAACACTGACTACAAAAAAGGCGTCCCCATATTTTATCATTATGTACTTTTACGAGAACTAATTGTGTGTACGAAGTTTCATAAGAATCGGCTAAGTAGAAGTAGTTAAAATGCTTATTTACTTTTCATAGGCGTGGCACTGCCCACTTTTCTAAACATAATGTTATATTGTAACAAAAACTAAAGGTGTATGCAAAGTTTCATAAGAGTCGGTTTAGTAGAAGTTGTTGAAAAATAATATTTACTCTGCGTGGGCGTGGCACAGCCTACTTCTTTGATTCCGATGTAGTATTTAAACAGCAGCTTAATGTATGTGTAAAGTTTCATAAGAATCGGTTGAGTAGAAGTAGCTGAAAACGAATGTGTATATACTTTGTATGGGCGTGACCCCACCCCCCCCCCCCCCCCACTTTTCAACGGGTCCAATCTGGAAGTACATCCTTTTCAATAGAGGAAAAATCCGAAATCGGTTTATAAATGGCGGCGTTTTGAGGGAACATAAATACATAAAAAAAAAATTAAAAAAATACATGACGAAGTGATAACCTTTCTCCTTTTTTTTTAAAGTCGGTTAAGAAAAAGTTAAACTATTGTTTCTTCATAGAACAAGATACCTAAAAAATATTTTACGCGTTTGCGGCAGAAACTTAGTTGATTTTTAACTTTTTAACGCTTTGTGTATTTTTGACAACTAATCAGCTAACAATAAAATAGAATAAAGTAAAAAAAAAGTGAATCATGGAAGAAAGCTTTAAAAACATACAATATTGTATAAAAAAGGAAGCCAATCATACAAAAACAAACAAAAACTCCATTTTACAGTGTACAAACAAGTGAGAACAAGTGAAAAACAGCTGACATAAAAAGCTTTTCTAAAGCTCTTTGTCTAACTTGATATTTTACATGCGCTAAAGTTTTTAAACGCACGATACTCGTCGTCGAATTAACGCGTGTTATGTTCTTCTACCATTAAAGTCCACGTTAACTTTTAATCGTACATTGTGAAAAGGGCCGTTAATCTATTTTAACTAAAAGCTAAAAATTATTTTAGTTAAATATTCTGAATTAAAAAAATATATATTAACAATTAACACAATGAACTTATCAATCAACGAACGAACGCCTTTTTGTTATAAGAAAAAAGAAAATCAAATTTCAAACCGCAAAGAAACCTTTAAAAATATTTGAAATTTAATCTTAATGACACTTTAAAGGCAACAAGAGATTTGTAGTGCCCAAACGAAGAAATTACTCGTACAAGTTGCTGTAGACAACAAATTAACTAAAAAAATTTAAATATTTCAAGGGGGATTTTGTTGTTTGAGAGCGAAGCGAGACTTTGTTGCAATTATGGAAAAGAAAAAGTGAAAATAAAAGCAACAAAATGTAAAGAATTTTATGTGGAAAAAAACTATTAACCACATAATAATCATGATCTTATAATATTAAGAGTTTATTGTTCATTCAACACATTGTCAAGTATGAAAAATCTAAAGGAATGTTAAAATTTTTCTGAAATAAATACTTTTTTTATTTTTCAAATTTAAGTTTTCAACATTTTGTTTATTTCATACTTTTAAAGTCCTGCTGCTACTACTCAACACGATCATGTTTACAAGTGTTTGCTGCAGCAGGAGGGCAATAGAGAGGGAGGGAGGGTGCTGTTGGATTATCAAACCACTTATGTTGTGGTTTTTTATTGAAAATTTACTTTCAGCTTGATATGGAGCAACAAAAAGTGTCATCCGATTTTTATTGCTTTTCATATTCGTTTTATATTTTTTTGTTTTGTTTGGTTTTATTTTTCTCTGCTTTATTTTGTGTCAGTACAAGTACTTGTTGATCAATGTCAATATATGTGCCCTCAAAGTGTTATGGGCACTTGGCTTCAAGCTGGTATATTTATGCATGAAAAGCAGCAGTATAAAAGTATAAATTCATTATGCACACAAATGGGATATTGTGTTTCAATTAGAATGCTGTAGGAGAAACTCCTTTCTTCAATAGTAAATAAAAAGGCAGAATTGTTAGGTTTCAGAGAATTCAGTTGCACTTTATTGGAGATTAAGGTAGACATAACCAGTGGTGTAGATGATGCAATTATTAAATTTCAAGATCCTTAGAGGCTATTCACATATTACGTAACGCTAATTTCGAAGTTTTTAGCTTGGATATTGTTCTATCCCGTATTTTGTATTTAAATAGAACTTGATACTTTGACCAGCTTATGTCTCATAACGGTTATAGTTTTTTTTTTTCCCGAAAAGTTCATTTTAAAATGGGCCCGTATTAAATTGCGATGTCTTGAACACTTTTATTTTTCACAAAAACTTTATTTTATACATTTTATTTTAATCTATTTTATTTTAAACATTGAAATTTTAAAGATAATTCTTACAAAAAAAACCGACTACAAAATATCTGGGTGTGGCACTGCCCCCATATATTATCATCAATCAAATACTTTTACGAGAACTAATTGTGTGTGCGAATTTTCATAAAAATCGATTAAGCAGAAGTAGTTAAAATTAATATTTACTTTTCATGGGCATGGCACTGCCCCACTTTTCTAACCACAGTGATTTACTGTATCGATAACTAAGTGTGCATGCAAAGTTTCATAAGAATCGGTTAGGTAGAAGTAGTTAAAATGCTTATTTACTTTTCATGGGCGTGGCACTGCCCACTTTTTTAAACATTATGTTGCATTGTAACGATAACTAAAGGTGTATGCAAAATTTCATAAGAATCGGTTTAGTAGAAGTTGTTGAAAAATAATATTTACTTTGCATAGGCGGGGCAGTGCCCACTTTTTACCTGACTGCGCTGCCAACAGACGCCATTTTGTTCATACGAAAAAAAATAAAAAGTCAACGAACTATATCAAACTGGGTATCAATCGACAGGTATTTGAAAATCATCTTGAGGTTTCTCTTATGATTTTTAATTTCGAATGACCATTTAGTATCGGTGACGATTTAAAGTTGTTTTCTTTTATTTTTTTACGCAGTCGGGTACTTTTGATTTTTTAAATTTATGTCTTGTTTAATCATGATGTAGTATTCAAACAGAAACTTCATGTGTATGCAAAGTTTCATAAGAATCGGTTAAGTAGAAGTAGTTGAAAATGAATGTGAATTTATTTTGTATGTGCGTGACCCTGCCCATTTTTCAACGGTACCAATTTGGAAGCACATCCTTTTAAATAAAGAAAAAAAAATCTGAAATCGCTTCATAAATGGTGGAGTTTTGAGGGAACATCCATAAAAAAATACATGACGAATTGATAACCTTTCCTCTTTTTTTGAAGTCAGTTAAAACTTATAGAATATGAAATACAATTTTTTTTAAAAACATATGCCATTCAAGTGTAAAATTTTATGAATTTTTTGTTTGAAAATTTTAAATAAAATTTTATGAATGCATAAAATAATATGAAACATGAAAAATAGGACTGATATGACATGACACTGGTTTGAATTGCCCAATTTTGTATTTTCTATTTGTATTTTAAATAAAAGTATTTCAAATAATTCACATCTCTGATTTCTGTGAAACATTTTAATCCTCCAACTCTTTATTGTAGGGACCTTTTTGACCTTTTCTTAAAAATGGGGGAAAAACGCCCTGCAGCGGCGATATAGCGGACTGAATTGATCTATAAAAATATTCTTCGTGGTGTTTTGCATTAAAATTCAGAACACAAATATTTTTGTAGAACATTTCGGTCCGCTATATCGCCGTTGATGGGGAGTTCTTTTTCCCCTTTTGTTAAGAAAGGGACAAAGAGTCCCATACAGTGAAGAGTTAGAGGTTTTAAATATTCCACAAAAATTTTTCTCGTGGTGTTTAAAATAAAAGTGCTGAACACTTCTTATACATTAAAAGTAAGACTTACAAGATTTCCTATACCGAGTACCAATTGTGAATAAGTACGAAATTAAACCTTGAACACATATTAAGTTTTGAACGATTTTCATCGTTCAAGTTGAGTCTGGAGCTTGGAAATGTTTGCAGACTTATAGTATATGTACCAAGGGGGGGGGGGTGTACATTTTAACTCCCCCTAAAACGAGGCCCAGATATAAACCTTCAAAACACCGATATATGTAATTTTTTTGTGTTGTACAGTGTAATGGGCCCTTCCTTCATCAGCTCATGGCATAACTGCTCATGGCATACATTTTTTTTCTGCGATGAGTGCTAGCTTGAGGCGATGCTTTCAGCAGATTGGGGGGAAATACTGTGTATACCTGGAGACTTGTTGTTCTTTAGTGCTATTATGTAAGTTAATCTATATTAATAAAAGAGTAACTTTATTACCACTAAAGCTAGAAAGTTGAAATTTCGTGTGTGGGCTCCCCTCAGGTTGTATAGATCCACTAAGACGGGGATTTGGTAAATTCAAACGCTAAGGGGGTAAGAACGGGTAAATTCGGTAACCTTATATCTCCTGATCTAACTAAGGTAGACATAAAATTCCAAAAATAGCATAATACGATCAAAAAATAAGCGGACGGGTGCTTGGTACTTTTTTGAAATTTTTACATTTAGGGGCCGAAAAAATTTTAAAAATATAACTTTGGTATTTTTTTGTTAACCGTTTATCTATTAAATTAATGAAGATAGAAATTAAATTTAAAATGGATTCTTCTATCCTTACGAAGCCCTCAAACATGTTTTGGTACTTTTTTGTAATTCGTAAAAAAGGGTAAAATTGGTTGCTCTTTTTGGTACTTTTTTCCATACAACTATTTTTTATGCAGATTGATATACATAGTGAATGAATATGTTTGTATATTTTCACTAAGAAAAGATTTTTGAAATTTTTAATTCTAAGGGGATTAAAACGGGTAAAATCGGTAACCTTATATCTTCGAATCTAAGTAAGGTATACATAAAATTCTAAAAACATCATAATAAGATAGCGAAATGAGCGGACAGGTATCTGAAACTTTTTTTAAATCTGTACATTTAGGGACCGAAAAAGGGTGAAAATATAATTATGGTACTTTTTTTTTTGTTAACAGTTTATCTCCTAAAGTAATAAAGTTAGAAACTAAACTCGAAATTCATTCTTCTCTCCTTAAAAAGCCCTCAAAAACAGTTTTGTATATTTTCAAATTTGTATATATAATGGGTAAAATTGGTAGCCCTTTTAGGTACTTTTTTCCATACAACAATTTTTCATGCACATTGATACACATACTGAATGCATATGTTTGTATATATTCTCTAAGAACGAAATTTTTGAAAGCTTAAATTCTAACGGGATTAAAAGGGGTAAAAACGGGTAAACTCGGTTTTCTTATATCTCCGAATCTAAGTAGGTTAGACATAAAATTCCAAAAGCGTCATAATAAGATAGAAAAGTGAGTGGATAGGTGTTTTGTACTTTTTTTGAAATTTGTACATTTAGGGGCCGAAAAAGGGTAAAAATATAATTTTGGTACTTTTTTTGTTAACCGTTTATATTTTAAAGTAAAGGTTCTTTTTCGAAAACCTACCTTTTTCAAATTGTTGCTGTTTTAAGAAATGGTACTTTTTGAAAAATGTTTTTTGGAAAGGGTACTTTTTGAAAATGGTACTAATTTTAAAATGGTTACTTTTTGAAAAGTTACTTTTTGGAAAAGGATCTTTTTAGGGCTCTGTACACCAAAAGTGTAAATTAATCTTATTGTTTTCGATACGCTGTCCGTCAGTCCGTCTGTCTTTCTGTCTGTCACAGGCTGTTTTCTCGTGACCCGTAAGAGCTACTGGCTAAAGATTAAAGGTTGTTCTAAAGCGAGCAATGAAACATGTTGAAATACTAATGTAATATACAGACACTTTTATATAGACTCTCGAAATTTTCAAAGTTAGTGTTAATTGGTGTATGTAGTCTGTAGAATATTTAACACAACAAAAATTAAAGGGTGTTCTGAAAGTTAATGTAATTTTGACTATGTAGTTTAAACAGTTTGCTGTATCTTGGAAACCGTAAGAGGCAAACTATTGAAATTTTAAAAAAACTCTACAACTAAAAAGTTCCAGAATTAAAAAAGTCAAAACGAAAAATCGCCAAAATGAAAAAATCGCTAAAACGCAAACTTTCGCCAAAACTAAAAAGATCGCCAAAAAAACTAACCAATTTTATGGTTTTTTTTAAATGAGCTAATTATTAATTCTAGCCAAACGGCAACACCGTTTGAAATAGCTTTTTGCATTCGACTTTTGGAAGCCTCCATTTTAATATCCGTAACATTTTTTATCGCTTAATGTCACGAAGTAAACATTCTTAGCACTCACGCTCATGCGCTTTCACGCGTGAAAATTTTTAAGCACTCCTTTTTTAGACCCTTTTAATATGTTGAACAGTGCATTGAAGAAAGTTTTGTTCTAAATAGCATTAAAAAAATGGTTTTCCACTTCTTCCCCATACAGTAAATATTTAGATTTTAGTTGGCTAGAAAAATACGTCTTTTAAAATATCGCAAATATTCGCAGCTGAAATATTTCAATTTCCGAAGACAATTGATTGTCTTAGAGGACTGTGATGGAGTTTTGCTATTATCTGTTATCATTTTTGTGTAAGTCCAAATGAAAAAAGACTATAGTTCTATTAGTTCACCAAAAATTCACTATTATACATAAAAAACTACGCACTTTCGACATTATATTCCATTTATTAAATTTTTAATTTATCAGTTCTGGCAACGTGGCGGAAAAATGTAAACAGGTATGTTTAATTTGTTTTGCTTTTGACATGGTAAAATAAAAATAATTGCGAACTTTTAATATTCAATTTTTTAGTTTTTTCCCAAAAAAGGGTAAAATTTCCTATAGTGCATTGTGGGACTTAAGAGGTTTACCTGTTGTAAACTTTTTCTGGTTTAGTTTCCTGGGTATCTTTCAAAAGTCCTTAATCCGATAAGTCGTGGCTGTTATTTCGGCTTCTCTGACAAGCCTATTTCTACTTTAATGCCAATGAATTATTTTGAATACTAATGAATTTATTCCTTTACATTGTAATTATATACTTATATGTATGTATGTCTCCATCGATTTACGTATATAAATACTTTTCATACTGTAAATAATCTATTTGAATATCTCTGTATTACAATTTATAAATATATTTCTTAAACTAAATTTATGCATTCGTTTATGTTTTGTGGCGCCGTTTTAATTATTTATAAACATCATAACAAATCAAATTGCAATGTGCTGAAAAATAAAATTAAAACAAAAAATAAAAAATGAAATAAAATGTAAAAAATTGACATTACAAAAAGTACACTGAATTAAGTAAATTATTTAAGCAAATAGGGACGCGCCCTCTTTAAAGCAATCGATTTAATAAATGTAATCGTATGAATTTATCATAACAGTCAATCAATAGTCAATAGTGATTATTGGTTTTTTTTTTGTGTATTTTATAAGAAATGCACTTACAGAAATTGTTATGGTTTTTATTTAAGTTTCTGGTTGTTAAAAAAAATAAGTTTTACGGCCACTGATTCAATTAATAGGCTTAGTCAAGCTCCATTTAGTTTTTTTGTTGTAATTCTTGAATAATTCGTTACAATAATTTATATTACCAACTACTGACATCCACCTTAAAAGTGGAGGAAACAACAACACTTGAACGATGTTAAGTTAAAGTAGCGCCTAGCGAAAACAGTGTCAGTTATGATTTGTTATAGTGTTAATTAGATTTTTTTGGAATTCTTCATAAAACTAATTTACTTTTTATTTTCATTTATATTCGAATTGTATTGGCTATGAATTCAATACACATTTTTACTTGAACTCGAGCTCGACGCCTTTCAAACGAAATTTTAATTTCTCACATTTTTTCTTTATTTTATCTAGCAAAATCCAACGCGCATAAAATTTTACCAATCGGCTAATATATACGAGAGTTACCAGCCGCACAGCACAATGTTTTTCACACCCGAGATAGCCAACTTTCAGCCCTTGTAGCTCCGCTCACTTTTTTTCTAATTTACACGACTGCTACCACTTTTTTCTAATTTACACCACTGTGTGTCGGCGAATGCATAGAAGTAAATTTTTTCTTTTTGCTGTTATTTTAATTTTTTCATAACACTGTGTGTAATTTTTCAAGTCATGGAAATATAACCATATATGGACTCCACTACGTGATAAAAGACCAAAAAAAAAGACCTGTGTCTCCCAGTGTTGCCTCAAGTCATGCACTTTTTATGGGCCCCCAAAGATTTGGCGCCTTGGTGTCATTTTTGCAAAAAACTGATAATGTCATATCTTGCAAACCGTTCGGAATTTTAATTTACTCTCTGAGGCAAAGTTGTAGCTCTTATCATAAAGAACAAAAATTGTGAACATATAAAATCAAAAAAAATTTAATCTTCAAGATCAAAGTCGCAAAAAACTTAAAAAAACTCGATTTTTTGCCTTTTTTCTCACTGTTCAGGTCCATAGGTAGCAAACCGTTCAAATTTCAAGGAAACAATCAACTACAAAAATGTACCTAAGATCTCAATAAACAACTTTTTACAACATATTAACTTCCTAGAAATGATTCTTAACACCGTTTAGGTAGCGCTTAGGTAGTCGCAAAAGAAAAAACAATCGAATTTTTTTAAGTTTTTTTTTGCGACTTTGATCTTGAAGATGGAGTTTTTTTTTATTTTATATGTTCACAATTTTTGTTCTTTCTGACAAGAGCTACAACTTTGCTTCAGAGAGTAAATCAAAATTTCAAACGGTTTGCAAGATATGAGCCTAAGAAAAGTATCAGTTTTTTGCAAAAATGACACCGAGGCCCCAAATCTTTGGGGGCCCACAAGAAAAGGTGCATGACTTGGGGCAAACTGGGAGACACGTGTGTTTATTTTTTTTTTGGTCTTTTATCACGTAGTGGTGTCCGTATATGGTTATATTTGTTCGTGTTACACTATGTAATCAAACCAATTCATAGAAATTTAACATTTTACGCTGTACTCTGAGTAATTTTTTAAGTTTTCTGACTAAAGCTATTAAATGATTTATAGTTAAAAAAACAGTTGGACTCTAATATAAAACAAAAAATTAAAATAATTGTAAAGGGAATTATTATCTCATCTTGTATAACATCTTTTTCTTGTGGTCATATCTGAGTCATTCGGTTATATTTCTAATGTCCATGAACGTTATGACACACAAAATTCTTCATAATAGCAATGGAAAATGTCTTAATTTCAAAATGCACTGTGACCATAATAGTTCATCACCCGAATTTCTGCGGTTTTAGGAATTTTTTCCTCAGGGTATGTCGAATAGCGACTGATTTTCCCTGAATAAAGATTTTCTGTCTGGACGGTCTTGGTCATTTTCTTTTCTGGGTTTGTGCAGTAGAGCCATTTTCAAGCATAGACTTTTCTGCCCATAAACTATCGAGCTTCTAACATTCTATTAGTGGACATTGTCACACTTTAGAAGTGACACTTTTTTGTGTGTCATAACGTCCAAGGACATTGGACGTTATACAACATGCAACAAAATATTCAAAATATTTTCTCAGTGAAAATATTTTTCTCAGTGAAAAAATTTTTCTGACAAAAATTTTTTGGCATTTTTCTTTCACTAAATTACATTTCTTCAATTGACGCGCAATGACAAGCAAATGTATTTAAAAAAAATAAAATAAAATAACATAAACCGACATAAATTTACCCTAAAACCAAGTTACAACAAATGGCCTAAAAATCGTAAGAAAAAAAAATTACTTAATGAAATCTTGTCAATGACTGCAAAATTTATTACGAAATAAAACATTCTGTTTTAAACAATATTGTTAAGTGCTTTTGGCCTTAATTGCCTAAATGCTAAATCCTTCACATTATGCTCTCGCTCGCCATACATATGGCACAAGTCAATATTTTACATTTTAGAAAAGAAACAAATAAAAAGAACAAGTTACACACACACAAAACGAAAGAAAAAAAATTCATTACAATTACAAATCGCGACGAAATGCCGCCAACGCCAAAACAATCAACGATACAGACAAGACATTGATGTTTATTGATTTTTGCTTTAAAGTGGATTTCGATCAATTTTATTCATGTAAAATAAATGAAAACAACAAAATCAATTGAATTTATAATTGAAGTTAAGACTCACAAATGTGATCGTTTCAATTCAATTCATTTTTTATTTCATTTATTTGTATTGTTAATATATCATTTTGCTTCTCTTCCCTGTCCCCCGCTTGCAAGAAAGAACTCAATCAGCCAACATTAATAATTTGAAAACTCAATTGGAAGTAGTTTGTTTTTTTTTTGTTCTCTGTTTTTTTGTGGATGTAAAAATTTCGAGTTGTAAATTGTTATTCGATCAATAACAAATAAAAGAGTTGTTTGGTTTTTAAGAGTCATGTAATGGTCAATCAGTTGTGTGGTCTAATTTTGAAGCGATGTTTTTTTTAATATTTTTTATTTAAAGGAAATTTGTTGAATAAAGATAAATTTTTTAATTTTTATTGCTGATTTCTTATTAAAATGTCGAGGGGTTAATTGTTTTTATATTAATTTATATAACAACACTAGCTATACCCGGCGTGCTTCGCTACCCCATTGTTGTGCAAATATAGAAAATTAACTAACTCATTTAAAAATAACCATAAAATTGGTTAGTTTTCTTGGCGTTCTTTTTAATTTTGGCGTATTTTTGAGTTTTCGCGATTTTTTCATTTTGGCGATTTTTCGTTTTGACTTTTTTAATTCTAGAATTTTTTAGTTTTAGAGTTTTTTAAATTTTCAAGAGTTTGGGTCTTACGGTTTCCCTGTTTAAACTACATAGTCAAAACTACATTAACTTTCAGAACACCCTTTAATTTTTGTTGTGTTAAATATTCTACAGACTACATACACCAATTAACACTAACTTTGAAAATTTCGAGAGTCTATATAAAAGTGTCTGTATATTAGATTAGTATTTCAACATGTTTCGTTGCTCGCTTTAGAACAACCTTTAATCTTTAGCCAGTAGCTCTTACGGGTCACGAGAAAACAGCCTGTGACAGACAGAAAGACAGACGGACTGACGGACAGCGTATCGAAAACAATAAGATTAATTTACACTTTTGGTGTACAGAGCCCTAAAAAGATCCTTTTCCAAAAAGTAACTTTTCAAAAAGTAACCATTTTAAAATTAGTACCATTTTCAAAAAGTACCCTTTCCAAAAAACATTTTTCAAAAAGTACCATTTCTTAAAACAGCAACAATTTCAAACAGGTAGGTTTTCGAAATATAACCTTTACTTTAAAATATAAACGGTTAACAAAAAAAGTACCAAAATTACATTTTTACCCTTTTTCGGCCCCTAAATGTACAAATTTCAAAAAAAGTACAAAACACCTATCCACTCACTTTTCTATCTTATTATGACGCTTTTGGAATTTTATGTCTAACCTACTTAGATTCGGAGATATAAGAAAACCAAGTTTACCCGTTTTTACCCCTTTTAATCCCGTTAGAATTTAAGCTTTAAAAAATTTCGTTCTTAGAGAAGATATACAAACATATGCATTCAGTATGTGTATCAATGTGCATGAAAAATTGTTGTATGGAAAAAAGTACCAAAAAGGGCTACCAATTTTACCCATTATATATACAAATTTGAAAATATACAAAACTGTTTTTGAGGGCTTTTTAAGGAGAGAAGAATGAATTTCGAGTTTAGTTTCTAACTTTATTACTTTAGGAGATAAACTGTTAACAACAAAAAAAGTACCAAAATTGTATTTTCACCCTTTTTCGGTCCTTAAATGTACAGATTTTAAAAAAGTTTCAGATACCTGTCCGCTCATTTTGCTATCTTATTATGATGCTTTTAGAATTTTATGTCTATCTTACTTAGATTCGAAAATATAAGTTTACCCGTTTTTACCCGTTTTTACCACTTTTAATCCCCTTATAATGAACATTTTCAAAAATTCCTTCTTAGTGAAAATATACAAACCTATTTATTCACTATGTATAACAATTTGCATAAAAAATAGTTGCATGGAAAAAAGTAGCAAAAAGAGCAACCAATTTTACCCTTTATATATTCGAATTACAAAAAAGTACCAAAACATGTTTGAGGGCTTCGTAAGGATAGAAGAATGCATTTTAAATTTAATTTCTATCTTCATTACTTTAGGAGATAAATGGTTAACAAAAAAAGTACCAAAATTATATTTTTACCCTTTTTCGGCCCCTAAATGTAAAAATTTCAAAAATTATATAGATTGCTTCTGTCGTTCTGCTACAAACAGCACAGACCGTGCATAGAGCGGAATGGATTCTTAGCGATACCAGCGGATGACAAAAACACTAGTTTGAATGAAAGCCTAGTTCGAGGTGCCCGTTTCGAATGGCTCCTATACAGATTTAATAAACCTCAGCAGTCTCCACAATACCACTTTCGATACAAAGACTCCGGAAAGTGTGAGCATCCAGACAGTTAATATCTTGTGAGGCTTAGAGCCGCATAGTGGCACAGTAGATGCTTAGAGCTCCAGTGATGCAAAGTTCTGCTAGTCTTTGGCTACTCTATAACTTTTTCAGGTATGACTTTGTCTCAGTTTCCCTCCCCCATATACATATGTATTCTATAGAGTAGATTTGGTCTAGCTACCGTTGTGTAAGTCCAATGTGTAAGATTATGCATATAGAGCTTTGGTTTTTTTTTCTTAGTTTATAGCACTGCACAGTGGGGACTTTTACAAAATAAATGGTAATAAATCTGGAACTTCTTAACTGCTGATTGCATTTATCTGAAACTGTGGACAACTTTAGAGGAGGAGTCAAAGCTTAACAATGCGTGCCTCGGTGGCTTTCTGGCTAAAGCACGAGAGGAGTGACAGTGGGCCAAAATGGACTACCTGGGACTAAAAAAAATGCTAAGGCTTGTAACTTTTTTAAAGGTTATTCGATTTTAAAAATTTAAAGCGCTTTGAGTTAAGCTCAAACTCCCAATCGAATTTTTCATCGATACAATGCATTTTTCATTGATACAATGAAAAATTTCATTGTCTGAATGAATGGTTTCCCTTCAGTGTAGGTACTTTGGATGCGTTTTGGGCAAGAGCGAGATATACCATCGAATTTTGGTGTTGTCCATTCCTTGACTTTCCTATTTGGTAAAAATTACAAGATTCGTTTTTTCAGCGTTTACGTTCAAATCTATACCTGTTGCCCATCGATGAATAGCCTTTAACGTAGATTATATAATGGAACTAATCGTTGTGATAATGGCTAAGTCATGTGCATATGTCCTAATTTTAGCTGTTTTACCCCCCGGGTCTAATAAGAATATCGTTAACGACCAAACAAGCGGTGATATAACATCTCCTTGGGGAGTTGCTCTATAACCTACTTTATTTATGGTAGCATTGCCCCATTCTGCAGATACTATTCTACTCTTTAAGTGTTTGACATATTAATTGAGGCGACTGCAATGTCCAGGAAGCCCCCTATTGCATAGTCCTTATAGTATATGAATAGATTATTGGGAGTGTTTAAATTCAAATATCTTCTAAGCTATGCGAGATACAGAAACACATATGAGGACATTATTTCATATTATTTTTTAGCAAAACTCAAAACGCTTTATATTTTTCAAATCGGATTACATTTAAAAATGGTACAAGCCTCAGAAGTTTGTTTAAATTATAGTTGGTCAACTTTGGCCCACTGTAGCTCTTCTCGTGATTAAACCACAGGCCTTATAAAGCCTGACTCCTCCTCTAAAGATGTTCGAAGTCTCAGATAAATCCAATCAGCAGTTTAGAAGTTCCAGATTTATTACCATTTATTTTGCAAAAGTCCCAATTGTTCAGTGGTCAGAAACGACAATTGTCTAAGCACCATCCAATCGCTCACTACAATATCCTGATTGTTAACAAGTGTCAAGTCTAATACATAAGCTGAAAAAGGACCTACATAAGTCGATTCCTCACCTTCATTTGAGATTATAAGGTTAGTTTGCAGTATGAATTAAATAATTTATACAACTTTATACTTTTGCAACCAATGTAGTAGGTAGAAAAAAACCAATACCAGTTTAAAAAAATGTTCAGGGACTTTGCAATATAGATTAATTAATTTTTTTTCTCATTTTTATCACTCAGGAGTAAAATAACCAAATATACAGTACATTGTATATACGAAGATCTTTACCCAAGGGTAGCCTCTAACTGTATTCGGTTCCCAAGGTATTCCAATAGTTTTAGTGTAACCTCAGACTGAGACTCTATCTAGTACACGACCAACCACTTTACTGATTACCCTTACTGTTTTATTAGCATGCATAATCTAGATAAGATAAAATTTTCTGAAATGCTTTAGAAAGAATGTGGAAGATTGTTTAAACACGTAATATTAGTATTGCCCTCTGTAAACATACAGATAACTTCCGATATCTTATTGTTTCTCAGCAAATTTAGTTCCGTCCTATACAAGAGATCTCTAACTGCAATTATCTCGCATCATTTAATATTGCAAACAACTACTCGTTCGTATACATGATTTTTTGCTAGCATAGTTAAAATTAAAGTCAAACATTCTTATAACATTATCAACTTACATTTATTATAAAATATTTAAATTGTAAATATGCACTTAAGTTATTCAAAACAAAACCCCCTACAAATTCTCCGGTTGCCTGTGCAATAGGAAATGTTATTATCAAAATGTTAATACATTTTACACATTAATTATTTGTATAAATTGTGTATCTCCTCTAATGAACAACTTACGTTGTCAATACGTAATATTGAATACAATAAAAATAATAATAAAAAATGCCAGCAGAGCAGATGAGTCTAAAGAACAATTTCTTCACACACACTCATCGTACGTGTGTGTTCTAATGTGCACACTGGCAACGTTTGAGGAATTTTTTTTATGTTTTAATGACTTCCTATTAAATTTATAAAAGCAAAAGAAAAAAAAATTGTTTCCACTAAGCAACAGAATTTTGAGCAAAAAAAAAAGTAAAGTTTAGTTTTATTGAAGCGAATGATTTGTTCTATTAAAATCATAAATAATTGAATGTTTTTATGACGTTTATAGATCAATTTACATCAGAAATTTAACCCATTCATGACCAACGATCAAAGATTTTATGACACAGATCTCTGTATGACGTTCAGATGTAATTCAATACAGAAACTGGAGGTCATCGCCTAATAAATACTACACTATACAACACAAAAAAATAGCAAAGTTTTAACAACTGATTATTACAGAGGATATCAAAAATATATATACATGTATCGGCGTTTTGAAAGTTTATATCTGGGACTCATTTTTGGGGGAGTTCAAGTTCCCTCTTTTGCACATAGTTATAGTGACTCGGCATAGGAAATCTCCTAAACCTTACGTTTGAGGTATAAGAAGTGTTCAGTACTTTTATGTAAAATACTAGGAATGTAACGAATACCGATACCGATACCGATATATCGGCGATACTTCAGATTTTCTGATACATCGGTATCGGCGATATTTTACTGTCGATACGACGATACTTTAAAAACAAATTTCAGTTTTTTTTGACAAATTATTTATTTTTTGTTAATTCTACAAAGAACTAAATTTATTTCGTTATTTTTTAAAACTTATTAATATCAATTTTAAAAATTAGTAATATTTTACGCTGTTATTTTGCAAAAACGATAATTTATTTATTGTTAATTTTACCATGAACTCAAATTCAATTCGTTGTTTTTTAAATCTTATTCCCAGCAAAAAAGACACTCCAAAGAAGTCATGAAAATGTAGAATTCGCGATCCGGAAATATTGTAAATTTGGATAATTTCTAATTAGTTTCACATTTGCTTGTCATTGCAAGAAGTTCTCTTTTTCGATTACCAATACCGAATTTGAAGCGATGTTAGGACAAATATCTTTTTCTGTGTTCTATAATGATTCCTAAAAAAAGGATGAAAAATTACCCATTTTCAGAACTTGTTTCTTTTTATGCGAATTTAAACACAAAACTGTTTTCATGCAAATTTATGTGAATAAATATAAACTTTTAGAAGACTTTTAATAATTAATTAATTAAGTTATTTAGAAGAATAAATAAATTGATAAATGTCCTTTAAAAATCGATTTTTTAAAAAGCATGGCGAGTATTTTTTAAAGTTATAAAGGAATTACAAATTTGTACTTGCTTTTCTACTAATTATCTGCATATTTTTAATATAGATTCTTTGGAAGCAATGAAAATGTAGTTCCTTAAAAATTACTTCCAATTTTATATACTGGATTAATATAAATTTTAAATATTAATAATCTCTTACACTGTAATTTTGTATAATAAAAAAATTGCCCTTCTTGAGTTTTGTTAATCTATACTTGAACTCAATTTCAATATTCGTATCGGTATCGGAATCGGTATCGGCGATATTTATTTTTAAGTATCGGAATCGGTATCGGATCGGCAAAACGGCTTATCGTTACATCCCTATAAAATACCACAAGAAATAATTTTTTGCCACACCTTAACCCTCTAACTCTTCTCTGAATGAGTCTTTTTGTACCTTACTTAAAAAAGGTCGCTAAAAACTCCCCTTTAGCGGCGATATAACGGGCTAAAATGTTGTACAAGAATATAGGGCATAAAATTTTACTATAGGTCATTATAGACAACCAAGCTCCAAACTCATCTTGAACAACAGTAATCACCCAAAATGTTAAATGTGTTTAAGGGTTAATTTTGTACTTATTCACAATTAATACTCGGCATAGGAAATCTTGTGTGCTCATTTTTAAGGTTTTAAAAGTGTTCAGCGTTTTTGTGTAAAACACCACGTGAAACATTTTTGTGGAATATTTTAACCTTCTAGCTCTTCGCTGTATGGGTCTTTTTGTTCCTATCTTAAAAAAGGCGCACGAACTTCCCGCGGGTTGAAATGTTCTACAAAAATATTTGCCATAAAATTCTACTACAGGTCCTTAAAGACACCCATGCTCCAGACCCTTCTCGAACGCCAGAAATCATTTAAAACTTAAAATATGTTTAAGGGTTAATTTTGTACTTATTCACAATTAGTACTAGGCATAGGAAATCTTGTAAGCTCACTTTTAAGGTTTTAAAAGTGTTTAGCACTTTTATGTAAAACACCACGACAAACATTTTTGTGGAACATTTTAACCTTCTAGCTTTTCGCTGTATGGGTCTTTTTGTCCCTATCTTAAAAATGACGCCAAAAACTCCCCTTCAGCGGCAATATAGCGGCCTGAAATGTTCTACAAATTTATTTGGTAGATAATTCTACCATAGGCCTTCAAAGACACCCAAACTCCAGACCCAGCTTGACCGCCTGAAATTACTCAAAATTTAAAATGTGTTCAAGGGTTAATTTCGTACTTTTTTCAATATTAATACTCGGCATAGGAAATCTTGGAAGTCTAACGCTTAAGGTATAAGATGAGTTCAGCTGTTTTATATAAAACACCACAAGAAAAATTTTTGTGGAACATTTTAACCCTCTAACTCTTCGTGTTATGGGACTTTTTGTCCCTTTCTTAAAGAAAATATGCAAAAAAACTGCCCATCAGCGGCAATATAGTGGCCTAAATTGTTCTGCAAAAATGTTCCTCGTGCTGAACACATCTTATACCTTAAACGTTAGGCTTACAAGGTTTCCCATGCGTAGTACTAATCTTAAATAAGTACGAAATTAACGCTTAAATACATTTAAGTTTAGAAGGATTTCTTGCGTCCAAGTAGAATCTGGAGCTTGGATGTCTTTGAAGATATTTAGTAGAATGTTATGGGCTATGACTAACGTGACCAGAAGGTTTTTTTCAAAAACGGGATAAGAACAGTTGAAAAGCGGGATTCTGAAGAAAATATGAGCAAAACAGCGGGATTTTATAAAATAAATATCTTATGGAAAGCGGGATGTTGTAAATACACCGATCATAATATATGATTTTTTATAAATGTATGCAACTACACAGTTCCATGTCGTTAGCTGAAATGCGAAATAACGTAACCAGCAAAAAAAAAAGTCGCATTTTCAATTGTTAATTATTACATCGAAGCGCTTGTGCCTACAAAATTTTCAAAATATTGTCATAAAAATCAATCGCATTAAAAACGAAATGAAGAGACTTTTTACTTCAGTCACTTAAAGTATTTTATTTAGGGCCATTATTACAACTTGACAATTGTCGGACGGATAAACAGTTTATCATTATTACAAATTTACTTTAACCTACCAGGTAGGATGCACCTGACTTTAACTTATCGCTCACTTTCATTTAAAGTGATGTTTTAATAAAGGTAAACCTTTTATTCGTCCGACAAAATCCTGCCTTTAACTATTGCCTAGTTGTAATAGTGGCCCTTAGTCTTTTTTCTCTCCTATAAAGTTAAAAATAATGTATGTTCTTATGAAATTCATTGCGTTACAGGTCTGAAAATTTAAAAGAGTGCATTTTTAGATGTTTTTTTTTTTAATTTTTAATTTTTAGGAAACAAAAATTTCATAAATTGCTTTAAACCTAAAGATAATTTTGTCTTTAACACATGAAACATGAATTCGTTAGGAGCCGACAAAAATAAGAAAGTTGTAAGTCAGTGAGTGAAAAATCTAAAGTCTTCTTTTATAAAATTCACTTTATAGTCAAAAGAATATTTTTGATTAAAAGTAGTAATTTATTGTAACTTTGTTCTATTTTGTCGGTTCTTAAGCATTTTATGTATCATTTGTTCGGCACCAAATTAGTTTCAACTTTGCGCTTTGAAGGCTATTTCTGGATTTTTGTTTCATTTCAATTTAGAAATATTTTAATTGAAGGTATCAATGTTAGTCAATCTCTATGGTTTTTAAGTCTTTCAATTTAATTTTTGCAATTATCAATAATTTTCAATACTACTACGTGCCTTATTTGATTTCGCCATCCATCCTGACACTGTGAAAGGTATAAAAAGAGCTCTGATCATGAGATCGTGGTTAATCTTTAAATATCATGGTGATCAGTTCGACCCTTATACAGTCAGGAATTTGTATTTGTCTTTTCAATTATTACATGCCTTTAAATTTTCTTTCTCAATAAAAATAGTTTAATTAAAGAATTAAATTGAACGAACTTAAGCCTGAATAATTAAGTATCTTTGAACTAGAAATATTTAAGTATTGAGTTTTGAAGCAATGTCTAAGAAGGCACTATTTTCAATTCTAAGTTCCTTTAACTCAATTAGTTTTTATTCGATCAACACAAGAAAGATCTATTTTGCTCAGCTGAAACATTTTCGATAGTTTTGGGAATAATTAAAAAAACAGAACTATAAATATTAAACCTTTATGAAATTTATTTGCTGGTGTTTAAGCATTGTCTATATGCAGCATTTCATTGGTGCTTTACCAAATCGTCAGTAGACTTCAAACACAATTTTGAACAGTTACAGACTTATGTATTATTATGTACAAACTTTCAAAAACCATTTGAGAAATCACAAATATGTAAATGATTTTAAAATATAAGCAAAGTAGGCTTTTGAAAATTATACAAACCCAGCAAATAATTTTTTATTCGATATGAATCTATTTTATTTTTCTGCACCTTTGAATGAAATGCTGCATATAGACAATGCTTAAACAACAGCAAATAAATTTCATTTAATATAAATTTAAAACTCGGAAAAGCGAGATAAAGCAGGATAACAATTTTTGGCGGGATCGGCCTCTTAAAGGCGGGATAATCCCGCCTAAAGTGGGATGTCTGGTCAGGTTAGCCATATATAACCCGCTATATCGCCGCCACAGGGGAGTTTTTTCCTCTTTTATAGGAAAGGGTTAAAAAGATTTATACAAGAAACATATTTCTTGTGGTATTTTACATAGAATGAAGACGTCTCACACCTTACACACGCAAAGAAAAGATATGGCTGTGGCATGGTTGCATCAGCAATGACATGTTTCCCGACACAGTTTTTGAATATGGCAAATAACTTATTATTGTATTAAATGGCTGTGAACCTTAATTAGTTTAAGGCAGAAAAACTAACGTTTACATTTAATCATGAAATTATTAGATTTCATGAAAATTGACACATGGTTGGCTTGAACAATATATATTGTTGAAAAAATTCTTACTACAATCATGCTTTATTTAAAAATTCAACAACATAATGGTTCTATAATAATAAAATATCGTTCTTATCTATACTATTTTGTTTGCAATAAAGCTATGGTTATAAAGCAGACATGGCTCTCCTCTGCTTCCAAAAAAGTTTTTGATCTATCCCTTTGTTGAATGCTTTTTTTTGTTAGTTTTGTGTTTCACTTGACACCGTTTGGTTTATGCTTGTGAGCGGTTGGTGTGAAAAAATAAAAAAATTAAAATAACAAAAAGTGATACATTCCGACAATTAATATTCGGCCATGTTCTGAAGACCATTTAGTTTTGAAATAGCAAAATTTCAAAAGCGAAGAAAAGTGTTCTTTAATCGGACAATTTAGTGCATTCGTAGCTTTGTAAATATAACATGTGTCAACAAATATGTATGTATCTATGTGAAAATAGATAATAATTTTTATTTCAGATTCAACACACTGACCAGTTGAAAAATTTTGTTTTTGATTTGAATTGAAATAATAACATTTTTTAGCTGCTGTCAATTTTTTAATCAACTTATGGTTAAGAAAACAATAAATATATGATTATATAGAACAACATATATGGCTATTTAGAACCGTTTATATGGTTAATTTTAACCATGTATATGGTTATTTCATACCATATTTTGTAATTTTGAACAATATATATGGTTGTTTTGAACCGTATGGTTGTTTTGAACCGTATGGTTTCTTTTAACCATATATATGGTTATTTCCAAACCATTTATTGTAATTTTGAATCATATATATCGTTGTTTTGAAACATACATATGTTTGCTTGAACCATGTATATGGTTGTTTTGAACCATATATTAAATCATAGTATGGTGCTCTTCGATTATGGTTGCCTCAATCATTTTTTTTTGTTCTTTGCGTGTACGTTAGACTTACAAGATTTCCTATACTATTGCTATGTGTTAAAGAAAGTATTTTGGGGTGGAGGGCTTAATTTCCTTTAAAATCAGTCCCACATGTACACCTTCAAAACGCCGAATTAATCATTACAACCATATTTTTTTCTTTTTGTGTTGTACTGTGTAGTCTTGACTTAAGTTAAATGAAAAATTAATATTTATTTATTTACTATTATAAAATTACCTTAAACAATTTCGCGCTTGAAACTTTAATTTGCAATTTTTAAACCAAAAATGTTTTTTTAATCTCGTTCGTAATTTCTTAATTAAAAATTCGTTTCTTTTTTACGGTTCGTTAATCGTTACGTTTGCTTTAGAGGTCACGCTACACCGCGCTGCCGCCTTGGAAAAGGAGCGAAACGCGCACACTTTTACCGGTTGGTCTCTTATTTTCTTGTCGTTAAAAATCGCTTAAATAATAACAACAACAATAAACAAAAGATTAGAAAAAAAATGATTATGTTGCGCAAGTTTATTGTTTTAATTGTGATTTTTTTTTTCGTTTTAAGTTTTTTTTGCGTTTTTTACTGCTTGTTTTTTTTTTTGTCAATTATAAACGCTTTTTCCTTCTCTCCAGTGCATTTTGACAGCAATAAAACATTAATTTTGGAACAGAAACCAAAATGTTGTGCAAAAAAAAACTTGTCGTTAAGTCCCAGAATATGCAAACCACACGACAAAAACGCGGCATTTACTTTGAATCTTTATTTTGTTTTATTTTAATTATGCATTTTATTTGAAAAAAAATCTGTTTATTCTAATATTTTTATTGCAAAAAGAAAGGAAATGTTAAACGAGAGTAAAAATGCAAGAGAATTGTTGCTGTATGCAAGGGCAGCTGTTGAAGTGGGCTGTTAAAACGTGCTGGTGGCGTTGAGGCAGCAACAGTTTGTTGTTGCTTTTTAGAGTAATAAATTTTTGTTTAACACACAGAAACACAGTAAGACAACACACATATACTTGAGGTCGGACAACAAACAGCCCATTAATGTTATGGAAACAAAAACTAGAAATAGTTTTAGCGATTTTAAACTTTTTTTTTGCTTCTGGTTGATTGGAAATCAATTCGTTTTTCGGTTTTCAATCTCACACGACTATTAGCGGCGCTTTCGGCGGCGTTGGTCAACACATGCACGGTCTTGGATAAACTAAAGTTTATTTTGCTTCCCAAAAATCTGCGTAGCCCAATAATGGGTGAGCGCTGGGGAAAACTTTATTCATCACAACATACACACTCATACTGTTAAAAACAAAGTACTAAAAATAACAAATAAAATGAAATAAAAATAATCAGGAGAGCGTGATTTGTTTCTGGTCTTTACAACAATAGAATAGATAACAAAAACTGCAGAGAGCAAAAGTTAGTAAGCAATATTAGCAGCAGTAGCAGCAGCAGCAGCAGAAGCAACAACAGTAGCAGAAATAGTTGTAGCAATACATTTACTATCTATCTAGAGATATCACGGATAGATAGACAGACGACTCGACTAGTCTGTCAGCTAGTCGACCAACTAACGTTATTAGCTAGTTAGCCAGTCAGCCAGTCAACCAAGCAGAAGCAGCAACAGCTAAAATCATCTACTTAGCCATCCATACATCCAGCTAACCGTCAACAACTAGCTAATACTTATTGTTGTGTGTCTTCTAAGGCAACACACAGTGGAACTTTTTATAGAAGCTTTTAACTAAAACAAAAAATATAGTTCTTACAAAACATTTTCCTTTTTAGGCTAAAGACAATATTCGATTTGCGCCATGATATTCGATGCTTGGTAAAAAAAGGAGCTTCTAAGGAAGTCAATAAGATCCAGAGCTTGTGATCCGGAAGTGATTTCAATCCGAATTATTTTTAATGATTTTTACATGGGCTTGTCACAGTTGATGTTGTTCTGCAAGGCTTGCACAAGGTATATACGTTTTTCCGCTAACCCCTTGCATCTAAGCGCCATCCTGATGGCGAGGTTGTGGAAAGTATCTAATGCTTTTGTAAAGTCAATAAAAGTTAAATATAAAGGAGATCTACATTCTACCGATTGCTCTACAATTATTCAAAGGCTATTGATAAGGTATACACAAAAATTCGTAGGCCTAAAACCAGCTTGGTCGCTACAGATCTCAGAAACCAGAGCATCAGATATTCGTTTGTTTAATATGGTTGCGATATGGGTTGGTTACCATATGGGTAAAACCTAAAATTTTCGACATGAAAACAAGGTTTTGGATTTTTCACCTCTCTGATATAAATGCAGATCGACACATATCTTCTACTCCTATGTGCGCGTAGCATGGCGAAAAATTATTTCCGTACCTCTTATGATTTCTGTTTTATAGGCCTCTAAACTTTGGCATCTCAGGCATTTTTAAGAAAAGTTCGTCATATTGAAGATTGATTGACTGTTTTCATCCCATCTAGCATCTAGAAAATTTTACAAAATAAAGACATCTCAATTGACTATATTGTGCACAAAAAAATAAAGAAAATTAAGATACCATTTTTCAGGATATTTAAGGATAAAGGATACTTTGGCATTTTAGACGCACTTGTAGCAGGAACTTATCTCCTTTTTAATCAATACTCGTTAAGAGGAGACTGAAACCTTTCCAAAGACATCGATTTCATTTATATCTGATGACGAGTTCTAAAGTTATTCAATCTTCAATATGTGGAACTCTTCTCAAAAATGGTCGAGATGGCCAAGTTTAGAGGCCTATAAAATAGAAACCATAATAGGTATAGAAATAATTTTTCGGCATGCTAAGCGCACACAACAGTAGAATATATATGTCGAACTTCATTAAAATCGGAGAGGATAAAAATCCAGACCGTGTCGCAAATGTTCGTTCTTACCCATATTTAGAAAGGTTGTGCCCCTCAAGTTTTTGTACTCTGTTAGATTACCCTTTTTTGAGGTATTTATTATTACGACCTCTTTAAGTTCATCGTTCAGGGCACCGGTGTTGCAGAAATCTGCAATTAACGGGGAGATGAGCTGTGCACTTAAGCTGCCATCTGCTTCAAGAAGTTCTTAAGACTTTTGATAGCAACTTCGATCTCAGCTACACTTGGGCATTCAGTCTGTACATCCTAAATAAGTTGAAATCGAGAATTGCAATTGTTTTCTCTGTTTGGCGGTACTAAAGCAGAGTTTGTGGACTAGGTCTACACCAGCAGAATGGAAAACGCATTTTCTGTGCCGCAATGCACTTAATCGGCATTCAGGTATCTTGGGAAATTTAAACACGGGAAACTTAAACATTGCGCCCGCCTTGAGTGGTCCAATTCGTAGAAGTTCAATTGACAGGACCAGACATTTGGGGCAATTGAGAGAACCTAGCCTCGTCAACGCTGAGGTTGCTGTTGTGATAGCAGCGTTGTGTACGCCGGCAACCACCGTTTCTGCTTAACCAAAATCCGGCTCGAAGGACCATAAACAAGCTGCAATCGAGAATTGCAATTGTTGTCTCTGTTTTGCGGTACCAAAGCAGAGTTTGTGGACTATGGGTCCATAACCAGCAGAATGGAAAACGTTTTTTCTGCGCCGCAATGCACTTACTTCATCAGCATTCAGGTGTCTCGGGTTTTTTTGAAACCTAAACACATCCATTTTTTTTCGTTCAACATGTTCGCGGCATAGACAAGTGGTTGGTGTGGGAACATCGCTGGAACGAACTTTCCATCTTTGTCTTTGAGGGATTTCGTTGAAAGAAATTTCTTGCTACTTAATTGTTTTGTAGCTCAGTTATAAAGATCATGGCTTCTATTAGTTTCGGATGCATACTGTGCCTCTTCGACGATATCATCTGTCCACCGCCGTTTGTCTGGCTTTCTGGCGCTATATTTTACATTTTTATCAGTATGTGTGTATTCTTCCTGCTTGCTGCATTTCTCGTTGCGAGTTTTGGTCATATTGATATTTTCTTTGGAGGCTTTCATTTGTAGTATTACGTTACAGGTTTCATCAGACATCCAGGCTCTTTTTTCAATATTTCTATATCCAATAAATTGTTTAGCAGCATGTATGAAACATCTTTTAGTACTTGGCCAGTCCGACACTCGATTTTGGTATGACGGTAGTAAGTCGGTGTTTGTGAAAACCATCACAGCGACCACAGGGTTGTGGTCGCTGTGATGGTTTGCTGCTCGTTTATTTCGTACGTCTAATAGGCAGTTTCGCCACGTTTTGCTGATAGCTATGTAGTCTATCCAGTTTTGCGTTATATGGTCGGGAAGTACCCAGGTCACCTAGTGCACTGATTTATGGCGGAATAAAGTTCTATCAACAACAAGATTATTTGCCTTACAAATTTCTGTAAACAGTTCCGTGTCGACAAATAACACTTTCCAGGTTAGTGTTGTCTGACCCCAACTGAAGATTAAAGTCGCCCATTAGTAGCATTATGTCCCCACGTTGTGTGTAGGAGGTAATATCTGCAAGATTACCATAAAATTCTTCCTTGAGACTAGCACCTATCGAATCTGTTGTTTCGTAGCACTGAATACAAGTTAAAGTTCCTTGCCCTTGTACGGAATCTGGATATTATGTGTCTATCGTTGTGTGGTTTTCAGTCTATGTATAAGTTTATTACTGGCTTCTCTGGAAATTTGAAATCCAACACCGTTTGCCCTCGGCTCGTATGATGGCTTACCACAGCATATGCACACCCACTTGAAAATTTTAACTCTCCCGATTCACGCTATCTGGTTTTGCACAATCCCATAAAAGAAAGTTTATAGTTTCGCATCTCCTTGCAGATCTGAGCCATTTTTGGTTTATTCCAATGACGATCTTACATTCCATAATCCAAATCGAGTTCGTTATGTGAAGCTAAATGTCGTCATCATATTAAGCGATTGATTTTCATTCGTTTCGTTTCAGTAATTGTATTCTTTAGGATGAGGAGCTGATAAGGCTTCTCCATCCAGGGTACCTCCAGGAAGGCCGCCTTGGGTAAACATTTGCACCGGTATTTTTTTTTTATTTATTTAGGTCTATAGATGATTATAAATCCTTACAGACTAAAAATATGATACAAAAGCGATTCATTTGGATAGTTGGTACAATAAAGTTAATTTTACCAAGCAGGAACTCAGAATCAACATCACCACGAATTATTCCAAGTAGAAAAAAGATACTCAGCATTACGTTACGACTTTTTAAAGTTGGTAGCTTAATAAGGCCAAGTCTGTTAACATATGACGGCAGAACATATGAATTTTATCCGACGCCTCGTAAACAAATATCAAAAACTACTTTTGCACCGATTCAATACTGTTGATATGAATGGAATAGTAAGGATCCCATAGAATTGATACGTATTCGAGAATAGATCGAACTAGGTTTGTCTTGAGTAGAACAAAAATCTGAGAAATGGGAATGAAGAAAAAATAAACCGATGGCAACGCTGGGAAAGTTCAGTTTGCTAACATCAGCTTGAGAGTGATTTAATTCTCGTATTCAATTTTCACGAAAAAGTTGTATATATAAGGATTAAAATCACATTTAACAAAGCCACCTGACAAGTGGTGATAAGCAAAATACACGTGAGCACTGACGATGGAACTGTAGTGGCTTCCGAAAGTGGCTGTGTACGTTGAAAAATTAAGTTGATGTTAATTTCTCCCTTGTTCCTTGGAATATTAATCATGCCCAATTCTTTCTGAATATAACGTTATGAATTTTAGCCTAATAATCAATTTGGATTCACGAAGTATAAAGTCGTGATATATGGGTCGGAAAATTCTTTAGACCTTCGTTTAAGAAAACCAAGAACAGCATTAGCTTTGTTGTCAGTTATCGCAATGTGATCACGGAAATCAAGCCTGTGATCTAACAGAAAACCCAGATCAGTAATATTGTGCACTTTTTCCAGTGTTGTTCCATTGATAGTAAGAATCTAATTTGTTTATGCGACAGAACGCCATATGTTTACATTTTTTAATATTTAGGTCCATTAAATTAATTCTACACCATTGGGAAAGATTGTCAATATCAGAAAATAGCAGAAAGCAGGTTATTTATAAATAACGTAAACAGTATTGGACCCAGGGTTAGGGTTATACCGCCCATGGTCGGTCGTCATAGCTTCGTTGGTTATTGGCAGAGTACGTCGAGTGCAGGTGAATTTGGATAGGATAGGTTATAGAAAACGCGGGACTACCCCATTGGGGTTCCCATATTTTTAACTGGTATGGAATTTCTGTTTATAAAATGAAAAATTGTATTCTATTATACAATAATGTTTCGTTTTACATTTTTTTTTATTTGGTGTCCACTGTGCCGTCATAGAATGTAGTTGTACTTATGTATGCCTGACTGTTTCTATATTGTGAATCATGTTCAAAGTCAACAGTAGCTGTTAAAATAACGACAACAACAACAAAAAGAAAAAAACATTTTTGTATTTCTACATATTTGCACATAAAACAACAACGACAACAAGATCAACATATTGCTGCTGCTAAATATTTAGTTTATTAACATTTTGGATTTATCTTTTCGTTGTACATTCATCCACTTCGTTATTTTTGTTTTCTTACGTATGTTGCAGTAGTTGTTGTTGTTGCTGTTGTTGTTTTTGTTGCTGTTGTTGTTTTTGTTGCTCTTGAACGTATGACCAGGAGCTCTTTTGGTATTTGATTAAGCTTTTAAAACATTTCGCCATTTGGTTTATTTATTTATTTTTTATGTTGAATACTTTTGACTCAGTGGTCGCGGGAAGATGCCAGATGTTTTTCATGACGAAGAAAACATATCATTTAGTTTGAAAAACTTAGATAAACTCGTTGATACTCTATTTTTGTTAGTTAAGCAGTTGGTGAAAGGACATCGCACACTTATTTGTTCCCATATAACGAGTGGGAGAAATTAGAGGAGCTATCCTAGACTTACGAAATGTGATGCACAACTTGAATTTTTTTTTAAATAACAAAAGACGAGAATTCGAAAAATATGAGAGCCAGGATTAGCATATATCCCGGAATATATCATGAAATAAAAAGTCAAAAATGCTTTTTGCTATATTTTTTTTAATTGGAGCAGGGACACTCATAACTGTCATATATCCTTTTTACTGAAAATACTCTAGTACTTTGCTATAGTGTATACAAATTTTCCAGCAATTAGTTCGAATCAAAGTATTACTAAATTTGGTGATGAAACATACCAGATTTTGAAAGTAGAATGTTTTCACATAAAGCGATATAACGTATACATACGTATACTACTCATACGTAACGTAACCACAAGATTTTCGTTAAAAGCGATTCGTTTTTCCAGACTCTTAGTCAATTATGACGATTTTTAAAACAATTTTCATTAATTTCGAGACTTGCGAACTTGAAACCTAAAAGACATCTTTCGTTTGGGCAGTCATACGCCCATACGAAATAAAAATTTTTTACGAAACTTTGCAGAAACATTGTGCTTCTCCGAAAATGTAATTTTATGAGTAGAATAAGCTGGCAGGGCTAAGTAAATATTTTTCAAAGATTTTCACATTACGTGCTCTTATAAAACTTTGCAGACGCATTGACTTTCTCTGACAATACAATTTGATGATTTGAAAAGTGGGCAGTGCCGTGCCCAACTACACAATATAGAAACGTAGTCTGTGTCGCGCCCATACAAGGTAAATATCCTTTTTCAGCTACTTCTACTTGGTCGATGCTTACAAAACTTTGCTGACAATTGATTTGTTCTGACAATGCAATTTCATGATGAGAGAAGTGAGCAGTACTACACCTATACAGAGTACAATAAAATGAATCAAAATAAAAACTGATTTAATTAAACTATTAATTAAAAGAATTCTTTTTACTAACTAAACAGTTAATTGAAAATAGTTGGACAATAAATTTATTTTGCATAGAACAAATATGAAAAAAGAGATCACGGTGTCATGGGATAACGGGGGTGGAACAAAGTTCCTTACATTTTACTCAACCAAAATATAGTATATGATGTTAACACAACATGATATGACATGACATGCATGACATCACATTACATTACATGACATGACATATAATAACATAAAATAACATAAAGTGAAATGACATTATATGTTATGTCATGTTATTTTATGTTATGTTATGTCAAACCATGTCATATCATTTAAAAAAATTTATATAACATGTTGGTTGGTTGGATTACTTGGCTGCCTACTACGCGAAAGCATTCAAGTAGAATCAAGACGGTGCCATTTTGATAGACACTTCACTTGTCAGTGTCAACCTACATACGAGTATATATGACCGTATCCAGTTTCTTGCATACGGTAATCGGTATTAGATCCATCCCGTTGCATTGAGATATCTAATCAGCTCACCTAGACCAATCTCTGACAACTCTGATAGGTCGTCTAGTATACATATGATTGCTTGTGACTCGAGAGATGCAACGACAGACATTCGCTAAGAAGGTGGAAAACTGCCTCTTCCCTACCTTGTTCATTGCAACTTCGGCAGAACGCATTGCAGAAAAGGGCTATCCTACTAGCATGTCTGGCGATCGCCAGTGCCTCATCACTACTGCGGGGATCCTCGAGATATCTCTGCATCTTCTGCTCGTTAATTGTGTTGAACGCATGACATTGTAGCAAGGCCACATCTTTCTAGCTACCTTGGTATTCAGCTTGTGCCATCTGTTTTCATCATTTTGAAGATAGTATATGAAGATATTGTTTCTAATAGCATTAAACGGCATGGTTACCGTTTCAACAATGGAGGCATCCAGAGCAGAGCTAGTCCTGACCAACTCATCCGCTTCTTCGTTGCCAGGGAAGTTGCTATGTACGGAAGCCCAGATGGGACTAACGTCAGTCTGACCACCTAACCTGGATGGTACATCTTGCACTGGCTAATTAGAGTGGAAAAAGTGGTCCACGGCCTGAGGGACAGAAGTGCCATCGAATCACCCTTGGACCATCCTGTCAATCTAGGCCCTCCCTGCTTACACTAGCTCAATCAGGAAGTCGGAAGGAGTATCTTACCCTTGATCTATCAGTATACACTCTGAAATCGTGCACTCAAAATAAAATGGTAAGTAAATCGAATCAATTTGAATAGTTAACTTACTGTTACTGCAAATTGTTGCTGCACTTTTTATGAAATAACAATTTTTATTTGTTAAAATAGCTTTTTAAAGTTGTAAGTCATACCATGTCTATGGTTACTTTGTGCTATCGTTATTTAACAAGATGAGTTAGTTGAGATGGTAAAGGTGTCCGGCTTATAAACATTAGAACCTAAGTTCAAGACCGAAATACTACATTTTACTGAATTGTAAAATATATATTTGGAAAAAACGACGTTTGAAAATTAAAATTCTTTTTGATGGTTAACATTTTTAATTTCACTTTTAACAATTTTTGTGGTTAAAATTAACAATTTTTATGGCTAAAATTACCAGTTTAAAATAACAACGAAAATACTTCTTTTACAAAAATTACTGTATTTAAGTCAAGCAAGTCACCACATGTCTATGTATACTTTGTGCTATTGTTATTTAACAATATGACGTAGCTGAGATGGTAAAGGTGTCCGGTTTGTAAACATGAGTAAACTTGTGAGAACCTAAGTTCAAGACCAAAAAGTTACAAACACTATTGCGAACCTGCGAACTTCCGGTTAGTAGTTTTACACACTATCAACTAAACTACAATTATGTTGGTTGATTTTTACTGTATTTTATAGGTTGGTTAGATTTACCAATATTTTATTTTGAGTGCGGGAGCATTTAAAATTTCTTCAACTTGCAGAGAACTGTTTATTTATAATCATCTTTTTATTTTTATATATCTAGACAAGGCGCAGAGCTATAACCAGGTGTCCCCAAGAACCACCTGTACTTTTTTTTTTTTGTTAATTTTTTCCTTTTAGTTAAAACGTGGCAACCTTAACGTTTTCTTGTTCATTATGCTCTGATGCTCTGTACTAGAGGGCTGCAAAGTGTACTCAAAGAATTTCGTGTGTGCATAGATGTATGTTCTTATGTATATACTTATGTATACATGCATGTATATGTGTGTACATACATAGCCACGACCAAATATACATATAAACTAGGGATGTAACGAATACCGATACCGATACCGATATATCGGCGATACTTCAGATTTTCCGATACATCGGTATCGACGATATTTTGCTGTCAATACACAGATACTTTTAAAAAAATTTTCATAGTTTTTTTTTTAAGAAATAATTTATTTTTGTTCGATTTTACCGTGAATTAAATTCACTTCGTTATTTTTTAAATCTTATTAATATCAATTTTAAAAATTAATAATATTTTAAGCTGTTATTTTGTAAAAAAAATATTTATTTTTTGTTAATTTTACCATGAATTCAAATTCAAGTCGTTGTTTTTTAAATCTTATTCCAGCAAAAAAAATATACTCCAAAGAAGCCATGAAAATGTAAAACTCGCGATCTGAAAGTATAGCAAATTTGGATAATTTCTAATTAGTTTTACATATCCTTGCCATTGCAAGAAGTTCTGTTTTTCGATTACCAATCACCGAATTGGAAGCGATGTTAGGACAAATTTCTTTTTCGGTATTCTATAATGATTTTTCCTCAAGGAAAAAGGATACAAAAGCACCCATTTTCACAATTTTTAAGTGAATAAATATAAACTTAGAAGTCTTTTAATAATTAAGCTATAAAGCTATTTAGAAGAATATTAGTTGATAAATGCCCTTTAAAAAATCGATTTTTTAAAAAGCATGGCGGGTATTTTTTTAAAATTATAAAGGAATTAAAAATGTTTACTTGCTTTTGTACTAATTATCTGCATATTTTTAATATAGATTTTTTGGAAGCAAAGAAAATGTAGCTCCTTAAAAATTACTTCCAATGTTTTATCAATTTTAAATATTCTCTCTTATAATGTAATTTTGTATATTAAAAAATTGCACTTGAGTTTTGTTAATCTAAACTTGAACTCAATTTCAATATTCGTATCGGTATCGGAATCGGTATCGGCGATATTTATTTTTAAATATCGGTATCGGTATCGGATCGGCAAAACGGCGTATCGTTACATCCCTAATATAAACATACATATATACACACATATATACAAAAAACATACATTCATACACACACAAACATACTTATGAGTACTTTCGAAGATATTCGTGCAGCCCTCTACTCCGTGCTATCGACCAGCCTTGGTTTCATCCGGTTGGCAGATGGTTCCAAATTTCCAAAAAAAATTTACCACTTTAATCTCTAATGAAGGCATGGTCTCGGTCTGATTTCATTAGGCAACCCCTGTGCGATTTGTTCTTTGATATGATATGATTGTTCTAAAATATATTTTATCCGGTTGGCAGCTAAGTGAAGTTATTTGTTAAGTGGGATGTCGTACTATAACGATTTCGAAAGCATTTATATATCAACTCAGAATCATCTGGTAACTTTTGATTTTTGTTTGACATTTGTTAAATTACTTTTTAAAAATATATATATGCATATAACAACGAGAACAAAAATCGTATAAATCATAAAATTTGTATATTTGTTAATGTACTTTTTGTCTAAATACGAGACATATTTAATGCTCTATAAACAGTATTGATTTTTTTTCTTGAATTTTTTCTAATATTTATTCAATTTACTCAAATTCAACGAAATTTAAAAATGTTTTAATTGTTCTGAATGGTTCTATGTGACGAGGCTCACATACTCTTTAATACATTGTATGAGTATAAAATTTTGAGAATTGTTTTATGGTTATAGAAATGTTGTTGGTCTCGCATAGATAAATGGTGACTTTATCTTTTCCAAAAAGGCCGACCGGTCGCTAGCTATTCGTACAAGTGCTTGGTTTTCAAAATTTATGGAGACATTGAGACAAACAAATCAACAGCAGACAGACAGAGAGACAGACAGACATACATACATTTATAGTATAACAACCTAGAAAGGAACGAACGTGTGTATCATGTTCTTTAGCGTTTAGTGGTATGTTGTAAGATTGTGCTTTTTTCATTGTCTCATTGAATATCACCTTCCCCACCCACAACTGATTTAACCTTCGGGCCAGTTGTTGTCGCCGCTACAACATTGTTTTGAATTTGGCGACGGGAAAAACTTAACATCATAATCATCGTTGTACATGATCGTCATAATGATGTTGAGTATAGTTGCTGGATCGTTACTTATTTTTTTGTTTTAATATTGTTGTTATATTTTACGTTTAGTTCTATTGTTGTTCTTGCTGTTAACTTGGTCGTTTGTAGTTCGACTTATTTCGTCGCAGTCGTCGTCGCCATCGTATTCGTCCAATTTTTCGACGCTGTCAGTGTCAACACAACAGCTGTCCGTCATTCATTTTGTCCCTTAACTAGTCTTTGAAGTTTTTTAAGTTTTTTTCCTCAACACTTTATTCGAGTATGACTGAAACTCATTGAGATTGCGGTGAGCGTTTATGTCAGAGATGGAAATATCTGTGAAAAAGTTATTTTCTTATGTAATTTTTAGATGAATCAGAAATTGTTTCTTATAACAACAAAGTCAAAAAAGCAAACTTAAGCTAAAGAAACAAGTTTATATACATTTAAAAAATTTCAACGCTAAGCATTGTTCTTTACAGAAGAAGATTAATTTTTATTTTGGGCGGGTTTTCTTTATAAAATTTTCCCACTAAATAACTTCCGAAATCGAAAATTAAGCAAGTATGCAGTTCTAGGGAGTTATTTCGTCAATATTATACATATAAAAGAGTAACGTTACCTGACTGACTCATTCATCATCGCCCAACCCAAAAGACTGCAACTAAATCCGCTAAGATGGGGATTTTCGTAGATTCTGATGCTAAAAGGGTAAAAAGGTTAAGGCCCCTATTATGATTGACAACTAAATTGATATTTGATTCGTAGTTGCCAAATTCTTATTATGAATTACAACGTTCATCAAAATGAGACAACTGTTTTTTATCAGTTGTGTTTTGGTTTTTATTTCGACTATTGTGTTACTTTTGCTTGCTTTTAAAATTGTGATTTTAGGAGCCAATCTATCCCATTTGTCAACCATTATTGTTGCCATATCCATAAAACATAAATCGGTATGTTCTGTATTTCATGTGGAATTAAAATGTGCGAAATTATCAAAGCATTGTTGTTGCAAATTAATATTTATAACAACAATGCTTTGATAATTCCGCACATTTTAATTCCACATGAAATACAGAACATACCCAAAAATCCGACTTCAGTACAAAGAGCAATATACTTCATGGCCTTTCATATAAACAATTTTGAAAATCGGTATGCAAATGGAGGAATTGTGCGCTAATAAATATTTTGGGTGGAGGCGGGGAAGACTTGCCCCACCGATTTTCGTAGAAAAATTATGCAACCAAACTCTAAGCAAACCATTTCAAAATCAAAAAAAAAAGAATTTGTGAAGTCGGTCCATAATTGGAGGAGCTATGCGATAATCAATATTTCAGGAGGAAGGAGAATCCCGCACAGATTTTGAAGAAAAATTACGGTACCAACCTGCAACAGGGGTTAGCAGCAAATTTCCCTACGGATTTTCGAAAAAAAACTATGGAACAAAACTGCAGTCAAACCCTTTCAAACAAAAAAACTATTTTGAAAATAGTTTCAAAAATGACATAGTTATGCATGGGGGGGGGGTGTAGAGCAAGTTTCCCCCTCCCATTTCCGAAAAGAATTATGGGGCCAAACTACTAGCGAACCCTTGCAAACAACACAATAATTATAAAAATCGGTTAACAAATGACATAGTTATGGAATGGGTTGGGGGTGGGGTAGGAAATGTGCCCCTCCCAGTTTTGAAAAGAATTATGGGGCGAAACTGCTAGCAAAACCTTTCACACAAAAAAAAATTTTGAAAATCGGTTCACAAATGGGGGGGGGGGGGGGGGAGAATTTCCACCTCCGAAAAAAATTATGGAACCAACTTTTGGAAAACCCTTTCAGACAAAACAATAATTTTGAAAATCAGTTCACAAATGACTGAGCTATGCATGGGGGGGAGCAAATTTCCCCCTCTGATTTTCGACAAAAAAATTAAGACCAATTTTTGTCAACCCCTTTCAAACATAACCAGGAATTTGGAAAATCGGTTCACAAATGACAGAGTTATGCATGGGAGGAATAAATTTCCCCCTCAGATTTTCGAAAAAAAAAATGGAACCAAACTGCAGGCAAACAACCCTTTCCAACAAAAAAAGAATTTTGAAAATCGGTTCACAAATGACAGCGTTATGCGGATAAAAAACTTTTTTTCTAACATCATTTCTAAGACAACTAAAATTAGTTGTGAATCATAATACAAAAAAATGGTTGAGTTGGGTTGTAACATTGACAACTCAACCTAGTTGAGCTGTGTATCATAATAGGGGCCCAAGTCACCAAAAATTCGTTGTTCTTACAGCCAGTACATATTTTCAGATTTATTTTATTTTAGTTTTTGGGACATATTTTATGCCGCCGTTTGAAACGTAACCATTGCTAGAGCTTATAGTTTTTGTTTTAAAGAAATTGGTAGGTATATTAAAAAAATTTTGTGTAATTAAAGAGCAAAAGTAAAAAGTTACTTCAAATCTTGAAAAAAATGTTTTCATCGTTGGCTTGAAAACCGATTCTCAAAGTCTTACTTTTCCATGCCTGGTAGTGGTCAGTTATTATTAGATTATTTCGCTTCACTTTAATAACTTTTGTGTTGTGCTGCTACTGCTTGCTGTCTGTAATTCGTGTGAATTTGTTTGCATTACGCTCAGTTCGTGTAACTAACCTACACCATAAATCCGTTGATTTACACTTATAAGAGCATTACATTTTTAGGTGTTTTGCACAGTAGTTGAAGTGGTGTACGTGGTGTAAAATAAAAATTTTTAAATAACAAAAGTTTGGTTCTTTTTTCTTTCTAAACGCCTATTTTCCACATATATTTACATGGAAAAATTTCATATTAAAATCGTTGAAAATAAGGTTAATTTAACATTTTTCGGTAGTGATTTTGTTTCATAGATGAACATGATTTTACAATAACCTTCAAAGAACATTTTTCCTTTTTAAATAATATTTCATGTTGATTTAATATTCCAGAATAGTAAAATCAAAATGAAGTTGATACTGAAATAATACGAAATAATAATCGTGTTGAATCAAAGCTATTGCAAGTTGAGACAACGTGAATTTGATAATGAAATAACATTTGAAAAACGAACCCCAGGGGCCCGTTTCTCAAAACTTCAAGTGACAAATCTGCAAGTAAAATACACACAAAACAAAAACACTTACAAATTTTATTGTTGTTTGTGTATATTTTACTTGTAGATTTGTAACTTGTACTTTTTGAGAAATGGGCCCCAGTTCTCTTTTCCAAAGTGCTATTTTTATACACAAGATTTTATGCTTTACTTCAGTTTTTCACTCGAGACAAACGAAAAACGGAATTTTTTTTCAACATTTTATCTAGTTTTAAGAAATTTAGCTAACTCAATTTCGGCCTCCGGGAGATAGGTCCCTTTTGCTCAGGATCATCACCAGGGCTCGGATTTTCAGGCAAATGCAGTTTTTTTTGTGGTGATAGATACAGACGTATTGACTAATTATCTATGCGAATCATCAAATTTTAAGTAGTTTGGCATCGATTTGTAGTTGCATATTTTAGCATTTTTGGCAATAAATGCATTTTTTTGGAGTTATAAAAAATTTTTTATGCATACTTCTCAATGTTTGAAAAAATATTAACAGGCCGATTATGCATACCAACCGAGCCTTAGTTGGGTTGTCAAATGCTGAAAATTTTAGTACTGATTGCAACTATCAACTGAGAGCTTTCTGGCAACCATTAATTTTCAGTTGCCGACTGGCAACTCAACTAAAAATCGGTTGCATTAAATAATAGACCCCAGCCATTATGGTTGTTTTATGTTTTTTTCCTCCACTAATAATAAAAAATTAAAAAATATATTTTCATATTATTTTAGTTTTAGTACTTTGTTCGTTGGTAAATGCATATTTTAGCGCATTTTTAGGTGCATTTGTTAAGCGCTTAAAATCAATTTTTAGTTTCATGAAAGTCTGAGCTGATCATCACATATAAGTACTTAGTTCAAATTTGAAGTACTTTTTGTACCTTTTTTGTTGATTGTTAAGTTTTTTACACACATGTACATGTAATTTTGAGTAAAAAATATTTGAAAATAAAAGAACAAGAATTTAGTACAATCGGACTGAAAAAAACACAATTTTTCTTGAAAATGAGTACAATTTGTAAAATCTCATTTTACATCCCTGGGACAAAACCAAGTACATATGTATATAAAAACAAAAATATATTCATATATCAAGAATGGTTCTTTTGTATGATAATTAAAAACACTTGCGGTTGAATCTTGGAAAAAGTACCATTAAGGCGAAAAAACTACTTTTAAAGTTACAGTTCAGTACCATTTCAAAATCTGTATGCTGTTGGCTGAGTAGTTAGCGCGTTTGACTACAAACCCTGAGGTCTTGAGTTCGAGACTAGTTTCAGGCAAACCAACAACATCATGCATTTTTCTCATGTGCATTGGTGTGTTATTGTGTTGGTTGTTGTTGGACTGTTAAAGTGATTAAGGCATAGCACTGATCACTTTGGCAGTACCGGCGGCGAGCAATATTAACATATCCTAATGCACTTCACAGCACTCTCCTTCGTCGGTATTGTAGCAAAACCGTCGGCGAAGTAAAAGAACTAATAAAATGGCTACACAGCTTAAACAACTCGATGTCTCTACTTGACACCAGAGGGGCTTGCAACACTACTATACATAAAACGCGCAATAGCAGGGTTGTAAATGAATTAAGCTTTCTATCTCTCTCCCACTTCACCACCTGTTCTCTCTACACTATCCCTTTCCCAAAGAAGGTAACACATTAATTAATTAACTGGTAGGCATTAATTGCCTGATTGTGTTACTTCTCTTAAAAAAAAAAAACAAAATCACTGATTCAGTGTCATGTTTTGTAACTTTATAGAAATGCTTTTAAACACAAAAAAAAACAATAAAATTTGTATTAAAATGCAAATTACAAACGTTATAACATTGCTTTTTTTTAAACATATATTTTACACTTTAATAACACCGGTCGACAAACAAAGAAAAATGTCTTGCGTTTCTATTTTAATGCATCGATCCTGATGCTAGACATCGAAAAAAAACCTTAATATCTATTCTTAGCTTTTAAAGTTTGTTTTTGTTTGTTTTACATCGATAACATAATTTTGGGTTTAATACAAATGTCCACAGAAACCTAGAAAGATTACCAAAAACCTATTTCTACATAAACAAACTTTGACAAAAAAAAATATTTTTGACATACGGAAGTCAGACTCAAAAATCGTGTCGCCCTGTGTAATATATAATAGTGGCATCATATTGATGTCATTCCAGTCATAGCATAGATGACACTTAAACTATGCCACTACTGTATGATGACGTTTGTCATCTTATTGGTGTCTGGTTTCGTTATATTGATGACATTTGTCATAGCATTGATGTCAGAATTCTGATGACAGGGCGTCATCAATGCAAATAAAAATTTTTTTAAATGAGTGTAGTCTATATGCCTGCATTTTGTTCATGCTAATGCCAACTCATCACTAGAGCCTTATACACCACTGTGCCAAACGTAAAAGAGACATTAAGTGCATGACGATGACGCTGACGCTGACAAACGTTGTTGAAGACAATTAGCATTGTAAATCTTTTGTAAAATTCGTTATAAAAATCATTTATAAATATTATTATTCGTTTTTCTTGTTGGTTTTTTTTCTAAATGTTTAAAAATTTTGAACACAAATAATATTTCACTCGAAATATCGGCCGACCTCACATCTTTTAATAGTCGATGTGGTAACAAATAAACGAATGAGAAAAATTAAATAAAATTATTATTTTTTTTCAACTTTTACCCAGTCACGTGTGTGTTTGTCTATGATGATGTAAAAATTTGGTGCCCCGTCTGCCAAATTGCTTAAGGCTTTTTAACACCTGGCTGGCTGGCTGGCTGGCTGGCTGGCTGGCTGGCTGGCTGACTGCCTAACCCGTAGACAGGCTGGTAGTCTATAAATCGCAACTCTTTTTATTTTTCTAATCATGCGTTTTATTTAAATATTTTTTTTTAACCAAAAATAATCTTAACAACATACTTAATGAGTATGTTTGCTTGCCTGTTTAAAGATGCGTATTTTTGTATAAAAAAAACTTTTTTGTCATTAAATTGAACATAAAAGTAATGGCAAGACACCACAATTTATGTTTATTTCGTTATTTACGAACCAATAAAATTATATATTTTTTTCTTCTTTTTTTTAGCAAAAACATAATGAAAAACTTAAGCATATTAATGCAATTATTTATCATAAGAATTTTATTAAGTGTTTAAAGTGATGACTTTTTTATGGATAATTTTTTATGGTTTAATTTGTCAGAAAATAAAATTTATATTAATAAGTATTTGAAATATCAATAGAGCATCACTTGAAAGTTTGCTTGATATGTATTAGAAAAAAATCTTTGGTTGAGGCGTAAAAAGTTAAAACTAAAATTCAAAAAATATATATTTCTTGTAATTCTTTCTACACAGAGAGATAACAGATTCGTTGAGACAACCGAACTTGTTGCTAATCGAATTTTGGCAATTGCACCACCTAACATAGAATTCTTATTGAAACAGAAGTTATTTTACAATAATAAATAATTGATAATGCGAACCGTTTAATCGGTTAGGTGTATCAATGCTAATAAAATTAACCACTAGTTAGTTGCAACAACCGATAAAAAGTAAAGTAAATATAGAAAGACAATTTTTTTATTTGCAAATACCAATAATTGGTACTAAAATCCAATTCCTAATATTTTATTCGTTTGTGCTTATCATATTCGTTACCTAGTCATGACAAAAGCATACGATCGGTTGATCTAATCAATTGAAGAATTGTCAGAATCATATCTTTATTACAATTATGCTCTTATGGTAATGAACATGGATTGTTTTTTGGACTCATCAAAAATTGATAGCGTGAGTGTAAATACCCTGCGGAAAATTTGGTGACAAATGATCCAAAAGTACTCGTCCCATGACTTGAGAAAGTGAGACTGGTACCAAAAATAAGAAGTAGTGATTGGTGAAAAAAGACATATTGTGTAAAGGGGCAAATATTAACCATTTTTAGTCAATTTAGTTGGTACTCCGGCTAGTATATTAGTAAACGGCACTGAACTATATAATACTAATTGTCTCCCTTCAATGAGACTGCCATTCCACTCAAGAACCTGTTCCGTAACTATATTCAGATATTAATTCCAGTTTAACTGGTATTTACAACATTGAAATATAAGTTCCCCTGTGGTCGAGTAGGTATTGTACTAGCCTGTCATGCCGGAGGTTGTCGGCTCGAATCCTATCAAAGACACCGCTTAAAAATAAAATACAATTTCTACTTGGATTTGTAACAATAAAAAAATAAATTAGTCGATAATTACAGCTGAATTTGGGAATAATATTTATATATAATCTATATTATTCTACACCGATTAGGACTCAATAAGATAGTTCAGAGACAAGTTACAAGGTGCATACAAAGTATCAATTAACCCCATCCTAGGCCATCCCCATGTAAAAGTGGCTGGTCCTCTTCATAGGAAGTGGTAGAGCTCGGACTGGTCCCTACCACCTGGGGACCGGTCACGTCACTTGTTTTGTGCCAGTTCCATTTACCGCAGGGTATAGTCTATTCAAGTAATATTTTATCGGCGTAACCATTTTCCAACCAATCTTTTTTCTGGGCGTACCATTGATGACAAGATGACCAACTGATATAAAGCTTGATATTACATTGATAGCAAATGTGGCGGGGTCAAAAATAAAGGCACCTGTCATAGTATTGACGTCAAATAGCACAGTGTAGCGTTTAAAAGTTTGCTATGGAAAAAATCAAATGCTAAGAAATTCTATGCAAATTTTTTCAAAAGTAGGTGTTCCATTTTACAAAATAAGGCTAGCTCCATTTGTTGCACTATGCTTCCCAACTTTTTTTTTTAGAAAAATAATAGGATTGAATCGAGAGCATCTTTTTATTGACGATTATCCACATTCACGAGAAAAAAGTTATCTCACGCTCTTTTGAGCAAAAGAAATTCAATCATGACTCCAACAGCTCTCACCGAATAACGGTTCAATAGGAATTGCAATTATAGGTGCGATCCCGTACTCAACATTGGGATCCCGCGGAATCCCAATTTGCACGAAAACTGTTCCCGTACTGCAAGATTGGGTAAGTGAGAGTGAGAGAAAACTATTCTTCTTCTTCTTGCACGAAACAGCCCGTACTTTTTTTTCTAGCTTGCCAACCAATTACATATTAATTATATCATATCTGGAGAAGAATATTAGGGAGTGTCTTGAACTTTATTGTGTTTAATTTTGGTGTGAGACAGTTGGGGGGCCAGTGTACATAGTTACACAAAAAATTGGAAGGGTAGGAACGGGGAATAGGGTTCCTCCAATAAAAAGAAATATTTCAAGTTTAAAATATTGCATAGAAGGTAACCTCCACTGCTATCGTGCCCATTTTTTTATGTAACTATGCACACTGGCTCCCAAACTGTCTCACACCAAAATTAAACACCGTCACAGGTATAGTTCCCCAGATATGATAACGTTAATAACTGGTTTACATGCGAAGTACCCTTTCCTTCATAGCTATCTAGTCAATTTTCCACTGGCTTACGTACACTGGCTATATAGTAACTCATAATGAGTGGGAAGACTCTCACTAATACACTTTTTCAGATATACGACAATTAGTTATACTTCGTATACATTAATAGAACAACCGTCATAACACTGATGTACTTTGACATGAATGCTATGTCGAATGTCGTCGTGACACTTTTCATCACCACCTTTACACCAGCTGGCCATCAATGCCAGGGATCACAAATCTATCATCAATGGAATGACACATGGAGATCAGCGAAATAACTAAATGGCATCAGTTTAATGACAAAATGTCATGAATGTGATGCCGCTAATAGAAAAACCGCCATAACTCTGATGTAATTTGACATCAATAGTACATCAAGTGTCGTTCGTTTTTGACCCAATGACACTTTATATATCATTGTGATGTCAACCTGTACATCAGCTGTCATCAATGGAATGATTGAAACAATTATACATGTTTATATTTTCTTACTTTTACTTGTTTCTATTTTTGTTTTACCTTTTCTTATTTTTAAATTCTCGAATGGTTTTTAAAAGTCTGTGCATAAGATAAGACGTTTCAAACTTTTCAAAAGTATGGTTGAAATCTACTAATGATTTCGTCAAGCACCAATGAAATGCATATAAACATTGCTTAACCATCAACAAATAAATCTTTAAATTTTTTTATTTTAAATAAAATTGGGAGAATATCTCAAATAATTAATTTAATAAATGCATTTTAACATTGTTTACTTATTTCTTTTATACATATTGTACACTTTAATAATATATACTAAGTGACATTGTATTTATGTCATTCCAGTCATAGCGTTTATGACACTTAAACTATGACGAGATTCTATGATGACGTTTGTCATCAGATTAATGTCTGTTTTCGTTTTATTGATGACATTTGTCACTTCATTTTAATGCTCTTAGTTATACAGTTTTAGATGTTTTTGTTGTAGCTTTGTTTGTTTTAAAGTACAAAGTTGGATATTATTGTTGGCTTTGAAACACCTCAAGGAATGCAGAAACCCCTAGACATATACTTCATTATATATATTGAAAAATTAGAATGAAGTTAAACTAAGTGACAAAATTGAACTTAGTCTTAAGGAGTTCTTCCATATAATTTGGCATTAAAAATCTTCGCATAGTGTAGTTTCCCTAGGATGATTTGTAATGTCAAATAGTATGGCAAACTCGTTAAGACCGTGTTCAATTTTGTCACTTATATTGGGTGTTTTTTATTGAGGTATAGAACTTTAAGTTGGCATCACTTTTTTAACTGGCGGCCATTTTGTCAGCTGTCAAGTGATTAATATTTAGTTTGGTTTGCCATTTCATCATGAACAGGTTGACAAAAGAACAACGCTTGCAAATCGTGCAAATTTATTTCGAAAATAATGGTTCAGTTCGCGAAGTTTACCGCAAGCTCCGTCCATATGGTCGACATAATCGTCCATCAGAGCAATTAATTCGGTTAACCATGCATCGTTTTCGCACTACGTTTACTCTATGTGATAATACGCATCCGCAGAGACGTCGAACAGTGCGCACCGAAGAAACAATTGCCGCTGTAGAGCAAAGTGTTGAATAGGACCCGAATGAATCGATTCGCCACCGTGCACAGCAATTGGAGCTTTGTCCATCAAATTGAAAATTGGACCTGTAGAATTGGCTTTATTCGAGCCAGCCGCGGCGGCCACACGCCCGAAATCATATTTAAACATTAATGGCATAAAATTATCCTTCCAATAAAGCCAAATTGATGGACATTAAAACGATTTTCTTTTGTTTTATTTCAATTCGAAGTTCTATACCTCTAAAAAAAACACCCTGTACTAACTTCATGCTAATTTTCCATTATACATAATGCCTGTTACATATCAAATTTTTTGTTAAAAGGTGCTCTATAAAAAAAAACGCTTAATAAATGTTTCACTAAAATCAACAACTATAGAATTTTTACGCTTTTAAAAGAAAAATCGGTTAATTTTCAATATATTTTTGTTTATAACTCTTTCATTTCACAATTTACAACAAAACTGTATGTGAGGGAGTTGTAGATAATATTATTATCTAAAAGAAAGCTCCTAACAAAATTTTCATATTCCTTATAGTTTACGAAATAATCTAAGAAAAAAGTAATCACTCCCTTATTTTCAAGATAGCGGGCGGTCTCTCTACCACCCTCGCCACCCCTAAAACTCAAACTTAAGTTCACGACCACATGTGTAACTAAACACAAGAAAATAATTGCATTCAATATCGTCATATAAAACGTAAAACCATGTAACTAAAATTTGTTTAATTTTACAGGAGAGGTAAAACAGTTTATGAAATAGTAGAAGTCATAGTAGCTACGTTGTTTTCTTTTCGATGATAACGTCGCCAAGCATGGCAACAGAAGCTTAAAAATTTGTGGGGACATGGGCTTTGATATAATATACAATAACTGATTAAAACCTCGATTTTGAAATTTTTGTCACTTACATGCTTTTACGTTTCATATGACGATATAAAATGTTTGCAAAATTAAAAACTGTTTTGAACAACAGGGTGCGTATGATTATTGCGAAACTTTGACGTTTGTTACTTATTAAGCCCGTTAGTTTTTATATTAAAATTCCATCAATTCTAAAATATATATAATCATTCATACATCATCGTTATAGACGTCATAGTTTCCACTATCATCAGAATGCAAGCATCTGTGTACAATTAAAATAATTTATTTATACCAAAGAGCGTAAAGTGAATACAGTATGACAATTAAGTCTACATACACTCAAGAGAATGCACAATGGGGACTTTTTGCAAAATAAATGGCAATCAATCTGGAACTACTAAACTTCTAAATTCTTCTGAAGCTTTGAACATCTTTAGAGCAGGACTCAGGCTTTACAACGCGTCCTCGTTGGTCTTCTGGTTTGAGCACGAGAGGAGCTACAGTGAGCCAAAGTTGACTACCTGGGACTCATAAAAGAACTTCTGAGGCTTGTAACTTTTTTAAATGTTATCCGATTTTAAAAATTTAAAGCGCTTTAAGCAAAGCTTTGAAATACTAGGAAATAATTTCTTTCCGTGTCTCTCATAGCTCAGAACATATTTGACTTAAAAAAACAAATTTTTTTGTCTTTACTTTTTTTAGTATTTCGCCTATAACAGTTTAGTTTACAGCTGGATTTTAAATTAAAAGTCAGCATTCGATTCGTAACAAAATTCTAACTAAAACTAATTACAACAGTTGTGTGAATAACAGAAAAGAAGTTAAGAGAATTCTTGATATTCCTTGAATTGCATACCCTACAATCGGAATATCTCGAGATCAGTACATGATATTCGAATAATTTTTCAGACGTTGTAAAGAGATTCATATAGAAATCAAAAATGTTAATTTAAGAAAATAAAATAATTTTTTTAATATTTGCAGGTAGTTATTATTCGAACTGAAATAGGTATAACTCGGAAGTTATTATTAGTCGGCTCAAGTTCAATAATTGAATTAATGTAAATTGAAATTATTTTTAAGAGTGAAATATTAGAATATCTAATCAGACTAGCAGAACGGATTAGTACTACTAATTTCGACAGTCGCTACGCCGTAATCATCAGCGTCCTTTGTTCGCTTTTACCACGTTTCATCGTGGATACCAGTATTAATGAAACATCAGCTGCTATTTAACCAAATTTTATGAGGAAATATAATATGAGTATCGTATTCCTTTTATCAATATGGTGAGCCGAAATTTCACCTTCTGATTATTTATTCCAATTTTTCCAACTTTCCAATTTTTCCAATTTTTATTTTTGGTTGTGCTTGTTCGTAAGCTCCGCCTACGACCTATCAAGCTATTGTTGTTGTACATGTTTAAGCAGGGCTCAAATCGTCACATCCGTGAGCGTACAACTCGTCACGTAAAAATGCCATTATCAGGATTATGACATACGTGAACGTACTGTAATCCCATGCAGTGTATGCGATTGACGTGTCACGTAATTTATTTTTGTACGCTTGCCGATACGATCACGGATGTGATTCTGATTTTCAGTTTTAAATTAGACAGCAGAAACCACACATGTATGCAATTTTTTGCCGTGCCGTTATTTTTTTTATTTTTTATACATATTTATGGTACAAAATTTTATTTTTCCTAAATTTTGAATTTTTTCAGAAAATGTAAGTGTATATCCACATTTATGAACAGGATGTCTTAAATTTTTGGCAAAATTCTTAGAACTATCTACATTATAAAACATTGTTATTGGAATTTTCAAAACCTACCGTCACAATTTTTTTATAGGCCCTTAAACCCAAAATATATTTTTAAAATTGGCGATTTCCGGCCATTGCTGAATGTAGGGTACACATCCAAAATACAAAATTATTGACGCTAAACACCTTATTAATAGATTGCCTTTTGCGGTATGTGATTAAATAGTGAATGTAGCAAACAAAGTTTTTTACAAAATTTAAAATAATGAAGATATTTTTTTGAAAAAAAAACTGCTTTTACAGATTAATTTCAAAATCTTGAATTTTTAGCCTTTTTCCGACTTCAAGAATATTCAAGATATTAAAAAAATTTTCGCCAGTTTTGCTCCAGGAATTTGTCAATAATCGGATGCTTTCAATTTAAAATCCAACTGTAAACTAAAAAGTTATAGACGAAATACTTAAAACAAGTCAAGACAAAAAAAATTTATTATTTTTTAAGTCAAATATCTTCTCAGCTATGAGAGATACGGAAACACATGTAAGGACATTATTTCTTAGTATTTTATAGCTTAACTTAAAGCTCTTTAAATTTTTAAAATCGGATAACATTTAAAAAAGTTACAAACCTCAAAAATTTTTTTAGCCGCAGGTAGTCAACTTTGCCCCACTGCAACTCCTCCCGTGCTTAAACCAAAAGGTTACCGCACACAGAAAAATTTCAATGTAAAATCGTCGAAAACTAGGTTAATTTAACATTTTTCGGTAGTGATTTTGCTTCATAGGCGTTTCGTATTAATTTAACATGATTTACAATAAACTTGAAAGAACATTTATCCTTTTGAATTAACTATATTTCATGTTGATTTAATATTGCAGGACAGTTGAATAAAAATGAAGTTGATACTGAAATAATACGAAAAATCATGTTGAATCAAAGTTATTCCGAGTTGAAACAACGTGAATTTGATATTGGAACAATACGAAGAATAGGTTTTTCAAGTTGAAGCACCGTGAATTTGATATTGAAACAACACTACGAATCATGTTGAATTGTATTTATATCAAGCTGAAACAATATGACTTTAATGTAGCCATTTTATTAATTATTTTACTTACGTGATGATGAAAACTTTATGTTGTAGTTGGCTGCCCCAGCCAAGATTTGAACTCGTTCTACTAGCATGATAGTCCGCGCAGCTTGCATGATAGTTACACTGAATAACTACCCATCGTATGTAAAACGAATTTCATTTTAATTCAACGTGATTTAAATGATTATTTAACATAAAACTTATTTGAAATTAAAGTTATAGTCATGTTTATTTAAAATGAAATGTAACGTTTATAACAAAGTTGTTTTAACAGCGAAAATTTAAAATCAAAGAGATTTAAGGTTAGGCTAATAATTTTTCATTTAAAACGAAACAATGGTAATGTTTAGACCAGCAGCAGTAAATTTTCGCTGGTAATTCGTTTTTTGTCGTCTACATAACCACACAACTAAGCACATCAGTGAACTGTAGCAATGAACAAAGCAAATATACACGAGCACACTTAAACGACAAATTATTTCTTGCGTCATATTGCTTTTACATTTCCTTTTTTTCTGTGTGCGAGGTACGCGTTGTAAAGTCTGACTTCTCATCTAAAGATGTTTGAAGTTTCAGATAAATCCAATCAGCAGTTTAGAAGTTCCAGAGATATTACCATTTATTTTGAAAAAGTCCCCACTGTGGAAAGCGTTTTTTCAAACGTTTTACTTATTTATTGAAACTTCAATAATAAATTGAACTAATTAATAATAAGCACACATATCTTAAATCTAAAACTGTTAATAAAAATACAAGTACATATGTGAAATATCAAGAGTTAAATGCTCTAAATTAAAATCCGTTTTCAGTTTTTTTTTTCATTATGTACAGATTTTTCACGCTATCATTACTCGAGAACATTTTTTTCGATTCCTGTCAACAAAACGCCAAAATATGCACTATCAACTTCAAACTTTTTTAATATAGTTTCTTTGATTTAATCAACACTTTCGGAGTTATTCATAGATTAGTATCGAAAAAAACGGGGTTTTTCATGCAAAGTGAAAAAAAAATAATTCTTTCTAAAAATGCGTAAAAATATTTAAACTTGCAAAATTTTTACCTTTTAACTACTGTTTTTAAAGATAGTTGTCTTACGAACAAAATAAGCCATATGTCATGAAAATCGGGTGATAAATGTTGACGTTATTAGCAATTAAGTGAATACTCCCAGACACTTAAACCGTACTTTCGTTCTACCATTTAAGTGATGGGTATATTCACTTAATTGCTAATAAAATCAACATTTATCCATCGATTTTCATGATATATAGCTTAGTCTGTTCGTAAGACACAAGTCCTTAAGAAAAATAGTTTAAAGGTAAAGTTTTTTTAGTTTTAAATTTTTCATGGGTTTATAGATTTAATTTTGCAAGAAAAGTGATATTAATTTCTGAATAAGTTGGAAAGTGTTAATCAAAGCAAAAAAAAAATATATTAAGAAAGTTGCAAGGTAATTTTGTCATGCATATTATGCCGTGTTGTTGATCGAATTTAGGCAGAGCGTCCTTATGTTAGGGTGCAATATTCTGACTTATCTAGTAGAAATATTGGTCATGCCCATTAAAAACAAACATCTGTAGGTGATAGACGAATCTGAAAAAGGATTTTAATTTGGCGCATTAAAACTCTTCATATTTCACATGTTTTTATTTAAAGGACATTTTCTTTACAGATCAGTGTAATTATGTTTTACCAGTAAAGAATTGATAAGCAGGCGCGAATATAGGGTGGGGGAGGGTCGTGATATCCTATCCCGACCCCCCCCCCCTCCCCCAAACGAATAAAACATACCCAATTTCTATTGAGTTTCTAAAAGAAGCTTTGCAGAGGCCCCCTAAAGCTCAAGCTGTATCTGCAACTGAAATAAGCCATTACTTTTAATAAACAAAATTAATTTTATATAACCGTATGTAGACTTTATTGTGCAACTGTAAATAGTTTTATTATTTATTGCTTTTTTGTCACAACAATAACAATTGAAAAACTCATAAACAAATTGCAAAAACAATTTAAAAACTTAATTGTTGTTTTTGGTGCTGCATTCTATTTATTTTTTATTTAATTTTTTTTTTATTTAGGTTTTTATATAAAAATTGCTTGCGCTAATCATTTTGCAGACAAGCGAAATTGGTGAGCAATTAATATATGAAAATTTATTGTGTCATTTTCTTCTACATCATCATTTGTTGCTGCATTCCACAGTGAGAGTCGGTTTAAATGTGTGGATATTTCTCTTCTTAATATTTTTATTTTATTGTTCTGCTGTCGTTAATGTTAGAAAAAAAACAGTTGAATTTAAAAGCAAGTATTTAAAAGAATTTCACATAAACAGTTACGACATTTTATGATCATGTATGTACTATTTTTTTATTTTGTATTATTATATATTTTGCAAGAGCATAAAGTCGATGCGGAATGTTATTGTACAATAAATTGGGTTGGCGATTCAGCTGGATTGGATCCAAGCAAAACATATACATACAAATCATATTACATTGTATCGATCACAGAAACAAGTAAATGATTTCAATTACGAAAACTGCAGATTCAATGAATTTTCGTTCAAGTTCAACCTGTGACGAAAATTGTATATGGATGATTCTCATTTCCAGTGTAAATTTTATGCTCTTAATTTTGTTAGTTTTACCAATTTCACTAATAGAAATATAAAAAGGTAGGATTCATATTATACTTTTCGCCTCATTCAATGTGTTTAGCCACTAAACCAAAAATTTGAACTTTCTTTTTCACATGTATATTGTTTAAAAATTACATATTTAAATTAATTAAATCTGTCACAGAGCATAATTATTTTTTCATATGTATTGTAAGAAGCTTTCATGTGCATTGTAACAAGCTTTAATTAACCTACCATGAATTCAATTCCCATTTTTAAAAATTAATAAAAATTCAATCTTGTAATACACCCAAAACTCACCGGTTTCGTACTTCTTTCGATACGAGGGTTTTGTGTGTTTTTAATTCAAGTCGGTCCCAAATTTGTTTTATCACTTAAGATAGAAAGAACTTTTTTTTTATAAATATATTGGCGCCCGAGCAGGGACTGGCTTGTTTAATAAACAGTGTAAATAATAAAAGTCCTTACCCACTGACACCGCAGCCCGTGTCAAAATCTCCAAAGTAGTATATCACAAGTAAAAATACAAATTTAAAGTTTTGATCAATGGATCCTGAAGTTATGACCATATTTTTTTAGTTTTGACTTTGGTTCACATGAAAAACTAAAAAATTTGTATCTTTTAAAATATTTCCTTATAAAGATTGTACATAAGCGAAGTCTTCTTTCAAAGAAGATAAATTTTAATAAAATAGATTGACAATGTTAAAAGTTATGTCAATTTTAAAAAATTATTCGTAGCTAAATGCGACCAACATAAACTTTTATCGGAAATATAACAACCCACAGTGTGGCAGAATCAAAATAATTTAAAATCAAATCAGAACTTTCTAAACGGAATGGTTTTAATTCCGTACTTGCATTCCGATCTTTTTTTGTTCTGCATGCTTCAGATTCCGTTTATTTTGCATTTCGATTTTGCAATGATAAAGTTATTATACCTTGAGGCGTTTGTTTCCTTTTGCTTTGACAAGCAAAACTCACATTAAGCTTTTTATTAACATGAAAAGCGTATGTGCCAAATATTTGTTTGACGCTCCTAAAAGTATGCCGGTTTTTTTAGTAATTACTGCAAATTTAGCTAGTAGAAAACGTCTTTGTCTTTTCCATTTTGAAATTTAGCGGGCATGTTACACATTCCGATCGGAAAGGTTTGAATTCTTTACTTGCATTTCGACCGTTTTTGCTCTGCAGTTTGCAGATTCCCGTTATTTTGTATTTCGTTTTTACAATGATAAAGTTGTTAGACCTTAAGGCGTTTGTTTGAATTTGTTCTTGCAAGCAAAGCTTTTTATTAACATGAAAAACTGACGGCGAAATATATATTTGACGCTCCTAAAAGTATGCACGTTTTTTAGTATCTACTGCAAATGAAGCTAATAGAAAAAGTCTCTGTACAGCCATGTCAAAGATTCCGTTCGGATTGGTTTTGATTCCGTAGTTGTCATTCCGAAAAAGTAAATTTTTGGTGCTTTAGTTTCGTTTTTACAATGATAAAGTTTTTATACCTTGAGGCGTTTGTTTACTCTTGTTTTTAGATGCAAAGCTCACATTGAGCTTTTTATTAACATGGAAAGGGTATGACCAAATATCTATTTGACGCTCCTAAAAGTATGCACGTTTTTTAGTATTTCCTGCAAACGAAGTCAGTGGAAAAGTGTTTTTCAATTCCACTTTGAAATTTAAAAGTGGTTTAATTACGAAGAAAATTTTCGTTTTTCGTTTTCTGAAGAAGCAACTTACGGAATTGAAACCATTTTCGATCGGGACTGTATTCTGTGACATGGCTGATTGTATAGGACTTTCCAGTAAAGACAGGCCGATGTTGACAGTCTGTGTGTGGTGATCATATTATTTTTGTCTGTATTTGCTAAATCTGTTATTTATTATTGATTTAGTGACGCCATAGCAACATGATAAGTTACACGATCAAGGAACACATTCAACTGATAAAACTTTATTATCAAATCAAGTGTTCTTCGTAATGCTTTTACAAGCAATACTATAAATGGTGCCGGCCAAATTGTTGCACTTTGTGTTTACTTTGTTGCTTCAAAAGAAAAAAAAACACTATTTAAAATTAAGATAAAATGTTGTTAATAAATATCAATTATGTAATTTACAAGCAACAACATCAGCGACTACTTCAAGGATTTTACAGTCAATATACGACGACACTATCTATCTGTACAATTGAACCAGAGAACAGAAGAAAAAAACTATAATTAAAAAATAATTAAGAAGAACAATTATCTTTATAGAGATGAAGAAGGTTAGGAAAATTAATTCAGAAAAATTTTTTAACTTAAGTGTGCCAAAATAGTAGTTGAACAAAAAAAAACAATTAAAACGGAATTGTAATTGCGGTATTTAGTATTTCGTGGGTAAATATATTTACTAACTGGATTGTAATTGGTATGCGGACATTGAACTTTTTAGAGTGTAATGTTAATGAAATTCGATTCAAATCATTAAATCAATTAACACAAAAAAATATAGTATATTATTAAAATCTTATCGTTTATGGAGTTAAAACGAGACTGTCAGAAGTCAAAAGTTTGGTATAAAATTAAAAAGCAAATTTGTAAAATTTTCTTGTTGTTTTTAAGTACCTTAAGCTCGGATCTAGAACCTATCATTGAGTACCTAATAGGGTATTCATTCGGTTAACCGTTAATCGGTTAACCGGTTAATTACTGCCCGATTAACTGATCGGTTAATCTAAAATTGGCTATTTTCGATTAATGGTTAAACCGATTAATTTCAATCGATTAAACGACGTAACAAAAATTTTAGTTTTTTTAGTATAATAACATATTTTTGGGTGTTTAATTATTTGTTTCGTCTCATATACAAAAGGTAGGTGTTTAGAAACTATTTTTCATACAAACAAAGAAGTGTGTTCAGTGATCTTAACTAAAGTAAAACTTTAAAACCTTTGGACGTGGCTATAAAAGAGCTTAGTAAAGACTCTGCTACTCAAATGGAACTTGAGGGAAGTATTAAGCTTTTGTTTAATAGTTTAATAAAACCAAATAATACTATTGCCAACGATTTAGCTAAAAATCTAAGGACTAGATTTAATGAGAGACGAATTCAATTATTTTCCCCCACCCAGGAGTATTTTCTTCTAGCAACAATTGTTCAATTCACAAGCTCAGTCGTATGTCTTATCGTTTAAAAAAAGACGACACTTGTTTATGTGCTTGTTAACAGACAAATTTGTTGTATCGTTATTTTGTCGTATCTTAAATGTCAACTTAATTAATACCAACACAAGGCGAATTAATACCAGGTAGCCTCGAGAGATCAGCTGACTAAGAATATGTTGCTATATTTGAACTATCAACAGTGTTAATATATCAGCTTTTTAACATTCCAAATATAAATTCGCCGAGCATAATTTATATTTGGACTATCAAAAAAGCCGATACATTAACACAGTTGGCAGTTCAAATATGGTAAGCAATTCGTAGCCGTATCTGATCTCTCGAGGCCACCTGGTATTAATTCACCTTGATTTGATACCATGAAATGAAACCAGGCATGGGAGTTTTAATTTGACGCCAAATAGAATAACTTTTTTCGCGACAAGCAATTTTGATTAAAATAGTTTGACAATTAAATTGAAATGAATGAATTATATATTTATCATTAAGAAGAATGTATTTTCTGGTGTTACATATCACATATATAAAAGATTTTTACAAATTAATCTAACAAATAGAATATTCCCAGACCTGGCCTCAATACAACTATTTGAAGAATATATAAAATTCAATCGTATAATAATAACGCACTTTTGTATGAAAATTACCAACAACAAAAATACAATATTGTATAATTAGACGATTCACAACACATACGACGTTAATACGAACTTGTGAATTGAACAAGTGTTTTAAAATACAGTACAAAAACGGAAACTAAGGAATTCGGAAATAACTTTTTTAATTTTAATTTTGTTCGGTGCTGAGCTCTGCCAGTATGAGTCAGTCATATGCTCACCTAACAACTGAAGAAACTATCGATACCAATACAAGAAATCAGTCGAAAGTTATTATTCGGCTTAAGTTCAATAATTGAATTAATGTAAATTCAAATTATTATTGTTGTTATTTTTTTTAAGAGTGGAACATTAGAATATCTAATCAGACTAGCAGAACGGATTAGTAGTACTACTAATTTCGACAGCCGTTACGCTGTCATCATCAGCGTCCTTTGTTCGCTTACGTACAAATATTAATACAAGAAATCTTTTAACAGAATCAACCGAAACAATTAGAAGAGGAAAAAATTAAAACAGGACATATTGGAAGATTTTATATGTTTAGAGAAATCCAGGAAAGATGCTGAGAAACTAGATATTCTGTATTATGAATTGTTTTCGATTTCTTCAACATCTACGATAAGTGAAAGGATTTTTCCAAGACAAGCTTTATCAAAACTAAAGAAAATAAACATTTAAACCAAATTATTTTTCTGAAAGATTTGTTTAGAAGATCTGCTCAAACTATTGAAATAACTAATAAAATTATCTCAAAAACTTGTTAATTCTTTTTTTGCTTGATTTAGCTCAAGAATTGTTATGCTTGTTATGTTATTGTTTTTTTTTCTAATAACCTCAAAATAATAAATAATCTATGCATTTTTGGTTGTAGAAATTACTTGATTTGTGAAAAAACTTTATTAATCGGTTAACCGATTAATATCGAAATTAACCGATTATTAATCGACTAAGCCAAAACTCCGATTAATTAATCGAGCGACTAAAGCAAAAACCCGATTAAATGAATACCCTAGTGCCTAATGACAACGCCATGTAAAATTGACACGTCCCTCGCATATAAAATTCCAGAACTCAAACCGATTGCTAGTTCTTGGGAACTAGTCCCGTGATTTATCTCATCCCATGTTATTTTCCCTCTGGGGAACATATAAAGCTGTTTAGATCCTAATAGTCCAGGAGCCAGCGACAAATTTGGTTAATTATTTCTTGTGGAATGGTAATTGGTGAGACGCACCAGGGAGTAGTATCACAAAGCCTCGTGAAAGTGAAATGCGGTTTCGTTGGTGGTATGAGTGGCGGCAGCCTCCAAAACACGACAAAAAAATTTTTTTTTTCAGTCGCTTCTTCCTAACTAAAAATTCACCTGATGATAGCTTATATGGAACTATGAAAAAATATATAATGTTGCTGGCTGCATAGCGGTGGAAAGACCGTCAGCTGATACTTTTAAAGTGGGGGCAAAAAAGTAAAAATTTTCCAAAAAAAAATTTTTTTTTTTGGTGATAAAAAAACCATTAGGAGTCAGTGATACATTTGAACCCTCTAGGGCCATCCTAGGTGATGATGAGGCCAAATTTAACAATTTCATTAAACCGCCGGATTAGTATGGGAGCCCCCCCTAAGGAGTGAAGATAGGGAGCAAGTATGTTTTGAGAAACTGTTGGTACAGTGATGTACAGCTGACCTATATGCCAATAAAAATTTGAGAATATGCTCATCCCAGTCCTTTTGACGCATGCTTAACACTTTTCGCAGGTAATCCTCTTGGGTACGATTAAATATCTCTACCATGCCATCAGACTGTGGGTGCAGCGGCGTCGTTTTGGTTTTCATTATCCCATATAATTCGCCAATTTCTCAGCATATGCCAGACTCGAAGTTTACCTTGGTCAGAATGTAATTCTAGTGGAACACTATAGCGGCATACCCAGTTGTTGACATATGCATTCACATTTGTTCTTGATTGGGCATGGTATATACTTCGCGCCATTTACTACAAGACATATATTTAAAATATCAAAAAAAACCCGACTGCGTAAAAAATAAAAGAAAACAATTTTAAACCGTCACAGATCCTAAATGGTCATTCGAATTTAAAAATTATAAGAGAAACCTAAAGATGGTTTTCAAATACCTGTCGATTGATACCCATTTTGATATTGTTCGCCGACTCTTTATTTTTTTCGTATAAACAAAATGGCGTCTGTTGGCCGCCATATTGAATTTTCACTACTGTCATATCTTGAGTGACACTCCCCGGATTAAGACGAATCGATTGACGTAAGAAACGTGAAAATCGGTATACGCGTTCGGTTTATATAGTGCCGCAAAGGAACACACATACATACATACATAGGCTGATAAACACAATACCCTTCTTTGCGTCGCGCAGTCGGGTAAAAATAGTCCATCACCACAAGAACATCACGATTTCCGGCCTCGCTAACGGGGAAAGGACTTGCTACATCCATTGCTATTCGCTCAAATGGGGTGCACCCAAGTTGTATTGTTGCATCTGTCTTCGCCTTTTTCTTACTGAACCTTTCGCTGCGATGCACTGTGAGCAGTTTGATGTCCAGTCAGCTACGTCTTGCTGACATCCAACCCAATATGACCGCCACTAGGACCACTATGGAATTCTTGCTAAACCTTATTCATCTTGGAGGATGGCACAACTATTAGGTTGGAAGCCGTTTTTCCACCTGCACTTTCCCATACGCGGTACAAGCACCCGTTTATCAGCTTCAGGCTGTTCCACTGAGCACATATGCAAACTACCGTTACTTACACGCGACACTATGACGCCGCTCAAAATTTGAAAACCCTTACACCGCTTTCGCACTAGCAAAGTTTACTGTGCAAAGTTTTAAATCAACCGGTAGAAAAAAATAAAGGTATATTATATATTACTTTATTTTTTTAACAATTTCCAAAAGTACCCAAAAAACAGGAAAAATTAAAAATTTCAATAAAAAATGTTTATAAAAAATCCAAAATCTGGGCGATTAGATATTAAGTTAAATTTTATTTCACTGTGCTTTATAACAATATCATGTAATCACAAAATGCCTGAGGGTAGGTTTAAGTAAACGTTGCCAAAACGCAACGCAGGGGCTTAACGGGTTAATATGGAAAATCAACAGCATGCATTACGGACACGCCATTTTGTATGTAGAGGGGAAAAACAGTATTTTTGTTATTCGTTCTTAACACATAATGGACAGTGTTACCAGAAAAAAATATGTACATTTAAATCATGCTAAAGCAGTTTTCATTTTAAAATGTATGCTTTTATTTTATGAAATATTTTACTATACTTTCAACGGTCACGAGAAAAGAATTTGAAATGACAATCTGCCATATACTTTTCATTCTAGCGAGTGGCTGATGCAAATGTTTTTCTGTTTTGTATTGGGATCAATCAACCCAGTCAATGTAATATGTATATGAAAAAGAAAAAAAGAGGCTTAATGTTGGGGCGTGACATAAAAGTGAGTATATTAAAAGCTAGATATGAGTGATTCCAGGTAAAACGGCCCTATGCAAGGAAAAAATAATTTCCTAAATTTTAATAAAAATCTCTCAATTGTTGTTTTTTAGAGAATGACAATTATAGAAAAATTAAAAAAAAATACACTATTTAATATTTTATAATCAATTTGAAGCACTTTTAAATGATCATGTAAGAAAAATGTTGCTCTCTCTCTCTCTCTCTCTCTCTTTGTATGTTTAATATTTATTTCAGATTTTCTTTTATTCCCTTTCTCATTATTAATAAAAACTGTTAACTCTGAAAAGAATATACTTTTTTTGCTTTTTTATTGAATTTAAAAAATATATATTCAGCTAGAGTATTCTGCTGTCTATAATAGAATGGATAGCAAATAATTTAATGTCTTATTATTTTCGTATGAGTTTATTTTTATATTATTTATATTAAAGTTTTATTTCCTCGATTTTTTTAAATTTTCGTACTAGGTCACACCTGTCGGTCACACCCGTCTCATTTTAAAAATGGTTTTTTATTAAAATAATAATTTTTTGTCAAACAGTAAATACACAATACAATTGAAAACACTTTGAACAGATATCTATACCAAAATTATTGTGTGCCTTATAGTCAAAATTTTAACAAAGTTATACTGACAGTCATATTTCTTTAAAACTAAGATTTGTAAGGCACAGCTTTCTGACGACCATTCTGAGCAGAAATCGTGTTCTATCAGTGTCTACCCGTTGTTCATCGACTTTAAGTTTAATGTCCTTGCGAGCCGCAACGTTTTTTTTTAAGTAAAAAATTTTATATTCTTGATTTATAACAAAAAATGTGTGTAAAATTGTCGCACCCGGCTAAATGGAATTACTCATACACAAAGTCATAGAAGGGCTTTCCTACTAAGTACAAAGAATTGGACATTAGGAGGGAAGGATCCGAGATGTCATAAGCGGCGCCCAGATGTCAGATAAAGGGGCGTTGTAAAAAAATTCCTATTCTAGACACGTTATAGACTAGAGATTAGCGATATTTCAATATCTGTGATTTAATCGCTGTTACTGAAAAATCACGATTCACAGTTGTGACAAAATTGGTCAAGTAACTGCTACTTGCAAAGTTGTTCTATTCTATTTGTTACATACAGAAAATTATGATATTTCACTGTTTGTGAGGGTAATAACGTTTTTTATTTGCGTAAAATAACAACAAACGAATAGTTTTGCTATTTCTTGCATTTTCTTCATCCTTATTAGTATTTCTTTTTAAAATTCAAAGTATATTTTATGGCATATTTAAATCTGCCTTGGTATATTAAAGAACAACGTTTTTGTTGTAGAGATGCATGTGTGTTTTGATAATGAAAGCAGTGATCACAATCACAGTTTTAAGTAACGGTGATTTTTAAATCACGTTCACTGTTCACGATGTCCTTTAAAAATCACGGGATCGTTCATCTCTATTATAGACATATCTTTCATTCTAATCGGTGACTGGCACAACTTGTTTTTTTTTTTGTATGGGGACCGACCCGGTCTAATGTACAGTATCATCAGGCTAAAGATCGTAAAATTTTTCGTCATAAAGAATTGGGTATGAGAAAATATTCCAAGTATCAAGGGAAAAATTAACATTAACCTACACGGCAGAACATAACAATGATTTTTCGGAGGCCTCTTGATAGACTTTTTTATTGTCATTTTTCGGTTAGAGTTTAACATTTCTATGAAAATTATTTTGCTTTAAACTGCCAAGACTTCTTGACTTACCCTCGTAAATGGCATTTTTCTCTTGGATATAATGAATTTTAATTGATTAAAAGTGGTAATTTATTGCTTTATAACCTTTTCATATATAAAAGACGAATTTAAAGGCTTTTAATCTCAAGTTTCTTAATGCAAATATGCAAGCCAAAGTCACTAATATGTCAAATAGAAATAACAGCAGCTACAAACACATAAAATACAACAATCATTATTACATCAATTAAAGTTTCCATGTGACAGCAGTAATAGTGAACCAACTCCAAATGTGGCATAAGCAAAAAACAAAAGAACAAATGAGAGGCTTAGTGCAATAAATCGGTAAGCCACAAAATCAAAATATCGAATAAATCGACTTTTAAGTTTAAACGAAATTTAAAATTGTCTGGTTTTTGGAATTTTATACTATAAATGCTCAGCATAATTATATGCAAAATACTAGAACTTATCAAAAAAAATTCTGTAGGATGCTGCAAAGCTTTGGTACCTAGCAAGGGAATGGGCAGATAAAAGCAATATTTTGATTTCATGAGGCTTACCGAGTTATTGCACAAACCCTTTCAAATATTTAATAGAAAAATCATATGCAACAATTCGTACATTAATAAAAAACAAAAGAAGAAAAAAAAATTATGACACTAAATGATTAATAGTCTAGTAATTATGATTTTAAATGTAATTGAGCTGAAAAACAGAAGCTTAGAAAAGAATGATTAAAGTAACTGCTGTGACTTCTGCTGCCGTTGCTGCTTGAAGCGGCAGACACCTGGACGGTACTTTAGCGAGCCAACTGACTATAGATCAAAAGTAACTTCAGGCCATTTTGGCTGAAGCAGACAAATTGTAATAAAACTTTTTTGGAATGTGAAGCAATCAACAAATAAAAACAACAACAAAAATCCCATGATAAATGATCTATAATTTACAATTTCGAATCGAAAAAATTACATGACAAAAGACAAGATGTGTTTTTGTTGTTGTTGTTTCTCTAAAAGTTAGAAGAAGAAAAATCACATAAATAAAGGTTTCACAATATAAATTGAGATCGTACATAAATTTAATTAAATAATAAATAAAATCATCAACCTCTTCATCCTTTTCAGCGGCAATGGCTAATAAAAATCTTTATTTCTCTAAAGGTGAAACGTCACCAGCAAACAAATGTGGCTGGTGGCATCATTTGAAATTGTAGATAATTATTGAAAATTGTTATGTACGACAAGAACAACGGCACCAACAACAACAACGACGACAACAACACCAGCAACAGCATAATTCAATTAAACAAGTTGTATAGAAGAAAAATATTCAAATTAAATCATAAACTAATTTATAATATTTTCTTATTTTTTTCCGTCTGCATTTTATTGATCAATAGAATTATTTAGCACAAAAATAGACAATAAATTTTTTTTAATGAATTTGTCTTATTTATATTGAGTTTGTGACAAATTGGACTGTTCGTTCAAAAGATGCACATAACTAATTTTGTTTAAAACTTTTTCGTGAAAATAATTCGATATCTCCTGAACCATGAAAGATATCATTCTGATGTCTTTTAAAATTCATGTGCTAGGACACGAATCCTAGCATAATTCCTGGCATAAAGGGGGGCTCATGGGCAAACCCCCTAAATTGGCTACCTCGGGCAGTAAATTAAAAAAAAATCGCCAAAAGCTAGTTTATAGACCAAATGTTTTTTTTTACATATAGATAGTCCTTGAGAATGTCTACAAAAAACATTTTCGTATCAGAGATAATTGCGCTCGAAATGTTTTCTCTAATTTTTTGCCGACCTTAATTAAATTTTTTTAGATATGGTGGACGACCTAATGCCCGATAATTTTTTCGGAAAAACAGGAATATTACTGATAAAATTTTTTAACAAAATGCAGAAAATTTCATGCCGATATCTTCGTTCGTTAAAAAGTTACACGCATCGGAACATGGCACATGAAAAAAATGTTAAATTTTTGGGGTTTTTTTCCCCAAAAAGGTGGTATTGTTTTTTTTCGGTCATATAAAATAAATTTCCTCTGGAACACACAAAAGTTTAGGCCTTTATTTAAAGAAAGCCTATGAAAAATGATTGTAGAAGTAAAATCGGATCAAAAGGGGTAATAGTTCTCCCTCCAGCCCATCCAAAGTTGACTAATTTTAAAATAAAATGTACAAAGAGAAAATAGATTCATTGTGGTAAACGATTTTGTAGCCAATCGAATTTTGTCGGTTCTGTGAACTATCATATAATTCGATTATAATCACTGAACAAATTCGGTATATAGAACTGAATATCACAGAATGCTTCATTGAAATAAATAAATCTCTTGTGAATTAATTTGAATTTTTTATTGAAAATTTTTATTATAATGAATTCGCAAACCAAAAAAACAAACGCACATACATAAACAAAAAGCAGATTATTCGGACATGTCACATTCGGAAACGGAATTCAATCCACGCCAATTTGTCAAGCCCTAGCCGGAGCATACCAGCGCCGCCAATAGTCTGGACAACACTGACAAATTTGCGTACACTGAAATTTTGTGAATTTTGACATTAATCCAATGAAAAACTTCATTAAAACTCAACAAACGTCACGCTTCCTTGGATTAATGAAACAAGTTTCGTTACAATTATTTTAATTAAAGTTTCATTAAATATATGAAATAGTTTCATTGCTCCAGTGTAATAATTTCACTAAGCTAATGAACATATATCATTATATCAGTGAAATTATTTCATTGTGTTAATGAAACTATTTCATCATTTTAATAAATTATTTCATTATTTCAATGAAACTCTGCCATTATTTTAACGATATTCTGTCATTATTTTAATAAAATAATTTCGTTATTTTAATGATATTATTACATTACTTAGTAGCCTCATTAACTTATCTGTTTAGGGTTCCGTACATTAAAAGTGTAAAGGAACCCTATTGTTTTCGCTACGGTGTCCGTCTGTCTATCTGCCCGTCTGTCACAGGCTGTTTTCTCGAGAACCATAAGAGCTACGGTCCTCAACTTTTCACAGAACATGTAAAACTTTGGTCGCTACAACAACAAATATATCACAGGTAAAAATTAAAGGGTGTTCTAAAGCGAGCAACGAAAATTTTTGAAATACTAATGTAATAAATATACAGACACATATATGGACACTTAAAATTTTCAAAGTTAGTGTTAATTGGTGTAGTCTGTAGAATAGACTACAGCAATTAACACTGATATTTGAAACAATAACAATTAAAGGGTGTTCTATCAGTTAATGTAATTTTGACTATGTAATTTTGACAATTTGCTGTATCTTGGAGGCAAACTATTAAATTTTTAAAATCGCTAAAACTAAAAAATTCCATAATAAAAAAATTTCAAAACGAAAAGTCTTCAAAATAAAAAAAGCGCTTAAAGGAAAACAGAACCCAAAATTAAAAAAAAAACCCTAAAACGCAAAAACTTACGAAAACTAAATCGACAAAAAACTAAAAGAAACGCAAAAAAAGCGAAGAAAAACACTAAAACATAAAAAATCACTAAGACTAAAAATATCGTCAAAAAACGAAAAAAGTCGCCAAAAATTCAAAAATCACCAAAACGAAAAAATCGCCAAAACAAAAAAAATCGCCAAGAACCGAAAAATCGCCAAAACTAAAAAAGTGTCAAAACCGAAAAAATCTCTAAAAATCCCAAAAACCGAAAAAAGTGCAAAAACTGAAGAAACGCCAAAACTAAAATAAATCGCTAAAACTAAAAATATCGTCAAAAAGCGAAAAATGCGCTAAAAACAAAAAACGCCAAAACCAAAAAATCGTCAAAACAAAAAAAATCGAAAAAAAACAAAAAAAACTGCAAAAAACGAAAAATCGCAACAAAAAAAACAAAAAAATTATAAAACTGAAAAAATCGCCAAAACCAAAAACCCTAAAAATAAAAAAAATTTAATTAAGCGGAAAAGCAAAACGAAAAATTTTTAAAAAGGAGAATAAAAGGGCAAAATTGAACTGGTATATATGTGTATTTGTACGGAACCCTTCGTGTGCGAGCCAAAGTCGCACTTTACTGAATTCATTTATTGTCTATTTTAATTTATTGACAATTTCATGGTTGAAATACGTACGAAGACGCCAATGAACATCACAATAAATTTTCACAGTATCGAACTCAGACTCTTGATTCTCGTAATTTGCTTTATGGGCAATGCCTTAACTAGTTCAGCCAACAGCACTTGCAAAGCAATGTGTCTATGAGTGTATAATAATAAGAAAGAGTACAACAACAAACATATAAAACTAATTTTGTTGTTCGCTTTTAACTGCCAATTGTTGAAATAAATAAAGGTATGTTTAAAAAAAATATATGTGATATAATTATTTAATAAATCAAATGAAACTTTTCATCAAATCAATGAAATATATTTCATTGAAATTACGACATTTTAGAACATACAATTTTTAATTTTTTTTTAAATTTATTTGTAGTATATATTTAAAGAATTTTAAGTATCAATTAAAATATTTTATCCAAACTTAAAGGGTTTTCCATAAAACAGCAAAATGTTGCTGTCATAAACCCAATTAAATTTTCTAACGAAACTATAAAAGTTATTGAAGCAATTCCAATGAAACTCTTTCACAATATTCGTGAAATTTCATTAGAATTTCGAAATATTTCATTAGATTTGTGAAAAAATCCAACGAAATTGTTTGATTGGATTTATGAAGCGAAATTCTTTCAGTGTATTTTAGTTTTCTTTTTTAGACACCTGCTGCTACAAAAATGTGGTGGATTAAATTCCGTTTCCGAACGAATCTGAACTCAATTATTTCAAATTTGTTTTAGCTTTCGAGATATATCGTTATATCAAAAAAAGCAGTTTCACGACATACACAACAAGAGAACTGTTTGTTATACATATGTATTTAGTTAAATAAAAAAATTTGAGAAATTAGAGAACAGTACATTCTTTAAGCCGTACCAACATTGTTTTTTAATATGCTTAGTAGTTTCATAGATATCGTGAAACTTGTGCAACAAAAAAAGTTTTTTATAAAAATTTTATTTTTAAAAAATTCATAAATTATTAAAATCAAATAGGAACTCCGTGATTTTTTTCATACGTATATAGGTCAATATGTTCCAAGCAAAACAAGCCATATTTCATTAAAATCGAACCACAAGTTTTGGGTTTATTCACAATTAAGTGAGAAAACTCAATTAATAAAAATCACGATTTCCATATAAAGTAACATTTGGGTATAAATGTCATTTAAAAAAATTTTTTTTTTTGTATTATGATTCACAATTAATTTTCGTTGTCTTCGAAATAATGTTCGAAAAAAAGGTTCTTATCTATATGGAGTGGTAACCGCCAAAAAAGCTTAAGCGACATGCTTTTCGAAAATCGTTTTTTGACGAAAATCTATTATTTACGATAATTCGGACAATCTGTCAAGGTTTGAAAGGCATGACCAGTACCGTTACGGAAATACAGCAAAAGAAATTTTAGCTTAAGTGCATTTTCCATATGAATTTTTAATTTGTTTACATATTTTTGTAACTGCAAAGTGTCGCTTAAGCTAAAATTCTCTTTTTCAAGTAGAGCAAAACTAGTGTCAAAAACTGAAAGAGTATCAATGAACTGCTTGCTAAGGATGATAATTACTAGTTTTAAGAGAATTTGATAAAATTAAATGATATTTCATGAGATCAAGAATATCTTAAAATATCTTAATCCCCACAGACAACATGCGTTGTCTTATAGGAAATTTATTAAAACTATTAACATTACTTATAACAGTCCACGAGAATCCTATATAGCCACTATTAAGGCTCTACTTCGATTTAAGCCAAGGATAATTAATAAATACTTCTCCTGTAAAATTTACTTTTTGGCGCTTAAGCTTTTTTGGCGGTTACCACTCGATATATACTCTGTGTTTTGAAACCATAGTAGCCATCACAAAATATTTTAAATATACTTAGTTTTAGCCTTACTATTTTTTCTTGACATTTTATACAAATTTGTGCGTGTGCGTATGACTATTGTTACAACACTCATACGCACACACTAATTAAAATGTTACTTTGTATGAAAATAGTGATTTTTATAAATTGAGTTTTCTCACTTAATTGTGAATAAAACGAAAACTAGTTGTTCGATTTTAATGAAATATGGCTTGTTTTGTTTGGTACATATAGACCTTTATACGTATGGAAATAACGGAATATTGAATAATAAGAATTTTACCTTAAATTTAATATAAAAAAAACTATTATTCGTAAAAAATTTAAATTTGGATTTCTTTAAGACTCATACCCCAAGTCGATTGGTATTTATAAAGAAAACTAACCTAAGAAAATTTAAGATCAATCAGTTAAGATTAAGGCGTGTCACACGCCCACAAAAAGTTTGAGCAAATCGTCGTTTTCTGTGTTTTATGACTCATAACTTAATAAATGTAGTATTTACAAAAAATTTCTTCTAAAAAGTTATCTTTTGTGAAGTTTCCAGCGCCTTTTGCCTCACCGACTTTTATCTAAATCACATATTTAACAAAATAAACACCAATATCGAAAAAGCCCACAAAAATTACAATTTGAAAATGATTACACTTATTTACAAATTTCAGTAAACTTTTTCGTTCCCAAGAACTAAAAGCTGAACGCGAATCTGCACTCCATTTTTTTATCAGCTCTAGTTTCCGAGATAAGCCGTTATGTCAAAATTGGCGGCACTTTCACGACATATATTGGCATAACTTGAGAACGTTTTGCCCTATTCAGTAAAAATAAACTCGTCAACAAAATGCTCTTTAAGTCGAGCGAACATTGTTTAGTATCAGAGATGTCGTAAAAGTTTGAGCCTGAAAATTAAAAATTTTATAAAAAAATTTAAAAAGTTCTCTCACTAAATTGTGCATAAAATCAAAAGTTCTGCACCAATTTCAACGAAAAATAGCTCATTTCCTTTGGAATATATTAAGCTACATGATACTGGAGAAAAAAATCGGATCGCTGGTGTATTTTTTGTTTTGTTTTATGAAATTTTCCAATCAACAGTTTGCTCAGAAACATTTTTATTTTCAATTAATATTTTAATTAAATCAACGTATATTTTAATCGCATTTATTCTCTTGCAAAACAATGCTATCAATTAGATTTTAAATCAAGTTATCATGAAATAGAAAAAATTTCTACATGTCAATTGTTCGTAAATAAAATAAATTTAATTTGAATGTGTGAAAATTTTATAATTTTTCTGAGTATGCGACATTGTTTTATGAAAATTAATTGATATTTCTGTTTTTAATTTCAATTAATTGTTTGATTGATGTAATATTTTTTGTAATTGAAAAAGTCGAAAAATATTTTCAATTACTTCTGTTGAGTTAATACTACACTTTTCGTGATCGGTTGAAAATTAATTATTTTTTGTGATTAGATCTTCGTTTTTCTTAATTGAATCTTGTTTTTAGTTTTTCTGTTTAGACACATGCGTTGTTACTTTTGAACACATATCCGGAATATTTTGTGGTTATTGTTCAGTTAATAAAAACTTATGCTTCGTACACATTCGAAATTTGTTTGTTGTCATTTTATTACGTCATATTTCAAATAAACAACACAATGCGACAAAATGACAATATGCTGTCATATTGTTTTTATGAGGGTGCTGTTGGCTGAGTAGCTAGCGCGTTTGACTACCAACCCTGAGGTCTTGAGTTCGAGACTAGTTTCAGGCAAGCCAACAATATCATGCATTTTTCTCATGTGCATTGGTGTGTTATTGTGTTGTTTGTTGTTGGACTGTTAAAGTGATGAAGGGGCATAGCTCTGATCACTTTGGCAGTACCGGCGGCGAGTAATACTAACATATCCTAATGCACTTCACAGCACCCTCCTTCGTCAGTATTGTAGCAAAACCGTCGGCGAAGTAAAAGAACTAATAAAATGGCTACACAGCTTAAACAACTCGATGCCTCTACTTGACACCAGAGGGGCTTGCAACACTGCTATATATAAAACGCGCAATAGCAGGGTTGTAAATGAATTAAGCTTTCTATCTCTCTCCTACTTCACCACCTGTTCTCTCTACACTATCCCTTTCCCAAAGAAGGTAACACACTAATTAATTAACTGATAGGCATTAATTGCCTGATTGTGTTACTTCTCTTTAAAAAAAAATATTATCGCATTTTTGTGATGCGCAAACAGTTTGCCACACACCGAAAAACATCGGAAGGGGCAAACATTGCCGCTAGTACACATGCTATCATGTTTGCTTGTAATGTCATAAAATGGCATAGTGTGTACGTAGCATTGTAGTGACTTGTATGCAAGAATTTTTCAGGTAAAAAAATCTTGTGTGCTTGAATTAGTTCAATGTAAACAGCTGTTATCGACATAACCTTTTCTCGGCACACACTTTTAATGTCCTTGACAAATTGTTTTTTTTTTTTTTTAATATTCTCTAGGACCCATACGGAATTTTTGCCTGAAATTTTTACACAAAGTTCTTATCATATATGTTTACATGACTGTCCAAAAAAAAGTTTTCTGCCCCTTTTATAAGAAAAGGGACAAAAAGACCCATACAACGAAGAGTTAGAGGGTTAAAATGTTTAACAAAAGTGTTTCGCGCATTGTTGTACATAAAAATGCTGAGCATAGCTTATATGTTAAACGGAAGGCTTACAAGATTTCCTATGCCGATTCACTATTATAACGGTGTGCAAAATGTGGGAACGTTAACTCCTTTTAAAATGATTCCTAGATGTAAACTTTCAAAACGCCGATACACGTATGTATTTTTGTAGCCCCTCTGCCAGAATCAATCGTTTGAAATATGTAATTTTTTTTGTGTTGCATAGTGTAATTTAGTCTATAAAAATTAAAATAACGAACTAAAGTCCAATTTAACAAAAATATCATTTTTTCCAACTACATACATTAATGCTATATAGTCCCATACATGTGGCCAATTCACAACGTGTTGTAGATCGTACGAGTATAAATGTTGTTGGTAATTTCCAAATAAACATTTGCTTAGGAACATGTTTATATGAAAATTACCAACAAAATTACAAACAAAAAAATTGTGATTGAAATATGTTTAATGGAATAGAAAATTTTTCGAATGTATTTTATTTAAAAAAATAAACTTATGTCTTGCGTTCACCAAATATCACGATAGAAAACCATTCACTATAACAAATCTTAACTTTAGCTAGACCTTTCCACTTTTACTAGTATGTAATGTAAATTAAGACTTAATAGCTTAATTAATTTTTTTTCTTTGCATTTTGCCCATTAACTTTTCAACATCAACCTTCTGCACAGTGGGCTAGAATCAAAATATTTTCAAAACAAATTAGACAATTCTAAATAAATAAACTAAAATGATGACGAACAAACCCGTGGAAAATTGCCTATGAGACAAAACTCGGAAAAGGTTTTGGAAAATGGATGAATAAAACTAAAAGATATAAGCAACAAAGAAGGGATTTGAGACTATGTTATATATATTTTTTGAAATCGCATGAGTGGCAAGAAGAGAAAAATGGAAAGATGAAAAAAATTTTACACATACGCTGGTTACGCTGGTACTTCATAATATTGCCATTTAGCTGTTTGAGGAGTTCCCCGCCAACACGTTAACCCCAACAGTTCTATTATGACTGCGTAAATGTGTATGTTAATTACAGAATTATTTTCAAAATACATATCCTGTCCCACTTTTCCTCTTTAAATTATGTTTTATACGACTCCAAAGCCTTACGACCAAAAAATCATGACAGATGTAAATTGATTTAAGGTAAAAAAATAAATAAAAACTCTTTTGTAAATTATTTAACATTGGAATTTTCATTATTTGTTTGTAACAAACAAAAAAAAGACAATCTTCCTCTTATTTATTGTCGTCTGTATATTAACTTTAAGTTCGCAATGAGAAGCAGAAGAGGGCAAAAAAAAATACTAAACATTGCAACAAACAAAAGAAAATCGAATAGTTAATTATGATGAATGATAATTGCATACAATACAAGACATACAACAGCAATAATACTAGCAACTAAAAGTACTTAGTGCAACTGCAACAAGAGAAAAAACAACAGCAACTGCAACACACACAAAAAAAAGTAGTCAATTGAATTTGTTAAAATATGTTTGTTATTTATGCAGTGCATACTCAAGCGGACACATACCAGCGTATGCGACGGTTGGTTATTTGTTCGAGCTGTTATTTATTTTTTGTCCCTCATGAATGTTTAATAAAAGTCAGAACTTTCAAGGAATGAAAACAGTTTTGAATATATTGAGGTTTTCAGCTAGACGACACCTTATCAAATGTCTCCGTGACATTCGTGTCAGTTATGCTATCAGATCAGGCCTGAGCTTAAGAAATGTATACAAAATTATATCCTCCAATGACAACTGCATGTAAAACTTATATGAACTCTGCATGTAAAGTGCTAGAACTTTAAACAGTCTATACCTTTTACCAGACACGTGACCAGTTTTTTTTCGACTCTTTACCCTCTATTTCAGGGCTACTCACCGTTTTTTAGTTCGCAGGCACCTCTCCTCCTCAAGGAGTCTATAATATTTTCATTAAAACAAAAACACAACAAAAATAAAAGAATATATAGTTGGAAACAAAAAAAATTTATCTAATAATTAAAATTTTTAAATTTTAGTGCTTCTCCGTAAATTCGTGGTGTTTCGACATTAATCCAATGAAATTCTTCATTAAAATTCAACCAATATTACGCTTTGTTGGCATAATTTCATTGACCCAATGTAATATTTCATTATTTTAACAAAATCATTTTAATGAAATTATTTCATTAGTTTAATAAAATTATTTAGTTTTGTTAATAAAATTGTATCATTATTTAAATGAAATTATTTCATTGTTTTAATGAAATCATTTGATTATTAAGTCGACTTGTTAGCAAAAACTCTTTTATAGACTATTTTAAATTATTGACAATTCCATGCTACAAATACGTACGATAGACACTAATGCACCTTAAAAAATATTTCTAATGTTAATTAGTCACCAACAGTATCGAACTTAATTCCTTTATTTTCACCATTTGCTATAGGCAATGGCTTAACTACTCCAGCCAACAACACTCTATGAGTTTACAATGTGCTCTATGAGTGTATATTAATAAGAAAGAGTACAAAAACAACAATCGTTCAAATTTATATATTTTTTTTGTTCGCTTTTGGTTAACAACTGTTGAAATAAATAAATGTGTATTTTTAATTAAATAAAATCTATATGTATGTGAATTATTCATTGGTCTTTCATTAAATCAATGAAATTTTTCATCAAAACTATGAAATACATTTCATTGAAATCATGACATTCAAAAACATAAAATTTTTTTATTTATTTTTTTTTATTTTTAACAGTTGTTAAATTTTTGGAGCAGGTAGTGAATGAAAGAAGGTTTTCATAAATTCTGTGAATTTCGCCGTTAATCCACCGAAAAACTTCATTAAAACTTAATCACCGTCAAACTTAGTTGTATTAATAAAACAAGTTTCGTTAAATTTATTTTAATGAAAATTTCTGCAAATATATGAAATTATTTCATTAATCCTATGAAAATATTCCATTATTTTAATGAAATGATTTAAGTATTTTAATTAAATAATTTCTTCATTTTAATGACATTTTTTCTTTAGTTTAGTCGTTATGTCGTTATTGTACAGTACACATAAACATTCATATTTGTGATTTATAATCAGTTTAAAAAAAATTATAAGTTTTTTGCCATTTCTGACTTTTTTATACATTTTTAAAAAATAAAACAATTTTTAATTTTCCATATAAATTATTTTTTTATCATTGCAGTCTGAATAATTCCGAAACCAATGAGTATGTAAAGAAAAAAACCTTACATCGGCTTAAAGGTAATTTTATTTCAAGTTTTTTAGTGTTTTCCGTAATAAAATTGGACCACTTCTTCACAAGTTATGATGAAATCGGTTGAAAAATCCCAAATTTTAGAAAAAAAAAAATTAGAAAAAAACGTATTCATAGAATTTTAAACTTCGACTGTTTTTGTAGTTATGGGACAATAACAATACATCCATCATTAAAGGTCATGACAAAAAAAATTATTTTGTTGCATTGTGTAATAAGAAGGAGTACAGAAAAAACAATAATTTAAAAATATTTTTTAATGTGTGTCTTTGATGAAAGAAAAGTTATATGCATGTGATATATTTCATCGGTCTTTCATAAGTTCAATGAAATTTTTCATCAAAACTATGAAATAAGTTTCATTGAAATCATGACATTGAAAAATATAAGATTTTTTAACTTTTTTTTTATTTTGTAAGAAAACTTTGTCAAAACTTTAAGACGTTTCCATAAAATTACAAAATATTATTATTGTCAAAAATCCAATGAAATTTTCTAACGAAACTATGAAAGCTAATGAAGCCATTAATATGAAATTATTACACAATGTTTGTGAAATTTCACAAATACATATTGGCGGTATTCAGTGTTTGGTGTAAATGGTCTTGCGAAAGAGTAAATGCAAAATATCGTAGTTTTTTTATGAAATCTAATGGCAGTTCTGTGTATTTTGTTGGTGGATTTTACAAAAAAGCTCCGATATTTTGCATTTGCTCTTTCGCAAGACCATTTGCACCAAACACTGAATACCGCCATTGTGAAATATTTTATAAGAATTTGTTTCGTTGGATTTATGAAACCAAATTTTTTCGAGTGTAGAGGTGCGAAAAATATGCATATGTAGAAAAAATAGTCACAGTATAGAATTCGATATATTTTTACTTTGGTTTCACTCTGACCTACTTCATTACAACGAGATAGGGCTTTTCTTACAATGCCCCGTTAAATTAAGTTGCAGCATAGGAACTTGTAAAGCGTGCCATACACTTGCAATACAATTGTGACATTTTTCATATTGTACAATAAATAATATCTACAATGTGCATGTCATATTCGATGCTTGCACAATATAGTGCAAAAAAACAACCACATTGTTCAATATTGTTTTCATTTTGCTTGAAGGTATTTATTGCTGGAGAAGTTGCGCCATATTTATTTTGAAAATATTGTGCAATTTATTGCGTAGTATAGGGCAAAACGACAGTGATGTGAACAACAAGTGCCCTTTCGCACTAGCAAAGTTTATGTTGCAAAGTCTTGAGTATGAAGGAGAGAAGGCAAAGAAGAATGGGGGTGAGTACAGAGTTTGATGTTCTCGAAAAGCTGCTTTGTTCGTCGTCTATACATAAGTCTTATAAACAACAACAACAAAACAACACAAACTTTACAAAGTAAACTTTGCGCGTGCAGAAGTGAAAGAAAGTTTAAAGGAAAATTTAAAAAACTTTGTCAAAGTAAGGTGACCAACATATTCAATAATATTGGATAATGTATGGGCCGCTTAACACTGTACTATATATGAGTACATAATTAAATAAATGAGCAAAAGTCTTAAAAATATCCTTCTTGAAATACTTTTAAAGTCCTTTTTTTAAACTTCAACCAATCTTTTAAACTTCAACCACAAAAATGTTTCACTTGAAAAGAAATATTGTCTCTAGGTGTTCTTTTTTTCATTATATCTTTTCAAAAAACAAAAAGATATTTAACATAATGTGGCTTAAGGCTTATAACTTTAAAACTGAAATAGAAAAATTTGAAGGTATACACAAATAAATGAAAAAAAAACACACACACACACAAAAATAATATAGAAAATGTATAGAAAATGATCATGGAAAAACTTGGGTGCAGTAAATGTTTAAGAGCTGCTGCTGCTGCTGCAGCTACACGAACAAACTGATCCAATGTATTGCCGTCATAAAAAGCAACAGCTCTTTTTATGTTTTCCAACTTTTTTATTTTGGCATGTAATTTGTGTTAAATTGACACACCTTTTTTAATACTAAATAAAAGAGAAAAAAAACCAAACTATATAATAAACTAAATTAAGCAATAAATTTTTTTTATAGAGTGTTTTTACTATAACAACAGCAACCAAACAGCAAACAACAATAGTAGCTGCTGCAGCAGCAGCAACATACAAATAATATTCTGTTTTTTTGCTTGTTTTTTTTAACATTTTACATAAATTGCTCATTTTAATTCGCAAAAAAATGGTTTGGCAGTGGCTTAAAATATTTATCAAAAATATTACAAACAGAGGTTAATGTTAAAGGAAATAAAGAAAATTAAACAATGCAATGAATGAATGAATGGTTGATTGGGAGGGGGAAACAAATAAATGTATTGTCAACTTTTTTTTTTAAATGAACTTTTGAAAAACTTGACATAACGAGGAGAGACGAATAATTTAAAAGTTGTAGATAATTATTAAGTAAAATTTATGCAGTACTAAGCAGCATTAAATTCGTTATATCGTTAGCAGAGCAGTGAAAGTAAAATAGTAGATATTTGTAATGTTTTATGCAAATTTTACATTCCAGCCTTTTTTGATATTTAAATGTAAATATTTATGGGTAACGATTTCTTTGCCTTAAAGAAAATGTAATTTAGAGTAAATTTATTTACAAAATAAAATAAATAAGAAAAAATTTTAAGTTAAATGGTTTTATTGCAATGAAACATATTAATAATGCAGATAAATGCACTAAAAGCAAAAAAGTACTTAGTACAAGGTACCAGCTACCACACCACTCTCCTCACCAACAAAGGGCATTATTGGTCAGACTAATATAAAATCGTGGAGTGTTGTTGACTATAGAAAACGGAAACTCGACGTGCCCGCCCCACGGTATTATTTTAGTCTGATCAATGGCCCTTTGTTGGTGAGGAGAGTGGTGTGGTAGCTGGTACCTGTTACTAAGTAATTATTTTTTAGCTTTTAGTGCATTATCTGCATCATTATTATGTTTCATTGCAATAAAACCATTTAACTTGAATTTTTTTTACTTATTTTATTCTTAAGTTTTTTATTTTATGTCCTTCTCTAAACTCTATGATCTGTCGTTTCGCACTGTGCCTTGAATTATACTAGCCAAGCGCTTTCATTTAATATCCTTATTGAGGAGGCTGAGAATATATATGCATGAATATAGTCCCCCATTTTGTACTGACCGCCATTTTAGGATGTTTTGGGAAGTTTTTCATTGCGTACTGTATTCTACTAGTCAAACCCTTTCATTTGATGTCCATATTGAGGTGTTTGTAAACAAATGACTAATTCTCCATTTTGTGGCTGCGGCCATCTGTGATTTACAAAAATGCTGAATACACATAATCGTAACGTAATCAGATCAATCAGTCATAAAAATTATATATGTTAACCAAATTTCAGATCAATCGGTCATGAGGATGGGGGTAAAAGTCTATATTACTTTCTATGGGCATGGCAAAGCCCACTTTTTTAAGTTCAAAATTGTATAGTAGTCAAAAGTAAAGGTGCCCAGCAAAAACTACTGCTTCGACTGAAACAGGTTTATAAGCGAGAGAAGCCAGTTTTGTTGTTTCTACTGCTTCGAAAAGCGCTTCGAACATTCATGATTTTTGTTCGCGATATCCCACTTTGGAGCTCTTGTTTTTTATATAAAACAGTGCTTCTTTCGAAGCATCGAAAATGCTCTAATATCATCGTTAAACTACAGAAAAAAACAAATCGTGTTTTATTAAAAAATTTCTCTCTTCCATGCAATAGGTGGGAAATGTAGAAAGGGAGCATACTTTAAATGGGTTTTGAGTTTTCAAATGTGTTAGTGTTTATTTTAAACAATGCGTGCGACAATTCTTTAGAACCTATATTGTTGAAAGCTACAATGCTACTGAATATGATTTTGTTTATTTTGGAGTTCGTGTTGAAGAATAATAAAATGCTGACTAACTTCGTAATTTAAATATTATGAGCAATGAGAGAGCGCATCCTCGCATGGCGCTTTTATAGTGGTAATAAATTATTAAAAAGCAATGGGCGTTATTTCCATGGATGTTATTACATGCTATCGTAGTTTTTTTAAATCACCGTATGGCACTTCCGGTTTAGGGGCTGGACCGGAAATTAGGTCGGTAGTACAGTTCATATATCTCCGGTTCCGGTCTGGATCAGAAGTTGATTCGGTAGTGCAGTTCAAACTTCCGGTTTAGGGCTGGGACGGAAATTGGGTCGGTAGTACAGTTCATATTTCCGGTTCCGGTCTGGACCGGAAGTTGGGTCGGTAGTGCAGTCCACACTTCCGGTTTATGGACTGAACTGGAAATTGGGTCGGTAGTGCAGTTCATATTTCCGGTTTTGGTCTGGACCGGAAGTTGGGTCGGTAGTGCAGTTCACACTTCCGGCTTAGGGACTGGGTCGGAAATTGGGTCTTTAGTGCAGTTCATGTTTCCGGTTCCTGTCTGGACCGGAAGTTGGGTATGTAGTGAGGTTCATATTACCGGCTCCGGTCCGGAAGTTTGGCCCGTCTAGGGGCATCATATTTTTATGGTATCAAGAATAAAAAAGTAATGAAGAACAATATAATGCTACAAATCAAAATGTCTTAGAATTACGTCACTACGAAAGATGTATGTATTTTGCAGCACTGAATAAACTCAAACTAACCACTGTTGGCATTCAAAAGAGCATGCGCCGCTCAATATGCGCAATGCGCAGCGCAAAGCGCTAGACAAAAAAAATAAATGCGCATTGCGCAAAGAGCGGCACTAATAAATTGAATTTGCGTGGGCTGCGCTAACCAATTGCTCCTTTTTTTCGCTCCGCTCCTTGCGCTTGTGCGCCTTTTTAATACGCTTGTAAGAAATGCGGAATGAGCAAAAGGAGTGCTCTAATCCGAACTCTGTTATTTTAATATTTTTGCTTTATTTTTTTTCTAGCTTAAAATAATAATTGAGTGGCTTAAAAACAAATGAGTACAAGTGCATAAAAGAAATTGCTGAGTAATTAAGCTTCAGTTTTTTGTTTCCATGCATTTCATACATAATATTTTTGATTTTTAATACATAACGTCTTTTGAGGTCATCGTACAGGTCAAAATTTTTGTAGAGTGATAGATATTGGTATTAAGTGTTGATTCGTGCATATATGTAACTAAATTTTTATAGTTTTGGTATTTGCACCCCTTTGCAAAAAAAATTTATTGGTTTGTCCGCTTCAAAAATAATGGCCCATATCAAAGTGTTTATCTCAGATTTCAAGGTGAACTTTTCAGCGCGAAGGTTAAATTCCATAAAAACTCAGTGTTTCCGTGTTTTTCCGAGCAATATCTGGGATTTTTTGGAATATTCTTCTCCTAGTTTTTGGGAATCCTTGGATCAGGTTTGAATCTTGGCTAAGGGTTGGTATCACTGCTAGGTAAAGGTGTCTCACTCAATTCTTGAGAACTATCGCCTAAGTATCTCTCAGGCGATAGAGATTTTTTGCTGACGAACTGTCTTCGTCTTTAACGGACTTCAAAAAACAACAATTCGTCTGTATTTTTATTTTTTAGGGTTCCGTACACCAAAAGTGTAAGAGAACCCTATTGTTTGCGCTACGCTGTCCGACTGTCTGTCACAGGCTGTTTTCTCGGGAACCATAAGAGCTAGGGACCTGAAAATTTCACAGAATATGTAACACTTTTGCCGCTATAACAACAAATATATGACAGTTACAAATTAAAGGGTGTTCTAAAGCGAGCAACGAAACATGTTAAAATACTAATGTAATATACAGACACTTATATATAGACACTTTAAATTTTCAAAGTTAGTGTTAATTGGTGTAGTCTGTAGAATAGACTACACCAATTAACATTGATATTTAAAACAATAAAAATTAAAGGGTGTTCTATCAGCTAATGTAATTTTACTATGTAATATAGACAATATGCTGTATCTCGGAAACTCTTGAAATTTTCAAAAACGCTAAAACTAAAAAATTCCAAAATTAAAAAAAATGGCAAAACGAGAAATCGCCGAAATTAAAAGAGCACCAAAATCTAAAAAAATCGCTAAAACGCAAAAAATTACCAAAACTAGAAAGATCACCAAAAACTAAAAAACGCCAAAAACCGAAAAAAGTCGTCAAAACGAAAAAAGCACTACAACATAAAAAATTTCTAAAACTAAAAATATCATCAAAAAACTAAAAAATCGCCAAAAACGAAAAAAAAATCAAAAAAAAAAAAGGAAAAAAGCGCCAAAACCAAAAAAAAGCGCCAAAACTAAAAAATCGCCAAAAAAAACCAAAAAAATCGCCAAAACGAAAAACGTGTCAAAACAAACAAAAATAGCTAAAACTAAAATAAAATCACAACAAACCGAAAAAAGATCCTTAAAACCGAAAAAAGCGTCAAAACCAAAAAAATCACCAAAAACAACGAAAAATTCTTAAAAAAAAAATTAAATTAAACAAAAAAGCACAACGAAAATATCTAAATGAAAAAAGGGGCAAAAACGAAAAGGGATATACATATGAGTATTCGTACGGAACCCTTCGCGTTCGAGCCAAAGTCGCGCTCTACTTAATGTATTTACTTTCGCCCATGTGCTGAAAAAAAGAACCGATTTGCAAAACTCTTTTTTTATTTGCTTGCAGTTGGGATCCATATTTTGTTTCGAAAATCCTTGGGAAAAATTTGCTCCCCCGAAATATTGATTTTCGTATAACTCCTCCATTTATGGAACGATTTTCAAAAAAAGAATTTTTTTGAAAGGGACTGCTAGCGGTTTGGTCCCAGGGGTTTCCCATGCTATCGTTCGTTCTTTTTTTTAAGTCTAATTCTAATATTTAGATTCTTTATTCAAGGTTTTCAAACTTCATTAAGGAATTTTCATTGTTATTGTAAGAATTTTGTGTGCTGGATTTATTGAATCAATCTCGTCCTCAACTTGCTTTAAGTAAATCTGTTTGTGAATCGTATTTAAATTTTTAAGCAGAGTTGTAGCTAATATTAAAATTGTACATTTAGAAAGAATGTATTTTTTGCTTTGTTTTGTGTACTCCTCAATCAATATCTGAAAATAAAATCTTTTTTCAAACCAACCATTCAAAGAAATTCAACACCTGATTACGAGCTAATATCAAACTTTAGTTGTGCTCGATAGACAGTTTGGCAACCACCAGACAAGATGTCTAAGCAGTACCAGAGGGAATTCCAAATGTATATGGAAAAACAAGCAAACTTTCAAACATGTGGTACTCTACAGTTTATATCCCGCTGTTTTTTTGTTACTAGAGAGGCATTTAAAGTGAAATTGTAATAAAATGCAATTGTGTGACAGAAGAAAAAATCGGATATTTCCTGCAAATCCGTGGGAAATCTCATAAAGAACCTACAAACAAACAACCAACTAACCAACCAACTAAACAAGTACACAAATAAACAACAAGGAGTGAAGGGTAGTAAATTGTCTTACCTGCCAACAGGGTTGCACTGTGTTTGCGTTTAATATCTAGAGAGAGACATAAATATTTAAGTTGGTTTTTTTTTTTTTTTGGTAACTGAGAAAATAAAAAGAAAATATATTGAGAAGAAATACCTGGCCAAAAATTAAAACACAAGTTCAGTAAGTCGTGTGAGAAAACGGCGGCAAAAATTACAATGAATGCCACATGGAAAAAAGGATCTGGAAATTCCTAAGGTTCTAATTGAGGAAAAGTCCACTATGAAAAACTAGTACAACAACAATAATTTTGCCCACCAGCAAAAATCCTTGTTATCATCACCGTGATCAGTGCCTGCATCCTTGAAACGTAAATAAATGTTGTACGTGTTGGTGCTGTGGTGCTATTTAAGGATTAAATGAACCAAATGTTTAACAATGAATGCCAAGCGATAAGAACATGTACAACAAGCAAACATCTAACGCTTTGCATTGTGCGATTTTGGGCGTAAATGAAATAAATCTATTTTTGCTTGCACTAACACGTTTTTTTTAGTGTTTGGAAAAGGTTCCCGGTTTTTCCATTATCACGCATGAGGTGTCATATTTTCAGAAAAACAAATCTTTTATCTCTATGTTTGCCTATTGTGCCTGCCCTCACAATTGTTGAAAAATGTTTCAATTGTAGAGGAAAATTTTCCAAATTTTATTTGAGAGAGATTATTATTTGTGTTTTTTTCGTAATACTTCTGGGTTCATAATTTAAATACTTTTGTTTTATTCGCAAATTTTTAAAAGTTATTGTAAATAGTTATTAAATGTGAGAATTTTCCATGCAGGATTTCAATTGTTTAAGATTTTGGGAAAATTTCTAAAATAATTTATTTTTTTTTGCTTAGAAAAAAGTATAAAATTTAGTGAAATTTAAGAAAGGCTGTGTGTAAAAGTGCATAGAAACTAAATATGACACAGATGAAATGAAAAATGAATTGAATTACCTATTTAAATGTATAATCGATTGTAGTTCGTTCGGATTAGCCTAATCGGAAGGTCAAATTTTTTGTTATACCCAAGTAGTAAAAAAAACAGCAACAAAAAATCTCAATAAGAATCTGAACTTGTGATCCGCAAGTAGTTCCTAATCGAAATACGCAATTGTATTAATATATATACACACAGAAAAATTCCAATGTAAAAGCGTTGAAAACCAGGTTAATTTAACATTTTTCGCGTAAAGGACCACCTTGAGACTACCATAAACTCAGCTCAGGCCGGTTTTCGGGGTGGCTTTTCCTGTGCAGATCAAATAAATACTATCCGACAGATTATTGAACAGAGCGTTGAATACAACTCAAACTTACATCTTCTATTCATAGATTTTGAAAAAGCGTTTGACAGTATAAACCGTGACTTTATTTCGAATGCTCTACATAGAAGATGCATTCCACCTAAAGTTATATCGCTGATAAAAGAGAGCTACAACGGTGCAAACTGCTACATCTTGCACAAGGGAAAGCTATCTGAACCATTTCAGATATTGAGTGGAGTGCGGCAAGGTTCCATGCTGTCACCCCTTGTATTCCTACTCGTCATAGAAGATGCAATGTTATCAATCTCTTTCCAACGTGGAGGTATCCAATAACGAACAGACAATACCTTTTTGAACTACCTGGCTGCAGATGAGATGACCTAGCCTATGCAGATAATGCAAGAGATCATGGGTAACGTCAGTCAAATTTAATTGGTACTAACCTAAAAATAAATGCAGCAAAAACGAAAGGAATGACCATAAAAGGCAACACCTCACCATCTATTTCAGTAGATGAACAAAACTACTCGAAAGAGAGACCGATTTTATTATCTTGGTAGCATGATGTCAGCCGATGGTGGTACTGAGATAGATACAGAAAATAAGATCAGTAAGGCCAGAGCAGCATTTGGAATCCTATCGCCGATCTGGCAAAACAACAACATAAGCCTCCGCACTAAGATTCGAATATTCGAATCCAACGTAAAGTCAGTTTTACTGTGTGGATGTACTACATGGAAGGTTACCGTTAACATTACCAGACGCTGACAAACCTTCGTCTCTTCTGGCCATTGACAATATCAAATGTGCAATTGCTGCGTAGAACAAATCAGTTGGAAGTAGCAAGTGAAATACGCAAACGCAAGTGTCAATGGATTGGCCAAGTACTTCGTCACGAGGATGACAACATTTCCAAGCAAGCTCTGAGCTAGAATCCTTTTCAGCATGTGAATCGAAGAGTTGAAAGACCACGAATTACTTGGAGGCGTTCCACAGAAGCTGAAATGAGAGCAATAGCCCAAATCCAGTACGGTGGAGAACTTTAAAAAATTACCCGCTTTACTTGTTCATAGTACCTGCCGAAATTAATTTGATTTTCCTAAAATTAAATACAAATTGTTAAGTCGAAAAAATATATATGTATATTTTACCAACATTCTTTAAGCCAGCCTACAAGTTTGTTAACAAAGTCTGTACACAGGAAATCTATTCTTCTTCTGTGTAACTGTGACAAAATTCCTAAAACAAATGATTTTAGCGATAATATTGAAAGAAAAAAAAATCACACACACACACACACACGCACTCACCTTGTAGGACGGCATTCAGCATATTTCCTTTAGTCCAGCTGAGAAAGTCACAGTAAGTGTCACACTTAAACGTGATAATCGTATGGATCACGTAATTTACAACTAATTCCTGTACAATAAAATTAAAAATAAATACGGCAGAAACAAAAAAGTAAAACAGAAAGAACCAAATTAGCTGGCCAGGAATGGCATGAAGACGAGGTAGTAGAAACAGAAAACAAAAGTTGCAATAAAATTGATCAACAGGCGGTCATCGGAACAACAACCTAAAGACAAAAACCGACGCGTCCGTCATTCATTCAACATTGTTGGGCACAACATTTTTGCTGTTGTTTTATTTAAACTTGTGAAATTTTTTTTTAATGAATTTTTGCCATCTTGTTTGTAAAATATTGTAACGAGGGTGGTCGATTTGGCATATAGAAAGTGACTTAAATTAAAAAGTATTTCTTTAGTGACATAAACCTGGTAATAAAAAAAAATATAGTGCTCGTTCATCTAGAAAATTCACTAGTTCACAGTAGAGCTTATGGGATTGGCGTGAATCGTGTGTAATCATGTATAATTGAGCTATAAACAAATGTTTGCACACTTGGTGGGAAATGATTGCGGTAACTATATAGTTGTATTATGATTGTGACAAACAATGTATGGTTGTAGAAAACAAAGTATGGCTGTAGAAAACAATGTGTCGTTTCCAGGCAATCTGATAACTTGGCAAAACATTTTCCCCATTAATTTTTTCCCATATTAGAAAGGCAAAAATACCCGTGACAATGTCCAACAAAAAATTACATGGTTCTTACTGCTGCCTCTAGCAGGGCCACCAAAAATATAACTATGTGCAAAAGTGTGTTGGGGGAGAATTTAGTTCCCCCTAAAATTAATCCCTGATATAAACTTTCAAAAAGCCGATAAATATATATATTTTTTTTTGGTTCCCTCTTCCAATATCACTCGCTACAACTTTGTTATTTGGAAAAATTTTCATTTCGTTGTATAGTGTAATTCTAAAATTTTTTAAGCAGAAAATAGCAGTTATATTTTAAGTTTTCATTAATGATTTCAGATTACTATGGCGCCCGCCGTCTGTGTTTAAACTGTAATCCTTCGTAGAAATTATTCTGAAAGTATTACTTTTCCTCTATTGGAGGTACAAGTTTCAGACAAATTCAATCAATTGATTAGAAGTTTGTATGTTTATTTAAATTTTACTAAAAGCCTCTACTATGCATTGAATCTATTGAACCATCGCCTTCGTGAATACCTTGTTCCCTCAAAATGTTTTCCCTTTGCAAAAAAGGGCAATTGTGAATTAAATTTCGAAAAATTCCCCTTATCATGAATGATTTTTTTACGTAAATTTATTCCCTTTTCCGCTGTTTTTGTTTACTTTATTTTGGCAGGCGAACTGGATAAATACATCATGCAATTGCTATTTTTCCTTCCAATTAATTATTAAAGTTTATAATTATTTATTTTAAGAACAAGATTGTTCATTTATTTTAATTCTAGCACATTTATTTTAATACTAATTCCTTGCAATAAATTTCGGGTACACATGCAATAATTTTACAGTGATGGCATAGCAAATGCCTCTGTAGAGAATCTTTCAACGCGCCCAAAATATATAAAAACGCAGTTTTATTCACTCTTGAGAAAATATAATTCAACATTAAAGACTACTTGATTGAATTAGGCTGCTTGCAATGGCTCGGGTTCTCCAAGGGATCTTGTTTAGATTTGTCATGGAATTAAATAAATTAAGGAAAGTGCGACTTTAGCTCGCACACGAAGGGTTCCGTACGAATAGACATACATATGTATATCCCTTTTCATTTTTGCCCCTTTTTCATTTTGGCAATTTTTCGTTTTTATTTTTCGTTTGATTTTAGTTTTTTAATGTTTTAAGTGTTCTTATTGATTTTTTTGCAATTTGTTTTGTTTTTTGGCGATTTTTTTTAGATTTGGCGATTTTTTTGTTACGACGTTTTTTTTTCTTAACGTTTTTTTTTCGCTATTATACGGAATATTTAGTGTTAGCGATTTATTTTAGTTTTGGCGCTTTCTGTCAGTTCTTGCGCTTTTGTTCGATTTTTGGTGATTTTCTTAGTTTTAGCGATTTTTGTTTTGTTTTGACACTTTTTTTCGGCTTGGCGATTTTATCGGTTTTTTGCGTTTTTTTTAGTTTTGGCGTTTTGTTGTGGTTTGGTGCTTTTTTTCGTTTTGGTAATTTTTATTTCCATTTTTGCCAATTTTTTTCATATTTTACGATATTTTTAGTTTTAGCGATTTTTTGTGTTTTAGTGTTTTTTTTTCGTTTTGACGCCCTTTTTCGGTTTTTAGCTTTTTTTTAGTTTTTTGGCGATCTCTTTAGTTTTGATGATTTTTTGCGTTTTGGTGATTTTTTTTATTTTGGTGCTTTTTTTCCTGTAAGCGCTTTTTTCATTTTGGCGATTTTTCGTTTTGACATTTTTTTTAATTTTGGAATTTTATAGTTTTAGCGTTTTTGAAAATTTTAAGAGTTTACTCTTACAGCATGTTGTCTAAATTACATAACAAAATTACATTAACTGATAGAACACCCTTTAATTTTTATTGTTTTAAAAATCAGTATTAATTTGTACAGTTTATTCTACAGACTACACTAACACTAACTTTGAAAATTTAAAGTGTCTATATATAAGTGTCTGTATATTACATTAGTATTTCAACATATTTCGTTGTTCGCTTGAGAACACCCTTTAATTTTTAACTATCATATATTTGTTGTTATAGCGGGCAAAGCTTTACACTTTTTGGTGTACGGAACCCCAATAATTCCAAGTCTTAGTACTGTATTTTCTTTTAGTTTTAAACAAAAATTTCTTTGATTTTTAATTTTCTCAAGCTTCTGCCCTTTCTGACATTCACTGAGAACTGGTAGGGGGAAAAATTGTTTAAGGGAACTTTACGATACCGAATTTCCCTCGAAGGGAAATGAAAATTTCATGGGAACACAAATTTCACTTCTTATTCTTGCAACTAGTTTAAGGAGTTAAATTCACACTTGACAAAAGTAAAGTAAATTAACATCCCAAATTTTTTATGTTGACTTGGTAGGACAGGTTGTACGGGACCCTCGTAATCTACATATCTGTGTATACATATAAATGTGTATACATACATATTTGTATACTACCTATATATCTTGTAAAAGAATCATAACAATGAAAAAATGTAAGCCTCACTAGACATTTTGTCACGGTCACGCAAACAAATTATCAGATTGTTTTTACAAATATTTTATTTTTTTCATGTTTTTTTTTTTTATTTAAAAAAAAACTTATTTTTACAATAAAAATGGGAACGTAGTTTTAATGGCCAATTTATAGACCTGTTAGTTTAAAACTCTATTTATGATCGTTTCTTATAAAATAAAAACTCACAATCGTTAAAATAAAACATTTTTTACGTCAGCACGTTCAACTCGCTCGCATCTCTCTACTGAAAGATTCACAACCAATTTAATTTTATATCCTTCTGCTTATTTCCAATGAAAATTACTCCTCATAACCATCATAATAAAATGTGCAAAAATATGAAAATTATTAAGTCATCATTTTATTACAATCGTAATGTTATCGTCGTAGTAAAATTAATATAATTTACCATTAATAATTTTATTCTAATTGAGTGTCTTTTAACAATTCTTGATATGCGGCTAATATTTGATTTTAAATATTTTATAATAAAATCTAAATTTTATGATACGGTTTGATAATTTCATAAATAACCATTTGGTTTTATTGTCAATATGGCATTTACTTGCAATCGTTTATTGAGAACTATTATAAAATTTTAATATATTTTCTTGCATTTTCCGGTTACGGACAGGTAATAAAATATGTTTTAAATTACAAAAAAGAATTACTAAGTGTTTTTTAACACTTGACATATAAATCATAAATACATATTTTAATTAAATAAAATACTTAAAAAGTCGTTTATGTAAATGTTCATAAAAAATACTTTGACGTAAAATGTTCATGAAAAATATGGTTGACCTTGCTGGAAATCCCTGGAACATCCCGCTAATATCAAGTTCAATTACAAGATTCTAACGACTGGGTCTCATTTTAGAGGGAGTTAATTTTTCCTCCCCATTGCACATAGTTATACTGAATCGACATAGGAAATCTTGTAAGCCTTACGTTTAAGCTATAAGATGTGCTCAGCACTTTTACATAAAACACCACGAGGAACATTTTTGCAGAACATTTTAACTCTCTAGCTCCTCGCGCTATGGCTCTTTTGTATTTTTCTTAAATAAGAGTAAAAAAAACTCTCCTTCAGCGGCTATATAGTGGGCTGAAATGTTTTACATAAATGCTCCTCGTTGTGTTTTACATAAAAATGTTGAACACATCTTGTACCTTAAACGTACGGATTACAACATTTCTATGCCGAGTACTAAATGAAATAAGTAAGAAATTAGCCCTTAAATACATTTCTAGCTTTGAATGATTTTTGGCGTTGGCGTTGAGTCTTGAGCTTGGTTGAGCTTTGAAGCCCCATAGTAGAATTTTATAGCAAATATTTTTGTAGAACAATTTAGTCCGCTATATTGCCGCTCAAGGAGAGTTTTTTGCTCCTTTTTTAAGAAATGGGTAAAAACACCCATACCACAAAACGTTAGAGGGTTTTACATAAAAATGCTGAATACTTCTTATAACTACCTTAAACGTATAGATTTCCTATGGGGCTATGGGGCGTTATAGATTTATTACAGATTATATAATTTGTACTGAAAATTTTGTAAAAAGCTTTATGAAGGGGGAGGGGTTTGTCAAAACTCCAAAAATAGCGTAACGTTATATGTGAATATCCGCTATTCCGAGTACTAATTCTAAATGAGTTTATGTAAATGTTCATAAAAAAAATACTTTGACGTAAAATGTTCATGAAAAATATGGTTGACCTTGCAGGAAATCCCTGGAACATCCCGCTAATATCAAGTTCAATTACAAGATTCTAACGACTGGGTCTCATTTTAGAGGGAGTTAATTTTTCCTCCCCTTTGCACATAGTTATACTGAATCGGCATAGGAAATCTTGTAAGCCTTACGTTTAAGGTATAATATGTGCTCAGATCTTTTACATCAAACACCACGAGGAACATTTTTGCAGAACATTTTAACCCTCTAGAGTAAAAAAAACTCTCCTTCAGCGGCTATAAAGTGGGCTGAAATGCGTTACATAAATGCTCCTCGTTGTGTTTTCCATAAAAATGCTGAACACATCTTGTACCTTAAACGTAAGGCTTACAACATTTCTATGCCGAGTACTAAATCTAAATAAGTAAGAAATTAACCCTTAAATACATTTTTAGTTTTGAATGATTTTTGGCGTTGACGTTGAGTCTTGAGCTTGGGTGAGCTTTGAAGAGCCATAGTAGAATTTTATAGCAAATGTTTTTGTAGAACAATTTAGTCCGCTCAAGGAGAGTTTTTTGCTCCTTTTTTAAGAAATGGGTAAAAACACCCATACCACAAAAAGTTAGAGGGTTAAAATGTTGCACAAAAAGTTTCCTCGTCGTGTTTTACATAAAAATGCTGAATACTTCTTATACCTTAAACGTAAAGCTTACAAGATTTCCTATGGGGCTATTCACATATTACGTAACGCTCGATTGGGAGGGCGTTATAGATTTATTACAGATTATATCATTTGTACTGAAAATTTTGTAAAAAGCTTTACGAAAAAACTCCAAAAATAGCGTTACGTTATATGTGAATATCCCCTATTCCGAGTACTAATTCTAAATAAGTACGAAATTAACCTTTAAACACATGTTAAGTTTTGCACGATTTCTTGCGTTCAAGTCGAATCTGGAGCTTGGGTGTCCTTAAAGGCCTGTAGTAGAATTTGATGGTAAATATTTTTGTGGAACATTTTTTCTCGCTATATCGCTGCTGAAGGGGAGTATTTTTCCCTTTTCTAAGAAAGGGACAAGAAGACCCATACAACAAAGAGTTAGAAGGTTAAAATGTTCATCAAAAATGTTTTTCGTGGCGTTTTATATAAAAGTGCTAAGCACATCTTATACCTTAAACATAAGGTTTACAGGATTGCTCATGCCGACTACAAATTGTGAAGAAGTACGAAATTAACCCTTAAACATATTTTAAGCTTTGAATGATTTCTGGCGTTCAAATTGAGTCTTGAGTTTGGGTCTCTTTGAGGACTTATAGTAGAATTTAATGGCAAATACTTTTGTAGATAATTTAAGCTCGCTGTATCGCCGCTGAACGGGAGTTTTTTTGCCTCCTTTTAAAAAAGGGTCAAAGAGACCCACACAACAAAGAGTAAGAGGGTTAATATATTCCACAAAAATGTTCCTCATGGTTTTTCATACACATTTGATGAGCACACCTTAAACCTTAAATGTAAGTATTATAAAATATCCTGTGCCGAGTACTAATTGTTAAAAAGTACGAACTTAACCCTTAAACATATTTTAAGTTTTGAATGATTTCTGGCGTTCAAGTTGAGTCTTGAGCTTGGGTGTGTTTGAGGACTTATAGTAGATTTTAATGGCAAATACTTTTGTAGATAATTTAAGCTCGCTGTGTCGCTGCTGAACAGGAGTTTTTTTGCCTCCTTTTAAGAAAAGGTTAAAGAGACCCACACAACAAAGAGTTAGAGGGTTAATATGTTCCACAAAAATGTTCCTCATGGTGTTTCATACAAAATTTGCTGAACACATATCATACCTTAAACGTAAGTATTATAAGATATCCTATGCCAATTACTAATTGTGAATAACTACAAAATTAACCCTTAAACATTTTTTAAGTTTTGAATGATGTCTGGCGTTCAAGCTGAGCCTTGAGCTTAAGCGTCTTGGAAGACCTACGGTAGAATTTTATGCCAAATATTTTTGTACAACATGTCAGCCCGCTATATCGCACTATGCGCCCACGAAATGGCGTAAAAGCAATTACTAATAATATCGCCGCTGAAGGAGAGTTTTTTGCCTCTCTTGAGGAAAGGGTCAAAAAGACCTACACAACGAAAGCTTAGAGGATTGAAATGTTCTATAAAAATGTTTCCCGTTGTGTTTTATATAAAACTGCTGAACACATATTATACCTTAAACCTAACGCTTACAAGATTTCCTATGCCGAGTCACTATAACTATGTGCAAAAGGGGAAATTTAACTCACGAGGTGTAAACTTTCAAAACACCGATACACGTAAATATTTTTTGGTCCCGTATCTATCAGAATCAGTCGTTAAAACCAGTTGTACTGTTGTACAGTGTAAAATATAATTTGACTTGCGGTTTATTTATTTTATCTTCAGTTTAAGTTCACTAAACGTTTCTTTGGTATCGCCGATATATATGTTTTTTTTTTTATCAGTATTGCATCGACAAAAAGGCTTATCGTTGGATAATTGATTTCTACAAATTCTTTTGAAATTTCGATTAATGAAACCTGTTCAAACCGAAATTTTTTTCTATTGCTGAGAAAACATAGTTTTTGCTTTATACCAACTAGTCCGTTTGGTTAGTGCATTTCACACGGTTTATATAAATCACTTAACAAATATTTACGTTTTCTTTCCGACAAAAAAAAATATTTTCGCTATTTTTGTTTAAAGTACGTGCACATTGGGAATTGTATACAGTAATTTACTGCACTCTCTTAATAATATTGATTTTATTTGATAAATGAAAGCATGATGAACAATTTCTTTAGATAATTAATAATAACACAATTGGGGATCTGACAACAAAGCGTGAACATATTTTCATTAAATCATCACAAATCATTTAATCAAAGTTTTTTTCACATTATCATTGTCTAGAGAATTTAAAAATAGAAATTATAAGTAAGCAGCTAGATGTTAGATAAAAGAAAATTTTCTTTGTAAACATTAGAAAACCACCCATGATCATGGCAGAACACATTTAAACAAGAAGACTTATTATCACCATCAAATTAAAGCTTTAAACATCAACTCGAACTCATCATCATCATCATGATCATGATCATGGGCATCGGCATCGGCATTGTCTTCAACAATATGATCTGCATGATGCAGCCCTAACCACTTGAATTCAATTAATCTGTATGTACCATATCGTTTATTTTCTATTTTATTTCTTCTCTGTTATCTTTGTATGCCTCCTCTTTCGGTAATTAGTTGTTTCCAATATGTCAAGTCACACTTTAAATGCTTTCTATTGGTAGATGTTTTTCTATGACCAACATGGGTTTTATTTGCTTTCAACACTTCGGAATGATTATTCACACTCGTATTTGTTGAAACAAGCACTGCATCATCTAACTGCAATGGGCCGACCTGGCCTCCATGCCTGCCTGCATACCAGTCAGTAGATTTATCAAAAAGAGTTTTGTTTGAATTTGAACAAATAACACTGTATAACAACAAAAAATACACGGTTCTAACCACTGATTCTAAGAGAGGGCACCAAAAAATATACGGGTATATCGGCGTTTTGAAAGTTTATATCTGGGATTCATTTTCTGGGGAATAATTAAAATAGAAAATTTTGCAAAGTGGACTTAAAAAATGATTTTGAAGAATAATCACAGAAAACAAATATCTTGTGCAGTTAAGTGAAAATGCAGCTAAGATTGATTTTTTGTATGAAAATAATTTTAAAATGCGAAAAATTTAAGGCATTTATCTTAAAAGTGCAAGTATAGAAAGTACACTTAAAAAACGAATTTCTATGAGATTTTAAGGAATAGTGACACTAGATAATAATTTTGTGCAGTTAAGTCAAAAGTGCTCTTAAGCAAAAGGCAGTTAAATCAAAACTACTGTAAATAAATAAATGTAGAACTTGCAAAAATACCTAAAAGCAAATATAAAAACTTGTTGCTTGTATCGTCAAAATTCGCATGTTGCGAAAATAAGACAACAACAGTAGTAGTCAGTTGTGCTAGTGATCCCACCTATTAGATATGCCTTCAAATGCTAATTGAGTAAGCTAAATTGCATATGTGTGAGCACCAAAATTTATAAGTCATGTTAAAACTTAATTGCCTCACATATTTATATTTGAAAAGCTCTTTTTTTAGGAATTATTAAATTACATTAATTTAAATTTTTAACGTGCTTTTTCCTAAATTAATATTTTACTTTTTTAAGTAAAATATTACATTTTTATTAAAATACATTGAAATTGATTATGGAGGGACTAGGAGTTTAATATAATATCTTTAGTTTTTCTATGATATTTTTGGGTAAAGGTTCCCTGACGATTTGCATTAGTCCCAATGAAATGGCCATAGGAGCTAGGTAATACCCCTCCATAATCAATTTCAATGTATTTTAATAAAAATTTTATATTTTACTTAAAAAAGAAAAATATTAATTTGGGAAAAAGCACGAAAAAAATTAAAATTGATTAATTGCCTCAATTAAGGCGCATGTCTGAACATAGTATAATGTGAAAAAAAACAGAGCCATGGTAACGAGATCTTAGAGGCGCAGAAAAAAATTTTAATGCATAATTATGTGGTATGTAAGAGGGGGTACCTGTCTCCACTTTCTTATTCCACTAGGAATTTGTGTAAAAGTGAAATTTGCTCTCAGTGTGACCTAAATCAAATTTGGACAGTCCCGCCACGTTGCACAGTGGTATCGATTCCTACAGTTGGTGGCAAAGTATAGAAAGAGTTATCGTCGTAGAGCAATAAGATTTGGCACATTTGTGTAAATTGACTGACTAAAATTTGCACTCTATTCGGAAAATTAGCAAGTTTTTAGCACAGCTTAAATGTAACACTACTTACTACCTTACGACCAGAGTTGCCAATCCCAATTGACAAAGTTTATATAAATTCAAAATATGGGGTATATCAGCACACGTGTCCTTCCAATATATCGTATCCTTCCAATATATCAGTAATTGGAAAAACGCCATAACTACTAAAATAAAAATTATACAGTAGTCCCTTGATTTACGTCGCCTCGACTTACGTTGTTTCGGTTAACGTCGTCAAATTTCTTGTACCTATCAAATTTGATTTGCGTATCAATTCAATTTACGTGCCCTCAGTTGCTTACAAGTTATTAGCAAAACCGGGGAAATCCCAGAGTTTAGTAAAAACTTGGTTTTTTTCGATGTTTTTATGCGGTCGGGGAACTTTTTGTTCACTCCCATTTCGATTTGCGTCGTCATTTCGATTTAAGTCGCCTCAGTTATTAAAAGAGAAAATACATGGAAATCAATTTTTATTATGTGCAATATCAAATTCGATTTACGTTGTTTTGAATTACGTCGCCATTTTCTGGAACCAATGCGACGTAAATCGAGGGATTACTGTAGTTTCCCACATAATCTACTTATAGTATCCACAGTGTTTGGACTAAATTATGTCTAGTTCGAAGCAAGGATATCTTTTTTTTTTTTTGCTCATAAATTTTACTGTTGCATGGAAATCTTGATTTTTATCAATTGAGTTCCCTTACTTAATTGTGAATAAAATCAGAAGTTGTGGAACGATTTTAATGAAACATGGCCCGTTTTGTTTGGCACATATTTACCTCTATGGTAATAGAAAAAGAACGTATTTTTTATTTATTTGTATTTTATGAGTTTTAGAATAACAAACATTATTTTGGCTTGAGTTTGATTTTAATTTAATTTTTTATTTCTGAGGAGAAGAGCGGGAGCTATCGATACATGTCAGTTCAACCCTTCGTGCAGTCAAGATTACATGCTTCACATTTATCTTTAAATAAAAATATAATTTAATTGAAAAATTAATTTAAAAGCGAACTCAAGACAAAATAATTGAATTTCTTTGGATATAAACCCATAAAGTTCGATTATAACTCATAACTTAATTGATAAACAGAGGACAATATTGAAAGCAACCGAGCATCCGTATGTGTACTTAGTTTTTTTTTATTGAATGTTAGAATCAGTTAAAAATAAGATTGCTTATAATTTTAAATGTTTATCTATTTAAAAATGATTGTACGGAATACTTCTGGAATAAAATACATTCCGTTACTGAACACACCTTAAACGTAAGGCTTCCAAAATTTCCTATTTCGATTACTAATCCTATTAACGGCCCTTTTCACAATGTAGGATTAAGAGTTAGTGTGCAATTTAACGACAAGTTTCTTATACCGAACTTGCCATGTAAGTCCACGTTAATTTTTAATCGTACATTGTGAAAAGGGCCGTAATATGATTAATATTATAAATGAGAAAGTTTGTATGCTTGTGAGTTTGGATGTTTGATCCACTATCGCGCGAAACTCGCTTAATGAACTTAGATAGCATATGGCCCAGATTAAAATATAGGATGGGGATAAAAAACGGATGTATTGGTACTTTAGGTACTTTTTCTTTTTTTGCCTGTGTCTGTTCTGACATTTCAGCAGGTCACTGACGAAGTCACGGGTGAAAGTTTTGAACGATTTCTGCCGTTCCAGTTGATTTTGGAGCTTGAGTATCTTTTTTGAAGACATTTCAGCCCGGTAAAGGGATTTTGTTGTCCCTTGTTTTAGAAAGCGAGAAAAAATACTCATATCACAAAGAGACAGATGGTTAAAATGTTCCACAAAAATGTTTGTCGTGGCGTTTTAAATAAAAGTACTGAACACATCTTATACCTTAAATGTAAGGCTTGCAAGATTTCTTATGGAGAGTCAATTAACTATGTGCCAAATGGGGGAACTTTAACTCCTCCTTAAGTGGATCCCAAAACGCCGATACTCGTGATTTTTTTTTTCTTCTACCAGAATCAGTGTAATAGTGTCGTTTATATTAACTCACGATGACTATGATACTCTATTCTAAATACTTTTGTGGTTTCTATTATAAGTGTTTGCTTTTATGTAAATGTGTATGTCCTACACAGAAAAAATTATCACCAAAAAATTTTCAAACAAAAGTTTGTCTAGAAATAAATTTAATTTTTAGTAAATGTTCTGTCCATAATCTGTGAATTGTTTGTTTGACTTTTATTTAGAACACAAACAACAAAAACAAGAATAAAAACTGTGTCGTAAAAAACCACCCCGATGACGACATACACACAAATAACAACAATCATAGCAAGAGGAATACAATTGTACCAAGTTTGTTTACAAAAATTTTAGAGTGAATCGATTAGTTAATGCCGTTGCGTTAATTCTCATTCATTTTTTTAGAGTATTTAGATAAACATTCAGACTTGAACACATTTAACAAAGTGAAATCTCATATATGTATGTTTAATGCATGATGATGATGATGACAAAGACAAATTTTTTTTTGTTTGATTAAGTAAATTATTTTGCTTAATAATTGTTAGCATTTTTTGACTAACTGTTTATTAAATTGAGACAGAAATATTGTTTGATATTGTTCATAAAATCCAGTAAATATTTTTGTTTGATTTAGTAAATTGTTTTGTCTACAATTTGTAAATATTTTTAGACAAATTATTTTATAGATTTAAACAATTTGTTCACTGGAAAAAACACGATTTTTTTTCAATGAAATTGTTGAGACATTTTTGTCTATATTTACAAATTTGTTTGTAGGTCCGTTCCTAGACAAAATATTTACTATTTCATTGAATTTCTGTACAGAAAATGAAATTTGGTTTTTTTCTGTGTAGAGTCTCTACTTTTTAACTAATTTAGAAACCGCATGGAAAACATATTCATCTTTATCGGGAATAAAAGTTCGCGTGAAATGTGTTCCCTCTCCCTAAAATTGTCATCGCCATTCTTTTTTTTATAAAGAGAAGTAACACAATCAGGCATTTAATGCCTACCAGCTAATTAATTAATGTGTTGCCTTCTTTGGGAAAGGGATAGTGTAGAGAGAAAAGGTCGTGAAGTGGGAGAGAGATAGAAAGCTTAATTCATTTACAACCCTGCTATTGCTGGTTTTTTTGTAGAGCAGTGCTGCAAGCCCCTCTTATGTCAAGTAGAGGAATTAAGTTGTTTAAGCTGTGTAGCTATTTTATTACTTCTTTTACTTCGCCGACGGCTCTGCTACAATACCAACGAATCAGGGTGCTCTGAAGTGCATTAGGAAATATTAGCATTAATCGCTGGCGGTACTGCCAAAGTGATCACTGCTATACCTTCATCACTTTAACAGGCCAACAACAACAAACACAATAACACAGCAATGCACATGAGAAAAATGCATGATGTTGTTGGCTTGCCTGGAACTAGTCTTGAACTCAAGACCTCAGGCTTTGTAGTCAAACACGCTGACTGCTCAGCCAACAGCTTTGTTGTTATGTTACTGTGCTATTTTGTTATTTTTTTCACCATTTTTCTTTTTTGTTCATGGGAAACATTTCACGTGAACAAAATGTTCAAAATGCTGAAGCAACGTAGCGGAAAAATTTAAACGGGAATGTTTAATTTCTTATATTTTTGATATATATAGTAAAGCAAAAATAATTGCTAATTTCCAATATGAAGATTTTTAGTTTTGGCCAAAAAAAAAAGATAAAATTTCCTATAGTGCAAAGGCTCAAAATCAACTTTTAAGAATTTTACGAAAATTCATAGTAAAATTAAATATGTACGTATCATATTTCGAAGTAAAAAATTGTACACTCTACAATGCTATTTATTATTCTATGGTATATTTTTTATATCGCAAAGAAAATTTTAATAAAAATATTTTGTTTTGTCAATAAATTTTTAATAATGATTCTGTCTCGTTATTAGGATTTTTATTTAAATATATATTTATTTGAGTGATAAATGCGCCAGTCTTAATCTCCCAACATAAATTGTGAAAATATTTAAATAAAATATTTTCTATGAATATCTCACATGGCACCGTGGAACAGATTGCAAAATAAATTTTAATAAATATACCACTTGCTGCTGCTAAAATAGAAGGAGTTGGACCTTCGCAATATTACTTACTTACTTACCCATCTTACATATACTGAACCGAGGATTACAATGAAAGTTTCCATAAACCTTCGCCGCATAAATCTAGAAATAGTTGTCAATATTTTCTGCATTCTGATCATAATTGTAGTTAAAATATAATTTTTAAAATGAGTGCTCCACTGTTCATTATTTACAGACCGACCACAAACCCTTTAAATACATATTATGAATATTTATGTCGATGGTTCTTAATAAAAAAAAATTATAAAATATAAAGAAAAAATAAATTAAAATTTTTAAATCACTTGGCGCCAGTCAACCATTAAATTAAAGCATTTTTTTATCTTCTGTTTATTTATAAAAAGGCGAATTTATTGCTAAAAATAATCATAATAATAATGTATTTGTTTTAATGCTTAAAGTATTTTGTTATTTCTTAAATAGCAAAATTGTGATGAATTTAAATCAAGTCGCACATAATCATATGATTTTAACCTGGCGGCACTCGATCGAGCTGAAATATTTATTTGGTTTGTAATTTCACAGAACATGCTGTGAGGAATGACAAAAGATTTTGTGTGATAACAATTCAATCAGAAATTAAACATAATTGAAAATCAAAAGAAATGATTATTAAATGATTTTTGCCAGTTTTTTTCCTTTTGTCTTCTTTTATAGAAAACCGTAAAAGAAGGAAACTAAAATTTGTTCAACAATTAAGTGCCTGTCCCACGATGTCGACAAGTCGATGTTGTTCTTTTATTTATATTGAAAACAATAATAAAAAATTTGAATTTGTTTTTGTTTTCAATATAAATAAGAGAACGACATCGACTTGTCGACATCGTGGGACAGGCCCTAAGAATGTTGTACGATATGTATTAGCTACCCTAACCAGACATCCCGCTTTAGGCGGGACTATCCCGCTTTTAAGAGGTCGATTCCGCCTAAAAGTTTTATCCCGCCTTATGCCGCTTTTTCGAGCTTCAAAATTTATACTTCCTTTTTTTTAGTTATTGCCAGAAGTATCGAAAATTTTTCAGCTGAATAAAATAGATATCTCATTTTCAGCCAGTATATCGGCTAACGAATAAAAACTGATTGAATTAAAGGCTTTTAAAATTGAAAAAGTGCAGTTTTAGACATTGCTTCAAAACGCATTACTTAAAAAAACTTCGAAAGATTCTTAATTGTTCAGGCTTAAGTTCGATCAATTTAATTATTCAATTAAATTGTTTTTATTGAGAAAGGAATTTTCAAAGCATGTAATAACACCCTGCAAACAAATGGAAGATATCCCCTAAGGCAATAGTTTAGCAATATCCTCAAATTGTCATCTAGAAGAAAATAATCATAGTAATATTCTTATTGTCTTCCGTTTACAATTTTTGAAAACATTCCGCAATAGAAAAAAATATTAAACTAATTAATTCGTTTTTTCTGTTTTTGGCGATTTATTTTAGTTTTGGTAATTTTTTTTTGCATTTTCACGATTTTATTTTTTTGTATACTTTTTTGCGATTTGTTTAGCTGTAACGATTTTTTATTTGTTGTTTTTTCACTTTTCGCGCTTTTATTTTTTTCTTTAAGATGATATATTTAGTTTTGGCGATTTTGATTGGTTTTAACGATTTTTTTCGTTATTGTGATTTTTCGGTTTTTTGCGATATTTTGAGTTTTGGCGATTTTTTTACGCATTTTTCGTTTTGGCGATTTTGTTAGCTTTTGCAATTTTTTAGTTTCGGTGATTTCTTTTGGTGCTTTTTTCCTTTAAGCGCTTTATTCTTTGGCTAGACGATTTTCCTTATGGTATTTTTTAAATTTTGGGATTTTTTTGTTTTAGCGTTTTTTGTTGTTTTGGCGTTTTTTTGTGATTTTTTCGTTCTGTCGATTTTTTTAGTTCTTGCGATTTTTTTAGTTTCGGTGATTTGTTTTGGTGCTTTTTTCCTTTAAGCGCTTCTTTCTTTGGCTTGGCGATTTTTGCTTATGGTGTTTTTTTAAATTTTGGGACTTTTTTTTGTTGTTTTGGCGTTTTTTTTTATTCTGGCGATTTACCTTTGACTTGTTCCTTGCGTTGAGGGCTTTCGAGGCCTTCTGAATAAGAGAATAATACATTTTAAATTTCATTTCTATGTTTAGTATTTTAGGAGATAAATGTGTCTCCAAAAAAGTACCAAAATTATATTTCACCATTTTTTGTCCCTAAATGCAAAAATTTCAAATGAGTACCAAACACCTATCCGCTTATTTTTTTGATCTTATTATGATGTTTTTGGAAGTTTATGTCTACCTTGGTTAGAGCCGGAGATATAAAGTTACTGAATTTACCCGTTTTTACCCCTTTTTGATCTTAGTATTTGATTTCCCTAAATCCCTTCTTAGTAGATTCGTACACCGAAAGAGAAACCTGCATAAAATTTGTTTCTATTAAAAAATGTTCATTCAAAGTACATAACAAATAGTTGTACAGGAAAAAGTACCAGAAGGAGCTGCCAATTTTACCCTTTATATATTCGAATTTCTAAAAAGTACCAAAGCACATTTTTTAGGGCTTCTTTAGGAGAGAAGAATACATTTTATTTCTATCTTTAGTATTTTAGGAGATAACGGTTTAACAAAAAGCTACCAAAATTATATTTTTACCCTTTGAACAAGTTTCAAAAAAGTAGCAAACACCTGTTCCCTTAATTTTTTTATCCTATTTCATATCTACCTTAGTTAGATCCGGAGATATAAGGCTACCGAATTTACCCCTTTTTGCCTCCTTAGCATTTGAATTACCTAAAACGCCTCCTTAGTGGATCTGTACATTGGGAGGGGAACCAACATACAAAATTTCAAGTTTCTAGCTTTAGTGCTTTGGACTGGGTGGTGATGAATCAGTCAGTCCGTCAGTCAGTCACTCAATAACGTCACCATTTTATATATAGATAGTTCGAAGAACTTAGGCGAAAACTGAAGAGAGCCTGTCCAAATTTTTTGAAAAAGTCAAAATTTTGGAAATATTAAGTTTTGTACCATAAAAAGTATGTAGTAAAATAATTTTATTTTCTCAAATTGACATTTTTGACTTCTATCAGCCCAATCACAAACAAAAATTCCGTGAGAGTTTTTTTACTTTTCCCTTTTCTCCTATTATGAATAAAAATTCCGTCGGAAAAAATTTGATGGGGGAAAAAAGTAGCTATTCTCAATGCATTTGAACTTCGTTTTTCCCCCGGAATTTTTCACTTGCAAAACAGAAGGGAGTTTGCATAAAAATCGATGTAATATTTAAATAAAACAAAATTTCTATCAATAAAAAAATATTTTATTGTTCTTGTAGGGCGAATACCACAAATAAAGCACAAACACAAAATTTTTTCTAACTTTAATCGATCCATCGATTTTGGTTTCCATAACTGCAGCAAACAGTAACTTGCACGATTTTTTTTCTTCTACAGCACCAATATCCTTCACAAATGCTTGTACAGCTATGTTATTACTTTTTTATTCACTTTTTTAATTAATTTTACTTTAAATTTAATTAAAACATCAATTTTATTTATTTTTGGACACAAAAACACTGAATAAATAAATGTCAACAGGCAAAACAGACGCCATTGTTATTCAATGATGCCACTGTTTCATATTTTTGTTCCCGAAAAGTTTATGATTGGAGGAATTTTTTCTCGAGAAAAGTGTTTTCCGGGGGAAAGAAATTCCTAGGGAATGTTCATGATTGGGCTGTATATTAATCTCTTTACTATGCCTGAAAAAATGATTCGAACATTTTTTTTTTGCGCAGATACAAAAATAAGAGCAATAACAACTAAACTAACACTCAAATGTATAGTTTTCTAATCAGGAATGAAAATAAATGTAATCGTATTTTAAAATTTATAAGAAACAACTACAAACGTGCATTAAGCTACAATATGAAGCAAAAACAATTTATTATTAAATAAAATCATGTTCATTTAAATTTACGCACGGCTAATGGGAGTATTTAAAACAATAAAGATAAACTGAAATGATAACAAAAATATGAAAAAAAAATTATTATTAGGTTCTACCGTAACGTAAAGTTCATACGAATTTTAAACCAAAAATGTTCATAATAAAAGCATACCCTAAAGAGCCGACAAAAATATGAACGAAACTTAATTTAAAATAGTGAGTGATAAGATCTCATTTTTTTGCCAGTTAAAGAGGATAGGAAGGAAATGAAAAACAAAAAGAAAAACTGAAATACACTAAAACAATAAAAACAAAATAATAGTGAAACCTTCGCCTTAAGTCAGTCGTCGTAGTGATCGCACCAAAAGTCAAAACAATATTGTAAAATTTAAAAATGACGCTGACGACGGCATTTATGATGAGATGCTGCTTTGGAATGCTAGTAAAAGGTACGGCCTCTTTTTTGTGGTAAAAATATAAAAAGATTTTAACTTTAACACCCATGCCAACCATCATAACCAGAACAACAAACAGCAACAATTTTATATTTATATCATAATAAATTGCATAGTAACACTTGGCGAAATTAACCCATTAAAAACAGCTGACTTCTTATTGGTCAATCTCGTGTTAACCGGTTTAATTATCATATTTCTTTGTCTTACAAAACTTCAGCAAATACGATTAAATATAAGTGAGAATTATATATTCAACGTGATCTTGTTAATATTCCATTTGCATCTATTTATTCTACATGGTAAACGATATTTAAGCCAAACAGTTTTTATTGATCTTTAAATAACCGGTACAATTATAGCGCTTTATTCAATGTTTATGATATGTTATATATTTGCTAATTTGATTTTTATGATCTCTTAAAAAGAGATCTTTTCAATACTCATACATATTTAAAAAAAACAAAATTTAATATTATATATGCGCATTAATTAAATTTCAATAGATAAAAGAAATTTCACCGCTCAAGCGTTTAATTTTGCATGAAACTCAAGAGCGGACTAGTTTTTTTACTATTCTAAATAAACCGGTTAATTTTTCATCCTGTCCTATATGAATGGTTTCTCTTTTAACGATGCATTTTTCTTTTCATGTTATTCCAAATGAACCGGTTCTCTTTTTATAATATTCCCAATAAACTGGTTTTGCTATTCATGCTATTCCAAATGTACGAGCTCAGTTTTAATGCTATTGGAAACAAACCGGTTAGCTTTAATGCTATTCCAAATGAGACGGTGCACTTGTGATGCTATACCAAATGAGCCGGTTCAGTTTTCATGCTGTTTCCAATCTACGGGCTTAGTTTTAATGCTATTCCAAATAAACCGGTTTACTTTTTATGCTATTCTAAATTAACCGGATCATTTTTTCTGCTATTCAAAACTAATTGGTTCTTTTTGTACGCTATTTTATATGATCCATTTTTATGATCCATTTGTATGATATTCTAATGAGCCGGCTTATATCAGATCGGTGTATTTTATATGATTCTCTAGATGAACTGCTTAATTGCAAGCTGTTCTAACTAATGCGTTTAATTTTATGCTATTCTAAATGTGTCGGTCCATTTTGTCTGCTATTCTAAATTAAACGGTTCATTTTGTTTGTTATTCTAAATGGACCGGCTTATTTTGTATGATATTCTGAATAAACCGGCTTATTTTGTACGACATTCTGAATAAACCAGTATAGAGTGTATGCTATTTTGAATAAACCGCTAAATTTTATACGAATTTTATGCTATTTTAAGCAAACCGTTTTATTTTATGCTATTATAAGTTAACCGCTCCATTTTGTCTACTGTTCTAAATGAAACGGCTCATTTTGCCTGATACTCTTAATCAACCGTCTTTTTCGAAATGAATCAGTTCATTTTGTCTGCTATTCTAGTTGAAACGATTAATTTTGTCTGCTATTCTAAATTAACCGGTTCACTTTGGATGTTATTCCAAACATACGGGTTTATTTTGTATGCTATTCTGAGTAAACTAGTTTATTTTATATGATTTGCTTGATGAACCTGCGAATTTCTTGCTATTCTAAATAAACAGTTTCCTTTACTGCTATTCTAAATGATCCGGTTCATTTTGTCTGCTATTCTAAATGAACCGGTTCGTTTTGTCTGATATTCTCAATGAACCGGTTCATTTTGTGAGTTATTCTAAATGAACCGGTTTATTTTGTATGATATTCTGAATAAACCGGTTTATTTTGCATGGCATTCTGAATAAACCGGTATATTTTGTATGCTACTCTGAATAAACCGTTATATGATTTTCTTGATGAACCAGAATATCATGAATAAACCAGTTTATTTTGTATGAAATTCTGAATAAACCGGTATATTTTGTATTCTACTTTAAATAAACCGTTAAATTTTATATGATTTTCTTGATGAGCCTGCTAATTTTATGCTATTCTAAACAAACCGTTTTATTTTATGATATTATATGTGAACCGGTCCATTTTGTCTGCCGTTCTAAATGAAGCGGCGCATTTTGCCTGATACTCTTAATAAACCGGTTCATGTCGTCTTTTTCGAAATTTTGTCTGCTATTCTAGTTGAAACGATTAATTTTGTCTGCTATTGTAAATTAACCGGTTCATTTTGTATGTTATTCCAAATATACCGGTTTATTTTGTTTGCTATTCTGAGTAAACTAGTTTATTTTATATGATTTGCTTGATGAACCCTCTAATTTTTTTCTATTCTAAATAAACAGTTTCATTTAATGATATTCTAAGTAATCCGGATCATTTTGTCTGCTATTTTAAATGAACCGGTTTGTTTTGTCTGCTATTCTCAATGAAACGGCTCATTTTGTATGTTATTTCTAAATGAACCGGTTTATTTTGTATGATATTCTGAAAAAATGGTTTATTTTGTATGACATTCTAAATAAACCGGTATATTTTGTATGCTATTCTGAATAAACCGCAAAATTTTATACTATTTTCTTGATGAACCGGCTAATTTTATGCTATTCTAAACAAACCGTTTTATTTTATGCTATTATAAGCTAACCGCTCCATTTTGTCTACTGTTCTAAATGAAGCGGCTCATTTTGCCTGATACTCAACCGATTCATATCGTCTTTTTCGAAATGAATCGGTTCATTTTGTCTGCTATTCTAGTTGTAACGATTAGTTTTGTCTGCTATTGTAAATTAGCCGGTTCATTTTGTATGTTATTCCAAATATACCGGTTTATTTTGTATGCTATTCTGAGTAAACTAGTTTATTTTATATGTTTATTTAGAATAGCAAAAAATTAGCAGGTTCATCAAGCTAATTTTTTGCTATTCTAAGTAAACAGTTTCATTTAATGATATTCTAAGTGATCCGGTTCATTTTGTCTGCTATTTTAAATGAACCGGTTTGTTTTGTCTGCTATTCTCAATGAAACGACTCATTTTGTATGTTATTTCTAAATGAACCGGTTTATTTTGTATGATATTCTGAATAAACCGGCTTATTTCGTATGACATTCTAAATAAACCGGCATGTTTTGTACGCTATTTTGAATAAACCGTTAAATTTTATATGATTTTCTTGATGAACCGGCTAATTTTGTGCTGTTGTAAACAAACCGTTTTATTTTATGCTATTACAGGTGAACCGGTCTGCTATTCTAAGTGAACCGGTCCATTTTGTCTGCTGTTTAAATGAAGCGGCTTATTTTGCCTGATATTGTCAATAAACCGGTTCATGTCGTCTTCTTCGAAATGAATCGGTTCATTTTGTCTGCTATTCTAGTTGAAACGACTAATTTTGTCTGCTATTCTAAATGAACCGGTTCATTTTGTCTGATATTACAAGTGAACCGGTTAATTTTGTCTGCTATTCCAAATGAACCGGTTCATTGTATACGCTCTTCCAAATGAGTCGGATGAATCCTTCTGGTACTTCTTAGCAATCGATACAAAGTTCAGAAATTCAGGCCACCGCGTTTAGGAGTTATCTCTGCTCTGGAACTCTTCAAAGACGCTAGTTGGTAGACAAGAAACGTTATGGCTAGTTCTCAAGAGCTGGAATTTCACAACTTGATAGGAATATGTGGAGTATAGACACTCCTCTGGGCATTACAATTTGGCTTAGTGGCCTCCGAATATACTCTCTAGCATATGGGCTGCCCATCTAACCTTAATCAGTCGCCTAATTTTTCCTTCTATTCTAAATTAATTGGTTTATTCTTCGTGCTATTCTTTACGGACCGGTTAAGTGATTCGCCGCCTTATTGCCATTAATGATCGTATCCACAATTTCCCAGCCCTTATCGGACTAAACTTTTGGTATTTTGGTACAACTGTTTAAAATGAGTAGATTATTTATTTCTTGTGGTAAATATGATAAAGTCACTCACTTGTACTAGCAAACGTACAAGCATTTTTAGTTCAGCAAACAAGTCTGTCACACCATCATCATCATTTTAAAGTTTGGGTACGATCAACACCCGTTTCTATATCTTTCTACAGCAAACGAACGAACCAACCAACAAACCAACCAATTCTTAACAAGGAAAAAAAACCTCATAAACTTTTGCTTAGACACATTGCAGTATGTCCGTCCATGGTCATGAATACAACATTTAGCTGAACGTTAAGAGGAGTATCCAACATTTGGACCTCATGGTCGTTAGTGGAGACCTCATCGGTACTTTACAGCATTTCAGCATTGTGTTGAAGGCGTTTCAAATGCGTGAGAAGATCAAAAATATAAGTAACACTGATAAATCACTCTAAATCTTATTGTTCTCCTTCTTGCTGGCGTTGTTCTTATTGTTGTTGCTGTTGTATCGCTTGGTTTCTACTTTAATTCATGCCTCATCTCGTAAAGAACACGTACAACATAATGACCGAGAGCTGTAAAGTAACTTTTCCATTTTTGGCATTATTTTCGGCATCATTTTTGTGTGTAATCACATGCATTTTTACACGAATTTCTATTTGTGCTGTTGTTGTTGTTGTTATTGTTGTTATCGTTTTAGCGGCGTGTTGCATTCATACCTTAGGGTACGTGTGAGTGAGTATGTGTTTGTTTGTTTGTTGGCATGTCGTAAACGTAAAGGTCGTTGCTTAGTAGCAATTTTACAGTGATTTACGAATGATTTGCGACCATTGAAGTTGGCCAGCGGAATGAAATTAAAATTTGCTAGAAGAAGCATAAGAAGAAAACCAACTAGAGTCAGAAGGTGAAAGATTTTTAATCAACTACAAAAGTAACAAATAAAAAAAATTAAATAAATTACATGAAACGGTAAACTTTTATAGGCTTTTTATTTTTATTTAAATATAAAGTGAATAAATTATAGCACTAGCTTACAAAAATTTTACTAAGTGTCTGTCTGTTGCCACAGAAATTGCAACAGCTGTTATGTTTTTACAGATCTCGTTATCACTAACGGAACGTTAAAATGAAAACGCCGTCTTACAGGTTTTCAATTTATACAAAATTATCTCTATATCGTCATTAATGTTATTGATGTTCAATCTGTGATACCTTAGGGGCACCTCAAGGATTTTGGAAACTAGCTCTTTTCAGTTGTATCCTTATAAGTTTGGCATTTGGTAAAAAATTGCAAGAAACATTACAATACACCAATCTTGAAGGTTGAGTTAGGAAGAATTCAGAAATAACGGCAGTTTTGGTATACCGTGCATACATAAAAAATGTCAAACTCATGTCATTTCCACAGCAATAGACAGTAAATTTTGTAAACCAGTGTACTTTTTATCAAATTGTAAATATTTTTCTTCATTTAGATTACATATTTAAAGCTCAAAACAAGGGAAAACCCAGACTCTTTAAAAGTTTCCTGTTAGATGAATACTACTCGTATTTAAAAAAAATGGATCGAAAATAGGTCAAGCTAGTTTCTAATATGAATAAGCGCATAAAGAAGAGTCATTTTGTATAAAAACAAACACACATACTGCTTAAGCCTCTTTTGGGTTTTCTGTAGAAACGCCCAGAGTAGTCAAATATGCGACCGCCGGCTAATAGTCTAGAACAGTATCCAATACACTACGGGGGCACACAATGGCAATGGAAATTAGCCAGTTTCCTTAGAATATTTGGCAAAATTAAATTGGTTCGCTTAGAATGGCATTAAAAATTCATTTAGAACAAAAAAAAAATGAAATGTTTTATTTAGAATAACGTAAAAAATTAACTATCTAGTTCAGTTAGAATAACAAGAAAAATGAACCGGTTCATTTAGAATGACATGAAAACTGAACCGGTTCATATAGAATAGAATGAAAAATGAATCGGCTAATATAGAATAGCATGAAAAATTAATCGGTTCATATAGAATTGGATGAAAAATAAACCGGTTCATATAGAATAGCACGAAAAATTAACCAGTTCATATAGAATAGCATGAAAAATGAACCGGTTCATATAGAATAGCATGAAAAAAGAACCGGCTTATATATAATAGCATGAAAAATTAACCAGACCATTAAAAATAGCATGAAAAACTAAACGGATCATTTAGAATAGCATGAAAAATTAACCGGTTCAATTATTATAGCAAGATAAATTAATCGGCTAATTAAGAATAGCATGAAAAATTAACCGGTTTATTGAGAATAGAATGTAAAATTAACCGCTTCATTTAGGACAGAATATAATGAAAAATTAACCGGTTCATTTAGAATAGAATGAAAAATTAACCGGTTCATATAAAATAGCATTAAAAATTCTATGATTCATTTAGAGTAGCATGAAAAACAAACTGTTCATTTAAAATAGCATGAAAACTGAATCAGTATATTTAGAAATAAACCGGCTTATTTAGAATAGCATGAAACAATAACCGGTTTATATAAACTAGCATGAAAAAGTTACCGGTTCATCTAAAATAGCATTAAAAAATTTACCGGTTCGCTTAGAATTGCATGAAAAATTAACCGATTTATTCATAATAAGATGAAAAATTAACGTAGTTAAGCTAGCTAAGAAAAATAACCGGTTCACTTGGAAAAATATGTGAAATGTACCGGTTCGCTTAGAATAGCATGAAAAATTAACAATATCATTTGGAATAGCATGAAAAATTAACCGGATCAAATAAGATAGCCTAACAAATTAATTGGTTCATTTTAAATAGCATGGAATATTAACAGGTTAGTTTATGTAGAATAAGGTGGAATTTAACCGTTTCATCTACAATTGCAGGAAAAATTCACCGGTGCACTTAGAATATCATAAAAATTAGCTAGTTCATTTGGAATAGCATAAAAAATCAACTGTTTCATTTAAGATATAATAAAAAATTAACCGGTTCATTAAGGCTAGCATGAAAAATTAACGGAATCACTTGGAATAAAATGAAAAACTAACCGGACCATCTGGAATAGCATGAAACATTTGCTGGTTCATTTAGAATAGCATGAAAAATTAATTCATTCATATTAAGAACATTTAAAATAACCGACTCATTTGGAATAGCATAAAAAATTTACTGGTTTATTTAAGATAGCATGAAAAGTTAACAGGTTAATTTAAGATAGCCTAAAAAATTATCAGGTTTATTTAAGATAGCATGAAAAATTAAACGGTTCATTTAGAAAAGCATGAAAATTTAACCGATTTATGTAGAATAGCATGAAAAATTACACGGTTTATATAGAATATCATGAAAAACTAATCTGTTAATTAAGGTATCATGAAATATTAACCGATTCACTTAGTCTAGCATGAAAAATTAGCAAGTTAATCTAGAATACCATGAAATATTATCCGATTCATTTAGAATAGCATGAAAAATTAACCGATTAATCTAGAATAGCATGAAAAATGCACCGGTTCAATAGGAATTGCATGGAATAACTGGTTCATTTGGATAGCATCAAAAATTAACCGGTTTACATAAGATAGCATGAAAAGTTAGCCAGTTCGTTTGGAATAGCATAAAATATTAGCCGGTTCATTTAGAATTACATTTTAATCATACCAACAACTAATTAAAACGTTTCATTTTTTAAAATTTAGTGTAAGAAAAATCTAATCTCTTAATGTCTTCAATATATCAACTTAAGCTTCCGCTGTAGAAAAGAGAATGCAAACTTAGATTTGGTTCAACGACATCAAGAAACCGGTGATTGATTTAAAAAAAAAAACAAAAACTTTATCTTGAGGAAAATGAATCAATCATGAAAAGTATACACAAATGAAACTCTTTTTCTCTAATTGTTGGAAAACAAACAAACCAGTTGAGATATTAAAAGCACCGATTATTAATTATAACATCTTACATTTCGCTTCAAAGCGAAAAAGAAAACTATTACACTCGTAAAATTGTTTCTCACTGTAGTAAATAAATAATAATTTGTTCTTAATGTGTATCAGGAAATGCAAAACAGTTAATTCCCATTAACTCGCTGATGCACACGAAATGGATACAGGGGGGAAACTGACTAATATTTTCAATTCTCTTCTGCCAACAACAATTAAACTTCACATAATAATTTTATGTTACAATTTTGACAGAAAGTGATCTTGATCACATGATGACTACGGAAAGAGTGTTTCATGCAAGAATACACTCAACTATAAATGACATCGATGTTGTTGATGAGTATGATGATGGTGTTGATATTTATAATGATTGTAGTCGTGTATTTTAATGGTATCATGATCTAAATGCTTAAACTGTGTAACATTTACAATGCACATTAGTCACTTACTCAATCATTGACTCACTTGGCAGGAAGGAGTATCAGCACTATCAGTAACTGCAATAGCGGCATTAAGTTTTATTTTATGTGGGCTTTTTTGTTGTTTGTAGTGCCTTGAAAATGAAATTTATTTTTAGATATTCCTACAATTTGGCTGCAAACATGTGCGTTAAGCACACTGTGCGAATTAAAAGCTCTTAGAGATCTTAAATTTTAAGAATTTAGAAAAAGAGATGTTATTTAGAATTCTCGTAGTTTAAGTTCTTAGTAATCGATATTGGTTTTCAACGCCTCTTAGGGATGTTTTTTTTTTCTTTCAATAGCTTGCGAGTATCACTTTGGAAATGTTTTACATTTTTAATAGGACTGGAAAGAGAGAAAATTGTCAGCAGCACTCTTTATAATTCTAATGTTGCAACAATAAGACGCTTGTAATTACATTAATTTTTAATGAATAGGAACACAGCTAAAACTACAACAGCAATTTCATTAGAGTAGTGCTGGCGATTTCTGCTACATTTAATTATTCAATACTAATCAATACTTTTCATTTGGGTACTCAATACTTACTCGATACTTTTAACGCTTAGAAAAATTTATACTTTTAAACAGAGCTGTATTTTCCCCAGCAATTTTAAAGTCGATTTGTTAACAAAAAAAAAACAGCAGCAAAAGTATGGAGTAGCTACTTTTTGGTATTGAGTACCCTAAAATAAGAGCAAATACTCAATACTCAGTACCCACTACTCAATACTTTGCCAGCACTACATCAGAGTATGGGATACAAAGTGAAATTATCACACACACACACACACACACACACACATACGCATTTAATGATCTTTCCTTTTCCAACACAATCATTTTAGGGAAAAATATTCTCGCAATCGCCATGCTCACCACAATGTAAGAGGAATGTCTGTGCCTCATTTGTTCACTACACATTTTACAAGATGCCACAAAAACTTTTTACTTGGCCACTCAACATAGAGTCCATTTAAAGTTTTCGAATCATCGACAATTGTGCATGATCACAACAAAAAATAAATAAATAAATAAAAAAAATGCTTAAAAGGCAAAAAAAAGAACTAAATTGTAGGAATCATTGTTACATGTTTGAGCAATTTTTATATTAGTAACACTGAATTCCATTTTATTGTAAAGTTCTCACATCTAAATGATAATAACGAATCGAATGATTATGATCATTATTAAAGCGATGCTTATAATCATGATCATGAAGATTAACTTGACGTTCGTTTCTTTGCCATGTTGCTTGCTGCTGCAACTGGATGCATAGTGGAGATTGTAATAGCAACAACAAAAACTAAATTTATAGATGTTCTTTGCTTTTTTGCTTTGGTGCAAAAGCCGACTGACTGACTACGACAAAGTATTACCAATGAATGGTATTTTATAAATGCTGATTGTAAATGTATTATTTAACAAGAATTTCATACAATTTATTCCTTGTTAGAAAATCAAAATGTTAAGAATGTAACAGCAACAAAAGAAAAAGAGGCCAAGATGAAGGTGTGGGAAGTAAAACACATAGAAATCGACAAACGACCACCATTAAAGGAAATGATGATATATGTACATATGTATGTACTCTCTACATATTTAGGATGTTTATTAAAAATTAAACGCTTCTCTAAAATTAATAAGTTAGTAAATGCTGTAAAATATAATTAAAGGCAACATGACTTATATGGAACAAAATCATATCAATTAAGCACTTAAATGAACATACTTGATACAGCCTACACACATATGGGTGATTCCTGGTCGACGAAAGCGATATTCGCACATTTTTTGTTGAGCCAAAAACATGAACGGAATGGAAAAATCAGATATATATCCACAGTGCTTTGAAGCAAGGAAGAGTAGTACTACGTTTAAGAAAAAACGTTGGGCGGAATCAATAATAATAATAAAACGATATAAGCAAATATCCGCGATAAACGGGCTCGACAAAAATAGTACTTCTTTTTGTGCATTTATAGAAATATACATAATTCAGCGATATTTGTAAAAAAAAATTTTTGTGAATGTGGAAATTAAGGTGAAAGAACATCTTTTATGTGTAGATTTATGAAATATGAAATTTTTTTTTTTTAATTTTTTAATAGCATTTTGCATGGTATTTAAAATGAACAGGCTCATTTTGTATGCTATTCTAAATGAACAGGTTAATTTTGCATGCTAATCTAAATGTACCGGTTAATTTTTCATAATAATAAACCAGTTTATTTTGTATGATATTCTAAATAAACCGTCTAAATTTTCATGCTATTCTAAAAGCCTGGTTCATTTGTCATGCTATTCTAAATAAAGCGGTTCATTAATCAACTCTTGTAATGTTATTCGTAATAAGCCAGTTCATTTATTATGCTATTTTAAACAAACCGGTTTGTTTGTCATGCTTTTCTAAATAAACCGGTTCATTTGACATGATATTATGAATAAACCGGTTAATTTGATATGCTTTTTTATAAATAAACAGGTTCATTTGTCATGATATTCTGAATAAACCGATTCATTGTTTATGTTTTTTTTTAGATAAACCGGTTCATTTATTATGCTATTCTAAATAAACGGGTTTATTTGTCATGCTATTTAAATTAAATTGGTTCATTTATCATGCTATATTAAATAAACCGGTTAATTTTTTATGTTATGCCAAATGTACCGGTTCATTTGTCTTGCTTTTTTAAACAAACGGTTTATCTGTCACGTTATTTTAAATAAACTGGTTCATTTGTCATGCTATTGTAAATAAACCGTTTTTTTTTTGTAATGATATTCTGAATAAACCGGCTCATTTGTTTATGCTTTCTTAAAAAAAATCGGTTCATTTGTCATGCTATTCTAAATAAACTGGTTTATTTTTTATGCTATTGTAAGTAAACCGGTTCAATTGTAATGCTATTATAAATAAACCGGTTCATTTATCATGCTATTCCAAATAAACCGGTTCAATTGTCATGATATTCTAAATATACCGGTTCATTTGTCAAGCTATTCTAATAAACGGGTTCATTTGTCATGATATTCTAAATAAACCGGTTCATTTGTCATGCTATTCCAAATGAACCGGTTCAATTGTCATGCTATTCTAAATATACCGGTTCATTTTTCAAGCTATTCTAATAAACGGGCTCATTATTTGTCATGCTATTCTAAATAAACCGGTTTATTTGTCATGCTATTCTATATAAATCGGTTTGTTTGTCACGCTATTCTAAAAAGGTCGGCTCATTTGTTATTTGCTATTCTAAATAAACTGGTTCATTTGTCAAGTCATTCTAAATAAACTGGTTAATTTGTCATGCTATACTAGATAAGCCGGTTCATTTGTCATGTTATTCTAAATAAACTGGATCATTTGTCATGCTATTCTAAATAAACCGGTGCAGTTGTCATGCTATTATAACTAAACCGGTTCATTTTTCATGCTATTATAAATAAAATGGTTCATTTATCATGTTATTATAAATAAACCGGTTCGTTTATCATTTTATTATAAATAGACCGATTCATTTGTCATGCTATTCTAAATAAACCAGTTCATTTTTCATGCTATTTTAAGCAAAGCGGTTCATTTGTCATGCTATTCTAAGTAAACCGGTTCATTTATCATGATATTCTAAGTAAACCGGTTAATTTATCACGCTAGTCTACATAAATCGGATCATTTGTCATGACATGACAAATAAGCCGGTTCATTCGTCATGCTATACTAGATAAACCGGTTCATTTGTCATGCTATTCCTAATAAACCGGATCATTTGTCATGCTGTTCAAAATAAAACGGTTCATTTGTCATGATATTCTAATTAAGTAAATGCAACGAGGGACCGCGTTCTTAGCAAACGGAACTCTAAGCACCACTTTTTAGCTGGAGTAGCTTACCGAAAGGATAGAGTCAAATATGGTGATTTCCAAGAAAAAGTACTCAAACTTTATGCTACTTATATTTTATTTCCAATGATATTTACAACAGTTTACAAATTAAACTACTGTATATTTATAGATTATAAATAGCGAACGATATCGCGTGATTAAACTATGAAGTAAAAAAGAATGCGGCCTCAATATGGCGCAACGAAAAAAAAATGTTGTAGTTCGATGAAAGTTCAATTATAGTTTATATACTTTTAATTAATATGAAAAATCAAAGCTACAAAAAGGCAAGGTAGATTTATTTACCAGGTACTCTTGATTCCACAGCTGTTTACTCATTTTTTATGCTACGGTTGATTTGTTGATAATTTAGTAAACTTTCCACTGTTTCTGTCTTTCATTCGTATCGTAATCGTAAATTCGGTTCCTTTGAATTCCAGACTCATCTGGAACTCAAATGTATTAAGACATTTATTGACAATTTATATTTCATTTTAGATTCGTTTTCTATTAATTAAATTTAACAAGTTCATGATTAATTATCTAGTTTAAAAAGAAATGCATTTAAATTTTGTCATTTATAATTAATCGTTTTAGTTTTTTCTATGATTTTTTTCGGCTTAAAATAATTGTCTGCCTGCCCATTGTTTTTTTTTTTTTTTGTTTTTTTTTTGTTCTTCTGTGTTTGCTGAGCTAGTTAATTTTCAGGTGATTCTATTTTATTTGGTTTTCCTTGAATTTTAATTAGTTTAATTTACTATTGTAGCACAATATTATTTTAACGAGTTTTGAAATTGATTGACATAATTAATTTTTCATTGTTAATTTGTTGTTCTTGCTCTTGTTGTTGTTGTTGTTTTGTGTGGCTGCCGTTTGATGTTGTGGTTTACATTCAAAATTGTTGTTATTAATTATCGAACAGAATCCATTTAATACACTGTAATTAAGTATTATAATAATTAATTTAATTATCATGGTTTTAAATTAGAAATACAAATGAATAAATAAATTTGTCATAAATAACAAATCACTTGCTTGTTGTGAAATGATGGCGTTGAAAAATGGCGTCAATAAGTCATTGTGTTGTTTTTATTTGAACGAAACAACAACAACAAATCCAACTTGAATTTAAAATGAAATCCATGTCATTTGTTATATTCATAACAATTTTTTATTCAGTTGTTTTTTGTAATTTAATTCATTATAATTTACAAAATTTATTGTTTATATGGAAACACGAGAGAGATCAATATTGTAATTTAGCCATAAAGAAACTACAACGACTACAACACCATTTACTATTCAGGTGGAGAGGATCACACCCACTTTTCATTTTTTTCTATTTTTTATTAATTTTTTTTTGTTTTTTATTTATTTTGCGATGTTGACTTCAAAACAATAGACCCCACCCCATTCAAAGCAGACTTTAAATGGCTTGTGAAAAATATCACAAAACTAAAGGTATTAAACACACAATGACAAACCTAATGAATTTAGAGAATTTTGTTGAAAATGATTTAGCAGGCACCCAGATAGAACTACAGGCAGACACCTCAAATTAAGTGATGATGTTGACGATGATAAAAGAAAAAATGATGAGTGTATCATGTTCTATAGTTATTTGGGGTCGTTTCATAATTCGCTCATATTGAAAGTTTTAAAATTGTCAAGATTTTAAGAAAAATTTTGCAAAATTTATTTTTTTTTTGCCTAAAACTGTAATTATTAAGTGCACTTTTTATTTCAGGTTGCATTTGGAAAAACTTCATGTGAGTTTATGGTGCCAGACAACCTACATAATCGTGTAAGTTTCAGATTTCTTTTATTTTTAATATTCAATATCTAAACATTCTGACATTGCGTAAAAATTTTAACAATTTACCCAATTTAGAAAAAGAAAAAGCTTAAAATTTTACTGGTTACAAAAATAATCCGAAATTCAAATACATATTGAAAAAAAAAATTTATTGATTGTTTAATGAAGCTTAAAACTGGTTAAAATGAAAAACTCAATAGCGTGAAATAAAAATAAGAATCCCATAGAACAGATTACAAAATGGACGGACGCAACTTTGCTTTGGATCAAATGGTGTATCCGTCCGCAATTTTTCATAGTACCAAACCTTCCTTGATTTTTCAAATAAAAAATTTTGAAAATCGGTAAAAAAAAAATGGCGGAGTTGTTTGTCTGATTTCCACTTCTATGGCACTGTGGGCTTGGCTTACCTTCATCTCCCTCAGACATATTGAGTGTACAAAAACGATTTTACTTTTTCGATCAAAATAAAAATCTTTATTGCGTATTAATTAAAGTTTCCAACTGACAAAACAATCTTTCAACAGAAAATCCTAGAATATCTTTTTTTCTACTTCTCTCTCACTCTTTTCCTTTTTTCCCATCATCGCCAGAGCTGCCAGTAGGTTACCATGAAATTAAAGTAGCCAGATCTGTTTGTTTGTTGTTCTAGCGATTTTCTACCATAACTGCTACAGGACCAAACTTCAAGCAAATCTTTTTCAACAAAAAATAATTTTGAAAATTAGTCCATGAGTGGAGAAGATAAGCGATAATCAATCCCCCCTATTGTGAAAGGCGACGTCGACGTCACATCAACACGACAGTAAACAATTCTCACTTATATCCTCATTGTCGACAACAATTGACTGCTATTGACAGTCTGTTACTATTTTCTGAAGTTTATGAAATTAGTCCAGCATGTTAATATTAATCAATTGTTGTCGACAAAGAGTAGACAAATGACAATTTTTTGATGTCGTGTTGATGTGACGTTGACGTCGCCTTTCACAATAGGGGGAATATTTCGGGGAGCAAACTGCAAGTAAACGCTTTTAAACAAAAAAATTGGTTGACTGCGCGGAGGGTTGAACTGGCATGTGTCGATAGCAACCGTTATTCTCGTCAGAGTTCTTTACCGTGTAGACCACTCGACCAGAGCCCATGGTATATCGGTGAATATTAATAACTATCAAATGAAATACAGCTCTAAAAGTGACAGTATGAATTGATTAAATGTAAATGGTATTAAACGTTTGACTGCAAACCACCGACTCTGGTCGAGTGGTCTACGCGGTAAAGAGCACTGACGAGAATAGCGGTAGTTATTGAAACATGTCAGATCAACCCTCCGCGCAGTAAATTGTTTCTTTGTCTACATGCTTCACATTTATCTCTAAATAAAAATATAATTTAATGGAAAAGTTAAATTAAAACCGAACTCAAGCCAAAATAATTAAATTTCTTTGGAAAGATGTGCATATTCAAATAAAACTGAATAAACAAACATTCACACACACACACACACACTAGTACTTGTAATTATCAATGATGAATTATCATACTAGAATAGAGAAATAATAAAAAAGAAGCTTAACACAAGACAAAGAAAAAACTGAATATCAATAACTATCAAATGAAATACAGCTCTAAGAGTGACAGTATGAATTGATTAAATGTAAATGGTATTAAACTCTTGACTGCAAACCACCGACTCTGGTCGAGTGGTCTAAGCGGTAATGAACTCTGATGAGATTAGCGGGAGCTATCGAAACGTCAGTTCAACCCTTCGCGCAGTCAAAATTTTCTTTGTCTACATGCTTCACATTTATCTCTAAATAAAAATATAACTTAATTAAAAAATTAAATTTAAACCGAACTCAAGCCAAAATAATTAAAATTTCTTTGGATATAAACCCATACAGTTCGACTAAACTCATAACTTAATTATTTTAAATTAAAATATTTGGAAAACAAAAATAAAATCTTACATAAAGCAACTAAAATTCGTTAATTAAGTGTAGTATGCAGTTCTGCCTGAATTTCAGGCTGCCATAAGAAGTATGTGTAAAAAAACAAACTGAAATTCAGGTTCTAAAAATTGTTAGGTAACTTTCCGTTTCGTAGTAGTACGCAGCTGCAAAGAAAAATCAACACAAGTTTTGTCTATTACAGGGATACACATACAGAAAAATGTCCATGTAAAATCGTCGAAAGCCAGGTTAATTTCACATTTTTCGGTAGTGATTTTGCTTCATAGGCGTTTCATTTTAATTCAACATGATTTACAATAATTTTGAGGGAAAATTTATCCTTTTGAATTAACTATATTTCATGTTGATTTAATATTGCAGTACAGTTAAATCAAAATGAAGTTGATACTGAAATAATACGAAAAATCATGTTGAATCAAATTTATTTCGAGTTGAAACAACGTGAATTTGATATTGGAACAACACGAAGAATCATGCTGAATCAAAGTTATTTAATTATAGTTATATCAAGCTGAAACAACATGAGTTTAATGTAGATATTCTATTAATTATTTTACTTACGTGATAGGCATCAGAAAACTTTGTGTTGTAGCTGGCTGCCCCAGCCAAGATTTGAACTCGTACCACCTGCATGATAGTCCACGCGCTAACCACTGCAGCTACAATAGCTTCAAACTTTACTTTACATATACACTAAATAAATACCATCGCACGTAAAATGAACTTCATTTTTATTCAACATGATTTAAATGATTATTTAACATAAACTTATTTCATTAAAACTTATTTTATTAAAGTTATAGTCATGTTGATTTAAAACGAAATGTAACGTTTATAACAAGGTTGTTTTAACAGTGAAAAACTTTAAATCAAAGAGAATTAAGGTTAGATTAATAATTTTTCATTTAAAACTAATATTAAACAATGGTAATTGTAAACCAGCAGTAGTCTACATAGCCGACACATGTAAGAATAAACAACAACAAGTCGCACAACTAAGCACAACAGTGAACTGTAGCAATCAGCGTTGCCATATATTAAAAAAAACTTCTTATTTCTGTAAAAAAAACTTTTTTTTTCCCAAAAAACTTTTTTTCTACAAAAGTGCCAAAATTGTAAAAGAAAACACAAAACAGTGTATATGGAACTCATTTTAAGGAATGTATGAAAACGGCATAGTTGTAGAGGGAGTACCCACAATTAAACACTGTTGCAGTAATAAGGGAGAAAGAAAATATTTGATCGTATCATTGCATAAGCAATCACTTAATATTTTCATCCGATATAATATACTGCAAATTTTAAATTATGTACATATTTATAAAAAACTTGAAAAAACTTTATATAAAATTAAAACCTTTTGGCATCTCAAAAAACTTGCAAAAGAAAGGGAAAACTTGACAAATGGCAAGGCTGGTAGCAATGAACAAAGCAAATAAACACTAACACACTTAAACGACAAATTATTTCATGTAAATATAATATCACAATTCCGTCATGTTGATTTTACATTCCATTTTTTTCTGTGTGTATCAATTAGTGGAGTTATAATTAATAAATTTAGTTGAATTTGCGTCAGTGAAAAAAAATTTCTCTACACAACTATTTTTCCGTGTAGAAATAAATGAAAAATTTAGAAAATGAAATTCAGACAGAACTGCATACTAGGCTTTATAGAAGAAGTTTCGGAAAAGAGGAAACGTAGAATGAACGTCGTTTTAAGAAGTTAATGCTAGAAGATTTCGTAAGTATTGATGAAAACAAAATAGATTGCAAATGTCTCTTATGCGGAAACATATTGAAATTGCATATGGGAAACATCAAAAGGCACTATGAACAAATTTCTAAAAAAAATTCGCAAAACAAGAAGTAGATACCATTTGGATATTTTATGATTAGGTATTTCAAAAGATTCTGCAACCATGGACCACTTTATATGGTATAAAATGTGATTCGAAGTCGGTATGTGAGCACCTAAGCAATATTACAACAGAACTTCGCTCTCATTTAGCAAGTATTTCAAAATTCTCAAAAACTACTTTCGCTCTAAACTTTTAGCCACCGATTGTCAGGGTATATGGCTCGTTTTGCTCGTAAGGCACGTGTCCTTAGGAACAATAGTTAAAAAATAAAATTTTTGCAGTGTTGAATTTTTTTAGGAGCTTTTAGAAAGAAAATTTTTTATTTTGCATGAAAAAGCACTTTTTTCGATGCCAATTTGTGAATAACTCCGAAAGCGTTGATCAAATCAAATAAATTCAGTAAAGTGTGACTTTGACTCGCACACGAAGGCTTTTGTACGAACGTACTTGTCCTATGATTGGGAAAACGGGAATATTACAAATTGTTCCTGAGGCGTGACCGGTGAAAAGAAATCATATAACAAAACTGTAAAAAAAAAATTCCCAAAATGCCCCACTGTACAAGCAGATTTTTTTCCAAATGAAAAATATTTGTTTAAAGTACAGTAATTTAACTAGTACTCGTACTAAATAAACCAATACAGGACAAATACCTTAAGTTTTTTGTCTAGAACCTATCACAGAATATCTTAATTATATCAATTGACCACCTCTAATGACAACGTCATGTAAAAGTTACCGGTTCGTTCCTTTCATATAAAGTTCCGCAGCTCGAAGCGGTTGCTAGTCCTTGGGAACCACTCACGTGACTTGTTTTGTGACAGGTTCTCTGCCCTCTAGGGCATATACACACATATGTATATCCCTTTTGCCTTTCTGGCGATTTTTGTTTGGTTTTTGGAACTTTATAATTTTTTTCGTTTAAGGGATTTTTCGGACGAATTTTTTCGCGTTTTGTATTTTTTTTTTTTGTTGGTGATTTTTTTTTTTTTTTTGTTTTGGTACGTTTTTAGTTTTTTAGTTTAGTTATGGCGATTGTTTCATTTTGGCGATTTTTTTTCGTTTTTTGCCGGTTTTTTAGCTTTGTCGATTTTTTTTCTTCTTGGTGTTTTCGGTTTTTTGCGATTTTTTTTCGCCTTGGCGATTTTTTGTTTCAACGATTTTTTATGCTTTGCCAATTTTTTTTTTGCGATTTTGTAATTTTGGCGACTTTTTTCCTTTTAGAGATTTCTGTTTTTGGTGATTTTTTTATTGTTTCTTTTGTGATTTTAATCGTTTTTCGCGATCTTATCGGTTTTTGCGATTTTTTAAGTTTTGGCGATTTTTTTCCTTTTAGCAATTTTTTGTTTTTGGCGATTTTTCGCTATTTTTTAGTTTTTGTGATTTTTTTCCTTTTAGCGATTTTTTCGGTTTTTTGCGATTTTTTTTAATATTGACGGTTTTTTAATTTTTGGTGATTTTTTTCGTTTTTGTCCATTTTTATTTTTTTTTTTATTTTTGCGGTTTGGCGATTTTTTCCGTTTTGGCGACATTTTTAGATTTTACGATTTTTAGTTTTAACGCTTTTTCGCCGTTTGGGACTTGTAAATACCGAGCAGCTAAATATATACTAGTTATTACTAGTATATTACTAGTCATATTACTAGTTGTAATGATACTAGTCCAAAAAGGACAGTCATATTACTAGTAGTTAAGAAACTAAAAATGATACTAGTCAAAAAATGACAATTAGATTACGAGTTGTATCGAGACTAGTAACAATACTAGTCAAAAAAGAAAAAAATTTTCAGCTATACGACTTATACATAAAATCTATTTAAAAAAATAAGTACAGAGTGGCGCAGTGGTTATAGAGTACTTGCCTTAAAATATGAGAAATGTGTGTTCGTACTCCAGTTGAGCCAAAGTTTTTTTAAGAGCTAAAAAAAATTGTAAGAGCACTAGTGTATAGCAACTGGATATAGCTGTATACAAATGAACTAGTTTGGCTCCTATGACAAGCTACTGTTAAAAGCGATAGTTCGATACATGAAAAAAGGACAGACACGCAACTAGTCTGAAGTAAAAAGTAACTAGTATAGTTCTAACTACGTACTAGCTACTTTGTCTGCAGGGTACTATATTACTCGAATAGGAATAAAACTGCCAAAGTCTTAATTGATTTGTACTTGGTGTTTAGCGCAAGTGAATAAGACGACTCGATCATACTTGTTGCAGCTCTCTGTTGTCTATAAATAAGTAAAGTATTAGTCATGACTACTAAAAAAAACTGAAATCCGATTTTAATTTAGCACCTTAAAGTCTTTTTATTTCACATATTTCTATTTAAAGGATATATTCTTTGGAGACCGGTACTATTTTACATAATTTTTCGAACTGTATTGGTTTAGTTGAACGTTATTAAACCAGGCATGAATTATTTAATTTAAAAAATTATTTTAAATTGCATTAACATATTTATAAGAAAAGAATGCAGAAAACAGCAACTAACGTGATAGCAGAGTGTAGCAGCCACTATTTTCGAGAATTACTACAGCAAAAGTGAAATTAATTTTGCTTCTCTTCTATATAAAACTCCCCCAATATTTTCATTATGCGGGTATGATTAATATCAGCAATTTGTTATTTTATGCCTGCATATTCTCAATGACTTTGACGTTGCTGTTATTTATATAAATTTTTTAATTTGTTGATGCAAGTGTGATTGGTATCGTAACAGAAACAAAATAATTCTACACACATCATAAATTATTTTAGCTATTTTTTTTCTTTTATATGTGTTTGATTCTTTGTTTGTTTTCTTATTGTTGCAGTAAATAATTAAATGCTAAATATTTGCCTCTTCCATCATAGTTGTATGCAAATTTATTTATTTGTTTGCTGCCTTGTTGCAGCACAGCTTGATGGTTTGTTGATGCATCAGTTGAATTGTTAAAATTAATGTTTATTCGCAACGATTTATAAGAGACACAGCAACAACAATGACAAGAAAAATGTCATTTAATATTTTATATTATTTTTAATGTGATGAAGATTAATGGTCGTCTAATGGCATGATGTTTAATAAATTATAGAAAAATACAAAAACATTTAACAAAAAGACTGTCATAATTTTCACCTCAATTTGTTATGGGTTTTGTTGTAGTTTTAGTTGTCTATTTATTTCTTTTTTTTTTTCAATAAATTAATGACATTTTTAAGGGTATGGTTTTTTCTATAATATCGTATATCTTTTTTATTATCTTAATTAATTTCTATAAATCTTTTTATTTTATATAAATTGATGAATACAAACACAATTGCACACAAGCTTAACAATCTAGACGTATGATTAATATGTTTATTTAAATATTTGTGTTTAATATTACTCATACGCACGCACCCATGTTTTCAAATTGTTTTGTTTTCCTGCTCCTGCTGGGTATAGCTCGTGTCAGGAATGGAAAATTCAAATATGTAATTCAATAAGTCGAATATGTCTAACTTTGTTTTTTTTTAAGTGATTGAAACACCTAACGTTTAAATTAGAACAACTTTACACACAATAATGCGATTTGAACAAATAAAATCTATATAAATAAAAGAGTAACGTTATTGAGTGACTGACTGATTCATCATCGCCCAGCCCAAACCACTAAAGCTAGAAAGTTGAAATTTCGTATGTGGGCTCCCTTCAGGATGTATAGATCCACTAACACGGGGTAGACATAAAATTCCAAAAACAGCATAATAAGATAAAAAAATAAGCGGATGGGTGTTTAGTACTTTTTTGAAATTTTTACATTTAGGGGCCGAAAAAGCGTGTAAATATAATTTTGGTACTTTTTTTTGATAACCGTTAATCTCCTGAAATAATGAAGATAGAAACTAAATTTAAAATGCATTCTTCTGTCCTTACAAAGCCCTCAAATATGTTTTGCTACTTTCTTGTAATTCGAATATATAAAAGGTAAAATTTATTGCTCTTTTTGGTACTTTTTTCCATACAACTATTTTATATGCAAATTGATATACATAGTGAATGAATATGTTTGTATATTTTCAGTAAGAAAGGATTTTTGAAAATTTTAATTCTAAGGGGATTAAAAGGGGTAAAAACGGGTAAAATCGGTAACCTTATATCTTCGAATCTAAGTAAGGTAGACATAAAATTCTAAAAGCATCATAATAAGATGAGCGGACAGGTGTCCGAAACTTTTTTAAAACCTGTACATTTAGGGGCCGAAAAGGGGTGAAAATATAATTTTGGTACTTTTTTTGTTAACACTTTATCTCCTAAAGCAATAAAGTCAGAAACTAAACTTGAAATTTATTCTTCTCTCCATAAAAAGCCCTCAAAAACAGTTCTATATTTTTTCAAATTTGAATATGTAATGGGTAAAATTGGTAGCCCTTTTTGGTACTTTTTTCCATACAACTATTTTTTATGCACATTTATACACATACTGAATGCATATCTTTGTATATATTCTCTAAGAACGAATTTTTGAAAACTTAAATTCTAACGGAATTAAAAGGGGTAAAAATGGGCAAACTCGGTGTTCTTATATCTTCGAATCTAAGTAAGGTAGACATAAATTCCAAAAGCGTCATAATAAGATAGAAAAATGAGTGGATAGGTGTTTTGTACTTTTTTTTTTTTGAAATTAGTACATTTAGGGCGAAAAAGGGTATAAATATAATTTTGGTACTTTTTTTGTTAACCGTTTATATTTTAAAGTAAAGGTACTTTTTCGAAAACCTTTTTTTTCAAAATATAGTTTTAAGAAATGGCACTTTTTGAAAAATGTTTTTTGCAAACGGTACTTTTTGAAAATGGTACTCTTTTGAAAATGGCTACTTTTTGAAAAGTTACTTTTTGGAAAAGGTTCTTTTTAGGGCTTTGTACAAGTGAAGTACACATGAAGTTTAAATTAATCTTATTGTTTTCGATACGCTGTCCGTCAGTCCGTCTGTCTTTCTGTCACAGGCTGTTTTCTCGAGAGCCATAAGAATTACGGGCTAAAGATTAAAGGGTGTTCTAAAGCGAGCAACGAAACATGTTGAAATACGAATGTAATATACAGACACTTTTATATAGACTCTCGAAATATTCAAAGTTAGTGTTAATTGGTGTAGTCTGTAGAATATTTAACACAACAAAAATTAAAGGGTGTTCTGAAAATTAATGTAATTTTGATTATGTAGCTTAAACAGTTTGCTGTATCTTGGAAACCGTAAGAGGCAAGCTCTTGAAATTTAAAAAAAACTGTAAAACTAAAAAATTCCAGAACTAAAAAAGCCAAAACGAAAAATCGCCAAGAAAACTAACCAATTTAATGGTTATTTTTAAATGAGTTGATTAATTTTTATATATCTGCACAACAATAGGGTAGCGAAGCATGCCGGGTATAGCTAGTCCCTAATAAAAGCTTCTGTCTTAAGGTTTTAAAAAATTGTACTAAAAAATATACAGTTTCTGTGCAGAACTATTGCAAATATGCAAAAATAAAACTAATATCCAAATATTTCAAAAACCTCATTTATAATTTTTTTGATTAAATTTCTTTTTATAGGCCATATTGTTGTGTATTTAGTATCGGCAAGTGAAAAAATATATTGCTACTACATATATTAATATCGATATATTTTTCAATATCGATCGGCATCGTTATACATCGATATAGGCCCCTATTATGATTCACAACTCAACAATGTTACGACCGAACTCAAGCATTTTTTTGTATTATGATTCACAACTAATTTTACTTGTCTTCGAAATAAATTTCAAAAAAAAGGTTCTTTGAAACCATACACTCAAAATATTCTGTACTTAAACTGAACTGAAATTGCAATATAAAATGAACTAAAACTCAATTACACAGAAAAAAAAAGATTTGTAAATAGAATAAATTTTTTAGTAAACACAATTAAAACTTTCACTGGAAATGAGCCTATAAACGATTTTTGTAAATGCAAACACGGCAGGGATGGCAAAATTGGTACAATTGTACCATTTTTGGTACAAATCGAACTTTAAAAGTACAACGGTACACCAATTGGTTATTTAGTACAATTAATAATTTTTTAATTTTTAAATTTTGCGAAGTATTGGGAACAAAGTTTGACTTAACAAAAGAAATATCTAAAGCGATCAGATATGACCAGCTCACAAAACGTAGCCTCTGCGATTAAAGTCTAAAAAAAACAAATTTTTATAAATTTATTTGCATTGTAGTAAGTTCGAATATTTCGGAACTTTATTGGGAATATATTCTTCTACCTTCCAATAGCAGATATGTCCAAATTAATGAGTTCTTTTTGATAAGAAATCGCTAAATATGACTTAAGTACACTTTCCTTTTTGCCACAGATAGTACTATATGAGCATTTTCGTAGGAAAGTCCACTTTATGTCACGTGCGACACCAATAAATGATGGTTTTTTTTTTTAAGAAAACGTAAGTTTCTTTTTACTTCTTTATATATTTGTGTAAGTAAAAGTTAGTAAAAATTCAATTATGTACATGGTTCTGAAATACAAGCTTAGTTGCTTGATGTCGCACGTGACCAAAAAGTGGACTTTCCTGTGGGAATGTCCATACACTTATGTATGTATAGAAAATCGATATATTTGCTATACTTAATACATGTTTCTGGTTTCAAAAATCTGTTTTGGTACTATTAGGATCAAAAAAGTACAATTTTGTACAACAGTTGGTACAATTTTAAATTCTCATATGCCATCCCTGAAACACGGTTTTTGTAATTTCTGAAAATATTTTCAACTCTTATTTTCAATTAAATTTACCGTTTTTGTGGCAATTTTATTGCCAATTTCAATAAATACTTTCAACAAACTTGTTTGTTAACATTTGTTGCGATTTTGAAATAAAAAAAACTGTACTTTTTTTTATTACAATTCAATTCAATTAAAGTTATTGTTATATTAACAATGTGAATTTTTGAATTTCTAAACAAATTTTAATTGTCATAATTGTTATACATATTAACTATTTTTTTATACGCCATCACAATGCTTGAAACGACTTTTTGCTCGTCTGCGAAAAATACTAAATGTCTTTAAGCGGAGTCGAACCAGCGACCTCTGGACTAATAGACTAACGTAATTACCTCTCAGCTACAGAGCAATTCGTTATTAAATATGCAAATAATGAATACACACAAAACTTGATTTCTTATGTTTCTTCTAAATGTGCGCATTCCATTATGATGTAAATTAAAAAATAATGTTGTTGCGTAATTGAATTGACTAGAAAAATGTAAATTTGTTATATAAACAATGATGATTATTAATTTTTTCACAAAAACTTTCGTTGACATTTTTCATTTCAAAAAAAAACAAAGCTGGCAATCGAAACCGTAATTAATACCGCTACCGATTAAATACCGTTTAAAATTGAATACCGGTATCACTACCGATACCGTCATTGTTTTCGGTTGTAAAATACCGGTATTCAAATATCGTTTCCTTCAATACCGGTATCATCGTTTCGGTATGAAAAATAATATAATACGGCAAGAATAAAATTAACTTTCAAATAAAATTTTTAGAAAAAGCCTGTTTCGTAAGTCGAATATATTTTTAAGCTCCTTACCCGAAACAAGGGAGGGGTTTTATATATTAATTAGTATATGACCGAACGTTTGGTGTCGGAAGTCGACGTTCGGTAAAATTAAGTTTAAATGTTTTGTTAACTTAATTTGGAGTTTTTGGAGTATTGAACCTAATCACGCACAATGGAGTACAAATGAAAAAAAATCGTATAAAAATTGTAATATAGCAGCTTCTAACCAGGCCGCCGATAATCACATGGAAGTGTAGTTGACCTTAAGTTTGAAATTTAAAGGGTGCCCCAAGGTCTTAAAGTAGGCCAACTCTTGTGTAGTATAGTAAAGAATTTGTTTAAGAATTTTAGTTACTGCAGTAACCAGAGCATACAAAATTGGACCTATTTTTTATACAAATATCAAATTTAAGGCTGTATGAAATAACGACCAATGAAATAAGTCCCAATGAAATAACTCCCAATGAAATGGGACCTAAAAAATGGAATAAGTCCAAACAAATTTAATGAAATAAATCCAAAGAAAAATTAAATTTTTCCCAAACCTCAAATGAAATAAGTTCCAATTTTTGGAACTTGCTTCATAATGAAATAACTCCCACACAAAAAAATGAAATAAGTCCTAATGCAATAAAGCGCTAAAAATATAAAATAAGTCCAGCATTCTTTATGGGCTTGTGACATAAAAAATGTTTTTTATCAAATCTTTAGTGACCGTAGACTGTTTTCTAAATACCTCTCAGAGGATAAATTCCTTAAGCCCGACCAAAGGCGGGCAATTCCAAAAACCCTTAGCAAACGAAGACGGGCTTAAGAGTTTTCTCCTTTGAGCTATTTCTAAAATCTGCTTTGCTTACTGGAGATTTATGTATTCCCGGAACTCCCGGCCTTCGTTTGAGATTAAGGATTTTCTTCGCTGAGGTATTTCCAAAGGAGGCTTCGCTTACTGAGGGCTTTTGCGCTGCCAGCCTTCTGCCAGGCTTAAGCATTTTCCCATTTAAGGTATTTCAAAAACCCGCTTCGCTTGCTGAGGGCCTTTGGCCGGGCTTAACGATTTTCTCCTCTAAAGTATTTCCAAAACCGGCTTCGCTTACTGAAGATTTTCGGTATTGCCGGGCCTCGGCCGGGCCTAAGAATTTTCTCAACTGAGGTATTTCAAAAGGCTGACGATTACTGACGATTTTCAGCATTGCCAGCCTCGGCCGGTCTTAAAAACTTTTTTCTCTGAAGTATTTGCAAAGCCAACTTCGCTTACTTCGCTTTCTTCATTAGCGGCCTTCGGCTGGCCTTGAAAATTTTCTGCTCTGAGATGTGAAAATTTTTGCCGGTAACACAGAAAATCTTAAAGAAGCAAAGCCGGTTTTTTAAATACATGAGAGGAAGAAATTTTTGAGCCCGGTCAACGGCCAGCAATGCAAATAACCTGCATTAAGCGAAGCAGGTTTAGGAGATGCCTCGGAGGAAAAAATCTTTAAGACCGGCCGAAGGCCGGCAATGCATAAACTCTTAGTAAGAGAAGCCGCCTTCGAAATACTTCAGAGAATAAAATCCGTAAGTCCGGCCAAAGGCCGGCCATGCAGAAAACCTTCAGTAATCGGAGACGATTTAGGAAATACTTTAGAGGAGAAAATTTATAAGCCCGGCCGAAGGCCAGCAATGCCGAAAATCCTCAGTAATCGCAAGGATTTTCTTCTTTGAAAGCAAAAACACATTTACAACCATTGTTAATAAGTATTCAACTAACATCGTATTGAATCCGAAAAAAAAAATTATATAAGTCAAAAATTTGTTTCTCAATGAAATAAAACCCTAACATATTTTTTTTTGTTCTATTTCATTTGCAGTTTTCTCTGTTATAACATGAAATTATTCCAAAAAAAAGTGAAATTACTTCCAAAATAAAATTAAATAAATCCCGAAATTTGGTAATTTTGCACTTTTAATAAGAAAATTTTTCTAAAACAAAGCAAAATAAGGAAAACAAAAAACTAGATGTTTACACATCTCCCCTGTGATCGGACTCACATTATTATTATTTTTTTTGTTCTCTCACAGAAAAAAATCAGGGACTGAAACCATGAAAAAAATGGGTTCAGGTTCGGGTTCGAGCTAATCAAAATAAAAAGTTCGGGTTCGGTTCAGGGTTCGTGTTCGGGCTCAAAATCAAAAATTTAAACATGCGCAATTATTTTGTTTAATAAAAAACTATATATGAGTAATTCCATTTAGCCGGGTGTGACCATTTTACACATATTTTTTGTTATAAATAAAGAATATAAAATTTTTTAGTTAAAAAAAGGTTGCGACTCGCAAGGCCATTAAGCTTAAAGTCGTTGAATTGCGGGTAGGCACTGAAAGAACCCGATTCCTGTTCAGAATAGTCGTCAGAAAGCTGCGACGGGTGTGACCTTACAAATTTTAGTTTTAAAGAATTATGACTTTCAGCATAAATTCTGTAAAATTTTTACTATAACGTGCACAATAATTTTAGTATTGCTGTCTGTTCAAAGTGTTTTTAGCTGTATTACGTGTTTACTGTTTAACAAAAAATCAATTTTCTTAACAAAAAAAACTATTTTTAAAATGTGACGGGTGTGACCTAATACGAAAATTTAAAAAAAAATTCGAAGAAATAAAACTTTTTATTGATCTCATTAATATAAATAATATAAAAATAAATCATAAGAAGATAATAGCACATTAAATTATTTGCTGTCCGTTCTATTATGGACAGCAGAATACTCTAGCTGAGTATTTTTTTTAAATTCAATAAAAAGCGAAAAAAAGTATATTCTTTTCAGAGCTAAGGGTTTTTATTAATAATGAGAAAGGGAAGAAGAGAAAATCTGAAATAAATATTAAACATACAAAGAGGGATAGCAAAATGTTTCCTGGATGATCAATTTAAAGTGCCTCAAATTGCTTAAAAAATATTAAATAATGTATTCTTTTATTTTTTCTATAATTGTCATGCTCTAAAAAATATCAATTGAGAAATTTTTATTAAAAATAAGAAAATTATTTTTTTCCTTGCATAGGGCCGTTTTACGTGGAATCACTCATATGTAAATAAATCAATTTTACATTTACGTTTATACGTTTAAACAATATATTAATTTTTTAATATAATTAAATTTAAGTTATTTGGCTTTCGAAAATAAATTTTCAACTTTGTAACGTACGTACCGCATTGCCATAAGAAAATATACTTCAAATTAGAAATTATTAGAAATACCCAGAACAAGAACAAGCAAAATGTTTGGCAACCATTCGGCATTTTTAAAAATTGTAAAAAATAGTCAATTGTCGAGGTGCTGCCACCTGGTATGAATTTGCCTTGGTCGTTATTTTATTTTGATTTTGTTTTAAATTTTTTGTGTATGCAAGAAATCTAATGCTTTTTATTATTCTTCTATTAAATATTTCTCAATTTTTATATTTTTGAACCCGAACCTTGCTGAATTTTAGGGTTCAACGGGTTCGGGTTCAAAGTTTTCATAAACAGCGGGTTCGGTTTCAGTCCCTGAAAAAAATAGACAAGAATTATGTTCAATAAAATCATGTTATTGAAAAAAATATGAATTTCAATCCCATTTGTTATTAACGTAATACAATATTTCGTTGTATATATTTCTTTCAAATGCCGGTTATTTCTCTTCTTTTCATACATAAGTTCCTAAAACAAGTTGTATCTCACAAAAAAATAAATAAATGGGATATGGCTCGGCTGTAGAGAGCAAGCATGCCTTACGTCCGGGAAGCCCGGGTTCGTATCCCAGCCGTGTCAACATATTTTTTAATTTATCTTTTTTTTTATTTTGAAATAATTTTGTTATCAATATAGCCAAATTCTTTATCACAGGAAATTTGAAAAACAAAAATTATTGAATACCGGGATTTTTGTTATCAAAAACAGAACTTGGTTTTTTCTGTGCTCTAACAGAATTACAATGTAACAAGTAGTGAATATGTTTTACAAATACTTGTACAAAGAATAAAAGTGATAATTCAAAAAAAAACTATTAACTTTATTTTAAATTTCTGTAGCAATATGGAATAACCACTTAAGTCGACTTAAGGTAATTTTAGGGTTAACACTATTTTATGCGTTAAATAAAAGTAAAATCGTATAGACTCATCCACCACTTACCAACATCATCAAAAATTTCATAAAAACTAGTTTTCTTAAGTTGACTTAAGCAATTATTCCATATAGCCACATGTTTAATGCTAATCAAATATTGAAATATTCGAAATGAATTAATTTCATATGTTGGATCAATAAAAAAAAACATGTTTCATAGTTTAAAACTCTTAAACTGTTAGTGCATAAAAGCTTAAGATACACAAATCCTCTTAACAAAATGAATTGTTATGCATGTGTGCGAAAATAAAACAAGTAAAACATTGTTGAAATTTTCTTAAAATCAATTTAAAAAAATAAATAAAAGCTTAAAATATCAATTACATTAAATCTAAAATTATCAATGCAAAACGGCTTAAATATTATTATACTAATGCTCTAATATTTTATATGATAAGCTGTTTTACTTTCAAATTCAATGGAATAAAATTTATTAAAAAACATTAAAATGTAAGCGGTTTATATCTAAGGTTAAAAAAAAACAGCGCTAGAAATATGAAACCTTTAATGCTTAAAAGTCAAGAGTAAAGATTGATTTTTCAGTAAGCTAAAAATATGACAAGTTCATTTATGAAGCAATTAGTGCAAGAAAGTTGAACTACGGCAGTTGCTTTGTATTCGAACAATGTAAAGTGGAAATACCGCAGCAGAACTGTATATGTACAAACTTTGTATTTATACGATTTGGAAGTCAGCCTATGTATCTGTGGCAATATAGCTTAAGTCGATTTAGGAAAACTAGTTTTTCTGAAAATGTTTATGCTATTGCTAAGAGATCTACAATATACACTGTATAAGTAAGTCTATGTGATTCTAAAAAAAATTTAAAAAACTGTTCATTTCTATAAATAATTTTGGAATTGTATATTTCAAATATTTTAATCTTTTAACTCGGAATCATTTAAACTCGGAATCAATTTATCCATCAACCTCATTGATGGAAATTCGTTAAAGAAATATGTACAAGTAAACACATAAATATATTTGTAATTGATAATTTCTAAAACGTTTGTGGTCGGTCGTTAAGTGTAAATGGTCTCTATCAGAATTGCACTCGTTCAAGTAATAACTAGAGATTTTCGAATAAATCAATTGTTATTTTTTGCATTTTATAATTGTAAATATGCAAATACTTATAATGAAATAAATTTAAATTAAGTAAATAAAAACTATGTGAATAGAATGATATGAATTATTGAAACTATTAAAATCAAATAAAATACAATACAATAGAATAGCGTCAAGATTAAAATTTTCATTTACTGACATCATTAAAGTAAAAATATAAAATGGTCTCATTAAAGGCATAAGGGCTCGATATGTTACATAAACAGTTTGTTGTCTGCAAGCATTCAATAAAAATACTTCATCGTATTCTGATAAATTTAAAAAAATCAAGAATAGCATAAAAAATTAAACGGGTTATTTAGAATAGCATAAGAAATGCACCGGTTCATTTCAAATAGCATGAAAAATTAAACGGACTATTTAGAATAGCATAAAAAATGAACCACTACTTTATTTCGAATAGCATGAAAAATTAACCGGTTTACTTAGAATAGCATGAAAAATGAAGCGATTCATTTGGAATGGCAAGAAAATTGAACCGGTTTAGTTAGAATAGCATGAAAAATGAAGCGATTGATTTAGAATAGCATAAAAATGAACCGGTTTGTTTATAATAACATGATCAATGAACTGGTTTAATTAAAATAGCATAAAAATTAACCGGTTTATTTAGAATGACATGATCAATGAACCGGTTTATTTAAAATGGCACGAAAAACTAACCGGGTTGTTTATAATAGCGTGAAAAATTAACATGTTTACTTAGAATAGCATAAAAAATTAATTGGCTTCTTTAGAATGGCATGAAAAATGAACTGGTTTACTTAGTATAGCATGAGAAATTATCCGGTTTATTTAGAATACATTAAAAATGAACTAGTTCATTCAGAATAACATAAAAACTAAACCGGCTTATTTAGAATAGCATGAAAAATGAATTGGTGTAATAGAATAGCATGAAAAATGAACCAGTTTATATAGAATAGCATAAAAAATGAACCGGTTTATTTATAATAACATGAAAAATAGACCAGTTTATATAGAAAAGCATAAAAAACCAAACGCTTTATATAGAATAGCAAGAAACTTGAACCGATTTGTTTAGAAAGCGTGAAAAATGAACAAGTTTATTTAGGATGCATTAAAAATAAACTAGTTTATTTAGAATAAAATAAAAAGTAAACCAGCTTCTTTAGAATAGCATAAAAAATTAACCGATTTATTTCGAATAGCATGAAAAATTTACCGGTTTATTTAGAATGGCATGAAAAATGAACCGCTTTAGTTAGAATAGCATGAAAAATGAGGCGATTCATTTAGAATAGAATAAAAATGAACCGAATTATTTAGAATAACATGATCAATGAACTGGTTTATTTAAAATAGCATGAAAAACTAACCGGTTTATTTATAATAGCGTGAAACTTTTACCAGTTTATTTAGAGTAGAATGAAAAATAGTTTTATTTAGAATGTATTGAAAAATGTACCAGTTTCTGTAAATAGCATGAAAAATTAACTGGTTTACTTAGAATAGTATGAAAAATTAACCATTTTATTCAGAATTGTATAAAAAATTAACTGCTTAGTTTAGAGTAGCATGAAAAATTAACTGGTTTGCTTAGAGTAGCATGAAAAGTGAAATGGTTTGCTTAGAATAGCATTAAAAATGAACTGGTTTGCTTAGAATAGCATAAAAAATTAATTAGTTTGTTTAGAATAGCATAAATAACTAACTGGTTTATTTAGAATAGCATGAAAAAGGAACTGGTTTCTTTAGAATAGCATGAAAAATCAACTTGTTTCCTTAGAATAGCATGAATAAGTGGACCGGTTTATTTAGAATAGCATGAAAAATAAGGCGATTCGTTTAGAATAGCATAAAAATTAACCGGTTTTTTTAGAGTAACATGATCAATGAACTGGTTTATTTGAAATAGCATGAAAAACTAACCGGTTTATTTATAACAGCGTAAAAAATTAACCAGTTTATTTAGAATAGAATGAGAAATAAATAGTTTTATTTAGAATGTCTTGAAAAATGTACCGGTTTCTTTAGAATAGCATGAAAAATTAACTGGTTTACTTAGAATAGCATGAAAAACTAACCGTTTTATTAAGACTTGTATGAAAAATTTACTGGTTAGATTAGAATAGCATAAAAAATGAATTAGTTTGCTTAGAATAGCGTAAAGAACTAACTGGTTTATTTAGAATAGCATGAAAAAGGAACTGTTTTTTTTTAGAATAGCATGAAAAATTAACTTGTTTCCTTAGAATAGCATGAATAAGTGGACCGGTTTATTTAGAATAGCATGACTAGCATTAAAAGTTAACCGGCTTCGCTAGAATAGCATGCAAAATTAACTGGTTTAATTAGAATAGCATGAAAAACTAACCGTTTTATCTAGAATTGTATGAAAACTTAACTGGTTAGTTTAGAGTAGCATGAAAAATGAACTCGTTTGATTAGAATAGCATGAAAAATGATCTGGCTTCTTTAGAATAGCATAAAAAATAAACCGGCTTCTTTAGAATATCATAAAAAATGAACCGGTTTATTTCGAAGAGCATGAAAAATTAACCGATTTATTTAGAATGGCATGAACAATGAACCGGCTTAGTTAGAGTAGCATGAAAAATTATGCGATTCATTTAGAATAGCATAAAAATGAACCGGTTTATTTAGAATAACATGATCAATGAACTGATTTATTTGAAATAGCATGAAAAACTAAACGGGTTTATATATAATAGCGTGAAAAATTAACCAGTTTATTTAGAACAGCATAAAAATTAACTGGCTTCTTAAGAATGGCATGAAAAATTAGCTGGTTTATTTAGTATAGCATGAGAAACTATCCCCGGTTTATTTAGAATAGCATAATAAATAAATAGTTTTATTTAGAATGTCTTGAAAAATGTACCGGTTTCTTTAGAATAGTATGCAAAATTAACTGGTTTACTTAGTATAGATTGAAAAACTAACCGTTTTATTTAGATTTGTATGAAAAATTATCTGGCTAGCTTAGAGTAGCATGAGTAATTAATTGGTTTGCTTAGAATAGCATGAAAAATTAACTGGTTAGTATAGAGTAGCATGAATAATTAATTGGTTTGCTTAGAATATCATGAAAAATTAACTGGTTTGCTTAGAATAGCATGAAAAATGAACTGGTTTGCTTAGAATAGCATAAAAAATTAATTAGTTTCTTTAGAATGAAAACAGAACTGGTTTGTTTAGATTAGCATGAAAAATTAACTTGTTTCTTTAGAATAGCATGAAAAAGTGGACCGGTTTATTTAGAATAGCATGAAAAAATGAACCGATCTGTTTAGAATAGCATGAAAAAGTGAACCGGTTCATTTAGAATAGCATGAAAGAAAAGAATTGAAGTTAGTGATTCATTTTTTAATTCATTTTTTTAGGAGCGCCTAAAGAATGAATGCTTTCTTTCATTAACGATTTAAGATTCAGCAACAAACAAAATAATTTCTCCCAACACGTTTTTATGTTAAAATTTTTTTTCAATAATTATTGAATTTACAAATGTTTTGTTGCTTGTAATAAGTTGCGAGTGCGAGTTATGTCCACCTTGTAAATTTTTTAAATGTTTAAATTTATTCACTGATTAAATTGTCAATCATGTTTCTTTGATGATGATTAATTGCTTTTAGTGTCAATACTTGTCGTACGTCTCCCTTCACTGTTTGACTGACTGCCTGCATTCAATGATTGTGTTTGTGTGTGATTTTTTAATCAATCGTTTCCAATAAAAAATTAATCGAAATAAAGGTGGTGTCTGTCGTTCATGGCTTGGTACTTATGCAAGGAAATTTTTAATATTAAAGCACGACTTTTCTCTCCCTGAATAAATGAATAACAACAAAAAAACCTGCTGAAATTACAAAAAATAATAATATTGTTATCAATAAAAACGCAAATAATTTATATGTAAATATTTATTTGCATTACATATTTAATGCGAAATGTGTAAAGTTGAGTGTATTTCATGTCATATTAGCACCCACCTTATTGTTTTTGTTGCTGTTGTTGTAAGTGTTCCAACTAGTAAAAGCCTTGCTCTAGCCAGCCAGTCAACCATTTAGATGTACTGAACTGAACGAATCAACCAAGCCACACCATACTGAATAGTCAGCCACTTTGCCAGCCAGCCAGCCAGGCAGCCAGTCGAACTATTCCAAACCACACCCACTAATTGTTGAGGTAAATCACGTAAGTCACGTGCAGTGACAAAATGACACTTTCATTGGAATTTGAAATTTAATTCCTAAATATTTGATCAAATGCGTGAATGTATTTCTTTCCTTTTATTCATTTTAAAGGAAAATTAATTTTTGCATTAGAATATCTATGAACCGGTTAATATGAAATTGTGCTTTCTTCTGTCATGCCAAATGTTCAGTTTTTATAAAATTTTTCAATGAATCGGCTTGTCTAACTAAAACGGTTTAGTTTTTAAGCTTTCACGAATAAACCGTTTTGATTTAAGTTTGAATACAGAATAAATATTTTTCTTTTTCTAACAGTTGATTGATGAAGCGGTTTATTTTTCATATGTTTTCAATTGAACCGGTTCAATTTGAATGCCTTTGCAAATAAATCAGTTTAAAATTCTTGTTTTATTTCACAAACCCATTTGTTGTTTATGGCACTATTATCACTTTAAGTGTTAATCTTAATAATTTAGTTCAGTTTAATTGTAAATTTATATGAACCGCGTCAATCAATTTTATTGCTTCAATCTTATTAGGTTTATTAATTTTCTATTACTACAAACTGTCTTTTTATTAAAGTTGAAAATTTGCTCAATACAACTTTTTATATTTGTATTTTGATCAGGAATGTCTAAACTTTAATTTATTTCATCTTGTTGAAAGTCAAAACACAGCAAAAGTCCACGACACTCTATATTATTATTAAAAGTCGATTCTTTTATTACACAGAAAAAAAATTTGTAAATACTATTAATTTTTTTGTTATATCAATTAAATAATTAATTGATTTTGAACCTACAACTATTTTTGTAAATAAAATTACGAAATTGTAAGTTAAAGGAAACTCAGAAAAAAAATTTTTAACAATTTTTTTGTTGATTTCAAATTTATTGCAATTAAGATTATTGTTATATCAACAATGTGAATTGTTGATTTTCCGAACAAATTTTAAATATCATAATTGTTGTATTAACAATATTTTTTTTTTACAATCACAATCTTCGAAGCGACTTTTTGCTTGTCTGCGAAAAACACTAAATGTCTTTGAGCGGAATCGAACCGGCGACCTCTGGACTAATAGACTAACGCTCTTACCTCTCAGCTACAGAGCAATTCGTTATTAAATACGCAAATAATGAATACACACAAAACGTGATTCGCTTTGTTCCATCTACGTGTGTGCATTCATTTGTTATATCAACAATGGTGATTGTTAATTTTTTTCACAGTACATAACAAAAAATTTGGTTAGTTCAGTTTGTTGAAAAAAATTTCTTTATTTGCTTTGTTTCATTTACGTGTGTCCCTTCATTTGTTATATCAACAATGATGATTGTTCATTTTTTTTCACTATACATAACAAAAAATTTTGTTAGTTCGGTTTGTTGAAAAAATTTCTGTGTTTGTCGTATCAACAAATTCAATTTGTTATATTAACAAAATATATGTTTGAATTTAAATTACATATTAACAATTGAAATTGTTGGTTGCAGTTTGATGATATTTTTTCTGTGTACAACGCACGAATTGTTAGTTTTAATTTTTGTCCTTTTTGTGAAACAAACAATTGCAATTTGGCAGTTCATTTTGTGCCGCTGTGGCTTATGGCTACCAATACTAGCCTGTTATTGCAAAGGTCAGCGGTTCGATTTCACCAAAAACCCTAAACCCCATATTCATAAAAGATTAGTAAAGTTAATGTATACAACCAACAAATATGGGGGTAAGTGTTTACTGTGTACAAAACAAAATCCAAATATCGAAAACAGCAGGATTGTGCTTCGGCGACTCGCGAGTAAATATTTTGTGGTCTAAAATAAACATTTTTGGGCAGTAATAATTTAAACAAGCAAAAGTGCTATATTCGGCCGTGCCGAATCTTATACAGCCTTCCCCGCCGAATGGTGTATATTAGGGATGTAACGAATACCGATACCGATACCGATTTATCGGCGATACTTGAGATTTTCCGATACATCGGTATCGGCGATATTTTACTATCGATACGACGATACTTTTAAAAATTTTTTCAGAGTTTTTTTTAACAAATAATTTATTTTTGTTCGATTTTACCATGAATTAAATTCACTTCGTTATTTTTTAAATCTTATTAATATCAATTTTAAAAATTAATAATATTTTATGCTGTTATTTTTTAAAAAAAATATTTATTTTTTGTTAATTTTACCATGAATTCAAGTTCAAGTCATTGTTTTATAAATCTTATTCCAGCAAAAAAAAAGATACTCCAAAGAAGTCATGAAAATGTAGAATTCGCGATCTGGAAGTATTGCAAATTTGGATAATTTCTAACTAGTTTTACATATCCTTGCCATTGCAAAAAGTGCTGTTTTTCGATTACCAATTCGGTGGAAGCGATGCTAGGACAAATTTCTTTTTCGGTATTCTATAATGATTTTTCCTCAAGGAAAAAGGATAAAAAATTACCCATTTTCACAATTTTTTTATGCGAATTTAAACTCAGAACTGTATTTTCATGTAAATTTAAGTGAATAAATATAAACTTAGAAGTCTTTTAATAATTAAGCTATTTAGTTATTTAGAAGAATATTAGTTGATAAATGTCCTTTAAAAAAATCGATTTTTTAAAAAGCATGGCGAGTATTTTTTAAAATTATAAAGGAATTAAACATATTTTCTTGCTTTTCTACTAATTATCTGCATATTTTTAATATAGATTTTTTTGGAAGCAAAGAAAATGTAGCTCCTTAAAAATTACTTCCAATGTTTTATCAATTTTAAATATTCTCTCTTATAATGTAATTTTGTATAATAAAGAAATTGCGCTTGAGTTTTGTTAATCTAAACTTGAACTCAATTTAAATATTCGTATCGGAATCGGTATCGGCGATATTTATTTTTAAATATCGGCATCGGTATCGGATCGGTAAAACGGCGTATCGTTATATCCCTGGTGTATATAACATACAAAATACAGTAGAAACTCGATTATCGCTCATAATGAAAACCAAGCTTTGTGCACGTTTCCGAGAATTTTGCAAGTACCGAATACTTTTATTTCACAGCAATAAAACAACTTTTATTCGCTGTAATTTAAATACGCACAAAAACAGAAATGTGAAAATAAGGTCAAGTTCCTATCCAAAAATTTCGGCCGTAAAAAGTACTGAGATGAAAATAAGGACCAAGTTCTTGATAGGTACAATACCATTTCATTTCTAGGCAACCTGTAAGCACGGCAACATTTTTCCCATAATTATTTCCCATTTTAGAAAGGCAAAAAAATATTGCCAAGCTAACAGGCTGCCTAGAAAAGAGATGGTATTGTACCTATCAAGAACTTGATCCTTATTTTGATCTGAGTACTTTTTACGGCCGAAATTTTTGGATAGGAACTTGGCCTTATTTTCACATTTGTTTTTGTGAGGATCTCAGTTCTTTTTTCTAAGGTTTTATTTGGTACAATAAGTGCTCCATACAGATAAGGTGCGCCCTAGCCCTCCCCCCACCCTAGATGAAAATTTTCCGTTTTCACATTTTTTTTAGTACTTTCCCATTAAGACCTACCTGTATACCAAATTTTAGCTTTCTAGCTATACTGAAAGTGCCCCATACAAAGAAGGGGCACCCTAGTCCCCCCATATGAAAAGTGCCAGTTTTAAATTTTTTTTCCTGAATTGCTCATCAATTTCAACTTTCTAGTTATACTGGAAGTGTCCCATACAAAGAAGGGGCATCCTAATTCCCCCACAGGTGTAAAGTGCCCGTTTTCAGATTTTCTAGTTAATTGGTCACCAAGACCTACCTGCATACCAAATTTCAGCTTTCTAGCTATAGTGGAAATGCCCAATAATATTGATGAGTCGGTGAGTCAGTCAGTCAGTGAATATGTACTAAAATATGCACTTTTTACATCTTCATATCTCGGGAAACTTTTATGTTAGAAGTTTCAAACTTCACGTATGTGGTAACATCTGTAGGGAAATGTTTCAAGCTTCATTATTTTACGATTAAGTGGAGCAAAGTTATCAGGGAGTAAAAACAGCTCGAATGGTTTCGTGTAAATGTACACACTGTGTGGCCGGAATTTGAACAGCAGATCGCCATCTGACCCGATTTTGAGCGATATATCCTAATTCATTCCAAGATACACCTCGTTGGTTCATTTCGGATTCATGTTGTAGGTGGTCTACCGATTTCTCTTCCACCTTGATAAAATGGGTTCCATCTAAGAGCTTGTTTTGAAACATTATCGTCATTGCGACGTAGAGTGTGCCCGAACTACTGCCACTTTCGTTTACGTGTAGTAAACGTATCTCCGTTGCTACTGGCATCTGGTTTGTCTCAACTAGCAACTCGCTATTAAAAATTGTCAGGGGCCGAAAAATACACAATATTCTTCTCAGGCAGCGATCAACAAAAGTTTGAATGCGTTTTGTTATGTTGCTAGCAACCTTCCAAGTTGTACATGCATATTAGCATCAATATTAGCGCAAATATTCGTATTCGCGAATATTAGAAATTGATTCTCATAACATCACTAATACCTACCAACTGTGCCTCTCTCTCTCTCTCTCTCTCAGCTACTTTGCGACCAGTTGGAAAACGGTTAGAGTAATTTTCATCCCGAAAATTGATAAGATAAGTCATGAAGACGCAAAAGACTTCCGACCAATCAGCCTTTCATCATCGTTCCTGATCAAAGGGCTGCAAAGACTCATTCGCTCTCATATTAGGCAACGACTCGTAGGCTCGTCCAGACTCTCGGATAGTTAGCATGTCTACCTTAAGGTACGATCTGTAGAAACTGACCTAAATGAGGTGGTAAGGTTAATAGAGAGATCCCTTGATTATAAACAATATACTTTTGCTGCCTTCCTAGACATAGAAGGTGCTTTCAATAATCATCCCCTGGTAAGTTCTTTGGGAGAAAACCTATATACTCATTCCCAACAAATCGGTATCGCGAATATTTTTTAATTTAAAGTTTCTATTGTGAATTATTTGTCAGTGCTTTATAAATAATTTGCGTGCTTGTACAAGGAAAACATGCATACAGTGGAATTGGGCTATAACGAACTCCACAGGATCGAGCGAATTTGTTCATTATAGGCGAAGCTCGTTATAGCCGGAGTAAGTAATTTTTCTTACACGAAATAAAAAATAGTTTTTAAAGAGTGTAATTTTGTTCATTCATTTTTAAATAGATTTATAACGCATATTTTTGCCATTTAACTAAAAACATACAACATAGTTTCGCTGTCACCGATAATGAGTAAATCTTCCTCGTCTACACTTCGATAGTGCTTTCAAAGTCTTACTTTCAACCAGACAGGAGTGGAAAGAAAGATATATAGAAAGGGACTACAATTTCAGAGTGTATACTGATGGATCAAGAATGCATCTGCGGTATTGGCTCTGGGGTTTTTACGCATGATCTTGGGGTAATACACTCCTGCCGACTTGCTGATGGAGCCAGTGTATTTTATCCTGAAATACTGTCTATAAGGGAAGCGAGCAGGGTGCTGATTGCTGGGTTCAAGGGAGATTCTGCATTTTTGTCGCCAGCCGCCACGGTAATGTCTAAAGACGCACACCACTTTTTCTACTTTAGTTATACAGTACAATGATGTGCTATTGGGGTTAGGTAGTCAGACTGACATTATACTCTTTTATGGGTTTCCGCACATAGCAACAGTGGAAGGATGTGCTATACAGGTAAGGTGGTCAGATTGACGTTGCTCTTATCTAGGTTCTCGCACTTAGTAATCTCCCTGGCAACGAACAAAGGAATGAGTTGTCCATGGCTGGCTCTGCTCTGTATGCCTCCATTGCCATGCCTTTTTGGCACTATTAAAAACAATATCCTCAAAGACTATCTTCATAAAGCCGAAGATAGATGGCTAAAGTTGATAGCTAGGAAGATGTGGTCTTGCGCTACAATGGCAGGCGCTCAACATAATTAACGAACAGAAAGCGTAAGGACGGGACATTGGGCAATCGGCGGACATGCTGTAGCTGTCGTGAAAAAGGTAGGGAAGATACAGTTTTCCAATTTCTTTGCGATTGCCCGGCTTTGCATCTCTCGAGTTATACATTTTTGCGCAATAATGTACTAGACGACCTATCAGAGATTGTTCTAGGCGATAAAAGCAAATACTAATAATAAAATAAAGTTGGAAATTAAGGGGTGTCTCTCAAAGCAAGTAAGGCAATATTGATGTCGTGCTGTATCTTGTAAACCTTAAATAGGAAGAGAGAACTATTTTGGAGAAAAAATCGCCAAATTGAAAAAATCTTCAAAATTAAAAAAAAAATTAAACAGCAAAAAATCGCTAAATTGAAAAAAGAACGCCAAATTGAAAAAAGAACGGCAAAGCGAGAAAAATCGTCGGAACGAAAAACTCGCCAAAACGGAAAAATCGCCAAAAGAAAAAATTTTCCAAAACTAAAAAAATCGTCAAGATGAAAAAAATATTTATGAAAAGGATATTTATAAAATATGTAGTATGTATCTATTCATGCCTGTTTTACACTATCTCACAAGCAGTTCGACTTCTGCAGAAAAAGCAACCCTGATCTAATGAGTCTATGGAAAGTTTTAAAAAAGCAATAACACATTATATAAGGGTTGCATTTTGTGCAGAAATCGAGCAGTTTGTATAATAGTCTAAAAACAGCTTAACTATATATTTAGTGTCCGTACGAAACTCTTCGTATACGAGTCAAAGGCTCACTCTAAGGAATTTATTTATAAAACAAAAATTATCCAAATATGTCTTCAAATAGCGGAGTGCTGGGGGAACAAACATAAAAAATACAAGCGAATTAAAGTCGGCTTAAAAAGTCTTAAATGTTGCTCAGGACGGTATCACAAAAGCCTTAATTGCCATTCTGATATATTTTAACGCTACACATTGGATTTTACACTGACATCAAACAATCATTTTTTTAATTTAATGTTGCTCAGACTTTTTCGCATTATTTAGCAAAATATTTAATATAGATTTATGAATACAAAATTTTGCTACTTCAACAGAAAAACAGCTTCAACATCATCTCACTACTCACTTGAACTTATTTTTTATTTAGTTTTGCATATTGACAATAATATTGTGATGTTTTATTGACCTTCGTCACTGTGTGACAATGACATTTACGAATGTCTGCAGACATCATATTAAGATGCTATTTAATATAATGGAAACAATTTTCTTGGCGCTTTATTGCTGTAAATATTTTATAATATTTGTTTAATCTGACACAGAAGAGGTGGAAGCATATTTTACTTAAAATAAGTAGAGCTTTTATAGAATGAATGGATTGAACTTGTCGGGGAATTGGCGCAATTCGAACAGTGGTCGCTCAAGAAGTTATGCCGAAAAAGGAGATACATATTTTTATATAACATTTTAGAAACGTATTTACACCAAACATATTTACATACATACATCGCTGAATTGCCGCCTATTGTTATCGGAGCAACAGTGCAAAATTGAGTTTCAAGAACATAAAAATTATATTGCTGATCACATCCGAAAAATGCAATAATAATACATAATTATTTTTATTTTGGGCAATATTTAAAAACCTGAATAATCACCCTTATCATGAATATTTTATTCCCACGAAATTTTTCTTTTCCCCGAACAAGGCGAATTCACTACAGGTGAACTTGTAAGCACAGCTGTTAACTTTTTTTTTTGTTGCATTTTCATCATGGTCGGAAGTCAAAATACACTATTTGCTTTGTGAATTTGACTATGTACAATGATTTAACAAAAACAAAATGCTTGTGGTTTTTGTTACATGTTGTACATACTTGTTTTATTAATGAGATTACCTGGCATGAATTTGTCTTGCCCCCGAACAAGAACCTGCTATCGTGAATGTCCTGTGAATTATTCTTCAAATCAAAATAAAGTTGTTAAATATAAAATGTTTAGAATCGGTGCATTTTTTATTACAAGAAGAAAATTAGAACAAAGAATTATTAGTAGAACATTACAGGATGCTTTAAATCTTTTGGAATCCCTGAATTCTCAGTAATGTCGTTATTTTGTGACCAAATTTCTTAAATATTATAGAATGAACAAACCTTCGGATGAATTAATGGAACTCATATCAGTACTATAGCCCGGAAGGAAGCAAACATGTGTATTGTAATCGATAAAGATGCTTTACTTTGAATGTACACACAAAAGATAGACAAGAATCATGTTCAATAAAACAATGTTATTGAAAAAAAATATGAATTTCAATAACATTTGTCATTAATTTAATACAATATTTCGTTGTATGTATTTCTTTCCCATACCCGTTATTTCTTTTCATACATAAGTACTTAAAACAAGTTTTATCTCATACAAAAAATAACTGGGATATGGCTCGGCTGTAGAGAGCATGCTTTACGTCTGGGAAGCCCGAGCTCGTATCGCAGACATGTCAAAATTATTTTTAATGTATATATGTATATTTTTTCTTTTGAAATAATTTTGTTATCAATATAGCAGAATTCTTTATCACAGAAAATTTAAAAACAAAATTATTGAATACCAGGATTTTTGTTATTAAAAACGAAACTTATTTTTTTTTGTGTATAGCACTTGTAAATAAAAAGTAGGGATGTAACGAATACCGATACCGATATATCGGCGATACTTCAGATTTTCCGATACATCGGTATCGGCGATATTTTACTGCCGATACGACGATACTTTTAAAAATTTTTTCAGAGTTTTTTACCATGAATTAAATACACTTCGTTATTTTTTAAATCTTATTAATATCAATTTTAAAAATTAATAATATTTTATGCTGTTATTTTGTAAAAAAATTATTTATTTTTTGTTAATTTTACCATGAATTCAAATTCAAGCCGTTGTTTTTTAAATCTTATTCCAGCAAAAAAGAGATACTCCAAAGAAGTCATGAAAATGTAGAATTCGCGATCTGGAAGTATTGCAAATTTGGATAATTTCTAATTAGTTTTACATATCCTTGCCCTTGCAAGAAGTTCTGTTTTTCGATTACCAATCACCGGATTGGAAGCGATGCTAGGACAAATTTCTTTTTCGGTATTCTATAATGATTTTTCCTTAAGGAAAAAGGATAAAAAAGTACCCATTTTCACAATTTTTTTATGCGAATTTAAACTCAGAACTGTATTTTCATGTAAATTTAAGTGAATAAATATAAACTTAGAAGTCTTTTAATAATTAAGCTATTAAGTTATTTAGATGAATATTAGTTGATAAATGTCTTTTAAAAAAAATCGATTTTTTAAAAAGCATGGCGAGTATTTTTTTAAATTATAAAGGAATTAAAAAATTTTTCTTGCTTTTCTACTAATTATCTGCATATTTTTAATATAGATTTGTTGGAAGCAAAGAAAATGTAGCTCCTTAAAAATTACTTCCAATGTTTTATCAATTTTAAATATTCTCTCTTATAATGTAATTTTGTATAATAAAAAATTGCACTTGAGTTTTGTTAATCTAAACTTGAACTCAATTTCAATATTCGTATCGGTATCGGAAACGGTATCGGCGATATTTATTTTTAAATATCGGTATCGGTATCGGATCGGCAAAACGGCGTATCGTTACATCCCTAATAAAAAGCAATCAATTTAATTTAAAATTGAAAGCTAATTTATGATTGTAGATATGTGACGACGAAATAAGGATTCCTAGATCCTACCATAATTCTTTTGTTTGGATCAAAGGGGTATACCGAAGTGCTAAGGAAAAGAAGTTTTAGAAAATTCTATACGTAACTTTTTCCAAAAGGTCGTTATTAATTATTTCGTATGTTTCGTGTAACCGCCAGCTATGATGGATTTTACCGCATCCTTTGCAATAAAATTTGAAGTGCTTGTTTATCTGTTAACTTGCTCCTAAAAAAATCGTTATGTAAAGAAAGAAAATAATCACTTAAATTTTTTTTATTTCTACGCTTGAAGACAAAATGAACAAAAACAAAAAAAAAAATGGCGAATAAGTACCTGTGAACAAATCATTCACGATAGGGGGGAGGTTTTTCGAAGTTGGCACATTTTCGGTCGAACCAAATTGGCGACCACAACTTTGTAATACCCTGTTCAGATATGCACTTTAAACTAAAAATATTTAAAATATTTTGTGATGGCTACTATGGTTTCAAAAAGAGAGAGTATAGATAAGAACCTTTTTTCGAACAATTTTTCGAAGATAACTAAAATTAGTTGTGAATTATAATACAAAAAAAAATGGTTGAGTTGGTTCGTTACATTGACAACTCAACCTAGTTGAGTTGTGAATCATAATAGGGCCTTAATAAATTGAGTAGCCTCTACTGAACAGACTTCATAAATTTGTTCAGTAGATGTTCATCTACTGAACAGACTTACGTATAACGCAAGGCGTATCTAAAAGGTGAACTCACTAGAATTTTTACATGGATTTTTAATTGAGGAAATTTAATTTTAATTGAACAATTAAATTTAGTGTGCACACAGTAAATTAAGCTTACTCAATTAGCATTTGACTTGCCAATGGTGTAATAAGTATACAGGTGGCCGCATAAGGGCAACGAATACAACAAAACAAAAACTAGATAATGTTTGTCAAAAAAAAAATACACGTGTTTGACATAGCTTATGCATAAAATCAGTGATGCCAACTTTTTGGATCCAAAACGCGCACAAAATTTTTGAAAAACTGGCTAAAAAGGGCTAAATTGAAAAAAGTTACGTATAAAGCAATATCCAGTCAAAATTTTCGAAAAACCGCAAAAAAAGGGCTAACTTATAAGTGTTTCTCCTGAAAATCAAAACATGTTTATATATTGGGGACACCTTAAAAACAGAACCAGTTTTTAAAGAAATAGAAGATTATTCTATACTATTGTTTTTATATTACTTGTAAAGCAAACTAACAAAAGAAAATTAGTAAAAACGATATTGGCACGTTAGTTTACAAGTCGCTATTTTTAGAATAGAGAAGAAATAGTTCGAAAAATAAAAAATGTACCCATATTGATCAAAAAGTAAAAAGGGGTAAAAGGGCTAAAAGATAATTGTAAAAAGTGCTAGATTTGCGCGTTGTTTTGTGTGGGGCTAAAAATTATTTTTCGCGTTTTGAGGAACTTAAAACGGGCTAAATCTAGCCCGAAAAGGGCTAAGTTGGCATCCCTGCACAAAATTACCAGAGCAAAAAATAATCATCTGACGTTATACTAACATCTGTATACTTATTACACGCAGTAAACATACTTGTCACAAAGGGTTGTATTTCGAACTTTACTCGATTTATGAAACAATTAATTTTAGCCTTGTATGGTAAATTGAGCTCAATTAATGCCTTAATTGTATAAATTTCCTAAATTGCGCAGTTAAGGCATATGTCTGAACAGGGTATTACATGGTAAACTAAAATAAAATTTAAATAAATAAATAAACAAATGTAAAACTTGCAAAAATATATAAAAACAAATATAAAAACTTGTTGTTTGTATTGCGAAAATTCGCATGTTGTGAAAATAAGACAACAACAGTAGTAGTCAGCTGTGCTAGTGATCCCACCTGTTAGATATACACCAAAAATTTATAACTCAATTTAAAACTTAATTGCTGCAATTAAGGCGTATGTATGAACAAAGTATAAAGCGGGAACACATTTCAAGGGAAATTACGAGAATAATACTTATTTATAACGACAATTCTTAGGCAAATCCACGTCCTTTTCATTTCGAGCGAAATACAGAACAGGGCAAAATGCAAGAATTAAACTAAATCATCCTTAAAAATTTTAAATGAATTCTTTCAATTAATTCATCATAACTTTTTCCCTCAATTCCGCTCTCACTTTTCCATTTTCATACTGAAATATATTTTAAAATTGAAAAATACTTCATTAATCATGAGTTTAATATAAATTGCAATAAAAAGATTTATGAACTTTTATCAAGCCATTAAAATTGGCAAATGTTTTTGCTATAAATCTTTATAAACTAAAAAAAATTAACTTTAACAATTTTTATATAGAAAAATCGAAAATTAATTAATTAAAGCAAACAATATAACAACAGAAACCAACCCACAAGAGATTAAAATCTTTAAAAAATTCATAAAATAAGAAACATGTGGACGATGAGAATAAAAATGTTTGGAAACAAAAAAGCATATAAACTACATCCACACATATGTATAGCATATGTACACATCTATACATACCCCGTAGGCCAAGTTTTCGAGGGTTTCATGTCCTTAGTGGATTGTGGGTGTCATCTCTGGATTAAAAGGACATTGCGGAATGGTTCTACACAAAATACAGAATACCAAGTATAGTAGGTTGTATACCAGACACTTGCGCTCCTTCAATAAAATAAAAAAACGTAATTCCATATAGTCCTACCTCGAAATACAAATTGCAACGTTCATGCCTTCTTATCGTTCCCCATTACACTTGTTGTGAATTTATTTTGTAAAATATTTCGTGGGAGTAAAAATTGGCGATGCCACATTTTTTAAGTTTGTGGATTCACTCCCAAAACATTTCTTATGGGAAACATTCACGATAGAAATTCAGGAAATTGCGGGGAGTTTTTTTTTCATAAGATACGGGTGAATGTCATACGTTGAATTTACGTAAAATGATTTTTTCAGTGCAGTTGATAAGAATGATAGATATCTACCAACAAGACACAGTCTTGAAGTTGGTATACGTGGCTGCCTACTGCACGCAAGCAATCAAGTAGAATCAATAAGATTCCGTTTTGATATTCCGTTGAAGTATACTACGGAGGGAGAAATTAGGTATCAGCAGCTGTACCGCAACAATCCATATTGGTAACATTTCGGGTTGCTGAACTTATATTATTTGGGGAGAAATGTTTAAGATCGAAAAGAGTAATACATGCTACTACCAAGGTAGATTGAACAGGTACCACTACAAGAACAGCTGTTTTAGTAAATTTGAGAATGTGTGCGTCACACAGACAATAGATTTTGACACATGTCTGGGATTTTTCTATCAACAACGGGCATGTGTTAGTAAATTTGAGAGAGCTTATGAACGTGTGCGACGCACAGATAATGGATTTGACATTTTTCTGGGGTATTTCTACCAACAAAATACATGTGTTTTTTGGTGTTGTATTTGTTTTAGTTATGGTGGTACCTGTAATGAATATGTCTTGGCTACTACTAAGAAAAAAACCCGAGAATATCGAATTCGAATCCTTTGTCATAAAAAAGAGTTAAATGTAAAATATGCAAAAAAAAGTATCTTTCTAACGGCCCTTTTCACAATGTACGATTAAGAGTTAACGTGGACTTTAACGGCAAGCTTTGTATGGCGAACTTGTCGTTAAAGTCTACGTTAACTTTTGATCATATATTCTGAAAAGGGTCGTAAAATAATAAATATAAAATAATAAATAATAAAATAAATATAAAATAATAAATAATAAAATAATTATTGAAAAAACCGGCCACAAAATAGGCGTGACACTGCCCACTTTTTTAGTCGTAATGTTGTACTTTCACGAAAACTAATTGTGTGCGCGAAGTTGCCGAAGAATCGGTTAATTAGAAGTATTTAAAATTAACACTTACTGTTCATGGGCGTGACACTGCCCACTTTGTAACCACAATGCTGTATTGTAACGATAACTAAATGTGTATGCAAAGTTTCTTAAGAATCGGTTTACTAAAAGTTATTGAAAACGAATACATATTTACTTTGCATGGGCGCGGTGCTGCCCACTTTTTTTCATCATATAGTATTCAAACAGAAGCTTAATGTGTTTACAAAGCTTCATAAGAATTGATTGAGTATAAGTATTGAAAATGAATGCGCATTTACGTTTATGGGCGTAAGCCTGCCCACCGAAAATCCGAAATTGATTTATAAATGGCGGAGTTTTGAGGGAACAAACATAAAAAATACGTGACGAGTTGATAACCTTTCTCATTTTTTGAAGCCAGTTAAGATATCGACAGCTTATTTGCTATCGACTAAAGTACCAGCTATCGACTGATTTCATTTGAATTTTCGACAGACATTTCTCAATGCTCATTAAGAGAACCTTAAAAAGAACTATTTGGCAGGCGGAAGTAGATTTTTGCTCGGTATCGACATGATTTCATCAGCCTTCTCATACTATTGAAAAAGCCCTATAATCATAAACCTCCACTGTGTTTTAAAAGAGGAAAACTATCTAACAAAGAATTACTTTCATGACATCGTAATGATTTGCAAATAAGAAATAATATTAAATTAAAGCAATATGAATAATAAAAAAATAAAAAACAATATTGTATTCTCTACAATACGAGTGAATTTATGGAAGGATGACCAAATCGATTAAAAATAAAACGTAACATCATCTTCAATTCATATTTTTCCTCACTTGCTTTAAACGCTTCATGACTTTTTTAAATAAACGTCTATTTTCCCTTTGTCCGAAAGTCAAGGGGAAGGTTGGCTCGCAAGAAAAAACTACAACCTTAATTTTAGTTATATGTTTTTTTGTTTTATTATTTATTTTAACCGTGATGCGGTTGTGGCGACAATGAGTCTATAAAACTTATTCCATTCGTACTTGAGAACATTTTCGTAACGAGCAATATTTAAGTTAAAGTATAATATACCAAACAAGTGTGTGTATTAGAGATGGACACTGCTGACGTGACTGGCATGAATAAGCTTTTTCAATTCAATCATATGAGAGTGCGTGAGTGAAAATAACATAATTAAAAATGTATACAGGTAATCACAGCGATGGAAATATTACAAATATAATGATCATCGTGTATTTTGTTGCTGGTTCAAGGCAAATTGAGAACCAGGTAGCGTTACTACGGCAGCTGACAATTTTTTGCTCGTGTAGTTTGGAACGCGTACATGTCAAACTCCATATAAAAAAACTGTTAACAATTTTTGCTTACCTTTTTTTTTTAATATGAAGTTAAACATGTGTGGTCCAAGCGAATTGGGTACGGCGAATTGAATTCGCCACTGACATCATCTTGTACGGATTCGCCTTGTGCTGTATACAGAATGCAAGTGTTTATGTTAGTGCTTATGTATATGCATAAAACGTCCCTGGAGACAATATTGGACTATGTGAAATGGACTAGTTAAAATATGGTCCTATGCAATGCAGTCATTGACCATGTCATTTGCTAACAAGAGTTTGTAGTTAACCGACAAATATTCAGCTTTTAACGACTGCATAAAGTCATCCACCGAATAATGATATGGAGTAGTTTTAGGACTACTCCAATGTAATGCAATCATGGACCATGTAATTTCCAAACAAGAGCTTGTAGTCCAGCCCCAGGACGTCGTAATGTTAAATCGACCATGTTTTCTCCATACATTTGGGTTACCTTTTGCACTATTCCTAGGCAGTATACTTTACATGCATGTTTGGACTAGTCGTGTTATCTGCAGGGCTCTTTTGGTGTATTTATACAAAGCGATAGCAAGTTTACAAATACAACGATTTGCATGTACTTTGTTGTTGAATACAGAATCGAAAGTTGCAAACACAGCTGACTGTAGAGAGCAAACATATGGTAGAAACTAGTATTGTCATTCTAATAAGAATTATTCGAATATTCGAACATCTTTTTTTTTCTTTTTGTTCGAACAAACAAAATTTTTTCAATTTATAATAAATATTTATTCGAACAGTTTTTGTCGAATATTGGAATAACTTTTTTAAAATACTTTTTATAAAAATTGGTTTACATTTACGAATGTAAAATAGCATACTATACACTCTACACTACCTCCGTAGTGTAGAGTGTATAGTATGCTAGACTATTAACCGGGAGGTCACAGGTTCGATTCCTGCCAAGACCCTGGTTGTTTCTGCAGAAAAGCCAAATTAAGGGCTGAGGACGTATGTGTGTTTGTTTTCAATTACTTTTTAGGGTTCCGATACACCAAAAGTGTAAAGGAACCCTATTGTTTTCGCTACGCTGTCCTTCTGTCTGTCCGTTTGTCCGTCTGTCTGTCACAGGCTGTTTTCTCGGAAACCGTAAGAGCTACGGACCTGAAATTTTCACAGGGTATATAGAGCTTTGGCCGCTACAACAACAAATATATGACAGTTAACAATTAAAGGGTGTTCTAAAGCGTGCAATGAAAAATGTTGAAATACTAACGTAATGTTTTCTCGGGAACCGTAAGAGCTACGGACTTGAAATTTTCATAGAATATGTAAAACTTTGACCGCTATAACAACAAATATATGACAGCTAAAGCGAGCAACGAAAAATTTTTAAATACTAATGTAATATGCAGACACTTATATATGGACACTTTAAATTTTCAAAGTTCGCGTCAATTGGTGTATCTGTAGAATAGACTACACCAATTAACACCGATATTTAAAACAATAAAAATTAAATGGTGTTCTATCAGTTAATGTAATTTTACTATGTAATTTAGACAATCTGCTGTATCTTGGGAACCGTAAGAGCTACGAACCTGAAATTTTCACAGAATATGTACAACTTTAGCCGCTACAACAACAAATATATGACAGTGAAAATTTTCAAAATAAGTGGTAATTGGTATAGTCTGTAGAACTACACCAATTAACACCGATATTTAAAACAATAAAAATTAAAGGGTATTCTATCAGTTAATGTAATTTTGACTATTTAATTTAGACAATATGCTGTAACGTTAAAACTAAAAAATCCAAAATTAAAAAAATTTTAAAACGAAAAAAACGCCAAAATGAAAAAAGCGCTCAAAGGAAAAAAAGCACCAAAATTAAAAAAATCGCTAAAACGCAATATATCACCAAAACTAAAAAGATCGCCAAAAACAACTAAAAAAACGTCAAAAACCGAAAAAAGTCGTCAAAACGAAAAAAACGCACTACAAAATCGCTAAAACTAAATATATCATAAAAAATGAAAAAATCGCCAAAAATGAAAAAAATCACAAAAACGAAAAAAGCCAAAAACCAAAAAAAAGCGTCAAAACTAAAAAAATCGCCAAAAACCAAAAAAATCTCAAAAACGAAAAAAAGTGCCAAAACAAAAAGAAATTCGCTAAAACTAAAAAAACCACATAAGATTGAAAAAAATCCCCAAAAACGAAAAAAGCGCCAAAACTGAAAAAATCGCCAAAACTAAAATAAATCGCTAAAACTAAAAATATCGTCAGAAAGTAAAAACGTTATAAAAATTCCATAACAGAAAAATCGCCAAAACTAAACAAATCGGCAAAAAACAAAAAAAAAATTGAAAAAAAAATTCGCCAGAAAAAATGAAAAAATCACGAACATTGAAAAAGCGCCAAACCAAAAAAAACCCAAAAACAACGAAAAATACTTAAAATAATAAAAAAAACTAAAATTAAACAAGAAAGCACAACGAAAAAACTGCCAAAATGATAAAAGGGGCAAAAACAAATAGGGATATACATATGTGTATTCGTACGGAACCCTTCGTGTGCGAGCCAAAGTCGCACTTTACTTAATTTTTTTATTTAGGTTGTTAACAATAATATGCGTTAAGTAAGCAAATTACACCAAATTATAAACCGTTAAAAACTTTCTTCTAAATTACAGCATGAGCTTAGCTTGCAAATATTTTGAGAAAGACAATTAGAAAAACCAAATTGTTTTCAAAAAGTGTACCAAGGCTTACAAATGCCACGGATCGACAACTTCTCCATTCTTGTGCCATTTTCGTAAAGTACAAAATATACATATTGATAGTTTCAATGACAAGAATAATATGAGCTCAATGACAAAGTATGTAAAGAAAATTTATCTTAATTCAATCGAAGAAATAAAGATGGAGTCTTTGTTAACGCCTTTAAAAAGTCGAAACTGGTAATAGAATATATTGAAAATCGTGCTGTTAACGTGGTTATGCGAATAAAATTTTGTATTCGTTATTTGTTCGAATATTCGAATAAAAGCTTAAAGTTATTCGGCTGTTCGAGAAAGAAAAAAATTATTAATTTTATTTGAATGAATATAAAACCCGAATAATTGAAAACACTAGTGGAAACATGAGCTCTGTTTCTTTTCCCTACTTTGGGATGCCGCGGAATTCCAATTTGCACGAAAAGCGAAAATTCTACTAATTTTAATAAGCTCAATTAACCGACTGTCGCCATCTCGCGGCGAGTCGCACCTATTAATGAACTTTTTCTAAATGTCGGAACTTCACTAACTGTCTTTTCTTAGCATGTTCAAATATTTTAAGCTTTTTTCATTTCGGTCTTACCAGCGTGGATATTCTCATCGATATTCTCAATGCTGGGATTTCTTGAATGCTTATTTTGCCCAAGTTTTTGAAACAGTACACATTCATGTTTTAGCTAAGTGCCTTTAGAGTTTTTTTTTCGAACTATATGGCTTTTTTCCAAAGTTATTTAATTAGTTTGGCTTAAGTTCTTTTTTGATTTAATCTTTCGATCGAATTATTTTTTATTTAAGAAAGAAATTCTAAAGCATGTAAATATTGAACATTCAAAGAAAAATTTGGATGTACGGAAGGAAGGTTGAACTGACAGCTGTTTCGAGACTACCAAGTCTACTCGAAGTAGTCTCGAAACATGTTTTTACAAAGCTAAAACAGAAAAACGAGATTTCCCGTTAAGTCTAATGCAATGAAGTTTGTCTGCTAGTGGCAAGTTGAGTATCGTTAGTAGTTTCAAATTACATTTGTTGAAGTGAAGTTCAAACTAAGTATTTTGCAACAATGAGTCAAAAAAGAAAGTAAAGAAGCTTAGAACAAAAACTGGACATTTTGAAATGTTTTAAAAAATTAAAAAAATTTGTATTTTTGATGTGTAAACATCTATACGCTAGGGGGTAAAAATCTTTTTCACAATACAATCACAAATTTTGAGTAAGATTGTTATAACGCGGTGTGAGCTGTGTATTAGCTTAACTTAACAGCTGCATAGAAATACACTAACACCATCTAGTGTGCAATAGTAGTAGTAGTATGTTTCATTACTAGATGTTTCCACATCTCCCCTGTGATCGGACTCACATTATTTTTATTGAAAAATCAATTTTTTTTAAGCTAAAATTATGAATCTCGGAACCAATTGGATGCAAATCAACACAAATGTATGGAAAATCATTCTTCGGCTTGCGTCGGTTCGGTTTGCGTCGCGTTTCTCCAGTCCCAATTAGCGACGCAAACCGGGGTATTGGTGTAATTGCTAAAATATTTTTCTAATTTAATTACATTTATTCACCTTTTAATTTCACTCTTTTACTACTTTGTTTTTAATAAAAAACTTTAATAATTTGACGCGTACTACATTTATTTTCGACAAAACAAAACGAAACAATAAAAAAACCAAAAAGAAGAAGCATATTTTTCAGGTGTCAAACATTTCTCTATCCATAAAGGGCAAAGTAAAAAGTGTAGATGCTTTGTCGACAATGCCACCAATTTAGTAGACAAAAGTGGTAACTTGGAGACACTTAACACCATGCTTCCTTCATTCCTTCAGGGGAAGTACATTGGGCATATGTATATACTCGTATATAAAAGTTGGCATAGTATAGGAAAACTTATTTTTCTAGGGAATTAAATCTTAAGTAAAAATCTTCCTAAAAATTAAAAATACAAATTTTCATTTCTTATTCTTTGACACAATTAATAACAGCGGCACCAAAAAAAAGTGGGCCTTACATTTGACGAGACCCACTTATCCATATAAATTTTATCGAAATATGTACATATATGTAGATAGGTGGGTCTGGTCAAATGTACAGCCCACTTTTTTATTTTTGTGTGCCGTTGTAATATATAGTCAATAGTTCTAAAAAAGTTTTTACTTTTTTACTTGAAAACAAAAAATTGCTCACCTTCTCATAACTAGTGTGTATGAGTAATTAATTAGAATTGGAGGTCCGTCCATATGGTTAGACAAAAATTGCGGACGATTAGACAGACGAACACATACATTCACAAACCTTCTTATACATGTGAATTAGAATTTTATGAACGTCAATAACTATTAATCGTTGTTTTTCAAATTGTCTGATTTCAAATAATAGATAAAGAAAAAAGATACAATCATATTTTTGCTGTTACATTTAATTGCTTTTAATACATTTTAATAAACAATGATGTAAACAGGGAAATATTGCCCACTATAGTATTATTATTGTTTATTATTTAATACCATACACTAACAAACATTAAGTTCATACCCAGCGGTAAAAAGTAGCATTATGGAAGCCAGTATAGAAGGCATCTTCAAACCATCTTTAGAATGCGCAACTCCTTCACGCTCCATTCCATACTCATATCTTTTTTACACACGCTGTCATTGCGCGGTCGGTCTTCTGGAATGCTTCTTAAAATGCTTTTCACAGCATGCTTGACCAAAGAACTTGCAATAAAGGCCAATTTAATGGTCTTAAAAGGATGGTCTATTAAATAGAAAATAGAGTTACAATAGTTTCGACGGAATAAGGAAAACTAATTAGCTCCAACATAAACGGCAGAACAACAGCATGTGTAAATTTCAGTGTTATATACAAAAGACGTGAGGAAAAAAGAATGCGAGAAAATGTGTTATTTCTAAACAAAATCTAAAAATAGAATAAAATTTATTATTTCGGCTTTAGTTCAATATGAGGGTGCTGTTGGATGAGTACTTAGCTCGTTTGACTACAAACCCTGAGGTCTTGAGTTCAAGACTAGTTTCAGGCAAGCCAACAACATCATGCATTTTTCTCATGTGCATTGGTGTGTTATTGTGTTGGTTGTTGGACTGTTTAAGTAATGAAGGCATAGCACTGATCACCTAGGCAGTACCGGCAGCGGTTAATACTAACATATCTTAATGCACTTCGCAGCACCCTCGTTTGTCGGTATTGTAGCAGAACCGTCGGCGAAGTAAAAGAACTAATAAAATGGCTAAACAGCTTAAACAACTCAATGCCTCTACTTGACACCAGGGGTGTTTGCAGCACTGCTCTACAAAAAAACGCGTAATAGCAGGGTTGAATTAAGCTATATATCTCTCTCGCACTTCACCACCTGTTCTCTCTACACTATCCTTTTCCCGAAGAAGGTAACACATTGATCAATTAACTGGTAGGCATTAATTGCCTGATTGTGTTACTTCTCTTAAAAATAAAAAATTAAATATTTGAATTAATGTAAATTCAAAAAAAAAAGTCAGTGAGTGTTGGATTAAATCAGATGTAGAAGATTTTGGCTAACTAAATTGAGTTGAAATAAAATGAATGCAAGAATTTATATGAAAAGTCTTGTATTCTATTTCGTAACAAAAATTAGTTATATACACTCAGAATAAAATATTGGTAAATCTAACCAATTTCATAGGTCAGAATTGAGCCAACCCATAAAATACAGTAAAAATCAACCAATGAAATTGTAGTCTAGTTGATAGTGTGTAAAACTACTAACCGTAAGGTCGCAGGTTCGATGCCTGTCAAGGCTTAAGCAGTAAGTGTGTTTGTTAAAAAAATGTATTTTTGTTTGTTTGTAATTCTTTGGGCTTGAACTTAGGTTCTCATGTTTATAAACCGGACGCCTTTACCATCTCATCTAAGTCATCTTGTTAAGTAAGGATAGCACAAAGTATAGATAGACATGTGGTGACTTCTTTTACTTAAATACAGTAATTTTTGTGAAATAACTATTTTCGCTGTTATTATTTTAAATTGGTAATTTTAACCATTAAATTGGTAATTTTAACAAAAAAAATTGTTAAAAATTAAATTAATAAGTTTAGCCATCAAAAATAATTTTATTTTTAAAACGTCGTTTTTCCCAAATTTATATTTTACAATTCAGTAAAATGTAATATTTTGGTCTCGAACTTAGGTTCTCATGTTTATGAACCGGGCGCGTTTACCATCTCAGCTAAGTCATCTTGTCGAATAACAATAGCACAAAATAACCATAGACATGAATTGACTTACAACTTTGAAAAGTTATTTTAACCAATGAAAATTGTTATTTCATAAAAATTGCAACAATAATTTTCATTAACAGTACGTTAACTATTTATATTGGCTAGATTTACCTATCATTTTATTTTGAGTATAGCTGATGTTTCCTGATAAAAAGAATTTTGTAATTCATGTAAAAATTAATTTCTGAAAAAAGCCAATAAATATTCTTAAAGGAAATTACATTCTCTACAAAAAAATTGTAGTAACATATTCATAGTTAAAGTTTTGTTTATACTTTAACTTAAACTATGAATAACTTTTGAACGAGTGAATTTAGCTAAAAACGTTACTAAGCTTTTTTGTAGAGAATTTAATTTCCTTTAAGAATATTTATTGGCTTTTTTCAGAAATTAATTTTTACATGAACTACAAAATTCGAAATTTTAAAAATCAAATTGTTAAATCATACCAATGTGGGGGGCATGGGAGCATTTAATTTCCTTCAAGATATATTCCGGTCAATTGCGTTTGGGTTGATGGTTTGGGAGTCAAAATTGAAAAACTTGCATAGACAAAAAAATCTAAAATTGCCATGATAGACCTCTTAATATTAATATAAAGCGCTCAAATTTTGACAATAATTATTTTTTGTCATCCCAAATAATATTTTCGATATACATTAAAAAAAACAAAAGTCAATTTTTTGGCCCACTCTAATGTATATAGAAACTCAGTCATAACAAAAGTTGTGACTGACTTAAGACTTTTTCTGTAAATAGACATGTAATAGTATATTTCCACCGGCATGGTTTCGACAAATCATGGTGATTTGAGCAAATCATGTTGATTTATAATTGGCTTACCATACATTTTGCATACGACTAAATTACCTCAAAGTAGGTGATTTATTTTAAATTATGTCGAAAATAATATTTTTCGAACTGGACTTATCTATGCAACCCTGCGTTGCTTTTAAAATTACAAACTCCATCCCTGGGTCATCCATGAATTGTGATTGACAATTTTGAAAAAATTACATTAAAAATATTTTATTAATTTTAAATGTCAAACTATATATGGGTGTTTCCACAGGAAAGTCTACTTTCCGTCACGTTCGACCCCAAACAATTATGTTGATTTTTTTTAAAGCAACGCAAGTTTTTTTATACTTCTTCGCATGTTTGTGTAGTCCATAAATAGCTCTACAGTTAGTAAAATTTTAGGAAGAATTGTACCACATGGTTCTGAAAAACAAGCGTACTTTCTTGGTGTCGAACGTGACAGAAAGTGGACTTTCTCGTGGAAATGCCCATATATGGAATAAATTCAATTACAGCTGCTGCGCATACCTTATAAAGTAAGTGCATCATTTGACTACGAAAATTCGAACACCAAATCACTAACAAGCTCGGTGGAAACACTTCGAAGTAATTTTACCTAAATCTACGTAATTTAAAGTTGGTGGAAACATACTATAAGTCGACTTAAGCACTTTTTCCTTTTCACCAAAGAAGTCTTACAATACTTAATCTTAATCTTCTCATAAATTCATATACTCAGTACTGCTGACAATGGTATATATGTACATTAGGGCTCCCATTTTTTTTAAGTGCTCCGATTCAAATTCTTTTCACCTAGAAATATTCGAATAGTCTAAAAACTAATTTTTAGACCGATAGAAAAATGTTTAGAGGTGGTTCAAACTGACTGAAGTCTTAAAATATAGAAATATTTTTTTAGAATACAATAGACTATTCGAATATTCTAAAGAAGGTGAGAATTAGAATCGAAGCACTATATAATATAATATATAATATAAAGCCACCCTAATGTACATACATAATATATGAGTCGTGCACAAAATGAGTGGATGAATAAGCATGGAATATTCTATAATAGAAAATCATCCTCATCATGACAGCAGAACAATACACTGCAACTTTCTTAATGCATTTTATTTTTTTCATTGTTAAAGTGGAATTTTTTCCGAAATATGTACCATTTTTCACTCGCATTGAGCAATATGAACAACATTTTGTAAATGATTTTTAATTAATATTAATGGAAATGCCAATTATTTTTGCAGCAGTAAAACTATTCATTCTACTTAAATAAAGAAATGAGTTGGGATGACAATAGTTTTTTTTTCATTTTTTTTAATATAAAATCTGTAAATAGATTTAAAGATTTCAAATGAAAAAAATCAATAGAGCAAAAAATTAAACTTTTAATAACGAAAATGCAGAGAATGTAAAATGGAAATAATTCTCAAACTATTTTAGAATTTTTGAACAATTCTAAGAACAAAATGAATACAATTAGAAAGAAGTTGATAACAAAATCTCAAAAGATTAAGATTGATTGAAAGTTTCTAAAACTGTAAATAAGAGTTACCGAATGACTGACAAAAATTAAAAAAATTTGGATAAAATTTTTAAAAAAAAAATAAATATTAAAAAAATAACGAAAATTTGCTAAAACGGGATATGAAGGACAAAACTAAGATGTATAACGAAAAAATTAAAAACAAATGCTAAAATCAGCAAATATCCTCAGCTATTTGGATAGGTTAAAAACTCATCGACTGATTAGAGTGAAATTTTCGGGAAACAAATTAAATTTAAGCAAAATGACGAAAAAAGAAATATAAAACAGAGAAAGCTGCAAAAGAATTTAAAGCTGTTTTAATTTTAAAAATAATCAAAAAATGGTTGATATAAAGGATTCTAAATCGCAAAAATGTTCGAAAACTACTAAAAACTAATGAGAATTTTAATAAAATCTTTGAATATTTTGGAAATCTTCATAAAAAATTAATCTACAATAATCAAATATTAGATATTTTTACTTTTCGGATATCAATACAATACAATAGTACATAAGATCGATTCAATGTATATATGTATATTTAAATATGTAATGTACCTAAATATTTCACTTGATAATAAAATTAACTTTCTGAATTAGTTTTGAATTTGTTTTATTTTTAATAAACTCATAGAATTCATTTTGAGTGTTTTATTCCCTGGATTTAAATCATTTTCAAACATTAATTTTTATTGTGTACTTCAAAAAACCGTTGTTTGCATTTTTCCTCATAAAAATTATTGTGAATGGATGTGATGTGGACCTTTATTGTGACTACATACAAGAGCAAGTATTTAATTTTTTGACAGTTCTCTAAAGAAGAAAAGTAAAACAAAAACAAAGAACATTACCAGACTGTTGCCGTGTTGCCAAACTATTGGTAATTATCTCATTGGGTAAATTTAATGTGTATTCTCTATTATTTAAGAATTCTGTACCTTGGTGGTAAACTGCACAATGTCGACATAGTGCTGTTTTATAAAAGCTAATTTTTCATCGATACCTTTCCGGAAATACACTATAACATGTATTAATGACGTCACAATTAAAGATAGACGAAAAAAATATCCGATACTCAATGTTGTTTAATGTAATTTACTACATTAAAATTTGCGTGCTGAAAAGTTTAATAAAATTACATAGTGCAGTTTACCTCCGAGGTACAGAATTATTATCTGGTTTAGTTTATCCTCATTCAGAAACAAGCCAGTCGATTTTGATCCGACGGCGCGCCGCCGCCTGTTGCTTTTCTATCTATCGGCTCAAAACTAGCCGCCGAGATTGTTTAAATTTGTTCACGACTGGTTTGTAAATTTGAGTACTTTTTTCGCAATTTTTTTCTACTACATTTTTTCCCAAAATATATATAATTAGTTGAGCAGCCGAAAATTCTGGCGGCGCGCCGCCGCCGACCCAAAATCTGCCTAGCCGCCGCCGACGATCCAAAATCTGCCCAGCCGCTGCCGCCGATAATTTTGCCACGGCTTGTTTCTCTGTCCTCAATTTGCCAACACAAAGCTTTGTGTTCTTCCAAGAATATTCCCGAATATTACATGTTTTCCGATAACCGTTAATGAGCTGAACCATTTTTAAAAAGGTCTACTATTTAGGCTTTTGAAGATATTTTTTTTAAGGGCTAAAGCCCTTAATTTGTTTGGGGGGCTATACTGATTCTCGGGTAGGAAATGAAGAAACTGTGAACAAAATTAGCAATTTTATTTAAAAATAATCAAATAGGACAGACCTGGCCAGTTGCATTATTTTTCTATACACCATTTAATTTTTAACTTTCTTTTATAATAATAGTAATAATAATACATACATATATATTACTTACGACTCACAAGATATGTTCCAAAGTGAAAATTACCATCAGCATGTTTTTTTTTGCTTCTGTAAAATAATGAAAATGTTAGATAGGGCGTTTTGCGTTTCAGGTAACGATATATAGTTGACAAAATTGAGGGCTACTTCGTAATCCGATTCGAAAAGGAAAACGTGTTTCATATTATGTGTAATATAATTAAAATTGGGTAATCTTGATTATTCCTAGGTGTAAATTTTAAAATTTGTTCTGGCAACACTGCTTGAGTTTGTCGGTTTTGATAAAATACTTGAGAAAAATAATGAAATTTCGAATTAAGTAAAAAAAATTAAATAAATTACACATTTGTAATGGAAACAACTGGCGACCAATTAATATTAGCCACTGGTGGCTATGATCACACGATTAAATTGTGGCAAGCTCATACCGGCAATTGCATACGCACGCTGCGCTTTGTTGAAACATCGGTAAGTACCCCAAAAAAGCACTACCTACCCATTACCAAAACAAAAAAAAAATTTTTGCAGCAAGTGAATGCCCTAGATCGAACTCCAGATAAAACTCGCTTGGCCGCTTGCGGTTATCAGTGCATTCGTTTATATGATTTGGAGTCTAGCTCTAATGCACCTGTTCTGAACTTTGAAAGTGTTCAAAAGAATGTCACACGCTTGGGTTTTCAAGAAGATGGCAACTGGATGTTTACCGCTGGCGAAGATCATCGTGTTCGAATATGGGATATGCTGTCAGCATCACCACATTGTTCTCGAGTCTTTGATTGTCAGGCGCCCGTTAATGCTGCCTGTCTGCATCCCAACCAGGTTGAAATTGCAATGGGTGCACAAAATGGAGGTGTTTACTTGTGGGATGTCAAATCAGAAGTGCACGAACAATTAATACCAGAAGTGGACGCCTCTATACAGGATGTGGCTATATCACCCGATGGCCAGTATATGGCTGCTGTTAACAATAAAGGAAATTGTTACATTTGGTCACTTAGTTCCTCGCCAAATCAAAAACTGACCACTTTACATCCCAAACTGAAAGTAGCTGCTCACAAACGCTACGTATTGCGTTGCAAATTTAGCCCCGACTCTCGCTTATTAGTTACAACTTCTGGTGACGGTACCGCGTGTATATGGAAAACTGACGACTTCACTATGTGGCGTGAATTGTCTATTGACAACTATTGGGTGTGGGATGCTGCTTTCAGTGCTGATTCAAAATACCTCTTTACAGCCTCAAGTGACGGTATTGCACGGCTTTGGAAGTTAGAAACCAAAAATCCTGAAAGAAAATATACTGGTCATGCCAAAGCTATCACTGCTTTATCATTCAAAGATGAAATTGTCACCGAATAACATCTAGCATTAGCGTGGAGGGACAATTGGGGCAGAACCAGAAGTGGGTCTGCCCATAGCAAAGCACAGTGGATGTGTGGTGCATTTTGTACTTTTGTGGGTCGTAAGATATCAATATAATTGTTATAATTTTTTACAACAAATATTCTTAATTTTTATTCTTTGAATAAGATTTTTTCTAAAAATTTATATAAACAGAAAAATGAGCATCAGCTTTTGTAATTTTTACATTAAATTTCAAAAATATTGGTGGAGTCAACGTAACATTCGGTAACTGTTTACTCGTTACTCAGTATTTACACTAGACAATACTGTCTTGACAATAACATTTTTTCACTAATTATACAAGGTAGATCAACACCAGGGGCCCGTTTCTCAAAACTACAAGTTACAAATCTACAATTAAAATACACACAAAACAACAATAAAATTTGTAAAAGTATTGTTGTTTTGTATGTATTTTACTTGCAGATTTGTAACTTGTAGTTTTGAGAAATGGGCCCCAGGTAGTCGCGGCCACCTAGTTTGAATTCGCCTTGTAATTATACACTTTTTCAATTGTCTTCACTACTGTCAAGGCGAATTCATACTAGGTGGCTGCAAGAGCGCAGCTGTTTACGTAAATGTTTACACATTTGGCCTGTCAGCAGTGTTAATGTATCAGCTTTTTTGACAGCCCAAATGTAAATTCTCCACGGCGAATTCTCTTGCGACTATCTGGTGTTGATATATCTTGACTACTGTTTTGAATATTTTGAAGACAGTAAATCGGACAATCATTTGACTTATGTCGACAATAATTTGAATTTTTGTGAATAAAAAAGAAATAGTAAAAAATAAAAGCTTATAATGCTAATAATTTTGATATTTACTTTCCTTTTTTTAAGTTTTAACTTACAAAACTCGCGCAAAACACGAAATTTCTGGAATTTAAAATTAATTGTCACAATTATTGTCTGGACACCTACGTCACACAGACAATTATCAGCGTTTTTGACTACTAATAGGTATTCTTTATTGTCAAGACAACATTGTCAGTTATAATCGTACTGTTAAATAGGTAAAATTTCCCATACATTTTGCTGTCAAATTTTTTTTAATAAATTGTGCAGCAATAAAATATATGGAAAATTTTACCAATTTAACTAGTAAACAGTTACCGAATGTTGCGTGAACTCCACCATTAGTAGTACATACATATGTACATTGTATACATACCATATGGCGAATATATTATTTGTATGAAATATAATTAGATATGGAGAAACTTAATAGAAATATGGAAATTTATTTTAGAATTTCTAATAATTTTGGGTAATTGAAAAATATAATTTCAGTAATTGGATATACAATACCGTCGTACACAGGAAAAAACTAAAATAGTACACAATTCAATTACTAAAACTGAAGATCCAATTAATTGTGATGTTAAAGTTTAACCTACGATGAAAATTGTCTATTCAAGTATTACAATTACAATTTTCAATTACTGGAAATTTTTAGAGATTTTTTTCACGTGTTGCGAAATTAATTGAAATCGAGGGTGAGTTAAAAAGGTCAAAACACATTGGAGTGATGCGGTTAACCAACTTTGTTGTTTACTTTGTAAAAAAGCAACACCAAAATTAGTGATACACAGTTTGCTTTTGTTTGCGATTTATAACTTTTATTATACACTTAGGGACGTGTGACATTGTCAACGTTTACATGGTTGCGATTAGGAATGTATGACTTTGTTCAGTTGCATTGCAAATGGCATTTTGGAACTCACCCGACTTAAATTTTTAAACTGTTTTTATTGAAATTTTATGCGGAATAATTTTTTCTGTGTACGACGAATATTGTACATTTAATTGTGTACTAAAATTCGAATTTTCAATTACTCTAAATTTGTAAAAATTATTAGAAAATTATGATTTTGATTACATTACTAATTGATTAAATTGCAAAATAATTGAAAGCAATTTTAATTTTTGATATACTGTTTTTATTAAAATTTTTTGAGGAATAATTTTTTTGGGTATATATTTATTTTCTCAATTTTAATACTTTATTCCGTATAAATAAATAAATTAATAAATTAAATACAATAACACATATATGGTTTATAAGAATGCAAAAATTTTTAAAGTTTCTTCTCAAAATAAATACTTTAGTTAGGAAATCAAAAATTAACCGAAAGATATTTTTTTATTAAACCATTTCTTCAATTCAATTTTGATTAATCAAAAATTATTTTACTATGAAAGAAATTCTTTGAACGTGTGATAACTTTTTAGAAATCAAAGGTGAAGCTAAATATTCGGACAGCACAGCAGAACAGAAAAAAGAAGGGATAGTGTAGAGAGAACAGCTGGTGAAGTAGAAAGCTTAATTAATTTTCAACTCTGCTATTGCGCGCTTTTTGCCAAATTTTGAAGAGCAGTCTTGCAGCGCCTCTAGTGTCGAATAGAGGTATTCATTTATTTACGCTGTATAGCCATTTTATTAGTTATTTTACTTAATCGACGATTCTGTTACAATGGCGACGAAGGAGAGTGCTGTGATGTGCATTAGTATGTCAGTTGACGTAAACATCAGTCTTGTATACCAATTTTGTATACTGATTTAACAGAAAACAACTTTAGTTCGAATTTTTGGTATACATAACGAGCCCTATTTTCGATTTAATCGTAAGCGAATGTTGCAAAAATAGACTTATTGAAAGTAAAATTTCATAGTATAGAATTGTCAAACTGCCAAAATTGTTGATAACTTAAAAAAAGGGTGATATAAAACATATTTGAATATACATACATACATACATACATACATACATACATACATACATACATACATACATACATACATACATAATATAAAAAACCTCTTGAAAATTTTAATTTCTGTCGCTTATGATTAGATTAGATCGAAAATAGAGCTCGATATAATCACATTAGTAACACTGTGGTAGTCAAAAATTCGGGTAAAGGTTCTGATAGTTGATCTTATATTATTTCGGAACAAGGAATCGAATGACGTTCACCGTTTTCTGAGATTGGCTCGAGTTTTCGAGATATTGGCATTTTAATATTTTTATTCATTTAGGATCGATCTTATATGGGCATTTCCATTGTGGCGTGACGTGACATTTGTTCGACAAAATGTTACAAAAAATATGAAAAAATTAAATTTGTAAAAATTGTTTTCTATTTTTTGCGAAGTAATAATATTCGAATATAAAATCTTCGAATATGAAATATTCGATATTCGAACATAAAACATTCGGATAAAAATCAGGAAAAACCGAGACAAAAATATATGAAACGGTTATTTAAGCTCGCGGTGACAATTTATTTTGCTATTAACCTGATTAGGAGCAAAAACTTCAGTGCGAAGAAAAGTGGTCAAAATTTGAAAAATCGTTGAAAATAGCTCACAAAATAATAAAATTGATATTAAAGTGTTTTATTATTTCTTATATAATGTAAAAATAAATATATAATCGTTTTATGTTGACACAATTTGCATATAAGAAAGATTTTTAACGAATAATAGTGTATCCAGAGAAAAAAATTAAAATCCCAATATCTCGAAAACTCGAGACAATCTGATAAAACGGTGAACGCCATTCGTTTCCTTGGCCATATTTTATATAAGATCAACTATCATAACCTTTGCCCGAAAAAAGTTCGAAATACGAACACAGTGTAATTAATGACAAAAAAACTAGGGATGTAACGATACGCCGTTTTGCCGATCCGATACCGATACGGATTTTTGAATTAAGTTCAAGTTTAGATTAACAAAACTCAAGAAGGACAATTTTTTATTATACAAAATTACAGTGTAGGAAACTATTAATATTTAAAATTAATATTAACCCAGTATAAGAAATTAGAAGTAATTTTTAAGGAACTACATTTTCATTGCTTCCAAAGAATTCATATTAAAAATATGCAAATAATTAGTAGAATAGCAAGTAAAAATTTATAATTTTAAAAAATACTCGCCATGCTTTTTAAAAATTCGATTTTTTAAATGACATTTATAAACTAATATTCTTCTAAATAGCTTAATTACACGCTGTTAAAAATTCCATGTTTTTTTACTCGTGAAAAACGACTTAGTGAGGCGTGTAGGTTTAGTTCAGTAGATCATTTTGCCATTTTAAAAATTGCAATACACCCTCAAAATCGGAAGTTATCGGTAAAAAAAAACGATTTTTTGGGACTTCGCGGACAAAAACAATTTTCACTGCGTGGTTTTTGCACCGATTTTCAAATTTTAGACAGTGTCGAATAGAGGAGGACTTAGGCTTTCCATGCATATTTAAAAAAATTTTTGACTTATATTTCATGTAAATACCGTCAAAAGAAAAATTAAATTTTTTTTATTTTATTCCGATTTTTTTTAATTTTGCGTATTTTTTTGCAACAATTTGCTTGAAAACCTACCCATTTTTATACTTTCATTTTATAGCGATTACAATAAGTGTTGTGTCTTTTTTTTTTTTTTGTTGCTGGGAATAAGATTTAAAAAACAACGAATTGAATTTGAATTCATGGCAAAATTAACAAAAAATAAATTATTTTTACAAAAAAATAACAGCGCAAAATATTATTAATTTTTAAAATTGATACTAATAAGATTTAAAAAATACGAAATGAATCTTAAAATTAACAAAATATAAATAATTTGTTAAAAAAAACTCTGAAAAAAATTTTATATCGTCGTATCGACAATAAAATATCGCCGATTCCAATGTATCGAAAAATCTGAAGTATCGCCGATATATCGGTATCGGTTACATCCCTAAAAAAACATTAATAACAGTAAAATGACGTAAAATATAGAAACGAAGCAACCCCTCAGTGTTGTTATGGAATTCAAGGCAGAATTTTCATTTATCAGAATTGAAAATCGATTCTGATTTGATTTGGTGTTATGAAACATATGAGTTTTGCCTTGATTCGGTAATAAACAAAAACCATGTTCGAATCAGCTGTTTTGCTTTATTTAAATTTTTTTAGTATAATTTTAACAAGCAGCGTTGCCATTTAAATTTATTCGAGGCTTTGCCTCTTTTTTAGCTTTTAGCTCCAAAATTTCTCTATAGACTTGTGTGCTTTTTAAAGCAGTTCATAATTTAAACAAAAAATCCTAACAATGCTTATTAATATATTTCCATAATTTTCTAAAAACTGTTTTACCCTCTTTCTCCCACATCATGGCAACATTGTTACCAAGTTGCCTGAGTATACATATCTGTGGACTTTTGGCAAAACAACTTAAGTGTAACTTAAGTTTCAGGTGAGCAAAAAAAATTTTTAAAGTGTTGAATTGAACTTTTTGTGTATGCTTTTAAAGAAAAGTAAAATTAAAGGTATAATTAAATGATTTTGATTATAGTTTTATTTAGAGCTTTTTTCCTTTTTTCGACATACAATATCAAATTTTTCCTTATTCAGTCGCAATTTAAGAACAATCAGGATGAACTAAATTAATAAAACATTAATATTTTCTTTACCAATTATCGTAGGAATACGATGACTACATCAAAAGACGCGCCTAAAAAATTGTATTTAATGCTAATAAAAATTTAAAATTTTCTTAACTCGACTTAAGTGCTTTTGTGAAAAGTCCACAAATATCGCACTTGATCGACAAGAGGGTATTAATAATAAATAATAATAAATTTAAACAAATAATAAATTTTTAAATTTTCACTTTTTGCAAGAAATCAGCTAACAACATCAATATCAATCTACTGTAATGATTTCAACGTATTCCGATTACTCTTTCATTTAGAAAACCACATTTGAGACCATTTTCGTGATAGTGTAGTGACTAGCTTTATATCAGCAAAAAGGTATTTTATGGGTTAATACAAAAGTTGAAATAGAAATGCATCGTATATTTTCATAAAAAAAATGTGTTACATATTTTGATTTGAGCCTTTATTCAAGTTAAAAACAATCAAATTGTTTTATTTAAATTTGGTTGTATTTTGAGTTGATACTGCTTTGTTGATAAAATTAGCTTTACTTTATGATTTTAATTCGAAATGTGACTCTTTTTATGATAAAATTGTTCACATTTTTTACTGAGTTGTGACCCTTTTCATGAAATAATACAATTCTTCTTTAGTTCTAACCATTTTCATGCAATAATTAAAAAAATTTAAAAGAAAAACAATGTAAATATATTTTCAAATGGGATTTGCTTGCTATGTGTATTCGGATTTTCAAATTCTTTTAAGATGTGACCACAAACAGTTTTTAACCTCTACTGAATATTTTAAAATTTTGAGTTAATACCCTCTTGTCGATCAAGTGCGATATGTAAGTTTTGGTACAACAAAATTTTTATTGAGGAAATAAAATTAAAAAATTGCAATAATTATCTATTTGTTGTTTTACTTATATAATATATTATAAATGTTTAAGTTTATTGACATATAGCCGATTAAAGCAAAAAAATAAATAAATAAAGATAAGAGAAAACGAAAAAATTGGATTCTGAAAGCAATTCCGATTCGAAAAAGAAACTGATAATATGGATTTCTATAACACAAACATAATTTTTTTTGTCGATTTTAATTCTGATTCTGACAGCAATGAAATTCCATAACAATCCTGACTAACTGTTTGCTACACATACTATAAAGACTTTATTAGAAGTGGTCCATAATATGCATTCTTTTTCGATAAAGTACTTTCAAAAGATTTTAAATACAGTGCGCCCGCTTTAATAATTTCAGATCTAAACGTATGGAATGTTTTTGGTTACTATTGATTCCTTAATAGGATCGGGATCATCGCCAAGTTTATAGCCAATAATACATGTAATATCCACTGGCTTTTGTGTAGGATTTAACAACAAAATAACTTGATTTATTGGAGTTGCAGGGCGAAAGGGTTTTCTAGGTGCCATGGCAACATCTGTAGGTGGCAGCAGTCGCACTTTGCAGGGCTAAAATATAGGGCAGACAATGTAAAACAAATGAATAAAGTGAAGAAAAGAGTATTCACCTTCCTAACACTTGCTTCAAATTGGAAATCTTTTACCGGCAATTTGGATTTGTTAGTTACTGTCATAACTATAACCGAAACATGTTCACTTGGCCGATCGGCCGTAAAATGAAGTGTTACTTGCATGTCGTCATCATCTAAAAGCAAACGTTGACCTTCGTCCAATGGAGTGACTTCATCTAAATCTATAGAAATCTCTGCTAAAGGCTTTAAAGTGGTCAATTTGGGACACTCACAACTGCTTTTGTCCTTTAAATCATTTGTTACTTGCATCACTTTTTCCTGAATCTCTATTTTATTTCCTTTTAGATCTTCAATATCTATTGTCAAATTGTCCAAAGTTTGCAATTTTTTATTTTTTTCGCTGGATTTTAAAGGTGATTTTAATGGAGTTTCTGCTTTTTTTGTGGTGTTAAGTGATGTTTGCATTTTATCCTTAGCTATATCATTCAACGTTAATTTTTCAGATTCTCTAAAATTTAATATTTTTAAAAATATTTTAGTAAAATGTATTTATTGATCTTAAATATGAAAATTTACTCACTTTTTAAATGAAAGTAAACGTTGTTCTTCCTTCAAACTTTGTTTAAACATTTCTTCACTTAGTTTATCAATTTCTCTTAACTCCTTAAAACCTTGCGCTTTTTTCTCTTGCTTTTCATTCGCTGTTGACAGCGAAGAGATTTTTGTGGCTGGCATATCTTTAGTTTTAGTTTTAAATACACTTATTGGCTCTAATAAGTCTAAATTGCTTAATAAATCCGAGGGATGTTGCGGCTTATTTACCTCAACGTTATCAATAATGCTGCCAAAAATTTCATTTAGTTCATCCATAGTGTTATTTGCTTTAATAGGACTTTTAGGTTTAAATGCTTTCGTTTCTTCGCCGGAAGTGGTTAATGTATCGTCCAATAGTTGCGATAGTAGATCCGTGTTTGATGTATGTAAATTTTCAGGGATGGAACACTGTTCTTCATTTGCAAATACATCCTTATAACGTTGTATAGTAATCATAAGAAGTTCCTTTGTAGTTAAAACGTCCTCTAAAAATTTAACGAAATGGGTATATAAGTTTGTAGTGTGTGTCTGTGTGTCTGTATGACTCCACGTACAGACCAAACGGCTGGACCGATTTTGATTTAGTTTTTTTTCTGTTTGAAAAGTGACTTGATCGAGAGTGTTCTTTGCTACGTTTGAAGAAAATTGGTTCATCCGTTTAGAAGATGTCACATCTTTTATAGATGTATATCGCTGAATCTTTGTGTCTTTGACGCCGTAGCTCCCAAACGGTAAGATCGATTTTAATTTTGTAAATTTTGTTTGAAAGGTGACTCAATCCAAAATGTTATAATTTAGGTTTGAAGAAAATTGGTCCAGCCGTTTTGAGGTTATCATCTATTTTCTTCGGAGGTTTTAAAAATTTGTAATTTAATGTTATTTTATTTTCACCTCTATAGTCTAATAACGGCCACATTCATAAAAAAAAGTTTATTTTAAGTTTAAGATTCACAATTGTTATTGAACACTTTAAGTCTAAAAAGTGTTTAATATGAAATTGTATTCATAAACATTACTATAGATATTCGCCTAGGTTCTATATTCGTAAAAATGAAATGAAAGTGAAATTTTCACTAAGTTTGTGTTCTCAATTTCGTCAAATGAGGTTTGGAAAAAAATTTTATTTTTATTTGTTTCGAAAGAAATTGAAGTGTTCTAAAAATCACTTTAGTAAGGAAAAAGTAATTTGAAGTCGACAATAAATAACTGCGTCGAAGAAATTACTTTTTCACAAGAAGGAAGTTTCGGCGGTTTTAACTACGTAAATAAATACCGTTCTACATAAAAGATAATTAACAAGCTAGAAACTTGGCGACATCAGCTTTATTGCGAAAATGACGAATATTCGCATAAAATATCGAATAGTGGAAACAGCTTCGTCATTCTGAACTTATCAGTTAAATTGCAAGAGGGAAGAATTTTGAAAAGAATGATGTCATAACAAACACTATAAATATTTGCAAAAGCTTTCTAAAATACTTATTGGCTATAAATAGATAAAACTGGAAAATCCTAGAATTTCGACAAAAAACATTTATTGCGAAAATACATAATTGCAAAAAATAACATTAGAAATAACTTCAAAATCACTAAATCTATAAAAAGGTCCAATATCGCGTTTATCGCAGATTTTTCAAGGAAGTCACCAAATCAAATATAGGAAGCAAAAACTTGAAAAAAGTAAATTTTATTGCAAATATATTGAATGGTAAACGTGTGCAAAAATCGAAAGTTTTTAAATTGGTTCGAAATCACTAAAAAGGTCAAACTATTTGGTTGACTATAAAAGAGTCACTTAAGCAAGTTAACACATCATGCTAAAATCCCAATTGGGAATTTTCTACGAACACTGCTTGTAATTATTTTTGATTTTCTGGCATCGCCAATTAGAAATAGAGTAAAATGGATGGATGATATTTAAACACGTCGTTTCATTACAAAAGCAGATATTTGGTTATAACGCGTGGAACGTTGTTCAACATTAGAATTAATCAACGTCTAATAACTGGCGCCCAACGTGGGGCCCCATAGAAATTGTCATTTTAGATACGACGACTGTAGCAGCTTTAAAATATAATTTGTTTTGAGAACATTTTCATTTGCTATTGTTTTAAAGCTCTCATATACTCACATACTTGAATGACAAACATGCCATGTTGGGCATATTCCCCGACTGTGTACGGTTAATTTTTTTGAGTGACAAACATGTTGGATGAATATTAAAATTTTTTAATAATTTTTCTTTGCTCACACATTTCATATGGTGTAAGGGGAATGTAAACATCAAAGGAAAACGTACAAAATCTAGATTTTTTCATATGCAACGACATAATTTTTTTTAATTTTTCAATTCGAAATCGATGTTGGTTCTTTTATCTATTTTAAATATGATTGTAAATTGAACATTTTTTCAGTTTTCTTTTGAAAATTTTTAAAATAAATATTTGTCAGTTTTCATGAACAGCGTGAGGGGAAAAACTGGCAAACACCAATGTTTGTCAGTTTTCATGTATGTCATTCATGTATGCAACTGTCCCTTCAGTTCCACGAAAAGCTACCACAATTAAAAAAATTTCATTATTTTTTTTTCTTTGTTTTGTTTTTTTGTTTCTTTCTGTCTGATTTTCAGTCGACATCAGGGGTGCCACAGGGAAAACATTTTTTCGACCAAAATCTAACAAAACCGACCATTTTGCTAGCGTTCATTATATTGCATTTATGTAAAGAAGATTTGTTTAGAAAATACATTTGATACTACAAAAATAATCAAATCTCAAACGAAAGACGTCAATATTTCCAAAAACTGCGAGCATTATTCCAAAAATCTTCTAAATATTTTTCAAGCACAACTGGTCATAAGAGTGGTCTGTAGAATTATAATTTTTTTTAGATTTTGAATTTTGCATATGAGTATTTCCAGAAAAAAGTGTGCTTTTGTCATGTACGTCACAAAGCAATTAAGCTTGATTTTACTTAAATTTTCTTTACTGCTTTAGATATGTATTTGTGTAGAACGTAAGTAGCTCTACATTTAGTAAAAGATAAAGAAAAATCGGATTAAATGGGCCTGATATACAAGCTTAATTTCTTGGTAACGTTACGTGACAAACTCATGTTTCTGTGGAAGTTCTCATATAGAATTGCGACGGAATATTCAAAACTTAAATAATATTGAGATATATGAGATTTTGAGTGAAGTCCGTTTATATAGCCCCTCAAAGAATTATTGAAGCCGGAATCTTCAAATATTTTAGTGTGTTATTTGTAGTTTATTATTATTACTAAGAGTTTTTACTGAACATAATCGAATTCGAGTTATAATATTTAGAAAATTATTTTTGTACCAAAAAAAAAAAAAACGGTAAAAAACGCAAGAAACCAATTTTATCTAAAAACAAAATAAATCTACCAGTTTTGGTCTGATCAGACGAATGTGGCAGCCCTGATCGACATTACAGTCTTGTTACCTGACTGCGCGGCGCAAAGAAGGGTATTGTGTTTATCAGTCTATGTATGTATGTATGTATGTATGTATGTATGTATGCTTGTATGTATGTATGTGGTTTCCTTTGCGGCACTATATAAACCGAACGCGCAGGCCGATTTTGATGATTCTTACGTCAATCGATTCGTCTTAATCCGGGGAGTGTCACTAAAGATATGATATGAAATTGAACATTTTTTCAGTTTTCTTTTGAAAATTTTTAAAATAAATATTTGTCAGTTTTCATGAACAGCGTGAGGGGAAAAACTGGCAAACACCAATGTTTGTCAGTTTTCATGTATGTCATTCATGTATGCAACTGTCCCTTCAATTCCACGAAAAGCTACCACAATTAAAAAAATTTCATTATTTTTTTTTTCTTTGTTTTGTTTTTTTGTTTCTTTCTGTCTGATTTTCAGTCGACATCAGGGGTGCCACAGGGAAAACATTTTTTCGACCAAAATCTAACAAAACCGACCATTTTGCTAGCGTTCATTATATTGCATTTATGTAAAGAAGATTTGTTTAGAAAATACATTTGATACTACAAAAATAATCAAATCTCAAACGAAAGACGTCAATATTTCCAAAAACTGCGAGCATTATTCCAAAAATCTTCTAAATATTTTTCAAGCACAACTGGTCATAAGAGTGGTCTGTAGAATTATAATTTTTTTTAGATTTTGAATTTTGCATATGAGTATTTCCAGAAAAAAGTGTGCTTTTGTCATGTACGTCACAAAGCAATTAAGCTTGATTTTACTTAAATTTTCTTTACTGCTTTAGATATGTATTTGTGTAGAACGTAAGTAGCTCTACATTTAGTAAAAGATAAAGAAAAATCGGATTAAATGGGCCTGATATACAAGCTTAATTTCTTGGTAACGTTACGTGACAAACTCATGTTTCTGTGGAAGTTCTCATATAGAATTGCGACGGAATATTCAAAACTTAAATAATATTGAGATATATGAGATTTTGAGTGAAGTCCGTTTATATAGCCCCTCAAAGAATTATTGAAGCCGGAATCTTCAAATATTTTAGTGTGTTATTTGTAGTTTATTATTATTACTAAGAGTTTTTACTGAACATAATCGAATTCGAGTTATAATATTTAGAAAATTATTTTTGTACCAAAAAAAAAAAACGGTAAAAAACGCAAGAAACCAATTTTATCTAAAAACAAAATAAATCTACCAGTTTTGGTCTGATCAGACGAATGTGGCAGCCCTGATCGACATTACAGTCTTGTTACCTGACTGCGCGGCGCAAAGAAGGGTATTGTGTTTATCAGTCTATGTATGTATGTATGTATGTATGTATGTATGCTTGTATGTATGTATGTGGTTTCCTTTGCGGCACTATATAAACCGAACGCGCAGGCCGATTTTGATGATTCTTACGTCAATCGATTCGTCTTAATCCGGGGAGTGTCACTAAAGATATGACAGTAGTCAAAATTCAATATGGCGGCCGACAGACGCCATTTTGTTTATATGAAAAAAATAAAGAGTCGGCAAACTGTATCAAAATGGGTATCAGTCGACAGGTATTTGAAAATCATCTTTAGGCTTCTCTTATGATTTTTAATTTTGAATGACCCGTTAGGATCTTTAACGGTTTAAAGTTGGTCGCAACCAAAAAAAACCCGATTTCGTAGGTAAATAAAAAAAAGGGAACATTAAACAAAAACCGTATACGAAAACCAAAAAGACAACAAATAAAACTAAATAAAAATAGTTTTCTTTTAGTTTTTTTATGCAGTCGGGTTTTTTGATTTTTTTAATTTATGTCTTGTTTTGTTAATCTATGTACATACGAGTCAACTTTTGCTGCGCAACTTTTGAGCTTATGGGAGAGAGGTGAGAAGATTGGGAAGGGGTACACGGCTTCATGTACATGCAACTCTCTTTTGTTTTCCTCTTCGTAATAATAAGCAACAACAAATTCTATGTAAAAAAACAAAAGCTGCACAGCAATAATTTCATTGTATGGACACGAATGCAACTTCAAAAGAAAATTTAAGAAAATTGCAGAAGCAAAAGTTGACTCATATGGACATGAACTTACATAGTTATCGTAACGAGATGTTGCGATTTTAAGAAGAGGGAAGTTAACATCACGTTAGCACATCATGTTAAAATCCCAGTTGGGATTTTTCTATGAACACTGCTTGTAATTATTTTAATTTTTCTGCCATTAGAAATAACAGTTTGTAAGAGTAAAAAGGATAATAAGCACAGTCACATTTTGACATTTAAACGCGTCTTTTCATTACCAGACCAGATCTTTGGTTATAACGCGTGGAACGTTGTTCAACATTAGAATTGATCACCGTCTAATAACTTGCAATAAAATAACGGGAATTCCCCATTTTCCGCGAATTTGTGCAAAAATTGATTTTAGTTTCATGCATTTATAGTAAGTTTTATTTATCTGTGGTTTGTTTTTGATGTCACCAAGTTTTAGCAAATTTTTGACATTTTCACAATAAAGGCAAATTCTTCCAATATTTTACTGTTTTTACAACTTCAGTAAATGAAAACTGACAAACAATGGTGTTTGTTTGTCACCTTTTCTCCTCACACTGTTCATGGAAACTGACAAACACTCATTTAAATTTTTTTTAAAGAAAACTGAAAATTTGTTTACATCTTTTAACTGCAAAGTTTCGCTTAAGCTAAAATCCCCCCCATACCACCATAGTATAGTGGATAGTGTGCTAGACTATTAGCCGGTGGTCGCAGGTTCGATTCCTGCCAAGACCAAGGGTGTTTCTGCAGAAAAGCCGCAAAAGGCTTAAGCAGTATGTGTATTCGTTTAAAAACTGCAAGGATATCAATGAAACAGTTAAAGAACGAACATCTTGCTGTCTACTTCGATTTAAGCCAAGGATAATTAAAACGTACTTCTCCTGTATAATTTAATTTTGTTACTTAAGCTTCTATGGCGGATATGGCATGATGTTATGTATTCCTGTTTGCTAAATTTGCAAAGATATTTGAAGTTCAAATTGATAAGTCGATATGAATTTATTGCAAGTTTATATATAGGTGGATACCACCTATATATAAACCTATTTTACAATTTTCATGTAATATACGTTTTTTGAATGCAATTTGATGAAATGTTGCTTAAAAGTAGCTTATTGGCCTGTTTTAAATTTTTATGAATAATCCCGTAAAGCTTAGTTCAAACTAAGCAAATATTTGACGAAATAAACGTAACCGCTAGTTTTGACACATGACTATTAGAACTTGCTTGATATAAAAAAGTACCCACAATGTATTACATAAATCAGGGTTATTATGGAATCTAATTGCTGCTGTTAGAATCAGAATTTAAATCGATAAAAAAAAATCATGTTGGTGCTGTAGAAATCGATATTGTCCGTTTCTTCTTCGAATCAGAATTGTTATCAGAATTTGGTGTTGCAGAATCCAATTTTATCGTTTTTTTCGGGAATATTCCGATCTGATGGAAACTTTATTTTTAACAAAGCAACTGACCTCATTTTAAGAGGTTTTCTTCAGATACCATAAATCAACCACTGATTTCACCCGATCCCCTCCTAATCGAACCAATCGAGGTGTATCAGCATAATAGAAAAGTCTCCACAATTTTTTTTACGCAATACTCATCACTATTTATGTGCCGGTTATTTTTTGACAATTATAAACCAATGTTAGAGTCCGACCGAATATTCGGTTTCGGATTCTGCCAAAATTGTAGTTTCGGCTGATATTCGGTTTAGGCCAACTTTTTGGCCGAATACCGAAACTTTTTATTATTTATAAATAAGGAATTTAACCGAAATAACTAGTATTTTCCAAATTGAAAAAAATGTTTTTTCCCGTCCCATATCTTTTCAAATTGAATGAAAATTTTACTTAGTCTGCTTTTACACACAACAGTTTTTCTTGAAGCAACTTTTATTTTCTAGTGAGAAAGAGCGAGAGAGGAATACATGAAATATATTCCTCTCTCGCTCTTTCTCACAAGAAAATAAGTTGGTTCAAGAAAAACTGATGTGTGTAAAAGCAGACTTTAAAGCGCAACCAAAAGATATACATACATACATCGTAATATAAAGTATTCAACTGTTTGTCGCCAAAATAAATAGCATAAACTAAGCAATGGTGAAACCGATTTCGATTCCAATCGAAAATCTATTTTATGTTATAATAAATCGATTTTTCGCAATCGAATTTACTTCTGCAATTTTGCACTGAAATTGATTATTTGTTTTTTAAAATAGATTTTTTTAGATAATTTCAAAATTTCGACCTTTTTGCCGAATATTAGGTTCGGGTTCGGTTTAAAAAAACTGGTTTCGGTCGGACTCTAACCGATATGCTTTACATAAGCACATATCTACATAACTCAAAATTTTTTGTTTTAGAGCTAACAATGCAGCATTAATCGTCACGCCGTTCTCCATATGAAATTTTATATTTTCATTAAGTTGTGGGCAAATTGAAAATGTTAAACTCGATTTCTGTAAAGCTAGTTTACGACATGCAGATTCGTTTCAAAACTATGTCTGAAGATATTTTTTAAAGAGGGCCATTTTTATAAACTTACCCAAAAAGTTGGGTTCTGCATCTCCCAAAAAATCCGGCCATCGTGCCATTTGTATATTATGACCTTTACAAGTATTATATAACTCTATCATGATATCACGATTATCTGCTTCACAAGCACCTGGGCTATAAGAAGTCAACATTTCATCGAGGACTTCCATTGTGCTCTCAATTTTCTGCAATTCACTTTTTAAATGGCAAATAAATTCAGTACGCCTTGCCTCTTGGTTAACCCGTTTTTGTATAAGCAGGTTAGCTTTTTTATAGTTATCTGTTCCACCCTGCTTTAAAAGTTTCGCTACTAATTGATCATCTTTTCCCAAAATAGTTGAATGTTGCTCGCGCGTATTTGTTAAAGTAGGGGAATTAAAATTTGCCGTGGCAGGATCATTGTCGAAATTTACTTGCTTTTTTAAATTATCGTAAGCCTCTTGAATTTTTGGTTTGTCTTGATGCTCGACGCTCCATAGCATGAGGCAATCCATTATACGTTTTTTGGTCTCCACAGGAGCGGGAGTGCCACTGTGTCTATCCAACACCAAAGCGATTAGTTCATTGAGAAAACTAAATTTAGCAGTCTTTTTCTGAAATTCCGAACCGGCCTTAGACATGCATTCCTCCAATAGCTATAAGACGTAATTTTTATGAAAAAAATTGTTCGGAAACAGAAAAAAGAAAACATTTTACAAATTACCCCAATAGCCCTGAGAGCTTCTGTGGCGTTGTTGGAATGCATTTTATGAACAATGAGTTCATGGGCCTTTGTTACTAAATCAATGTTGCTTTGCACAATCATACAAAACATTTGGGATGCTAAATTATCGACATTTTCCTTAGCAGGATTGGCGACCCTTTCTAAAGATATTGGAATAATTAAAACAACGATTTATTTCTTAATAAAACCATTAGACAAAGCTTACCCAACATTTCCATTAATATATTTTCATCAGTTGTCATTTTTTCAATAATCAATTTATTTTGAAGAATAACTTTTCGGCAAATAAATTATATTTATTCCTTTCTTCCCCGGATTTTATTTTTTGTTGAATAATAATAATTCACAATAGTCATCATACCCATAGTGCGCGTGCTACCAGACGATAAGCATTATTAGAAATAAAATCGCAAAATTGTATATCCAACGTATAAATTGTTACTGCAGGTTCCACGCACAATAAACTTGGATATAATTTTGTACTCAACTGTCAAATTATATATCCTTGTCTTAATTCATAAATATTTTTTCTGACATAACAGATTAATAAAACAAATTTTCATACAAAAATTGTTTTATTAGTCATTAATAAAAAAATTTTTTGGGAACTAGGTTGCCTATGTATGGTAAGTTCACATGTGAAGCGCAGAAACTTTTATTTGCACATACATTGCGAAATAGTTGTTCAAACTTATTTTCAAGAATAACGTTGAACATAAAAGGTCACATTTGATAGACATTTCGTCACATACTCGTTTGGCCCGCCGACCATTTGTATAAAAATTGAGTTAGGTATGGGGCATATATTTTGAATACCCTCTTTCAGAATCCGAAACCTGTCCCGCGAAATTTTTTCTTGTTTCTGAGATATCAAGCATTCATTTTGCCCGATATCATCAATTTCGATAAATCTTTTTTATTTATTTTTTTTTATAAAAAAATAAAAATCAGAAATCAAGTAAAATACCAAGTTTTATCAACACTGACTTTTTATTCCATAAGAATATCTTTTATAGTAACATTTATACGCTTATTTTGAATAAACAGTAGAAAATTTCATCTCAACAAGATAGTCAACCCACAGCAGTTAGTATACGCATGCATGATAGGAAATTGTAAAATAAGAAGAAAATATAAAAAAATTGGCGCTGACGCATATTTTGCGGAGTTATTAGGCTTCTGAAATTTTACTAAAAATTTTGATTATAAGTAATATATTCCAACATATGCGATCAATATTGGCACCGTGGCTTAGAAAGCAAAAAAATTAAAAACTTTACACTGAAGTAAAGTACATATTGTCGAACAGTCAACAGTCAACCACAAAAATTTTCCTTTTGGCTGATAGTGTATACCAAAAAGTGTCAGTCAATAGTTATTTTTTGTAGCAAGAGCTTCACAACTTTGACGCGGAAAATTATTTTTTAAGGAATTTATATATGTTTATATGTTTATGAAATGCAAGGCTGTCTGTAGAAGCTGTTAAGACAAAACCGAACGAGGAGTTTGTTAAATAATAAGAATTTAAAAAAATTCATTATAAATTTTGTTGTTATCAATAAAGCTGTGTTCTCACTCTGTGTATTTGTCTTATGGAATGTCACTTTTTATACACATGTGATTTCATATGTATGTCAAAATTTGCGGTTTACATAAGGTTTATAATTTTTGTGTTCACCTGTTGGTATGTTACGTACATTTGACATAACCTATGAAGCAAAACAATCATAAAACAGCCGAGTGGTTATACATATTTTATTGTTATATATACTTCTTTTATTTAATTTTACACTTATTTAATTTAATACTTTATTAATTTAAAAATTATTTTATCTCATTTTCCCGTTCGCAAACAATTGCTTTATTAAAAACCAGCTGATGTCAGATACTTTGTCACTTCAAAATAGAACTCGTTCTAAATCATGTGTACTGTACACAGAGAAATAACACAGGCTATTGTTTGAAGGGGTTCAGACTATATGTACAAATTTACCATGTGAAAATGTGACATTCCATATGGCAAATACACATAGTGAGAACACACCTTAAAGGGCATCCAATTGTGCTATTTTCCATTTTTGTGTGTGAATTTTTTTTCTTGAATGAGGGTTTGAGTGAAACATGATCGATGGTCTGGTCAGTCAAGAGTATCCTTCAAAAACTATGAAGTTTTGACTGTCACTCAAGTTCGACAATGTGTACTGTACTTAAAGAATGTTTATGTGTGAAACATTCTCCGGTTCAAATAGTGTGGCAAGTCCTTATCTTTTAATTTCCTTTTGTGTTCCTCATTCTCAACATTTGTATTTTGTTGTATTTGCAAATTTTCACTAATTCCTTGGGAAAATTTTATTTTGCATTTATTAAAGAAAATTTCGCGAAAATTCGGGTATATATGTGATTTTTTCGTAAATTGTATTAAAAATACGTTTGTGTATGTAATAATGGGAGCATTTACAAGCCGTCAAAATGGAGCCATCGAGGAGGCTGAACAGAATGCCAATAACCACGCCTACAAATATCCTCCACGTTCTGGCAACTTTTTCGGAAGTCATTTTATTATGGGAGGGGAGCGTTTTGATACACCGCAACCGGAATCGTATCTCTTTGGTGAAAATGCCGATTTAAATTTCTTGGGCAATCGGCCTACAGCATTTCCATACCCACCACCTCAAGCGAATGAACCTACAAAGACGTTGAAAAGTTTGGTAAATATACGCAAAGAATCGGTAAGATTTGTCAAGGTTCCAAAAGAAAAACAAGCTGATGATCAAGCAGATGGCAATTGTTTAAGCGAAGTAGCTGGTGAAGACCAAGGTCCACCACCCTGCTTGTATAATATTGAATTTACATTTGACTCTGATGCCAAATGTGCTATTACTATATATTATTTCTGTAGTGAAGAGGTCAGTCCAAGTGGCGTCACACTTACCCCACGCGAGGGTTTGACCTCTGAGACCTACCATTTTGATAAAGGCATTAATCAATACTTCTCCCAAAGCTCTCATATTTTCAATCCGCAATTAATACCAGAAGACGACCTAATATATAATCCTAGCAAGGAACAATATCCCGTTGCTATACACTGCGTGGTTGAGGAGGGAAATGAGGAATGTCGACAGTCTCACACAACTATTTGTGTTATCGACCATCATCCAGAGAGCAACAGCTACGTACTAAGGGCATTGAAACAAAAAATTTTTGTTGACGGCCTGTGTTACTTATTGCAGGAGATTTATGGTATTGAAAACAAGGTAAGACATTTTATAAATGTAAACCCAGAAATATAAATAAATAATGATGTTTTAGGCCATTAATAAAAGTTCGATTGATGAAGACTTGGATGATCACGGCAGTGAGTGTGTTATTTGTATGAGTGAAACCAGAGATACACTTATATTACCATGTCGCCACTTATGCCTATGCTACTCATGTGCAGACTCACTTCGTTATCAGGCCAATTGTTGCCCAATATGTCGCGCACCGTTTCGAGCTCTTCTTCAAATACGAGCTGTACAAAAGGGTATAAATCATGTTGCACATCAGAATACACCAACTTCTACAGCTGGTGAGCCCTTGCCTTGTGAACATCAAGTCCCTCCGGGATTCATACCGGTATCGTTGATTGAAGCATTAAATGGTCCACCGCAATATGTTGGCACGCGTCGAGGAGTCGGTGATGGTAATGATATGATTGATGGTAGTGGAGCTGTTGTAAATGGCACAACCACAGAACATCATAAAGCCACTTCACCCTATAAACTCTCAAGTCAAAGACGTTCCAAGGGAAAGAAAAATGCTTCGACTTCAACTAATTCAAACGAAATGGCCACTATGACCAATACAAATTCTTCAAATGGCGGTGTTGCTTCTCAAGGAAAGGAAAATACTAATGAAACAGGGATAGATGTTAAGATAGTTGACAAACGGTCTTCACAAGATAAATTGCAAATTGTCAATGAAAGGCATAGTTTGAAAGTACCTAAATCACACAAGCGACATTCCAAAACATCATCTGCAAATCCGGAAATGACTTCCATCGCAACTTCAACCCATGACGAGGTTGATGACGATAGTGAGAATGAGAAACTATCACCACTACTCTCACCCGGTAGCAAATGTAAGCCCATACCGCCACAGCTCGCTAAATCTTTGACAGGTTCGGAAATCGATAATGAAATGGAGGAAGATGAAAAAGATACTATGATCCAAGAGTCGATGGTTGATTTTAAACGAAAGAAAAGTACTTCATTTAAGAAACACAAGAAAGCAACTGATAGCAAAACTGATAAAATAACAAGTCCTATTGAGACTAATACCACTACGATTCCAAGTGTTATTCCAACACCACCAACAGCAGCTGGTAATGAAGATTCTGACTATTATACACCAGAAGATCCACAAAATTCCATTTTAAGCCCTTTATGCCCGGACAAAGCTAAAACACTTACAAGCGCTGGAGAGAAGTTGAAGAATTCTTTGGTGAAGAAGAATTTACATAAGAAATCCACATCAGTTGGGAATATTGTTGGTTCTGGTGGTACAGGCTTATCAACCACTGCTTGTTCCACAGGCGCCGTTGATTTAAAAGGCAATAACGTAAGCTCTTTGCCAGGTACATAAATTTTTGTCCGATTATGTTTTAAACCTTAACTAAATCGTATTTATTAACAGATATGTTGGATAGTCCAGTAAGTGCAACTTCTGCATCCACACGTAGTTCAAGTGACAGTTACTCGTCTAGTTCGTCAACAAAACAACTATTAAGTTCAAATACCAATACAGCTGCCGCTGCTAATATAATAGTAGATGACAAAACTTCCCTACAGAATGCCGTTAATGTTTAGATTATAATTAAAACTTGATAAACTAATAAGTTATTGTCCCAATAAATATGATAATGTATCTAAAAAATTTCATATATAAAAAACAGTTAAAATATTTTAAGTTTTTGAAATTTATTTTTAATTGGCGTGGTTTGCATTCTTAATTTTATTAAAGATATATCCCCATGAATGTCTCGTATTTAAATACTTACCGAATCTTAAATAAATGGAATTTTTAATAAATTTCTTAATATTCGAAAATTTAAATAAAACATCATGACCATCATGCAATAAAGAAATTATTAAATAAAATTATATGTTAAATGTGTGGTTTTATTTTTAAATGTGTTTCTTATTACAAAGAGCATTACTTCATTTATTTACTTTAATCTGTACGTGTTTTGACAAAAATCTTATGATGGAGGATTATTGAAACTGCAAAAAAAAATTAAATACATATCGTCATATAAAACGTAAAACCATGTAATAGCCATTTTTTGAATTTTACAGGAGAAGGAAAAAACTTCATAAAATAGTACAAGTATAAGACTATAGTGGCCTTAAAGTTTTTAGGGACATGGATATTTCTTTGATTTCAAAATGAAATCTTGTAAAAATTGCAATCTTTTCTGATTGGAATCAGTTTGATTGCAATTAAATTTTTGTTGAAATCATGCGATTTCAATCAAATTTTTGTTGAAATCATATGATTTCAATCAATTCACCTGAAATCACAACTATAGTGAAAGTCCAACAAAATAATGTAAAAAAACGTAGCAAACGTAGGTTTGTTGGCCATTTCATGGATTTTTTTTAATTTTAGAGTAAATGTGCATAGTTATTTAAAGAAGTTATACCCACAGTTATTAACGAGAAAAATGTTGTAGTAAATTTTTTCAGCGGCAACGCTGAACACAACGTACACTACCAACACAAGCACATACTCAGCAAACACAGAAATACACCCTGAAGGAAATTTCGATAGTAAAACTGTGCTGATTCACTATTGACTTTGTCCCCAGCACTACTGACTAATTGTACCCCAGGCAATGCTCTGTGCTATAGACATTTAGCATGTGCTTGTCATTGAGATTCCAATGGTGACCTCGGAACTATAGACTTACTATAGACTAGGTGGTTCTTATGGGACCACATTGAGACATTGTCACCAGTGATTCACTAGTGCATTTTAATGATTCTAGTCAACACATATACAACTTTTTACTAGCTACTAACTCAGCGTTTACACTAGACCAGTGGTTTTCAACCTATTTGATGCCGCGACCCCAAAATGATTTTTAAAAATCTGGCGACCCCTTAACATTTTTGCTCTCAAAGTTTGATTCTTCAATTCTACAATTTTATTCTTTCACTAGCTTTGAAAGTATTGCAGCAGAAATTTCATCCGATGAATTGGTGAGCGATTTTATTCCTACCATGATAAAAGCGCTGGAAAATTTAAAAAAGGAACTATACCGCTATTTTCCAAAAGAGGTGCAAGAAGAAAATTGTGATTGCTGCGTATTAAATCTATTCATAACTAACTGCGTTGAGATCGCCGATCTTGCCAATAATTTGAAAGAAAATTGATGTGAGCTGGCAGCGGACAGTATGCTCAAAATGGAATATTTATCTCAAAATAATCCTACGTTTTGGTTAAAGCGAAAGGCAGAATACCCTGAGCTAGCTAAAAAAGTGCTTCAAATATTAATTAAATTTTCAACATCTTATCTGTGCGAAACAACTTTTTCACAAATGGTGAACATTAAAACATGAAAAAAGGAATAAAATAAATTTAAAAAATGATTTGATTGTTTGCGTGTCACAATTGCAACCACGTATTGCGCATTTAATTAAAAATAAGCAAGCCGAGCGTTCGCATTAATATAAGTACTTTTATATTTTTGAATTAAAATGTTTTTATGTTTTTGAATTAAAAAAATTAAATATTAAAAAAATTTTAAAGCCCTCGCAAACTGCGCAAACTGTGCATGTTGCCACTCTCGTAAATGTATTGTCAAAAAATTTTTGAAAATTCATTTGCACAGCTAATAAAAATATACGAGACAGCTCAGGCTCGTAAACTTGCACAGAGTATTTGTGCATTTGAAAAATAAAAATAAACGTCATAAAAATATAAATATTATTTACAAATATTATTTTAATAATTTATGTGAAAAAATAAGAAAATATAGAAAAAAAAACGAAGTGATAAAAAATTCATATAACTCATTGTTGTTGTTGTAATTCAGAGGCAAGTACAAGAAGTAACTGGAGAAGTAAATTGACATTGGCTGTTAAAAGCTGCACAACAGTTTCAAAAGGGGCTTCATGGAACACGCCTCGCAAGTTTGCGCAATTGCACAAAAGGCAATTTCTTCCGCTTTCATATGAAAACCCTTAATGTATTTTATTTAGATCAGCTCGCGACTCCAGGGAAAGGTCGCTGCGACCCCAGAGAAAGGTCGCGACCCACCAGCTGAAATCCACTGCACTAGACAATGCTGTCTTGACAATAACATTTTTTCACTAATACATACACACTTTTTCAATTGTCTTGACTACTGTCTTGAATATTTTGAAGACAGTAAATCGGACAATGATTTGAAGTATGCTGACATGATTTGAATTTTTTTGAATAATTAAGAAATATTCAAATAGAAAAGCTTTTAATACTTATAATTATGATATTTTCTTTATTTTTTTAATGTTAACTTACAAAGTTCGCGCAAAATGCGGAATTTCTTGAATTTAAACTTGATTGTCTTACGTATTCCTTATTGTCAAGACGGCATTGTGTGTTGTAAACGTAGTGTAAGGCAATTAAATTTGATTTTTTATGAAAATTTTTTGTTTTGCGTGCAGCTGCACTAGGCTTGCCAGATCCAAATTGTGAAAAAGCTTGAAGTGTAGAGAAAAAAGCTTGATTCACGAATATCTCATTTTGTCCATTAAGGTATCTACTTTCATATTCCATAGGTGGTTAGTCCAGCAGAACTCCCCTGCTCCTGGGAAAAATCGCGTCGATTTTTTTTGGCAATTTTGGATGAACCCACTTTTCTCGGAAACGGCTTCGCAGATTTCTTGCACGAATGTCTCATTTTGAGCCTTAAGATGTCTACTTCCACACTACATAGGTGGTTAGTCCAGCAGAACTCCCCTCCTCCTGGGAAAATTAGCGTAGATTTTTTTGCCATTTTGAATGAACCCACTTTTCTCGGAAACGGCTCCGCAAATTTCTTGTACGAATGTCTCATTTTGTGCATTAAGGTGCCTACTTTCATATACCATAGGTCTTTAGCCCAGCAGAACTATCCTGCTCCTGGGAAAAATCAGCGTCGATTTTTTTTGCCATTTTGGATCAACCCACTTTTCTCGAAAACGGCTCCGCTGATTTCTTGCACGAATGTCTCATTTTGAGCCTTAAGATGTTTACTTCCATATTGCATAGGTGGTTAGCCCAGCTGAACACTACCCTGCTCCTGAGAAAAATCAGCGTCGATTTTTTTTTTGCCATTTTGGATGAACCCACTTTTCTCGGAAAAGGCTCCGACGATGCTTTGGCCACAATCAATTATTTCCACCGTTTTAATTCCCAAAACCGACGCTAATAATATGAAGTTGCACAGAAAATACCAATAAAATTTTCCCGTTTTTTCAAAATCGACTCTATCTTGGCGCACTTAAAAATTTTACTAGCAAAAACTTGCAACAAATTTTTTCTCTTAACTTTTAATAATATTTTTTCACTCTCTCGTTGCTGAATTTCCGAGTAAGTGAACAATTCGTAACAACTTTCAGTTATTGAACAGACCTATTTTCCGAACTTACCCAAAGAAAAAGTTGGTACAACTTTGGACAGGAAATGAAAAAAAATACTTTCTCATTCCCTCTCAAATTTGCACAAAAATTGTTATGTGGAACGCTTTTAGGTAACTTTGTATAAGTTCGGACTGTTTCGTTATCCATCTGGAACAGAGCTAAAATTAGTTCGAAAAGATTTTTGAAGAGAGATCTCATGATAGATAATCATATGATGGGAATTCTACCGACAAGTCGACTAAAGCAACTTTGAGGGATGACCTAGGTAGGATTTGCAAATAGCCGCGGTTTTAAAGGATAGCAATTTTATTTTATTTTATATAATAAAAAAAATGTCTTCCGTCATTTTCACGTATTAAAAAGCTGAATAAGTACCACTTCACAAAATTGGAAACTTAACTGCTTTGAAAAATTTAATAGGATTTACATATTTCAGTAGTAGTATATTTCAGTAGTAAAAAATCACCATTTATTTTCGAATTTTTGTAGCAAATAAAAAGAGAATTTGTCATTGTCAAAAACAAACCACTTCGCTCCAATGACACGCTAATGTAAAATTCACTGCTTTTTTCGGAATTTGAAGTGGTTCGTATCAGTAGTTCTGGGGGCTTATTATGTATTCCGATTCGAAAAGGAAATCATTCGTATTTGTATACCTTATACATTGTGTTTCGAAAATGTTTTCTTTCGAATCGAAATACATAACTCCCCTGGTAATTTTCCTACTTCTTTTTCCCCACTTTTTTGCAAGGTAAAGAATGTGAACAACCGTTTCTCCGGTGAGAAATTTGTTTTTTTGTTTTAAATGTAATTGAGGGAAAGAAAGAATTCTTTTGGCATCGTAAAATAGGCAGTAAATATCGAAAATGTTTTTACATTTTTAGAAAAATTTCTATTGAAAAAATTTTTCGAATTTTATTTTAAAGAAAATACTTATTTACTATAAAAGAAACTTTGACTTCATATAAAATGTGTAATTAAAATAAAATTTATTAAATTTTTTGTTAGAACGTTTCTTTATCAATTATGTATGTATGCATGTATGTATGTATGTATGTTTTTTTAGCTTTTAACTAAATAAATAACTTCAAACTAAATTCGTATAGATTTAAAAGAAGTCCTAATCAAATAAAATTTAATGTGGAAAATATTATTAAATAAAAAATTGTAGATTAAAAACGATTAGATTAAAATTAACTGTTAGTATCATCATTATTATCATTGTGGTTGCTATCATTAGGATTATTAATATCACCAGTTGAACTGTTACTATCATTTTGAGTATTTTGTTGTTGTGAATTACTATCACTTTGTTGTAGAGTCGAATTGGTATTATTACGTTCTCTATTCCGTAACGAATGAATGCAAGCCAACATTCGTATCATGAAAGCTGCAGGCACAGTTATAGTGTCTTTTGTCTGTTCCAACATAACGGCATTGCGTTCCATTAACTATGTACATAAATATATCATAAAAAACTAAATTCACAATCTATTTGCAACTTTCACAAGCAAAAATACTTACAATTTCGGCTGCTTCTTCGTCAAAACCTTTTTCTTGTAATATGGGAGCCCAAATTTTAACGTCATAATCAATGCCCGAACTAGCCAAATATGGCAATTCTGGATGGGGTTGTAAACAATTAACAACATGCTGATCGGCTTGCATTAACATGACCAATTTTCCGGTACGTCTATCCCAAGTGAAGATGTGACCACAATCTGAGCCACACATTACATAGTTGTTGCCCCAAAATGTGGCCTCTTTGATCATGGTGCGCGCATTGCGATGGCCAGTATATTTCATTAGTAAATAATCATAGACAAATTCTCGTGTTTCCATTTCAAGATCTGCCAATTCTTTATTTAAGGAAGCAGCATCCACTTGAAATTGGTCTGAAGTGGATCTTTTGGTATTGTCATTATTTGAAGTTACAAACGATTCATCATCATCGCTTGTTGTGGCAAGATTTGTAGTAGTGGCATCATTACATGAGGAAGTCTGTTCTCGTTTGGCAATTAAACCATTAGCAGCAGCACGACGCCAAGCCGCAGAAGAAGTGGACGGACGTGATTCTAAAACACAATATAAATTATTATAAAAAAAAATCTAAAAAATGCATCTTTTACAAATATGTACCATCACTATTTTCTTCTGCTGAAGACGTTGGGAGAGTTGAAGTTTGTGCTGCTGATTGATTTTCTCTGACCGATTCTTGCATTTGGCTTGTTAAGCCCATGCGAGTACGTGGATCATTTAACATGCGTGATATCACCTCAGTCATACGACTCATAATATTAGGCTGCAATTGAGGTCTTACTTGACCCACATCGACTCTACCATTGGGATCCCTTTCGGGTCTTGCATCCGGTCCGGTATCTGACCAATCACCCCTTAAACGTAACCTACGTGTAACCTGTTCGGCGGTCATGGGTGGTGGAGGAGAACTTCCACGATTTGCCGTATAACGCCACTTAGACAAATCATCTACGTTTGCACCTTCGTGTTTCAGATCAAATAAATATAAATATTCCGATGAATATGAAACCAACAACTCCGTTTCATCGGGACTGTAACGTATGCAAGTTATGCGATACTGACGGCTACTAGGCAGCGGTATAGGATAAGCCTTAACCGGCCTAGTATGATTGTCGGCATTACCTGAATTGCCACCACTAAAATCAATCACAGACAAATAACGTCTGTCATATATACGCACTATAGCATCTGAACTTCCCACAGCCAAATAATTTGAACTAATAGGAGTCAAATCGATTGCATTAACTGCTGATGGGCTTAGAATCAGTATATTATCCTTGCAGCATGTTTTATGACAACCAGATATTTGTCTCAAATCAAAAAGGCGTACAGTGCCATCCTCTCCACAACTCATAAACGAACGTGGTTCTGTAGGAACAGTCAGCACCTCATACGTTGTGCCACTTTTATGGCAATTGAAATAATTGACAGTTGACTCTGTCCCGCTCTCATAAACTGGTGGTACGTTTTCATCTCCATTAAAGTGGGATTTCGAAAGTTTTATATAAGGCGCCATTAGTTCTGTGTACAAGACTATTCCATCTCCAGAACACGATACTATTGCTTGATCGTTGGATTGTGGCATAAAACGTGCACTAAATATATTAGCACGATGCGCTGTTTTACACTTTAAAAGGACTTCCTGATTGTTGGGATTTGTTACGGCAATGAATTGATCATCGGAGCCCGATAGTAAATATTCGCCCGTACTATTCCAATGTATTGTATTAACACAGCCAGAATGTACGGGCAGTCGGCACAAAAGTCCCAAACGTTGTACATAGTCCAGCGAATCTTTAGTGCTGGCAATTAAATTACGTGCCGTTATGCGTGGTTCAAAGTAATCTCTTTGCAAAATGCTACGAAACACGCTATTTCGAGAATGCATGTCACGCGGCATTTCTACCGATAACTATTATAAGTTTTAGTATCTGCAAGAAAATTTGGTTATTGTTTTATTATTGTTTTTTTATAGAATAATTTTAAAAAACTAATTGTTTTAATTGTGTGTTAAAACTGCAGATTTAGTACCAGATTTTGTAATTTAAAACGGTTTTTTCGTTTTGAAATTTCTATGAAAAAATTTTGTTTGAAAACGAATTTTTGTGTTTGTCTACAAATTTGAAACGTTGAGAAACAATTTTTTTTTACAAAATCTGCCTATTAATTAATTTTGTTGTTAAAGTTGAACCTACGACGAAAATTATTTTTTTACTATCATCTCAAAAGTTTCTAGCAGGTATAAAAAAGCTCTCCCACAAGATCAGCTTTATAATTTGATTCTACGCGACGCTCAACGACTTTAAGTTTTTTCATATAAATTACATCTAAAATTTTTTTCGTATTTTTCAAACAAAACTATATACTTTATATTCTTGTAGGATATTAAATTTTCCACAAAAAACCTCTTAGATAATTTTTCCGAACTTAATGGGTCTGAAATTTATTATTTCGGCTTTTTAGTTCAATAATTGAATTAATGTAAATTCAAATTATTTTATTAAGAGTGGAGTGTTGGAATATTCAAATCAGATTAGCAGAACGGATCAGTACTACTGATTTCGACAGGCCGATACACCGTCTCATCAGCGTTCTTGTTCACTTTGACCACTTATGAGGAAACATCAACTATTTAACTAATTTTTGTTACGAAATAGAATACAAGACTTTTTATGTAAATTCTTGCATTCATTTTTATTTCAACTCTGTTTTGGAATCTCAAATGCTTCGTTTTAACCAACATAAAGTGTATATGCATCTGTTCGATTTTTCCTACGTTCCTATTAAATGACTAAATTACCTACATGTATGGATTTTTCCCTACGTTTTGGCATCACTGATTCCAACAGTCCACTCTTAATAAAATAATTTGAATTTACATAAATACAAATATTGAACCAAAAAGCCAAAATAATAAATAAATAAAATTACGTAAAAGTAAACTTAATCGATTTGTTGCGATTAGCTAATCTCTATGCCAGCATTTCTGTGGTGCTAATGCCAACTCATCATTAGATCTTTAAACAAAAATCGGTTCCACATTCATTGTCCTCCAATGGAGCAACTATCAAATGCTAAAGCGATAAAACACATTTGAAAAGCTTTCAAATGTGGGACCGATTTTTGTTTAAAGATCTACAACGAAATGCTGGCATATAGATTAGCACATAAATTTTTACGAATATCTCGAATAGATACATTTAGTAAACTTATCGTTAAAAAGTTATCAGACATTGAATACTACTAGTATTATACCAGCAATTACAGTACTGAAAGCAAATAATCATAACTTATGCCTACTTTGTTAGTAGTATTCAAACTCTGACAACTTTTTATTCTTTAAGTTTACGAAAAAATCATATAAGTTTTTTTTTTAAATGGCTTTTTGTGCTGCTACGTATACATACTTATTAATAGGGTTTAGAGATAGGCGCGTGTCGAAATTTTACAACACGACAAGACCCGAACACGAATACCGAGATGTCCAATACGTACGAAACACGTACGCGAAAATTTTTCAAAACACGACACGACACAACACGCTCGAAATAAAATCCAAAAAACAAATTTTCTAGTATTCAAAGACATATTTTTCTTTTATTTTAATGTTTCATGTTTTATTTGTATTTTGATTTTCATATTTTTGTTGAGAAAGATTAACTTATCAAGATTTCGCTTAACAATAGTGTGCGGCAAGCTTCTGCATTCATACATATTTTAATCTTAAAATCATTTCGTGTCAAGTTTGGTCAACACGACACGACCCGAATACGAACGAAATCAGATTTTCTGTCATAAGCACTTCGTGCATGTTGGTGTCACGAAAAAACACGACACGCGCCCATCTCTAGTAGAGATGTAACGATACCTCTTTTTTCCGATACGATACCGATACTCGAAAAGAAATATCGGCGATACCGATACCGATACACATATTGGAATCGGATTCAAGTTATAATTAGCAAAACTCAAGTAGAGTAATTATTTTATTTTTACAAAATTACAGTGTAAGAGATTATTAATATTTAAAATTGATATTAATCCATTAAAAAATGAGAAGTCAGTTTTAAGGAACTACATTTTCAGGATTTATATTAAAAATAGGCACATAATTAGTAGAAATAGAATAGAAAAGTAACAATTTATTTAAGTTATTCAAAAATTTTTAATTCCTTTATAATTTAAGAAAATGCTGAACATGCTTTTCAAAAAATAGATTTTTAAAGGACATTTATAAAATAATATTTTTCTAAAAGTTTATATTTATAGAAAACTATTTTGAGAAAACTTCATGTAAATCTTCTTTGTTGTTTTTCTTCATTCCGACTTTTTGACATATGAACTAAACCAGAAATGAGGTCACGTTATGTAAAAACCATTCGAAATTATCTAAATTTCCACTCCTTCCGGATGACAAATTCTAAATTTTCATGACTTCTTTGGAATGTATTTTTTTGCTAGCAATAAGATTTAAAAAACAACGAATTGAATTTGAATTCATGGTAAAATTAACAAAAAATTAAGTTATGAGTTTTAGTCGAATTGTATTGGTATTATATCCAAAGAAATTTGATTATTTTGGCTTGATTTCGGTTTTAATTTAATTTTTCAATTATATTATATTTTTATTTAGAGATAAATATGAAGCATGGACAAAGAAAAATTTTTTAACAAAAAAAAAATTTTTTTGTTTTACAAAATAACAGCGTGAAATATTATTAATATATTAATACATTAATAATAAAAAACAACGAATTGAATTTGAATTGAACCATCAGTTGGAAGAAGGGAATAAACGCCATTTTTCCAAAATTGAGTTATACACATTTTTGTTTACTTGAAACATAGCTCTATTATGCGTGTTAAAGACAAAAATGTAACACTTATATTTAATAGAATTTTATGCGACTAAAAAAGAGTAAGTTGGAACAATAGAATAAGTCCTGTCATTTATTCCCTTTTTCCAACTGATAATCAATAAAATATTAATTCTGGTACAATTAAGTTCAAAAAAGTAAAATTTTAATAGCAAAAATTCTGGTTTTTCCGTGATATTTGTTACTTCATAATTGATGGTTGAATTTGAAAATGCATGGCAAAATTATTTAAAAAACACCTGTAAGACTGGGTTCACACAGGGCAATTTTTATTGTGCAACTTTTAATTCAGCTGGGAGAAAGACAGAGAAAAACTCTGTTGCTTTCTCTGTCTTTCTCGCGGCTGAATTAAAAGTTTCGCAACAAAAATTGCCCTGTGTGAACCTCGTCTAAGTCATTGAATAAGAAAAACATATTCAAGATATCGAATTATAGACATTTTGAATACTGTTCAAGTCAAAAAGGTTATATAATATGTCCTAAAGACACTTTTTTGCTTCAGAAAAAGTATGTAAGCTCAAAATTACCATTTATAAAGGCATACACTTCCAAAATGCCAATAAATACGAAACAAATTAATGACATTTAAAAAATAAAACAATACATTCCCGACGAATTCAAAGAATATTATGATATTTTAATATTATCTCTTGAACTACTACAACAACCGAAACTGCTGAAAACGATGACGAATAAATGATATTAACTACTTCATTCGTTATTTAAAAAAAAATTAAATATACCCTTGTTAAAAAATTGCCTTTTATTTATATATTTTTTTGATCAGTTGGAAGAAGGGAATAAATCCAAGAAGTTTATTTGTGTATATATCAGTAAATATTAATATTTGGAAATCTGGTCTATTGTTATGCAATCATAATTAATACTATCTCCATTTCATCCAAATGTTATAAAAGACTATGTGACGAAAACAAAACGCTATGAAGTTTTTTTCATTTATCTCTGTTCCATATTTTTGGATTTATTCCCTTCTTCCAACTGGTGGTTCAATTCATGGTGAAATTAATAAAAAAAAATAATTTGTTCAAAAAAGCTCTGAAAAAAATTTTAAAAGTTCTCGCATCGAAAGTAAAATATCGCCGATACCGATGTATCGGCAAATCTGAAGTATCGCCGATATATCTGTATCGGTTACATCCCTATTAATTACTCTGTATTGAGTAACTTGTTGTGGAGATGTAAGTTTCTACTATTTAGTAAAAATAAGTTTATAAACAGAGTGTGAAAACAAACAAAACTTTTCGCAAACGTTTCATGCGAAGACACAAACTTTTCAAATATTTTTAATCGTTTTGTACATGAGCATAACCAAAACAAATATGTACTTTTGCAAATAATATAATTGGCTTTTCACTTATCTTGGGCAGCTGATCGTCATCTGGCTTAAGTCCTACTATTTATTATTCCTCACAGATTATTATTCCTCGAATAGCTTGCTATGTTTTGATTCGTGTTGCCCGATCTTTTAGCCGTTTGCCTATCAACTTAAGAAATTTTTCTCTGTCGGTTTATGCATATCGTCGAAAACTACTAGAATATCTTTCGAATCTGACACACTTGCCGACCACTACTTAGAGGGATTTTGGTTGTTGTTGTCATCAGTATTACATTTTTTAAATTATTATTATGTTTAAGGCTGGGGAGCCATCCTTATATTTGTGTACATACGTATTCATATTTAGGTATTTACAAAGCGAATGAGACTGAATTTGTTTTTATCTACTTTAGTAGTATTACTTGTTTTTTTTATATATTTATATAGCACTGTATTAATATAGTACTATTGTAGTTTATTATTGCTACCCTTATGTAATAAATTTTCGGCCTTTTAGGCTTTGTTATTACTGAATTGAATAAATAAATAAATAAAATAAAATAAACTGTCACAGGAAGAAGTATAAAATTTTGTATCTAATCTGTCAAACTCCATATAAAAAGAGTACTACAACAATTTTGTAGGTATGTTGATGTAATAATAAGACCATAATGTCATAATGTATGTTGATATGTATGTTGTAGTTGAGATAAAAAGTGACTCACGATCACACATGATTTCGCTTGAATAACCTCAATTCAATTTTTAGATTTTAACGCATAATCTTTTCTGTCTAGACCTGACACCGTAAGTAAGTAGTTCCAGATAAGATTACAAATATATACATGCATATGTACTATGTACATATCGTTAATTTACTCAAACAACGACATAACTAAAAAAAAGTAGTTTTGCAGGAAGAGGTTTTAAAACTTTCAATGGAAAAATTAAATAATATTCTTCACTCAAAAGGTGAGTATACGAAACATTTTTACGCAATTATTAGATACATAATATGTACATATAAAAAACGATATGACGACTAATTCTGCATTATTAACCCAAAAATTTTATTTTTTGAGTTATGAATTTGTTTGATTAAATTACCGATATGTATGTATGTGAAGTCGCAGCACTATAATTCTACCGCTATTCATTTTCCATAAAAATTCATACAAAAATCTTGTACACTCACCTCATGAGCGGTGAATGTCATATATGGGCTCGAAATAATAAATGAAGAACTAAAATAAATATGATTGTACATTAAACCGTACCAGAAAAAAAGTGCGCCATACAATACACCTTCGAATACAAAATATTTTCGGAAGGCAATTTCTAAAAACAAAATTTTTTGCCGAACGTATTTAGGTGTTGCCTTTGTAAGTTTTTCGCAGGGACCATAAATAACAGTTATCGATATGGAAAATCTATTTTATAACAGTTATTTTGTGAATTTAAAATAAAAAATCAATCTAATGTGCTGTTTCCACAATGCAAACAAGCGACTTGAGTAAAAAATGTGCGTGGAAATCATTAAAAAAACTGAGTGATTTTCATATACATTTTAAGCAAACAATGCTTGTTTGTATTGTGGAAACAACACATAAGACAGTTATTTTTCAACGTAAAATAAAAGGTCAGACGAAACTCTTAAAAAGGGAGTTTTATTTTGCCGTCATAAAATAAAACTCTTTTGAGGAGTTTTATTTTTCACGTCAAAATAAAACTAATTTTATGTAAATTGACATTATCCGTACTTATATAAATTGGCAAAAACAGTACAGTGCATTAATGCAACACAGGTAAGTGTGGAAAGAGCATTATCTGTACTGAAATTGATATTGAGCGACCTGCGTTAAAACTTTTTTGTGGAAAATTAAAAAAAAATTATGTTCGTTAAATTAATTAAATAAATTACCACACATTAGGTATGAATAAAAAAGTATTTGCTTTTTACTTACGAATTTGTTTTAAAATTCAAAATTCTGTAAATTATTGAATATAAAACTAAGAATTTTGGGTTTTAAAAAGAATTTTAAGTAAAAAGCCAATACTTTTATTCATACTACCCATTCATACTACCCATTATATCCGATATACTCAATAAAAACAAAAAAAAAGAAACATTAAATAAAAGAAAATAAACAAAAGGAGATTTATTAATATGATTATTTCGAACGTATTTGCTTTGTGAATCCAAATTGATTATTAGGCTAAGGTTCGTAACGTTATACTCATGTTCATATATACTTAAGTATAAAATCAAACCAAAAAAGTTTGTCTGAGTAGAACATAAATCAGAAAAATGGTAATGAAGAAAAATAAACCGATGGCAACGCTAGGAAAAGTGCAGTTAATATCATTTTGAGAGTGATATAATTCTCGTATTAAATTTTCACGAAAAAGTTTTATGTATAAGAATTAAAAATCACATTCAACAGAGCCACCTGACAAGCAAATACACGCGAGCACTGACGATGGAAGTGTAGTAGCTTGCGAAAGTGGCGCTACTCTGTTCCCTTGTTCCCTGGAATATTAATCAGCCCAATTCTTTCTGAATATAACGTTACGAACCTTAGCATAATAATCAATTTGGATTCACAGAAGGAGTTTTATTTTAGACGGAAAAAACAAAAGTACTCATAAAATGAGTTTTATTTTCTGACGGGAAAAGTAAAACTCCTAAAATGAGTTTATTGTATGACGGCAAAATAAAACTCTTTTTGAGAGTTTCATCTGATCTTTTATTTATCCGTTGACGTTATTCAGCCTCAGAAAATATTTTGTTGTTGGCCTGTTTTGGTTTGTTTTACACATTTTAGTGTGTCAAGTTCTCTTCAGAAAATCAAGCTGATTTCAATCAAATGTCAAGCTGGTATACTATTTGAATCTTGAAACACTATATGTATTAGTGAATGTAACGAATATCTGCGCCACTATTCGCCGAATACGAATACGAATATTCAATCTGAAATTTTGCGCCACTCGATATTTCAAATTTAATTCTAGAAAATATGTAACATTTTTTAACTTTTTATTATAAAAATGGCAATTTATGATTTCTTTAAAACAGAAATTTACCTTTGTAAGGGATGATACAATAATTTCTAATAAATTCACTTCCTCGAAAAATGATTATATTGAAAATTTTTATTGAAAAGTGCAAACAATGCAACATATTTTTGTAGAAAAGAAAATGCCATTAGTAATTCAGTGTTGTTTGGGGAGCAAATATTTTCTCATATACCGCAGCCGCCTGTGTCGGTTTCGGTTTATTTTCTTTGTATGCTTAATTTTATTTTTCACAGTGTGTAATAATGGATAACAACCTTTTTAGCTTCCCACGCTTAATTATAATAAGCAAAACGAAAAGATCTCTCAAGGGCCCAATAAACTCGCATACATGAATGACATACATGAAAACTGACACACATTGCTATTTGTCAGTTTTTCTCCTCACACTGTTCATGGAAACTGACAAACATTTATTTAAAATTTTTTCAAAGGAAACTGAAAAAATTTTCAATTTTGAATCATATTTAAACTAGGGATGTAACGAATACCGATACCGATACCGATACCGATATATCGGCGATACTTCAGATTTTCCGATACATCGGTATCGGCGATATTTTACTGTCGATACGACGATACTTTTAAAATTTTTTTCAGAGTTTTTTTTAACAAATAATTTGTTTTTATTCAATTTTACCATGAATTAAATTCACTTCGTTATTTTTTAAATCTTATTAATATCAATTTTAAAAACTATTAATATTTTGATATTATTTATTTTTTGTTAATTTTACCATGAATTCAAATTCAAGTCGTTGTTTTTTAAATCTTATTTCAGCAAAAAAAGACACTCCAAAGAAATCATGAAAATGTAGAATTCGCGATCCGGAAGTATTGCAAATTCGGATAATTTCTAATTAGTTTTACATATCCTTGCCATTGCAAGAAGTTCTGTTTTTCGATTACCAATCACCGAATTGGAAGCGATTTTAGAACAAATTTCTTTTTCGGTGTTCTATAATGATTTTTCCTCAAGGAAAAAGGATAATAATTACCCATTTTCACAATTTTTTATGCGAATTTAAACTCAAAACTTTATTTTCATGTAAATTTAGGTGAATAAATATAAACTTAGAAGACTTTTAATAATTAAGCTATTAAGTTATTTAGAAGAATATTAGTTGATAAATGTCCTTTAAAAAATCGATTTTTTAAAAAGCATGGCGAGTATTTTTTAAAATTATAAAGGAATTAAAATTTTTTTCTTGCTTTTCTACTAATTATCTGCATATTTTTAATATAGATTTTTTGGAAGCAAAGAAATGTTTCTCCTTAAAAATTACTTCCAATTTTTTATACTGGGTTAAAATCAATTTTAAATATTCTCTCTTACAATGTAATTTTGTATAATAAAAAAATTGCACTTGAGTTTTGTTGATCTAAAATGTTGATCGAATATTGAACTCAATTTCAATATTCGTATCGGTATCGGAATCGGTATCGGCGATATTTATTTTTAAATATCGGTATCGGTATCGGATCGGCAAAACGGCGTATCGTTACATCCCTAATTTAAACTAGATGAAATTGCGACAAAAGCAATTGTGATCCCGAATTTGAATTGAAAAATATAAATAATTTAAACAAATATGTCGCTGCATATGAAAAAAAATCTAAATTTTGTACGTTTTCCTTTGATGTTTACATTCAAGTATGCCACTCTTCCCTTTACACCATATGAAATATGTGAGCAAAGAATAAATTATTAAAAAATTTTAATATTCGTTCAACATGTGTCGTTCAAAAAATTTAACCATACAAAGTCAGGGAATCCGTCCAATATGGCATGTATGCAGGCGCGGACACAAAGGGGGAAGCGGATATCCCCCCAAACGAGTAAATTTCTAGAGAGTTTCTAAAAGAAGTTTGGAAAAATAGTATGTTTTACTTAGAAGTTCCCCACCCAAAAGCTCAAGCTGGATCCGCCCCTGCATGTATGTCATACAAGTATGTGAGTATAGGGCACCCTTCAGAGTTTCTTTAAATTTGTGGCAAAAAGTAATAAGTGCTTAAGTCGACTTAAGAAAAGTAGTTTTTTCGAAAGTTTTTACGCTAATGGTAAGAAATTTATGGGCTTATATGATATATTACTTGCGTGGCCCTTCCTAGTTTTGTTATGATTGTAGCCACTGCAACCTTCAACTGAATGTGTTAATATTTAAGTAATAAAACAGTGTTAAAGTCCATGTCCATACGAGTCAACTTTTGCTTCTGCAACTTTCCTAAATTTTCTTTTGAAGTTGCATTCGTGTCCATACAATGAAATTCTTGCTGTGCAGGTTTTGTTTTTTTACATAGAATTTGTTGTTGCTTAATATTACGAAGAAGAAAACAAAAGAGAGTTGCATGTACATGAAGCAGTGTACCCCTTCCCAATCATCTCACCTCTCTCCCATAAACTCAAAAGTTGCGCAGCAAAAGTTGACTCGTATGGACATAGACAAAACAAAATTTGCTTAAGTCGACTTAAGCACTCATTCGTTATTGCCACAGAAATGTCTCATGCATTTCAATTATATTTTCGAATTTATTACCGATAAATGATGTATTTTGTTCAATACACTACTGCGAACGCATTTGCAATTTGTATAATGGGATTGGAATTATCGTAATATTTATTTGACCCATTCAAGTCGATAATTTTCTTCCAATAATTAGGCAATTGCTTCAATTGATTGTAGGTCTAGGAACGCTCAACGCCAATTTGAGGTATTTTCATAAAAACTTTTTGATGCGGCACATATTTCCTTCTAATTATTTTGTATTGTACTGCATTACATATTAAGGCCAAACATTTTTTGATAATTATAGTAAAACCTTTGTCTCACACATTGATTTGAGTTACATGATTAGTGAAAACTTTTTCCTGCTACTCCAGTTCAAATGTAAATTTAATATTTAGTTATTTATTAATTAAGTTACGCTAGTAATTGTAATTATCAATGATAATTCATACTAGAATAGAGAAATAGCAAGAAGCTTAAGACAAGGCATAAAGGAAAAAGTGAATATCAATAACTATCAAATGAAATACAGCTCTAAGCTCTGAATTGATTAAAGGTAAATAATATTCAACTCTTGACTGCAAACCAGCGATTGTGGTCGAGTGGTCTACGCTTTAAAGAACTATGAAGAGAATAGCGGGAGCTATCGAAACATGTCAGTTCAACCCTCCGTGCAGTCAACATTTTTCTTTGTTTATATGCTTCATATTTATATCTAAATAAAAATATAATTTAATTGAAAAATTAAATTAAAACCGAACTCAAGCCAAAATAATTAAATTTCTTTAAATTATTTAAATTTTCCTTAAAATGTATTCAAAATAAATCAGGGACTGAAACCATGAAAAAATAGGTTCAGGTTCGCGTTCGGGTTAATCAAAATAAAAAGTTCAGGTTCGGCTTCGGGTTTAAAACCAAAAATTTAAGCACGCGCAAATATTTTGTTTAATAATAAAATATATAAATCAATTGTACATTCACGTTTATACGTTTAAACAATGGGTAGTATGAATAAAAAAAGTATTTGCGTTTACTTAAAAATTTGTTTTAAAACCAAAAAAACTCTTAGGCGCTAATTGTGTAAATCACATCACCGAAGTGAAGTTTATATTAAAGCAACAATTAATTTTACAAAATTTTAAAAATTTGTTTTTTGTTTTTCATACAAATTCTTCACCAAACAAACGTATAGAAATTAAAGCGTTGCTTTACCTTTCAAATATTTTAAAATTTGTATGAAAAATGAAACAAATTTATAAAATATTTTAAATTTTATTTTTGTTCTCTATACAAATTTCACTTTGGTGACGCGATTTACACAATTAGGGCCTTAATTTTATATTGAATAATTTCCGGAACTTTGTGTTAAAAAAAAAATTTAATTAAAAAGCAAATACTTTTTTTTATTCATACTACCCAATACATTCATCCTTATTACGGTTGCCGTAGTCGTGACGAAATCGATCAAATGTGGCAACGTTCGCTATATGTTTTACATGGGAGTCTTCTAATTTCGACTACGACTACGACAACCATAATAAGGGGCATTATTTTTTTAATTTAACTTATTTACGGGTCGATTATCGATGGCAACCGAGCTTCATTTGGGTTGCCAGCTGCTAAAAATCATATTACGGATGGCAACTGGCTACTGAGAGCTGTAAGTTTCCGTTGCTTTTTAGTGCTTTTCTGGTAACCACAACTTTTTAGTTGCGGGCTGGCAGCGCAACCGAAGTTCGGTTGGCATACATAATCGACCCATTAGTTTCAAAAAAACTTTTTTCAACTTTGTAACGTACGTACCGCATTGACATAAGAAAATATACTTCAAATTAGAAATTATTAGAAATACACAGAATAAGAAAAAGCAAAAATGTTGGCAACCATTCAGCACTTTTAAATATTGCAAAAAATAGTCAGCTGTCGGATTGCTGCCACCTGGTACGAATTTGCCTTGGTCGTTATTTTATTTTGATTTTGTTTTTAATTTTTTTTTGCATGCAAGAAATGTAATGTTTTTTATTATTCTTCTATTAAATATTTCGCTATTTTTTATATTTTTGAACCCGAACCTTGCTGAATTTTAGGGTTCAACGGTTTCGGGTTCAAAGTCTTCATAAACAGCGAACCTGAACCCGTTTGGGTTCAGGTTCGGGTTCCGTTTCAGTCCCTGAAATAAATGAAACAATTTTTACATCCAACCATTATCATTTTAAGTTAAGATACTTTTGTAGCGCATGAGCGATATGTATAAGGTATGTACTTATCTAAAAATGGAAATATATAGGTAAGTAGTTGTTTTTGTGTTTCCATTAGCTACCCAAGAAACTAACAAAAAATTCATCCAACTATAAAACAACGTCAAACTGTCTGTCGTTAAAAAGAACAACAATACAATTTAATAAAACTTAATCAATAAGAAAGCAGACTAAATACTAAATACATACATACATATAAATACATACATATCGTCGTTGCTCTGACAAAGTTAGCTATGTGTTTTTTACTATGTTTTCAGGAGAGCCTTGCTTTAGCCTTGCGATATTTTTTTATAGTCAGGCGCTTTATTGAAGTAACTTTGGCATTGCTACAAGTATTTTGTAAAAAACAATAGGGATAATTAGACATGGGGGGAGCTATAATAAAATTACTCGAAAAACTACACATAGTAACTCATTTTTCAAAAGTATTTTTAACAAAAATTTTTTTTAAAACTTCAAAATAATTCTTGAAAAAAAACCGACTACAAAATATGCATGGCATTGCCCATACTTCTTATCATAATGCTGTACTTTCACGATTGTGTGCAATTGTTTGCTAATTGTGTGCAAAGTTTCATAAGAATCTGTTAAGTAGAAATAGTTTAAATGATTATTTACTTTTCATGGGCGTGGCACTGCTTACTTTTCAAACTATAATATTATATTGTAACAATAACTAAATGGGTATGCAAATTTTCATAAGAATCGGTTTAGAAGTTGTTGAAAAATAATATTTACTTTGCATGGGCGTGACAATGCCCACTTCTTTAATCATGATGTAGTATTCAAACGGATGCTTAATGTATGTGCAAAGTTTCAGAGGAATCGGTTGAGTAGAAGTAGATGAAAAGACATGTGTATTTACTTCGTACGGGCGTGACCCCGCCCACTTTTCAACGGGACCAATCTGAAAGTACATCCCTTTAAATAAAGAAAAAAATTTTTTGAATTTATACTAATAACTCCTTTGTAGGAACATTCTATATATGGCCTTCACATACCTACTTTTATTAACTTCTAAACCCATCAAGATATCTTTAAACGCTTTGGTGGGTAGATGTATGACCAAACAATTCTAAGAATGGTGCAATAAAAAAATGTTAAATTCTCACATAACTGATTACGTCAGAGCAACAACGATGTGTATGTATGTACATTAGGGGCATTCATATTAAACGTGTAAAATAAAAATTAAAAAACGTTATACCAGCTACATTGACCATTAATTTCATTAAGCCCTACTTAGGTTTTTCATTCGTCAAAATATAGATTTGTTGGAGAATGTTTTTTTCGCAGTCTAAAAAACAAATCGACCAAATATTATACCATTTAGGAATTCGGGTTAAGGGCGCCAACTTTTGATGTCACTTGCCAAAAGTACCTACTACACTTTTTTCAACACGGCCGGTTAAAGTTGGGAGTAGTAATAATTTTAAGTACATCGTTTGGCAAAACGTAGGATTTTCTTTAAAAATCAGGCCACTGCAGTATGAATTTTTAATTGCCATTTAGAGAAGGATAATATAGGACAATAATATAGGAGAAAAAAATAAAAAAAGTGAAGAATTGTAGTCACAGCAATAGAAACATCATCACAAGATGATTTTTTTTAAATGATAACACCTTTTAAAATAAGCGACATGGATTTTTTTCTAACTTTTTTCGGAGCTTACTACTTGCGCTATCACCCACTCTCGGCTTAACGTTGATTTATGGGACACCCTGTATTATGTACATAGTTCGTGGTATCAGAAATGAATATCATATAAATTATGAACGAAATGATAAAGTTTTAAGAGCATATTTTTTTACATTTTGGGAGCATATTTTTAAGTTTTTAGTGCATATTTAATGCGCATAAAACACATTTTTATGGCATTTTCCGGTTTCCCTGGCTATTACTAAAAGTATTCGCGACGGGAACACTTTTTAGGGAAAACTATTACCAATTATTAAAAATGTTCAGTTATTGAACAGACCTTATATATGTACAGTAGGTTGTTCGTTATTTCCCAAGTTCACTTTTTCTTTGATGCCGTCCCTTAAATTTTTAGTTTTTGCCCTGAAAATAAATATCTAACTCAAAAAAACTTGAAAATTTCAAACTAAACTGTGCCGAAATCATGTAACATTTCCCATATAAAAATACATGGGAATTTCGGACTTTTTGCATTTAATGTTTTTTTAAGAAATAACAATACCTCAATGATTAATACATATTTTACAGAAAATTGAATGCTCTAGGTCTTGTATGTCTTTTTGATACTTTCACTCCTTCGAGTTATTTGATAAAAATTTTAGTTTTTAAAGCATTCATAAAAATACCGTTAGTTTTGTATTAGCACATAGCTAGATATGTATGTTATTTCATTAAAATCGATTTAAAACTTTTGATTAAGTGAGAAACTAAATTGAAAAAATCATGATTTTCATACAACAGAAACATTTTTATTTGTGGATGTGTGTTGTATGGAAATCACAATTTTGATTAATTGAGCTATCTCACTTAATTGTGAATAAAATCGAAAGTGTGGATCGATTTTAATAAAATAGGGCTTATTTTGTATTGACCGTTTTGACAAAAGTAGGTACATACATATATATTATTTTATTCCTGATTTATGATACCGCTTTTATATAGTTTCTTGGAACAAAAAAAAATTGAACAAATAGGGTTTAGCTACTTCTCTCAAAAATAAATTAAAATTATCCTATCCGATAGAAAATTAAAAAATAGTTATGAATTTCCAGTACAAAATTATTTGCAAATTTCCTTAAGAAATTACTAAAATTTGTAATAAATTCGTTAAACCATTAAAACCAAAATATTTTATGTCGAATATTGGCTTAGCTAAGTAAAGATATTTGGCCTAGCCGGCCTTCGGCCGGACTTAATGATTTTCTCCTCTATGTATGTCGAATAGTGGCTTCGCTGAGTAGATTTTCTGCATAGGCAAAAATGTGATAAATTTTAGCATCTCCTGAAAGGCATGCTCAAACCCTTTTAAATAATACCAATATTGACCGCATTCGGTGGAAAATGTACTATATAATCACAATTTTGGACAAGAACTTCAGAAGGCCTGTAACTCGGAAACTAAGGCTCGCCGCCAATTTTTTTATTTAATTTTTTCTTCTTATTTTTTAATTTTCTATCGGATAGGATACATTTTATTTATTTTTGAGAGGAGTAGCTAAACCCTATTTAAGCCAAAAAAAAAAAAAAAATACCGGAAAACACGAAGAAATATTCCGGGAATATTCTTAGAAAATGCCAAGATTATTTTCAGGGTGCCACAAAATTTTGTTTTCTGAAACTACTCCCCTTAATGTATTAATTAAACAACAAATAGCCATGTACTTGGCTTTTTTTGATGGGACACTTGAAATAGTTATTTTTAATTTTATCTTTTGTTCCCAAAAAATTATTTTTCATATTCGCAGTGCCACAGATTCTTTTTTGTATGTATTTATAGTTGTCTTTAATGCATTTTTTGCATGACCCGCATAATATGTATAATTTTTTGATTTTTACGCTTCAGTTTAAATGCAAAATTATAGCATATTGAACTTTTTATATTCTTTTAAAAACATTTGTAATTTTGCCACTTTTACCTTTCGTCAATAATAACTACATACTTATAGAGTTTTACAAACCTTTCTCTTAATTAATAAATTTTAAAAACGCGAGGGTGCAGCTTATGCTGTTAATTAATTAAAATCTCAAAAGAAACTAACAAATATATACACTTTTTGCATTCTCTTTTTTTATTGAACGTTTTTATACTTTTTCATTTATACATAAACATACATACATATGTATATCAAAACGTATTTTCGTATTTATTAATCCCTTTCTTCTTTTAAGTAGCAATTTGTTGTTTACTTCAACAGCTGTTTCCTTTTTGTTTTGGTTACGTTATTTTTTGATCGACGTGAACAAATCAAACTCACCACAACAAACCGTAACAGCTGTCCGTTGTTCTTTCTGTTGTTGCTATTGTATTATTTGATAAGTGATGAACTATTTTAACTGAGAAAAGATACAGTAAGCAATGAATATAATATAATAAATAATTTAAAAGACTCTTGGATTTATTAAAACATTTCTTTATTTCGTACCCAAGAATTCGTTTAGATTTAACAACAAAAATACTTTTTTGGGGAATGTAAAAGTCTTTTAAATTTCATTTGAACAAAAAGGCTCACAAAGACCCAAAGAGTATTTTTGCTGTAAAATCTAAAATAATTCCTGCGTAAGATTGAAACAAAAGCCAAAATAAAGCTTAGACCAATAGAAAACAAACTGCGTACAGTTTTTTGGGTAAAAAATAAAACTATGGGGTGATAATCACCAACAAACTTTTACATTCCGGAAAAAATGCTCAAAAACACCCAAAAAGTATTTTTGCTGTAAAATCTAAAATAATTCTTGTGCAAGATTGAAACAAAAGTAAAAATTAAGCTTAGAACAATAGAAAACAAACTTTTACATTCCGCAAAAACTGCTCAAAAACACCCAAAAAGTATTTTTGCTGTAAAATCTAAAATAAATCTTGTGCAACTTTTAAATAGCAGCCAAAATAAAGCTTAGACTAATAGAAAACAAACTGCGTACAGCTTTTTGGGTAAAATATTAAACCATGGGGTGATAATCACCAACAAACCTTTACATTCCGAAAAAATTCTCAAAACACCAAAAAAGTATTTTTGCTGTAAAATCGAAAATAATTCTTGTGGAACATTAAAACAAAAGCCAAAATAAAGCTTAGACTAATAGAAACAAACTGCGTACAGTTTTTTGGGTAAAAAACAAAACTATACGGTGATAATCACCAACAAACTTTTACATTCCGAAAAAATGCTCAAAAACACCCAAAAAGTATTTTTGCTGTAAAATCTAAACTAATTCTTGTGCAAGATTGAAACAAAAGCCAAAATTAAGCTTAGAGCAATAGAAAACAAACTGCGTACAAAAATACTTTTTGGGTGTTTTTGATCATTTTTTCCGGAATGTAAAAGTTTGTTGGTGATTATCACCCCATACTTTTATTTTTTACCCAAAAAGCTGTACGCAGTTTGTTTTCTATTGGTCTAAGCTCCAATTTGGCTTTTGTTTTAATTTTGCACAAGAATTATTTTAGATTTTACAGCAAAAATACTTTTTGGGTGTTTTTGAGCATTTTTTGCGGAATGTAAAAGTTTGTTGGTGATTATCACCCCATAGTTTAATTTTTTACCCAAAAAACTGTACGCAGTTTGTTTTCTATTGGTCTAAGCTTAATTTTGGCTTTTGTTTCAATCTTGCACAAGAATTATTTTAGATTTTACAGCAAAAATACTATTTGGGTATTTTTGAAAATTTTTTGCGGAATGGAAAAGTTTGTTGGTGATTATCACCCCATAGTTTTATTTTTTACCCAAAAAGCTGTACGCAGTTTGTTTTCTATTAGTCTTAACTTGATTTTGGCTTTTGATTTAATCTTGCACAAGAATTATTTTAGATTTTACAGCAAAAATACTTTTTGGGTGTTTTTGAGCATTTTTTGCGGAATGTAAAAGTTTGTTGGTGATTATCACTCCATAGTTTTATTTTTTATCCAAAAAGCTGTACGCGGTTTGTTTTCTATTGGCTTAAGCTTAATTTTGGCTTTTGTTTCAATCTTGCACAAGAATTATTTTAGATTTTACAGCAAAAATACTTTTTGGGTGTTTTTGAGCATTTTTTGTGGAGTGGAAAAGTTTGTTGGTGATTATCACCCCATAGTTTTATTTTTTACCCAAAAAGCTGTACGCAGTTTGTTTTCTATTGATCTAAGCTTCAATTTGGCTTTTGTTCTAATCTTGCACAATAATTATTTTAGATTTTACAGCAAAAATACTTTTTGGTAGTTTTTGAGCATTTTTTGGGGAATGTAAAAGTTTTTTGATGATTATCACCCCATAGTTTTATTTTTTCCCAAAAAGCTTTACGCAATTTGCTTTCTATTGGTCTAAGCTTTATTTTGGTTTTTGTTTCAATCTTGCACAAGAATTATTTTCGATTTTACAACAAAAATACTTTTTGGGTGTAACGCAGTTCGTTTTTAAGGAGTTTAGCTGTATACTGGTATTTCTTTGTTTTGTGCACAGTCATTATTTTATTTACTTTGATTATAACGAAATCAATAACAAGTACATATTAATATATCGGCGTGTTTGTTATAGCCGAGCTTTACTGTACAATTGTACTGTACGTTTCTTAAGTCTTTGCATGATTTTGTTTTGTTTTTAAAACTAACCACAGCAAATAAAGAAAAGAGTGGAAAAATGTAAACACAAACAGCTGTTACGGTTTGTTGGAGTTTGATTTGTTCACATACGTTTCATGCTCAAGAGATGTTAGGACATACACTTGTCAAACATTCATTTTATATTCAATTTTGTATTATGATGTATCTTAGTTGCGAAGGAAAAATTAGTAGAATTTGTACGTAGAAAATAAATTTTTTTATCATATATTATTTGTTTATTACTATCGAACGGTATGTGAGATAGTGTAATCACATGCCGGTCGACTTCTGTAGAAAATGCAATGCTGATCTAATGAGTTTAGGAAAGTTTTAAGAAACCAGTAAGAACACATCAGGTTTACATTTTGTGCAGAAGACGAACAGCTTGTATAATAGTCTAAAAACAGCTTAATCAAAATCATATATTTATAATTTTTACTTTATTAATTTTTATAATAATTTATTATGTTTATTATTAATTACAATTTTTTTAACAATTACCACCAAAACATTATTCTCATCCAAATTCTTTAGCATCTGTTCTATTTGAAATATTGTTTAAGGTGTGTACGTACTTGAAATTTCCTCGTCATGGATGCCAAAAATCAAAATTTTTATGTTCCATCAAGCATCGTCGGTGTCACACATACAAACAAATTTTCACTGATACCACCATAATGCTTGAAGTGAATTTGACCAATGTAATAGTATGGTCAGTTTTGGCTGTTGCGGAAGGCTGAGCTGGTCCACCACCAGTAGCATACGTTTGCCGCTTGCAGTATGCAAAATTTTGGTTAGCTGTTGCTTTTATATTAACGTATTTCGTCTCGTGGACTTTATGCGGTCGGAAAATGTGAATAAACTTGCTATTAAACTCACGCTCTATACTTTTTCCACGCATTTAACTTTTCTTCTGCGCCCACTCTATCTGTTTTTTTGTTTTCAATGATGCTGCTATAACAGTATGCAATAAATAGCCTATTTCGGTGGTTGTGACGTTTTGACTTCTTTTCTCCACATCTTTTTGTATCTTTTAATAATTAAAATTGCACAAACAACAAATTACGAAAAACTGCAAACTTTGTAAAATATTTTTTTTTGTCTTGAAACAGCTGTTTTCTGAAAAATGTCGATAAATTTTCTTTGACAGTTAAAATGCTACCATATTTTTATCACAAATTACTTGAGGTCTACACGTAACATAATATGTAAGATGAGATTGTCAAATTCAATCGCAGAGAGAATTATGTTACGTGTAGGCTTCAAATTAGTGTTATCTCAATGTTATAAGAATCTTTATGAGAGTGTTGTTATAAGAATTCTTATGACAACAATCTTATGAGATGAACTGTCAAAAAACACATGTACATGCAAATAAAATAGTGTGCATGTGTGAGTGTTTATTAAAATAAACGAGAAAAGATGTTTTTGATCAAATTTCTGTGTTAAATACATGAATAAACGTGAGTAATTGATTTATAAATTCAAATTTGTGTGAAAAATTAAAAATAAAATAACTAATTATGCAAAAGTAGTACATGTTAGCTCGAAGAGCATTTGCATAAAATGAAATCTAATCGGAAAAGTAAAATTACGTCTTCCCCTAGTACAGGCGCGGATCCAGCTTTAGTTATTGGGAGGGGAACTTTGGAAGGAAACGTACCATTTTGTATATATTCTTTTAGGAACTCTATTCTCGTTTTGGAGGGGGAAATATCCCTTTTTTCCCTCCCCTGTATCCGCACCGCCCTAGTATGAGATTAAGAAAAAGTCAACATTTTGTTTTTAGTATTCTGCCGACGTTTTTTTCCTGTTATCTCAAAGTTAATGTCTCGTGAAGACGCCGTGCTAAGAAGAGAAAATAAGTTTGACTGAAAAAATGAGTGTGTCCTTAAGGCCCTGATTCACTATCTTACACGATCGCACGATTCATTCACAGGAAAATTATGCTTTAAAAATCGCTTCAAAATGGCGTTGTAGGTGCCACATCATACACAAAAATGAAGCAAAAACATCTGTTTGCTTTGTGTATGCACATGATCGCATGGAAACTACCATTTTATGAAAATTTTTATAGTCTTCCAAATCGCGCTGATTTCGACAAATCATGGTGCATTTATGCAACCCTGCGTTGCTTTTAAAATTACAAAGACCATCCCTGGGTCATCCATCAATTGTGATTGACAATTTCGAAAAAATTACATTAAAGAATATTTAATTAATATAAAATGTCAAAATATATATGGAAAAAATTCGATTACAGCTGCTGCGCACACCTTATGAAGTAAGTGAATCATTTGACTACGAAAATTCAAATACCAAATCACTCAAAAGCTCGGTGGAAACACTTCGAAGTAATTTACCTAAATCTACGTAATTTAAAGTTGGTGGAAACATACTATTATTGTGCTCCAAATTATGTCGAAAATACTCTATGCAACCCTGCGTTGCTTTTAAAATTACAAATTTTATCCCTGGGTCATCCATCAATTGTGATTGACGATTTCGAAAGAATGACATTAATAAATATTTCATTAATTTTAAATATCAAACTATATATGGAAAAAATTCAATTACAGCTGCTGCGTATACCTTATAAAGAAAGTGCATCATTTGAATACGAAAATTCGAACACCAATCACTCACAAGCTAAGTGGAAACGCTTCCAAGTAATATCCCAAATCTACGTAATGTCATCATAATAGAAACGTACTATAATACAGTCTCCAATCGCTGCTATTATTTCTTACACAACTGTATTTGTATCTTTCAGCTGGCAACGCTAAAAATGCTTTTGTCAAAGGTATAAACATAAATTTCGTGTACAAAAATCGAAAAGTATCTCACAATTATACTTTAAAACAATTAATTAGGAAAAAATGTGTGTTGTAATAGATTTAGATGTAGTTTGTTTGATTTGCTTACAACCTAGCAAAGACATGCATCCAATATTCACAACAGATGGAGACGATTCTGAACTGCAAATTGCTCAGAAAATATCCATACTATCAGAGCTAAAAACTGATCAGAATAATCGAACACTACCACGTAAAATTTGTGGCAAATGTTTACAAGATTTAAAAGCCGCTTGGCGATTTCGGAAACATTGCCAAGCAGCTGTGACCATATTTCAAACTATAGTAAGATTAAGTGATGTTCAGCCACAAAATACTGCTGCCAAGGAGTTGGATGAACAACAAATCAAAGTTCTGAATGGCCTACAAATTAAACGTATTAGCATCGATAGTGATGGAGATGAAAGGGGAAAACCTAATGAATCTTTGGATCTTGAGGAAGCATACACTGAAGAACAGTTTATAATTAATAATGAAAAAGCTGGATCCAGCTTATACGAGGAAAAGGAATCTAACAATTATGAGGAAAATCAAGATGGTGAAACGCCTGAATTTCAGACACTAGAAGAGGCTGATGAAAATGATGAGCAGAATGAAGAGTTAGGAGTTGATGAAAACAATTTCGTGGAATATTATATAACCGACGATGGAACAACGGATGATAGTACAACAAAAATCTATCAAAAAGTATATACGGAAGAGAAACATGCAAAAGTTAAGAAACTGGCCGTAGATAGTAATGAACAGAATATTACAAAAACATATACAATAGAAACTTCCGATAAAACCGCATCAACTGCTCGTCAGAAAAGGCAAGTTGTGTTGCAAAGAGAAATAGCTAAAAGTTCGAATGTTGGTCAAACAAAAACAAAGGGAATAATAATTATAGATGGTACAAACAGCTCCGAAGAGGCAACTCAACCTGTAGTAAGGCAAGTAAGAACGCGTAAACGTAAATCATTATCTCCTGATGTAAAAACACCAAAAATCTGCGATCTATGTGGCAATTCGTACCGTTATCAGCACGCTTTAAATGCTCACATGCGTCGTCATAACAATGATAAACCATTCCCTTGTGAATGTTGCGATAAAGCATTTGTTTCAAATGTGGAACTCAGACGTCATATGCGTGTACACACTGGTCAAAAACCTTACGCTTGCCAATATTGTGAACGTCGCTTTTCTGATTTTGGCTCACGGATCAAACACGAACGCACACATACCGGTGAACGGCCTTACCACTGCATTACGTGTGGCAAATCTTTTGCATATCCTCATGTTCTCTCCGTACATGTGCTTACACATACAGGCCAGAAAAGATTTCGTTGCGACTATTGCACTAAAGGATTTACGAAAAAAGTATACCTGACATCGCATGTTAAGCAACATCACAGTAGTCCTGAAAATTTTCAGGTTGTGATTGACGATGCTATGGATAATAGTCAAAATCATGGAAATTCGGAAAATCTCGAAGAAAGCGATTATACTACAAGGCCGGCAACGGAGCCAATTGGTGAAGTCGAAGAATACGATGAAGATAGTTATCAAGACACTGATGGGATTATTATAACACCTTCGCTGAAAGAGCCTAAAATGGAAGTTAAGGATGAAACAGAAACATAAGTTAAACATATGAAATTACAATAATTTAGCCGTATGGCGAGTGCCATCGAATCTCCACATCGGAAGCTTTTGTTCTAAACTAAGAATACATAGTATACAAAATGTATTCTTTAATCTAGCACCAAACTATCGGAGTGAAGATATAATAAGGCCGATAAATTATTCCTCCCATTAATTTTAGAACTTGGATTTTTTGCTTATACTCTATTCTTCTCGATTACACGTTTACAGTACATCGCGTTCTGGAAAAATTATAGCCGTTACTGACTACATATGTTATGTAGGTTTTTAATATATAATTAAAATTTTTTTGTCAGCTCCAGTTTTTGCGATATACCTTTATGTCAAAAATGAAAGCTCTTGCACGACATGTATCTGCATAACTTAAAAAGGGTTACCCTATTTAATAACATAAAAAATGCTACAACCACATTACCTACATGTCGTGCAAACAGTCTCTAAATCTGCAAAGTAGTTTCAGAGATGTCGTAAATCTTTGGACAAAAAATTGAAATTTTGTAAACATTTTAACATGTTTGTTTTTAAAACGTAATAAAAATTTAAAATTATGCAACTGGCCAGTTTTTTGTCCAGTAGCAAATACCTTGATATATTCCAAACTAATTAAGCCTTTTCTCATTTAAATTAGTGCACAACTTTTGATTTTATGCAGAATTTATTGAGAACTGAATTCATAATTTTCATATAACAGTAGCAAGCACATCAAAAACTTGCTATTTGGACACGTTCTGTTTCACAAAAAAAAAATTGTGAATTCTCATGGGATTATTGTTGTTATAAATAATTTTTTTTATATCAACAATGGCATGAGAATTCAAATTATTTTATTTTTTGTGAGACACAGAACATACCGACTGTATGAAAATTTAATTTTTTATCAATAATTTTTTTTATAAATTGTTGGACAAAAAACTTCCTAGGTTTTTGTATTTTTATGATTAAAAACAAAATTTTTTTTTTGGCTCAAACTTTTACGATATCTCTGAAAATACTGAGCAGAGAAACAATGTTGCACGTCTTAAAGATAATTTTGTTGTCGAATTTCTTTTTTTTTATTTTATTAAATGGGGCAAACGCTTCTCCAGTTATTCTAATATGTCGCGCAAGTGCCTTTATTTTTGATTAAAAAAATCGGAGCACAGATCCGTGTTCAGCGTCCCAAATAACTAAAGAAATAACTTTCAGTTCTAGGGAACGGGAGAGTTTATCGAATTTTGTAAACATGTGTTATAATTTACAATAATAAAAATAAATAATATGACATGTTTTTTCATTCAAACTACCAATATGTACCTTAAAAAAGACATTTTATTACGACACATTAATCCCGCTTATTTCGTAACTATTTATCCACGTCAAGACAATAGCAGAAAATTTACACATTCTACTCGTCATCGATAAGTTACTATAACTGACATCCACTTACTATTCTCCATGGTGAAATAAGTACACAGGTGGCAGCATAACGTCAGCTGATTATTTTTTGCTCTGCTAGTTTTGTGCATAATCCACGTCCAGCACGTATATATTTTTGACAAGCATCATCTATTTTTTTTGTTGTATTTGTTTCCCTAATGCGGTCACCTGTATACTTATTTCACCATGCTATTCTCTAAGGCATAGAAAATGGAAAGAGGTGTTTATAGTATAACATTTTTGTCGACAGCGAGTAGACAAGTGTCAAATTTTTGGTATTGTCTTCACGTGACGTCGACAAATTGTTACGGAATAAGGGCGAAATGTTGTGAAAAATTTTAACAAATTTAATAATAAATCTATAATGCAGACGCTTTCTTCTTTTCGCTCAGACGTTTTTCCCGTAACATTTGATGGGAAACGCCAGGACCTTTGTGCGAACTGCGTGGAAAACGTTTCACTTTTGGAGCCTTTTGTTTTCCCGTCGCAACACTGACTGGTAGAATATTTCGTTTCTGGAAATTCTTGAAACGATCCACTAACAAACTGGATTCCTGCTTAATGTTACGCATATTACCTGATAAATCTTCTGGCATGGTAAGATCCTGATCAGGCTCCACATACTTGAGACGACCCAAACGTTTAGGTTCAAATTTTTTCTTTAGTGCAGCCTTCTTTCGTCTCTTTTTCAATGCATTGAGATCTTCCTCTTCTGCCAAAACCTCTGCCTTAAGAGATTTAATGCGATTTAAGTCTGCTATTTGCTTTTTCAATGCCTTTTTTTCTACTGATTTCTTTTGGAGTTCTCTGTGTTTAAGCTCTTTGTTCCGAGCCGTTTTCGACTTTTTTTTATTTTCTACGGGAGGATTTAAAGTCCGATATGGAGCACTTTCACCCATCTCGTTTGCCGCATCTGCATTATTTTGCTCATTTTTGCCATCTTCCTCATCATCCATGCCGGCTCTCATTTCTTTGAGTTGTAAACGATCTCTTTCTTCGGGCGTAACTTTGGAGAACATGTCTGTTGTTACACGCTTTAAGTGCTTTTCCTGCTTTATGATCTTCTTTTCTTTACCGATAACAGTTTCTATTAGGTTTTGGTGGTCTTGCAAAGACGGATTATAACTAATTCCAGGATGTGGAGGCTCGAATTTCCTGTTTAAATGTTTTATTATGAATTTTCGTGTTTACTCTTTAATTTTTACTTACTTTGCTTTAGTGGTTCTGTTCCTGATACTATCATGCACTTTAAATACCGGCAATCCTAGTTTTTGTGCATGATAAACACTTAGATCTCTGGAAATCCAACCCTTATCGTCTTTCAAACCTGGTATTTTATCACGGAAATCTTCTTCAACCCATATATCTTTATTAGTCTCCGGAACCTTACTGGCTCTTTTCTTAAGCTTGGCTTCCACTTTAGAATAAGTTTTCAGACGATCTTGAGTGGCTTTAAAATCTCTTGGCTTTTTCGGGTTATAAACCTCTTCTTCAATATTGCGACCGGCTTTCTTCTGATTTTTAATAATATTTCTGAAATAAAATTTTTGTTAAAATGTTAATTCTTTTATTTTTTACTGACCTTTTTGTTATTGGATCTTGTACTTTAGATGTATTTTCCAATGATTGCAAAGATCTCAGAGGCCTTTTTGCATTAAGTTTTCTTCTTTGTTTTTCTGTTAATATTTTCTTTTTGACATCTTTGGCTGGCGTAACATCGATTTGAAAAAGTTCCTTATCGAGTTTATCCTCAAATGTGCTGGAGACATGATAAAAATTCTTAATCTTGTATATAAATTTGAAAAACTATTTACCCAATTCTTTCTTCTTGTCGCTGGTCTTCTAAATATTCCTCTACATCTTTAATATCAGTTTTACGCCACGCTGATTTATTTTTCTTTGAAATACGTTTTTTCTTTTGTATTTCAGACATTCTTAATTGTGCAAATTTTAATTTTATTCTTAAACTCGAAAAACAATGCACGTGTTGCCTTCCCTTCTGAAGAGATGAAAACAAATAAATTAGATTTGTAATAGTTCTGGTTACTTAGTACTCGATAGTAAAAATGTGCGTGTACTCAATTGCTTCATTCACAACAATCTGCATCGCCGATTTGCGTCTATTTGTTTGTGAACACCCATTGCATTTGCATAAAATGAAATCTTATAGAAAAAGAAAAATTACGTCTTCCCCTAGTATGATATTAATAATGGTGCATTTACACCAGAGCGAAATCTAATACTTACGAGATTTTGAGCAAAATCTAGTTGCTTTTTACTAGATTTCCAATACAAAACGAAATCTACTACGCCCCTAGATTAAGACAAAATCTGCGAAAAATGTTGATCAACATTAGTTTTTTCATACGAAAAATATGACAAGTTGCCAATTATAATAGCCCTTGAAAGTATGATGCAATTGTGTACGTTAAAAAGAACCAATGCGTTTGTTGTAAATTCCACACGAAAAAAGTGGAGCATATATTTTTTCGCATGTAGACTCAAAATGTTGTAGATACATTTCATATGTTTTCACAAAACAAACAGAATACTTCTGCAACAATTTTTCATGAGAAACAACTTTTGACAGCAGTTCCCACGAAATCATGAACACAGTACCATGCTTTATGGGCTTAAGGGCAATAATATACACGGTCAACATGCTTGACAAGCGTGGTAGTAGTATGTGTGAAATTTCGTTAGTATTAGTGACACCGACGACGCTTGATGGAAAATCTACTTGGTTTTGATTTTTCGTCCAGCACACGTACACGAATCTGACATCAAGCTGATTGACCGTGTATATTGCCCTTTAGTCTTGCAAATATCCGAAACTGCATGATACATATATTGTATCATTCCGAAACCGGTTCAATTTTTCTTTACTTACATAGTAAAAAAGCACTCAATAGTCACCACTAGCATAAAAAGAGAAGAGAACATTGTATTTTTTTATAGTCACGGCATAAAGCTCTACAGGTAGCAGCGCTATTGCAGCTTATTATTTTAAACTCTGGTAGTTTTGTGTATACGCCACGTCAAATATAGGTATAATTTGGACAAGCATTATACTGCTTATGTTGTATTTTTGTACTTGTTGCACCTATGCTGCAACCTTACTTTAAACCATGTTCACAATAAACTCGCTCCAATTTTTTTTTAGCTAAAAAAAAGCATTGAAGAAAGTGGGTTTTTCTATTGACTAGGAATAAAGGTGATGACTGTTTCATACATAAAAGCAAATGATAGCTGCTGGTGGAACTAAGGTTAATTCGAAAGATATAAAATTATATTCGCAAGCTATAAGATAAAGTAATTTGCTTGCCGAATTAACGAAAAGCAACAAGTTGAAGTCGTTACTGCAAAATAACGACCCAAAAGTAGCAACAATCTACCGATTCGAAAGTACACGGAGACTTTAAAACGTGGCACATAAAAGCGGAACCTAATAGCTGACCTTCAATGCTTTTTGTGTAATTTATTTGTTAAAATATATAAAAGAAAATGTTAGTGCAGTACTACCAAAGATGGTTAATAAGCCTCGTATTTTTAATGGTTTTGCCAACTTTATGTTTGGGACTGCTGGATGGCTTGTATTGTGGCAAACAGAATTGTTATGATGTGTTAGGCGTAACGCGTGATAATACCAAATCGGAAATTGCCAAAGCATATCGTTTGTTGGCCAGAAAATATCATCCGGACTTACATCGGACGGAGGAGGCTAAAAAAGTGGCTGAAGGACAATTTAAACAAATTGCTACCGCTTATGAGATTTTAAAAGACGACGAATCTCGTAACGATTACGATTATATGTTGGATAATCCAGATGAATATTATGCCCATTACTACCGTTACTACAGAAGAAGAGTTGCTCCAAAGGTAGATGTACGTATTGTCATCATTGTTACACTTACTATTATATCCATCATACAATACTATTCTGGCTGGCAACGTTACGATTCGGCGATTAAATATTTTGCTACTGTTCCTAAATACCGCAATCAAGCCTTAGAAATAGCGAAGGATGATATCAATGAAAGGATTAATAAAAAAGGAAAAAATCGCCTTTCCAAGGCTGAGCAGAAAGAGGAATTGGAAAAAATTATACGCAAAGTAGTGGAAGAGAAAATGGACGTTAAAGGAGCGTATGCAAAACCTTCAATATGGGATGTATTGTGGGCTCAAATTATTATATTTCCTTATACTATTGTAAGATGGCTGTGTTGGCAGGTCAACTGGTTTTGGAAATTCAATATTTGCAAACAGCCATATGGCAGGGAAGAACAATTATATTTAATACGTCGTTATATGAAGATGGGACAACATCAGTTCGATGCCCAGGAAGATAAACAAATTGAAGAATATTTGCATTTAGAATTGTGGCAAAAGGATAAATTTGATGTTTGGAAATTAGAGCAAGAGGAAGAAATGAAAAAGAAATTAGCTGAAAACCCTCGTTATAAAGCATATCGTCGTTATATGAAAAATCATGGACCTGGACGTATTACCTTTGAAGATTAGTTAAGAAACTTGATTAGCCGAATTTAATTTATACATACCTAGCTTTAAATATAATTTGGAGATATTTCATACACTGAAATAACATGTAAGTTTTTAATTGTTTTATGTATAAAGTTGATTAATTACTTGTCCTATATTAATGCAATGAAACTTGTTATAGGCAGCCTGTTGAACCATTAAGATTTTGAGAACTATTTTTTTTTGAAACATATTAATTAGCATCTCTTGTTTAAGCATAATTTTTCCCATATTGAAATAAATAAATATAAATAATTTCAAAAAAGACGAATTTTATAAGCTTAATTAGTCATCGCTTTAAAATGAAAATTATTTAGAATAAGTGCATATCGGACATATTCTGTATTTCATGTGGAATTAAAATGTGCGGAATTATCAAAGCATTGTTGTTGTTGGGGCAGTCGTCGGATGTTTGAGAGTGTACCGTTTTTTTTTTTCTTTATATGCTAAATACTCATAGATATACATATTCAGAAAAATGAAATACGAATTAAATTGGCCTAAGACTATATGTATTATGAAATAAATAAATAAAATAAAAAAAATAATATTTATAACAACAATGCTTTGATAATTCGGCACATTTCAATTCCACTTGAAATACAGAACATACCCGTATATGTGTACTTTTTTGTAGTATGTAATTATCAAGCAACTTTACATATCTACATATAAAGTAAAACGAAAATTATAAAAAAAAAATTAAAGGAATGAAATTCAATAAAGAGCAATAGTAATTTATAGAAATTATTACATAGCATCAACTACGCCAAAAATTTTAATGTGAATATCTGTAAATACTTAAAAGGCTAATTTTAAAATGCATATGTAGTAATTTATTAAAAATATACAGGAATATGTTTAATATTTCCTTGTATTAAAACTAAGCCATTACGAGTATATGTGTACAGTCGAATTCGGATAAGCGAATACTGTTTCATTGCAAAAATCGATTAATCGATATCAAAACACTTTTGTTCGCTTAAAAGAAAATCCGCTTAATTGCAAAACAGTTTTGAATACCCTCTTTCAGAATCCAAAAACTGTTTCGCGAAATTGTTCCTGGTTTCTGGAGATATCAAGCATTCATTGTGCTCGATATCATCATTTTTGATAAATTTTTTGTAAAAAAAAAATTTTTTTAAATAAAAAAATAAAAATCAAGTAAAATACCAAGTTTCATTAATATTAATTTTTTATTCCATGTAAATATCTTTTCTAGTAACATTTATACGCTTATTTTCAATAAAAAGTAAAACATTTCATCTCAATAACAAGTTACTCAATACACAGCATTTAGTATACACATGAAGCAACAAAAGCTACTTTTTACAAATAAAATAAAAAAAGTGGCTACTGGAGCACAAAACAAGATAGTTTACTTTCAGTAAAAATATGTTAATTTCTAATCTAAAAATGTACATTTTTCTTCCAAACATATGCCGGATGCAGTGGTGAGAATACAAAAAAATTCTATCGGATATATTTTGAGCAAACTTTATGTAAATCTTCTTTGTTGTTTTTCTCCATTCCGACTTTTGGGATATGGGCTAAACGAATACTGAAGTAGCGATATGTTTTATTTCTAATACCATCCGTGCTGAATTCCTTTAACTGAAACGGGTTTCACTTATCCGAACTTCTTTTTATTGAAAATCTCGCATAAGCGCAATAGTTTTTGTAATTTTTATTTAACTTGCAATGTTAGATTTTTTTTTTTAATGGCAAATATTGCGACGGCTTTTTCTACTAGTTTCACTGTACCGATTCTTATGACACTTTGCATACACATTGGATTTCCCCAACAATACATTATGATTAGAAAAGTGGGCAGGGCCACGTCCATACAAAGTAAATCATATTTTTCAGTTACTTATAAAGTGAAATTTTGATATAACGAACTTCGATATAACGAAAAACTCAATTAACGAAAATTTTCTAAGTCCACTGAAAAAACCTCTATTGCAAATTTTTTTATACAAAAATACACTATAAAATACAAAAACAAAAATACAGCTATAAAGCCTCTATATAGCTATGTCTATGTAATATAGTTTTATTGGCCTATGGAGGCTTATATTACTTTCAATAAATAAATAAATAAATATAGCGCAGTATTCATTCAGGAGCCTCTATACAACGAAGTCAGAATAAAGAACAATTGTAAAGACAAAACAACGAACTATGAATAAATGTGTTTGCAAGTGCATATGTAAAGCGTCTATATAGCGCAGTGTTCATTTTAAAGTCTCTGTACAACGAAGGCAGAATGAAGCAAAATTAAATTTTAAGCAAAATGGTAAAGTCCGGTTGTCAAAAACAATACTTATAACGAATTTTTTTTCGTATTAATCAACTTCCGCTATACCAAGGTTCTACTGATACATATGTATGTATGTATGTATGCACAACGAATCAGTAGTTATAAATCGCCGGAAAAATCGGAGTTTCAGACTATGTAAAACTAAGTTTAGACTTAATCCATATCTCAAAAAGCCAGACATAGTGAGATACCGTCACAATAAAAAATTATGATAAAAAGAAGTGGGCAGTACCACGCCCATTTAAAATAAATAATCTTTTTAAACTACTTATACTTAACCGATTCTTATGAAACTTTTCACATATTGACATCCCATAACACGACAGTATTGTGATTGGAAAAGTGGGCAGTGCCGCGAACATACACACTTAGAGAATTTAAATAAAATGTTGTTTTAAAATTTTTTCTCTTAGCTTATTTTCCATTTTCGCTTAACCGAATTCGACATACATATACGAGTATGTATTTATTTTTAATGAATTTTATTACGAAATAAATATCTTTAAAAACTGTTTATGAATCTATATTTAAAAAAATATTTATTTAGAAAAAAGTAAGTTATTTTAGAACTGACCTTCTAAGTCATATTTTGAACAGGCTGCTTTATTAGTATAATATATTTTATAACATATATCTGTCTTAATTTATTTTTAAGTCATTACTAAGTTCCTTTTTTAACTTTTTATATAATTTTGCATGCATTTTTTAATATTATTTACAGAATATTTAACATTAGTTTTGCTTTACACTGTATACATCTAATGATGATGAAAAATAATATTTCGTAAAACATTTCCATATTCTAAAGAAAACTTTTTATGCTCTAATAAATTCCCGTGTTTTTATTTTTACTATCATTAGGTTATTTAATTACTTTTCTAAATCAATGCGATGAACAATAAACTATTTTTAATAATTTAATATACAGTTGACGTCCAATAGTACGAATTATATAGTGCATTTGTTGCAGTTAAAAGTTACGCCTTCTGTTTTCTTATAGTGCAAATGGTTGACGTAGATAATCCATACTTGTTACAAATTTCATATATAGATTTTCAACTCTAACTATCTGCTATAATTTTTAACTTTTCTAAAGAAATTTACTTATTTTTGACTTCTTTTACTTTAAACATTTTGTATGTATCAAATGTAGAGCACGCGTCACAAGACACTTTTTATCATTATAATTTCATACCAAGTGACTTATTTTGCAGTCGACCGCAGCAAAAAAAGTAAAAAACGTCAAAGTAAAACTAAAATTTCATTTATATGGAAAAACAAATGTAAGTTTTGACGATTTCGTTATCCATCTCGAACACACCTACATATTATATCACACCTTACACTTACCTTCTATTTTACTTCTATATATGGAAAAATTCGACATCCCGAGTTATAAATTTTTCGTGAAATAAGTGACGACACGGAATGAGTCGTTTTATTTCACTACGCATCATGCTTATTAAACTTATTTCATATTTTTCTTTAAGCTCCAAGCTGTTTATCCAGATGAAAAATTAATTTTAAATTCCTTGCTGCTTTTAAATTTTCTTAATTTCATTTGGAATTTTCTCAATTTAAAACTTAAATTTTTCAATTTCATATGAAACTTTCTCAATTTCAAATTGAAATTCTCAATTTCATTTGGAATTTTCTCAATTTCAAATTGAAATTCTCAATTTCATTTGTAATTTTCTCAATTTCAAATTGTAATTCTCGATTTCATTTGGAATTTTCTCAATTTGAAATTGAATTTCTCAATTTCTTTTGGAATTTTCTCAATTTCATTTTGAATTTTCTCAATTTCATTTTGAATTTTCTCAATTTCAATGAAAAATGGTGTAGCAAAAAAAGTTTTTTTTTTTAATAAAAATAAAATACTCGTATACAATATTGGTAAAGATCGCGAAAGCTCTTGCTCACAGAACACTCACGTGTAAATTATGTAGTATAAATTAACGGTTAATTTGTTTTAACATTTACTATTATATATCTGGTTTAGAAACATTTTCAATCGATTTGTTGTAAATATTAAATAATTCCCAGTTTTATTACAATTTTACCAATTGTTTTGCAGAAAATTAATTATATGTAAGACTGTTTCCGATCTTACTAATTCCGAAATTTGAAATTACATACTTAATAAATCCTTAAATTGTGTTGGTTACGGTTTTCTTGCGTTTAAGGCTCCATTGTAAAAGAAAAACGCAACAAATATAAAAATATGAAATAGAAGCCTTCAAAATTAATAAAACTTCATAAACTTTTTTTTAAAACAATTTATTGCTTAAGCGTTTCCTGTTTGAGAGTCTATCCAAGACGAATTCATACTAGGTGCCCGCAAGAGCTCAGCTGTTTACGTATATGTTTACACATTTGGGCTGTCAGCAGTGTTAATGTATTAGCTTTTTTGACAGCCCAAATGTAATTTCTCCACGGCGAATTCTCTTGCGACTACCTGGTGTTGATCTATCTCGAGTCTATCTATAAGCATACGTGTTTGAAATTTTTCAAACATGATGGTTAAATATCTACTGATGAGTTGCCATTAGCACCCAACGAAATTCTAACTCACAACAAATAAATATATTTTTGAAATTTATTGCTTATTTTATTTTTAATTTGATACTACTAACTATAAATATTTAATTATTTTTGTTGTATGGCCAATGTAAATTTGTATTTTGTATATTTTGAAATGAGCTAATAAGGCCTAAAGATTCATAATGCAAATAAAACAAATTATTTTATTTCATTTTTCCCGACGTTTCGTCAATTATTTGTTGACTTTATCAAGGGATGGGAAATCTATTTATTTGTTAAAAACATTTTATTAATATTCTTATCATTGCACGTTTTTTTCAATATAAAACTTACAATATTATTTTAATTTTCATTAATTATTGTTAAAACCCCAATTTAGGTTTATTGAACAAAATCCACCTAAATTGGGGTTTTAACAATAATTAATGAAAATTAAAATAATATTGTAAGTTTTATATTGAAAAAACGTGCAATGATAAGAATATTAATAAAATGTTTTTAACAAATAAATAGATTTCCCATCCCTTGATAAAGTCAACAAATAATTGACGAAACGTCGGGAAAAATGAAATAAAATAATTTGTTTTATTTGCATTATGAATCTTTAGGCCTTATTAGCTCATTTCAAAATATACAAAATATAAATATTTAAATTTTTTTTGTAAATATGTATCATAATATAAGTGGGAAAATAATTATAACTATTTCAAGTAATACAACATGTGATGTATCTTAACATAAAAAAATAATATTGTTATATAACTGGCTACCGAATTTAAAAATAATTTCGAGTTAGTTCGTTTAATTGCTTCAAATGTGAATGGAAAGGATACTTTTTAAATACTAACAAAATTTATGGCATGTGAAAATTATCTATTATACAAAATTATAGAGACATACATCTTTGTATTTTAAATTTTATAAAATTTTGAATACAATAAATAGTTCAATCCCTGACTTGTTTAAATGGGTTTTTATAAATCTTTGGTTCAAAATAGGACAAATAGATAAGTTAGTAAAAATATATAGTTAAATTATGAAAAAATGCACAGTTTTCATTGTAACAGTTTTTTTTATAATTAAATCAATAGAAATAGCGTTAACCCTTTCTTTAACTCTTTCGGCCTACAATAATTTCACAGCCGTAGTTTCTGCCAAACTTTACTCATGCGTGTGTTAGTATCGAATATACTACGTACTAGGAAGACTTGCAACAAACCCACCGCTATCATGGCACATATTTGAAAAAGAGACCAAGTATTGACCTTACTAAAATTACTTTCAGCTAAATTACGATCTCGGGCCTCATGAGATCTTAAAACATCTTGTAATTGTCTAGCCTTTGTCATTTGCATACGTATACGTCCTATATAATCCATAATATCCTGAACCTGCATTTCATAATATTCTTCGGGTGTTAAACCGTCGAGTATATCATTCCATTGATCATCGCCCAAATTTTGTTCGCCTTCTTTTTCCACTATCAGTTCAAAGAAAACGGTCTTGCGATTGAACGTACTAAATGTGTTATCAAAACAGAATCGATAATCCCCTTCTTTTTCCACGTCATGACGATGTATATTTTCGGGCTTTTTGAAGTCGGTGACAATTATTAAGCCTATGGGATCTGCTAATGAAAAACTAATATCTAAATCACCATGACCGCCGTCGATGACTTGATATTCTAAATCAATGGTCTCGCCAATTTTTACATTGTGGAAGAAACATTCTTTTTTGCCTGCATCTATGTGTACTGTCATTTCTTTGTCATAGGCCTGCACTTTGACCAGCAGTAGAAGTAAGAGGCTCAGCTTTAAAAATATGGATGATTTTATAATATTTTGGCAATTCTGCAACATATTAATATCAGTTTAATAGAGAATTTAACATTTTTTGCTATATATTTACCATTATAACGAATTTCCAAACAAAAAGCAAAAAGCGGCGATCAGCAATAAAGGAAAGAATTAAATGAAATGTCAAACTAGAAAATTGGAAAAACACCACAAACTGATACGCACTCTTTACACAGGGCTGATAGAAGTAGTAGCAATAATTAAACGTCTCACTAACGTAACTTGCGGCTTCCACGTAGCAATATTTGTTACCGCAAATGTCAAATTTATTTGCTCGATAATATATGTGACGTGTGGAATAAAAATTTCCATGAGGGGCAATCCATTGCGCTCTACTGACTGCTAATGCTCTGCCATCGATTCCTGAACATATGGCTGAGTACCAATGTTCGCCATGAGATTCGCTGTCAACAACCATTTTTAATAGAAAGAAAAGAGACAGAAAGAAATTGTTAAATATTCCATTTCTAATGCACTACCATCAAATACATTGATAAGGCAGAACATGGACATCGCACGTATTCACCCTACGTCTTCACGAGCCATCGACTTGAACATGACATGAACATGACGCCGGCAAAGCAACTGCAAAAAATTCATCAACTTCTTTGTTGTGGTGACTGGGGGTCTACATTAGCCATGATTTTGACATCAAGCATTTTGACCGTGTCCAGACCCCTTTAGGCATTACCTGCCCCATGATTGTGAAAAAATTTCTATCCGTGTTTTCCGCCTTAAGCATGGTACTGTGTTCATCATTTCGTGCGAACTGCTGTCAAAAGTTCATATAAAAAAAATTGTCACGAATTTCTCATGAAAAATTGTTGCAGAAGTAGGACTCTGTTTATTTTGTGAAAAACATATGAAATGTATCTACAACATTTTGAGTCTTCATGCGAAATAATATGAGCACCACTTTTTTCGTGTATAATTTACAACAAACACATTGGTTTTTTTTTAAACGTACACAATTGCAGCATACTTTCAAGGGCTATTATAATTGGTTACTTGTCATATTTTTCGTATGAAAAAACTAATTTTGATCAACATTTTTCGCAAATTTGAACAGAGTACTTAGCTTTAAGCAAGAAGCAAAAAATAAAATGGTTCTGCCGACGTTTTTGCTTTGGTTCAGAAATGAAAATTGCTACGTGAACACGTTGTGGCGTAGGTGAACAAATAAACACATACATTTGGTGACATATTGGGTAACCTCTTAAGGGAAATATACTCAAATAAAAAGAACGAAGCAATCAACAAATGTGCAAATTCAAAATATAGAATTCGTTTTCTGTAAAGTCAGATTGTTGAGTTATGATATTTTTGGTCAAATGAATGATTATAAAAATAAAACGTTACGATACGTCTACATTCACCGCTGATTAATTGACTCTTCACACTCAGCTGGGTTGTCAGCAAGGCGAATTCATTATGAATTTGCCTTGGGTTGTCAGAGTATTTGTTCTTCTTCATCACAAAAAAAATTCTTTGTAGCTGAAGCAGTAGAAATTGGTGCCGGAAAATATTGTAATTAATAAAATAGAAAGGCATATTTTTTAAAAGTTATTAAAAACGCCTGAAATAATAGATATAAAAACATTATGAATTTATAAATCGACATATAATTTTACACTAAAGAAAACGCATATTTTTGCACTGGAAACTGAAGGACAAAGAACTGGTCTTCAGGGTAAATAAAATAAAGTTGCAAAATAAAACGAAATGAGGGAATCAAAACTTGTATTAATACTGGCACAATCATTTATAGGTAATTCGTAATTATATTTAATCAATGTTGAACGCAAATTATCTTTTATATAATGTAGGTACTGGCTTCTTTTTTCTGTACGTTCACCATGTAAGATCTCTGTTCGAAAGCCGCACCAACGTGGCCCACTTGACACAGTTGGAGCGTGAATCACTGTTTCGGCGTGAAGATGCTTTGTATTATAGTTTCTACAAAATGCTTACAGAAGCACCAGATTTTTGGTCTGGATTAGATCAATTGTCTAATCTTACCACCATTGAATATCCACATAGTGTGAATGTTTTAAGTAGATTTCATGTATTGCCAGAGATAACAATAGGGTAAGTAGCCGCTACTTAATCACGACATCCCCACACTCTTATGATTTTGATAATAATAGATAACATGTTTATTGTATTTTACTTGATTGCCTTAATTTGAACGTTGCATTGTCTTTTTCTTTTCCTATTGTAGATTTTTTTATCATCTTTTTCGTTCACATAGCAAACTGGGTCTTTTGTCATTGTTAAGTTGCTGGCGTTCGGATGATATACGTTTGACTCTAGAATATGGTCGATGTGAGGGACAATCTTTGCAGTTCTATTTAGAATGTGTTTGGCTTTTGGGAGGCCTTACAATCTTAACAATCTATATGTACGGTTTGCTATTGAGTCGTAATATATTTGGTGGTATTTATGCGGTAGCCTCGTACATTATGTTCCATAGTTTCGCGTCAAAAATCTATGAAAGGCCAATGGCCAGAGAGAACTTTGCATTTCCAGCAATTTATTTACAAATGTTTTATTTGTGTGTTTGCATTAATCGAGTCACAGAAAGAAAGACACATACAATGTCAATAGTGCCGGTAAGTGAGAAAATGTTTACTAAAAGTAATAAAATGCAACAAAGGGTAGAGTAAAACAGCGAGGCTAAGTGATGAATTTCAACATGAACCTATTTTTTTGAACATGTAAAATCTTAATTTATTTATTTATGTTATTTAATACCAATTTAATGAGAAATAACTTTTAATTAATGTGATAATTATTATTGTATACAGGAAATCTTATAGGCAATTCAAAGCGAGCTTCCATACTGTTTTATCCCGTATTTTGTATTTAAATAGTACTTAATACTTTGAACATGTTATGTCTCAGAACGGAAATATTTTTTTATTTTTCCCGAAAAGTTCATTTTAAAATTAGAACACATGCCATTCATGTGTAAAGTTTTATGTATTTTTTGTTTGAAAATTTTAAATAAACTTTTAGCATGCAAAAAATAAATGAACGTCTTCAAAATGAAATAGTGTTTCATGATTTCTTGAGCACTTGTTTCTTCGAATGCATTCTGAATGCCATCGTAAATCGTCAATAAAGCTATAGTTTCTGAACTCATTAAAAACGCATGCGATTTCATTAGGTAATATATTGCATAAAATATCCACCGAAAAAGGCATGCAAAAACGGAATTAAATCATTACATTGACACATTTATATAAAACTAATTTTAGCTCCAACAAAAAATAAGAAGACTCTAGTTCACTAGTAGAGAGCATGTCTTAACAGTCAGAAGAGCATGGTTCGTATCCCGGCTGCGTCAATATTTTGTATTTTAATTTTATTTTAATCGAATCAGGGAACTGATTTGATATGTTATTTTTTCATCCCAGCAAAATATAACATTACAAATCATGAGTATAATCATGGGTTCAAGTGATGACGAACTAGTTCGATTTAGGTGAAAAATGCATGATCTTTACATTAGCGTAACATTGGAGATCATGTGCTTAAGTGCAAATTTGAATAAGTTGATCTCCATTAAAATTAATAAATTGAACCCATGCAATTTCCCGATTCGATGACGTTTTTTCATGTAAATATAAAAAATAAAAATAAATAAAATATTGCCGCAGCTGGGATACGAACCATGCTCTTCTGACTGTTAAGACATGCTCTCCAGAGTTACAAGCCGATCGGCTCAAAATCGGCGGTTAGCCGCCGCCGGTCCTTTTTCGTCAAGCCAATTGATTAATATTAACATGCTGGGCTAATTTCATCGGCTTGGAACTCTGATGCTCTCTACTACTGAGCTATTCAGCCTGTTCATAGAATCGGATACGGAATTGGATTGGAAACGGAATTCCAATCCAATTCCAGTTGTGAATGGGTTCATGAAAACGTAACGAAATTGGTTTGTTCAAAAAGTGGTTATGTTTATTCAAAATTCGGCATATCGTTTACAAAGTTGTATTTTTAGTGATTAGAAGATGGGAAAAATATGTTCTAGCTATTAAATGCATAAATTAAAGGGATCCTTAACTCTAATTCATGGACAATTAATTCCGTTTCTGAACGGAAATTTTCCAAATTCAAGCATAAACGGTTTTCATGAACGCAATCAACCGGTTTTGTAGAGAAAATGATGACAAACCAATCTGTATTGGATTCTATGAACAGGGATATTCTGCCTGTTCATAGAATCCGATACGGATTTGGATTGGAAACGGAATTCCAATCCAATTCCAATTGTGAGTGCGTTCATGATATCGTAATGAAGCTGCTTTGTCCAAAAAGTGTTTATTTTCGTTCGAAATTCAAAATATCGTTTACTAAGTTGTGTATTTTGTAATTAGAGGCTAGGAAAACTTTTTTCTGCCTGCTAAATGCATAAATTAAAGGGCTCCTGAACTCCAATTCATGAACAATTAATTCCGTTTCTCAACGGAAATTTCACCAATTTAAGTACAAACGGATTTCATGAACGCAATCAACCGGTTTTGTAGAGAAAACGATGCCAAACCAATCCCTATTGGATTCTGTGAACAGGGTGATTATCTTCTTATTTCTTGTTGGAGCTAAAATTTTTTTTTTATGAAAATGTATCAATGTAATGATTTAATTCCGTTTTTGCATCCCTTTTTCGGTGAATATTTTATGCAATATATTACCTAGTGAAAACTATAGCTTTATTTACGATTTACGATGGCATTCAGAATACATTCGAAGAAACAAGTGCTCAAGAAATCATGAAACATTATTTCATTTTGATGACTCGTTCATTTATTTTTTGCTGGGATATTATATAGTATGAAATATGAAAAATAGGACTGATATGGCACTAGTTTGATTTGCCCATTAATTTTTGGTTTTATTTTAAGCTATGCTAAATATTATATCCCCTTTACCTACATTAGAATTGTAGAATTGTAATATTGTCAGATACAAGTTCTTCCAGATTTCTTTTCGAATCGAATTACAGAGTAACACCCTTATTAATAACATTATGATACAAAAGTTGAGAAAACAATTATTCAGGGGCTCCCATGCACAAATTCTGTTTGGTTGGAGCCCATAGAGAAAGAAAAAACCTATGATTTTTCTAGGTCACTTCGTAAAGTGATTTTATAACGGCAAACTGCTTATGAGATACTAAACTACTATACGAATTAACTTTTGTGAAAAGCAACATTAAAATAGCTTTCCAAAATGTGTACTTACATTAAAATCGGTTAAAAAATAAATGAGTTATGGTATGTTTTGTGTTTTGACTCTTTTCGCTTCTTATTTAAAAATAAGGCAGTCACGCTAATCTATTTCATCATAACTCGCGAACTATCAACCCGATTTTGACAATATACAGGAAAAGATGCGGAATAAAATGATCAGTAAGTCAACTATACACAAGTTTTTTAAGTTTCCAATTGTTTCGGAGTTATTCAGAAATTAACGGCGAAAAACTAATTTTTTCATGCAATTGCAAACTTTTTTCGTTTTCAAAAGCTCATAATAAAATAAAGAGGGCGCGTCGATTTCAAAAAATAAAATCTCTTGAAAGATGACTGATGTTTTAATTTTTTTTGAGGGTTAGAATATTTTATTCGATCTTAAATTCGATTTCACTGTACCGTGCAATTTACATAAAATTTATTTTTGGCTGTTATTAGTTTTATGAAATCGATCGATTTGAAATCGATCGATTTCCATCACATACCAGAATGTTGCCGTACTTTTTTCAATATATGCGGCATTCTTGATTTTTTAAAAATATATTTAATATATCGATATATCGAAATTAAAGATATCGACGATATATATCGATATTTTTTAAGGAAAAATATCGATATATCGAAATTTTTTGTACATCCCTATAACCTACCCATTTTTAACCTGAAGGAGGTTATCATCTCGTTGTTATATTTTTTGATGTTTGTTCACGCAAAACTCTGTCATTTATAGATCGATTTGGAAATTTTTATTGCATATGAAGAGGTATCTTTTCACATTGGTCATCTTCTTTAATATGTTCACGTCTGACCACCTGTACCTTTATCTGTTTCTCATTATTAATGGATTCGAAGAATTATTTTTATTAAAAAAGATGTAAATATTATGATTAGAGAAATGATCATTGCCACGCCCTCAAAATGTATATTCTTTCACTCTATTATTTTTATTTTTCTATTGTATAGAGCATCAAATATCATTTCTAACAGAAAATTATCGTATATGATTTTAAAAACGTCTTCAGGACCATTATTGAATTTAAAATCACATGTGATTTAAAGCCAGAATATGCCTGATAATCAGTGCAACATTGCATTTGAAAAAGTGGGCAGTTTTTTCACGCCCATGAAAAGTAATTATTAATTATAGCGCTGATTCGGCATATATCCGATGAGGAAGAAATGTACAAATAATGCCCCTTTTCACAATGTACGATTAAGAGTTAACATGGACTTTAACGACAAGTACGGCATAAAACACTTTACGTTAAAGTCCAAGTTAACTTTTAATCGTACATTGTGAAAAGGCTTGTAAAACAAACAAGAATTAATATTTTGAATTAAAATTTGAGAATAAATCTCTCTTTACTTTATGAAATTTACCTTTAAAATAGTACGTAGTGCTTCGTTGACTTCTAAATGACGAGTAGTATTTTATGTACGTATAAACACTAGTACAACAAGTGAAATTTTGCAAAAAAAATGCTTAAGTACCGTTAATGGTTTACTTGTTGAAACAATCATAAAAGTTTCCAACAGGGTGGAAAGGAAAAGTACTTTATAATTATGTTAAGCACTTATGACAAGCGCAATGTAAGAACTACACTGGGAACTCCATATAGCAGGCATAGTTGTAGTTGTTTTTTTTTTGCAAGAAGTCGGTTAAAATATCTTTCCACGAAATACAAGGCATTCAAAACTTTTAACCAAACTTTTAACCAAAATTAAAAAAAACCTCTTTCTTACAGACTTTAAAGCTGACTTATTTTACAACAATGGCACTTTTGTGCTGGCAATTTTCAGCAATAATATTTGCTAGTCAGATTCTAATACTCATGTTGCCATGGTCTATAAGCTCAGTTCCCAATCGTGTGGTTAGTATGTTTACCGTCGATTATGTTTCATCTCAACTAATGGCAAATTGGGTGGCTTACTATTATTCGCAAGGAAATCGTAGATATTTCTTTGGCTGGCAACTGGGACCATTAATTGGTCTATCATTAATAACAGCAATACGCCTGTACAAGCAATCTCCAAGAGCTCAAACATCAAATCATTCGTCATCTACAGCAACGCAGCAAAAAGAAACTGAATCGAGTATAACAGAAAATACTGCAGAATTTCTTTTTAAAACCATTCCATTGGGTGTATTACTTTCAATTTTCTCGCAGAGTACTATAAATGATATGCTGGAATTGTCTGGCGTAGCAAAACCGATCGAAAACACTTATGCTTTGTACAGGGATCTCATTATACATTGGGGCCTGCAGGCAAAAGTAAATTTTGTTACAAGTATATCTGCCTGCAATCCAGATTATGAACGTATGGAGTGGTCGGAACTATGGAGTTTCATTAAAAACTTAGTGGTAAAACCTTACTGTCTGTATGGCGTGGTTATAATGGCGAAATTCTTTCGAAAGTGGCGTAAGTCAACAGAGCCCAAAAATCCCAATTCTGAGGTAATTGAACGAGCTAAAAAATATATATTAGAAGATTTCCTCGAAGAGCATCATGTTAGTATGTCCGATATGTCTAAAAAAGAAACTGAAGCTATGCTAAACGAATGCATGGAACTGTTTGCTAAATGTAACTTCGATTATGATCGCTATAAAAAAGAAAAGCTGCAATTGAAAAAAGAAAACCCAAATGAACATTTAGAATTTATGAATGATATCAAAAAACTTAAGGAGCAAATTAATGAAATACGTGACCAGAAAGATAAAAAATTTACACAAACTAAAGAAAATCAAAATAACGATGAATTTGATGATAAAGATAATAAGGAACAGGCAGAAGTTGACAATAATACAAATAAACAAAAAACGGACCCTTTTTCATCGTCTACATCAGCTACAACAAAAAAATCTAAACCGTCCTTAAATGGTAAAAAATCGTCTTCTTCGAAAACGGCAACATCGTCTTCATCGCGAACAGATGTGAAAGATGGTGATGAAGATGACGATGAAAATACCTGCAATTATCGTAGCTTTCATTACTTATACAGTTTTCTCCAAATGGCTGTATTCACATTTATTGGTCTCAGTATCAGGAAACTTTTTTTCTTATGCTTTACACAAGGTTGTGTTCTTGGTTCAACAATATGTTCCTCATTTATGTCAAAGAAAAATCGTCGCATTTTTTGGACTGCTTATTTATCCGTGTTTTTAACGAGTATTATTAATCCCGGAATAAGGGTAAGTACATATTTTGGAATTTAATATCATATATATATATATATATGTAGATAAATATTTTATTAGACATATTTATTTATTCTGGGTCAAGCTAGTCTACATGACTGCATGTTTGCATCATATATTAAAATAATTTTCAACTTCTCATATTTACATTCCTATATTTACATTAAAATTCTCAAAGAATAAATGAGAATTACATAAATCCAAAAATATTAAGAGAGTTTTAATAAGTAAGTAATAAGTTTATGTTAAAACTCTTCGAAGATTATACAACTGAAATTTTCTAAATTCAAAATATAGTGTGTGTTCTGAAAAAATATTGAACTCGTAAGAAAATGTATTGAGCGTTACGTTAAACAAATTTTTAAATATAATTTAGCTATAAATTTTAGGACGTCAAAAAAAGTTAACAGCAGCTGAAGGGTAGAAATGATAGATAGAACATTATCTGTTTGCAAGTTTCTGATTTGTTTTGAAAACATTTTTGCTTCTAGCACACTATGGGTTGTTATATTTTCGAAGAATGTATTAGGTAGGTCGTATTTTGGTACGAATAATTATTTGAAATTGACATAACTTTTAACGTTGTCGGTCGATTTGATTAAAATTAGCCTTATTTGAAAGAGGAGTTTACCTGTGTTATGCTCTTGTGTAAAGAACTATTTGAAAAGATACTAATTTTTTATTTCTCCATGTAAATCCAAATCAAAGTTAAAAATGTGGTCATAACTTTTAATTTCGTCCTGCAATTATTATAATTTTTTGTTAGATAGTAGATATATAGTGCTTTCAAACACTACAGTCACTTTCTCGCAAAAATCATTCCCAGAACAACCGCGAAAGCAAATGTAACGCTCAGTACACAAAAATGCTTAAATTCGAAAAATATGTTTTTTTTTCAGCATCCATTGAATGAGGCGAAAGCTGAATGAATGAATGCTGAAAAAACACAAAATGTACCCAAATTTACAGTCATTAGTTAATTGAGGAGCTTAAAAGCAAAGGGGTACAAGTGCAAAAAATAAAATTCTGAGTAATTAAGTTTCAAAGTTTTTTGTTGTCATTCGTTTCATACATAATATTTTTGGTTTATAATACCTATCGTCTTTTGAGGTCACCGTACAGGTCTGCATTTTTATAGAGTGATAGATATTGGTATTAAGTGTTGATTCCTGCATTCAATAATTTTTTCTTTAGTTTTGGCACTTGTACCCCTTTGCTTTTCACCCCCTCAATTATTAGTAAGCCAAAATGATAACTATTGTTTAACTTATACTTCATATTCACAGTACAGTGAAACCTCTATTTTTGTCCGGTTATGAGAGGTGTCCTCTTATGAGAGAGGAACACTTTTATCATTTAAAATATTTTATTTTATTATGTTAGATATTATTAAAGCAATGGAGAACTAGTCTATTGTGACTCAAAAATTCTTGATTAATGAACCAATCAATGTACATTTTGTCTACAAACATCTTCTTTTAATGAACATTTATTCCAATATGTCAATTTGTGGTAACATCGGAATTACCAATTTAATTCGCATTAACAGAAATATCAATCATAGTTGTAAAAAAGATGAACAACATAAAAATTTTATAAGATCCTGGTGTATTTCAACGCTTCTGTCCGCTTATGAGAGGTATTTTGAGCAAAATTTTCTAAAATTTTGTGTCCGTTATGGGAGTACATTTTGTATGGACAAACTGATGAAAATCTCGGTTCTAAAAAGTTCGTCCGGTTAAAACCCCCGAAAATAGCGTTACGTTATATGTGAATAGGCCCTTAACATCTTCTTACTGAAAGTAAAATATCTTGTTTTGTAGCCACTTTTTTATTTTATTTATAAAAAGTAGCTTTTGTTGCTCCATGTGTATACTAACTGCTGTGTATTGAGTAACTTGTTATTGAGATGAAATTTTTTACTTTTTATTGAAAATAAGCGTATAAATGTTATTAGAAAAGATATTTACATGGAATAAAAAGTTAATATTGATTGAACTTGGTATTTTACTTGATTTCTGATTTTTATATTTTTATTTAAAAATTTTTTTTACAAAAAATTTATCAAAAATGATGATATCGATCACAATGAAGGCTTGATATCTCAGAAACCAGGAAAGCAATTTTTAATTAAAACTTGCGCGGTTTATTTTGATAACTTTTAATTTTTCAGTTTTAACCCATTTTTGTACTTGCAAAATTGTAAAATTAACTGATACTCTTAGTGCAGTAAACACGTAACAATTACATTTAAAACAAAACATTGGCGAACAGGCAGCTAGTATGTCTAAAACCATAGTTTCAATTTCTTTTTCAAAATTGAGTTTCAGTTTATTTAATAATTTTATTATGTGGCTTACATGGTTACTGCACTAGTCTCTTCAATTAAAATATTGCATCATTGGAATTTTCAAGTGTTTTTTGTGTCATTATTTCATTAGAATATTCAAGAGGAATATTTCCCTTCTAATCAACTTAAATTGGGTCATGATGATTTGGATACAATGTTGGAATGGATTAAAATGAACACTGAAAAGGATGCAGTATTTGCAGGTTTGTTGAAACAAATATTAGTAATATTCAGATTTTGCTGCAAATGGTGTTGCAAAAGTGCAAGTGCAAAATAACTATCTTTATAATCTAACAAATTCACTGATTTGAGCTATTGCAAAATGAAAATGCTACACCATAGCGGAGTTCAGCATACTGCTGTGCGAAGGGCTAAACAAAAGTTCAAAAGCAAAATATCGCAGCTTCTTATGAAAACCAGCAGTAAAATACAACGAGCGGAGTTCATTATTTGATGCAAATGGTCTTGCGAAAGTGCAAATGCAAAATATCGTAGATTTTTTTTATGAAATCTAACAACAAAATACACAAAATTTCATAAAAAGCTACGCTATTTTGCATTTGTACTTTCGCAAGACCATTTGCATCAAACACTGAACTCCGCTTCGGAATTATTGTTAAATTAAAAAAAAACGATATTTTGCATTTGCACTTTTGCAAGATCATCTGCATCAAAAGCTGAACTCCGCTCATTTAAAGTTAAGCAACATCGTTATAATCTGGCAAGTGCAAACATGTCTGTTTTCTGTTTGATTGTAAATAAAAGACAACCACATTGCACACACAAGCATTGCACCAAGCACTGAATTCCACCATTGAGATTTTAATGTACATTCTTACAATTAACATGAATTTCGTTTGCAGGACCTATTGATATAATTGGCACAGTCCATCTATCAACAAGAAGGCCAATTGTAAACCACGCCCACTTGGAAATGAGGCAGATTAGGTAATTTCTTTAACATAAATATGGACATTTCTCTTTTGTAAAAGAAATTATTTTCTTATTTTTTTTCAAATAGCGAAAGAACTGAACATGTTTATAGTATTTTTAGTCGCCAACAATCCTCAGATATTTACAATCAATGTTCGCAATTAAAAATACAATACTTAATCATAACACTGAGTGATTGCAATAATGAAACAAGGTAAATGTTAAATTTATTTTGTGTGTAAAGATTTTTAATAAAAATTTTTTTTTTCATTTCCCTTTAGAGATGAATGTGATTTATTAACAATTTGGGATGATATGCAACCGGCATATCGTAAATATCCACAATTTTGTTCTGAATTAGCAGTTAAGAATATACCGAGCTTTTTAAAAGTATTTACCAGCGATTATTATGCCATTATCAAAATGTTTTCGCAAAGTGTACAAATAAATTTGAAATATAACAAAATGCCTGAAAAACAAATGTGAGTGAAAGAAACGTAATATTAAAAAAAGAAACACAGAATATTGAAAAGTTTTTATTTTAATGGTTGAAAATTATAAAAACAAAAAAAACAATATAAAACATGTCAATTCCTTGCAAAACACTTTAAAGCTTCTTTGAGCAAATACAATATTATATATACATATACTATGTATACTACATACATATGTGTATGTATGCACATATATGCAATCTTTTTATACACAGAAATTAAAAAAAAAAAAACGAATCACATGCAAACCAAATACCAATCCTATATTGAATTTATTTTCTGATCAACAAAACAAAAATCCTATTTTAAAGCTTAAAATATGTATGTATATGCAATAAACATATACAAAAAAGAAGAAAATTAAGAGACTCATGTAGTTTTTCTGTTAACATTTCATTTCATAATTAAATCTATTTAGTATATAATTTTTGTAAAAATTAAAATGAAAACAAAACAGCCAATTTAGTTTTTAAGTTCTTATCAAACTCTAAAAAAGTTTATTATAAAATTTATAATATAAATGTACTAGTGTTAAACACTTTTTTTTACTTTACTATATAATTAATAACTATTAATATTATTATGATTATGTTTATTGATACATAAATAAAAAAATTTTAAATGTTAAATTTTTCTTGTAATGCGACTACATTTAAGTATACATACTCTCTTTATTAAGATTTTACTATTTTCATGTTCATATTATTAAACAAAATATTAGATGTAATTAGAATGCATTCCCTTCATTAAAAAAAGAACTAAATGTTTATTTCGCCATTTTGCTATCTAAAAAAAATGTATTTCTAAAAATATGAGTGATAAATTTAAAATTTCGCGAGAAAACATAAAATAATGATATTTTTAGGTGACATTAAAAAAAGTTTAAAAATAAAAACAAAGAAGAAAACATTTAAAATCAAGTTAAAACAGTTTGTTATTATTTCATATTGAAAAGAATTTGAGGAAAACATTTAATTGTTGCAAAGCAATTTCCAGTACAAAAGTCTTTTAGAAATTGATCAATCTTGCCATTATTACAACTTTACAATAGTAAGAGAGAGGCTGGATTTTGTCGGACGGATAAACAGTTTCTCTTAATTGCAACTCTACTTTAACTGAAAGTGAGCTATAAATTAAAGGTAAGTTCATCATACCCGGTAGGTTAAAGTAATGACAAACTGTTTATCCGTCCGACAAAATCCTGCCTTTAACTATTGTAAAGTTTTAATAATGAATGGCCCTTAAAGAAATACACTGTTATGCGATTACTTCCATAGTGAGGAATAATTCGTCGGTATTCATTGAATAATTTGCGACATAAAAACTGTAAATAGCTTTATCATTCATCGTTGGTCTTTGTTAAGAACAAGTGGAACCAAAAACCACAAGATTTTTCGTTATTAAAGAATTTAAGTGCTTCTCTGAAAAAAAAATGTGGTAGGGAAATTTTTTGCAGTGGCAACGCTGTTGGTAAATAGCTTTTTAGAAGAAATTTAATTTTATAGCATACTTCGAGGCTCAACCATTTTTACAATTTTAGTTTGTGTCTTAAGTCTTTGGCTTTTCATTTGCAATTCTTGTTATGAAAGACTTAAGACACATACACAAAAATTTAGATTTATTTTTTGGCAAATTTAATGTTTTTTGCGTTTATCTCCTACTTTTTTGGGCGGATATGACTGGAAGGCTCTATCAAAACGATTTCCAACTGCAGAATCCGGAAATGACCATTCAATTTAAATATGTACAAACAAGAGTTTAGCAAAATAGAAAATTTTTAAAGTGGCCCTTAATGGCCCTTAAAGAAATACACTGTTATGCGATTACTTGCATAGTGAGGAATAATTCGTCGGTATTCATTTAATAATTTGCGACATAAAAACTGTAAATAGCTTTATCATTCATCGTTGGTCTTTGTTAAGAACAAGTCGGTGGAATCAAAAACCACAAGATTTTTCGTTATTAAAGAATTTAAGTGCTTCTCTGGAAAAAAAAATGTGGTAGGGAAATTTTTTGCAGTGGCAACGCTGTTGGTAAATAGCTTTTTAGAAGAAATTTAATTTTATAGCATACTTCGAGGCTCAACCATTTTTACAATTTTAGTTTGTGTCTTAAGTCTTTTGCTTTTCATTTGCAATTCTTGTTGTGAAAGACTTAAGACACATACCCAAAAATTTGGATTTTTTTGCAAATTTAATGTTTTTTGCGTTTATCTCCTACTTTTTTGGGCGGATATGACTGGAAGGCTCTATCAAAACGATTTCCAACAGCAGAATCCGGAAATGACCATTCAATTTAAATATGTACAAACAAGATTTTTAGCAAAATAGAACATTTTTAAAGTCGGTATATGTCTTAAAACTGTAGCAGCCAGTAACGCTTGGAAAAACTAGTAAAGACTTTATAATAATGTGTTCGGCTAAATACGATTACAAGCTAAGATACGAACGCAAAATGAAATTCAGGTTATTTTTTAATGCGATCGGCTAACTTCAATATGAACACAAGATATTTGCGAAGGATCTGGATTTCGTTCCTACCATGTCAAACTATCCAATATCAACACGTGCCTCAAAACGATATAAGTTAATTTTTTAACCGACTTTAAAAAAGGAGAACTGTTATCTCGTCATATATTTCTTTATGAACCAATTTCGGACTTTTTTCTCTATTCAAAAGGATGTACTTCCAGATTGGTCCCGTTGAAAAGTGTGCGGGGTCACGCCCATAAAAAGTAAGTACACATTCTTTTTCAACTATTTCTACTCAACTAATTCTTATGAGACTTTCACGCACATTAAGCTTCTGCTTGAATACTAACTACAACATGATTATAAAAGTGGGCTTTGTCACGCCCATGCAAAGTAAATATTCTTTTTCACATGCTCTACTAAACCGATTCTTATGAAACTTTGCATAAAGAGTTAGTTATCGCTACAGTACATTAAGGTTGGAAAAGTGGGCAGCGCCCACTTAACCGATTCTTATGAAACTTCTCATACACAATTAGTACTCGTAAAACTTTAACATGATGATCAAAAATGTGGGCAGCGCCACGCCTATTTTGAAGTCGGTTTTTTTCTTTGCAAGAATTATGGTAAAATCGTATTGAATTAGAAGCTTCTAATTAACTATTGAACAGGAAGATATGACTTTTTTTTAAATAAATATTTAAAAAGAAAGAAATCTAAATCTTTCAAATAACACTACAAAGTTTGGATCGCTCCACACACATCGTAAAATTTGATTTGCGTCTCCATTCGATTTGCGTCGTTAAATTTTTGGTGCCTTCCAAATTCGATTTGCGTCGCCATTTATTAGCAAAAGCCGGTGCATCCCAGAATTTACTTAAAATATTTGTTATTTCGGTGTTTTTATGCGATCGCCGAAATTTTTGTTCACTAATCGAGGGATTACTGTATCATCTTCAATACAACTAAATATAACTCATACGCTACTCACCTTTGGACTATACAAATAATTATTACTCATACGCCCTTCAAATAAAACAAGTTTTTATGTAAAATTTTTGTATAAATTTTTTTATTATAATATATTTTAGTTTTTTTGTTGTTTGTTGCTTATTTTAAATTATTTAGCATTTTACAAAAACCTTAGAAGCTTTAAAGATTTGTTTCATAAACAAATTAAAATTGATTTTTTTTCAATATTTTTAATAATTAAGTATATTTCAGCGGTGTTAGTTTTTATTTTTAAATTTCATCTTAAATCTTAATTTACAATTTCGATTTAATTAACTTTCTTCTTCTTCCTTCTTCTTCTTCTTATAAGTTCATATTTAAATTTTAAAAGGCTAAAAACAAAATAAAAATCCTTCATTTCAATATTTTTCTTGTTGTTGTTGTTGTTGTTGTTGTTGTTTTATTTCATAAACTAAGTGCACTATGCTTTTATTTTTTTAATTTTCATAAATATTTTTATATATTTAATTAATTAATTATGCAAAAGGCTTTTTAGTTTTTTTCTTAATGTTTTAATATTTATGAATGAGTGAAGAATGACTAAATGGATGAATGTGTAGCATGACAAATACCAGGGGAAATTTTTGTAAAAAAGCTGCTGTACAATTTATTAACAAACACAATAAATTTCATATTTATTTTAATTAAGTTATTTATACAAAAACACTTATACCAAAAAAAAAAATCATCTACAGTCTTCATTAAAATTTTTTTCGTGGTTTAATTCTTTAGATTTTTTTTAGTTTCTAGTTTTAATTCCCAAATAGCAAGAAATTGTTATTAATTAATTTAGCATTTTATTGTTTTTAGTCTCTTTAATAAAATAAATTTAAATTAAATGTTACAAATGACGTTTATTTATTTTTGATTTCGAGTTATTTATTATTATACATAAGGTGCGCGTTTAAGTGATAAGATCATTTCATCATCAGGAGCTGTGCTAGATTGATTGGCTTGCATAAATTGCATTTATATGCAAAAACCAAGTGTCCTCATCATTTTGACATGCGTCGCCTTATTAAATTTCATATCAATTTTTTTTAGTTTTTGTTTGTTTTCAATTAAGTTCATGTGTTTGTGTCACTAATGAAGTGGAAGCATTTTTTTATTTAAATAATTTTACTGTCGAGCCTGTTTTATATTCCATGGGGATTGAAAATGTTTGGTGTTCTCAAAGCAGTTTTGTTATAAATTAATATTTAGCCGCACAATATAATAAATGTGAAAATAAGGCCAGGAGCGAGAAATTTGTGCATCTCAGAAACTATATAAACGATTTTGATGAAATTCAAGACATAGATAGATCTAAGTCTAAAAGAAGACATAGGTTATAATTTTTTTTCAAAAATAGGACCATGAGGGAAGTAGGGGGAAACTTTTGTCTCTCAGAAACTATTTAACCGATTTTGAGAAAATTTAAAACATAGATAGATCTGAGTCTAAAATAAGATATAGGCTATACATTTTTTCAAAAATAGGACCACGAGGGGAGGTAGGGAAAATTTCTTCTTCTTTGAAACTATCTATCCGATTTTAATAAAATTCAAAACAGATAGATCTGAGTCTAGAAAAGCATATATGCTATACATATTTTTAAAAATAGGACCACGGCGGGTGGTAGGGGGAAATTTCTGCCTCAAAAACGATCTAACCGATTATGATACAAGTCAAAACATATATAGAACTGAGTCTAAAAGAAGACACAGGCTAAACATTTTTTTTTTTAAATTGGGACCACGGGGGGAAGTAGGGAGAAATTTCTTCCTCTTTGAAACTATCTCTCCGATTTTGATGAAATTAAAAACATAGATAGATCTGGGGGTTAAGGGGCAATTTCTAAGGTAAGTATAACTTAAGGAATTAAGTTCCAGCACGGCACCATGGTTTCTTTTTTTTTAATTTTGGCTATGCTATTTCCGAAGATATTGACGAAATAGAGAGAAAAAGTCGAGGCCAAAAAAGAAAACTTTTATATTCAAATCAAATATCTTTGAAAATATTAAAGATATCTTAATAAAGTAAACTGTATTTTCTTTATTTATTTATAAAACCACGTTTAATTCATTACACCACGTTTAAATTAATTAAAATCGGATAATATTTGTAAAAGTTATGAGAGCGACAAAATTTGGCATGGACGAGGTTGTAAACTTTGACACCCTGTAGCTCAACGCGTGTTTCAACAGGATGGTCCAAATTTCAACATTCCTAAAGCTTAACATTCGTTTTGTAATCGGATCGCAAGCCTGAAAGATACAAATTTATACATCATCATTTTGTAGTCGGATCGCAAGTTTCAAAGATACAGACTTATTACAAACTTTTTAGCAATAGGAAGCACTGTGTACCGTGTAACGGCAATGCTGTGTCAATTTCGAACATTTCCATTTCGCATGGAATACAAAACTGGCCTGTCAATTTATTAGTTACAACCGTATTATTATTTGATTATTATTTTATGTACACTCTAAAACACTTTTGTTGAAAATTAGGTCGATAATAGTCGGCAACACTTTACAGATTATTATCGACCTAAAATTACACACGCATTATTTTTCAACAAAATGTTTTTACTAAAAAAGTGATTGGCTGCGTGCAGGTTTGAGCCGCGACCTCCTGACTGATAGTGTGACGTATCTAGCATTCAGCCATAGCTGTATTATACTTTATGTTAAATTATGTTATATTATGTTTAATTTGAAAGGTTTTTCTTTGATAAAATATCTTTGATAAAATATTTTCAACACAAATTTTGACAATATATGATCGTAAATTTGAAGTAATATTTTAGAGTGTAGCTTTATATCAAATGTTTAGTTTGTTTATTATTTATTTGTTATAATCGGGTATGTTCTGTATTTCATGTGGAATTAAAATGTGCGGAATTATCAAAGCATTGTTGTTATAAATATTAATTTACAACAACAATGCTTTGATGATTCCGTACACATTTTAATTCCACATGAAATACAGAACATGGCCAAATAATACGCTTTTTTTCTTTACCTGTAAGTTACACCCAATTCACACGGTGAACTTTATGACGTCTATTTTTCTCAATTCCCTTTTGAAGTTGCTACAAAAAACCTGTTGCGTTCATACGGTGATTTTTAGTTGCATGTCATTTTTATATATAACTCTTAAATTTCGCTCATTTACTCATTCACAACAACAACACGTTAACACAATCAGATAAGAGAGAGAGAGAGAGAGAGAGACAATACTAATCGAATTAAAAAAAGTGAAAAAGGAATTGAGACAAAAACCATGAAAACAGAAATCGAGTTTTTTTTTTCTACCCCGCTTTCTTCTCTACACCGTTCGCCTAAAAGAAAAAGTGACGTCCGAAAAATGTCGTCCAAAATTTCATGCTGTGAATTGGCTGTTACTCATAACATAAAAAACGATTGACTTATTATTGATTCTCGTAGAAGAGACCAAAAAAATTATAAGTGTTTAGGCGTTTGGAAAGTTTACATCTGGTATTAATTTCAGGGGACTTAACCTTCCCCCCGCTTTGGCGTGTTGTTATAGTGAATCGGCGTAAATAATCTTGTGCTAAATACATCTTATACATAAAATGTAAGAATTACAAGATTTCCTATGCCAATTTACTATAAAAATGTTACGGTCTGTGGGACAGATCGTAACATTTTATAAGATCTTTTGAATAATTTTTCATAAGAAATACATAATTGTGAAATTATCAAATCTTGTTTATGGTTTTACAACAATATTTATTTCTTTATAAAATAAGTTTTCTTTACTTTTAATTTTAAACAATTGAAAATTCTTTTTTTTTATCACAGCAATAACTTTAATTATTATGTAATTTAGTATGAAATATTTTATCAAATGATTTATATAAATTTTATTATTTATAATTATAGTTCGAGAAATGAAGTACATAATTTCTTTTATAAAATCTGCGACTAAATACATAATTAAATTATAACTAAAAAGTAAATTACAAAAAAATATATGCATGCAAATGATTTTGCCAACTTTTTAGAATTTTAAATAATTGGCAGTGTTATCATTATGTTTTTTGTTAACTGAAAACATAATTAAAAATTATTTAATAATATTTTTTAGCAATTATTTTTTGTGCTTAAAATAATAAATTATGTACTCGTATGCATGTATGTATTCTTTAATGTAGTCATTTTTGGTAAAAGTAGGAAAAAGTGAAATGTGGTAAATTAGCTAAATGCTAGGGTATTTCCATTTAATCGGGCTTCTGCTTTAATCGGTTAATCCTTCGATTAATTAATCGAGGTTTATTATTTCGAGTTTATTAGTAAAAAAAACAATAACATAACAAACATAACAATTCTTGAACTAATACTCGTATTAGTGTTGTCATTCGAATAAGAATTATTCGAATATTCGAATACGAATTATTCGAATATCCGAATAACTTTTTTTCATTTTTGTTCGAACGAATAAAAATTTTTAATTTAAAATAAATAGTTATTCGAACAGTTTTGGACCAATATTCGAATATTCGAACAACTTCTTTAAACTACTTTTTATAAAAACTTTTACGAATGTAAAATAGCGTTTTAAGTTAATTACTTTTTTAAGTTTGTTAACAATAGGATGTTCTGGAACTTTGTACGAAAGGAACCGGTAGCTTTTACAGACGTTGTCATTGGAGTTGATTAATTGACATAATTTAGATACTCAGTGATAGGCTCTAGACCCAAACTTAAGGTACTTGTCCTGCGTTAGTTTCTTTAATACTAGTTAAATTACTGTACTTTAATCAAATATTTTTGATTTGGAAAAAAATTTGCTTCTAGAGTGAGAATATTTTGCAAACATTTTTGTTATAATTTTGTGATATGATCTCTTTTTATGGGTCACGCGACTCAGGAACATTTTCTTCCATTTCCATTTTTACCAGTCATAGGGCAAGTGTGTTCAAGACAATTGGTACAACATTTACCTTAGGATTGTGATAGAATATGTTAAAAATCGTGATTTTAAATTGGTTATTCGAATGAAAATTTTTATTCCTTGTTCGTTCGAATATTCGAATAAAAGTTTTATATTATTCGGCTGTTCGATAATAGGCGCATGCCAATAAGAAAATAATTGACATGTTTATTTACTAGTAAGTAATTGATTTAAGTACTGCAAAGTACGGCTGCACGATTTCTAAGCGCAGTAAATGAAAAAATTTTCGAAGTTATTCGAATTTTTTGTATTTTTAGGTCCTTTAGAGTCTGGTGCACATGATCCAATATAAATTTGAAAATTTATTTTTTTTACTAGTTCTCATTAAAATTTCCATATTTCAGTAAAAAAAATTTTGTTTTATTCGTTTCCTGAATAATTTTATTTTTGGCTGTTACAGTGTTTTGGAATTTTGCAGCCGAGTAATGCAGACGGTATGTAGTTTATATTGAAAAGTATATTGTATCGAAATTGCAACACAAAGCAAATTTTTTCTGATGAACTAAAAATCAACTCATAAAAAAAATCTAAAAATTTTGGTCTGATCAGACCAAAGTGGCAGCCCTGTGGTGCAATTCACAAACTTATTTTAACGCTAAACAAGGCGTTTAAGGAAGTTAACACCAAAATTATTGTTTTTACTATTCGTTGAATTTTTAAGCACTACTAGCTGCGTTAACTAAACGGCAATAATTTTTGTGGTGTTATTGAACAGACAACAGTCAGCTGTTCAGTTAAAGCACGTCGTCTTTTGGCAAAACTCAAATAATTATTCGACAACAATATTCACACATATAAAATCTTTTATATATAAATAACAATATTTATATTGTTTAAACAATTAGTTTAAGTTTTATTTCATTTATTTCATAAATTCATTTGTTTTTTCTCTATTCCTCTTTGTGCTTTTCGTTTATTTTAATAGTGCTGGAAAGTGATATAAAATTTTAATAAATGCCTTAACACAAAGTTAACGAACCAAATAAGCGTTAATTCAAACAGTAATTATTGGAGACAAAATTACCTTTTATTTAAGCGTTAAAAGTTAGTGAATTTCACTACTGTAGCGAAATTCACTAACCTTTAACGCTTAAATAAAAGCTAAATTTGTCCACAATAATTACTGGTTTCATTAACGATTATTTGATTCATTAACTTCGTGTTAAAATTTTATATCACTTTGCAACACTATTAAAATCAACGAAAATCACAAAGAGGAATAGAAAAAAAAACAAATGAATTTATGCTTGCTTCGTGAATTTCGTTCGTTTTGAGAAATAAAAGTTAAATGAAATGTTTAAGTGCCATTATTACAGCGGGCGGATAAACAGGATATCTTTATTACAGCTTCAATTTAACTGAAAGTCAGCTATAAGTTAGAGGCAAATTCATCCTACCTGCGAGGTTAAAGTAAATTTGTAATAATGATAAACTGTTTATCCGTTCGACAACATCCTGCCTTTAACTATTGCCTTAGTTGTAATAATGGGCCTAAATAATATAAATATTATTATTTACATATAAAATATTTCATATGTGTGTATATTATTGTCGAATAATTATTTCAGTTTTGCCAAAAGACGACGTGCTTTAACTGAACAGCTGGCTGTTTTCTACTCAATAACACCACAAACATTATTGCCGTTTAGTTAACGCAGTAAACTAAGTTTGTGAATAGCACTACTGATCGTAGAACAAATTAGGCAAAAAAAAAAAAACAAGGTCTATCGTTAGGGATGTTCAAAAATATCGATATATCGATATTTTCTTAAAAATATATCGATATATGTCGTCGATATTTTTAATTTCGATATATCGATATTTTTTCCAAATATATCGACAGTGTCAAAATCGATATTTTTTTGCTTTGGTTTTGTTTTTCGTGCAATTTTTAAAGCATTTCGGCACAGTCTTCATCAAATAGAATATTACTAACAAAATCTTATGTTTTATTTATAATATTTTGTCTATTCGAAAAAGTATCATTCTTCGACAGCCCAATTATGAATTTTCCCGGGGAGTTTTTTCTCTTCCCATTCATTTGTTCCCGGGGGAAAATCTGGATCAGCTGTTTATTGTTTAAATTTTATTCTGCAATAACGCAAGAGTTCAGTCATAGAAATTAATAAAAATTTCCTGTTTTCATTGATAATAAGATTGTGTATTAATATAAATATTTGTTTTTTTTTTAAATAAAAAGTAAAATGTACAGTGTAGTCACTCAGAAGCTCTCGGAAGAGTTTTAAGCTGAGGAAGTGAAGCGAAAACTTGCCCAGATGCATTAAATCCCCAAGGAAATTGTAAATTTTTTAAGCCGCAACAAATCACCTATATACCTATTATGTGAACTTAAAGGAGGCGTGCAAATTGAGTGTGTTTTAAAAATTTCTTCCGAAGGCAGAACTACTTCATGTTTTTGAAGCGCATATTTGAACGGCGTGGATAAAAATGCCTAAGACAAGAGAGAAATATAATATTCCGGTATTTATTTAAACTTGTTGTCCTAAATAATTGCTTATACAATTGTTTCACAACATTTTTTAACTTGAATTTTAAGAGCAAAATACACCATCAACATGCTTGACAAGCGTGGTAATAGTATGTGTGAAATTTCGTTAGTATTAGTGACACCGACGACGCTTGATGGAAAATCTACTTGGTTTTGATTTTTCGTCAAGCATACGTACACGAATCTGACAGCAAGCAGATTGATGGTGTATTTTGCCCTTTAAATTTTTGCATTATTTCCCTTCAACATGCTTGGGGAAAAACTCCCAACTCCCTCTCCCTCATATTTAGAATACTTACTTTTTTCCCTGGCAGTTTTTCCCGGGGAAATTGTAATTTAGAACAGGAGGGGTGGGAAAAGGGAAAATTTTCCCGGGGAGATTTTATTTAGAATAGGGAAACAGGGAATAGGGAAAAACTCCCAGGGAATTGCTATTTATAATTGGGCTGTGAGTGTAATTTTGTTGATGTATGTTCCATGAAATATTGGTGGAACAGTAAGAATCTTGGAAATTAATTCTTTCCAGCTTAATTATTTATAAGAAAGGTACTTTTTTTGTTTTATTTAAAAAGATAATTGGGGACTACGCATGAATTATCATTGTGGAAAAAATATCGATATTTCGATATATCGATATTTTTTATTCGATATACATCGATGCCGATCGATATTTAAAAATATATCGATATCGATATATTTTTTTCACTTGCACATCCCTAGTCTATAGACAATATTATTCTTGATCCTCTTTACCACTTTCACTTGTTCTTTTCCAACTTTTAAGTTTTATTTTATTTATGCTCTTAATTTTATTTATAATATATTTTTATCTAGATTTTTTGTTTTTAATTTTTCTTGTAACAAAAGCTCGATTTTTATACTCAACAAATTCCTTAAATTTAAAATTTTTAACAGGTTTAACCATAAGCACATTTTTGATATTTTTTTTTGATACATTTATTTCATATTTATTATATAATTTTAAAATAAAATGCCTACTTGTTTTTATTATAGAAAAAAACTTAAATAAAAACTATTTCGATCCAAAAAAATAATCGTAAAAAATAAAGATAAATTTTTCTGAAAATCACTTTGTACTCTTCTCAAATATGCGAACGGTAAATGGTGGGATCTGTAAAGAATACCGATAACTTACGTTTGAATTTCTCCATGCGTGGTTCATGATCTGATTCAGATTCACAACTTTCATCACTGTCATCGTCGCCACCAAAGATGATGGTACGTGGCGCTGGTGGTTGACCATCTGTTTCGCAAAAGCCGGGATTCAATATTATATTCGGTATCAATTCAATGCTATCCCAACCATCCTCGAACTCTGTGGCGCATATAGTTAATAATTAAAGGAAGAGAGAATATAAAAGGTCGATTTTGGAGTTGATGGTTTTGGAGGGGGATTAAGTAGTTGGCGTTTAAAGGAAGGAAATAAAATGTATGAACGAAAATTTTTTTAATTTTTGTTAAAATCAAATTTATTTCATTTGTATTTTAAATATTTTCAAAGCCAAAATATTTTTTGACGATTAGACAAAGATAAGAAGAAATAGAAAGAAAGAGATAGATATAGACCGATAGACATATTATATGATTAAAGATAGACATTAAGATTAAATTGTATTTAACTCACACACTGACACAAACATTTAATTGAACACATAAAAAAGCTTAGTTGAGATATTTTTGTTTTGTTTAAATAAATTTAACTTTTTATTGAATAAATATTTTTTGTATAATATGTATTTGCAAAAAAAGAAAAAGTAAAACTATACATACCTACTCGTATTTATTACTATATATTACATTTTTGTTGTTGCGGTGAGTGATAATGGCAACGATACAGGGTATTTCAAAAGGTGCTATATGGTGATCAGACATGCGCCTTTATTGAGATTATCGCAATAAATGGCATTATTGAGCTCAATATTCCATACAAAATTTTAATTTAGTTATTGTTCAATAAGTACGAAATTGCTATAAATATTGAGTAAAACTAGAAATGCAACACTGTTCACAAGTGTGTTTAGTGAGCAAAACTATATACAATGGCAAATGTGAAGAAAATAGAACAAAACAAAACATAAAAAAATTTTATTTATAAATAAAAAATAAAAACAATGTTATTTCCAGCTATCAAATGCTTATTGAGTTAGCTAAATTGAGTAAATTCTGTATATTTGAACACTAAATTAATTTTGTCAATAAACCGAATATTGACTCAATTAAGAATCCATGTCTGAACACCATATTAGTATTGTATGGATGATTATGGCAAATAACTTAAAGACCAGTGATGGAAAATACAGATTTCGGTATGGTACTGAACTTCAACACTGTACTTTTTTCACCTTAATCGTACTTTTTTAAGAATTTCAAAAATATTTTAGGTATTCTTAATTATCATACAAAAAAAAACCATTCTTGACATTTGAATATATTTTTATCTTCCCGCTATCAATAATATGAAATCAGTGATTTCACCCCAATTTTCGAAAGTTGAGTTTTCATCGATCTCGACGTTTAGAGTTATGATTATATATGTACGTGTGTATGGGAGTGTGTGTATATAGCAAAACTCTCATAACTTAAGAATGGCTTAACCGATCGAAATCAGATTTACGGCGTTCTAACCTATTTAAGGCACTAAAAAAATAAATTATCCCTTTACGCTTTTTTTAACCGAGTTCAAAAAAGGAGGAGGTTTATCAATTAGTGTGTACTTTTAATTTTTATATTTTTTTATGTTTGTACACGCATAACTCCTTCATTTGAGAACCGATTTTGAAAGTTTAGTTTTTGCTTGAAATGGTTTGCCGCCAGTTTGGTCCCATATTTTTTTGAAAATCGGTGGGGAAATTTGCTCGCCCTACGGGTGATTCTGTCATTTTTGAACCGCTTTCAAAATTCCGTTTTGGTATGAGAGGATTTGCTTGCAGTTTGGTTCCATAATATTTTTTTAAAGCTCGTTGGGGAAATTTGCTCAACGCATAACTCTGTCACTTGTGAACCGATTTCGAAATTCTTGTTTTGCCTTAAAAGGTTTGCCTTCAGTTTGTTCCTATAATTTTTTCGAAAATCGGTGGGGAAATTTGCTCCCCGCCACATATAATTCTGTCATTTGTGAAACGAGTTTTAAAATTCTTGTTTTGTTTGAAAGGGGTTGATGTAGGTAGATCCTATAATTTTTTTTTTCGAAAATCGATGGGGAAATTTGCTCCCCCCACACATAATTCTGTCATTATTACAGTAGTAAAAATTGAAAAAATGGATGCTATTGCATGCCACCGTATTTTTTATTAAAACAAATTTTTAAACACACCGTATGGCTGAGTCCAGGTACAAATCTCGAAACGGATAAAGCAACAGTGGGATGACAGTACTGGTTCCGAACTTCCACCTGAAATGGGTCGGTAGTGCGGTTCATATTTCCGGTTCTGGTCTGGACCGGAATTTGGATCGGTAGTGCAGTTCGTACTTCCGGGTTAAGTGCTGCACCGGAAGTTGTGTAGGTATTGCAGTTTGTACTTCCGGTTTAGGGGCTGAACCGGAAGTTGGGTCGGTAGTGCAGTTCGTACTTCCATTTTAGGAACCAGATCGGAAATTTAGTCGGTAGTGCGTTTCATATTTCGGGTTCTGGTCCGGAAGTTTGATTCGTCTAGGGGAATCATATTTGTATGGAATCAATAATAAAAAAGTAAAGAAGAATGATACTCGTATAATGCTACAAATCCAAATGCCTTAAAATTATGTCACTACGAAAGACGTATTTTGCTGGCTAAAAGTAGCCAGAACGGTAACGCTGAGCATTGTTTTTTTGTGGTTTTTTGTCATGAGTGTGCCGCACACGTGCCTAAATTTGTATACATGCAAGTGCCAGTTTTATAGGCACATGCACACGCACCAAAAAAAGCACGCGAAAAAATCTGGCACACGCACACGAGTAAGTGCCAAGTTCTTTGTGTGTTTACTTTTGGCACATGTACGTGTGCCAATCAAATTGGCACTTGCACATGTGTGTGTGCCTTAAGATAGAAGTTATGTAGCACTTGCACGTGGGTTGATGCATATTTAGGCACATGTGCCCCACACTCATGTGCAAATCCGTACTCTGGTTTCTATAAAAGTATTTGATTTCATTATAATATATAATAATGTTACGGATTGGAAAAAGTACTTATTATGTCGTGGTGGTACTGCGGTATTTAAAAAAAGAAAAATTATTGAAAATAGTACAATAGTACAAAATTTTGCATCATGGTTAAATACTATAATTATGTGGAGTATTTTAGGCCGCTATGTCGCTGCTGAAGGGGAGCTTTTTGTCCCTTATTTAAGAAAGGAACAATACGACCCATACAACGAAGAGTTAGAGGGTTAAAATATTCAACAAAAATGTTATGAAGAAATTTTATGAAGAAGACACCAAGATGATCTTACGGTCAGTGCGCAGACACATTGTCTGATATTGCTCTTATCCAGACGCGGATACACGGGGGAGGAAACGGGATACCTCCCCCTTCCCCGCCCAACACGAGTAAAATATACCCAATTTCTATTGAGTTTTTAAAAGAAGTTTTGTAAAATAGTATGTTTTAGGTAGAAGCCCCCCTCCCCCCACCACAAAAAAAAATAAAGCTCAAGCTGGGTCCAAGCCTGCTCTTAGCCGATAGAATGATAATAATATTGTTACTCTTGCATGAACACAATATGTGTGGTATGGAACCTATCTGTCTGCTGATCAATCTCGATGTATTGTAAATTACAATAGGTACATGGGTGGAGTAGATCGGTTAGATCAAAGTATAGTGTGTTACCGGATCGCAATTCATATATGAATTCATACCTTTTCAATTAAGTTATAAGTTTAGTCGAACTATATGGGTTTATATCCAAAGAAATTTTAATTAAATGAAATTTTAATTATTTTGGCTTGAGTTCGGTTTTTAATTTAATTTTTCAATTAAATTATATTTTTATTTATTTCATGTAGACAAAGAAAATTTTTGACTGCGCGGAGGGTTGAACTAACGTTTCATACCTTTTCCTAAATATGCGCCTATGGTTCTTTATAAGCTTTTGTTTTGTTACAAATTAATACCTTTTATTGAAGCTCCTTGTATAGTTTTTATAATGTATATGAGTGTATGCATGTATGTACATTATTTTTGTGCTGTGATATGAATAAAAGCTGCTACATAATATGCTACATATTCTAATAAAGCTAATATAACTATAATTGTATATCAACGAAAATATTTGATCAATTTTAGAACGTCCCGAGATGAGACACATTTTTTTTTTCGTTTATGTCCTTTTAACTGAAATTTTCATATTAAAAAGAAATTGAATAAAAGAACCGACAGTTTTTAACGATCAATTATTTTCGTCCATAAACTTTAATAATACAGTCGAACTTCATCACTATACCGAATTTTTTTTCTCTAGATCGAACTATTTTTGTAAGGCTCTCCTCACATGTTTTGCTCTCTAGAACGAATTTCTCTGTAAATAAAGTCTTGTTAAGAAAATATTGCCTTTTCATATCCAAAATAGTCTCCTTATATGTTTTTTTTTGTCTCACAACTGAAATAACGTGTTGCAAAACTAAATGCTACTGTGAGAACTCGTTAAGTTTTTTGCGTCGATGGAAAAAGAAAAAAACCAAAGTTAGTAAACAAAATATTCGAAAGCAGCTTTGGCTGCGGCGCTCATCTGGATGGCTGAGAGAAGGAAGGAGCTTTACCTGTTTCAACAACCTTAGACATACCAGAATAGGGTCTGCGGACTAGCCATGAAAGGCTACAGGCTAATACATGCAAACGGTCCAGGTCCAGGTAAGATTCAATCCATGATCGGCAAGGCAGCGAAACTGCAGTTGGCATCATAACGGCAAGGCATCGAAACTGCAGTTGGCATCAGAACTTGCCACATCAGAATCGTGCAGACACAGAGAACAGGAAAAACCTGGTCTAACTTTACGTATATGGGAAAATCAACATACAAACTGGCAAAATTTTTTAGAAAACACAACATTAACACAGCATTCCAAACAAGAAACAACTTGGGTAGAATACTACAGAACAGAACAAACGAAACAGACTTCCTAGATAAACAAGGAGTGTACAAATTAACTTGCACATGCCAACACAGTTATATCGGACAAACTGGAAGAAAGATAAAAACAAGATTTCGCGAGCACATGAGAGACTACAACAAGAAACTGAGAGAACCAGGAATAACACCAGAATCGAATTTCGCAAACCACATATTCGACAACAATTGTACACCAGGACATATTAGAAAAACAGTTAAACTATTACATTCACAACATAAAGGACGCCGACTGAACGTATTAGAGAACATGGAAATATACAAGCAAAAAATATTTGACGGAAGAATAATAAATGAACAAATAAACACTGCTTCAGACGTAATATTTGAACCGTTAAAATATTTTTACACAAAAGAAAACAATAGTCCAGGCAACGTAGTAGAAAATGAACAAGACAAAAGGATTACCCAGAAATGTACAATTACGGATTATTACCTACGTAGGGATAGAACAACTGATAACGAATAGAGAAACAGGTAGAGACACACAAAAGCATATAGAGGCGAGAGAGAGAGAGAGAGAAAGAGCGGGAGAGAGAAATAGGGAGCAGAATACAAAAGGGATCAAGGAAGGAAGTTAGGTATACAAACGAATTATAAAAGGAGCAACGTACAACAGAAAAACGATTTAGTATTCAATAGAACACTGAAGATGGCACATAGCCGAAACCGGTCTGTTTACAAACCAAATTTGTCGTGGGATGACGGAAAATCGTTCCAAATTCAAAAAAACACCGTCGGAAGAAAAACACAACACTCTCTATCGAGTGTTTATACAACATCCAAATTGGTGTATGAATGCCGGATGTCTCAAAACGAGATAGCGAAATATTCAAACTTAGAGATTCTCTGGGTCCCTTATCAAACTGGGACATTAGACGGATAAACTCGTTCATCCGATAGTCGGGTTGGTTCAGCACTGAACCGAATGGAAAAATGTAGAAGTTTAACTATCTTCATGTCCACGTTTCAGGGCTGGTTTTTAACCTTTTAAACTGACAACCTGTGCAACCTAGCCTAACATAATATTACGTACTTTTAAACAAATTGTGTTGTGCGTTTGATCTACAATGTCCAAGCGCGGAAGCTTAACTATTCAAATACATGAATATGTATATCAGAAGTTTTGTATGTATAGTTTAACTTCCCTATAACGAATTTTTTCGGTCGTCAGTTACTATTTAGTTAGAAGTTCGACTGTAGTTTGTACATAATATGTAAATAAGTATGCTTATTTTCTATTTAATAAACAAAAAACATATGTACACTTAAAAACAGAGATAGTTGTTCAATTCACAACCAGTTGTAGGTGTTATAAAACGTATACATGTTGTTGGTAATTCCATATAAACATGTATCTAAGCAAATGTTTTGCAATTACTAGCAATATGTCTACGATCTACAACACATCCAACAGGTTGTGAATTAGCCAAATATTTCATATATTTTGGAAAACTTTTGAAGAAAGTGAGAAAATATTGACGTTTGACAGTGACAAATACCATAACACTAAGGTAAGAGCTTATTTGTATCACCAGTTTCCAGGTCATGTAACTAGTAGAGTGTTGCACAAGATATCTTGAAGGTTTGGTTCAAACACTTTCGCAACAATTTGAAGCGTTTCACGCTGTTTAATTGTATGGGTGTGTATAATTCATTTAAATAAAGCGCTCCACGCTTTTTCGATTGAACATTGCATATAAAAGATGTGACAAGCCTACTTACTAATAGCGACATATGATACTCGTAGCTATCAAAGGTTTATAACTTTCTCACTTTCTGCTAATACTTTCAAAAACTTTCATAAAAGGGACACGTTATTATTTTTGCTTTTTTAATAAAAAAAAAAGAAAAGCTCTTGGTCAAAAATATTTTCATTAAACATAAGTAGTTATCCCTACACTGGCTATATGTATCTATTTCTTAAATTTGCAATAATGCATTAAGTATATAAGTATAATAATTTGGCAAAACTTATGTTATAATTAAGAAAAAAATTAAAGAAATACAACCTCTAAATTTAAATTGATTGTCTTTTGTTTAAGGTTTAATGAAACCGAATATATTTGGCAAAAATTTCAGACGTAAATTTATATTCATAATATTAAGACATAAATTGTAACAAAACACAAACATATTTACAAACATATTACATATATTTTTTAATACATATAGAACATGATTTTGAAATATTTTTAAGCAGACATAAAAAGAAAACATTTTCACAAAACCTTTTGGTTCTAAACACCATTAAAAAACAAAACCATAAAAAATATTTTTTTTGCTCAAAAGACATTTAACATCAAAAAGCATTTTGGTTGAACAAAAAAATAAAACTTAGAAAAAACAACATACACAGGGAAAGGGAACTAAACAAAAAATGTGTATAGTATGCATGTACATATTTGCGATATAACCCAGCAAAGTTTTTGCTTATAAAAATTTAATTAACAAACAAAGAAAAGAAAAGAAAAAATTTTGAAAACTTTATTTATGAAGAAAATATTTCTATAGTTTTCTTGAATAAGAGCGTAAGTCGACTTACGTCGATTTGAGGTTATCAATGATAAATAATAGCTTATGACCAGGGCTCGGACTTTCATGCAAACGCATGTTTTTTGTGGTGATAGATAAATACCCTGTTCAGACATGGATTTTAAATTGAGAGAATTTAATTTTAATTGAGCAATTAAACTTAGTGATCACACATAGTAACGAATACAACAATAAAACAAAAACTTCACGCAAAGAAAAGATATGGTTGTGGCATGGTTACATCAACAATGTTATGTTTCCCGATATAGCTTATGGTTGTGGCAAATAAGTTATTATTGTTTTAAATAATTGTGAACCTTAATTAGTTTATGACAAAAAACTTATGCTTACATTTAATCATTCACATTCATATTGATTGCAACATGGCTGAATTTATTGTTAAACAAATTCTAGTTACAATCATGGTATATTTGAAAATTCAATAACAGTATGGTTCTATAACAATAAAATACGGTTGTTGTCTAAAGCAGTTTGTTTGCTATCAAGCTATGGTTACAAAAGAGACATGACTCTTTGCTTTCAAGAAAGTTTTTGTTCCATACTTTGGTTAAATGATTTTTTATTAGTTTTTTTGTTTTACTTGAGAGCTGTTGGTTTTTTCGTGTCACTTGCAAAAAGTTGCAATAAGTGAGCGTTTTGGCTGCATTCTTTTCTGAAAGTTGCCGATTTCAAAACGAAATGATTTTCAGAACATGTGTCAACAAATATGTATGCATGTATCTATGTGAAAGTAGATAGTACTTCTTATTTCAGCTTCAAAACATTTTATTTTATATTTAATTTCAAAAATGTATACATATGTTTTTAGCTGCTGTCAATTTTTAATCAAAATATGATTAAGAAAACAACCTTTATATGGTTCTTTAGAACCATGCTCTTTTTACATTCAATTAAACATTAGGTTGTATGAATCATATTAGTGTTATATAAGACAACAATATTATATTTAGAACAGATTTATTTTCATAATGGTATGATTTGAATCCAACCATATAACTCAATCATAATATGTAGCTATTAGGTTATGGTTGCCTCTTTGCGTGTAGATAATGGTTGCCAAAACATACACGTGTTTGACGTATGTAGCTTATGCACAAAATTACCAGGGCAAAAAACAAGAAGATGGCACATAGCAGAAACCGGTCAGTTTACAAACCAAATTTGACGTGGAATGACGGAAAATCGTTCCAAATTAAAAAAATAGTCCTCTGACGTTATACCATCTGTATACTTATTACACTATGGGTTTGCCACTGTATACAATTTTTGCTTCTCACTGAACATAATTCACAGTAAACATACTTGTCAGAAAGTGTTGTATTTCGAACTTTACTCAATTTATGAAACAATTAAGTACTAATTGCTCAATTTATTAATTGAAGCCTTGTATAGTAAATTGAGCTCAATTAAGGCTCAATTAATTGTGCAAATTTCCCAAATTGCGCAATTAAGGCGTATGTCTGAACAGGGTATAAAGAGGTATTGACTAATTATCTATGCGAATCATCAAATTTTCATCAAATCGATTTGTAGTTGCATATTTTTGCATATTTTCGTGGTAAGTTCATATTTTTGCATATTTTTGGCAATAACTGCATATTTTTGGAGTTAAAAAAAATGTTTAGTGCATATTTCTCAATTTTTTAAAAAATATTAATAAGCCGATTATGGATCGGAACCGAGCCTCAGTAGGGTTGTTAGTTGCTGAAAATGATACTAGTGATGGCAACTAGCAACTGCCCAGTAAAAAATTTTCATGTTTTTTGAAGCACTAAAGAAATAAAGCGCTTCATAATTCGCTTTAAAATATGAGCTTGTTCAAAAGCTGATTTCATAGCGTCACAGTAATGCAGGTTTTGAAGCGAGAAAAGAATTTGATTTTTACTTATGTAAAAGCTTCGTACACAAGCTATACACCAAAGCTGATTTTATAGTGCTGATCCAAAGCAGGTTTTTAAGCGAGAATGAAGAGCAAGTTTATTTGAGTTTCTTGGTGCCGGTTCGCAACAGTGTTTTTGGTCGAGTGATTGGACTACAAACCTGAAGGTTCTTAGTTCGATACTAGTTGAAGTTAAAATAAGAAACATTGAGTAAAAATATGAAATTAATAAAAATAAATAAAGAAACGAAATAAGAAAAATTCAAAATGGCGTTAACGACGACAATCCACATCGAGCCATTTTTTTCATATATTTTCAATTCTAGTGCTGAAAATTTAGATGATTTTCAGCGCTTCAAAAGCGCTTTTGTGAACAAAAATGTAGTATTCCAATCCGGGAACTCGCCATACAAAAATCAGCAACGATACCAGCAGGTTTGTCAGCGCTACTTTTATTTCATAATAGTAAAAAACCTGCTTTATTGGAAGCAATTTTTTTACTGGGTGAGAGCTGTCAATTTTAGTTTATATTTAGTGCATTTCTGGCAATCATAAATTTTCAGTTGCCGACTGGCAACGCAACTAAAGTTCGGTTCCACTAAATAATACACCCAATTATGTTTGTTTTATGTTTTTTTTCTCTAATAATAATAAAAAAATTAAAAAAAAATATTTTCATATTCTGGTATGTGATGGAAATCGGTAGATTGAAATCGAAGCCGATTTCAGAAATAAATTCTACTGAAAGGTGACTTATTTACGCAAAGGGTGACTCAGTAGAATTTATTAAAAGTAAATGATATTCAACTACTTGTTTGGAAGCTGCCGTCATTGGTAGTATCGTGTAGGCGATAAAGAATTCTGATGAAAAGACCGTGGTGGTTTCGAAACATCATGACGTAAGTTCAACCTTCCCTGCAGTCAAATTTTTCTTTTAATTGAAAAATTATTTAATTATTATTTAATTGAAAAATTAAATTAAAAGCAAACTTAAGCCAAAATAATTAAATTTCTTTGGATTAATGACAAATAGCTCCATTTTGAACTCTATTTCCATGGGAATAAAAAAATTGCCTGAATATCATGGGCCAGTCTCAATATTTTTTTGTGCGAAACTTAACTACTACATTGATTCCATAAATTTTCAGCAATAACGAATTAACGTTGGATTATTTAAACTAATTTTGCATTTTTTTTTCTTTGATTTTTTGTTAATTTTTACTCAGTAAATGACTTTTAAGTCGACATAACTGGTTATATGAATCTTTGCTAGGATCTCATCCTTGCGTTATTTTTACCTGCAATTTTTACACAAAGATCTTTTGGCATATATTTACGAAAGTGTTAAGAGAAAAGTTCGAAAATTTTAATACAATGATGTTTTATTTTTGCTTTACTAGAAAAATTGGTGTCAAGGAAATCATATTGAAAAAAATTGGCGTTTGTTGTGGGTTATAGGCCAACTTATCAGTTATGTTTGAAAAGTTTTCAAATTCGTATGCTTATATAAAAACTCTCAAATAAAGGAATGCGAATTAAAAAACTATAAGCACAAATAAACACAAAATATTAAAATAACACAAAAAAGTTTGCTGGGTATACATGCACAAAAACTTTGCATCCTGTTGTAACAAACACACACACACACACACACACACACACACACAAAATAACACTATTTACAGCCAAAAAAATTTAAAAGAAACTTAAAATGAAATAAAAATTACACAAATTGAATTTAAGCATCAACAACATTCACAATAATATGATGATGTTGCCCATAATGATCATTATGATTACTATCATTATCAGCATCATCATAATCATCATCATCATCATTATCGACAATTACAACAATATTATTTGAAACATTACAACAACTACCATCTCTAGTATTTGAATAAGATATTTTTTGATTATTTTGATATTGATTATTGATGCAAATAGAATTAGTTTCAGTACCCGCTTGAGATGATTGATAGCACTCTTTGCTTAGAACTATACATAATCCAATAGCTAATATCACAAATGTTCCAAGAACTATACTGACAGCAACAATCCATATACGTGGATCAAAATTATCTAAATCTGGTTGTATAAGGCGTATTAAATCTAAAGGATTTAAAATTTTAGACGGGGGAAATATGATATATGTGAAAGTGAGAGATGAATTAGAAGAAATAGAGAGAGAGAGAGAGAAAGAGAGAGAGAAGAGAAACCGAGTAAAGGATAACAATGTATATGACAGGAGATTACAATGCCAGGAGGAAAGTAAATGGCCAAATTAAATTTATGAGGAAAAAAGAGAACAAAACAAAATATAAGTGAAACATTAATTAATAGTAGTAATAAATAGTTACACAATTAAAAAAGAACTAAACACCATTTCCAAAGTCAATTAATAACACACGTCGACAATTATTTTGTTTTTATTGCAGGACTCTTTGGTGCCAATTTTGATACATGTGATTACGAACTTCCTACCTTATTATTTATTTGTTTAAATTGATTTTCGTTCTCGAGAAGGTAGTCGCAGTTCCTTGAAAATGTCAAATTATTAAAGCACATACACAACATAACTTGAGTATTTTGATACAAAATTGATAGCTGCACATAAAAAAAGAGTAAACAGCTGTGGAATCAAGATTACCTGGTAAATAAATCTACCTTCATATAAGCCATTATATCAAACATTTTTGAGGTTGCAGGACCTAAAGAATCATAGTTCGAGAGTGGTTTATCAGATTTGGGCAAATAAAAAATTCGAAAATCCTCATTCAATTCGAAAATATTTAAGAATTTTTTAAGTATTATTTTTGCAATACTGTAATCTCTTTTAGATTAAGTTTAGTGAGTACTTGGAATCCATTAGGCTCATTGCAATACACAGAGGACTATTTATTCTATGAAGTTCTGGAAATCCAACTCCTGAGAGCAAACCAAAGTTTTTCATGGCTCCTAACAGACCAGTCTGTGGCGCATCCTTGACCCCAGGTTCTGAAAGAATCGATTGCTTACATACAGAAAAAATACCAATGTAAAATCAGCAAGTCCCAATGTTGATTGAGAATCGTTTTAAATTTATGAGAAATAATTTGTGGTTTAAATGGGTTGGTGTTTATTTGCTTTGTTCAGAGCTACAATGTACTGTTGTGCTCAGTTGTGTGACTTGTTGTTGATTTTTTGTTGTTGTTTATTTTGAAGTTCGTGTTGTGTAAAAAAATTCCTGCTGCTGATTTAAAATTCCCATTGGTTCCATATCAATTTTAAACGAAAAAATAATTAATCATCCCTATCGCGAAAGCTATGGGAATAAGTTGTTTGGGAGCAAACCTATATTCCCATTCCCATCAAACCAGTATCACGAATATTTTGGGACTAAAAGTGTCTATTGTGAATTAGTTGGGAGTAATAGTTTATATTGTGATTTATTTATCAGTGCTGTATAAATAGTTTGTGTACATACATACTTGTAAAAGGAAAATATACACATTTTAAAGATATTAATAAAGTTTAACTGCGTTTTGTGGTGCTGGAAAAGATTGCAGCGAAGATACATACGCGATTAATCGTTAGAGAAAAATTTGCCTGCTAGCAGCAAGATGTTCACGGCACCACCCGTAGTGAAAATGGCCGGCACTTTGGCTAGTGCACATCTCCTCCAACAGACAACTGATTTGCTATTTATTAACACTTGTGCTCTTTTAATAAAATAAAAAAGTAATTTAATACAGTCGTAGCTTAAATACAAATTGCTACTTACATGTTGCCTTCTCGTTCCCATCGACACTTGTTGTGAACTTATCTTGTAAAATTATTTACGGGAGTAAACATTGGCGATGCCACATTTTTTAAGTTTGTGAATTCGCTCCCACAAACTTTGCTATCGGAAACACTCACGATAGCAAATCAGAAAATTTGGGAGTTTTTTTCATGGGAATAGTTATTCGCGATAGGGGTGAATATAACCTTAAATCCCTTTGATTTAATGTGTTTCACTGATAAAAAACATTGCTATCAACATTACATTTAATTTTATATCAACATGACTATAACTACAATTTCAAACAAATTTTATGTTAAATCATCAATTAAATAATGTTGAATTAAAATGAAATTCATGTTATTATGTTATATTAGTGTGTATCTAAATTATATATGAGGCTTCAATCGGTAGCGGTATTAATTAAGGTATCGGTTGCTAACCTTAGTTTTTTTCTTTTATAATTACTTCTATATGATCAAAAAGGGCGGCATATTGAAGAGTGTCTAGAAATTGAGCAGGCCTAAGTCCGCCACTACTGTAATGGAATATTAAATGAGCATGAAATATAGTTTTTGCAAAAGGAAAAATGTTATTTGAAGGTTATTGTAAAATCATGTTGAATTAGCATGCAACGCCTATGAAGGAAAATCATTATCGAAAAATGTTGAATTAACTTTGTTTTCGACGATTTTAATATGTAATTTCTCTGTGTGTAGGTGCCCAAGCAAGCCTGCGTTCCTGCAGAATGTTTATAGTAATGATCGCTGAGACGAAACTCAAAATTTTATAGCAACTTCCGTTATGCCTTTTCTAGAATTTCCCTATTGTCAAACGTCATGACTGGAGTACAGTATTCCATTTCATACCCCAGGGGCCAGATTTCGCAACGATGAATTTTGAAGTGTTCACCAATTTCAGTGTTCACTTTTGATTTGTGCACCCGCAACGGTGAGAATGTATTATTTTGACGGTTATAGTGAACACTAGAGTCTGAATTTTTTCACTGGAAAAAGTGCGGTGAGTTTTTTGTTTTTAAGTGTTCACTGGTAAAAAATTCATCGTTGCGGAATCTAGCCCCAAGGCTTACCCTACTACGTTTCGCTAGAATGAAGTTTCTTGGAGGAATATTGAAAATTATCATGTTTTCTCTCACCGAGCAGGAAAATTAGGTAAGAAGTACCAATTCGGTGTTTGTAGGATTGACGCCCAGTCCGTTTTCCTTGGCCCATCGCGCAATTAGGGCACCAAAACTATACTCTCGACCTTTTTCTCACTTCGCACCCCTCGGTAACTCGGATTATTGCACCTTTTATGCCTCCTTTTCGTTCTCAAAACTTCGCAACGCCTCACAAACAGCTACGAGACGTTCTAAATATATATTTACGTAAAAGGCTCGATGGGTTAATCTCAACTAATTTTTCCAGCAGTTCAACTGGAAACTATATTTCCTAGACACAAATGTCAATGCCATGGCAAAAATGATTGAAAATACCCTTTTGATGGGAATGGAAGCTTTTATTCCAACTAAGCGAATCCTGATTAAGCACAGAGCGAAGTCTTGGTTCATTCAGACGTGCAAAAAAAAATATCGTCAGATCCACAGAGGAAGCATTCAATATCTGGCGTAGTAACAAAAACGGAGACACTAACTCGCTACGCAAAAAGGCGAGATCTTCTTGTCCCAGTGTTCTGTCGCGCGAAAAAGCTTTGTACGAGCAGCGTCTTCGTGCTAAAGTTCTTGCCGCCCAAAAAACGAGTAAAATATACCCAATTTCTATTGAGTTTATAAAAATTTTTTGCAAAATACTATGTTTCAGTTAGAACTTCATTAACACGTAACACATGTCATATATTTGAACTGACATTCTTATATATCTCGTATACAAAAAAATCAATGTTATTTTCTCATATAGACTTTTGTCAATACAAATCAAGACAGACGGTATGTTAGCAAATTACTTTGAAAATGGTGTTTCAACAATATTAAATAGAAATTTCAGTACAATATACTTATTATTTTTTAAACTAAACATCGATACAACACTAACAGTTTTCATTTTAATTTAATTACAATTTTAAAATATGTACTCCTAAATACAACAATTTTTGAAATCTTTGATAGTGTATGACAGTTGAAATTTAGTTCTTAAAAACAGTTTTATTTTCAATTTTTACTAAAACTGTGGTAAAGTCCTCATTAAAATAATTTTATTTCTTCTAGAATTTGTACATTAAAGTTTAAATTATTTAAAGATCTTTAAATACTTTAACATATATTTACATTATACTTTTTTCTATTTTAAATAAATTAACAACGTTTAATGATGACTTACCTTCTTCTTTTGTTTCCGGCAATGTTGTAACATTTGTTGTAACTATTTCACCACTTCCCAATTGATTGTTGGCCCATATTCGAAATTCATATGTGGTATTGGGCTCTAAGCGATAAACTTCCATTTGCCGCTGGAAAAAATAGAATCGAAATGAGTATACTTACTTAAATACAATAAAATAGTAAAAGTAATAACAATAATAATAAATAAAAAAAGTTCTTAATTAATTCCAACATACACGGCAGAACATAAAAACATGCTATATGTGCTCCGAAGAAAATTGTTGAATTTTTTGTAATAAAAATTTATTGTATAGTGTTCTATAGAAAAATGTAGATTCTAAGTTTTTTGTGATCAAGATATTTTCTATATTTGATAAAAAAATTATTCAAAATATTTTTATTTTTCCCTATTGATTTAGCAAAAAGTTGTATTATCAACAAACACTTTATTTGAATCAATTATAGTTTTTATTGAATTTTATCCTATTTTCGAAAATTACCGTTGCTAAATACATATTTACTTTTTTCTGTGTGGAGAGTGGCACAGGCCGCTTATTAGACTTCATGTGTATTTTATTTATGTGTATAACCAATCTTTGTTTGTTTATTGTTCCAACAAATACGTGTTCTCGGATGTTGTTGTGTTCTACTAAACCTATTTCTACAAAAACAAACTTTGACCAAAGAAAATATTTTTCCCTCTATAAGGAACAAAAAAGAAACCAAAATTTTACATACAGAAGTCAGACTGAAAAGTCGTATCGACCTGTGCTATATGTAGATATATTTTAAAAACAATAAGTATATTTATTTTGGTCCCCTCTACTAGAATCAGCCGTTAAAACTTTGTGTTGTACAGTATTATTAAAATACTACTTATTGTTGGGTCATGCAATATTGGAAGAATATCAAATAAATTTTTGATTTATTTAATTTTTTAATGTATCAAATTAATTTGTGCGGTTAATATGGGAAAATTCAATCATATACAACACTCCCCTGAAACTAGAGTAGCAAGAAAATTATTTCTTAATACGTTCACAACAATCACATTGTTTAATACATTTGAAATAATTTGAATATTTTATTTAAAAACATAGAACGAAAACTATAATTAACTATTTAACAAAAGACTGGGCAAATAAATTTTAAATAAAATTAATTTAATGTGTTAAATAACCGCAAATATTCGTTTGAATGACTGACGACTAACTAAACATTGGTCGGCCCAATTACTTTAATTACCAAATTATTTTAATAATGAAAAGTGCAGTCACTGGAATGTAATAAAATATTTAATTTGATTTAGAAAACCAAATGCGTTTCTATTCGCATAAATTTGTATAATAATAAAAAATAAATATTTATATTAACATTTTAACTTGTTTTATTTGTTCTATATATTTACGATATATTAAACGTACATACATATGTATATAAAAGTTAATTTCGTATGTTTACAGATAATAGTACGTCTGCTCTCTTTAACCAACTCATCTAAAAGTATTGCACAATAATGGCATTATTACGGGTTCTCCCTTGAAAGCGTGTGCAACGTGATAAACAATGTGGAGTAAGTAATTTAGATTAAATGATGAAATAGAACAAGTCTGCAGCTTCAGGCAAAAACGTTGCAAAAATAAACAGGCCCAAAACTAAATCGACGACAGCAGCTTCAAAATTCTCTCATATTATTGTTTATTTTGTTTTGTTCTTATATTTCGTATGAAAAATGTATGAAATTTTATTAAAACACGGCAACATTGTTGAGAGAATGAGTGGCTAAAACTGAGAGCATGAGAAAAAACGTTCTAAAAATAAAATAGATTCTATATGATGAAACAAAACTTAGTCTGCAACTTCTGGCAAAAACGCTGGCAAATAAAGAGGCCCAAAGCTAAATCGACGGCAGTAGCTTCAAAATGCCCTCATATTATTGTTTATTTTCTTTTGTTCTTATATTTCGTATTAAAAATGTATGAAATTTTATTAAAACACGGCAACATTGTTGAGAGAATGAGTGGTTAAAACTGAGAGCATGAGAAAAAACGTTCTCAAAATAAAATAGATTCTATCCAGGGATGATAAAGTTGGTACAATTGTACTTTTTTTGGTACTATTGAAACCAAAAAAGTACGATGGTACCCCCGTGACTCATTCGGTACTATTTGCAAAATTTCCTAATTTGTTGGGTGGTATCCATTGATTATTCAATAATAATTTATCCCTATTTTGGCCCTTAAATTAATTCTATCTTAAGTCTACTTAGGCCGGTATTTCTTGAGTGGATTTGTGTACTTATTTAAGGAGAATACATAACAGGTGGTCTTGAGAGCATAAGCTGTTAAAATTTGCTTGTTAGTGCATTTTCACACTATGCCTTTTTAGCCTGCCTTTTTTTGACAATTTTCTTTTAAATCCGCTACGAAAAGTCACACACATTTACATTACAGACTTTTTATCCATGCCTTTTTTGACGATTCTATACATGCTTAATGCTGAGAGTACGAAAATGACAAAGAGAAATAACAAAAACCGCCTCAAATTTCAATTTGTGCATTTTTTCTTACCCTGCTACCTTCTTACCACCTCTCTCTCACAAACTAAAAAGCCTGCCTATAAATCCAGGCGAAAAAGGCACAATGTAAATTGCGTGTTAGTGTTCAAGGCCAAATATCACAAATATACATCGATGCTGATGGAGTAGCTTAGTGTGAAACTCCATACTCTATAAACAAATCATTGGTTTTCTTGAAAAAGGCGTATGTATATCTTAAAACTGATTTTTTCATTACAGCAAGCACAAAATATTTCTGAAATTTTGTCCACGGTATGAACATCTTTGATTTTTTTAAAACTTTCGGCATATATTTGCCAGAATTACTTTGTGTAAAAATTTCAGAGAAAAATAACGTAAAAACGAGATCCTAGCAAGGATGCATAAAACCGCTTATCGACATAAATAACGTTTACTAAGTAAAATAGAACAAAATATTTAAAAAGATTTCAAAATGAGTTTAGATAATAACATCGTCTCTCTGCTTGTGTGTTTAAATAAATCATCACACTGGAACACTTAAGTCGTTTTTGCTGAAAATTTGTGGAATAAATATAGAAGTCAGGTTATTGCGAATAAAAAAATATCGAGACTAGTCCATGATATTCCGAAAATTTTTACTCTCATTGAAAGAGTGCTTAAAATAGAGCTATTTCGCATTAATAACTCAAAATCTACGTAAGTCGGCTTACGCATTTATTCAAGAAAACCACAGAAATATCGGACTTAAAATTTTAATAGAAAAAATATCTTGTGCTATGGCTTGTTTATCCATTGTGAACGAAATTTAAATTTTTTTAGCAAACTCCAAGTTTACACGAATAAAGAAATTAGTAAGGTTCCCTGTTATATGGCAGAAGTGAAGTTTCATTGAGATAAGTTAAAATTTAAATTGTTTGATTTTTGGCACCATTATCTGAAAAAGAATTTATCAAAAATATTTTTAGAAAACAAAGCCATATTTGATCTTTGACACAATGAGCACATAAAATCAATCAAAATCATGTGGATTATTTGGTTACAACAATTCAAATAACTATTTGAGCCAAAAAAGTACTATTTTAGAAGATCATTGGTACGAAATGAGTTTTTTCATTTATCATCCCTGATTCTATCCCATGACTGCTTTTTACGGCGTATGATTAATGACAATTTGTATGGAAAAACTCGTCTAGTCCGAGTTCTGTTTTATTATTATCTCATGACCAGCGTTACCGTTGGTGCTACTAAAGTAGCAATTTGCCACTTTTTCGACTGCATGGATACTATTTTGCTACTTTTACAAAATGCACCCAAATGTGATACTTTTTGAAATTCTTGCCACTTTTTTGATACTTTTTACTAAATGAAGAGATACTTTTCCTTACGCATGAATGAACTAAGTGGTGCTATTTATTTTTGAAACATCAATCTTGAAATGTTTTGCATTACAGTGCTTTACAAGCAATATGTATAAAGTTTCTAATGCATTTTTTAGGCTGATTAGCAGAGCTCGGACTTTCATGCAACTAGAAATTGATTTTAACGCTTAACAAATGCACCTAAAAATGAAAAATATGCGCAAAAATATGCATTTACCTACGAACAAAGTACCAAAAATAAAATAGTATGAAAATATATTTTTTAATTTTTTATGGTTACATATTAGAGAAAAAAAAAACATAAAACAAACATAATTGGGTCTATTATTTAATGCAACCGAGCTTTAGTTGCGTTGCCAGTTGGCAACTGAAAATTAATGTTTGGCAGAAAGGCAGTAAATAGCAACTGAAATTGACAGCTCTCTGTTGCCAGTAATATAATTTTTTTTCCAAGTTAGAAATATGCATTAAAAAATGTTTATAACTTCACTTCCTAGAGGCAAAAGCTGGTTCGATTAAAGTGACCTATATATATCTTGTTTGAAAGGCTTCAAAATTAAAATTATTTGTGGTACAGCACAGCTTCCGAATAGACAACATTTGGTGAAAAACGTTGAATATTAAAAAAAAAATTAATTTGATTCCCTATAACTCAGTAATTTTTTATTCGATCAAAGTCAACTATACGTCTTCAGCATTACATTTAATTTTTATTATCCTCGACCCATTTAAACTTCAAATTATTTTATCGGCTTAGAAAGATCAAAAATGTATTAAAAACTAACAATTCGCGGGAAAGTTATAATGTATAATATAAAATTAATCAGAAACCTATTCTGACTAGGCACTGCTCTTGCGCAAAATTTATTTTGCAGCAATTATTTGATAGTGCTACAATATTCCCGTTAATTTTTTTTGCATATATTTCACGTAATGCATAATTATTTATTAACAAGTCCAATTTTATTAGTAGTTTGAGTAATAATTTGGGATACAACTGTCAAAAACTATTGATAAAATGTTAAACCTAATCAGATTGAACAGGCTGCCGGCTTCTAAAAACCGGCCCACTTGGTTCCTTTGGTCCATTTGTGATGCCTTGTTTGCTAACCTTAATTTTTTAAAAATTAAATAACATTTTTCTTGTTATTAAAGTTGCCACTTTTTTTCTCTCAGAAATCCCCTTTTTGTGCCCCTTTTATTTTCAAAATACCCTTTTTGTGCCACTTTTTGAAAATTTTCAACGGTAACGCTGCTCATGACTGCTTTTTACGGCGTATGATTACTGTCAATTTGTATGGAAAAACTCGTCTAGCCTGAAGTTGCAGACTTGTTCTGTTTCATCATTAAGTTAATGTTGTGAGAACTGAGTTATATTTGTTTACTTAAGAAACCAATGTAACATGTAGGGGTCATTACAGATGAAGAGAATATATAAAAACTGTCGATGTTTCCGATTTCGAAAATATTTGACTAATGCTAGATTTGTAACTACACTACTACGTTAAAGTTTTGCAGCATAAAGCAAAGTAATCTCATAAACCTTAATAAATCGGCCCTACTCGACTCGTACATACGATAGCTGCCTCATTGCCTTGCTAGTGGCTTCCTCGTGGTACCCCAACGTTTCAGTCTTGCAGAAACAGAAGCAGATTCGACCGTTGAGCTCCGCCTAGGAAGACTGGCAGTCTCAGTATCTGATATAATGCGCGATAGCCCAAAAAGCTATAATCAGCATAAATAAACTGAATAGATTTAAGAAAACTCAAATGACAGAAACGGACTAGAAATTTCAGCAACTACCACACGCGTGTCTCCTTACAATAAGCGTAATGAGGTCACGACCAACCTTGGCCATTGAGGTCTTAATTGCACATTGAGGTCTTAATTGCACTTGGCTGCTTATAGGATGGATCTTGGGAACTCTGCCTGTTGTGTTGGCAACGGGAACTCATCGATCCTGACTACAATGTCTTGCAGAGAGCTGCAAGGTATGCCAAATAACAGGATAAACTGTGAACTGAGGTTCGACAGGAGATTCAAAGTAAAAATTCCGCTTAGGCCTAAGTTGGAGGAAAACGGTCCTGTGGACCCAACGTGAAAATTTCCATGGTATTTCATGCGGAAATACAGGCAATCACCAAGTGTGTTCGTATCAATTTAAGTAAGGACATTAAAGACAGTTAGCTCGAAAGTCCTTCCTTTCATGGGAATTCCATTCCAAGCTTATTTTAGAGTGCTGTGACTTACTACAAAAGCTATCAATAGGAAACGAAGTTTCCATTTACTGGATACCTGGTCATAGCGGTCATCTGGGTAACGGGGAATCGGATGAATCGACCAAGCAGGTTCACTATGTGTCGTAGTGCCGGTCCTTAGACCAAATCACTTTCCTATTCAATTCAAAACATGAAAACGAAAATGTATATGGAATGTCAGAACACTAGCCCAATCATCCGGCTGCCAACGATAACGGTATGTTGCGTATTGATCTTTGTGCAACGCTTGGACTTGTTGCTTACGGGTACAAAATTTCCCAACAAGAATGTACATATATATACATACATGGGTGTGAACAATATAGATAGCAAATAAACCACTTCCTTATGGAGAGCAAGTAGCTTCAACTCGTGGAAATCGCAAGCGATCTCCTACTTGTGGTGGGAAATCTCAGGTTTACTCTGTGAAGCTGAAAAACACAAATCTAGGGAACAGATAAAGATGATATCGAGGTGATACCCTCGGATCCGACCGTATCTACAACTCCTGTCTCTAGCAGAAAAGTTGCGAGTACCACGCATGGAGATAAGCAGAAAATATAAGACTCGAACAAAAACAATTAAAAGCCCACAAACGATAGAAAGAAAACGTTTACAAGACTTTAAGAAGACGTACAGAAGCACTAAGGCAAAGTGTTAGACACCAGGCTTAGTTCAGGTCATAACAGCTTGTCCTTGTGCGACATTCTACCAGCAAAGGCTATCTAGGTAAGTAACTAAAAACAGTTAAAGTAGTCTCGGGTAAGGAGTTGGATGTCACCAAAGGGCAAAAGGACATCAACGTCGTTGGCTGCGGTAATGCGACTTTGACTTTTTCTCAGCTGCTCTTCCTAGCAGTTTTACCTGAGCCCATGTTTAAAAGGAAATTTCTCCGTTCGCTAACCTGGCATTGTCAGATATACCAAAACTATTGAGGGAAGTAAGGATGGTCGTTCTTTTAAAAGTGGAAAAATAAACAACAGCACGATGAAAGATTAAATGCCCATTTGTATCTCATTGTTTTTATTTAAAACACTAGAAGGACTACTGGACATGCAATTAAGAGGGAAACTGACACAAAATAACTGCAGAAGTCATAAGGCGTCTATCTCAAAGGCAGATAAGTGGAAACAGCCTTACATGATGAATACACTATGGCAGTGCATTTAATAATGTAAAAATATCTTCGATCATCAACGCTCAGCGGACGGGAAACATGCTAAAAAGCAGAGTAATAAACTCGTATTTACGTGAAAGGATGCTAAGGATATGCGCCACAAGGGTCAAACCACAAGCAGGAAGATATCGCCGATGCTATGGAGCTTAGAGATAAATAAATAAAATTCTATTGGATCTCAACAGAGGAGGTACAAAAAAGGTCGGGTATGCTGATGACTTAGTGTTGCTGATCCGAGGCAAATTCTTGCCTACGATTATTGAGATAATGCAAAAATTATCCACACGGCCAACAGACAGGGAGGACACAGTCACAAGATATAAATTCTAGAGATATAAATGGATATACTTATCAAAGGACTGCTCCAAGTTTCTTTTACTCTAAAATTTCCTGAAAGCGAAATAGAGCGAAAAGAAGTCACTATGTGTCTGTTTCTTTAGGAGAGTCGGTTGATCAGACCCAAAAATGTGCAAACCCGCTGGTTTGGACAATTCTCAAAGATGGCATGCACATTTTTTAATTGTCCGCTTATTGCCTAATGGAGGAAATCCAAACTTTAAAATTTTCAAACTGTCCGATTTGGCGTGGAAAGCCTTCTGTATGTATTTGAAGGCTTTGAATAAAGTAATAATTTATAATAAAAATTCTTAATACTATTTTAAAAATATCATGATAAAGCTTTACTAGTTAAACTTACCACATTTGGGGCAATATTAATGGGATCCATACGGCTCCATTTATGCTCAAAAGAGCTATTGAACGGTGTTGACTCATATGAAACATTGCGAAACTCAGCGGTAAAACTGCGCACTGGATATCCGCCCGAATTGGTCTTATTGAAACGCCAAACTAGGAAACCCAAAATCGTAGAAGCTTTAAAGTACAATTTGGTAACGGGACCAGGTGGGGTACGAACAGTGAGATTGATTTTTTGAAATGCTTGAAATTCTTGTTCTTCAATGTAATCGATAGTGGTGCTGGTAATAACAGGAGTAAATGTGGTTAAATTGGTATCACTGGTATTGGAACTGCTACTGCTACTGCTACTACTGCTACTGCTACTACTGCTATTGCTTTTGCTGATGCTGTGATAGGGACTATTATTGCTGCTAGAGAGATTTGCATTTGATAAAGTCTTTATAACTATAGTTGTTGTGGTTGTTTTTGTTGCGGAGGCAGAAGCTGAGGCTGAAATTGATAATGTTGATATTGGTGTTGGTGTTGTAGTCGTTTTTGTTGTGGTTGCTGTTACATTAGGCATTGGAAGCATTGAGGTAGTTAAAGCATTTTGCGTTTGTGTTTTTGTTGATTTTAAATTATTATTATTATTATTATTATTATTAGTTTCTACTAAAGGCTTAACAAATGTTGTATCATTATAATGATTTGTTTTTGTTGTAGTCGATGTTAAAAGCACTTGTTGTTCATCTCTTTCGTCATTCCTGTCATTTTGTTCTACTTCATCATTGTCAATTTGTTCATCATTTCGATTTAACAAAGTAGTATTGTTTTCATTCTGGTCTTCATATTCCAGATTTTGACTGGATGTCACAGCAGCAAAACATACATACAAACCTCTGTCCGAAGCCGAAACATTTCTGAGCACCAAATATTTACCTGTCTGAATGAGATAATAAAAAAAGAAAGTAAAATGTAAGATTAAAATTGTTTAAAATAACATTTTCTAAAGTTTAAAAAAAATCTACAATTGTTTTCAAAAGATGTGTATCATAATTATATTTAGATGCAATATATAGTTCATGTGTATGTCATGCTACAATTGACCTTTTTACTTTTTGGTCCTCGTTAGTACCATAGAACTAAAAATGCAACTTTTGTACATATTCATTTTGTCAGTACCTTGAATTTCACAAAGATTCCTATTCAATTTAATTTTATTTCTAAAAAGAAATTTATTTCTAAAAGAACTTAGAGATAATCCTTATGAATTTTTATAATGGATTAGTCATCGCCAAACACAGCCGCCTCACAGTGGTTTAATAACTTTTTTGTGGAAATAATTCATTAACTCGTAAACCGTTCAAGGAATCGTTATGAAATTTCATACTGACATGGCTAAGGTCTTTCTAAATTGAAATGCGGGAGCGCGATTTCAAGGCCCCAAAGTTGGATACCTCCGATGGTAATGTCTAAAAAAAATGCTTACATGTACGGAGTATCTCGTTTAGTTTGAGATAATTGCGTGCGAAATTTTTAGAGCTATGCTCTTTATGGCATGGTAGGAAGGTAGAAATTTAATTTTTGCCAGAGTGTATCTTTTACAGCATTTATTAATTTAAATTGCGCATTTTACATGTCTCTGTCAGATTGCACTACCTACAGCGCCTTCTCTGAGAAGCAACTAGATATATTGTTTTAGTAGCTCTTCTACATTGGCGATTTTTTCCGCTTTATATACTGGTTGGTTTTTTTTATGTAAGAGCAGCACTCAGGGAGTGACCTCTACTCATACAATGAATTAGTAGATGGGTAATGCTATCTGATCAGGTGATCAGCTATCTGATCAGGTGATCAACTATCTGATCAGGTGATCAGCTATCTGATCAGGTGATCAGCTATCTGATCAGGTGGTCAACTATCTGATCAGATAGCTCTGATCAACTGATCAGATAACTGATCGCCTGATTAGATCATAAAAATCCCCCCATTTGTAACAGGGTTGCCACAATTTTTGTTTTTTTTCGGTTTTTGATTCCCAAAACATATAGCTCGCCCTCATTACCCATCTACTTGCATTCTGCCAGATTTAGGAAAATTGGTAATGGGAAGGAGGATATAGGGAGTAGTATTTATGGACATTTTATTTGAATCTTCCAACAATGAAAGTGACAGGAAAGACCTTTGCAGGAAGCTTATTCCACATACGAACTGTTCGGCCAAAGAGCGAATTCTCTCTGTAATGCGTAGTGTGATTAATTGGCGTATTGACAACAAAGGGATGTGTTTTTATTGAAAAACGTGTTGTTCGCAGAAAACAGTGGTTTCATTGGCGTAGATAGGCCTTTCTGGGGGGGGGGCCCAGACTTCATTTTGCCCCCCCGTAGAATTACTGAAATAATTATTAAAAATTATTAAAAACTTCTCTATGTTTGGAAAGACAATACATATTAGTATTCAAATCGTAAATGTATCCCGTTTACTTACAGAAATCATTACAATTTTTATAAAAATTTAGTTTCCAATAATTGCCAAAGTTTTGTTTATTACGTAAAAACCCTAAACAAAAAAACGTACGATTGTGTTTATTTTATTCTGATGACATATTTTTGTATTTTCTCTAACAAAATTTAAAAAGTAGTACATACAACATTTTAAAACCCTTTTGATACTGGGTCCAGTTGAGCATAAAATTAGTCCAATAGCCCATCAGAAACATGATTTTTAAAAGTTTTAGACCGTCAAAAAACTTTCATATCGATGGTCATAAGTTGACAACACGTAACTGAGTTTTACAACTTTTCAGTAGGAGAAATTACGTTATAAATATGCTGAAAGCGTTACTAGCATACAAATAAAATAGCTGTAATTTATTTAGTAGATACGCTCAACTAATTTCTGTTATTTTATTTTTATTATTATTACGTTTTCTGCGTTTTGTGAAAAATAATAAAAATTCAGTTACAAGTTGTCAATGTATGACCATCGATATGATATCCAAAATTTTATAACGACCCTTAACCGCAAGAAAATCGGAATCCACAATTTCTAAATTTTATACTAAATGCATACTTCTTTTATTTTAAAACGTAATATTTCATTAATTTGTTAAATAATATTCACGTAATATTTCTTTAATATTGAGTAAATAATACTATTTGCTTTGATGTATGTATATGAAATGCTTTGGGTTTCATTGAATTACTTTTAAGATAACGTATGCTTGTTTGGATACGATTTTTTGCTTCATGACACATATTTTTCATAATGAAGGCTAATTTCGCGACAAGTCAAAATTTTCGCGACGAGTGTTCATCAATTTCAATTTTGCAGTTCTCTACTAGAAACAGAGAATTTTATATTTTGGTGCGATTATTTTGAACTAATTTGCCTTTGAGTCCAAGCGATTTTATTGCGCAAAAGTCCATAACGTGATATTCAGAAAGAATTAGACAGGATAATTATTCTAAGGAATCAAGGAAAATTTTCCAAAAAACAACGTTGTTTCTTTTGAAGAATACCTACATAAAAAAATATGTAGGAACTATATTTACTTCTCTTTAAAGCACCATCCAAAGTCGATTATAAGATTCTTCTAAACACGCCGGAAAAAACCGATGAAACATTGGAAACAAAAATGGAATAAATTGTTTTATTTGCATCTAAAGTAAAGAAAAAATCTGATCATAAATAGCCTAAATAATAAAACACAGAATATAAGATTTTTTGTTTTCATCAGATTTAGGTCCATTATGGCTTAAAATTTTTATAATCGAATGGACTGTTCAATGATATTATAAATCTATGGATTTTGTTATTATTTGTGCTTCCGAAAAGGCAAAAATTTAAAAATTTCAAAGAATTTATTCGATCAGAGCCACTATTCGACGCGTTATTTAGTAGCCTTTCAAATAATATATAATGCATTTTAAACGAACCAGCCTTTGATTCTGAATGACGCTTTAACAAGAAGTATACACCGAAAAACGAAAATGAGCCGTTATATTATGCACAATGGCCAAAGTGAAATTTTTATTCCTTTTTTTGTGTTCAGCACATCATACTTATTCTAAAAAATGCTTTAGAAAATTAAAAATTTTAAAAATAAAAGTTTGTAAAGCAGTGTTATTAAAAGCAATCGATTTTTTGTGGTATTGTTAGTTAGGAAAATCCATAACCGGATTAAAAATTAAAAAAAAAATTTTTTTTGCAAACCCCCTCCCTAAAAAATGTCTAGCTACGCCAATGACTGGTAGCAGCGATAAAACAACGAAATACACCCCACATTGCGTCGATGATCTGGCGAGTCAATATAGTTGGCTACCCTACAGTCGCCGATGAACTTCTTCGGTTGCTCCTGTACGCGGTCGAGTAACGTGTATTTGTTAAAAAAAAACTCATACGTGTATAAACAACCATTTTAATAAGTTTTTGACCAGGTTAATATAGGTCATTTCTAAAAACTGTAGTACAATAGATCAATTAATCTCAAAGATATATGGAAGTTGGGAGTACCCCTTCCCCTGCACCTACCGCGCCAGTTGCTTTTTCAACTTTGTTTGTTGTATTCAAATTAGTTCATAACAAATTTGAAAACTCTTACTGTTATATCTTTCCACTTAGCAGGTAATTATTGGTTACTTTGTATGGGGAGTACCACCCCTTCCCTTGTGTCAGGTAATTATTAATTTCCTTATATGGGGAGTACTCCTTCCCCCGGTCCTATACAGCCAATTTGTTGACATACTTTACAGTTGGCTATAAAAATAACCCATACAAAATGTGAATACTGCTATAGATGTCATGATATAAGATATTTACTTAGCATAGGCGTGGGACTGCCCACTTTTATATTCATCAGATTGTGTTGTCATGGGATCCTGATATACAATATGCAAAGTTTCAAGTTGGCCGATCAGCTTGAAGTTGATGAAAATTAAAAGTTGATGAAAATTTATCACTCCATTTTGTAGCAAAAAGGGAGAAAATTAGCTTTCTTTGAATAATAATTTTTGAGTATTTTCATTAAAATTAGAAATTGTTCTAAAGACGGGTCCGGATGGGTACTAAAGTATATATAGGGTTAAAGAGGACACTTTCACCTTTCTCTGGGCGATTTATTTGTTTTTGATCCCTCTTTATCTTCGAAAGTTCTATTCTTCTAAAATTTAAATTTGTCAAAAATATATAATATATAAAATATTTTATAACACCTCAAATATAAACAGTACATCAGCTGCCCATTCCACAGCTGCCCATTCCACGCCTACAATTACAAATATTTTGACTAGGGATGTAACGATACGCCGCTTTGCCGATCCGATGCTGATACCGATACTTAAAAATAAATATCGCCGATACCGATACCGATACGAATATTGAAATTGAGTTCAAGCTTAGATTAACAAAACTAAAGTGCAATTTTTTTATTATACAAAATTACAGTGTAAAAGACTACTAATATTTAAAATTGATATTAAAGGAGCTACATTTTCTTTGTTTCCAAAAAATATATATTAAAAATATGCAGATAACACAGTGCAACAGTCCAAAAAACTTACGGACTTGACAGTATAGATTCGATTGTACTAACACGGGGTAGTAAAACCCTATACTTAGCTTGGCGAATTTGGTGACCAATTTCGTTTTATGGACCTCCAAAGTTTTGGAAAATCAGCGGGCCTTCAAAAAAGGTGTCATCAACTTTTGGCCAACAGAAAATTCAAACTTGGTGATACCGCTTAACTATATATGGCAATAATGTAGCTAAGAGTTCGCTAAACAGATTTTATTACCATTTTATGCAAACAAATTATTTTTCGTGCACTTTTTTTTAAATTAAGGAAAAAAGTTTTGTTTTCACTTTTTCCAGAATAATTTACATGGACTCGTAATTTTTTATTAACAATATTTGCTACGATAAAGCTGAACAACTTTTGTGAACATGTTAATACAATCTGAATGTATCTAGGCACCCTAAACAGCCCAGAAAAACTAATTTCTACCTTAAAAGTTTTCGTTTTTATTGCATTTTTTTTTTTTGCTTTCTTTGTTATTGTTCCACTTCTTATGTTGCTGATTTTAGTATTTACTATTTTTTATTGTTTGTTGTTGTTTTGCCAAATAATGGTAATGAAAAATTTGGAGTCCCTATAAGTTATACTGAAAAAAGTGAATAAAATAATTTTTTTAAATTTAAAAAAAAAAAACATTTTTTTAGCATAAAAAAATAGTGAAAAACTACAATGTTTAAGGTAAAAAGTGGTCTGTGTGAGCTATTAGAGTGCCGAGATATGTACGTGCAGATTGTATTGATATGTTCACAAAAGTTGTTCAGCTCTACCGTAACTATAAGTTTGCCAAATATCGTTAGTTAAAAATTACAAGTCCCTGTAAGTTATTCTGAAAAAAGTGAAAAAACTATTTTTTTCCTTAATTTTGTCAACAAAAAGTTCAGGAAAAAATTTAAAAAAAAATCTCTTAAATAGGCTCTTAGCTACATTATTGCCATATATAGTTAAGCGGTATTATAAAGTTTAAATTAGCTGTTGGCCAAATACTGATGACACCGTTTTTTGAGGGCCCACTGATTTTCAGAAACTTTGGAGGTCCACAAAAAAAAATTAGTCACCAAATTCGCCAAACTGAGTAAAGGGTTTTTCTACCCCATTGTAGGACAATCGAAGCTGCACTGTCCAGTTCTTGTGTTTTTCCAAAAGTCTTTATTTGTCGCACAGTGTAATTAGTAGAAAAGCTAGAAAAAATTTTAGTTCCTTTATAATTTTAAAATACTCGCTATACTCGCATAAAAAAATTGTGAAAATGGGTAATTTTTTATCCTTTTTTCGTGAGGAAAAATCATTATAGAACACCGAAAAAGAAATTTGTCCCAGCATCGCTTCCAATTCGGTGATTGGTAATCGAAAAACAGAACTTCTTGCAATGGCAAGGATATGTAAAACTATTTAGAAATGATTCAAATTTGTAATACTTCCGGATCGCGAGTTCTACATTTTCATGACTTCTTTGGTGTGTCTTTTTTTGCTCGAATAAGATTTAAAAAACAACGAATTGAATTTGAATTCATGGTAAAATTATTAAAAAATAAATAGTTTTTTTACAAAATAATAGTATAATATATTATTAATTTTTAAAATTGATATTAATAAGATTTAAAAAAATAACGAAATGAGTTTAGTTCATGGTAAAATTAACAAAAAATAAATAATTTGTCAGAAAAAAACTCTGAAAAATTTTTAAAAGTATCGTCGTATCGACAGTAAAATATCGCCGATACCGATGTATCGGAAAATCTGAAGTATCGCCGATATATCGGTATCGGTATCGGTATTCGTTACATCCCTAATTTTGACCCAATTTTCTCGCTACTTTAGTTTACATATGTTTTCTATTAAATGGCGTTAAAATTATGAAAAACTGTGACAAAAAAATATATAGGTTTTGGCCAACGAATTCACTTTTTGAGTCATTGTGTGGCGTTTTTTTTTTGCTTTTTTCACCGTTTTCTTGGCAATTTTTCCCGTTTCAGCGAAATTTTCCCGTTTCGAAGAATTTTTCCAGTTTTAGCACTTTCTTCCTATTTGAGCGATTTTTCCCACTTTGGTGATTTTTTATTTATTCAACGCCTTTTCGTTTCTCGTTTTTGTTCCATGTTTTTAAAACTAGACACGTAATAAGACTGGAAGCAGCACATATTGTACCGGTGTGTGTTACAGTTTCAAAGTCCTAAATAATATTTTTACAGTATAAGGAACTAGGTATTGACTTATTATATGTATGTATTACTAAAATCGCTAACAATAACTTTTTGTACTTGCAAGCTTCATGTGTGCTGTTAACAAAAATGATAATATTTTTTGTTACTCAAACAAGTTTTCGCTTAATCTCATATATAACATAAGTCTTAAATAAATTCTTATAAGTTTATTTCTGAAATTAATTAAATTGTTACTCACCTGTATAATTGTGCTATTATTACTGCCATTTTCTTTGACCCACATTATGTTGCCATCAGCAATACATGGTATTGAAATATTTTCTCCTTTATCTGTCACGTATTCGTTGTATTTGATAGTGGATGTTAATACTGTTAGCACTAAAATAAATTGTATAAGTAAAATGGAAAAAGAAATATTTGAGTAAAAAATTCATAATAAAAAAGAATTATATTAGTAAAATAGTTAAAATAGCAGATAGTCAAGTGAATCGAATAGTTAAGAAAAAACTTATGGCACACAAAAAGAAAGAAATTAGTTTTCAATAGCAATGGGCCAGAATAACAAACGATAAGAGTTAGTTGATTTTTAAATGTGTTCGTGGCAATACTTGTAGTCGTTTACTGAGATGTTAAAGAAAGATAAGTTGAAATTACTATACAAATGGGTACAAAGCACTGTTGCGAATGTGGAATAAATAATACGTATACGCTTAGAGAGCTTATAAAGAAAAATATGCCATATTAATTCTGGAATTTTCAAAAATCTATAATATTCAAACAACGGCAAACAACCGTCTGGTGGAAAGCACTGGACTTGGCGAGCAATCGCTCTCGCATAGAGAGGGTTCTTCGCATAATGGCAATCATGATAACTGGTGCCCTAAGATCCACACCAACAAAGGCTCTTTTCGCTGCGTTGTGCTGGCTAACAGTGGATCTGCTGGCCAGAAAGCAAGCACTACGTACAGCAATTAGGCTTAACGCAATCGGCGCATGGAACCATCTACCGTGGGGTCATGCTAGCATTCTAGAGACTACTGATACCATTCCGGATCTCATTGACTACTGCACTCCGAAGCCCTCCTTCAGGAAAGAATTCCGATACTCCTTGACGGGGCACTTTTCCCCAACACCACACGGTGCCATACACATTTATACCGATGGCTCCAAATGGGGAACGAGAGTTGGCAGGGGTGTCTATATCGCTGAGTTCGGGATCAAAATGTCTTTCAGACTCCCGGACGAATGTAGCATCCTACAAGCAGAAATATCTGCCATCAAACGAGCAATATACTGGCTAAGGTTTTACCGGATATCAAATGCCGACGTTCAGATCATAACTGACAGTCAACCGGCGATTAAAGCACTCACTGGTGTGTACACCACATCCAGCCTAGTCCTGGAATGCCGCACAGCACTTAACACGATGGCGAGCAATCTAGGTATCACCCTCAGATGGGTACGAGGGCACGAGTCCGTTTCAGGCAACATCATTGAGGATGATCTGGCTAAGAGGGGAACCTTGCTTCGGGATGTCGATATTGACAGTCTCTGCGGGCTCCCACTCTCATCTTGCTGGAGACGAATTGACGCTGCCTTCTTGCAATTGGCTCAAACCAGATGGTACAATGAACCAACTTGCTCTACTGCGAGAACAATATGGCCTCGCCTTGACTGAAACAGAACTAAACAACTTCTAGATTTCACGAAACCACACCTGCGCAACCTCATGGCCACGGTCACGGGGCACTGCACCTTTGGAACCCATGCTAGACGTATGGGTCTCCCATACAACGACTACTGCACAAGCTGTAATGACGTAGAAGAAGAAGATAATGTAATGCACCTTTTATGCCTTTGTCCAGCTCTGGAGGACCACCGCCTTCGCCTACTGGGCAAAAGACTCTTCGGTAGCCTCTCCGAGTTCTCAGAAATAGAACTCAAGAACATAAGTTCCTTCATTAGGAGCAGCGGGTGGTTCACTCGCTGACTACCCAAATGGCGTTTTTAAAACACGAACGACCCTTCCTGCATGGAACTCCGTACGCCTTACCTCTTTCTCTCTTCTCTTCTAACTAACTTCTAATACCTCTATTAACTCCTCTCCTTTCACTCTATTTGATACACTGTCCTGTTCTCTCTTCCCTTTCCTTTCCTTTACAGGTATCACAAAGGGACCATTATTATTGGACCCAAGTGGGCTGGAACCCTTTCTTTATAATTTTCACCAGCGACCTGATAACCTAACCTAACCTAAACAACGGCATAACTAGGGTTTGGGATTTCCCGGACTTTTGCACTTACCGGCAAACGGCATTTAAAAAATCACGTTCCCGGGATTCCCGGGAAAAGTCAATTTTCTAAATTAAGTAGATTTATTAAATGCAAGTTGCCAGGATTTTGATTGTTTTTTTAATGCATAGTCGCTCATACTAGCACCACAGTTCCGAACATTATTCGGCTCTTATATGTGTACTGCCGAGTGAAAACCAATGTACTCACTAAAGAGTAAAAAATAAACAACAACTTCATTCAGTTGTATGAAAACTTCTTGTTTTTTCCGTTGTTGCTTTTCTTTTTAATAGGCACATAGTGGTATACCACTAACTCATAAGCACTAATGCTAAATTAAAAACTCATTTCTCTCGATGGCCAGCACTGTTTTAATGTAAGCACTCTTTTTAAATAAAAGTTAGTATAAATCGTAAAAGGTAAAATCATCAAATTTTAAAAAACGCTAAAACTAAAAAATTGCAATATTGAAAGAATTCAAAACGAAAAATCGCAAAAATGAAAAAACGCTTAAAGCAAAAAAGCACCAAAATTAAAAAAAAAAACACCAAAACTAAAAAGATCGCCACTAAAACCTAAAAAATCGCTAAAACTAAAAATATCGTAAAAAACCGAAAAAAAAACAAACAAAAAAAATTGCCAAAAATGAAAAAGCCACTAAAACGAAAAAAACCACCAAAACGAAAAAAAGTGTCAAACAAAAAAAATCACCAAAAACAGAAAAAGGCCCCAAAACTAACAAAAAGCGCCAAAATTAAAACAAATTGCTAAAACTAAATATATTGTCAAAAAGCGAAAAAAAAGTTAAAACAAAAAAATACGCCAACACGAAAAAAGTCACCAAAACTAAAAAAATCGTCAAAAAAATTGTAAAATGGAAAATCGCAAAAAGAAAATAACAAAAAAAAAACACCAAAATTAAAAAAGCGCCAAAAAAACCAGCAAAAAAAACTTAAAAACTAAAATTAAACGAAAAAGTAAAAGGAAAAAAATTACCAAAATGAAATAAGGGAAAAAACGAAAAGGGATATATGTGTATTCGTACGGAATCCTTAGAGTGCGAGACAAAGTCGCACTTTACTTAATTTATTCTTGCATTGTTTTGCTATAGGATTGAAAGAAAGAAAGAAAGAAACAGTAAATGATAGGAAGAAACAACTATGCAAAATGTAAACAAAACGTAATGTTTTCTTTAAGTGCTGACTACTTTTTATTTATAATAAAACGCCAGCAGTAAAAATAGTTGAAAAAAAGGCGCTATATTGCTGAATTTGTGAATAAACCGCTAACTTGGCAACACTTTAATGTTTCAAGCTTGAAACGTAAATTTTAAGTTGAGCATTTTTAAATTTTTTTTGAGAGGTTATCATTTTTTAGTCCCAGTTTACACTATGCAAGTCTTATTGATCAGCTTCTTATTCAGCTGTGAGAAAGACAGAGGACATTTGTATTCATTTCTCTTTCTTTCTCACAGCTGAATAAGAAGCTGATCAATAAGACTTGCATAGTACCAAACCTTTCATGTCCTTTCAAATAATATATTTTGAAAATCTGTCAAGAAATGTTGGAGTTATTTGATAATTAATATATCGGGCTATCACTTTGTCTGCCCGATTTTCACTTCTATGGGATCAAACTACAAGCAATTCATTGGAAACAAGAAAAAAATAATAATTTTAGAAATTGGTTCATAAGATTGTGGAACCAAACAGCAAGCAAACCTTTTCAAACAAAAAAAAAACTTTTAAAATCTGTTCACAAATGACAGAGTTATGCCATTACAAATATAAAAAGTACACACGAATTCATAACCTCCTTCTTTTTTGATGTCGGTTAAAAAATAAGGAAAATTACAAATACCTTTTTCATTTTTTTTCATTCTTCTGCAAGACTGCAAGAAATGGGTTCAGGAAATAGAATTTTACACTTGAAAAACATTTTTTAGATAAAGAAATAAATTTTTGAATTTTGGGTTTAATGCCACCGTCAAAAAATAAAAACACCAAAAATTGGACTAAAAAAGCACCGAGCACTAACTCCAACATTTTTCGAGTCGAAAAGTTGAAAAAACACTAAAAACAGTGCGAAAAGCACTGAGTTGACAACGCTGCTTATTATATGCTATTGGCTTACCTTAGCCCATTAAAAAAAAAACAGAGCATCCATGGATGTCAATAAGATCCTGAACTTGTGATCCGGAAGTGGTGCAAATCCGGATAATTCTAATGATTTTTACATAGACTTGTCATTCATTGCAAGAAGTTATCTTTGATGCATTTGATGCCTATTCATTTGATCCGACGTCATGTTCATGATGTTAAGAAAATTCAAAATTTTGTATATTATTTTTAGTGAGTGCAGAGGAACTAGTTTTTAATTCCCTGCGGAACATTTGGTGACAATTGATCCAAAAGTACTCGTCCTATGACTTGAGAAAATGAGACTGGTATCAAAAATAAGGAGTAGTGAATGATGAAAAAAGACATATTGTGTAAATGGTCACATATTAACCATTTTCGGTCAATTTAGTTGGTATTTCGGCTAGTATTGTAGTAAACGGCACTGAACAAATTCGATGCACCTGGATCTAAGGCCTATCACATAGTATCTATAAAATATTAATTGTCTCACTTCAATGAGACTGCTATGCCACTCAGGAACCTGTTTCGTAACTATATGCAAATATTAACTCCAGTTTAACTGGTATTTATAACATTGAAATATAAGCTCCCCTGTGGTCGAGTGGGTAGTGTATTAGCCTGTCATGCCGAAGGTTGTTGGTTCGAATCCCATGAAAGACACCGCTTAAAAATAAAATACAATTTCTAGTTGGATTTGTAGCAATAAAAAAATAAGTTAATCGATAATTACAGCTGAATTTTGGAATAATATTTCTATATAATCTATATTATTCGACACCGATTAGGACTCCATAAGATAGTTCAGAGACAAGTTACAAGGTGCGTACAAAGTATCAATTAACCCCATCCTAGGCCACCCCCATGTAAAAGTGGCTGGTCGGTTTAGAAGTCGGACTGGTCCCTACCACTTGGGTACCGGTCCCGTGACTTGTTTTGTGTCAGTTCCATTTACCGTAGGGTTACTTCTATAGAGTTATATCTTATAAATAAAAATATGACAATTTATAACATTTATTCCATTTGCTTTAAAAAAAAAATAAGAAATATCGTAATTATTTGCAAAAATTTCCAATGAGCCTCAATTTTGTATAAGTAAAATAACTTTTTAATGAATTTTCTGGATGTTGTTATTAATCACTTCCTGAGACGTCAAAAATACACACTTATTGATATTTTGGAAGTAGAGAAAAATTAGTTCCGCAAATATGACTTCCGATTTTTTTTTCACTGGTTAGTAGTTATATTATTGAAAAATAAATCTATTTATAGGAATATAAATTTTAAAATGAAATGCTCTTAAGCATTCTTAAATTATCGTTGACAAACCTCTTTTGTGTTTATTGACAGTGATAAAATTTATTAATTTCCCTTCGCGTATATGGATATTTTTCGGGCGACAATTTATTTGTTTTAGTAAACAATTTCACAACACCCACAATTAAAAATAATTAATGCAAATATACGAATATATTAGCGAATTAATTAATATACATTTATCTGTAAGGGGAAGTAATATTCATTAAAATATTGAAAAATGGTTAAAAACAAGGAAAGAAAAATATATTAATACAAAACAAGTAGAATGTCATTAAAGTGAAAGCATGATTAAAGCGATATGAATTACTTATAAAAAGGTGGGTATGGACGACTTTCAGGTATACTCTAAGAGACAGAAGCAATAAGGAGATTTTACTTCATGTGAAAAGCGGATTTTCGGGGGTTGTTTTCTAACATCGTAGTGTCCATGGACATCAGTATAACCTTTCAACCGTCATACTGTCTATAGGCGTCATGAAGTAAAGTAAAGTACTACTGTTTCCATGGTTACCTCAAATATCCACTTTTATGTGCGAATAGTAAGAACGTAAATTGGTTTTTTGTTTGCGATTTTTTATACATTTTTGAGCAACAAATATTTTTAAAATTTTGTATTATTTTCGCCACAATTACCAAATATCACCAAAGCTGTTGATAAGAATTAAAACTATGCTCTTAGTTTGAGTTGAAGGGAATTTAATTAAACCCTTCCCGAGCTATTCTAATATAGGTCGTACAATCCTCCTCCCCACTTTTAGCACATATTTATAGTGACTTGGCATAGGAAATCTTACAAGAATTACTTAAAATGTAAAATATTTGACAATTAAGTTATGAGTTTAGTCGAACTGTATGGGTTTATATCCAAAGAAATTTAATTATTTTTGGCTTGAGTTCGGTTTTAATTTAATTTTTCAATTAAATTATATTTTTATTTAGAGGTAAATGTGAAGCATGTAGACAAAGAAAATTTTGACTCTTTACTGCAAACCACCAACTTTGGTCGAGTGGTCTAACCGGTAAAGAACTCTGATGAGATTAGCGGGAGCTATCGAAACGTCAGTTCAACCCTCCGCGCAGTCAAAATCTTCTTTGTCTACATGCTTTACATTTATCTCCGAATAAAAATATAATTTAATTGAAAAATTAAATTAAAACGGAACTAAGCCAAAAATAGTTAAATTTCTTTGGGTAAAAGATTTGCTTAGAACTTTTATAAAACATGACTAGGAGCATTTTTGTAGAACATTTTACCCAGCTAACTTTTCGCTATATGAGCATTTATGTCGCTTTCTTAAAAAAGGCGTAAAATACTCCCCTTTAGCGAAGATATAGCGAGGTGAAATGTTCTACAAAATTGTTTTTCCTGATGTTTTACATAAATATTCGGAACACATATTATATCTTAAACGTAAGGCTTACAAAATTTCCTATGCAGAGTACTAATGGCGAATAAGTACAAAATTAACCCTTAAACACATTTTAAGTTCTTAATGATTTCTGGCGTTCCAGTTTTATCAGGAGCTTGGGTGTCCTTAAAGACTTATAGTAGAATTTAATGGCAAATGTTTTTGTGAAACATTTCAGCTCGCTATATCGTCGCTGAAGGGGAGTTTTATGCCCTATTTTTAAGGAAAGGACAAACAGACCCATATAACGTAGAGTTAGAGAGTTAAAATATTCCACAAAAATTTTTCTCTTGATGTTTCACATAAAAGTGCTGAGCACATCTTATACATATCTTAAACCTAAGGCTAAAAAAGTTTCCATGTCGAGTACTAATTGTGAATAAGCATGAAATTAACCCTTAACAACAGTTTACATTTTTAATGACTGATGGCTCTCAAGTTGAGTCTGGAGCTTGGCTGTCTTTGAAACTCTACGGTAGAATTTTATGTAAAATATTTTTGTAGAACATTTCAGCTCGATATATCGCCGCTGAAGGGGAGTTTTTTTTTTGCCTTTTTTAAGGAAGGTCACAGTCACAGTAACTATGAGCAAAAGGAGGGGGATACATAACTTTCCCTAAAATGAATCCCAGATGTAAACTTTCAAAACACCGATACACGTACTATATATATATTTTTTTAGTGTCCTCTGCTAGAATCAGTCGTTAGAACTATTTTTAGGGTTCCGTACACCAAAAGTGTAAAGGAACCCTATTGTTTTAGCTACGCTGTCCGTCTGTCTGTCACAGGCTATTTTCTCGGGAACCGTAAGAGTTACGTACCAGAAATTTTCACAACAACAAATATATGACAGTTAAGAATTAAAGGGTGTTCCAAAGCGACCAATATACAGACACTTATATATACACTTTAAATTTCCAAAGTTTGTGTTAATTGGTGCAGTCTGTAGAATAGACTACACCAATTAACACCGATATATGAAACAATAAAAAGTAAAGGGTGTTCTATCAGTTAATGTAATTTTGACTATGCAATTAAGAGAATTTGCTGTATCTTGGAAACCGCAAGAGATAAACTCATAAAATTTCAAAAAACGCTAAAAATAAAAAATTCCAAAATTAAAAAAAATTTTAAAACGAAAAATCGTTAAAATGAAAAAAGCGCTTTAAGGAAAAAACCACCAAAATTAAAAAAAAATCGCTAAAACGCAAAAAATCACAAAAACTAACAAATCCAAAAAAAAACTAAAATAACCGCCAAACACCGATAAAAGTCGTCAAAACGGAAAAAATCACTAAAACCTAAAAAAATCGCTATAACTAAAAATATCATAAAAATCGCCAAAAAATGAAAACAAGTCACCAAAAGAAAAAAACCCAAAAAACACCAAAACGGGAAAAAGTGTCAAAACAAAATACGCTAAAACTAAAAAAATCTCCAAAAACCGAAAAAATCCCCAAAAACCGAAAAAGCGCCAAAACTGAAAAAAAGCGCCAAAACTGAAATAAAGCGCCAAAACTTAAACCAATCGCTAAAACTAAAAATATCGTTAAAAAGCGAAAAAAAAACGTTGAATGAAAAAAACTACAAAATCAAGAAATCGCCAAAAATTAAAAAATCAGCAAAAAACAAAAAATCGCAAAAAATCGAAAAAATCAGCAAAATGAAAAAAAAAATCTAAAAAAACAACGAAAAAAGGAAAAAAATAATAAAACTAAAATTAAACAAAAAAGCTAAACGGGAAAATTTGCCAAAATGAAAAAGGGCAAAAACGGAAAGGGATATATGTGTATTCGTACGGAGCCCTTCGTGTGCGAGCCAAAGTCGCACTTTACTTAATTTATTTTGTACAGTATTATCAAAAACAGCACGAACACATCTATTATGTGCTTACTTTTCAACTGTAAGGTGTTCAATTAAATAAGTTGGCAAATATTTATTTAACATTCATACAAATAAAAAAAGAACAAATTAACATTCTCATAACAAAATTTCTTTTCATTACAATCATACAATTAGGACGCAACAGTGACCAAATAAAAGTGTATACGCGTATTTAGTTAAACTGAAAAATGAAATTTCACCACAAAATCCAAACTAAAACTTTAAACAAAATCTACAATTATTTTTTAAGATTTGTGGGCCTCAGCTGTCAATCAGGCAACAAAAGTATCGAATATCTTTTAATTATCTATAATTTAATTATTGCAATACAGGATCTAATTTATTTGTACAATTTTATGGAGCAATTAAAAGCGGATATTAAGAGCTTACAAATAATGAAAAATTTAATCGTTTTCTTCGAAATAGCCTTGATTTTGGGCTATAAGGTGGCGCGTATTTTTATCAGTTGCCGCATGATAATTGGCCGTAAATATGAAACGAAAATTTTGAAAATGTTTCAACAAATTGCAGATGATTTCCAATTGAAACTATTTCACAAATACCAGATAAGCAATTCTTATCATAGCAAATTTTATAAATATTTTTGGTTTTTGGATGTTACAACAAATTCTTTTTGCATGTTTTATCAGTGGTATGACAGTGGCTTTTATCCATTTCTAAACAGCTTTCGTTATCTGTTCACCATGCTGGCCATTAGAGCTGTTTATTTTCAATTTATTTTAGTTATTATTAAAATTGATGAGACATTAGAAAATCTTGTTCGATGTTTGAAAAATAATATAAACCAGCAAACAGTTGAAAATCCGGCGGAAATTAATGTTTTACATCATTATCAATGCCTTACAGTTTATGATGGTGGCATTTCCTTTTCCAATTGGCCATACCTGAGAGTCAAACACTATTTGCTGCAGCGCATTTGGACAATGAAATGTATTTATGCAAAACTAATACAAATCTCTTTAATATGTTCATCATTATTTGGCTTATCCGTTTTACTAACGAATTTCCTTTGTATTTGTGAATTAACTGAAATAATGTATGTTGCAGTTACATCTGCCATCAATGACAATGATTCGGTGCCACAGAGAACGATTTTCTTTGGTCTATACACGATACTGCCAACAGTTTTTGTAATGTTCAAAATGTGCTGGTTGAGTGAAGTGTGTTCCAGAAGGGTAAGTGTGTGATTTCAATTATGTTAACATGTAAACAATTTGTTAGTTTATTAATTAATGGTCAACAAAATCTTGCGCATATAGAATTAAGATTTATAAAGGTTGGGAAAATTTGAGGTTAGGAAGTAAATAGGCTGTCAAATGATGAAATGTCAAGGATTGAGCTGTCATCCTTTGTCATTTATTTAGATAATATTTGGGAAACTTTAACCATGGAACGCTACACTATTGAGCAACGAGTTTTCATTATGAAAATTGACTATTAAAATGGTGAAAGTTTTATTGTATCACTTCGTCAAATTCGAGCAGCTTTTCCTCGTAATCAGACTCCTTTAGTTCTTGGATGAGTTGAACTTTATATGCGCAAAGATGAAGATCTTTATGCAAAATGTTGCCCAAAGTGCCTCTGGTGATATGCAATTGTTGCGAACGTCGACGATTTGATGTACCAGGATCATTCGAAATGATACAGTAAAATTTTCACCATTTTGATAGTCCATTTTCACAATTAAAATTTGTTGTTCAAGAGTGTAGCGTGCCATGGTTAAAATTTCCCAGGTCTTCACTAAATAAATGCCAAAGGATGACAGCTCAATTCTTGACATTTCATCATTTGGCAGACTATTTACTTCCTAACCTCAAATTTGCTCACCCTGTATTACAAGTTTCCCAGCAAAACAATTCTGCCTCCATCATGCATCAAAACTATATTATTAAGCACATAGAGAAAACAGATTCATTGTGGCAACCGAATTTGTGACCAATTGAATTTTTCCGGTTACCCGTACTATCAGTAATTCAGTCGTAAATTCCAAATGAATTCGATATGAACAACTGACAAGGAGGAAAACTTTAACTCCATCTAAAATGAGTCCCAGATATAAACTTTCAAAACAATGGAGCACGTGTATTTTTCCCCCCTCTAGCAGCATCAGTCCACAGAATAATCTTCTTTTAAAAATTTTGATTTTGTTGTACAGTGTTATTCGTAAGCATTAGACATCTTACATACAATAAAAATATTATAGTATCATTAATAGAAATCCTAATTTAATTCTCTGATATTTTTTGCTATATTTTTGTTTAACACTGAAATTCTCTTAATAGAAATAAATCATTTTCAACATATTTATTTAAATTAATTACACTTAATTGCAAACATTTGCTTTTATTTAACTTTAAACTAAATAAAAGACTTTTGAAAACTTTACGCCTCGTTTACAAATTTCTCTTACAGTCAGTTAACTTTTTGCTGACTTTTAACAATTAATTAACGTTTTTTTTCTCCTTGAACAAATAAAAATAAATTCTTTAGCAAATATTGTACAGTCACAGACTAAAGCTTAAGTACGCCAATTTAAATTTTGATGTTTAATGAAAAGTAAATATATTTTTCCAGAAAGCTATTTTGTTTTAATTTATGCCACTTTTGAAGCGTATATATAAGCTATATTTTTCCCAAGTTGCAAGTACATGGTTAGTTCATTTTAACTACTTATTAAACAAAATAATTTTTTGCAAAAAAAAAAACAGCTAGGAGAAAAGCTTACTTCCTCTTTAACTAAATGTGGAAGAAAGTTTCTTTTGAATATTTATATTGAAAACAACAAAAGAAAATTTCTTTCGAATTCAGGTAAATAGGCAGTGCCGCCTTCCACTCTGCAAGCCATAAAAAAAATAATTATTGTTATTGTTATTCCTTTTGAAGGCAGCTCCAAATTTAAACAATGTATTTAAGCTTTCGTATTTGACCGTAAGTAACAAAACTTATTAATGTATGAGCGAAACATTCAGCTAACTATAAGTTTTTTCACTTGTTACCTTTTTTTTGCTGTTCAACATTTGCCATAAAAATTTTCAACAGTTAAATGTTTATTTCATTTTTATTTTTTGATAGAAACGGCAATGATTTGGTTGACCTGACCACTACTCGATTATACCTATATGTATGTTGTTAACATAGAATATAAACCCCCATATGTAAAAAAATAAAGTATGTTTGAAATGTATGTTAAAACCGGGTTTTCTATGGAAATTTTGTTTTAACATACATTTCAAAGACACTTTATTTTTTTTGCATATGGGGGAAAGTGTTTAAAGGCAAATGTGTTAAGTTAAATTTTTGTTAAAGAAACTTTGAGTACATGGCATTTTTCGATTAAGCTTATGAGTTTTTTTTAATTAGACATAAAAAGTTTTTTTATTCCAAATATTAATTAGGACCAAGTTTTTTTTTTTTTTTGGCTGGGTTAACATTATACATAAAGCAAAGTTTACAAACCAGAAAAACTTTTTTTTAGCAAACATTTTGTTTAATCATTAGAAAAGCATAAGCTCTAAATAAGAGAGACATTTTCAATATTTGTTTATAACTAGTATGGCTTACGGACGACACAATCGTCCGTATTCTAGATATCTATATAAATAAAAGAGTAACGTTATTGAGTGACTGACTGACTGACTGAAGGATTCATCATTGCCCAGCCCAAATCACTAAAGCTAGAAAGTTGAAATTTCGTATGTGGGCTCCCCTCAGGATGTATAGATCCACTAAGATGGGGTTTTGGGAAATTCAAACGATAAGGGGGTAAAAATGGGTAAATTCGGTAACCTTATATCTCCGGATCTAACTAAGGTAGACATAAAATTCCAAAAACAGCATAATAAGATCAAAAAATAAGCGGACGGCTGCTTGGTACTTTTTTGAAATTTTTACATTTAGGAGCCGAAAAAGGGTAAAAATATAATTTTGGTAAATTTTTTGTTAACCGCTTATCTCCTAAAGTAATGAAGATAGAAATTAAATTTAAAATGCATTCTTTTATCCTTACGAAGCCCTCAAACATATTTTGGTACTTTCTTGTAATTCGAATATAGAAAGGGTAAAATTGGTTGCTCTTTTTGGTACTTTTTTCCATACAATTATTTTTTATGCAAATTGATATACATAGTGAATGAATATGTTTATATATTTTCACTAAGAAAGGATTTTTGAAAATTTTAATTCTAAGGGGATTAAAAGGGGTAAAAACGGGTAAAATCGGTAACCTTATATCTTCGAATCTAAGTAAGGTAGACATCAAATTCTAAAAGCATCATAATAAGATAGAAAAATGAGCGGACAGGTGTCTGAAACTTTTTAAAAATCTGTACATTTAGGGGCCGAAAAAGAGTGAATATATAATTTTGGTACTTTTTTGTTAACAGTTTATCTCCTAAAGTAATAAAGTTAGAAACTAAACTTGAAAGTCATTCTTCTCTCCTTAAAAAGCTCTCAAAAACAATTTTGTATTTTTTCAAATTTTAATATATGATGGGTACAATTGGTAGCCCTTTTTGGTACTTCTTTCCATACAACTATTTTTTATGCACATTGATACACATACTGAATGCATATGTTTGTATATATTATCTAAGAACGAATTTTTGAAAACTTAAATTCTAACGGGATTAAAAGGGGTAAAAACGGGTAAGCTCGGTATTCTTATATCTCCGAATCTAAGTAAGGTAGACATAAAATTCCAAAAGCGTCATAATAAGATAGAAAATTGAGTGGATGGGTGTTTTGTACATTTTTTGAAATTTGTACATTTAGGGGTCGAAAAAGGGTAAAAATAAATTTTGGTACTTTTTTTGTTAACCGTTTATATTTTAAAGTAAAGGTACTTTTTCGAAGACCTACTTTTTTGAAAATGTAGTTTTAAGAAATGGTACTTTTTGAAAAATGTTTTTTGGAAAGGGTACTTTTTGAGAATGGTACTCGTTTGAAAATGGTTACTTTTTGAAAAGTTACTTTTTGGTAAAGGTTATTTTTAGCGCTCTGTACATCAAAAGTGTAAATTAATATATTGTTTTCGATACGCTGTCCGTCAGTCCGTCTGTCTTTCTGTTTGTCACAGGCTGTTTTCTCGAGAGCCGTAAGAACTACGGGCTAAAGATTAAAGGGTGTTCTAAAGCAAGCAACGAAAAATGTTGAAATACTAATGTAATATACAGACACTTTTATATAGACTCTAGAAATTTTCAAAGTTAGTGTTTATTGGTGTAGTCTGTAGAATATTTAACAGAACAACAATTAAAGGGCGCTCTGAAAGTTTATGTAATTTTGACTATGCAGTTTAAACAGTTTGCTGTATCTTGGAAACCGTAAGAGGCAAACTCTTGAAATTTAAAAAAAACTCTAAAACTAAAAAATTCCAGAATTAAAAGTCAAAACGAAAAATCGCCAAAATGAAAAAATCGCTAAAACGCGAAAATTCGCCAAAACTAAAAAGATCGCCAAAAAAACTAACCAATTTTATGATTATTTTTAAATTAATTAATTAATTTTTCTATGTCTGCACAACAATGGGGTAGCCAAGCACGCCGGGTATAGCTAATACTAAATGAATTCATTAAGGTTCACAAAATAATTATCCAACGTTATAAAAATCTCTTAAAAAACAGCTACACAATATGCACAATAATGCATCTACATATGTGTATAATTAATTAAGGCCCTTTCACATTGTAATACAAGCTTTAAGATTTTTATTAGATTTTGTAAGACGAAAATCAAATCAAAATCAGGTTGACTGTCAAAAAATCTTAAAGAAAATTTTCTCATTACATATTCTTTCTACACTATCACATTCTAAATAAAACGTAACATAAATAATTTGCAAAAAGCAAAGTTTTTCGTTCTTATTCTTTATTTATGCCGTCAAACAAATACACAACTGTTTTTGTTATTCCTATGTTTGTTTGTACAAAAGACAACCCTGATAAAATAAAAAATGTGATTGTTTAGAAAATTTCCTAAAAATGACGAATACCATAATACTGTCAAATTTCTTTACGTATTATTTGACATATCATAACAATTTGTTTTCACACTGTTGGATTTTTACTTAAGATTTGAGTTTTTGACAAGTATTAGTACTAGATCTAATATTCTGAAGGCCGCTTTAGTGATACAGAGTAACTTTCCTACACTAAAACAAAAAAAGAATAGCAAAATACAAAACACAAAATTCCTTTAAATATGATAATTCTCAATTTATTGAAGTCTCTTCCATTTTAGCAGTGTTGCCATTTTGACGTTTTTCGGGTTACCCTTTTTTAAAAAAGGATATTTTTTGACGCTTTTTCCATTTTTTGTGGCGCTTTTGGTGCTTTTTGTGATATTTCTTTTTTTTTTCAATTTAAGTATTTTTTACTCAAATGTTGAAGTCAACATAGTACGATTGAACAAACACATAGACTCGTGAACGTGGTTAGAAAAGCCTTCGAAGAAAAGAAATATTGTTCTGCGCTCTTCATCGATGTTTCTCAGGCATTTGATAAAGTATGGCCCGAAGGTTTAATACAGAAACTAAAGCAAAAGCTACCCGAAAACATCCTTAAACTTTTAGAAAGCTACTTAACTGAGCGAAAATTTTTTGTTAAAGAAGGTAATTTTCAAAGCCCTCCGCAACCCATTGAAGCCGGAGTTCCTCAAGGCAGCATCCTCGGTCCTGTATTATATCTGATATATGCCTCTGACTTGCCGGTAAGCAGTAACATACACATATCAACATTCGCTGATGATACAGCTTTTCTAAGTGTTCACAAAAGCCATCCAGAAGTCACCCGCAATTTGCTAGATTATATACCCCAGTTGGAACAATGGCTAAAACAATGGCGGATAAAAATTAACGAACAAAAATGTCTACACATTACTTTTACATTGTGCGAAGAAACCTGCCCACCTATACAAATAAATAACCAAACTATACCTCAACACACTGAAGTAAAATATCTCGGTGTTCATCTTGATCGTCGTCTAACATGGAAGTCACACATAAATGCAAAGGTGACCCAAATGAAATTAAAAGCAGCTCAAATGAATTGGCTCATTGGAAGGAACTCTACTCTAAGCCTAGATTGTAAACTTCATCTATACAACTCCATTCTAAAACCAATATGGTCCTACGGAATCCAGTTATGGGGCACTGCCTCGGCATCAAATGTAGAAAATATTCAAAGGCAACAAAATAAAATACTCCGTACGATTACAGCAGCCCCATGGTATGTCAGAAACAAGCGAATTCATAAAGACCTAGATGTGCCGCCGGTTAAGACAGTGTTTTCTAAACACGTGACAAGCTACATAAAAAGACTTGAGTTGCACCCAAATCCCCTAGCCCGAAACATCATTAACTTTAGAGGCCACACTCGGCTGAGAAGGAGGGACACTCTTGCTCTCAGCCGAACACGAGAGACGTAAATAGCCAAACAGCCAACCGCTGAAACAAATATTTTTGTCTGGCACTGGCTGGACTTAAAAATTAAAATTTTAGAATTAAGATTTGATTACTTATTGTTAGTTCAATTTTATTGAAGATACAATAAATAAATACATATAACCGAAAAAAAAAATGTTGAAGTCGAAGGAAGCTTAATGAATTTTTAGAAATAGACTTTCTTTAAACTCATCTAATACATTATTGCATATTACATAAGTTACGAAACAAGAAAAAGATTGTTGTTGCAATTCCAAATTGCCTTTAAGTGTTTGCCTAAAAATGAATTCAAATCAAACTTATAAAAGATGTGAGCACATTAAAACCTGCTGATAACGATTATGAAAAAGATATATTTGAAAATGAAATTATTTTTCTATAAAACGATATACATATACATACATATGTATAAATAAAATATATTTACTTTGTTTTTTAATGAATTGTTATTTTTAACCCCCGTAAAAAAGAGGGGTGTTATAAGTTTGTAGTTTGTGCCCGTGTATCTGTGTGTCTGTCTGTGCCATCTGAGAGCCCAAACGGATGAGCCGATTTTGATTTACTTTTTTTTGCTTGAAAGGTGAGTGTTCTTAAGAGCCCTATATACTACACCAGTATGCACGCGCAATCAAGTGTTGGCATCAGTGGTTTGGTCGTGTATGCGCATTTAGTGCGATTGTACGCTTTGCTGTAGCGATGTCAAACAGAGTTTGATATTTTGCTGATGGTACCAGTTTGTATGGTGAAATTAGCTAAGTTGAGAAAAGTTGTCAATGAGTAAACATCGGTATAAAACACATTTACTTGAATAAATTACTCACAAATTAAGAAAAAAAAAGAACAAAATATATGTTGTAAAGTGTTTCTGAAATAAAACAATCATTTCTTATCATATTTTAATGAAGAACACGAAGTTTTCCTAATTTCTATTAACAAAATAATATCAATAATAAATGCGGTGCGCACTAGTTGCAGCAAATCATCCGTACAAAATTTTAAAAGAAATTAATATTGCACCAGTACACAGAAAAAAATAGACAAGAATTATATTCAATAAAACCATGTTATTAAAAATATATGAATTTCAATAACATTTATCTTTAACATAATAAAATATTTCGTTGTAAGTATTTCTTTTCCATGCCGGTTATTTCTTTTCCTTTTATACATAAGTACTTAAAACAAGTTGTATCCCATAAAAAAATAAATGGGATATGGCTCAGCTATAGAGAGTATGATTTACGTCCTGAAAGCCCGGGTTCGTATTCCAGCCATGTCAGCATTTTTTTAATTTATATATATATTTTTATTTTGAAATAATTTTGTTATCAATATAGGAGAATTCTTTATCACAGGAAATTTGAAAAAAAATTATTGAATACCGGGATTTTTGTTATCAAAAACGAAACTTATTTTTTTCTGTGTATGCATGTATGTATGGTACGAGCATATGTTTCGAGCACGATTCAACATCACTTTTTTGTGCCAGTATGCTGGAGTAGTGTATGCTCTGCTTAATTAGCTATGTTTGAAGAACATACATATCTTCTTGAATCTGTATGTCTGTGGCACTGTAGCGCCTAAAGGCATGGATCGATTTTTAGTTTCTTTGAAAGGTGGCTCACTCTAAAATATTCCAACCTATGTCTGAAGAGAATTGGTCCAGCCGTTTTGAAGTTATCATCAATTTTCATCGGGGTTTTAAAATTTTTAATTTTTAAATCAAGTTTATTTCCAAAAGTATGTATGAAGTCTACTGATGGTTTTGGTAATGCACCAATGAAATGGAGGCATATAGACATGTTAAACCCACAATAAATGAAACTTTTATAAATTAAATAAATTGATAATAAAATATATCATTTATTTTCAAGTTTTAATATGCTTTTTATGTTTAAGGTTTGCTGCGCATTCTACCCCTTTTTGACCGTAAATTTTACCCTTTTTTAATGTGTCATTTGTGAAGCAAAACAACACATTTTCAAATTTTTTGTTATAATTTTCATGTTTTCTCTTGATGCCTTTTACCCTTTTTTTCTTAATTTTTTTACCCTTTTTACCCGTTTTAACTACACACTTGGCGCTTTTCTTCATTTCTAAAATGGCAATACTGCCTTTTAGTCTTATACCATTCCAATAACAACATGAAGTAGAGAAACAATTTTGTATTGTTATTATATTTGGAAAAGCAAAAACCAACACACACACGTATATGCTTTGTTTGTTTTTTAACTGTAACCTAACACACGCATGTACTATGTGTGTATGTATTAGTAGCAACTTTAAACGCTTATAGCTCCCAAAATATGTTTAAAATGGTATAAAAATCTGTTTAAAATGGTATAAGTCTTATGAAAATCGGTTCAGTATTTCGGGCGTAAAAGGGATTTAAAAAAACGTGTTTGTCTATTAATTATATAAATGTGATAGCAGAAAAATGGGAATGAAGAAAAATAAACCAATGTCAACGCTGAGAAAGTGCAATTTAATATCGAATGAAAGAGATTTAATTCTCGTATTCAATTTTCATGAAAAAGTTGTGTATATAAGAATTGACATCGCATTCAACAGAGCCACCTGACAAGTGGTGATAAGCAAAATAGACGTGAACACTGACGATGGAAGTGTAGCGCGGCTTCCGAAAGTGGCGCTACACTGTTTTACTGTGTACGTTGAAATATTAAGTTGTTCCTTGGAATATTAATCATGCGCGCAATTCTTTCTGAATTAAGCGTTACGAACCTTAGCCTAAAAATCAATTTGGATTCATTTGGAAATTTGGAAATTTTTCAGTATAATTTATCTGAATCGTAACAAGTTTCCCCCCCCCCCCCCCCCCCTTGGAGCGTTACGTAATATGTGAATAGCGCCTAAGCCTTACATTTAGGGTATAAGACGTACTGAGCTTTTTTATGTAAAAGACCACGTATAACATTTTTGTAGAACATTTGAGTCCGCTATATTGCCAGGAAAGGGAGTTTTCCCCTTTTTTAAGAAAGGACCAAAAAAAAAACAAATAACGAGGAGCTAGAGGGCTTAAATATGGAACAAGATTATTCCCCGTAGGGTTTCACATAGACGTGCTGAATACATCTCATACCTAAAACGTACGGATTACAGGATTTTCAATGCCGACTCACTATAATCAGGTGCAATAGGGGGAAAATTTAACTCGCCCTTAATTAAAGTATATATTTTTTGGTACCCTCTACCACAATCATTCGTTAAAAGCTTGTTTGATTTTTGTTGTACAATATTATTAACCATATATTTACTCTACTTCCTGCTCTTTTACAGGTCGTTGACATTGGCAAGCAATTGAAAACATCACCAGTACCGGCTATTTTTCTGGATGACTTCATTATGCAAATACTACAAAATCCTATAAAATTTTCTGCCTATAATTTTTATGACTTAAATTTGAGTACTTTATTTAAAGTAAGTTTTTGTGTGAAATAAAATATTCTTTATTTCTTTTTTGTCAAGATACATACTAAAAAGGGTTTTTTCTTTTATGCCTTTCTAGGTTTTCACTTTGGTATTTGACTCTTTGGTGATTTTTTTGCAACTTTCCTCATTAACGCGAGTAGAAAATAGAAAAAAATAAGGATCAAATAAATACAAGAAAAATATCGAATTTTATTTATTTCGTTGCGAAAGGTGTTTTCTATTTCAGCCTTCAACTACAAATACATGTTTGAATTAGTTGTTCTGTTAATTTTTTTTACTTCTAGTTATTATTACATATTAAGTTTATAGCATTTATGCACGCAACATCACGGTGCTACAAAGAAATTTGTTTGCTTGTAAATTACTGAAAGTTTTTAAAGTCAGTTTGGCTTGAATTTATATTTTGAAAAACTGCAGGACCTTAACTAACTCTAAAATAGTGTTTTTTCAAGAACTTTCGATAATTTTGGAGATTGGCAAAGAAAATAAGGACTAAATATACAATTGCTTAATTCACAAAATGTCTCGAACCTTTGTATCGAGTGTATTATTGTATTACATACATAGTTTACACTATTATATGATAATTTTCATGTAAAAATTAAATAGCATTATAAACTTTTATTTCATATGTTTTGAAGAAGGTGTATTTAGAGCAGACGCAGGCGATGAGTAGCCGTGAGCCACGACGTTTGCCGACTACTTATCGCCTATTTTTAAATTTCACATGTACACAGCCGACAATTTACATGTACACAGCACAAACAATCAATATAAACAACAACAAGAACGGCACAGTTATTTGTAGCTATCAACAATGCAATTAAACACCAACACACTTAAACAAAAAATTTTTCTCATTTATTTAGTTTTCTCTTGGCCTGGCTCTGATTTAGAGAGACTCTCTCAGAGAGTATTTATATGTATCTGGTTCTTCTTTTGTCCATCAATGCAAGATACCAGCTGATACAATATACAATGCGTGCTCACCAACAATTAAATAGAAAGTGTATTTGATACGAGATCGACGTAACAAATTGTTGTGAATTAACCAAATATTTTGTCGGTTTTTAATTATTTCTTTTAAAATTTTAAAATAAAACTTACAAGGAAAAAAAGTAAAGCTTGGTCCAAGAAGCATTGAATTAACAGAAAGGCTAGGCTTATTATCATAATCATCAAAAAGCAATTTTGTTAAAAATATATTTTTTTCTGTTTTTAAAGAAGTACTTTAAAGTTAACAATGTCCTATAACTTTCAAAAGTGTTAATCAAAACAATTCGATTTTGTAGCTCAGTGTAATGATCAATCGATTTATTATAAGTCAAGGAAAAATGTAAAGGAATAATTAGTAAGAAATATATTTTACCACAAAGCAAAATTGTGCAGAAAATAAAAATTTATTTGTAGTAAGAAAAATTCAATATGTCTGTCTGTCTGCCTGTCCGTCTTCATATAAAGCTTTGCAAAACGGATTTTTATTGCGTTTGTAAAACAAATATTTTACATCGACAATAATTTCCTACGTTTGTATAAAGAAATAAAGGATAAAGGACGTGTTTTAAAAATTAATTTTTAGTTGATTTGTTAATCAATATCATCAATGGCTACGTGTTTAATAGGGATGCCAGTCCCGAAATCACGATTTTGAAAATCAAGGGATTTTTCGCGATTGACAAATCCAGAATCCCGGGATTCAGAATCCCGAAATATATAAATTACGTTCTTAAGTAAAATTCTTATACAAAAAAATTGTAATTAAAAGTAACAATTGTAACACTAATTTATGAATTTTTAAAACTTTTATCATTTTTGTAATCGGTAGTACTTTATTAATGGGTTACAAGGTAATGACTAGTACTTCCTTATCTTATTACTATGCTTCAAATTAGAACTGATACATTCCATTTAGCCGGGTGTGACCACTTTACACATATTTTTTGTTATAAATAAAATATATAAAATTTTTTACTTAAAAAAAGGTTGCGACTCGCAAGGACATTAAGCATAAAGTCGTTGAATAACGGGTAGACACTGATAGAACACGATTTCTGCTCAGAATGATCGTCAGAAAGCTGCGACGGGCGTGACCTTACAAATCTTAGTTTTAAAGAATTATGACTTTCAGTATAAATTCTGTAAAATTTTTACCATAATGTGCACAAGAATTTTGGTATAGCTGTCTGTTCAAAGTGTTTTTTAGCTGTATTACGTATTTACTGTTTGACGAAAATCAGTTTTCTTAACAAAAAACTATTTTAAAAATGTGACGGGTGTGACATAATATGAAAATTTCAAAAACTCGAAGAAATAAAACTTTTTATTGATTTCATTAATATAAATCATATAAAATAAATCATAAGAATATAATAAGACATTAAATTATTTGCTATCCGTTCTATTATAGACAGCAGAGTACTCTAGCTGAGTATTTCTTTAAATTCAATAAAAAGCGAAAAAAGTATATTCTTTTCAGAGATAACGGTTTTTCTTAATAATAAGAAAGGTAAGAAAAGAAAATCTGAAATAAATATTAAACATACAAAGAGGGATAGCAAAATGTTTCGTGGATGATCATTTAAAAGTGCCTCAAATTGCTTAAAAATATTAAATAATGTATTCTTTTATTTTTCTATAATTGTCATGCTCTAAAAAACATCAATGGAGAGATTTTTATTAAAAATAAGACAATTATTTTTTCTTTGCATAGAACTACTACTTAGTTTTTAATAAAATTAGTACGTATTTTTATCGTTATCTGAAAGTAGTTACAATTTGCTGATAGGTATTAATAAAATAAGTAGACAACCACTTTCTGAGTCAACATGTGTTTGTATATGAAAACTAGTTTTGGACGCTTAAATTTATACGTCAACAACAGCTGAGTGGGTAACGTTCTTGTCTTCATATCTGAACGAGCACAGGTTGGTATCCCAGCTGGGCCAAAAAAAAATAAATAAATAAAAAAAATAAAATAAAATTGAAAAAATATAAATAAAACATTTTTTTTAATTTGAATTTGTTTATTTGACTACTTATTTTTTAGCTTCAAATAATCCAAATAATAACTAGTTAATTGCTGTGACAATGTAAATACATTTTTAAGGGGTCCCCTATATTTTTTGGACTTCTCAATCAGAAATAAGTAGTTATCGAGTCAAGTTGTGAGTAGTTGCGACTTAAATCCTCATATACATACTTGTTTGCCTACCACTAAGCAAAGTTTTTGCTGGGGTGTTGGTCAAAGGGTATCCTCCATCCCCACTCCCCTGCTAGGTGATGATAGACGAACTTCTGCACATTCGTAGTGAAAGTGGGCATGAACTGACTGGATACGCCGATTATGGTAACTTGAAAATTCGGCTGTGTTTCCTCAGGCGTCGTGAATGATGCTTGTGCTCCGCTTCACTCTCAGGAGAAAGCTTGATTTCGTTAATTGGCTACAATATCCCTCATTCTATATATGTCAGGTATTTATTTGATTTTCTTAGCAAACGACTGACTTGGGATACCTATGTAGAATTAATTATACAAAAAGCTGCTGCATGAGTCTTAAAATATCTGTTTCCATGTTCAAATGGCCTACGGTAACTATTTCAGCGGAAATTGAGACAATTACAAGCAACATGTGCCGTCATTATTTATAAAGCTATCTTTTCGGATAGCACAGCAGCTCTGAAATCTCTCCTTTCATTATCATCTGAACTTGTGCTAGACTGCTTTGACTAACTATAACAGCTATAAATAGGTAACAAAATTTTTATTTACTGAATACTTGCCCATAGTGGATTCAGAGCATTTTAATGGTGTCATTTGGTCAACGGATAATACAGTAATAGAGGGAAACGAAATTTAGATCGCTAAGGGAGTAGTATGATTAAATATTTTTGTATGTAATTTATTTTCTAAGATTCTAGTTTAATGACTTAACTTTTGTAATTTTGTAACGTCCTCTTTTCCAAATTTATATTTTACTTATCAGTAAAATATTAAAATTTGCAATAAAATACATTAAAATTAGCTTTTCTTTCTTAATTTTTTATAGTTGTTATTAAGAGTACATATAATGTTTTACTTTAAAAATTGAGTGTTTTATTGAAAAAGAAAGTATCCCGAAATTCCGATAAATCCCGGGATTTGAAATTCTGAAAGCACGAATACCGATATTTACAAAAACCAGTCCCGTTTGGCATCCCTAGTGTTTACTACACCCTGCGACGTATGCGTGTTATGATTTCTTTTGGGACGAATAAATATTAATCATACGCATTAACATGATTATACAAGATTTAAAAAGTTTTCAGCTTTTTAATTCCAATAATTGTGTTTTTTTTGGGTCAAGCAAAGTAAGCTATATTTGGCTATAACGAATCGTATATAACCTTCATCTAATCATAAAAAATATATGTTTACACTAGCGGACCCGACCGACGTTGTTTTGTCCATACGTTTTCTTTGCGATATTGAATTTAGAGTGACGCCAAATTATTTTGCCTTGGAAAGTTGGCCATATTGAAGTAAGAGTAAAATCAGCAAACCTTTTCATATGATATCATGAGGTTGCATAAAAAATAATTGGTCTGCAATCTTGGGATATCCGCCATATCACAGTGCGTTAGAATCTATCTTGCGCATATTTTTTTTTAAAGGGAAGTAACACAATCAGGCAATTAATGCCTACCAGCTAATTAATTAAAGTGCTAACTTCTTTGGGAAAAGGATGGTGCATTTTGTTAATTTTTTTAAGAGCATTGTTCCAGCGCCCCTAGTGTCAAGTAGGGACATTAATTTCTTTGCATATCGACAAAAAATGTTCACTGGGTAAGTAAATAAATAGAATATTATTCATATGCAATAGAGAACCTTGAAAATTAATATTTTATATTGAAAATGTGCATTCATTTATAACTCAACTTAGAAAAATAATTTTTCATAATTAAAACTTTACACAATTGCATTTGTAATAAACGTTAAGCAATCCTTCAGCAAACGTATGAAATTTACATGAATTAATTAAAAAAAAAATATTGAATTTTTAATCAAAAACTTTTATCAGCGAAATTTTTTCTGCGATATTAAAAGTTTTTTAGTTTAGTTTAGGGTAAATTTTTTTATGGGAATTATAGAAACTTTAGCCCCACACTTATGAAAAATGAATAAATTTGCGTGTTTACATAAAAGCAAGAACAGTGAGTCGGTCAACTATTATTATTCTCATGTAAACAAAATATATATTTTTGTTTTATTACTCTGCCACTAAAAAGTTTGTAAAAAAATGTTATTTAATTATTTTAGTTTTTTTTTTATTTTCAACAAAACTGAATGTGTCTGCATTTAACAAGGCAATAAATACCTTTGGGAACTTTGGCCCTTCTACAATATGAGTATTTATAGCTTTTGTATTTCGGTGACAAAATACAAGTGTTTGTTGAAGTTTTCATATTTATTTGCAAGTGAAACACAGAGGGCGTACGTATGTGCTTGTTTGTATTTCAAATGTGTTAATTTAAGTTTTTTTATGTTCACTTGACTGTCAATTCACTTGAGAATTTTTAGATGGAATAACAACTGAAAAAAGACATGAAAAAAAACTTTTAAATAGAAATACTCGTAGTTTTAAAAATTTCTAAATAAACTTTACGAAAAAGTCACCAAAATTTTTCAACAGGTTGTGTGGCCTAAACGCTCAATGAGTTTTTGTTGCATTCGCAATACCAGTCGTTGCGAGGAGTTGTAAGAAAAAATGATTATGACACTTATGTGAAAGAGGAATGTTTTAATTTAGTTTTTAACGGATAAAAAAAACGGTTGAGGTGATCGACGAATTGATTGTAGTTTTTATGTATGTTCCATCAAAACTCCGCCATTTATAAACCGATTTAAATTTTTTTTCTTTATGTAAAAGGATGAGCATACAAAGTAGAAACACATTCCTTTTCAACACTGCTTCTACTCAACCGATTCTTAAAAAACTTTGCACACACATTATGCTTCTGCTTAAATACTACATCATGATTAAAAAAGTCGGCAGTGCCACGCCCATGCAACGAAAATGTTCTTTTTCAACAACTCTTACTAAAGCGATTCTTATGAAACTTAGCATACACATTTAAAGCCAGATTTTGTAAATACAAACGCTTTTTGTATTTGCGTTATTTTTCATACAAATTTTAAACGTTTAGAAACGAAATTTGTTTAAAAAATCTGCCTATTAATTATCGTTGCAATGCAACATTATGTTAAGTGGGAAACGCCACGCCCATGACAGGTAAATCTTCATTTTAACTACTTTTTCTTAAACGATTGTTATGAAACTTCGTAACAATTAGATCTGGTGAAAGAATATCATGATCGAAAATGTGGGAAGTACCACGCCTATTTTGTAGTCGTTTTTTTCACGAACTATTTTATGTAAAGAAAACAATTCATAAACGGAGAAAAATGTGGAATAATTCGAAATATTACCCAAGAGCTTAAAATTTATGAAAAAACGAGAACTGGATAAAAATACTCTTTACACTCATAATAGACACATTTGCCCAATTCACAACCTGTTGTATGTGTTGTAGATCGTATAAATGTTGTTGGTAATTTCCAAATAAACATTTGTTTAGGAACATGTTTATGTGAAAATTACCAACAAAGTTTTTACGATCTACAACACTTACAACAGGTTGTGAATTGAGCAATTGTTTTGACAGTGCTATTGGCTGAAGCAGTTAAGACATTGGCTATAAAGCAAACGATGAGAATTAAGAGTCTGAGTTCGATATTGTGAGCAGTCAGAAATATTAAAAATTTTTTTGATGTGCATTGGTATCTATCGCAAGTATTTTTAGCATTAAAATAGTCAATAAAAGAGATAAACTAATGAGACTACATAGTAATGTAATAATTGCATTATAACAATGAAATAATTTCATTACAACAATGACAGAATATCGTAAAAATAATGACAGAATTTCATTGAAATAATGAAAGAGTTTCATTAAAATAATCACAGAGTTTCATTAAAAAAAACTAAATAATTTTAATAAAATAATGAAATAATTTAATTAAAATAATGAAATAATTTAATTTAAATAATTAAATAATATAATTAAAACCAAGAAATAATTTCACCTAAATAATGAAATATGTTCATTAGCTTAGCGCAATTATTACATTGGACCAATGAAATTCTTTCATACATTTCATGAAATTTTCATTAAAATAATTTTAGCGAAACTTGTTGCATTACTCCAATGAAGCGTGACGTTGGTTGAGTTTTAATGAAGTTTCTCATTGGATTAATGAAGAAATTCACAGAATTTATGAATAAAATTCTTTCAGTATAGGAAATCTTGTGAACCTTACGTTTAAGGTATAAGATGTGTTCAGCACTTTTATACAAAACACTACGAGAAAAATTTTTATGGAACATTTTAACCCTCTAACTCTTCGGTGTATAGGTCTTTTTGTCTCTTGCTGAAAAAAAGAAACAAAAACTCCCCTTCAACGGCGATATAGGGGGCTGAAATGTTCTACAAAAATATTTGGCATTAAATTCTACTATATGTCTTTAAATATACCCGAGCTCCAGACTCAACTTAAATGCAAGAAATCAATAAAACTTTAGAATGTGTTTAAGGGTTAATTTCGTACTTATTCACAGTTAGTTCTCGACATAGGAAATCTTGTAAGCCTTACATTTGAGGTATAAGATGTGTTCAACACTTTTATGCTAAATACCACGAGAAATATTTTTGTAGAATGTTTTAGTCCGCTATATTGTCCCTGAAGGGGAGTTTTTGTCCTTTTTTTACGAAGGGCCAAAAAACTAGAACAACTACGAATTGCAGAGTTAAAATGTTCGACAAAAATTTTCCTAGTGGTGTTCTAAAGAAAAGTTTTAAGCACATCCTATACCTTGAACGTAGGGCTTAGAATATTGATAAAATTGTCTTAGCATAATTTTTTGATTTCATCAACGCTTTTTTTATATTTAATTTTTTTTTTGACAAACACAACCCGCGAAGCGAATAGCTTGTCTGCGGAAAACACCTAGGGTCAATGGTGGGACTCGAATCCACAACCTCTGGACTGACAGGCTAGTATCATTACTACTCAGCCACAGGACACCTTGGTGTTATTCACAAATTAGTA